>OZ059842.1:13398496-14836795 GCA_964057195.1 Orthosia cruda | reverse complement strand
GTATTACGTATGTATCAAAACTACACTACCCAACACCCCTACACCTCTCACTACTCTACATTTACACAAAACCACACGTAGGCACACATACATGCACATTTTTGGTATTGTTTGGTTTTAGAACAAATCAAAGACATTGTATAATTTCATAGATATGTCTTTTTGCATGACTATTGGGCTAAATATAATAATACATTTCGAGGGTCAGGCGCTGTATGCCGAGACACAGGATTCGTCCTAGTTTGGCTACAGATGCTCCATGCTGCATAATTTTAAGTACTGGCCTGTAATATTTTATGTAATTTGTTGTATTACTTTTGGTGGAAAAAATAAACAAAATAATAAAAATAATTGCACTCTCTGCTCTGGAAGGCTCTAGACAAGTGTCATTCGATGTCAGCGATGGCGATGCTTGAAATGCCAAAATGTAAGGGATTAATCACTTGACATTTCGATATACTTTGTCATTTTTGTAATCGCTATCGCCACGCTTTCGATGGTAGAATGTCATTTGTCTAGGCCCTCACTGAACATCCTCGCCTTCTGCTCGGCCGTCAATACCGTCTCGGGTGCAATGGCAAACTTAGCTCACATATATCAAATTGCATGTATGATTATTCACTTACTTATTGGTGCATCTTCTGGAAAGATAGCGTTAGGATCGGCGAACGCCTGAAATATAGAAACAATTAAAATTGCAGATTTTCAGCTAGAATCTCGGGTTGGTACAACCAAAATAATTATTGTATTGACCGTCCATAGTGGACCGTGCACCTTTCCTCAAGCACTGCACTGATGAGCTTTTTATTCCTAAATTATTTTTAAAATTATTTTATTTACCGTCCCAGCAACGGCCAACAAAAACACAGCACACCACATGATTTTTCAGCTACTAAAAGTGATCAAAAACTGTAACTGCTTCATCTTATATACCTACATTATTTTATACCTATGATTATAATATAATGATGTGATGATATGATAATTATCTAACAAATAATCAATTATCTGGTCTGACAAAATTAAATTAGGATTTACCAATTACATTCATGGGATATACCCAGTGTCCCCACGAAGGGTTTCCCCAATGTCTAGATATCAATGATCCTCTGTAGATAAATTCTCACGTTTTAAACATTACCCGTAGGCTAGTCGCTTGCATCAGACGCAATCAGACGGCAATCGAACCGATTCTGACCGGTAAGATATCATGTATTTTTACCAAGAGGATATCAATTGGTGGACAAAAATGAGAAATAATTGATGTCTCAGTGAAAACATATATGATTATAAATTAAAAGGAGACCAACCGAATGGACCATAAAATGGTAGGTACGCGATTTAACTAATTGATGTCAAAGTGAAAAAGTTTTGATTAAAAGTTTAAAGGAGACCAACCAATATACCACAAAATAATACGCGAAAAATTTATTGATGTCGCGATGTTAAATATTTGATTATAAATTTAAAGGACTGATGCGAGACCGAATAAAAGTTTTAAGTTCTTTAAATTAAATGATATATATGGTCATAGATGTATAATTTAAGTAAAGAATTTAAAACTTTTAAACATTCATTCAGAAATAGTACATTACTGCAGCGGCCAGTAAAAGAGGCATTGATTGAAGAACGTGTAAGTCCAAAAATGCATAGTTGTGGCTTGTATAATAATTTTCTCAAATAATGCGCAAAACTAAGTAGATAGTACCAAGAACTCATTTTGTCAAATACAATTACTTTTCAAAATCAATGACGAACAACGAACAACAATAATTGCTCCCGCGTTAGTGTTATTTTTTTTTCAATGCACAGTTTTCTATTTGCAAGCCAGTTCGAAATTTAAATAAAACATTTGATAAGTTACCTCCTTGGTTGCCATATTTCGGAGTAAAACATCGTTCCATTTTTAAATTACACGACATATATAAATTTACCATGTAATTTATTTGGCCGCTAAACCACGATAAATATGGATTTTCATACAACATTTGCCGGCCGCTGCTCGCGTTAATTTCGCCAGTACAGCAAATTCGATTTATCTCGAAGAAGTTTGTCAAATAATGCTCAAATTTCCAAGCATGTTTGAGAAAGAGTACATTACTGCAGCGGCCAGCAAAAGAGGTATTGAGTGGCCAAGGCTAGTATAGTACTTTTCTCAAATAATGCGCGGTAATTAAAACTAAGTAGATAGTAAGAAGCCCTCTCCATTGCCCTTTGAGTGACTATAAGCTTTCTGATGAGACCCATTGTAAGCGACCACGTCTCAGAGCCATATGTCATACTGGCACCACACACTGGTCATAGACTTTCGTCTTGAGACACTGTAATAACTTGAACGATAAACGAAGATACCGCGCAACTTCCCGAACGTTGCCCAACCGAGTCGGAATCGACGGTTGACCTCTTTCTCGAAGGCCCTACCCAACTGGATCATTTGTCCCAGATAGACATAGTCGCCCACAATTTCGAGTGTAGAGTCTCCGACCTTGATAGGAGTGGGTGTAACATGGGCATTCAGCATCACCTTGGTTTCTCCATGTTCGTCCTAAGACCCACTCTTTCGGAAGCTCTACTGACGCCATCGAGCATTTTACTGAGGTCCTCCACTGTGTCAGCCATAACCACTATATCGTCGGCAAACCGAACGCGAGTGATGTACTCGCCATTGACGTTGATTCAGTAAACAGCTTCGGAGATATGTCATTATATCTGTCTGACTAGCTAAATCGCCTAATTAGTATTCAGAATAAAGATCAGCACACCACTGGAAGAAAAGTTTCTCTTCATATATTTTAGCATTGTTTATTAGGACAAGTAGATAGTGGGTTAATAAGTGTGACATCTGGCTATCTATCCAAAGATAAGGCGATAACATTTTGAATATACATAATCAATATATCGCAAAACGGCCTGTCCCTTATGATAATGATCCTTGAATGGAAGTTTTAGAGTTTGTCTTATCATCATTACGCTTGAATAAAGACAAAGAGTAGATTACAACGGGATACCTGATAGTCCTTGTGAGCAGTATCCCTTTAAACCTTTTTTCATGAAGTCTTCCTGCATTTTTCCACAAAATGAGGCATTGGATTCGTGTCCATGGTGATATGCCCTATTTTGATGATTCAACATTACAAAAACATATAAGATATGTGCCCGATTGGATTTCCGATCGGCACTTTTACCAAATTCCACACAAACTGTCATCCCCTATTTGTTCCCATCATACTGTTTAGCTCAAGGGAGTTAAACGTAAGCCACGTTAATAAAAAATAAGAAATATAAAAAAATTAAAGCTATGAAAAAAAAGATATTGAGTATAAAAATTAGGGCCGGCTTCGCTCGTCGTGAGTTGTTTGAGGTCGACAGCTAAGCAGGCAACAGGACGGACAGGAACTCTTCAAAGTCGTGGAATGCTCAAGATAGGCAGGTGGTGAGCAGGCACCACGACGGACAAGCTGGCAAAAGGGGCAGGTAGCCAGATAAGCAGGTAGTCAAGTAGACAGGAAGACCGGCAGCAAAGTATGAATATGAGCTGGGCTGTGGCGTCGCAGGCGGTCAAGTAGAAGGCAGAATCTACGCGTGCCGCTGGCGGCTTAGCTGTCAACCTCAAACAACCCACGACGTGCGAAGCCGACCCTATGTTTTTATACTCAACATCTTTTATTTTTCATAGCTTATTGTTTTAGTAATTCTTATTTTTTATTAACGTTACGTTTAGCTCTTCTGAGCTAAACGTAACTTTACAGTTTGGCCCCAATTAATCTGGATAAAATAACGTTTCTGACTAAAGACATTTACGCTACCATAACGTAAAGAAACATGTAAAGTTTGGCCCCACGTTGGGCGCCAAACTACCTTGAGTGCTACCTTTGAATGTATCAATATAAGTACCATCATCATGTCATACAAAAGGCGTCCACTGCTAGACATAGCCCTCCCCCAGGCGTCGCCACACGACCGATCCCGTGCATCTCGTATCCAGCATCAACATACCTGAATTTAACTATCTAGATATTATCCATCACGCTTATTAAGTACCTATAATAACCTACCGTAATACCGTACCTGTAATTACAAACAGGAAATCCCTAATTATCATGTTTTTCTGTAAGTTTGATGACAGTTTTACCTTCTTTAAATTTAGGCCAAGTCACGTTAAGCCATCCGATTAAGGTATAATTTTTATCATTTAATCGGATAAACCTTTTAGATTCCAAGCATAAAAAACCCATTTTCTTTCACCTACTTATATTATTTCAGACTTTATCGATCAGGTGTGTTGTTACACATAGTTATGAAGTCAGTCATGCGAATATCCTGTAACTAACGGTCAGAACCACCGGTTTTGGACTTTTGATATTATCCTAACGTGTCCTAACTATAATTATAATATTATATATTTAATACTAACAGACGCCTCGCGGTTTCACCCGCGTAGTTCCCGTTTCCGTGGGAATACAGGGATAAAAAGTAGCCTATGTCACCCGGGGATAGTGTAGCTTCCCAACGGTGACAGAATTTTTAAAATCGGTCCTGTAAGTTTTTACGTTACATACAGAAATACAAATCCGTCGTCTTTATAGTATTAGTATAGATTATAAATGCGAATGTGAGCTTGTTTGTTTTTTATTCTTTCTCGTCTTCACGGCTAACGGATTTGAATGAAATTTTACACATGGTTAGACCATGTCTTGGATTAGAATATATAGGAACCTTTCTATTGCGGGCGTATGTTCCATTGCGATGATTACCAACAAACGCGCAGGCGAAGCCGCTGGCGATCGGTTACAAACGCCGATATTCTCGGATAACCTTTTTTCTTAGTTCATACTGGTTTTCGCTGGAAAATCGGCACTAGCTGCCAGGTTTTTACGTGAATGCACCCATAAAGACTGACTTCACCAGTCTATGGCAGCCATAATGACAAGATCGCTGTCAATCTCACATACATACTATTTTTACAAGATTTGTATTGTTTGTTTTAGCTGTAAGTCGTCCTTACTTAATATCATCTAACATCATCAATCAATCATCAATCAATATATTTAATAGATCTGTAGAAATGTCGTTTTTGACATCGAACATATTCCAAAAAAACTAGCCAGTGTGTTAAAGGATAACCAACAAAACCCAATTACCAGCATTTTTGGATTTTTGTCTGGTTATGCACACATCACATAAAATGTCCGAAACCAATGTAGATAACTTTTATACATTAACATTGTGCGTAACTTTATGTATTACTTAGTTTTTGTTTCATTGCAATCGGTTCCCTCTATCAAAAGTTAATTAATTTAAAGTGAAGTTGAAGTTCAAGAAGTAATACACTGCATATGATGCATGTTCAGTCAAATCAAATCAGATAATAGTTTTGTTTTTATGTAACACGTGTTAACAAATTACGATATTAAAATAGATTACATGGCATTAAAAGATAAGTTGTTTCCTTTGATAACAGAATGTACTGACTGTTAATTGTTTTACTCTAATTATCCACTAAGTCAATTAAAATAATGATAATAAATAGCTCTACCTATTATGTATATTATTCCTATATTATTATATATATGGGGGACGTCAATGCGAAACTGGGCTTACGAGACGAGGATGAGCTGCAAATGAGGCAATTTGGAGTTGGACGTCGGTACCACCGGGGTCTCCTACTGGCCAGTTTTATGGAGAAGGAGGGCCTCTATGTGATGAACTCCTTCTTCAGAAAGCGTGAGCACAGGGAGTGGACCTGGCAATGCCCCGATGGTGCAGCTAAAAACGAGATCGACTTCATCATGTCAACCAAGAAGCAAATGTTCAATGTTGTCTCTGTGATCAATTCGGTAAAAACCGGGAGCGATCACCGCTTGGTGAGAGGCACATTGAACATCAATATCAAGCTTGAAAGGTCTCAACTCCGTCCAGCACAGATCCAGATCCAAAACCCCGAGAGCTTTCAGCTCGAACTCCAGAATCGTTTCGAATGCCTTGGGAGCTCCGTGGACGAATACAGCGATGGGTTCTTGGAAGCTGAACATATTATTATTATTATATACTTTATTGTACACCACAAAAATACAAACATACAGAACAAACAGTTTTTAAAACAAAGTGTACAATGGGCGGTCTTATCGCACAGGGCAATCTCTTACAGACAACCTTTGGATGGACTGAAACATAGGAGAATAATTTAGGGCTGTCAGTGTACAATTGATCATAAAACATATTTTATTGTTACATATAAATATATGTAATAACATAAAATACATAAATACCTACTATACTAAGGGGTCTAAGTTTTCAAGACCCGCCGTACAGATATAAACAAAAAACTCTCTGATCCTACTCTCATGCTGATGAAGGAGAGGCGTGAGATGATCCTGCAGTCTTCAGACGATGCGTTGAAATACCGGAAGCTAAATAGACGGCTCTCAAAGTCCTTGAAAAGCGATCTCCGCCGCTTAGATACCGAGCGTATTAAAGACGCGATTCAGCGGAATAAGGGCTCCAAGGTCTTTGCAAGAGATCTGGCAGAGCCAGCTCACGATACTGAAGACTGACGATGACAGGATCGTATCCGCCAAACCGGAGCTTCTGAGAGAAATCGAAAGATTCTATGGGCAGTTGTACACGTCAACCAGTAAACCCGTCGCGAATCTAGCAAAAGACCCTAGAGCTAGATTGACCCGACACTATACCGAAGACATTCCGGACGTCAGCCTGTACCAGATTAGGATGGCTCTGAAACAGCTTAAGAACAATAAGGAAACAGGTGATGACGGAATTACAGGAGAACTCCTGAAGGCGGGTGGAAAACCAATACTTTAGGCTCTTCAGAAGCTGTTTGATTCCTTCATACTCTAGGGCAAAACGCCACAGGCATGGTGCAGGGGTGTGGTGGTATTCTTCTTCAAGATGGGTAACAATGCCTTACTGAAGAACTATAGGCCCATCGCAATTCTTAGACATGTCTACAAGCTGTTTTAACAAGCCGGAGTCCGTAAAGGTTTTAACACTGTAGTCTACATACATACGCTGCGGCAGATTATACAGAAGACCGAAGAGTACAACCTTCCTCTCTGCTTTGCGTTTGTGGACTTCGAGAAAGCCTTCGATTCGATCGAGACTTGGGCTGTGCTACAGTCTCTCCAACGGTGCCTAATCGACTACCGATCGAAATGCTACAGTTTTTGTTCAAAAACGCCACCATGTCAATTCGACTTCAGGTTTAGACCTCGGCACCTATCCTTCTGAAGCGAGGTGTGAGGCAGGGAGACGTCATATCTCCGAAACTATTCACCGCTGCACTGGAGGATATCTTGAAGATTTTGGACTGGAGAGGACTAGGCATCAACGTCAATCAATAGCGAGTACATCACTCACCTTAGATGACGATATAGTGGTCATGGCCATGGAGTAGCTAAGTACAATTCTCGATAACCTCAGTAGAGCTTCCGAAAGAGTGGGTCTTAGGATGAACATGGGCAAAACCAAGGTGATGTTAAATGACCATGTTACACCCACTCCTCTCAAGATCGGAGATTCTACACTCGAAGTTTGGATGACTATGTCTACCAGGGACAAACGATCCAGTTGGGTAGGGCCAACTTTGAGAAAGAGGTCAACTGTCGAATCCGACTCGACTGGGCAGCTCTCGGGAAGTTGCGCGGTATCTTCTCCAACTTACCACAGTGGCTCAAGACGAAAGTCTAAGACCAGTGTGTGTTGCCAGTTATGACCTATGTCTATGAGACGTGGTCGCTCACAATGGGCCTCATCAGAAAGCTTACAGTCACCCAAAGGGCAATGGAGAGGGCCATGCTCTGAATGCAGTGGCGGTAGCTTCATATAAGCCCAAAAGCACGGCATGCCTTACTAAAATGCTCGATAGAGAATCAATATCAAACCTGAACTATTTAAAAGTTCGCGCGCTTAATTCTTATCAAAATAACTAACATGACTTTTGAAAATAACGAAATTAAATATTCAAGCAATATCTCAAAAATAAAAAATTTGCGACATCTAGCTAGATTTTTCATATACCTGGCGACTTTTTTTTGCCAAATGACAACACTGCAACGACCCGAGTGCAACTCACTTCAGTTCATATCTCTTAGTAGTCTGTGCTTCAGTTTTATTTGCTTGAGTGGGAAAACTTTTATTGTTAAAGTTTTTGTGTGTTTTCTTAGATTTTCCCAGTGATACAATTGTTTTGGTGACTTACCTACAACAACGGAGGTAATTGTACCTTGTGAGGATTTAAAATGCGTTAAGTTTTGATAGGCGAAGATAAGGTAAAATCTTTAAACTTTGCTCAGAAAAAACAGTTAATTTCTTCATTAAAACCGAAGCCTAATCTGTGTATTTCTCAGACTAGTAAATCGCATAAACGGAAATTTTATAGATCAGTGTATAAAACTAGTTGGATTGTTGGCTGTTCGCACACTAATAAGTTGTATTGCTGTTGCTACATATTTTTTTCGAATGAAGATTCCGTTTGGAATACATCTGGTTATAATGATTTAAATAACATATCTGCCACCATTAAAAGGCACGCAAATTCCCATAAACACCTGTGTGCAATGGTTTCTTTCGGTAATTTTGGTAAACAACGAATTGAGACATCTATATCACGCCAGTTATCTGAGGAAATTTCAAAATATAACACGCGCGTTGATAACAACCGTAGTGATATGTTAATTATATTCAATCTAGCACTAGCATGCCTTCAGTGAGCTTTGGTTACCTCATTCACCGCACGACAAGAAAGAGTGAAATTGAAGAAAGAAGAGGAAAGAAGAAGATGGATGAATTCACTTTTAATTTATTGTACCTAACCAGTAGTAATCGGTTAAAATTTTATTGGGCTTGCCTTATTTTGAAACCCTAGGCACGCTACTGTCTGAATGTCCTTGCGTGATCGAATCAGAAATGTAGAGATCCGCAACAGAACAAGGGTTACCGACATATCCCGAAGAATTGCAAACTAAAGTGGCTGTGGGCAGGGCACATTGCTCACAGAACAGATGGCCGATGGGGCAGAAAAGTTTTGGAGTAGCGACCGCGAACCGGAAGACGTTGCGTTGGAAGGCCTCCCACCAGGTGGACCGATGACCTGGTGAAGGTTGCGGGGATCCCCTGGATGCGGGATGCATGGGACCGGTTAATGTGGCGACGCTTGGGGGAGGCCTATGTCCAGCAGTGGACGTCTTTCGGTTGATATTATGATAATGACCTATTCAACAGCATACATTATTTTTTTGTTTGCGGGGGGAAACCTTCAAAAGGCGCCTGGACTTTTGGGGGAAAAACCAGGGAGTGTGGGCTTTTACTTCACTAAAACCACCGCGATGATCACCATCAGCATCTAAAAAAGGCCCCTTCAACTCTTAAAAGACCATCCCGAACCCCCTCTGTGCAACACCTGTTAGAACACATCCCTGGGGAGGCTGCAAGAATCTCCCAATCCTATTTAGCTACTCACTATTTAGGTCATTACCTGAGTGAGCCTGTAGGGACGAGCTCCTCGCTTTTCAGCCAGGCTTCGAAGTGCGGCAAGAGGGCTTCGAGTTGCGACAGGACGGCTTCGACAACGCGCTTGGCCGAAAATTGTGGCTGTTGTAGCCGCCGCTCGAGCACGTGTCGCCGTTCTTGCCGCATCAGCTTTACTAAAGCGTCTCCTGGCACGCTTTCACCATTCCGGCGGATGGCGCGGATTCGGGTATAAGCCCTCGCGTCCATGTCCGCCAGAATATCCAGCTGACGGAAGCGTGCCAGGAGGGTTGCCGCCTCAAAGGATACCGTTCGGTAACCTCGTGCGATACGAATGGCCATTTTCCGCTGCAGACTATTCGTTTTAATCCTGCAGCGTCGGACACCAGATCGACTGCATATACCTATCACTTACAAGATGACAATGGCAGGGAGGTGGGAGGTACTTCTTGACTCTAACAAAAATTAGCAATTTAAGCTTAAAGGTGGAAACATATTACTGAAACCCCACGGGACCCCACGCCACCCGACGTGTCAACACCCGACGCGCACCGTGCACATATACAACACCCCACATGATGCTACAACACGTTCGCTAATGTCATAGCCAGTATTGCCAGGTCTCGTTTTTGTTTTATCCCAAGTCTGATCTCAATGTGCCCTATATTCCATTTGCGATAACATTAGACATTTAAATTAGCCCATTTTACAGCTCATTCAACCGATTTTAACTTCAGTTGCGTTTGTGATACGACAAATGATAGCTGCAGTGAACAGTTGGTTTTGGTAACAGGTTTATACTTTTTATTTCATCCTTTTGTTTACAGGATAGAACCCAAAATCGGTTGAACGGACTGTAAAAAGATTTGGAAACATGTCTTGATTTTAAGTTATAAATTTTTTTATTTTATTAATTTGCTTTCCCTCTTCGTTATATTTGATACATTTCATGCAAGATTATACATAAGACGAGACATTATAATCTATAATATAATTACAGACCAGTTTGTTAACTTCTCGTAGAGGGTTTTCCGCGAATGTAATCAAAGAATTTTAGAACTTGTACACCGGATATATTGTAAAATAAAATCACATAGAAAATATATGAGCGCAGCCATCAGGCAATCATATTAGCGAATACAAAAGTCATTCTCCATTCAAAACCTATGACAGAAGTATAGAATAAAGAACCATGAATCAAACAGTGACTGCACAAAGAAGGTCAACATTCAACACTTCCCCTCAATCGCTGTTTGAACTCAGACATCACCGCTGGCTCAACTGGCTTAAAAACCTAAGCCCAAGTTCACAACACAGAACTTATGTTTAGGAGCACACAAAGATTTCGTTAATACATCAGCCACCATTTCTTGAGTAGACAAATAACTCAACGTAATTACATGATTATTCACAGCCTCCCTAACATAGTGGTACCTGATATCTATGTGCTTAGTCCTCCTATGAAACACTGGATTGACACTTAGTTTTTGAGCAGACTGATTGTCATTGTACAAATCAACCACTAACCCAGAAATACCAGTCAATTCAGTCACCAAGTCCCTAAGCCAACGTGCCTCCTTAGCAGACTCACTAAGAGCAACATACTCAGCCTCAGTACTTGATAAACTAACACATGTTTGTTTTCAGCAATCCCAGGAGATGGTGTTTCCCCCATACTTGAAAACAAACCCCGAAAATGACTTTCGGTCTCGTACGTCACCACCCCAGTCCGCGTCTACAAACCCCTCAACCTTAGCATGACCCGACCTACTAAACACAAGGCTAACATTTTGAGTCCCCTTAAGATATCTCAATAAACGTTTCGCTGTCCTCCAGTGTTCCATAGTATGACAGGTATTAAACTGGCTTAAGTACGAAACTGCAAACGTAATGTCCGGCCGTGTAAATACACTCAGATACCTTTGTCTAACACAATCGTATCAGTAAACTTAACATTTGGGTCCAAAGGAGTCTGGACTGGTTTGTATTCCGACATACCGAAACTGTCGAGCAAGCGCTCAACATACCGCGCTTGACAAAACTTAAGAGTTTTATTCGTCCTGTCACGCTCTACCGCGACCCCGAGAATATGCCGCATCGCACCCAAATGTTTAATCTTAAACAGTTTTCGCAAACTCTCTTTCAGCTCTTCAGCCATGCGTGCATCATTGTAACAGACAATGAAATCGTCCACGTACAAAGCAATGTAAATAACCGACTTACCATTTCGTTTGTAGAAGATACATTGTTCAAGTTGGCATTGAACAAAATCTATCGACAGAAGCACGTCCTTCACCCTCTGATACCAAGCTCGCGAAGCTTGTTTCAGTCCGTAGACTGCCTTTTTCAATCTGTAGACTTTATTTTCTCCACCAGGTGAAATGAACCCCTCCGGTTGATACATAAATATCTCCTCATCTAAATTACCATTGAGGAACGCCGTCTGTACGTCTAGGTGGTCTATATGTGGATCCATCTCTACAGAGATCGCCATCAACAGTCGCATTGAACTGTACCGTACTACCGGTGAAAACGTTTCAAAATAATCTTCACCATACTTTTGGGTGAACCCCTTGGCTACTAACCTGGACTTATATCTTCCCCTCGGCGTCACACTTAATTTTGAAGATCCATTTATTCCGAACCACATTTTTTTCAATAGGCGGATCCACCAACTCCCAAGCCTGATGTTGATTGAACGAGTCAATCTCTTCCTGCATAGCTTGCCGCCACAAGTCGCTCTGCCCAGAACACAGAGCTTCCTTAACAGTGCGCGGTTGAGCTGGGATCGCATTTTGTGTGTACAAACCCTTAGGTTGTCTAGATCTAAGATTGTACCTCGGCTCCGGAGGCTCCATCACCTCCTCAACGCTATCTTCAAAAAATAAAGTGTCATCGCCGCCATCATCACCGCTCGCTGACACAACCGGCTCAACATTCACCGTTACCGGCTCATCAGTGACAGGCCCCCGAGCTGCATCACCAACCACCTCACTCTCAGGCAAGCTTGACTTCCTCTTACTAGTGGAATCATCAGCTTCTTCCCCTGAAAGAAAGATTTCTATAGAAGCTGATCCGTGTCCAGTTCCTAGCTCTTTGGCTGGGAACACACTTTCATTAAATATGACATCACGGCTTCTCTTTATAGCATGTGTCTTAGAGTCATACAACCTGTAAGATCTCCCATTGTCTTCATAACCGACAAATATATACTTCTTACTCTTAGGTTGTAACTTATTCCGCTTAAAGTCATCAATATGTACATAGGCCTCGCAACTGAAAACCCGCAAGTGGTCATACTTTACCCTATTACCCGACCAAACCTCCTCGGGCGTCTTGCCACCTAATTTACTAGACGGCGACCGATTAATAAGGTACCCGGCAGTGTTAGCCGCCTCAGCCCACAACTTGTGATCCAAACCCGCGTGATATAACATACAACGTACCCGTTCCAAAAGAGTTCTGTTTAACCTCTCCGCCGCACCATTCATTTGGGGCGAATACGGAACAGTGACCTGATGCACAATACCCTTCTGTCTGAAGAATGCGCTCAGCTCTTTGTTTACGTACTCCGTACCGTTATCACTGCGTATAGCCTTTACCTTGGATTCACATTGATTTTCCACGAGCCTAACAAAGTCTTTGGTGACACTAGCTACTTCGCTCTTATTCTTCAAGAAGTACAAGAATACTTTCCGCGAGTGGTCATCTAGAAACGTTAAAATGTACTGCTTACCTGAGTGGGACGCAACAGGAATCGAACACAAGTCCGTGTGCACCAGATCCAAGCACTTAGCCGCTACATCACGCCCAGATTTCTTGAACGGAAACCTTATTTGTTTTCCAAGAATGCAAATATCGCAATTATTTGCAATTTCTTTATTCTGAAAATCAATAACGTGTGACAGTGACTTCAAGCTGTCATAACTTAAATGACCCAATCTATGGTGCCAAGACTCCTTTGAAACCTCTTTATTTACACTACTTAAAGCTACCGCGTTAGTATGCAGTTTATATACCCCGCCAACAGACCTAACACTAGCTATACAAGATTTATTTTTAAAAATCTTACAAGTAGACTCAATAAATTCCACTCTAAACCCTTTAACCGTTAAACAATTCACAGAAAGTAAATTTACACTCAGTCCCGGAACGTACATCACTTCTTTAAGAGTCAAAACATAATTGCTGAGTTTTAAACACACGTTACCGATACCCACGCATCGCAAAGTCTGTCCACTCGCCACATTTACTTCTACACTTTTTGTAGTAAAATCATGTAACCAGTCTTGCTGTCCCGTCATGTGACTCGATGCACCCGAGTCTACGTACCACGTGTCAGCCAAGAACCGAGACGCAACCATTGCCGCCGCTTTCTGGGTACACTCCTTCTTAACGTGACCAGACTTTCCACAGTTCCAACACCTCGGCTTCTTGTCTTGGCGTCTCTTACCAGACTTATTCGCCGACTTATCAGCAATCAGGCAATCTCCACCTTTGCAATTGTCAGACCACTTTGTATCCTGAAGCAATTTAGCCTTCACAAAATCACAGGTCAGGTTGCTCACACTACTCTCCAAGGCCATGATCATTGGATCAAACTTAGAAGGTAATCCCTGAAGAATAATCGCCGCCAGGAACTCATCGTCAATCGGTTTATTTACAGCCGCCAACTGTTGCGACAGCGACAAACATTCGCTAACATATTTATCCATATCGCCACCTAAGTCGTCCAACTTTACGGAACACAGCATCCGCAAAAGTTTTAATCTCCTGCCTATGCCCTTATCGTCGTACGCTTTCTCTAGGCTCAGCCAGGCATCCTTACTCGTATTTGCAGTCATCACGTGGGACACGCACGAAGCGTCCACTGACAGGCAGATCTTAGCCAACGCCCTTTCGTCCTTACGCCGTTTCAGTTCTGGACTGGACTTATCGTCCTCCGGATACCCGTCGATCGAACACCAAAGGTCGTCATGGATAAGCAGGTTTCTCATATTAAACTTCCAGAGGAGATAATTCTCTCGCCCTTTCAATCGCTCTATAGAAAAACCACTCACGCTTCCGCCTGCTGCAGACATGGATACCATCTCTCGTTCGCTCATTGTATCTTAATACAATTCTTCTTCTTTAAGCGTTCTGGGCCCATAACCCTTGTTAACTTCTCGTAGAGGGTTTTCCGCGAATGTAATCAAAGAATTTTAGAACTTGTACACCGGATATATTGTAAAATAAAATCACATAGAAAATATATGAGCGCAGCCATCAGGCAATCATATTAGCGAATACAAAAGTCATTCTCCATTCAAAACCTATGACAGAAGTATAGAATAAAGAACCATGAATCAAACAGTGACTGCACAAAGAAGGTCAACATTCAACACAGTTTTACTATAACAATAATAGAAACCATTAAAAAAAACTGGTTATCTTGGCGTATAGAAAAAGAAGTTTTAAGAAATTGCGGGTTCAAGGGAAATATTTAAACTTAAGTCCATATCATTGCAAATTTGACTCAAATAAGTTACTAATTTCTATTATAGCATAAACATAAAAATTACCCTCACCGATTTTGTACCCTAAAAATGACCGTGATGAAACTTTACCCTAAATTAGGGTAAATTACCTTAAGTTGGCACTTGGCACCACTGATCATGCTCTCTACAGACTGACGCGTGGGATCGGGTGTTAACTATAAGAGACACACTGTGTCGAAACGTCGGGTGGCGTGTGTTCCCCCACTCCCGGCAACTTAATGAGTGAACGAATGCGTGTGATCGCATGGCGTGTAGACTATGTGTCTCTGACGATACTAAATGTATGGGTTTGATTAGTACTTCAATGCGTCAGAAGGCGTCGGGTGGCGTGGCGTCGGGTGGGGTTTCAATAATGTGTTTCCACCTTAATTTTACGCAAACGGATCCCTGAAGTAAAACATGTTTTCACAGACCCGTATTATTTTTGAATGGCTTATCCAACGATACCACCCACACCATGGAATAGACGAGAAAAAAAAGGCCCTACTTTACGCGTAGGTAGGTATAGGAGGTACGCTAAAAAGGTAAGCTTTTTTTTCATGATTTTAGTTTACTACTTTGTCGGTGTGATTTATATGTATATCCATGCCAAATTATAGCTTTCTAGTACTAAGTGTCTCTGAGCTAAGCTGCGGACGGACAGACGGACATGGCGAAACTATTAGGATTCCTTGTTGACTACGGATCCCTAAAAACAAGTTGGTTCTGAACCTTAAGTCATGTCAGTGACCAGGCGAATGTGGCTGTGTATTATGAACGACTGATGGACCCTGGACAGTCAGCACCAACCGTCTTGCTTGTCATATCAGCAGCAGCAGCTTGTTGATGATCATGAAGGTAGAAAACTCCAGCTGGGCTAAGCAGTACTGCACCTGGACTTTTAGGGAAAGGACCAAGTAGTTGTTACCTCAATAAAACCATCCTGGTGATCACCATGAGCACGTAGAAGGGATGTGCCCTAATAGGCGTTGGACAGATCTAAAGGTACTCGTAGATCTGTGCAACGCAGGTACTAAAACAAACCGGAACTTGGAGTACCCACACAAACCGTTACAACTTTATTTAAAGTTTACAACGTGATGATCCGACCAAACCAGCTGAAGGGTGACTCATGTAGGGATATTCCTGTCGAAGCACCGATACAATCGTTTGAAATTTAAGACACAGAATTTAAGTGGGAATTGTGAAAAACGCGTTTTGGGCTCTGCTATTTATTTCTACCCGAGTGGAATTATGTAGATTTGTTAAAAATAAGAAAATATAAAAAAAAAAAAAAAAATGGGCAGAAAGAGTAAAAAACAAATGCTATGTAATAATTACATAAATTGGCAGTACTTACATACTCATCATCATAATCAACATCAACTACCTCAATGAGGACCTAAACAGCAAGAGTAAAGATGTGTTTTGTTTCAAAATAAAGGATCAGTCTTACAATATTCCTGAAAAGATTATGTACTAAATCAAGTCAACCATAGTTCTCGCCAAACTTCTTGGCCGCCCAGAAATTTGGCGGGATCTATACCTAGAATTTTGCTTACCATGTTCAACTCGGTTTCCAGTCTAACAGTATACCGCTGTGTACCAGTATTTTATGGAAAGAATGTCTATCTGCCTAAAAAAAGTCTACGAAGCTAGGGATATGAGGTACTTCGGGTGGTAGGATATTTAGGATAAGGCAATGATATTCAAATAAACAGATATGTTATGAGACATTTTGAAGACTCGAATAGGTCACAATTGTGACCTTTAATCTTTAGTTTATGTCACGCATGGCGAAGAGTGATAGGCTTTGTTGAAACAAAAACAATATAAAATAAATGCCATCGTGTGTATTTGTAATTTATTTATTTATTGATTAAAATAAATATTTTTTAATGTTAGATGAATGAAAAGTGTGTATGTGTGCTGCCGCTATGTGCGGCACACTTTTTTCAATTGTTTTGTGAGTGTATAACGTATCTGTTTATTCGAATATCATTGGGATAAGGGCATTATCTATCTATAAAATAAACAATACTATATTTTGGACGTTCAAAATTTTTTTTTTTTTACATAGTTATGGCTTCATTTGCCAGTGGCAGTGATATGGGTGACGGTTCTCCGTCTACACCTGGTAAGACGTCATCAGCTGCTGCCGAGCGCTGGTCGAAGTTGACGCCGGTGACCTGGCGTATCCAGTCGTGGTAGTGGCCGGGACGGGTGAAACCTGGACACAAAGATTTATCAAAAGAAAAACGAAGCTTGGATATAAGTATTACTACTAATATTTAACTTATAAGGCCATTACATGTTTTTTTTAGTTTAGATAGGAAAAAATAAAATTAAGTTTAATTTCATGCTTTTTAACTAAACATGGAAAGAGAAATGGATAGTGATATTTTAAAATTGCACAACTTTCTTCAAGGAAGCCATAGCGCAGGTACAGGCGCAGGGCTTCCCAATCTTTTTTGCATTGTGACTCCCTTTACATACTGTATTTTTTGTTTGCGACGCGCGTGCGACTTTATTACGCCATAGCAAATTATTAAAAAAAAATTGTGTGTCCTATCCTTTACATTAATGTTGATCAGTCATTTGATTTTGAACGTCCAATCTTTTTGCGGAACCAGCCATTCAAGTTTCTTAATATTCTAATATCCCATCGCTATTATTGAGTTGGTAAGCAGTATATTTAGCACGAAAAAAAAGAAAAACAATCTGCTTTATTCGAGCTTACCTCCAGGCATACCCACGTGACATCCGAAACCAGAGGCAAACGAACCGATTCCAACTTGAGTCGCTACTCCATCAGCTTCAACGGCTGTCAGTGGTACACCGCTGTCGCCCTGCAAACAAAAAAAAAATCGAATTCAAACGTTACGCGTGGCCATAAACAAAAATAAAATATTAGTTCGACTTGAGAACCTCTGACCGCTATAAATCTGACGGGGCGACCGTCATATCAAAAAACCGGCCTAGTGCGTCGGACATCGCACATTGAGGGGTTCCGTACCAAACCGCAAAATCAAGTTAGTTGTTGTACCTATAGGAATAATGTTTATTGATGATTTCTGAAAAAGTGTGCTATTTAGAGACCTCGTTTTATTTTTCCTGTAATATTTACATAAATTTCTATCATTTACTATAATTCCAGATTTTTCTCTATGCAAACTTCGGAGATAACGAGGGCAGAACGGTTCTTATTTTTTTAATTTTTCGTCTAAAGTCGAAATCTATGCGGCCTAAAAAAAAAAAAATTTCAGAATGTGCAAATACTGCTCTTTCATGTGATACCCCACATGCACTGGCATGTGGGGTATCATATGAAAGAGCGCTATATGATGGCTAATATGAGCCGCACTTCAAATTTTTAAGACCACCTTTCAGCAACTGTAGAAAAAATAAATATCTTTCTTTTTTGCAAAATAGTTGGGCAAACGTCATCTAAAACTATTCCAAATTTCAGGTTGATAGCATTAGGAGTTCTTGAGATATCCAGCTATTACAGAGGGACAGACAGACTGAGCACCTATTTTACCATTTTGGTACGGAATCCTAAAAACGGACTCCAAATGAAAGTAGTTGGGGACCCCTGACGTAGAATCATGTTTGACATGAAGCAATGTCTTAGAGCGTACCTTATTAAAGTATATTATCGTAACGTAAATTTAGTCCTTTTCCTCAGGAACGCGTAGAGATAGCACGTTAAAATTGAAAAAAAGTTGGCAAACTGACCGCGACCTATGTCGATATATATATTTATATATATGGGGACGACAGTTTTCCAACGGCAAAGTTAATTATGTACAATCTATTCGTTCGAGCAATATTCGGTGTTTGGTGAATTATTACTGATTTTGTGTTTTAGTTTTAAATTAATAACATATGCAAATGTATTTTTTTTAAGCTTTATCATACAAGATTTGCGTTGGAAGGCCTCCCACCTGGTGGACCGATGACCTGGTGAAGGTTGCGGGGATCCGCTGGATGCGGGACGCACGGTTCCGGTCAATGTGGCGACGGTTGGGAGAGGCTTATGTCCAGCAGTGGACGTCTTTCGGCTGATATGATGATGTTGATGATACAAGATGTATTCAACTTAATACTAATATTACAACTTTTGCGCAAGAATTTGTAAATTTCTTTACCAACATCCCAATTAAAACTATTGAAACCTTAAATTCGAAGAATTTAATAGTTTCAATAGTTTGCCCGCGCTTGCTTTTGGATTATTAAACGCGAACGTTTCAGCCTGCCCGAATGTATTTAACTTTTCACATATAAACCCCATAACAGTAATAAAAGCTTTTAAGCAAATCAAGATCAAACCGACTGAAGATCTGTGGGGAATGTCCATCAAAGCTTGTACCTCCATTATTCAGACTATAGCGCCGTACTTAGCTGTAATTTTCAATTTGTGTGTGGATCAAGGAGTCTTTCCGGATCTAATGAAATATAGTAAGGTTATACCACTTTTTAAATCCGGGGACAGTAAAGACACAAATAATTATAGACCAGTATCCGTGTTGCCGGTTTTCAGCAAGGTATTTGAGAAGATAATGCTTAATCAAATGCTCATTCATTTTAATACGAATAACATCTTGCATGATAAACAGTATGGTTTCACCAAAGGACGTTGTACAACTGACGCTGGTGTCACCCTATTAAAACACATCTTTAATGCGTGGGAAGAGTCGCAGGATGCCATAGGTATCTTCTGCGACCTGTCGAAGGCGTTTGATTGCGTTAATCATGAAACATTACTTCTGAAACTTGAGCATTACAGGCTAGGTCAATCAGCGTTAAGTTTGGTTGAATCTTATTTAAGTGATAGACAGCAATTAGTTCAAATACACGGTGTGAATACGTCGGGGTTAAACGTGAAAATGGGGGTACCCCAGGGCTCAATTTTAGGTCCTTTCTTATTTTTAATATACATAAACGATTTACCCCGTTTATTGAAAAACAAACTAAACATGGTGCTATTTGCTGATGACACATCTTTAATTTTTTAAATAAATAGACGTACTTGTCAGGTTGACGACGTAAATAACGCGCTACGGCAGGTTCAGGATTGGTTCACTGCCAATAATTTAGTTTTAAATAGTAAAAAAACCAAGTGCGTAAAATTTTCCTTGCCGAATGTAAAAAGTACTGATTGTGACATTATATTAAACAAGGAGAAGCTAGAATTCGTCGATAAAACGGTTTTCCTGGGGATCACGCTAGACTCAACGTTACAATGGGATCCTCATTTAATATCACTTGCAGGGCGGCTAAGTTCGGCAGCTTATGCTGTTAGAAAGATTCGTCAATTTAGTGATGTAGATACCGCGAGGCTGGTCTATTTTAGTTACTTTCATAGTATAATGTCTTACGGTATTTTACTATGGGGAAGGGCTGCAGACATTGAGGCAATTTTTATTCTGCAAAAACGAGCCATCAGAGCGATATACAATCTTCGCCGGCGTGATTCTCTAAGGGAACTGTTTAAGGGCATTCACATCATGACGGTTCCTTGTCAATATATTTATGAAAACATCATATACGTGAGAAAGAATTTACATCTTTTTAGTAAAAACGGAGATAGACATAATTACATTACTAGAAATAGGGACCAATTAGTTCAACCAGGTTTCAGACTGGCTAAAGTAGCCTCTTCTTTCATGGGGTACTGTACAAAATGTTACAATAAAATTCCTCCCCACATTCTAGAACTGAATGAGACGAAATTTAAAACTTGTATAAAACGCACACTATGCAGGCAGGCATATTATAAGTTGGGGGATTACATCACTGATAAAAATGCTTGGCTCAATGCTAGTCTTGCTCCACAACCACTAGGGCGCAAAAACAAGTGATATGCACAACATTATTGTTTAGTAGAATTGTTGGACCTGCTGAAGACTGTATGAATATATTTGTATTATATAGACTCAATTTCTTTTAGTATTGTATAACTGCGCAGCACGTGTGTGAGTACTATGTACCCAACTGTAAATCTACCATTTGCTGTACCTTGGTGTCGTTCGTTGACTTGTGTTTGCCCTGGCAGTTGAGTGAGTCATGCTCTCTCAAATGTCTCTCTGATGGTGGCGCGTGTGTTGGATCATTCGGTTCCCTTCATGATGGTTGAGCTGGGGGGTGCCGATTCATGCGTCATGTTCGTGAACGGGCGCCGTCAGTTGGGATTGGTCTTAACTTAACTGCTTCGGATGCTAGTGTTTTTCTAGTACCTATTATGTAACTGCACAGTACATGTGTGAGTACTTTTAATACTTTGTACCTGTAAGTAGTATAGTATGTAGTGATTCTGGGAGCATTGTCCTCACACATATAAATTTATTAATGTATGTACTTATTTACCTAAATATTGTAAAAAAAACATTTTTTTTTTTTAAAAGAGTAAGTATGGAGTTTCTTGTGCGTTCTTCTCCAAGCTACTTTCCAAATGCACGGTAGAATCAATTTTTATTCCTTGTAAATTGTAATGTATCTAACGTTCAAAAGTGCCGCTTTGTGGCCTAGTTGAAATAAAATATCTTTGTCTTTGAATAACGAATACGGAAAATATATGCTCTTGAACGTTTTTTGGTTCCGCCGCCGGTCCTCACTAGGTAAAAAGGAACCCTTATAGAATACTATCACCTTATAAGATCACTGACTGTCACGACCCTTTTTCTCAGAAACGCGTGAAGTTATCAACTTGAAATTAATATCATAACACGCAGGTCTACATTCCGTTGGAGTTGCGAAAAAAATAAACTGGAAGTTCTGTGTTCGACTCTATAAATAGGTATATACATAGGTATTATTATTATTTTTTATGTATTTTCACCGATTTCTCCGTCAATTGTGGACCGATTTCGAGAATTATTTTTGTGTTTGGTAGGGTTTATTTGCTAACTTCCTTTTCTGATGAAGAACTTTGAAGATACACACATCAACACGGTCTAGGGATATTTCATACTCAATTAAATAACTCGAAAAGTACTGGCCGCATTGTAATCTTTTATACACCGATTTGTTTGTAATTTATCTCAGACTAATTCCAAATTCAAATTTTTGAAAATTCTTTTGTTTCTGTGGCATAAAAATGTCTTGATGTGTAGGAAAGGGGATTTTCATTTGTGCGAAATTTAGAAAACAATACGAATTACGTTTAGTTACAGTTTTTTTTCATTTTTAAACGAAAGATAAAGTTAAAATTGAGGTATTGTAGCCATGCAACGCCAACATTTGACGAGGGCGGAGATATTACGAGCTGTGGGAATCCTGGAAGCTGGGTCTGTTCAGCGTAATGTTGCTGAGGCCATAGGGACCCACCAAAATGTAATTTCAAGATTGTGGACACGCTATCGTGCCACAGGTGAAGAAGTAGCGGAGAGGCACCGGGGGCCAAGTCGCATCACTACCCCCAGACAAGACCGATTTTTGCAAATTACTGCGTGAGCTCAACCAAATGCAACGGCGACTCAATTGGTCCAAAGGCTGCGAGTGGAACACCAAGTGCTTGTGAGTGACCAAACTGTAAGAAGGCGACTGCATGAAAGCAATCTACGCTCTCGTATACCACTCCGGGTCCCACCTTTACGGAGAGGCAATCGTGGACGACGATTAGAATGGGTTCGGAACCACGTGGACTGGGGCCGTGAGCAATGGTCCAATGTGCTGTTCACGGATGAATTCAGGTTCGGCTTCCATCCAGATTGACGAAGGACGCGTGTTTGGCGAGTTCCTGGACGATGGAGCCGTCTTCAGAACCCTCAGGAAGTTCACCCATACCAAGGAGGAACAATTATGGTTTGGGCAGGAATTCGTCTTGGAGGACGGACGGATCTCGTTCGGGTGCGGGGCAATATGACGGCAGAACGATACGTCCAACAGGTGCTGGGGCCCGTAATCTTGCCCCACAGAACACAAATGGGGCATGATTTCCTGCTCATGCACGACAATGCCCGGGCACACACGGCGAGAACGGTAGCAGCTTGGTTACATACACACAATGTTAGGGCCTTAGACTGGCCTGCTCAATCGCCCAGATCTAAATCCCATTGAGCATGCGTGGGATATGCTGCAAAGAAGAGCTCTGAAGGAAGTTCCTGAAAATCTGGCTACAGAAGATCAACTTTTTGCGCACCTCAGAAGGACATGGGACAATATTCCACAGCAAGACATTGACAACCTTGTTCTGAGCATGCCGAATCGTTGCCGATGTGTTATGAACATCATGGGCGCTTTCTCAGACTACTAACTTCAAGTTTATAAACACAAATTAAATGATTTTTCTATTTTTTTCAGTTTTTACTCATAAATTAAAAGTTAATCAATATACGGTTTCCGTCTATGCTTCATTTTTTTTTCCATAAAATCCTGAAATTTTAATCGAAGTACCTTAACCATAATTAAAAAATGGTAGAATATTAAATAACGTATCTTTTAAATATATACATGTCATATAAATAATTAACACATTGATAGTAATTCGCTTTTTTTAAAATATCCCTAGACCGTGTTGATGTGTTTATAAAACAGAACTCTTTAATAAATGACAGCAAATCTCTCGTGATTGCTACAATCGCATGTATGTCAAAGTCAAAGTCAAAGCCATTTATTTGCATTAAATGCGGTACAAAAGATGGTATAAATAAGTTTTTAGCACAATGACACATTTCGCCATAAGTTGGCATGCAAATATTAAGATATTTGTTAAGGTGCTTACAATAAGCAGATCTCTAATAATCTAATTACACATTTTTATTAGGTATTTAACCTGTTAAGTTTAATAAACTCTTCAAAATACTTAGTTTATATATTAGACTATGCAATTATATGGTTAACAAAAAACACAAAAAAAACACACACGTAAAATACAAATCAAATAATATCATAAAAGGCAGTAGGTAGGAATTACAACAACTAATAACAAGATAATCTACAATGCATTCCTGTAATGATAAGATTGACATGGAGATTTTTTTAGAAATTCGTTTATAGAATAAAAGCTATGAGAAATGAGCCACTTTTTTGAGCCACCGGTTATAAAGGAGGGTATAGAATTATAAATAAGAGGGGCCATGTAAACACAACTACGCCTAAATAATTCGATTCTGGGTACAGGTAATTCTAATACATACTGTGTAACTTTTCGTTTATTATTGTTATCTTTAGTATTAAAAAGTGAATAATTAGTTTTTACAAATTTAGCGATTTCATATATATACATACAAGGAACGGTGAGGAGATTGTGCTCTTTATATACTGGTCTGCAGGAATCAGTCCAGTCCATATTAAAAATGGTGCGGATGCATTTTTTCTGTGCCAACAGAACTCTACACAGTTCAGAGGAGTTTCCCCAGACAATGACGCTGTAACGGATAACGGAACAAACATAGGCGTGATATACCATTAACGCAGTTGGTTTGGAGGCCTCATCTTTGACTTTTTTTAGAGCAAAAACAAACCTATTAATCTTAATGCATATTTCATTGATATGCTCCCTCCAGGTGAAATGTTAATCCAGTGTTATACCCAAAAATTTTGTTGTATGTATCTGTTCTACTATTTGGTCCCTATGTTTTATTTTAAGATGGATATTTTTAGACTTCTGTGTTTTAAAATTTAATATTTTAGTTTTATCAACGTTCAATTTTAAAGCATTTATATCTAACCATGTGACTATTTTATTCAAACTGGTATTTATATTAGTCTCATGTGCTTCATGATTTTTACTATCTAGGATAACTGTTGTGTCATCTGCAAATAAAACACACTCTTGTTCTATTTTTTGAGGAAGATCATTGATATATACAAGGAATAATGGAGGGCCCAAGATGCTTCCCTGTGGAACTCTAAAGTAATTTTGCCGAGGCTGAGAGTTGAAGTTGATGAGACTGTTTACTTTGTCATCAAATTTTGTAATTCGGGAGGTCTGAGTTCTGTTTAATAAATAAGATTTAAACCATTCCAGGGCTGGTCCCCTAATACCAATTCTAGATAATTTATCGATAAGAATGGAATGATTTACAAAATCGAAGGCTTTACTAAGGTCTAAAAACAAAGCTGAGGTTACACTCTTAGAGTTAATGTTATTTATTATAGATTTGACTAAATTAAATGCTGCTAGTGAGGTGGATTTATTTTTCCTAAAACCGTATTGATCTTTTGCAAGCATGTTATATTTGTCTAAGAAAGAGAGGACTCTTCTGTACATGACTCTTTCAAAAACCTTGGATAGAATTGGAATTAGAGCAATTGGTCGGTAGTTGTTTTTATCAGTTTTAGAGCCTTTTTTATGCAATGGTTTTATCATAGATATTTTGAGTTTATCCGGGAAGCAGCCTTGTTCTAAAGATAAATTAATAATATATGAAAGAGGTTCTGCAATGAAAGGGGATATTTTTTTTAAAAGGTCTGTAGACAAGTTATCATAACCAGTGGATTTAGTGTTTTTTAAAGATTTTAAGATACAAAAAATTTCAGAAGGATTTATAGGATTTAAAAAAATGCTATTGTCATTGTTTTTAATATCTTGGTTATATGTGTTGTTCTGTAAAGTAACGCTGTTTTCAACAATATCAATGAAAAAGTTGTTAAATATATTTGCTATATCTGAACCTGATGTAGCAGTAACACCATTATCTATTATACAATTAATATACTCTCGAGACCGTTCGTTACCTGTGCAGCTTTTTACAATATCCCAAGAAGCTTTACCTTTATTTTTTGAGTATGCAATGTGCTTAAGATTTATGTTTATTGTACATTACTATTGAACTTACCCAGTAGGTACCACAACTAAAAAGTGACAGCCTTCTAAAATTAAAAACTAAATGTGTAAATTAACTTCAATTTCGGAAGTCGGTCTCAAAATTCGAATAAACAAAACTTGTAGGTAGTGTTTTTTTATTTGGATGTCGGTTGTATATTTTTTGTAATTTTTTTTTTAACTTACCGCGCATATAGACTGGCTGGTGACGTTGTATGGTCCGGCGCAGATTGTGGTCGGTCTGACAAGGTAGTTGGAGTTGTGCATCAGTAGGCACATGAAGTTCGAGATGCCTCGAAGGTGCACCCAGTTTAAGATCACAGGAGTTGGGCCTGAAAGTTTTAAAGAAAGAGTTCAAATTCTAGACAAGAAGATAGTGGTAGATGACGGTGACATGTTGTTGACTTGTTTTCGATGTAATAAGTGATCGTTTAGTTCAGTTCGTTCGTTCAGAACATTTTGCTGAAGATGCAAAACAATAATACGCGGGTGTACTTTAGGTTTAGCTCTGCCCAAACCTTCGGATAATATAGAATTCTCCTAAGCAGGCAATTTTGTCATCGGTCTATGCTCAGCAAGCTAGCTTTTGCTTGACAAAAAAAATATATTAAAAAAATCCAAGGGGTGACAATCTACTATAAATTAAAACTAGGCACGAAACTATACAGCTGCAATAACAAATATAACTGCTCTCATATTGCCCTTAGATTTAGAAGCCCACTACCGTACTAGACATAAATAGAATCCGGCAAGCAGAAACATATTATTCAGGCTAATTTGCTTGACTTTAGTTAGTCAAACCTACACTTCAACAACCAGAAGTTCTCCAATGTAGCTTTCACCGAGAATTTTTACAGAATCGCTGATCTCTGCCTATCGCTCGTAGTCACAACACCTTTTTAACAGTCTGTGGTGGAAGGTCCACCCTCTATACTCCATTTGAAATAACATTTATACAATAACATTTATACATTTATAAGAAGTTTATACAGCCCTTTTTACCAACAAATATTGCGTTAGTAACATGACAAAATGGCGACTCGAACTAATGTGTAAACAATGGTGTTGCCAACCTAGCTTTATGCTTTTTATGCGGACCTTATGTTTACAGAATAGAACTAGAGAGGACATCGTGGAGTGGTGGAGTGGCTCAGTGCTCTGTTTGAAAAGCACCTACTGCCAGTCCGTTATACAGTGCACTAAAACTTACACATACACACATAGACCCATGTTCATTGGTGAACAAGTGGCATATTCTTGATACGTTTCGTTCAAACTAAACAAACTAGGTGTGTCAACTTACAGTTAAGCTCAGTGCAGGTCCAGGTGGTGCCCCAGCCGCTGGTGGTCATCACCACGCTAGAGTAGTCACGGTCACGGTCGGCAGAACTCTGGATCCTAATCGGTTGGATGTTATCTGAAATTAGCATGCAATCATTAGGTAAGTAACTTGAAATATCTGGACGACATCAGTTATCTACCGCAGCAATGTTTTCCATATCTTCTTTAACCCATATCCACCCAAGGCGAGTGTTGATGTAGGTCTCCTCCATTGCACGCCCCTTTACCAGGTTCTGGTCCTCCCACATTCACTCCTTGCCTACGAATACTATTTTGATCAGGTTCGTCGGTCAACTTGGAGTGGTCTGCCTATGCTCAAACGCTCTAATTTTTCCAATGGGTCTCAGAAAAGATGCTTTCAGAGCAATAAATCTCACCGGTGCCTCTGCACCTTGTTATTGTACTTATAAGAAAAACTACTGCCGCTAATCACCTTAGAAAACCCTTCAATAATGGTTTGTTCATAGCAGTTATTTTCACAAATCATTTACAATGGATTCTCAGGAGTTATTCAGCTATTCGGCGCCATTGGCGTTAACTATCTTGATGATAAAACCAGTAAGTTCAGGGGCCCTACTAAACCATCATAATTCCGGAATGAGAGAGTGACGGAGCCATACTGGACGAACAGCGCTATCCCTTTTTAACCGACTTCAAAAAAAGGAAATCATTAATTCGTTGGCATCTTTTTTTTATGTATGTTACCCGATTACTCAAAGTCGCCTGGACTGATTTGGAATATTCTTCTTTAGTTTGACAGGATATATATATGGCCCAGGTGGTCCCATGGTCATCAGGTTAGGATCTGATGATAGGATCCTTGAGAAATCGAGAGAACTCTTCAAATATTATAGGCACACATATATAGCGATTTTGATATTTCATCAACAAAGCAAACATTTTCACTCAGAGATTGTCATTTATTTGGTTTAGTGGAACTGATGAAGACGACCACAGATGGCCACTGGAACTCCTTAATGCTAAGTATGTCACGGGTATAAAATATCTTGAATAGCTAACCGACCGAAATAATAAATAAATAAATAATAAATGATGAAGCAAATACAAAATGATGTCATATATTATAAATAAATGGTACTGATGAAAATGGCACCATCGAACTGATCTGATGATGAAGCCGGAAGTAGGCACTGGAACTCCGAAATAAAACAATGTATCCTAGTCTTGTTTGGGCTTATTGGAATCGTCATGAGATGTACTTTGGCTATAAATGATTTTCATGAAAATTGGAGGTACCTACCTAAACTAAAAAGAAATAAATAAAAAACTTTTAAACAATAAAATCCAACCGACTTCCAAAACAAAAAAAAAACAAAGACACCGGAAAAGAACTTTATTTTTTGTTTTGTAGTGTTTTGTTTTGGAAGTCGGTTTGATTTTTGTGCTCAACGGTATCATGATGGCATTGGCACTACGTAGTACGGTCCCTGAATTATATGCACAGACTGCTGACAAAACTTACTGTTAAAAGTAAGGTCCTGACTGAACCTCATGACACTGATATCATTAGGCTGCGTGAGGGGCTGCATGGTGTCGTCGTAGCCAGGTGGCCTAGAGGACTCTCGGGCCTGCACGATCACGCGAGGAGTGTTACGGTTCACGCTGCCAGCGTGGATTATGATCTCAATACGCCTGAAAAAATTTAAGCAATTTTGTGTTCCATTACCAGATTTGAAATTCTAGAAGCTCGCACCAAGAAATTTCGTCATGTGACGATGATGGTAGATAAGGTTCATTCCATTATCTTTTATTTCATGATTAAAATTATAGTGATGGAAAACCAGATTTCGTGCATTTTATTGTGTCGATAAGACCAAATCGCGATAACACCTATTAGAGGATGTTCATCTAGATTGCGATTTTGTCTTTGTATACTTTCCCTTCTGTTATCGTGTCAGCATTTGTTTTACGACTACCTTCGCTAGTCACCAAGATTGGCATCGGTACTTACTGCTAACACTTTCTTCTTCTTCTCGTCTCTGGCACTACAGTCATTCATATTTGTCTGGCCCAAAAATAAGCCACTTCTACGGCGTCGTCGGTGGCAGCGTACAGATCACCCTGATCATCTTCAGCCTATTAATTTTCCCACTGCTGGGACACAGGCCTCCTCTCTGTGAGAGGGAATGGGCCGTAATCCACCACACGGGCCCAGTGCGGGTTGGTGGATGTCACATGTCTTCGAATTTTTGGTTCTAGGACATGCCGGTTTCCTCACTATGTTTTCCTTCACCGTTTTGAGAGCAGCGGTGATGAAATAATTTACACAAAGTAAAGCGCCTGCCTGGGCTTGAACCCACGACCTACAACTTGTAAGTCGCGGCGTATACCACTGGGCCACCACTGCTCCTCTGATCGCCCAGGACTTAATCATTGTATTCATGGATGCTCTAGAAACGACTACTTACTGAGCAGTACATCTAGCGGAGGTGAGACCCCAACTGCGGTGTATGATGGAGCCACCGCAAGCAGTGACGTCACCAGTCCACCTCACCGTGCGCAGCCACAGCATGTACGGGAACTGTCCCTCCTGCGCCTCCCATCCTGATACTATGCGGGAGTCTACGAATACAATGAATGGTCTTATTATCATAATAATCACCCATAGCAGTTCAACTGACTGTTGGATAAAGATCAACTGTTGCAACTGTTCGACACTATAGTCAGTCTCATTTTAAGCAGTAGAATTCCCTGCCGGAGTCTGTGGTTACCGATAGCTACAATCTAGGGGTATTTAAGTCAAGAGTAAATAGGTTATTTCTAGGCAAGCGTGCTTCACCGTCGACCACATCATCGGGTACCATCAGGTGAGATAGTGGTCAAGCGGGAGCCTATATTAAATATATAAAAAAAAGCGAACAAGATGATTTCTGGTGCTCAAACTTAAGCTATTGGATGATACGACCCTTGAATTGACAAATATTTTTTTTCGGAAAGTGCTCTAATTCTCTTCAATCTTATTGGCCACCCTGAAGTTATAGCTAGATAGGGGAGCATGAAGGTTTCAGATCCAAGTCAATACTCGAAAATAGCATAAGTTTGATAACTTGATATGCATGTGTAGGTAGTTATATACTTTACCATGTTGTGATACTTCTGGAGACGCCTGAAGAACATCGGCAGATGCCTGAAAAGCAAAGGATTATAAATATTAGGAGCAATGTTTTTATCTATATCATAATTCAGGAAGGTTCTACTGAGGAGCTCGTGGCTAAATAGTAAGTCAAGATTAAGCAACGCTTGCCGAGGTCGGTCCGTGGATGGGTGACCATCGTTACAAAGCGAGTTTCCTTCGTGCCTCGGCAAGCACGTTAAGCAGTCCCGGCTGTCATTTAAAGATCTTTGACAGTCCTTACGGGACGGTAGTTAGATGCCTGAAATCTGACACCAGTCTTGCCAAGGGTTATGGTGCTACCCAGTTACTGGGTTGCGGAGGTCAGATAGGCAGTCGCTCCGTGTAAAATTATTTACTAATCCGAAACTAACAGAGTTGGGCAAAGGATAGGCAGATTAAATTAAGGTAGGTATAGCCCTCGTCAAACTTCTTGGCCGCCCTGAAGTTGGTTTACCGGATGCGCGAGGCACGAAACGGTGCTGTTTTTGTATGAGATTTTCTACTGCGCAGCCATTGTAGCCAACTTCAGGGCGGCCAATAAGTTTGGCGAGAACTATACATGGAGATACCACAAATGGACAGATATGTGCCTCTAGGTAAATATGTGCCTTAGCTATAAAGCGAATTTAAATGCAAAATTTAGATGTAATAATTACCGAAATTCCAGCTGCTACAGCCAAAACCACGACCACACCCCACATGACTACCAGTTATTAATTAAGCAATCAATTATAGGTAGGTACATAATTAAGAACTAATCTATCTGATAGCGGTTTTAATCACGGTTAGATAATTTTCTGCATTGTTATCCGCCTGTTACGTATTTTAAACCAGATGTAATCCATTAATTTTACATGGTTGCAAAACAATTGATTATGGAAACGAGCCTCAGTTTCAACAGCTTTAAGCTACAACTTTTAGGTTCCGCTGATCGCGTCCGCCATTGCCAGTGCTAATCTTAACTGTATCTATAATAATAATCTTAGCTAATGGTAGGGTTCTTGACCGTACTGCCGGGATTGTCCTGATAGCCATGATATACCTCTCCTCTCCTCAGGCACCACCGGATATGTTGTCCCCTTGGCGCTTCGTCACTAAAGTGCAAGCGAACCTTTATGGGGGCCCATTAATTGAGTGTGCCAGTCACCTTCTGCCATTTTATAGCCGTGTAGTTCAACAATGATCAGGCAGGGGCCAGTAGTCCTCCTATAGTTTTAGGCAATCGATCCACTAAACATACCAAACCCATATAATACATTTTTCTCGGGACCCCAGGGTGCCGAGATTGTCAAAATCTTAGCTAATATATTATAGAGAGTGCCCGAATTTTGTTTGTTTGTTCAGACGTTTAGGGTAATCTCTGGAACCACTACACCTATTCGAAAAAATCTTTCACCACATATATGGTGAAACCTAAAACCTAAACCTTAACCTTAAACTTTCATAAAAGATACATTATTTCAGATGTATAAAGACTTTAAATTATTATGACCCAGGCAAAGCCTGGGCGGGCCATTAGTGATAAGAAAAAGATTATTTTTTAGAAAGTACATTTTGTAAGTGACTTATCAGTATCACCAATTCCAGATAAAATATGATAATATAAGAAATTGATTTGCTCAAACATGTGTTTACATACAGAATCTATCTATCTAATACCTTTACACGAGCAATTCTTGTATATATATAATTAAATAATCTGAATCACGGAAACGGCTCCAACGATTTTCATGAAATTTTGTATGCAGGGGGGTTTCGGGTGCGATAAATCGATTTAGCTAGGTTTAATTTTTAGAAAACGTCGTTTTCTCTAAGTTTACCCGAGCAGCTCGGTCGCCCAGGTACTTAAAATAATACATGCATGCAAGATCCTAAATAAGAGTGGCTCACGACATGTCTGCCATTTCTCATAGCGTGCAAATATTTTAGGTACAATTATTATTTTTAAATTTTACTACTACCTATACCTACATTAAATATCAGTCACAGTTAAAACCGATTTCCGAATTATAATGAAATTTATAATATAAACACATCAACACGGTCTAGGGATATTTTAAAAAAAGCGAATTACTATCAATGTGTTAATTATTTATATGACATGTATATATTTAAAAGATACGTTATTTAATATTCTACCATTTTTTAATAATGGTTAAGGTACTTCAATTAAAATTTCAGGATTTTATGGAAAAAAAATGAATCATAGACGGAAACCGTATATGAATTAACTTTTAATTTATGAGTAAAAACTGAAAAAATTGAAAATCATTTAATTTGTGTTTATAAACTTGAAGTTAGTAGTCTGAGAAAGCGCCCATGATGTTCATAACACATCGTCAACGATTCGGCATGCTCAGAACAAGGTTGTCAATGTCTTGCTGCGGAATATTGTCCCATGTCCTTCTGAGGTGCGCAAAAAGTTGATCTTTTGTAGCCAGATTTTCAGGAACTTCCTTCTTTGCAGCATATCCCACGCATGCTCAATGGGATTTAGATCTGGCGATTGAGCAGGCCAGTCTAAGGCCCTAACATTGTGTGTATGTAACCAAGCTGCTACCGTTCTCGCCGTGTGTGCCCGGGCATTGTCGTGCATGAGCAGGCAATCTTGCCCCATTTGTGTTCTGTGGGGGCAAGATTACGGGCCCCAGCACCTGTTGGACGTATCGTTCTGCCGTCATATTGCCCGGCACCCAAACGAGATCCGTCCGTCCTCCAAGAAGAATTCCTGCCCAAACCATAATTGTTCCTCCTTGGTATGGGTGAACTTCCTGAGGGTTCTGAAGACGGCTCCATCGTCCAGGAACTCGCCAAACACGCGTCCTTCGTGAATCTGGATGGAAGCCGAACCTGGATTCATCCGGGCACATCACAGCACATTGGACCATTGCTCACGGCCCCAGTCCACGTGGTTCCTAACCCATTCTAATCGTCGTCCACGATTGCCTCTCCGTAAAGGTGGGACCCTGAGTGGTCTACGAGAGCGTAGATTGCTTTCATGCAGTCGCATTCTTACAGTTTGGTCACTCACAAGCACTTGGTGTTTCACTCGCAGCCTTTGGACCAATTGAGTCGCCGTTGCATTTGGTTGAGCTCGCGCAGTAATTTGCAAAAATCGGTCTTGTCTGGGGGTAGTGATGCGACCTGGCCCCCGGTGCCTCTCCGCTACTTCACCTGTGGCACGATAGTGTGTCCACAATCTTGAAATTACATTTTGGTGGGTCCCTATGGCCTCAGCAACATTACGTTGAACAGACCCAGCTTCCAGCATTCCCACAGCTCGTAACATCTCCGCCCTCTTCAAATGTTGGCGTTGCATGGCTACAATACCTCAATTTTAACTTTATCTTTCGTTTAAAAATGAAAAAAAACTGTAACTAAACGTAATTCGTATTGTTTTCTAAATTTCGCACAAATGAAAATTCCCTCTCCTACACATAAGACATTTTTATGCCACCGAAACAAAAGAATTTCCAAAAATTTGAAATTGGAATTAGTCTGAGATAAATTACAAACAAATCGGTATATAAAAGATTCCAATGCGGCCAGTACTTTTCGAGTTATTTAATTGAGTATGATATATCCCTAGACCGTGTTGATGTGTGTATATCTAAGTTCGCCACTACTACATGCCCATAATTACTACAATGTTAGTTGTATTTATAACAATCACCATGATAATAATTACTATAATATACGTTATCTACTTCGGTTTCGTTATATTCGAATTACAAAATTTTCATTTTCATTATGATACCCATAACGACATCGGGTTGCATTATGCGAATCGTCATAAATTCTAAAACACAAGCAAAGACATTCTGAACATACAGCCAGGTACCTAGAATATTACTTCGAAATCGAGACAATGTAAATGATGTTTTTAAAAATGGAACAAGTTTAGAATAAAAGTATCGTATAATATTTGGCTGTTGCGACTACAAGATCTTTGCCTTATACCTAATAAAGAATAAATAAAAAAAATTAAAATAAAGTGGACGCGTGAAAATTTTTCTAACCGAAATTTTATTTCAAATTTTATTAAAAATGTCTTCAACATCAAGTGAAAATACTCCACCAGATATAAAAACAGAGCAGTTGCGGCTACAAATAATTTACTACCAGAAAAATCAAGACATGTAAGAGAAATGAAATACTTAAACACTCTGCCTGAAATACTTATTTGTCTATATCTGTGTTTTATTCCTTCCTTCGTAGATAAAATCTTGTATGCAACTGTACGTTATTGGTCTTTTAATAACTCGTGCCCACCTATTTCGGTACGCGCTACGCTTGTACCGAAAAATGGCACTCGTATTAAAAGACCGTCCATAACGTAACAGTTGCATAAATAGCTATTTCGTGCCAAAAAAATTTCATTGTTTGTTTAAGTTTAGGTATAGTTTGCTCTTTCCAACTTTTGGGCAAGTTATTGTAGATAATTGGTGCCATGCATAAAACAGGCTTGCGCATAAGTTCCGTTTTTGAGGTATGTAATAATGTAAATAAAGTTTGCTTTAATCACGTCTATTTCTTGGAAATTTGTCTGCCATACGAGGATACAAATGTGGATTTGTTTTTACGAACATTGTTATTTCTAATATATAAAGTGAAGGTAATGTTAATATATGATATTTAGTGAAGTATTTTTTTCAGCTATGGGTAGTTTTGTGATCAAACACAGATCTCAAGCAGCACTTTTTCTTTTAAAGATGATATCCCTGTCGGTTGGGTTACCCCAGAAGAAAACACCATATCTAATGACGGATTCAATTAAACCATAGTAGGCCGTTAATAGCGCCTTTATATTTAGAATACGTGATAATTTATGTAACGCATATGCACCACTGCATATTCTTTTGGCTAGAGCCTCAATATGCGCTTTCCAATTCAAGTTTCTGTCGATTGATAGGCCTACAAATTTTGTACTATTAGCTGTCTGTATTTTATTATGATGAATGATGATGATTTTCGATGTCAAGACTAGAGAACAATGATGATCGTTGGCTGAAGTGCATAGTCAAAGTTTAATTATATTGATTTTCAAATTATTATTATTCAGCCACGTTACCTCTTCAATTAATGTATTTTTAAGTCCGTTTCATATGTATCCTTATTATGGCGTGGTATAGTTATCGTACTGCCATCTGCAAACAGTTTCATGGGATGTTTAATTGATTTAGGGAAGTCATTAATATAGAGTGTAAACAGGGGTGGTCCGAGGGGTGAGCCTTGCGGAACTCCATGAGGGACGGTACGCTCGCAAGACGTGAAAATCTCTTCACGTTTGAAGCTCATATTTATTCTATTGATTTGCGTTAGTTGTTTACCTGTCATGTAGGTATTAGGTATGATTGTATTAGATTAAGTATGTTTCCTCTTATCCCATATGCATATTATGCATCAAGTTTATTTAGTAATATATTAAGTTGGACATAATCAAATGCCTGTGTCATGTCGCAGAAAATGGCACAGACTGGTGTATTTTTATCCATGTTTGCCATAACAGTATGTAAGAAGTCGTATATAGCCAAGTTAATATTTTTTTTCTCCCTAATTTTTTTCTGCTCATCACAGAGTAAATGTCTTTTTTTCAAAATAGTTATTAAGTTCACTGTAAATATATTTTTGAAAATATTGGTATTAATGATATTGGCCTATAAAATTCCCATTAGCTACCTATCCTGTTTCTTAAATAGTGGTTTTATAATTGATATTTTTTAGCGCACTCGGCAATAAACCATCTTAAATTAATAATTATCTTAATGCTTAAATTAATAATGTAGCTTAGGGGGCTACAAATTTCATATCCTACAGTCTTAACAATTTTTGTAGCCTTTGGAGGAAAAAAGAATGAATATGGAATCATCGACACGTTGAAGAAGAAGAACAATGTTTATACATAAGCCATCGTATCCTCTGTCATCGTCACTGTTGGTGTTTTTAAGGCCGCGATAATGTTTAATATATCAAGTGCTAGACTTGGCACCATTAACATTGAGCTTTTTCTGGCTTAAATATGTTTATAACTCGGAATTTTAATTCGATTCCAGATTTGACAATTTCAGTGTTGCAACGTTATTACAAGTACTAAATAGTGACGTTGCAAAATTATTCGATATGGAAATGGAATATTTCCGGATCGATTCTTCTCGTTTATAATTTTACTCTCGTAAACTAAGTATATCAGGAAATTAAATATTTCTGAACCGATAATTTAGTTTTGACGATTAATTAACGATCTGAGACTTTTCTTTTATAATTGTGTGTGAAATAAATAAAAAAATGTGATCATGAAGGAACATGACAAATAAAACAGATAGATGTATTATGGTAATAATTTATTTTATATATTGTCGCCGTCATCGCTATCGCTATCGCTGTCACTTTCTGTAACATTTATTATAAATGTGTCTGTGATATTATCAATTAACATATCTAGCCTACTCATGTTTTCCTCTTCTTTGACAACATGGGATACGCATTTAGACCATTCGGTAGCCGTAATTTTTTGAATGCCTTCCTGAAATAAATTTCTCACGTCTGTCAATTTGAAAGTTTTATTATTTTGAGCTACATGCCCCTTTACCTGCGCCCATATCAATTCGATAGGGTTTAGCTCGCAATGGTAAGGGGGCAGTCTTAAAACCGTGATCCCATGTTGTGCTGCCATTTCGTCTACAGCGTACTTATTAAAAGACTCGTTATGTGGAATCAGTTCTAAAAGCGTAGCTTTAACCATATCTGGTTCGTAATGAATATTTTTATTTAAAAGCCAATCTTGAATGGACGCTGCATGTTTAACAGCAGATTCAGGCTGAAATAAGTTTAGTAAAAAACCAAAACTTGCTTCTTTAATGTTAATTTATCCATTTACACTCATTAATCAGGTTTTTTGAACAAAAAAGATAAGTGAAGACTTTGTATGTTAAATTAGTTGAAAGTAGCCATCGACTTTTCGTTTTGTTTTGAGTTCTTTGCAATAGATGGCGTGTTTCACAATTTGTCCTAAACTATATATCCATCGTAAGATTCATTTTGTAGGATAGTTATTATTTATTATAGGCGTAATTTAAAAGATATTATTTATTATAGGCGTAATTTCAAATATTAAAGTTTTGGTCTATTATTTAAAATCACTTTTTTGTGAAGCTTGTTTACACGTCGAATTAACTAGATACCTCGCTGGAACAGGATTCGTATCGCGCTAGGGCCTACTCAAATCGCACGGGTACTAAAATAAGAGATAACGCAACGCGTGTGCCGCTTGCCGTCCGAGTTTACGTGTCGCATAGTAGGTACAGTTTGATTCAAACTTAATAACGGCTCGAAACACTTCGTGAGCCACTACGCGCTAGCAATTTCATGTGACAGCGGGGGTGAGGGGTAGGGTAGGTACTGCCATGCTGCGTACCTAACTAAAGTATTAAAAGTAATCATTTTTGTAAAAACATCTTGTTCTTTATATATCTAAGTACCAACCTAAAATAAAAAAGCTAATTTCAAAATCAAACACCCGACTGCTTAAAAAGCGAACTAAAAAGCTGTAAACAAGAAAATAACTAGCTGTGCAGTCGGAGGATACATATTCGCGAACTGCCTGATCCTCCGACGGCACAGCACGATTTTTACTTGTTTACAGCTTTTGAGTTCGCTTCCTTTTTGATTTTTAAATTAGCTTTTTTTATTTACAACTTTTAAGTATTTTTTTTTTTTATAAAATATTTTAAACATATACGTGGTATGTATTTTTGTAATCACCACTAAAAGCCCTTAATTTTGATACCCCACTCGACGGGTTACGAAGATAAAAAATTGCAACCTCTACAATATGGAGCCCAAAATCCGCCATTTTTTTTAATGGCACTTATCTAAGAATATTTGGGTGGCCAAGACCTATCTAACGATGTCTTAATTATAAAAATCCGTCATGTGGTTTGAAAGATACGAGGTAATAAAGAATATTACACACATACTTACATACAAGATACGTGCGAAAAACATAACCCTTTCCTTGCAGCCGGGTAAAAAAGGATAACCCTTATAGTGAATAATAAAATGACATGAAGTAGGTACCTACCTACTTCGTGTCATTCCGTTGCAGCGGAAGCAAGCTAACTACCTACATTTAATTCTACAGTTTAGATTGATTTGGAATATTCGTGAATATTGTGTGGCGAATTGCTACACAATGCGACCACTTAGACTTAGTGGTCGCATTGTGTAGCGAATTGCTACACAATGCGACCACTTAGATTTAAGAAGTTACCGCGGTCTGAGCGGAGTCTATCCCGAACCGAACATACCTAATGTTATTATTACGAATACGAAGTAAGCGTTCAAGGACAAGACAACTGGCAAATAACGTCTCTGAGTACCTACATGATACGATTCCTCGCTCAAATTGCCATATGATTTAGTATCTAGGCAAACTACTAGATGGCGTTAGAAAACCACAGTCTCGGGCTATTAAAGAGTCACTGGTGCTGCCGCCTGTTAAAAATATGGAGAAAGAAAAAATAGCCCGACCAATAGCCCGACTTATGGAGGTGACATTTCTTTGTATGGGATTGGGTATCTGTACTGTAGTATTATATTATCTTTGAAATGGTGTAATTTTAAATGATGCCTATATAAACAACAGATACACAAACACTAACAAATACTGGGCCTCGCATTAAGTTTCCCAAATCTGTCAAATGGATTTTAAGAACAATAGGTGAAAGAAAATGACTTAAATTCTCAAAAATTAAATGCTATGCAATAGCTTTACCGCGGCTCCCCGAGTGCCACACGTCTTTTTAACCCCCGACGGAAAAAGAGGGGTGTTATAAGTTTGAGGTGTGTTGCTGTGTATCTGTGTGTCTGTCTGTGGTATCATAGCGCCTCAACGGATGAACCGATTTTGTTTTAGTTTTTTTTGTTGGAAATGTGATTGTGTCGAGAGTGTTCTTAGCTATGTTTAAAAAAAACGGTTCAGCCGTTCAAAAGTTATGGGCGTTTTACTGTTTGAATCGGGATGTTTTCGCAAGATAAATGTGTCGGGGGTTTTTAAAATTTTGAAATTTTACTTGTTTAAGATATCATTCTCCAAAGTATATTATGTAGATCTGTAGACGTAATCAGGGAATTTCAAAGATAAGTTGGCAGCACCAGGCCTTTGCCATAATGTCACTGTCATTCATAATCATCTCTCTAAGGTGGTTTTTGGCGGCATTTTTTCGGGTGAAGTTCAGCGGCTGTTAATATTATTTGCAGATTGATTCCTAGTGGTTATTGTGATATAAAATTGGCGTAGTTTTGTGTCTCAATTGTCTACGCAAATGGACCATATGTGGAAATCATTGACAGAAGTGATCTCGGGATAGTGGAGTGGAGAATTTTATTGTAGTATTGACTACCTCCGCAAAGCTTACTGGGAAGCCTGACTCAATACAATTTGCTGCCAAATACTCCTTGCTCAAAAAACATTAGAATATGTTACATCCGCATTCTAATGCATACTAAAGAATATTAAAACCAATGATATTCAAATAAACAGATACGTTATGCATTCACAAAACAATTGAAAAAAGTGTTCCGCGCAGCAGCGGCAGCACACGAGCACACATACACACTTTTCATTCATCTGACATTTCACTACAAGTCGAAAGGTATGGCTTGATAAAACCATGGTATAATAAGACATGGTATTCTCTTTACAGGATGGCCTAAGCCTACGTCACGATGAGTGTTACCATTGAATGTCCTTTTCAGAAAATTTAGGTACTTTCTCATGTAGTTAACGAAAATAAAATAAATGACTAACTAGTTTAACTATTTAGTAACTCATGTGTTTCATATATTTAGTGTTAAATTAATTTATATATTAAGTTATTAGTTCATAATTGCTTTGTTAAGTTGAAAAATGCATTTCGCTCGGGTAATTCAATCACAAACAGTGGCAACATATCGAATTGACAAGTGTCATACTGACAACTCGCCATTTCATCGCTATTGTTGTGTCGCTCACACCTATAGCGTTGTTTCGCTCGGTGAGCAAAATACTGTGGCTCTCAAACATTTGTGGTGCACCCGTGAACTGTGTAAGATAAACATGAAAAATTGTTAATTGTTGCGTACTAAACTGTAAAAACAGAAGTATAAAAGGCGGTGTAATAAGGTTTTTTTCTTTTCCCAACGAAGAGACGCTACCATATACCTGACTTCAATAGTGTAATTAACTTCAGCTAAAAGAACTGGTATGTGCCTTTCTAGATATTATTTCATTTATCTACGCTTTGTAAATTCCATAAATTAAGGCATAGCTGTGTCAATACGGCTGTACGCCCGAACTTAACCTAACCTAATTAGTTTTGATTTATTTTAGTCAAGTCAAGTTTTGTGGGTTTTCGTCCCGAACTAATTTAAGTTGGTCAATTTTATCACGTCCATACAGACAGACAGGCGTAGCGCGTGACTTTTACAACATTTGTTTTGTCAGAGACATTGTTTAACTAGATCTCAGATCAAATAAAAAGTCAAGATGGAACGTTGCAAACAACAAGGTGACGCCGGTTAAAACTACACCTTGCCGTATACATACTCAATTACACGTACAATAAATCTATGCCTTAGCTTGTCAGTGGAGCTCTCAGATCAAATAAAAAACTCAACAGACATGCTAAGGCGTAGTTTCGTTCCGTGTCTCAGTAGCCGTGGCTTGGTCACCTACGGTGAAGCAAAGTGGAACCCGAGGAGGGGCCGCTCGTCGGGGCTTTTTCCGATTAGGCCGACGACGTAGCGGCCAACATGTAGGTTGCGGTTCCACTTGGCAACAGGCGATATCGCATCTGAATCTGAGGCTCGCTCGATATCATATGGAGCGCGTCCCATACGATGTCGCAGCTGTGGGTTGGAGAGTAGACCGTGGTGGGAGAGGAGTGCCGGTATTGCGTTGCGCCGCTCTACCTACCTTCCGTGGCCTGGACAGGGTCGCCACCATCTTATTGCGGATGAGGTGGGGCCGCAGGGGAGGTCCCTATCGCCTGCGACCGAAAGGTGGCGGGGCCACTGACCTGTCCCGTCAAAGGAGGGCTAAGGATGCCATACACTGGGCCGTCTGGCGCCCATGTGCTGGTTTGGTCCCTGGGGTGGTCACGGCGTGCAATGTGTTCTGGTGTGCTGGTGATGGGTGGTACACCCCAAAGGAGGGTCAGGTGACGGATGGCCGCGGCGAGTTCGCGGTGAGTGCTAATGCGTGCCTGTGTTCCCGCCATAAGCGGCACAGGAGGACACCGTGGAGTTTGAGTCCCACATAACTGCGCTATCTACCTGTGGTAGCATAGCATGCATGAGCATTTCCCCAGGCTAAAAAAAATAAAATTTGTAGCGATGTCTGTGATTGGTTATTTTTTGTATCGAGGGGAATACCTGATTTACCCTTGCAAAGAATTGATCAGGGTTGCTGATATAATGGAGAAATAATTTAATCAATACCACGGTCAAACGTTGCACAATGAAAAATTCATTTTCAATTTGACTCGGATTGTTCATGGACTTGTAATTCATTATGAGGTATTACTCTGTTTAGTTCAAACAAGAACCTATCTACGAGACATCATCATCTTCCTGCCCATGCCCCATGTCACTTGGGGTCGGCACAACACATTTTCTTCTTCCATACTGTCCTGTCCTCTGTCACGCCATCACTGACTCCCTTTTCTTTCATATCACTCCTCACAAAGTCCATTCATCTTTTCTTTAGCCGTCCCCTCCCTCTCCATGCATCCACATTAATATTCATAACTCTTTTAGTAACATGCGTTTTATCCCTCCTCATCACATGACCATACCAGGACAAACGGTTTCCTTTCAACTTTTCTGTCACTGGCGCCACTTTCAAACTGCCTCTAATATACTCATTTCTCACTTCATCCATTCTCGTCACTTCGCACATCCATCTCAACATTCTCATCTCATTATATCTACGCGTAAGGAAAAAGCAATCAATTAAAAAAGATGCAAAATAAAAAAATAAAAAAGTATCAACTATGTCGATTTATTAAAAATGATAAAAATTTAGTACCTATTGTATTATTTTATCTTTTTCCCCACAAAAAAAGTTTGAGAACCGCAATGCAATTGATGACGTAGTCTTAGGCCAATCACGTGACCCAGCTGTCACAGGAAGAGACTACCAGGCGAAGTATATTATTGTACCATGGATAAAACCAACAAGAAAAAAAAGAGACTGCTAGTGTTTGTCACTTGCGTGTGAATGTGAACAAACATTATTCTGACCACCAATGTTGTTACCTTTTTCTTACCTCCAAATATCAGAATATTAGGAAAAAAAAAATAGTAAATTGAGGCGTATTGCGTACTTACATATGGTATGAGATCCCTTCTGTTTTATGTACTTTGGTATCATAATTGGTACAATTTCTAAATACACACGATGGCATTTTTTTTTATTTTGTTTTTGTTTCAACAAAGCCTATCGCTCTTCGCCATGCTTGACATAAACTAAAGACTAAAGGTCACAATTGTGACCTATTCGAGTCTTCACAATGCGCGCGCTCATAACATATCTGTTTATTTGAATATCATTGAATAAAACCCATTTAAATATTCGACTGAAAGGCTTGTATCTATGGTCATGAATAATAATAATAAAAAAAATCATCTCTCTAATCTCAGAGCAATGACTAAAGCATAGAGGGAGCGTGAAATTTCAGTCTAGTCATACTCTTTTTACTCATGACACATTCAGTGTGAATAACAAGGACGGGTATATAGTTATAAGGTTTGCTTATGGCAATGCTGTCCACATTTTTTGTCTCGGTAGTGATGTGCGGTATTTTGCAGAGGTATCGATATAAATTTATTTTTGACATTTAATTTACTTATTGGAATGAATGTATTGTCATGTCATAAATTCCATGGATTATAAAAACAAAGGACACATTTTTTGTTTAAAAAATCTCGCTCTGGTTCCAACAGGCTTTTAAATGGTAATCCTATTCTTCTTCTTGTCGTGTGAGCTGCAAAGTCTATCAATCAAATACTGATGTCAGATTTTTTTAACCGCTTTCCTATCTCCATCGTAAGTAACGAGGATTAGTTCGCAGCTTATCGTTCCTTCCGAAGCATGAAATCATCTTACTTTTCTTTTTACCTATTCATAAAAAAAGGTTATCAATTCGATGCGTATGTATGTAATATTGTTTGATTTGCACAATATTTATAGAATTTACGTTATGTGGACTTCTGAATACGTGTGCCAAATTTCATTCCTGTTTGTATGTATGTATGTTTGTTCACGCATTTCTCCGAACCTCTATCTCTCAACTTAGGAAACAGTATAAGATTCATCAAAATCGGTTAAGCAGTTTTCAAGATATGAAACATACAACCGAACTCCTTAACGATAAATAGCACGAATCTGTAAATTTGGTATTTTGTCCAGCCTTTACGTACTTTACTATAGAACTTGCTGATGATGGTGTACCAAATGTGATGGTGTGTAATTAAAAGAAGAATAAAAAGCTTTTTCACAAAAAATAAACCGTTTTCAAAAGGATAACACTAAAAAGAAAATAACTTTCACTTCGGAAGTCGGTGTCGCAGAATGACAAAAATAAAGGAGGTAAAGACGCCGATTGCCGAAACGAAATTTATTTTAGCTTTTTAGTGTTTTGCTTTGGAAGTCGGATTATTCTTTGTGATGGTGTTTTTATCTAAAATTTATGAAATTAAATAAATACAATCGGATCAAAACGAATTTTTATTTAATATTTGTGGACATAAAATAAAATTAATTGAAAACCGAATAATTTAAACTGCTTTCTTCTAGTCTACTGTCCTTTAAATATTACAGTTTTAGTCAAATGTGACCTAATTTTTCTTGATTATCCCCAGTTTTCTTTGTTATGTAGTGAATTCTAATATTTAAATCGTTCTGCGTAATCGTTTTAATCAACAGTGCTCCGTGATCTTCTGTGAAGACATTCTCCAAACCGTGCTCAATTATATCTGCAAAAAAAGTTCGTAGGTAATAGAAGATTGCTTACTATTATAATGAAATTAGTCATGTGTTTCAGCAATCCTAACATTCTTGTTCCATTTTTTAATTCATACTCGCGGAGTATCTTTTCACTCACTCTACAAACTTTGGCAGTACTGGTAGATGGTTTTATTAACCCACCTTGATCCTTAACAACAATTAAAAAATAATGTCTGGTTTCGAGGCTTTGTAAACTTACTTCACAAATCAATATTTTTGTCGATGTGAGCGCACGTGAAGATGGCTTTACTTATCAATAATAGAGATGGTATGGCGCCAGGTTAAAGCCTTCTCCATTTATCGCTACTTATAAAGCACTCGTCCGTAAAATATTTAGAACATATTCATCTATGCTTAGTCCAATAATTTCTGGCTCTTGGAATCGCTTTAAACCAATTATCTTTCTCATTTGGAAGCATACTGAAAAAAAACGATACCTTCTCCAATTTATGGGCATAAAATTATCGTATCGATAAAAACTATCACATCACTAGCTTAATAAATAAACAAATATATTTTTTGAAAATTAATTCGTTATTACAACATAATTTGTAATAAAGATAGTTTGAAGGGATTATTATCAATCTAATATGTATGTTATAAGTGATCACATCCAAATATTTCGCGTGATTTTATATGAAAACTGAATAGAAAACTCTTACCGATGAAAGCTTACAAATTCATTATTTTCTTTCCGTGACGAAAGCGATTTACACGATAACACAAAACAAGCCATGTTAACAGCTTATTGATATGTTCATCGCACCGTTTTTTTTTACAAAATTATGCTGAAAATCTATTAGTTTTTAATAAAACAATGACCCAGCACACGTACTTACTTTCACGACGTAATATACGACTAAACCAAATAGTTTGTACGGTTAACCGTGTACTAAGCAACCATAGTGCTCTTTTTAATTGATCGTATAATAAGAGACCAAGTATGACCGTTTGACAAATTCGGAATGTCCATTTAGCTTTAAGCATAGATAAATCCTTATACGTTTGTCTCTTTTAAGTGTACAACCTGCGTCATAAGAGAGAAGAGCTTAGATATATCGTAATTTGTCTCTAATTTGTATGCTCCCTCTATGCTTTAGAATAAATAGTCATTCCTCTGAGTCTCTAATCCTCTAATCGGTGGTCATATAAGTAAATGTGATCTACCTAAAAATATTTGTGATTTGTTAAAGTTTCCTAGATATTATATAATTATATATTTCAATTTATCCAAAGCACTGTTGGATCTATATGAATTATAATTATTATTTGTGTAGTTTTTGTTATTTTTGTTAAGTCTGATTATTAAATTTTAAGTTAAAAGTTAGTTTAGTTTGTTTGTCTTCTGTGTTTATATCTTTTGTATGTACTTTAGGTAGATTAATCTAATGTAATTTTATTATTCTGTGTCAATTAGAATGTAAATTGACTATACTGTTATGATTGTTGGGCTGATGGTATGCCAATGCCCTTATAATAAATAATCTTTAAAAAAAATCTATTGACAATGTCAACTTTGACAAGCAAAAGTCAATTCATTTTTCATTTAGTTTTTTTTCTCTCATGTTTTCTGTTTTCAACCGTCGTGGTGCGCGTTTTTTCTAATAAAATTCTTATTGGAATACTGTTAGTTGCATAGGTATTACTTCGAATCTTAGTTTTGTAACCAAAATGAGTGCGTGGCCTGAAGTAACGACTGCAAAGTCGGAAAATCGCCATGAAATCAAATTGGCGGGTGCGGCTATTTCGAAACGTATTTCGGAAAGTGGTTTAGACAAAGGTATATTTCAATTAACAAATATTAACCTTCTAAACATCAGTGACACGTGTTTAACAGCTATACCGGATGATATTAGTCGTCTGGTGAACCTGCAATCCTTGCTTTTATTCGGCAACAAAATAACAGATTTCAATAAAAACATAACCTCTTTGAAGAAATTGAAAGTGCTTGATTTATCGAGGAATCAGCTGAAGAGTATTCCGGAAAGTCTGAACGACATGAAAGAGTTGACAAGTATCAATCTAAGTGCTAATGAAATAGAAGAAATGCCAAAATTCACTGATTTTCCTAGTTTGTTAACTATGGATCTATCTTATAATAAATTGACGAGTTTCTTGGACTTGGAAAATGCGGTTCTCCTTCATGTGACTGATCTGAAGATTAAGGGGAATGCTATTGATACGTTACCGAGCTATATTGTTAATAGTTTGCCATCATTGAAGAACTTCGACATTGGAGACAATCAACTGAAGACTGTTCCTGGAGAAGTAGGCAACATGCCTAAGTTGAAAGGTAAGTCTCTTTTTGTAATGTACTTGTATTTTAATCTTGCATTCAAAATATACAATTACCCTCCACAGTATTGTGAAATATTAAAACCTGTGTTGAAATATTGCACCACACATAGGTAAAATCCTATTGTATGATTATTAGTTATACTTGGAGTCCTTTTACAATCAACCGTTGACTCATTTCATCTTTTCTCCAGAAATTAACCTCAAAGGCAACAAATTCACGGACAAGAGATTCATGAAGCTTGTTGACCAATGTCGCACCAAACAGATACTGGACTACATCCGCGAACACTGTCCCAAGACAGACCAGACTCAGCCTGCTGGAGGCAAGGGTAAAGGAAAAAAGGGCAAGAAGGAAGAACCCACACCTGAAGAAACGGAAAATGATCTCTGCCATTCTATGAACATTTTACATGTAGAAGATGATACTCAACGAGTTAAGATTATTGAATCCCAAGTAGCGGTTGTCCGTCCGTATATCCTATGCTGCATCGTAAATGACCTGTCCTTCGATGATACATCCTTCAAGAAGTTCATACAGCTGCAAACAAAGTTGCATGACACTGTCTGTGATAAAAGAAATGTTGCTACAATTGCTACACATGACTTGAATAAGATTGCACCAGGTAAGTTCTAATTATTAATAAATTTCAAGATTTTTATTAAAATTTTAGGCACCAATAAATAAACAATCCTGTTTTTTGAAAGCTTTAAAAAAAAACTGAATTTTAATGCTGCAGTTTCTCTTGACCCCTTTATCATCTGACTGTAAACAATCTGCTTCTGGATAAACAGATATCTTGCAGTAGTTGTAAAACTCATCACATTTTAAATATTCCCAGGTGACCTAGTATACACAGCAAAGGCCCCAGCAGCCCTGAAACTGACCCCACTATCGAGGCTGCGACCCTACTCTGGCGAGCAACTATTCCAGCAGCTCACGGCTGAAGCTGAAGCATTGCGCAAGGAGAAGAAAAGGAATGTCTACTCAGGAATCCACAAGTAAGAATTAGGGATGTTTCCGAAGTGATTCCAACTCTACTAACTCAAGAGTTGGAATCGAAAGTTTTTAATTTGGTTTGTCGAAATTGGAACTGAAACTGAACAATTGTTATCTTATCTGTAATCACCATAGTCACTTTATTTATCTTATGAGAACATCCTTCCTTATTGGCATCCTCAGCCTGGGGATATGCATTTGCAAATGTTTGGTAAGTAGGTGATAGATTTATTTTAAAATTAGATGGCATCTATCAATAAGATACACTGCATATCGCCTACAGATTGTTGAACCCTCTATCTTAGCAGTAGTAATCACATTGTTGATTGTATAATTTTGTTATAGATACTTGTACTTATTGGAAGGCAAGCCAGTGTACCCTTGTCTGCAAGATGCCAGCGGCAAGGTCATCAGTTTTCCACCCATTACCAACTCTGAGGATACTAAGGTAAAATAAACAATAAAATAAATATTTTAGATAATAAATATTAGTGATTCATACCTAGGACTTTAAGGCGCAGATAACCCTCTGTAACTGGTTTTAAAAAAAAACATTGCGTATCGGCCGTAAAAAAAAAAAATGATTGTTTATACCTACTAGATAATTTTCTTAACAATTTGTTTTCAAAAATATATAATTCATTTGCAAAGTTATGTCTAATTAGGACAAAAAACGGCAATTGCACCAAAACCACAAAGCGTATTTTAAGAAATGAACACCTCTTGATGATGGTGATAATGATGGTGTTGCCGTCGCAGAATTCTGGGCCAAAAATAATATTTAGAGACTATATTTTCTATCGATACTATAAGAAGAAGAACAACTTAGAGATAATTTCATTATCTACATTTTGATCTATGGTTTTTTTAAGGACAAAGAATAATGAGAATAGTACAATAAACTAGTAAGTTTTGGGTCGTCGTGACCCAAAATTCACACTAGTTTCACCCCAGCGTGACCCATTATTTAGTAGTTTTTTTTGTGTTATTCTTATTATTCTTTGCAACATGTTTCTAACATAACACAATTTCCTCAGATGTCTCAAGAAAGCAAGGCAATGTTCGTAGAAGTGACGTCACACACGTCTCTGGGCGCCTGCAAGACTGTGATGAACAAGCTGCTGCAGGAGTGTCTGCTACTTGGGATAGGGCCCCAGGACACTGAAGCCGCCTATAACACGCTCACTGTGCAGCAGGTAAAGAAATTATTCTTCTTCTTGCCTCACTCCCATATTTTTTTGGGTCAAGCCTTCTTTTTTGTGTCTATCCTGGGTTATCGATGGTGGTAAATGTTGTAGAAATAAAAAATAAATGGCTCGCATTAGGAACATCCTTAAATTAAAATTGTTGCATGGAACTTAATTTTTTTTTTATTGGAACTGATGTCAAATAACTCTATGTAGTACAGACTGATTGTTTTATAGAAATTGTTTAATTGTATTTGTTTTTTTTTATTGGAACTGATGTCAAATAACTCTTAACTGTTCTGATGATAATAATTGTACCTATGTATCAATACTGATCTACTTAATCTGCTGACCGTATTTTCACAACTGGCAAAACGCAACTTCTGCTTACCCCTTCCAGGAATAAATGTGCGAGGTTATATTAAGTCAACCTACTACATTTCCTGTCATTGTGGCTTAATCATAAATTACATGATATTTATTTACCTTGGATATCTAAATGATACTATCATGTCCAAGGTCCTAGATAAGCCGGAACATATCAATGCTCTTATTAAAACGAGTACTATACCACTTTTTACGTATCCTAAACAACAACATCACGCCTTTGTGTCCCGAAGGGTTAGACAGAAGTTTCGGTGGGGTCGGCTTTTGCAGGTATGCAGAAAAGCAGGCTTATTTCGTATCTTTTGCAAGAGCAAAACGATAGCGATTTTTGCGCAATAATTGCTCTTCAATACAAAAGTTTTAAAGTTGTTGGCGGTTTTTTTTAAATAAGTGCATTTGACAAACAGCGAGCGATTAGCAAACGATTGTGGGGACCTACCATACCTACACTGCAGGCAATTCCGACTTTTTTGACATAAAGCGTTTGATCGCTATCGTTTTGCTCTTGCAAAAGATACGTAATTAGCCTGCCGGGTGTAAAGTCCAAACCTCCATTGAAATAGGAGGATCCTCTGACTAGATGGCTTGTTGTGTCCGGGGGCTACTCCCTAAGCACGAAGACCGTAGTTTCGGCCTTCGTTACGGACGTTTCCTCCTCCGTATTAATTACGGACGGTTGATTCCTTCGGGGCTCGAACTAAGAATGAATGACAACATATGACAATTGTACCTACTCCCGATGTGTTTTTACCGGTCCGAAAATATGAACTTTACACTGGTTTTTCACTCCGATGGGGGGGCCCGTAACGGAGGTAGGCAGTTCGTGGGTTCAGGTAAATGCCTAAAGGTTGTTCAGACAGTTGTAATAGGTTCAAATCGCGCCGGCAATTCTGCTTGCGCATTAGTTTTCTAACGCCGGGACAATGTATCCTGGGCAGGCGGTCGGGCAGTTCTTCATCCTAAAGTACGCTACCACTTTTAAAAACAACCTAACACCTTTCTTTCTCTCGCCAGGTGAAAGTGGTCGATCTTGAAGGAAACCTGAAGAATGTATACCCATCGCGAACGGACTGCGTCTTCGAAGGCACCAACATCAAGGTTGTGCGTAGCAACAGAAAGTAGTACAATACTGACTCATTCGAATGCCATTGCCGAGAAATCATTGAAGGAAGATGCGAAAGACTTGTACCTTAACTTACGGCACATCGGGATATAGAAAGCGAGCACGTTCTCTCTCTGTCTGAAACTCGATGTGTCTACCATCCGCGTCCTGTAATTTGGCGGCACTTAGCGTATATGACTTGCAAGGTGTCAAATCCACTAAATGGGCTTCAAAAAGGATCTGTCCAAATGACTTAATTCCTATACTATCATTCTGACTAATGGATCATTTTATATATGTAATCAAAAAAGCAATAATAGTACATTACTGAGGCGGCCAGCAAAAGAGGCATTGATGGACGAACGTGTAAACGTGTAAGTCCATCAATGCCTAGTTGTGGCCAAGGCTTGTATAGTGCTTTTCTCAAATAATGCGCGGAAATTAAAACTAAGTAGTACCTAGAACTCATTTTGTCAAATACAATTACGTTTCAAAATCATAGACGAACAACGAACAACAATAATTATGCCCGCGTTAGGCTTAGCACGCACTACGATTTTTATTCGCGCGATTTTTTTTCCGCCCATTCTGCGGCCTATGGAATTGTATGAAGCCGCACGCGTTGCTGTAAAAAAAACACGCGGGAATAATACTACAAAAATCCGCGCAAATAAAAATCGCAGTGCGTGCTAAGCCTTAAAGGGTTCAATTGTTTTTTTTTTTTCAATAAACAGCTTTCTATTTGCAAGCCAGTTCGAAATTTAAATGAAACCTATGATAAGTTACCTCCTTGGTTGCCATGACTCGAGTAAAAGATCGTTCCATTTTTAAATTACACGACAGATATGAGATTACTATGTAATTTATTTGGCCGCTACAAACGACATATATGGATTTTCATACAACTTTTGCCGGCCGCTGCTCGCATGTATTTGGCATGTACTGCAATTTCGATTTATCTCGAAGAAGGTTGTCAAAATAATGCTCAAATATCCAAGCATGTTTGAGAAAAAAATATTTCTTGTTTTGTACCATTGACTTCCGACATGGCGCTAATAAGGCACAACGGGATTCAGAGCGAGAAGACATTATATCTCTGTCTATAACTCTATGTGTCATAATGTAACTTAGCATTTTGCGATGACTTGCAAGGTGTCAAATCCGCTCAATGGGCTTCAAAAACAAGAATCTGTCCAAAAACTAATACAAATAATTTTTTTTCTTGTCTTGTACTAACTACGGCTAGTATTTTAAATGCCCTTTTAAGCAAGAAATGCCTGTATTAGGACACTTCACTATTTCGAAACTTTACATCAAGTACCTACTTACAATTAAATAGTTTTGACTAATTGATCATTTATGCCATCAAAAAAGCAATACTAAATTATGGCGGAAATCAAATTCTTAAATATAAGATGTAGCCGAAATATTATCTCAGTCATTGCACAAAAATATTTTCTTTAATGGATTGATCCTTTTAGGCTATTTTAGCCCACTGGCCACTTTCGTATCTGAAGTTTTCGTGCAAGAACTGTTTTCTTATGAATCCATATGTATGATTGATTAATTTAATTTGATGATTTAAATGGAGGTTCAATTCTTAAGTTAATTATGTTTTTAAAATTAAAAATGTATAACGTTTTCGCTCAAATGCGATGCTTTGTGTGTCTAAAGTTTTATAAACTTTATTTTACGTTCATTGATTGTGATGTGAAATCATTTAACATTTGAAAACTAATGGCATGTCCCCATACTATTTCTTGGACTTAAAAATCAACTTATGTATGCTTTAAGTTTTAAAAAAATGTCTGTGATGTATCATGCTAGTAAAGTATTGATGTAGCACATCGATACTACCGATTGTAACTTAAAAAGTAAGAGAAAGTTTTTGTTAAATGTTTTCTTTTTAATACTAAGTATTTTTGTAACCTTTGTTTTGTTTTATTTTGAAGTACCCTGTTTTGAATTGAAAACTTCTTTACCATCGCTTAGATTTGAAGCACAATGAAACAAAAAAAACCGGCCAAGTGCGAGTCGGACTCGCGCACGAAGGATTCCGTACCATCGCAAAAAAAGTTAAAAAAAAAACACGTTTATTGTATGGGAGCCCCACTTATATATTTATTAAATCTGTTTTTAATATTTGTTGTTATAGCGGCAACAGAAATACATCATCTGTGAAAGTTTCAACTGTCTTGCTATCACGGTTCATGAGATACAGCCTGGTGACAGACGGATCGTGGAGTCTTAGTAATAGGGTCCCGTTTTTACCCTTTGGGTACGGAACTTACAACAACATTAAAAAAAAGGCGAAGGGATTAACGATTGGATTTAACGTGCGAGAGAATGAGATAGCATATAATTTGAAGGGTTCACTTCTACCGTGCGTGAACTGCACCGGTTTTTAGTTCATAGTCTTCTGGCTGGTCCGGCCTTGAAGTGCTCATGTGGCAGCTCATATTTGCAAGTTAGTATCAGAAAATGTTCATTCAGCTGAAATGCCGGTTATCTTGGCACCTCTTACCCGGATTTAGTAAAAAGGATGCCAAGATCCAATTACATACTCTAAACGCTGCCAAAAATGCCGTGAATATCGGTATTTCCTTGCTATTTAACGTTACATCATACAATTTTAATAATTACCTATTGTGAAAAAAATATTCTCAAGTGTCCATCGACTTGTTGCTGACCGTACTCATCATAGACTATAAAATCAAATTGTTCAGAGTTTCAGGCATCTTCGCGTGCATGGCCACCTTTATTTCAAAGAGAACGTATTTTCTTTTTTTGCACGATTGCAACACTACATTTAAACGTCAATGTCAAAATTCTAGAATTTAGTTTTTTAATTTTCAAAACAAGTTCTAACAGGTGTGCGTTTTGTTTTGTTATACTGCCGTATTTTAAATGGTGTAAAAAGCTTTATAATGCGGCGCAGTCTAGCGCCGAGCCAGGTTGGCTCCAGCGACAATGTCTTCAAAAGCCCGCTGCTTGAATCCAAACGAAATAAACGGCGGGAATGCACGAAGATACCATTGACTCAGAAATCAGCTTCTCAAGCATTAACTGCTTCTGAACACGAGAATTTAATCAAGCAGATACTGAACAAGCCTTTCAAAGTACCCATTCCGAACTATGTGTCCTCATTTTGTGGTAAAAGCTTGGGTCTAAAGAGAACTCAGGTTAGGCGTGCTTTACACGATCCAGATGAGCCGAATGCGTTGGTTTTGTACCGACCGCCTTACATCCCCGAACATGAGAAGATGAAGATGAGTCCTAACGACATAAGAGTGGCCGTAGTCGTGGACCCAGTGCTGGGAAATGTCTTACGACCTCACCAGAGGGAAGGAGTGAAGTTTATGTACGACTGCGTTACAGGACAACAGATAGAGAACGCCTATGGCTGTATCATGGCTGATGAAATGGGTTTAGGAAAGACATTACAATGTATTACTCTATTGTGGACACTTCTGAGGCAAGGTCCGGACTGTAAACCTACAATCTGTAAGGCAATCATTGTCTGCCCAAGTAGTTTGGTCAAGAATTGGTACAATGAGATACATAAATGGCTTGGGCAAAGAATCAATGCTCTGGCTATGGATGGTGGATCTAAAGCAGACATTACTTTAAAACTACAGCAATACATGAATACATTTACCACTACTCGAGTTGCTACCCCAGTGCTAATAATTTCATATGAAACCTTTAGAATTTACTCCAATATTTTACACTCATCCGAAGTTGGATTAGTCTTATGTGATGAAGGACATAGACTGAAGAACTCTGAGAACCAAACATACCAAGCTTTGATGGGTTTGAAAGCTAAAAGAAGAATTTTGATATCAGGAACTCCAATCCAGAATGATTTGGCAGAATATTTCAGTTTAGTACATTTTGTCAATGAAGGTATTCTTGGCACTGCTCATGAATTCAAGAAAAGGTATGAGAATCCTATCCTGAGAGGGCAAGATGCTTTAGCAACTGCTTCAGAAAGAGAAAAGGCGCAGGAATGTCTATCAACTCTAACCTCTATAGTTAACAAATGTATGATCCGCAGAACAAGCAGTTTGCTCACAAAGTACCTGCCAGTTAAGTTTGAACAAGTCATATGCGTGAAGATGACTCCCCTTCAGACACAGCTGTACAAAAACTTCATCAATTCTGATGCTATCCGAAACAAGTTCAGTGGAAATGGAGAGAAGAACACTCTCAGTGCTCTATCAAGTATCACTACTCTTAAGAAACTTTGTAACCATCCAGATTTAGTTTATGACAAGATTTTGGAAAGGTCTGAAGGTTTTGAAAAAGCTTTGAGCTTGTTACCAAGCAATTATGATATAAAAGACGTCAAGCCAGAACTGTCAGGAAAACTGATGATCTTAGATTGTATCCTGGCTAACTTGAAGACCAATACTGATGACAAAATTGTACTTGTATCAAATTATACACAAACTTTAGATTTATTTGAGAAATTATGTAGAAAGAGATCTTATTTATATGTGAGACTTGATGGCTCCATGACAATCAAGAAAAGAGCCAAAGTAGTTGAGAGTTTCAACAACAAGGAGAATAAAGAATGGATTTTCATGCTCAGTTCCAAAGCTGGTGGTTGTGGACTCAATCTTATTGGAGCTAACCGACTAATCATGTTTGATCCAGACTGGAACCCTGCAAATGATGACCAAGCTATGGCAAGAGTATGGAGAGATGGACAAAAGAAACCTTGTTATATATACCGGCTGCTAGCAACAGGAACCATAGAGGAAAAGATATTCCAAAGACAAGCACACAAGAAGGCTCTCAGTGACACTGTAGTTGATCAGAATGAGGAATCTCTGAGACACTTCACTTCTGAGGACTTGAAGGATCTGTTTAGATTAGAAGAGAACACATTATCTGACACTCACAGCAAATTCAAATGCAGAAGATGTGTCAACAACATCCAAATCACAATTCCTCCTGAAAATTCTGACTGTACTTCAGATTTGTCAAACTGGTACCACTGTGCTGACAAGAAGAACTTGGCAGATTTGGTCTTAAAACAATGCTGGGACTTAGCAAAGAGTATTTCTTTTGTGTTCCACCATAGATCTGCCAAAACTGAAGCCCAGAAGGCTATAGAAGTAGAGAAAGAGAATATTCCAGAACCAAAAAGAAGGAAGGTAGAAATTGATGAAGATTATTCTGAACCTGATGATAGTGCTGATGAAGATTATGAGTGAATTATGTAATGCTGGTCATTTGTATACCAGAGAAGAATTATTTATGTTGATTGATTGTAAATAATAGGTTTTGATTTAAGTTTAAATATCTACATTATGGAAATAATATTATCATAATTACAGTATTTTTTTTATGTTGTGTTTTGTTTGAACTATCTACCTGTTTGTCTGAACGACAAAACACAGTAAGACTTACTTACTTTGCGTTGATGTTCAGAAAACGCGCGCGTTTTTTGAAGAAGATGCCTATTCATACTCATGACTCAAAGATCCCCAGGTTGTAGCTTATCTAGGCATATGGAGCAAAAACCTCACCAGTTCACACTCGTAAAATCCTAAACCGGTCATTGCTGCTCCTTGTGACGGAACACTCAAAAACGAACCATTAAACAATAACGGCTTTAGAGAATTTGGATTTCATGTGGTAAATTAAAAGCAGAAAAATATAACATAACATCATTATATATTAGAAGATAAATTGGTATAAAAAATAAATAATAGACCTTAATCCTTACACACATGAAGTAGAATCTTGTTCTAATATTTTTTGAAGATATTGCCTTCTACACAAAAAGTTTCAAAACATCACATTTTCAGCCTTCCTATAGAAACGAATACAGCTAGCGCGTAGCAGTGTAGCTGTAGATGTATTTGGAGTGGCCCGGTAATTAGAAAAAAATTAAACCTAAAGTCTGCTTGGTGAAAATAACTGTGCACTTGGTGCTATGACGTCACTCTGACATTCGACTCTCACTATTTGCGCACGAGGCGAACGCGGGTACACAATTCCTCCTGAAAATTCTGACTACTTCAGATTTATTAAACTGGTACCACTGTGCTGACAAGAAGAACTTGGCAGATTTGGTCTAAAAACAATGCTGGGACTTAGCAAAGAGTATTTCTTTTGTGTTCCACCATAGATCTGCCAAAACTGAAACCCAGAAGGCTATAGAAGTAGAGAAAGAGAATATTCCAGAACCAAAAAGAAGGAAGGTAGAAATTGATGAGGATTATTCTGAACCCGATGATAGTGGTGATGAAGATTATAAGTGAATTATGTAATGCTGGTCATTTGTATACCAGAGAAGAATTATTTATGTTAATTGATTGTAAATAATAGGTTTTGATTTAAGTTTAAATACCTACATTATGGAAATAATATTATCATAATTACAGTATTTTTTGTATGTTGTGTTTTGTTTGAACTATCTACCTGTAAACGCGCGCGATTTCGTGAAGAAGATGCCTGTTCACTCTTATTTATTTATTTATTTAATACTTTATGCACACAAACGTACAGAGGCGGACTTAATGCCTTGGGCATTTTCTACCAGTCGACCTTTGGGTGATGCAGAGACAAATAGTGGTAGGTGCAATATAAAGTCAAGCAAATCGCGTTTATTTAAATACAAATACCTAAACTAAAAATACAATAAATACTCAAAGAATAAACTAAATACACAAATATACATAAACAATTAGTAGTTATTGATAATTATGGAAAATCATTAGCGCTGTGACGATACTACTGCCATCTTCTTACGAATATGCTCGCGAACCTTAACTTTGAAGGTTAATCGGTTGGTTGCCATCCTGATTTCCTGGGGGTGCGCATTCCACAGAGAAATAGACTGAACAAAGAAAGAAGAGTGAATGAAGTCGGTGCGGTGAGTGGGACATAGAAGGAGGCGGTTATGTGATGACCGTAGATTTTTATTGTGATTGGCGCAAATGTATTGAAAGTTAGGGGCCAGATAACTAGGGGATTTGGAAGAGGTGAGAAATGAGAACAAGGTAGTTAGTGCCCTTTGCTCTCGGCGTTGGCGTATGGGCAACCACTTTAGAAGCGATCGATGCGCAGACACATGATCATATTTACGCAAATTGAAAACGAATCGAATGCAGTAATTTAGAAGACGGTCAAATTTGTTGAGAAGATCTGCATTCAGGTCATAGTAGCACACGTCACCATAATCGATAATAAGAAAAATAAGGGTCTGAACAAGCATTGCCTTCGTGTTTGCTGGTAATAGATTTTTCAAGCGATACAAAGCCCGCAGCGTTCCAGTGACCCTCTGACTCACACTAGCGACTTGAGTACGCCAGTTAAAGGTATTATCAATGTGCAAGCCTAGGTCCTTTACATCATTGCTGAATGGAACAATCATACTGTCGAACAAAATAGGTGGCAAAGTTGCACTATTCACTTTAGCGATGCTTCGGGAACTCCCAATGATGATCGCCTGACACTTATTGGGGTTTACTGCAACACCAAATCTATCTGACCAGGTTTTAATTGCCGTCAAGTCTTTGTTTAGTTTGGTAATAACGTCAGCAATTTCTTCAACACTCCCTTGCCAGTACAACTGCAGGTCATCTGCATACAGATGATACGCACACTGAAGTTCGGAAGTAATGAGGTTAATAAAAATAGAAAACAGAAGAGGAGAGAGAATGCCGCCTTGAGGAACGCCGGTTTCCAAATCACACCAGCGAGAGGAAGAATCCCCAACGTGAACCGACTGCTGACGTTCCTGAAGGTAGGAGGTGAACCATTCCAGTGCCTCGGGAGAAACCATCAAATAGGACAGAATGGCTAACAGGATGTCGTGACTGACGGTATTGAAAGCGTTCGAGAAATCGACCAACACTAGGACAGTGACTTTGGTGTCTTCCAATCCTGCCCTTATATCGCCAGTCACTTTAAGGAGGGCAGACACTGTGCTATGCCCGGGCCTGAACCCAGATTGTAGAGGGCTAATAAGAGAATTGCACTGCACAAAGTTTGAAAATTGTTTGTGTACACAGGCCTCGAGCACTTTCGATAGGAAGGGAAGAATAGAAATTGGTCGAAAGTGGGTTGGAATAGTGGGATTGGAAACTTTGGGTAGTGGACGAACATAGGCTTTACGCCACAGTGAGGGGAATAATCCGGAAAACAAGGAAAAATTAACAATATGGGTGATAGGAGGTAGAAGGTGATCCAGAATAGTTATTATCATTCCACGACTGATATTATCACATCCCACCGCTTTGGATTTGATGGCGAGGATAATTTTTTTGATCTCTCCCGGTTCAACTGGAACGAAACGAAAAAGATTAATGCAAGGACGCGTTAGACCAGCAATTAGAGACAGAGTTTGTTGCTTGGCTAGACGATCCATGGTAGGCACAGTGGAGAAATGGCGATTGAGGTCGTCTAAGTCAATGGAATTTGGAAGGTCTAAATGTCGCGGTTTACCGATACCAAGTGTTCCAAGGAACTTCCAAATATCGGCAGAAGAAGAAGAAGAAGAAATATTTTCCAGAATGTGGCGGCGTTTAGCGTTACGTATCATCTGGTTACATTTATTCCTCGAGGTTTTAAAAAGCGCCCAGTTCTCGTCAGTACGATCCCTTTTATATTTTCGGAACGCGCGGTCCCTGCGTCGCATGGCCATCTGTATTCCTCTAGTCATCCAAGGCGCAGGAGGACGTTTCAGTTTCACTTTTTTGACGGGAGCGTAAATGTTGTAAAGGTTGGCCACAACATCATTGAAGATAGCCACCTTCTCATCAACTGAAGCGGCCTCCGTCATAATCTCCCAATCGATCAAAGACGCATCCTCCTTGAGTTTCTCAACGTCCATCCTGGCAAAACAACGCCTGTACAGAACCTTGGGCTTAGGTTTAGGAGGTTTGAGGATATAAGATAGAAAAATCATGTCGTGATGAGAGAAGCCAGGAGCGTCATGCTGACCATGGGAGGAGACAAGGGAAGGATTCGAGGTGAGGACAAGGTCGAGCCAGGTGTCATCACCAGATTTATTATGATGGGTAGCCTGGAGCGGCAACACGTGCAGACTGGCTGACTCGATAAGATTGAGAAGTTTACGGGATCGAGGGGAGTTTTGGGAAAGGAGGTTTGTGTTGAAATCACCCATGATGATGTGGTGCGCATACTCTGAACCCAAAGATTCAAGAACTGATTCGAATTCAGTGAAGTAATCGACAGAGGGGGGACAGTAGACAACACCGACAATGGTTTTGGCTCCTTTGACGCAAACTTCAAGGAAGATAAACTCAGCAGAGGCAGAATAGTTTGAAGAGGAAGCAGCAAGTATTTTATAAGGAAAATCACTGCGAAGGTATATAGCCACACCACCCCCTCCCTTACCAATCCGATCATTCCGCATAAGAACGAAACCAGTGAGAGGGTAGGTGGTCGATAGTAGATGCGGTTTGAGCCAAGTTTCGGAGATCAGGATAGCGTGGACGTTTTTGTTGTTAAACGCATCGTACAGCTCGCTGTAGTGACTGGGTACGCTTTGTGCGTTAATGTGGCAAACATTCACCAACCGACCAGACTCTTCATTGACGTTATTTTGCAGAAAGTCACCAAGGGTGCCACCGAGGGAACAAAAGCTCGCGTCGCTTGAAGAGGCAGCAGATTCATCAGCAGAGAAATAACACTCATTGTCTGACATAAATAGAATAAGTTATTATGTCTAAAAGAATTATATATATATACATAAAATTATAGGTATGCAATTGCCAAAAACAGAACAACTGAGGCGCCACTCTGCACCACCCGCCAGCTAACACCAACACTTAAAACAGTTATTTAAAAAAACACGGAACTTAGCACTTCCTCATACACAAACTCAATAATTATTAAATTACTATTCCCCAAAAAACTGATAAGTAGTTCCCAAACAAAAAAATAATTAAAACATCGTAAACAAAACATAAAACAGATGTACACCCTTACGAATTAACAAAAAATTGTTATAATAATCGCAATCACGAAAGTATAGCAACAAAAAAAAAAAAGTTATTCGTTGTTTAGTCGATACACGAAATATACATATTATACCCGACATAATTTCTAAACGTGTATCACAGGTGTCAAAATAATTTATTCCGTCAACAAAAATAAATTTTGAGGGTACTAGACAATGTTGAGGGTAACCACAGAGTACTTTTTTTAGGGTAACATCAAAGCAATGTTGAGGGTATAGATATCTTAGTTAAATAACAAATACACAAAAAATAAGATACGTAAACAGTGAGGGGCACAACACACAAGTAGAATTAGTATAAGACGGGGAAAATACACAACAGTTAGTGAGGTTTTAAAACAATGGAATATAAGGAAGAAAGAAACAATCACAACACATCGTCAGTGAACATTCATTGAGCTTTTTACGAATCATGTTTCTCAGGCTCCCAGCTGCGTCCGCACTTCTTTCGCTCGTGGATGGATTTACGGCAGGATTTACTCTTGACTCAAAGATCCCCAGGTTGTAGCTTATCTAGGCATATGGAGCAAAAACCTCACCAGTCCACACTCTAAAATCCTGGACTGGTCATTGCTGCTCCTTGTGACAGAACACTCAAAAACGAACCACTAAACAATAACGGCTTTAGACAATTTGGATTTTTGGGTTTCATGTGGTAAATTAAAAGCAGAATAATATAACATAACATCATTATATATTAGCAAATAAATTGTTATAAAAAATAAATAATAGACCTTAATCCTTACAAACATGAAGTAGAATCTTATTCTAATATTTCTACAAGATATTGCCTTCATTTCATCACAAAAAGTTTCATAACATTTTCGTCCCCCTATAGAAACAAAAACAGCTAGCGCGTAGTAGTGTAGCTGTAGATGTATTTAGAGTGGCCCAGAAATTTGAAAATTTTAAACCTAAATGTTCGGTCAAAATAGCTGTGCACTTGGTACTGTGTCGTCACTCTGATGTTCATCCGATTTTGACCGTGTAGTAATTGATTTTGTTCAATCTTAGTAATATGGCTAATCTAATGATGCACACAGCATCATTTTATGACGCTGATATGTGCGCTTAGGTAGTATTTTACATTTAACTGGAACAGCTAAGCTTGAGTCCGTAAGACCAGCTGGGTGGTTGTGCTGAATATCCTCGCTTTTCGGCTTCCTCGTTCACTTCAAACGGGTTTTTGAAGATTTTCATTAAAAATCGTACCTGAAACAAACGGGTAGATGTAAGCTTATAAGATGAAGGAAGCCTGGGTGGATTATAGCAGCTGGACGAGAGTTCTCGAGAATTGCGATTGGGGACGGAGGTTACTTATATCAAAGATAATATAATACTACAGTACAGATACCCAATCCCATACAAAGAAATGTCACCTCCATAAGTCGGGCTATTGGTCGGGCTATTTTTTCTTTCTCCATATTTTTAACAGGCGGCAGCACCAGTGACTCTTTAATAGCCCGAGACTGTGGTTTTCTAACGCCATCTAGTAGTTTGCCTAGATACTAAATCATATGGCAATTTGAGCGAGGAATCGTATCATGTAGGTACTCAGAGACGTTATTTGCCAGTTGTCTTGTCCTTGAACGCTTACTTCGTATTCGTAATAATAACATTAGGTATGTTCGGTTCGGGACAGACTCCGCTCAGACCGCGGTAACTTCTTAAATCTAAGTGATCGCATTGTGTAGCGAATTTCACAATATTCACGAATATTCCAAATCAATCAAAACTGTAGAATTCGTTGTAGAATTAAATGTAGGTAGTTAGCTTGCTTCCGCGGCAACGGAATGACACGAAGTAGGTACCTACTTCATGTCATTTTATTATTCACTATAAGGGTTATCCTTTTTTACCCGGCTGCAAGGAAAGGGTTATGTTTTTCGCGCGTATCTTGTATGTAAGTATGTGTGTAGTATGCTTTATTACCTCGTATCTTTCAAACCACATGACGGATTTTTATACTTAAGACATCGTTAGATAGGTCTTGGCCACCCAAATATAATTAGATAAGTGCCATTAAAAAAAAATGGCGGATTTTGGGCACCATATTGTAGAGGTTGCAATTTTTTATCTTCGTAACCCGTCGAGTGGGGTATCAGAATTAAGGGCTTTTAGTGGTGATTACAAAAATACATACCACGTATATGTTTAAAACAATTTATAAAAAAAAAAACTTAAAAGTTGTAAATAAAAAAAGCTAATTTAAAAATCAAAAAGGAAACGAACTCAAAAGCTGTAAACAAGTAAAAATCGTGCTGTGCCGCGGAGGATCAGGCAGTTCGCGAATATGTATCCTCCGACTGCACAGCTAGTTATTTTCTTGTTTACAGCTTTTTAGTTCGCTTTTTAAGCAGTCGGGTGTTTGATTTTTAAATTAGCTTTTTTATTTTAGGTTGGTACTTAGATATATAAAGAACAAGATGTTTTTACAAAAATGATTACTTTTAATGCTTTAGTTAGGTACGCAGCATGGCAGTACCTACCCTACCCCTCACCCCCGCTGTCACATGAATTGCTAGCGCGTAGTGGCTCACGAAGTGTTTCGAGCCGTTATTAAGTTTGAATCAAACTGTACCTACTATGCGACACGTAAACTCGGACGGCAAGCGGCACACGCGTCGCGTTATCTCTTACTAGCACTCCGCCCGCGACTTCGTTCGCATGATTTTGTATTTCATTCAACTAAATTATGTGCAGTTAGTGAAGGCGATCAAAAATAAGCTACTTTTAAATCAATAATAAATGGGCTATCGTAGATATCTACGGTTTAAGTTAGGATTTAGAGAACAAAGAACCTCCTCCTTTTTGGAAAGCCGGTTAAAAATCTTATTCCTTGGGCAATAATAAATTGCCATCATTAGTTTTTCAGAATTACCCCCAGAAGATGTTTTAGGTGTGTCAACGGTTTTTTGAAGAATCTTACGGCACTAAGATGACCTCTTCCTCGATTTGGAACTACCGAGCTGGACCGTTTGAACAGTGCTGTTTGACGGAGATATCGGTGAACATACACAAAAAATAATTAAGTACCTTACTAAAGGCAAATTGCCTATTAGGTCCACCTAAAAAAAGTGAAAAATAAAAAATCTATTTTTCAAGAAAATACTACCGACTTCCAACTAAAAACACTACAAAGTGAAAAATAACTTTCTTTTTCGAAGTCAGTGTCCATAACGAAAAAAATTGGTACCTACCAAAGACACCAACTTCGAAAAATAGATTTATTTTTTACTTTGTAGTGTTTTTAGTTGGAGGTCAGTAATATATTTTTGTAAAAAAGTTTTTATACAATTAAATGTCTCTTTAAAGGTTGAATTTCCAAAACTCCTTCCTTAGTGCTCACTTAAATCATTAAAAGAAGCTATGTGTAATTAAATACTTCAAAAATCTTGATCACCCCCTAAATAGTATTTTGGGGATAGTTATGAAAAACGAATAACTAATAGCAACCCACATTATTTATTAAGGTTAGTATTTGTGCAAAATTTCAAGTTTATTAAACCAAGATCTTCAACACCCACATAATCATATTTTAGGGTTAGTTTCGAAAAACTATTAATGATATCCATGTAGGGTATTTGTCTCAAGTTTATTAATCCATGAATTGATTTCCGTATAAACTTTAACATCCCTTAAATCGTATTTTAGGAGTAGTTTTGAAAAACTTGTAATGACAACCTTTACTTTAAAATCAATAAAAAAAGTATAAAATATTTGCTGTTAGTATTAATGCCAAGTTTAAAATATATAAGTCCAACAAATTGCCATCTTTAACCTCTATTAGGGGTAAAATTTCCGGAAATCAATAAACTCATTAATTTTTTTTTAATCAACAGCGTAAACCAACTATTTCAGATATTTTAACTTCCAAACCGAAGAAATTTCATATAAAGTTTCAACCCCTACTTTATTCTCCTTAGGGGTAGAATTTCTAAAACCTAATAATTACATGAATTATTTTTATCAACTCCAACTCTAACTTACAAACTATAGAAATTACATACAAAATCAAAATCAATTTTTTTTATTTCACATAGAGGCCTACATGGGCACTTATAAAACGTCGACAAAATGAGCACAAACGAGTACAAACTTTCAACCCCCTTTTTAGCCCCGTTAGGGGTGGAATTTCCGGAAATAATTACACTCATTGTTTTTTAATCAATCAGGAGCGGAAACCTACAATTTTAGATGTTAAACCTTCCAAACCGATGAAATTTCATATAACGTTACAACCCCTATTTTATCCCCATAGAGGTAGAATTTCCAAAAAATAATTAATGCATGGTTTTGTTTTATCTACCTAGAGATTAAATCTAAAATTTAACGTGTCCAACTTTCAAACTGTTGAAATTGCATACAAACTTTCAACCTCCTTTTTACCACCTTAGGGGACAAATTACCAAAAACATTTTTTTTTTTTATGAACCAAATGCGTAAATCTAAAATTTCACGTGTCTAACTTACAAACTGCAGAAATTACATATAAACTTTCAACCCTCTTTTTACCCCCTCACTGGTCGAATTTCTAAAACCCAATATATGAATTAATTCTTTTTATCAACCAAGAGCGTAATTCTAAAATTTCACGTGTCCTACTTACAAACTGAAGAAATTACATTCAAACTTTCAACCCTCTTTTTACCCCTTTAGGGATCGAATTTCCATAAACCAACAAATACATTAATTCTTTTTACAAACCAAAAGCGTAATTCTAAAATTTCACGTGCCCAACTTACAAACTGTAAAAAAATCATACAAACTTTCTACCCCCTTTTTACCCCCTCACTGGTCGAATTTCTAAAACCCAATATATGAATTAATTCTTTTTATCAACCAAGAGCGTAATTCTAAAATTTCACGTGTCCTACTTACAAACTGAAGAAATTACATTCAAACTTTCAACCCTCTTTTTACCCCTTTAGGGGTCGAATTTCCATAAACCAACAAATACATTAATTCTTTTTACGAACAATAAGCGTAAATCTAAAATTTCACGTGCCCAACTTACAAACTGTAAAAAAATCATACAAACTTTCAACCCCCTTTTTACCCCCTCACTGGTAGAATTTCCAAATACCATTATATGAATTAATTATTTTTATCAACCAAGAGCGTAATTCTAAAATTTCAAGTGTTCATCTTACAAACTGTAGAAATTACATACATACTTTCAACCCCCTTTTTACCCCCTTAGGGTTGGAATTTAGAAAAACCAATAAAGACATTAATTATTTTTATCTACCAAGAGCGTAATGTAAAATTTCATGTGTCCAATTTGCAAACTGTAAAAACTTCATACAAATTTTCAACCCCCTTTTTACCCACTTAAGGGTCGAATATCCAAAAACTAATAAATACATTAATTGTTTTTATCAACCAAGAGCGTAAATCTAAAATTTCACGTGCCCAACTTAAATCCTTTCTTAGTGCTCACTTACGCGATATGAGGAATCTTTCTGCCAAATTTCATTCTTCTAGGCCTAGCGGTTTAGGCTGTGCGTTGATCGATCAGTCAATCAGTCAGTCAGTCAGTCAGTTTCTTCTTTTATATATATAGATTTTAGTACCCGTGCGATTTGAGTAGGCCCTAGCGCGATACGAGTCCTGTTCCAGCGAGGTATCTAGTTAATTCGACGTGTAAACAAGCTTCACAAATAAGTGATTTCAAATAATAGACCAAAACTTTAATATTTGAAATTACGCCTATAATAAATAATAACTATCCTACAAAATGAATCTTACGATGGATATATAGTTTAGGACAAATTGTGAAACACGCCATCTATTGCAAATAACTCAAAACAAAACGAAAAGTCGATGGCTACTTTCAACTAATTTAACATACAAAGTCTTCACTTATCTTTTTTGTTCAAAAAACCTGATACTCATTAATCAGGTTTTTGTAAATGGATAAATTAACATTAAAGAAGCAAGTTTTGATTTTTACTAAACTTATTTCAGCCTGAATCTGCTGTTAAACATTTTTAATTGATTGTTACTTTCACATTTGTTACCTATGCTGCCATCTTTGATCGTTTTTTAATACTAATTATAATTTGTATGAGTTGATACCCCATGCTTATATCTAGCAGTGGTCTGCTATAGGCTGATAAAGAAGACAAAAGCAAACGCCTTCGAATCTACAGGAACACATAAAATTTCTAAAATCGAAGGGTATAAAAGTCGGACGCTAGAATGTTCAAGGCACTCTGAACCTTATCTCCAAAACATAATGCGCAATTTTATTAAAGTAAAAGAGACGATCGTAGTAGTAGTTTTATTTGTGCTTCGACTCTGCGTTACTGACTGTGCCTTGTCTTTGGGCTGCAGTTGACTAAAAGAAATATTAAAAAGACCTACCTTTTCAAAATCATTATTCTCAGCATCTTTGATAGCTTCCTCTAGGATCCAGTTTCTAGGCACATACACTGGATTTACTTTAACCATTTGCTCGATTCGCTCCTCTTCAGACACTGTAACGATGACAGCAAAATCTTATTAGCTGTTCTAAGAAAAATAGTTTGATTTACATCAGTGGCAATGGCAACACTACGAAAAACGGTGCTAAACGTTTCCCGCGTCCCGCTTGGTAACCAAAGAGACCTAACGACCTTGCCAAGTTACGTGCCGACAACTATATGGGCCAACACTGCTCTGTCGCTGCAATGTCACTAATGTCAGATGATCAATCTCTTACATTTTGACAATCGCCAGCACTTAAACAGGGCGTAACATGACATGTATGTATTATGTATGTGCATGTAAGATTCACATCTAGTAGATGTCAATCAGACTTTCTGTTAGTCCTTTTTTTTTTGCTAGTCTGATTGTACATCAGTTTTGTGAATTATAATAAAAAACCGGCCAAGTGCGAGTCGGACTCGCGCACCGAGGGTTCCGTACAAACCTCAGCTTAAAGGTATTATAGACCTGAGTATTTGATATAAATTTCAATTTACGCATTCATGAGGAAAGGGGTAGTAAATTAAAATTATTAAAAATATTTTTATTATATGATGTAACTGATAATTTACGGTTTTCGCAATTATCCTTTATCTGTGCTATAAGACGTTGCTTCCTACCAAATTTCAAGATTCTGAGTTCACGGGAAGTACCCTGTTGGTTTTGATTCCCTAGAGATTGTCTAAAATTTGCGGAAATTTGCGGCATAAACGGCTGTATCTTTTAATTGCATTGGCTTAGAAGTTTGATTTTTTCACAGATTTAGGGGACAGTAGACCTGAGTATTTGATATAAATTTCAGCTTGATACCTCCACGCGTTCCTGAGAAAAAGGGTCTTGACAGACAGACAGACGGACGGACAACAAAGTGATCCTATAAGGGTTCCGTTTTTTTCCTTTCGAGGTACGGAACCCTAAAAATAAAAAAGAATATGATCACAGCTTTGCTTTAAATCCTGTAGAATGAAACTTTGTCTAGAGCTTCTGTAGTAAGGCTTGACTGAGGCATCAGGCATCGCGGATGTTCAAATAGTTACCATTGACACAGATGCATCAGGCCTCGTGGATGTCAAATAGTTACCATTGACACAGATAATATAATACTAGCTTACAGATGCCTCATCCCGTACAAAGAAACCGTGCCGACGTAACTAACGTTTATCGTCTGAATAAGATGATTATTTTTATAAGTACTTCAATAGCGTTCGGTTCTGTTCCACGGCTATAGATGGTGTTAGCAGCGACTTGCAAGTAAAAGGTTTTTCTCGGTTCATGACTTTTTTTCTTTAAATACAGAGACGATTTGTTATAAAGTATTTTTTAAGTTTTTACAGTTTCATTGTACCCAAATGTATTACAATACAAATTAAAAAAAACTAGTGGCATGTCTCAGAAAAACCGCGCCATCTATTGGAATACATTTTAAATGATCCATTCAAATAATCTTTAAAATGTGAATTAAGAGCCCAATATTCCATAATTTTGTGCTTAGGAGAGTTGATTAAAAAAAACATATTTAGTGTTTTTGTTGTACACTAATATGTGTTTGGTGGTGAGAGGAAATAAATGAAAGATAGGATTCTGTTCGCTACTCACGGTTATAATTATGCACACAAACACAGAAACATTCACGGAAGAAGGCACATAATATATCAGTTAGACATACACGGATAGGATACACAACGAAGAAAGTCTTATAGGTTTAACAGTACACTGGTGTACTGTAGTACGCGATAGTACACTTGGTAATCTAATCCTGGCGGATTGGATCGTAAATAGTTCACAATCGTAAGGGCACAGGGTTACGTGGGCTTCGCGTCGCATCAGCGAGATTTGACTGAAGGTCAGGTAAGGTTGACGATCGCGCGCTTCGTAGCGCGCCCCCACTCATGCGCATCAGCTACGTCACCGCGTGACGTAGATGCAGCGCGTTTCCACAGCACGATAAATTTGTGTACGACATAAACAAACAATATTTATATATATAAGTGTAAATAGAATTTGTTCATGTAAGTGTATAATTGTATAATATATTATTTGGTATTTATGTGCGTGTATAAGTATAATGTTTATGTATTTTATATAGTGTTGTGTAAGATTAGTATTGAGGATCGCCACACATACAATTTTTATGATCAATTCTAAAAAATGTTAATTTTACATACAATTCAATAACAAATCCATACAAATAGCGCCATCTAGTGACATTTATTTGAACCAAATTTCCTTTGTTAGCGCTGCGAACCCGTGCCATTGATAAATGTTTAAATACTTAAAGTTATGCTTACAATTCTCTTTTTTCAGTCTAATATTGTATTCTTGCACCCACTTCTCCCAGTTAGGTGCTTCGCTCAACTTTTTGAGAGACCACTTCGTTTCTAGTACTGACTTATCTGTCAGCTCTTGTGGCTTGACCTGTAATAAAACCAGAGACAAAATGAACTTGTTTTTTTTCTGTTTCTACTAAGATTTTTAAATAAGATCGCCAGTTTGTTAGCAAGATAAGACGGTCAGGAAACGACCTATCATCACGAACGATAGGATAGACTCGGCGTGGATTTCTACAAATATGATTGGTCATTTTCTACAGTACCCATCATACTTGTCTCACCTTGAGTGTAAAAAAACGCACTTTAAAGACGATGTCATTTTGTCATAAAAGTAGATTTCAGCAAATCCGATTCTTAGGAAAAACTTTCTTAACCTCGATAAGTCATAAACTCACCCCTTTTTCCCATGGGTGTAGGCAGAAACTACAGAACGCCACTTGCTACGATCCTTACATACTTATTTGGCTTCACTCACATTCATACACCTAGACATACACACACGCCGGTTATGAGTACTGCGCTCCTGGTCTCTCTGAAGAACATCACCTAAAAGGTCTATGTACGTCTTTCTAGGGCATCCCCTCCCGGCGTTTCCATTAACGTCTGCCTTGTAAATACCTTTATTTAGTCAGCTATTCATTCATCCTCTCAACATGGCCAAACCACCTTAACATTATCTTTTCAATTTTAGTCACTACATCTTCTTTTGGAAAGGAGTATGACAGGGATCAAAAGGAAAGAAAAAGTAAGGATTAGCAACATCAGAAGCAAGACTAAGGTCCAGGACATAACTCTGAAAATACGGAGACAAAAGTGGAAATGGGCGGGCCACATGATCAGAGAAAAGGATAAATGGAGTAAAATAACCACACAGTGGTACCCAAGAGATGGGAAAAGAAAACGAGGTAGACCACAGAAAAGATGGGATGACGACATTAGACAAGTCGCTGGAACAACATGGGGTAGAGTGGCCAGAATGGAGAAGATTGGAGGAGGCCTTTGCCACCTAGCAAACAGACACACAAAAATGGAACAAAAGAATGATATATGAACAGCAAAGGAAACAATGTCGTGTCTGGAGGAAGGCTCATATATATATACATCTTCTTTTAAACCGCAACGTTCTCTTATTACATCATTCCTCCATCTAAAAAGTCAAAGAAAAGTAATTAATAATGTGGTTTTTAATTTAGTAGACTAAACTGAAATTTGGAGGGTTGTCACTTTTTCGTTACATAAAAATAGTGTCGTATCCTGACTATCCTTAGTGATCGAAAGTTAATCGAAAATCGAAGTAGATCAAAAATGAAACCATTTCAAGGCAAAAAAAAAATGTTTAGAAACTAGCGGCCCTTATTTAGTTTCTACTCATTTATGTCAGACTTCATTTTATCGATCGCAATTATTTTATTGATAATTTCATATTTAACACAATAAAAGTTTATGTACTATGTGTATGAATACTGTTATATTTAAATATATTACGTTTATATGCATAAAACATTTATTTACACCAATTAGTAAAATTAAATTGAGGTGTCATGTCACATCGGTTCGATGAATCATTTATGATTGAACCTTACCTACAACACTATGTTACGCGCTGGCAACATTGAAAAAAAATAAGGTCATTGACAGGTGTCAGTTTAGTACTTTACCACGAAATAAAAAATCACAGTATAGTTACTTCAGAAAGCTGTCTGAAAGTAGCTGTGAAGTCCGCCATTTTGTCCTGCATCATATCAAGCAGATCCTCCACGAATATTCTGTCGCCATCTTTAATTTCTTTGAGTCCGAGTTTTAGTAGGTATGTTTTCCTGAAAAATAACAACACAGGGTTTGACATCAGTATGCACTTGAAACAACACAAAATATACCCCATCACTATATAAATAAGGTTCATTTTGGGCAAATATGCTCTGACCTAAAGATTTACTTACAATACTTTAGTTTTAACATAATCTTCGAGAGTAGCTTGGATGACTTTGATCTCTTGCTTTTGTTGTTCTGACAGAATGGGCTCCAGAGCTTCAGCTAACTTGCCCAAGTTCCATACCAGAATCTGTAAATGAGTCATTATTTACTAAGGTCTACTCTGCTGTTAAGGTTGCCCTAGTTCACGCCACGAACTATTTTCTGCGCGGGGTTAAAATGCATGCTTTCTCATCCGACAACACGTGCGAAAGAGATTGATGCTGTGATGAGCAGTAAGAAGCTAGTTCTCGTACGAATTAGCACTTTTGCAAATTTGTAGCGAAATTGATGATGATTTAGGACCAAAACGAGCGTGCGAAATTTTATGAACAGACCTTTGAGAGTCTAGATATCATGAAAAAACTACTAAATGTATATTTTGAAAATAAAATTATTTGCATTGTTGAATTACTAAGCTATCCTTGTATGGAGGCCGTTTTGCAATTTTCCTTCTTCTTGTGGTATTTATTTCCTCCCAAAGATGCGTTAAAATTAGTGTTGAAATATGGAACTTTCGACGCTCTTAACTTTCAAATATTGTATTTTTTACTTTTCTGTTTCCATACAGGGCTAGATAATGATGAGACAAATTGATATCATTTTTTATTTTGAACTTACACCGTCAAACAGTGGAGTAATCGCCAGACTACGTTTGTATGGAAGAATTTTCGACTAGTGTAACCTTAATTTATTAATTTGTAGACGTTAACTCGTGCAATAGACCTTACCTGCAGTCTGACCGAGTATTGGGCAATTACACGACCATGGACGGAATTGTTTGTCAATAAAGCGGAGCTCTAGGTTCAAAATCCCTTGATAAATTTCTCCTTTTTTTGATAAATATTGGAATGCTATACAATGTGTTCAGGTTAGATACTATAAAACAACACAGTCAAAACCTTTCAGACAGTGTTGCAAGGGACAGTTCAAATGCCGTCGTTATAAACATAAATATTTGCTCTTATGTCCTTATATACAGGATTTATATATTCTGTCGTTATACCCGAAGTCGCAATAAACGGTTTAGACTGTAAGTTTTTTTTTTATTGTAGATAGGCTTGCGCTTGACCACTATCTCACCTGATGGTAAGTGATGATGTGGTCGACGGTGGAGCAAGCTTGCCTAGAAGTAACATATTCACTCTTGACTTAAAGACCCCGAGATTGTAGCTGCCGGGAAATACAGACTCCAGCAGGGAAATCCACTCCTTAGCTGTACACATAATGAAAGTATTTCCAAAACGTTTAGTGCGTATGGGTTGAATGTCCACCATGTACCAATGGCGCATCGCCGTACGTCTTTTAGTCCGATGATGGAACGGGCTAGGTGGCATTAGATCATGCAATTCCATCGCACACTCCCCGAAATGCAACCGATAAAAAACCGACAAGCTGGCAACTCGGCGACGATGTTCAAGGCTCTGGAGCTTTGACTAAACCAGTGCCTCATTGCCAATGAGCCTCTTGGCCCGTTTTTCGATCGACTCTAGTGCATGAAGCTGATATTTGGCAGGTCCGTCCCAAAGATGAGATTCTCCATGCAAGATCGAACTTGAGCTTGCAGCTGTTCTGCCGTGAAGTACCGTCTCACCAGAAAAAGAATCACAGATCTATTATATAAACTCACCTCAGGTTGCCTGTTAAACGCGTACCGACCCATATCATCAGAAGTATTGGGCACATAGTGATGATAGTAATGGTCTATGAACCCATAAGGGCCATAGTCTATGGTCAAGCCTAACAGGCTCACGTTGTCTGTGTTTAACACGCCGTGGGTGAAACCTACACCTGAAAATTAAAAAAAAGCAGTTTATTTTATAAGCCATGCAACATTCTCACAATTCTATAAAAAAAAGCAAGATGTTATGAGAACATACAAAATATTTTTGAATTTAGCAGAACAGCAGTGTATACGGCAACGCAAAGGCTTTGACCGCTATCAATAGACCAATCACACAGACTCGCATGTGATTGGTTGATTTGATAGCGGTCAAACCCTTCGCCTTGCCGAATTCACTTGCGCAATTCGGCTGCAGGGGGCCTACCATGACGTGTCAAAACTGTCATGGTGCAACTGAAAAAGAGGATGGGTGTTGGATGCTGGGATGGGTGTGTGTAGTGTATGAATATATTTGTATTGTATAAAAATGAAATATTTTGGGATGGTGTCGCTGGAGAAACGCAGGCATATGTTGGATTTAGTTTTCCTTAAGAAATTAGTAACAGGCTCTCTGAACTGCCCGGATTTACTTAGCAAGGTATTATTCCACGTGCCACGTAATCTGCCAAGAAGTTCTAATAGGAGACTTTTCTGCATGCCAAGATGTCACACCAACTTAAGGCAATACTGTCCACTTTCAAGAATGTATGCTGCATACAAAGAGCATGAAGACGATATTGACATATTTAACTCGTCTGTACCTGCTCTAAAAAAAGTCGCGCTTACCATTTAATGGGTAACTCTAGTACCTAATCTAATATATAAATGAATAATTATAAATAATAAAATGTATACTAATTTAATCCATTCTAATTTAATCTACTCTAATTTAATTTAATCTGTTCTAATTTAATTTATTCTAATTTAATTTAATCTGTTCTAATTTAATTTAATCTAGGTTATTTAATTTAATGTACTGCAATCAATTTAGCTTTTAATAGTTGTTGTTATTGTTTTTAATGAAAATATTCTGTATTTATCTCCGCATAATTTAGCGCATGCTGTGCTTTTCTATAAGTGATGAGGCACTTAGACTTAAGTTTGAAATGTACAAATTTATAAAGTAACAGTGTACTCAGTGTTGAGAAGCCTAATAATAAATAAATAAATAAATAAACTCAATTTCTTTTAGTATTATATAACTGCACAGCACATGTGTGACTACTATGTAACAACTGTAAAACTACCATTTACTGTACTTATGTGTCGTCCGTTGACTTGTGTGTGACCTGGCTGTTGAGTGTGGCATGCTCTCTCTAATGTCTCTCTGATGGTGGCACATGCGTGGATCATTCGGTTCCCTTTCTGATGGTTGAGCTGAGTGGTGCCTATCCATGCGACATGTTCGTGAATGGGCGCCATCAGTTGGGATTGGTCATAACTTAGCTGCCTCGGCTTGCTTTTAATTAAATTAATTCAGCAAGATATTTGAAAAGATAATGCTAAATCAAATGCTCATTTATGTTAATACGAAAAACATCCTACACGAGAAACAATATGGTTTCACCAAAGGACGTTGTACAACCGACGCTGGTGTCACCTTAATAAAACACATCTTTGATGCGTGGGAGGAGGGACAAGATGCCATAGGTATCTTCTGCGACCTGTCGAAGGCGTTTGATTGCGTTGATCATGAAACATTGCTTTTGAAACTTGAGCATTACGGGCTAGGCCAATCAGCATTAAATTTAGTAAAATCCTATTTGAATGATAGACAGCAATTAGTTCAAATAAACGGTGTCAATTCGTCGGGGTTGAACGTGAAAATGGGGGTACCCCAGGGCTCAATTTTAGGTCCTTTCTTATTTTTAGTATACATTAACGATTTACCCCATCAATTGAAAAACAAACTGAACATGGTGTTATTTGCTGATGACACTTCTTTGATTTTTAACATAAATAGACGTACGAGTAACGTTGCCGACGTAAATAATGCATTGCGGCAAGTTCTAAATTGGTTCACTGCTAATAATTTAGTTTTGAATGCTAAAAAAAACTAATTGTGTAAAATTTGCCTTGCCGAATGTCAAAAGTTATGATTGTGACATTATATTAAACAACGAGAAGCTAGAATTCGTCGACAAAACCGTTTTCCTGGGTATCACGCTAGACTCAAGGTTACAATGGGGTCCTCATTTAATATCACTTGCGGGGCGGTTAAGTTCGGCGGCTTATGCTGTTAGAAAAATTCGTCAATTTACTGATGTAGATACCGCGAGGCTGGTCTATTTTAGTTACTTTCATAGTATAATGTCTTACGGCATATTACTATGGGGAAGGGCTGCAGACATTCAGTCAATTTTTGTTCTACAAAAACGAGCCATCAGAGCGATATACAATCTTCGCCGGCGCGATTCTCTAAGGGAACTGTTTAAAGACATTAACATCATGACGGTACCTTGTCAGTATATTTACGAAAACATCATGTACGTTAGAAAGAATTTACATCTTTTTAGTAAAAACAGCGATAGACATAGTTATGTTACTAGAAATAGGGACCAATTAATTCAACCAGGTTTCAGGCTGGCTAAAGTAGCGTCATCTTTTAGGGGGTACTGTATAAAATGTTACAATAAAATACCGCCACACATTCTAGAATTGAATGAGACGAAATTTAAAACTTGTATAAAACGCACACTATGCAGGCAGGCATATTATAGGTTGGGGGATTACATCGCTGATAAAAATGCTTGGCCCAACGCTATTCCAGCTCCACAGCCACTAGGGCACAAAAACAAGTGATAAGCAGAAAAGTTCTGAAGTATTGTTGGACCTGCTGAAGACTGTACGAATAATTATAATGTATATTTGTGTTGTATAAACTCAATTTATTTTTTGGATTATATAACTGCACAGCACATATGTGAGTACTATGTACTAACTGTAAATCTACCATTTACTGTACCTATGTGTCGTTCGTTGACTTCAGTGTGCCCCGGCAGTTGAGTGTGTCATGCTCTCTCTAATGTCTCTCTGATGGTGGCACATGTGTTGGATCATTCGGTTCCCTTCATGATGGTTGAGCTGAGTGGTGCGATCCATGTGTCATGTTCGTGAACGGGCGCCGTCAGTTGGGATTGGTCATATCTTAGCTGCCTCCGCATGTTTTTAATTACCTATTTATTGTATTTTTAATTGTTTGTTTTACTCTAGACGCTTTCAAGTGCGTTTTTTTTTTTTTTACATCGTTCTCACATATATGTATTTTTCCTACAAGATTATTGTAACCAAATACTTGTAAAACACATTTATGTTTTTTTAAAAGAGTAAGTTTGGAGTTTCTTGTCCGTTCTTCTCCATAACAAGCTACATTTCCGAATGGACGGTAGAATCAATTATTATTACATTTGATTTTTATTTTTGACGTTCGAAAGTGCCGCTTAATGGCCTAATTGAATAAAGAAATTTTGATTGATTGATTGATTTTGCTTGATTACGTTCATGTTGTATTTATGAATTATTTGTTTTACTCTAGACGTTTTTAAGTGCACCTCTTTTTACTTCGTTCTCACATATGTTTCACCAAGAATTATGTAACAAAATAATTTAATTCTCCAATTACACATCATGATTTCTCCTTGCTTACGTCTTTTTAGTTCGCTTCTTAAGCAGTCGGGTTTTTAGATTTTTTGAAATAACTTTTTTATCAAAATTTTACTTACAACTATAAAATATTGAATTGTAGATTGATTTGGGAGAGGCCTTTGGTCAGCAGTGAGACAGTGTAAGCTAAATATAGAAATAAAAAGGTTACCTTGCCAGGTCGCTACCATATCCAGGTTCCTATGTGCCACTTCTGAGAACCACTTCACATATTTGTCGTCCCCAGACTTCTCAATTTCAGTGAAATGATTCTGAAAACAAAAGTTTCGTTAATATTTCCTGTTTGATTGACAGGCTGAACATGACTGCATACTGGGTCCAAACTTCATAAGGAAATTACCATCAACACGAAAAGAAGACGAAAACTTAGAGAACTTAACGGGTGCGGATATGTTGACTCACCTTTATGATGAAGTCGGTTTACGACTCCAAAGTGACAATCTTTCATCTTGACCAGTATCTCTAGGGATCCGATGCGGTACCACGCGTTGGCGAGGTGCATCACTATAACACATAACTCACTTTTATGATAAAGTTGGTTAATATCTTCAGAGTGTGCGGCTCCTTCCTCTTGACCAGTATCTCTAGGGATCCGATGCGGTACCACGCATTGGCGAGGCGCATCACTATAACACCTAACTCACCTTTATAATAAAGTCGGTTAATATCTTCAATCTGCGGCTCCTTCCTCTTGACCAGTATCTCTAGGGATCCGATGCGGTATCACGCGTTGGCATGGCGCATCACTATAACACCTAACTCACCTTTATAATAAAGTCGGTTAATATCTTCAGAGTGTGCGGCTCCTTCCTCTTGACCAGTATCTCTAGGGATCCGATGCGGTACCACGCGTTGGCGAGGCGCATCACTATAACACATAACTCACCTTTATAATAAAGTTGGTTAATATCTTCAATCTGCGGCTCCTTCCTCTTGACCAGTATCTCTAGGGATCCGATTCGGTATCACGCGTTGGCATGGCGCATCACTATAACACCTAACTCACCTTTATAATAAAGTCGGTTAATATCTTCAGAGTGTGCGGCTCCTTCCTCTTGACCAGTATCTCTAGGGATCCGATGCGGTACCACGCGTTGGCATGGCGCATCACTATAACGCCTAACTCACCTTTATAATAAAGTCGGTTAATATCTTCAGAGTGTGCGGCTCCTTCCTCTTGACCAGTATCTCTATGAATCCGATGCGGTATCACGCGTTGGCATGGCGCATCACTATAACACCTAACTCACCTTTATAATAAAGTCGGTTAATATCTTCAGAGTGTGCGGCTCCTTCCTCTTGACCAATATCTCTAGGGATCCGATGCGGTACCACGCGTTGGCATGGCGCATCACTATAACACCTAACTCACCTTTATAATAAAGTCGGTTAATATCTTCAGAGTGTGCGGCTCCTTCCTCTTGACCAGTATCTCTAGAGATCCGATGCGGTACCACGCGTTGGCGAGGCGCATCACTATGGCGGCGCGTTCCTGGTTCGCTCGACCGCTGTAGGTTTTGTCTCGCCATACTTTGTGGTCGTCGCTCACTGAGAAAGAAAGAAAATATTAGTCAATTAAGCATAGGGGGAGGGAGATGGCTGGATGAGCTGGATGTTTTTAATGAAGAAGTATTTTAAAGCTTTGGACAGACAGACATAAGGCCTACCAGGCATGGGTTGACGCTAGAACGCGCAAGGCAAATGCCGTGAGTCAGAAGAAGAGATCCTTCAACACGGCTGCCAAGTCCTGCAAAAAGGGTGATGCGAAGAGCACGGCTTGACCACATTAGCAGAATCGGTAACAAACTTGCTTCATACCCAGCGGGTAGCAAAGCGTTTTGGTCCCTGGCTAAGTCGGTCAAATCAAATTTCTGTCGCCGCTGAAAAATGAACCTTACGGGTCATTGGCCCACTCCACTGAGGAGAAGGCAAACTTGTTTGCCCCCCTTTTTGCGGCATCTTCGCATCTGAATTCTGATGACGCGCAGCCTCCTCCTTTTCCTAGTGGATGTGTGACGAGTATGTCGGACATTCGCATCCATCAAAAGGACGTCCGTAGGGTGCTGCGTAGCCTTGATGTGAACAAAAGCGAGTCTCCCCGACGGGATACCAGCAATTGTACTTAAAACCTGTGCGCCTGAATTGTCTCCAATCTTGACACGCCTATATCGCCTTTCAATAGAGACTGGAAAAGTGCCGAAGGCTTGAAAGCAAGCCAACGTATAGCCCGTGCCCAAGAAGGGCAGTCGAGCTGACCCGGCCAACTAAGGACCCATATCTGTAACGTCCATCCTCTGTAAGAGTATGGAACGTGTGCTCAACGGTAAGCTCCTGGCATACCTAGAAGCGAACAACATCCTCAGTGACCGCCAATACGGCTTCCGCCGAAATCGGTCCACTGGGGATCTTTTAGCGTATCACATCTGGAGTGAGGCCATCGAGAGACTCGGGGAAGCGCTAGCCGTCTCCCTCAACCTCTCGAAGGCTTTCGACAGGGTCTGGCAAGAAAGCCTCATTGGTAAGCTTCCTTCCTTCGGTCTGCCTAGTGGTCTGTGTGATTGGATTGCGGACTTCCTGTGGGATCGATCAATCCGGGTGGTTATCGACGGCTGCTCGTCCGGTCAGTTGGATATAAACGCCGGAGTCCCTCAGGGGTCAGTGCTCTCGACAACATTATTCTTGCTGCACATTAATGATCTGCTAAAACCCGGCACCTTTGGGTACGCAGACGACAGCACTGTTGCCTAAAGATACGTGTCCAGCGCACGGGCTACTGGGTCTCAAATTCGGTCTCTCCGAGAGGCCAAGGTTGAACGCTTGAACCTGTCCTTGAAGGCGGTCTCCGAATGGGGTGATGCCGATCTGGTCAGTTTCAATGCTGCTAAGACCCAGGCGTGTCTTTTTTCCGCTAGAGCCAATTCCACCCGGCTCCATCTTTCCGTGGTGTAACCGCGCCGTTAACGGACCATCTCGAACTTCTCGATGTTACATTGACAACGACCCTCAACTTCGGTCCATTCGTTGAGGCGAAAGCTCAGTTAGCTGCAAAAAAGTTGGGTATTTCTGCAAAGGTGAGACGGCACATCACGCCTGAACAGCTGCTCAACTTGTATTAAGCGCAAGTTCGGTCATGCATGGAGAACTGCTCTCACCTATGTCTGGGATCTGCCAAATACCAGCTTGATGCACTTGAGTCGATTGACAGACGGGCCAAAAGGCTTATTGGCAAGGATGCACTGGTCGCCTCAAAGCTCCAGAGCCTCGAACATCGACGCTGAGTTGCCAGCCTGTCGGATTTTTATCGGCTACCTTTCAGGGAGTGTGGCTAACTGTGTTAACTTGTTTAGCTGTAATCTTTTTCTTTGCTTGTGATTTTTTATAATTTTACCTTTGCATGCCTCGTCATTAGACGGCGATTTAACTATGTATAAAAAATTAAATATCGTTTAAGTGAACTGTATCATGTTATTGAAAAATAATTGTAGTTTATACAACGGTCATATAATAGGGGTTTTTAAAACGCGAGTCTGGGTTTATCACACGAGTGTTTAATACTTAATTATATGCCGTTGCATACACTATTTTATCTTCACTCATACAGTTGAAATAAAACAAAAGTGGAAACGGAAAAATATGTGGCATGGCGGGCAATTTAGATTCTTATTGCGCATGACTGCGCAGCGCGCGCATCTTTAGCCAATGACACTTTTTTGCTATTAATGAGCCCATACGCGCCAATAAATTAAAAAGCAAAAATCTGCTATAAAAATTAAAAAGTTATTTTATGACGCAGTTGTTTGAAATTCGAAGGAAAATGTTGCACTGTTTTTTTTTTTTAATTTTGTGTATCCACGAAAAAAAAGTAAGTGTTTATACAATATTTTTTTAATTCATATTTGAAACATTACGTTGTGAGTGTAGATAAAGATTCTGTAAACCTATATAAGACCACCTTACCCACCAAAGCTGCGGCCCTAGTAGTGGGCATCCCGAGGTAGTAGCACGCTTCCGACGCGACCATCTCCCTGATAGACGACCGCAGCACTGCACGACCATCTCCGAAGCGTGAGTACGGGGTTTCTCCCGAGCCTTTCAGTTGGGGCTGCCAGGATTCTCCTTTGCTGTAGAAGAGTGAATTAACTGGTTAGAAAAAACTTTAGTTCGCTCGCATTACCCTCCAAGGATTGGTTTTTAAGAAAATTTGAGATTATCCCAAGGGAACATATTCCCGGGATAAAAATCTCATGTGCTATTCCAGACTATAATCTATCTCTGTGCCAAATTTCATCTAGATCCGTCAAGCCGTTTGAGCGTGAAGAAGTAACAAACATACAAACACACTCACAGACTTTCGCATCTACAATATTAGTGTGATTATTATAGATATTCAAAGCATTTTCTTGCCTGTAAGGTCAGCTCACACCGAGCGGCAACGCTGCCAGCACTTTTAAAAATAGAACTATTTTTAGTAGGTACACAAAAAGATACACATTTCAGTAAGACAATTCGAATAAATGCCGCGGAGTATTTTCAAATTCTCTCACTGAAATTAATACCTTTTTTACCGACTTCTAATAAAGAAGGTTATCAATTCGACACGTATGTATCTAATATTGTTGGGATTGCACAATATTCACATATGTTTCTCGGTATATCTTCATATATGCTTCTAAACACGTGTGCCAAATTTCAGTATGTATGTTTGTCCACGCATTCCTCCGAAACTACTTCTCGAATCGTGATCATTCTTTTTTATTGGATTAAGTATCTGTAAACTTAGGGAAAAGTTCAAGTTTCATTAAAATCGGTTGAGCAGTTTTCAAGATATGGAACATACAACCGAACTCCTTAGCGACAAACAGCACGAATGTGTAAATTAAGTTATTATAGGTATTCTGTCAATCCTTTAGGTACCTTAATATAGACTTTGCTCACTTTTTACTGATAGTGGGTAGGTACTAAAACTAAAAAGAGATAAATAAAAAACTTTTTCACAAAAAATAAAACAAAACACTAAAAAGTGCAAAAAATAACTTTTGTTTCGGAAGTCGGTGTTGAAAAACGATAGAACAAGAGGTACCAAAGACACCGACTTCCAAAACGAAAGTATTTTTTCCACTTACAGTGTTTTGCTTTGAAATCAGTTTATTTTTTATGAAAAAGATTTTATTTACTACTAAATCTCTGTACATACTTTTTAAGATAGTGATACATCTTAGTGATACATCACTGTCTTAAAAAGTGGGCACGGGGTCTCATTGCTAAGAAAGAAAATTTGGTTAAAAAAAATCTCACTAGATGGCGCGACAGGTACACACAATTCAATAGAATTGTGTGTAAAATTAACATTTTCTGGCATTGAACATAAAAATTTTACGTTTTTGTTTAATCAACTCTCCTAAGTACAAAATTATGGAATATTGTGCTCTTAATTCACATTTCAAAGATTATTTGAACGGGTCATTTAAAATTGATACCAATAGATGGCGTATTTTTAAGTTTCTGAGGCATTCCACAAGATTGTTAAAATTTGCATTATAACACATTAAGGTGCAAAAAAAACTGAAAAACGTGCAAAAAAAATACTATTAAACGAACCATCACTGTTTTATAGAAAAAAATATTCACGAACCTAGTAAAATCTTTTACTTGCAAGTCGCTGCTAACACCATCTATTGCCGTGAAACGGGATCGAACGCGATTGATGTACTTACAAAAATAACAAGATTAATCAGATGAAAAACGCTAGTTACGTCGGCACGGTTTCTTTGTATGGGATGAGGCATTATTATATTATCTGTGGTACAGCGTCGAGTCACGGTGTGAGCCGACCCTTAGACCAATTAATTTGGGGTTAGCGTAACATGTCTTCTTTTTTCATATTTCTCTATTAGTTCTCAAATTTGCAGGCAATTTAGTAAAAATTAAAGCGTTAATAACTAGTCCGATGACGTTTTCATGATACATGCCGCGATAACTTTGTGCGAAGAAAACGAAAAATCAATTTCATAATCCTAATTAATTACTATGTTACAAAAATTGTACCCATACACTATAACAACGAGTATCATTCGTAAGCATCAAGTTAAGTTATTATTAAGTAGTATCTGGGCTTATCTGGTTTTCTTTTCCCATGTGAGTGCAGCAAAAGAAGTATGTAGGATCATAGCAGGTGGCGTTCTGCAGTTTCTGCCTACCCCCACGGGAAAAAGGCGTGAGTTTATGTATGTATGTATCTGGGTTTACTCGGTTTGTGAATATTTTTTCTTTAAATACAGTGACGATTTGTTTTATAGTATTTTTTTGCACACTTTTACAGTTTCATTGCACCAAAATGTGTTGCATACAGAGTTAAACAATCGAGTGGAATGCCTCAGAAATTTAAAACTGCGCCATCTATTGGCATAAATTTTAAATGATCATTTCAAATAATCATTGATATGTTAATTAAGAGTTGAATAAACAAGAACATACAATTTTTGATAATGTTAATTTTAGACGCAATTCAATAACAAATCTGTGCTTATCGCGCCATCTAGTGAGATTTATTTGACCAAAGTTTTTTTCTAAGCGCTGGCACCCCGTGATTGTAGTAACAGCTGTACCCATTGCTTGCCTTGTGGTATAAAAATGATGTTTAATTTTGCTCTCACAATAAGTATTCAAATGAATCACCTGTTCACGTATTCTCCAAGGATATGAGCTCTTCCATCACCCAACTGATCAGCCCAGTGTCCAAACTGATAACCACCATATCTGAAAGTTGTAACATTACTTTGATTATTTTGTCTTTGTTGTACGCCGTTTGCGATAATCGTATGGAACCATTTGTGCGAGAGTCCGACTCGCACTTGGCCAGTTTTATTAATATTTAGGTAATAATTAAGGTGCCAGACACAAGAATATCAATTGCTTTTACTCTGTATTCTCCTACTCTGTACCTTAGAACAGTAAAGTTATTACAGTTATTGTAGTCCAATATTATGTAACAGAATTCACTTGTCCATTCACTTGCACCTTGGATGACCTGTATAATGCATCTGATGCTGCAATAAACGTGGCCACCTACTGGGCTCAAATAGTTTGATCAAATGTACTATCGAAATGAAAAAGAAGAAGATGTAACAGAAAACAAAATGTATCTTTCTTTGAAACCTGATAACCTTTGCAACCTAGATAGATAACATAAGTTTAAAAAAAGAAAATCTTTATTGCATCAATACCTGTGTGAAACAGTCAGACCTCCATCAGGTAGGCAGGCACCCGCAACAAAGTTGATAAACTCCTCTGTCTCTGCCACAGATGGGTCCAAGTCCAGCAAGTCGGTCAGAGCATCATCTGATGCACATACTAGGTGTAGCTTGCCAGTAAGAGGCTCTGTTGGTACCTGTTAATATAGATGGTTTGAAGAAAACATTAGGGGCTCATTTGTAAAAAATCTCTGTATTGTTTAAAAACTCATTAGTAGATTCTAAATTCAAATTTCTAGATTCTAAACTCAAATTCTCTACATAAAATTTTAATTTTGAATCTGATAACCACTTGGTTTTAACAGTTCAGATTTTTTTATAAATTAGGGTACAAGTTTATAAAATGTAATTTTCAAAAAAAAAACACTTTTAAGTTTGATGCCTTGTAGGTAAAGTCAACTCATATTTGTGTTGGTGGTAAGACTGACTTTAAGGTGGCCTAGCATGCATGCAGTTTCAATAGATGGTTTAAAAATATCTCAACTGTTTAGTGCCCGTTAAGCAACCGGTTAGGTACCAAAATTAATAGATAGTATCCTAGGCGAATTAAAATTAAGAATCTTTGAAGTAAAATAAAAAAATGATAAATAAGACTGGAAGAGAAGTAAAAAAATGATAAATAAGACTGGAAGAGGCCAGTTTACAGTAACTGGTTCTCTTTCCACTGACGGGCGACCTACTTTACGCCAATAAGATTACACCATAGAGATCCTACCTTAGAAAAAACAGCATCCTTCACAGCCATCGGCATATTATACTCCGGATTCTCATCAATAGGCAGAGCGGCGTAGTTCGGAGTGTCCCTGAACTTCCAATCTTTAAAGTTATTCATTGGTTTCATTTTCCCTACTACACTAGGCCTCTGTTCGTTCATAAGAGCTGCTAGCACGCAGAGGGTTCGCTTCATCGAGCAATTTTTTAAAATTATCTGCACAGATATCCTGTTTTGTGTAATTACGAAATTATCATTTCTTTAATAATGTAAACATGTGTTATGCTTAATAATTAGCTTTAATCAAAAGGAGGTAAAGTTCATTTTCCCAAATTCAAACAAGAAAAACATGATTTTTATCTGTCATTTGCTAGTCATCGTGACAAGAAAATGACGTTGACATTTAATGCGCACATTGCGCACTGTCTACACGAATCAATTAATCAATGCGGTTTATTTTCCTAGTGTAAACGAGCCTAAGGATTTTTCGCGTTTGAGCCATTGCCGTAGCCTAGTGGGGGCGTCCACTTTTCGGAGGAAGGAAAATTCACAATAATTAATGATAAAATCTTGTTAGTCAAATACAAACAAGATTTTATTAGTTAAATATTTAGCCAGGTAGAAGAAAAAATAAAGAATTTATACATTATTTGGAAAAGTGTACCTAATAACTTCTATAAACTCATGATGCTCCTCATTCTCTCCGAACCAACCCAAGCCACTATTGGTACCTACCTACATTATTTGAAACTAAAATGAGAAACTGCGGCTTAAAGAACAAATAAATAAATATTTATTTAAGAAGACAAGAACATTTAACTGGAGCAGCTAATCTTAAGAGCGTACGCCCACTGGGGAGGCTGTGCGGAAAACCCACGCTTTTCTGCCTCCGGCTGTACTTCGAACGGCTTCTTCAGCACGTCCAGGAGAAAACGAACCTGAAAAAAATAAGAAGTGTTACCAACCAAGATCCAGTTATTAGTTTCGTTGTTGAAGAGTGATGTGACTAGGCTTAAATACCAGTCAGGAGCCCATCAAACTAATCACTCACAGGACTTCTGTGTTGGTTTCAGTAGGCCGTACGTAAGTGGTAACAGTTTGACCTTGAGCTGGCTTAGCGTAGTTTGGAATTTTATTTCTAGCGAAGCTAGCTTATATACTAGCTTTTTTAATGTTATGACCATTGAGGCCACTGATGCTGCAAAATGTTTAAAGGTTAAATCATCATCGACCAGAAAATTTAAAAAAAATATATGGTTGGGCAGTATTTCAATTACTTGTAATTAAAATAAGTAATTGAAATACAAATACCTACGTATTCGGTATAATTGGTATTCCAAATACCCGACGCTGAGTTATTTTGTAGTTAGGTAGTATTTCAAATGCTTAGGGCTTGTAAATACATTTGAACATATATACATTTAGCGATCTTAATAAGGGGTGCGTTCTGCAGAAAAGAGCGCTCGTTAGCTTTCGTAAAATAATTGTCCTGTATCTATCTTGTCAATTATCATTTTCATTTCAAACGGTTTTTTTCACGAAACTTCTGTGTATTAATTAAGTTTGTCGATGGATGATCAACTGTATTTGTAATTAGTATTTAAAATAAAAATACTGTATATTGTATTTCAAATACATGACTTACCTACTAATATTTAGTATTTCGTTTTTTAAATACATGCAGATAGTATTACGGAATTTGTATTTTAATTAAAGCAAAGCATGTATTTTGCCCAGCTCTGATTATAGCCCTGCCGTACCTGTAGCATTAAAACTTACCTATCCTGAATGGTTGATTATTCTATGAATTTCCACACATTATGCACTTAATTACAAAACACAAGTAATGAATTTGCCAAAGGACCAGCCAGTAATTAAAATACTTGACCTTCTGGTAATCATCTTGCTCAGCATCAACAATGGCCTCATGCAGCAGCCAGTTCCTGGGCACGTAGACGGGGTTACCGCTCAACATGCGGCGGCGTCTCTCATCCTCGAACAGACCTGATGAGCTCGCGTCCACTGCCGCTACTCCACAATCACGACTGTTCACGGGCAGAACACCTAACGGCAAGAGATGGAAGATTCGTTCAACTTTTTAGAAACATCGTGCTAAGAAGTTTAAGCTCTTTGTAATTTAAAAAAAAAGTTAATTTAAAAATCAAAAACCCGACTGCGAACTAAAAAGATGTAAACAAGTAGAAAATCATGCTGTGCAGTCGGAGGATCAGGTGTCAGCCAGCTCGCGAATATATATCCTAACTAACTTAACTTTTTTTATTTGCAACTTTTTAGTTACCTATTTTTTTTTTCGAATCGCATTTAAACATATAGTTAAGTGGTATATATTTTTGTAATCACCTTTAAAAATCCTTCATTTTGATACCCCACTCGATGGGTTTCAAAGAAAAAAAATATTGAGTCGCCCCCAATATGGCGCACAAAATCCGCCATTTTTGTTTTTTTTTAACGTCACTTATCTAAGAACACTTGGGCGGCCAAGCCCTATCTAACGATGTATTAAGTATAAAAATCCATCCAGCGGTTTGCAAGATATGAGGTAATAAAGAATATTACATACATACAAACATACATACATATTCAAACATACATTCCTTGCAGCCGGGTAAAAAGATGTTCAATAACTATAATGGATCAGGACCACGACTTAGAAATAAGAAAAGTGTTTGAAAGAGGAATAAAAATATTAATAAATAAAACAACACTCAATAATAATATCTTGTTAACTCAAACTTCTACGTTTTCTCACCAGCTTCCTTATCGAGTCTCTCACGGTACTGGTCCAGCCAGCAGCCCCATGACGAATGAGATGACAAACGCTTCAAAGACCATTTCTCCTCCAGTTTGATCTCGCTTACCATCTCACAGGGTTCCAGCTGTAGCATACAACGTCGGAAATAAAGGTTTTATTAGTTAATGCCTGCTATTAGAGGAATTGTCTTGGATTGCTGTGTGACTATATGACTAACCTCGCCAAGCTGTCTAAATGTGGCAGTGAAGTCGGCGCCAGTCTGCTGCATCATGTCCAAAAGCTTTTCTACCAGCTGTTCATCACCCCAGCGTTCTTCCTTCAAGCCTATCTTCATGAGGAATGTTTCCCTGAAACATACCATCATGTAAGATGTTATACACGAGAAGCATTTAAAAGATCGTGTACAGAAAATTATTAACAGCTACTAACAGGATCTTGTTTTTGCAGTAAGTGTCCAAGGTTTTCAATATGTGTGACATATGGACTTGTTGCGAGGAAGACAGAAGAGGCTTCAGAGCATTTGAAAGCTGACCTATGTTCCATACCACCACCTAAAATGTCGTGATTTCGATGAAATACATTTTCGCTCAGATAGTTCATCTAGCAGTTGTAGATAGAAAGCATTTAAATGACTCACATCTGGTTGCTTCGCAAGAGCATATCTCCCTTCTCCATCTGAGCAATTGGAAACAAAACCACCATCGTATGAGTCCACAAAGCCGAATGGGCCAAAGTCTACAGTCAGGCCCAGAAGACTCATATTGTCCGTGTTCAGAAGCCCGTGTGTGAAACCCAGACCTGCATTGGAACAACTATGATAATGAAACTAATAAATACATGACTATGGTGACCTACTTCAGTGTACAACTGCAGTATAGAACCATCAGAAGAATTCAAAAGCGATGGTTGATGAATAAAGATAGCTTACCTTGCCATTTAGCAACGAGATCCAAAGTCTTATGAGCGATTTCAGAGAACATTCTTATGAAGCGATTTTCATCAGCCAGCTGGATATCGGGGAAATACTCCTAGAAATAAAACAACAGTTCTAAGATCCTTCAAAAACATAGTGACCATGTTGACCCAATAGAATTGCTTGACCTACCTTTATAATAAAATCGGATAGCTGTCTTAGTACAGCGATCTCCCCAGTCCTAGACAAGATCTCTAAGGATCCGAAGCGGAACCAATTCGGAGATAAGCGCAGTATAACCGCCGCTCGCTCACGACGAGGACAGCCATTGTAGTATATGTCCCTGACGATGGCTTCCTCGCTCACTGAAATTGTAGGTTTGGTTTTTATGAAAGTTTGTTTTCGTCTTCGAAAATTGCTCAGTTCCTTCTGGTACAATGTGGCTTGAAATGGATTAAGTAGTTGTAAGGTTGTTAGTCCTCTATGTTGGACCGGATACATCATTAAGTTATTTTAAGCCATAATGAGGAAGTATGGACCAAAACAAACAATGCAAACCAATTTGGAGAACACAATGATTTAGAACTATACATGGTTCATGAGCACCTTAATGAAGGTAAGTAAGCAGGCTAGTAAGCTAGTAGGCTAGTAAGTGGGTTGATTACAGAAAAGTAACTTACCAACAAGTCCCACGGCTCTTGTTGTTGGTATGCCTAGGAAATAACAAGCTTCACTAGCGATCATCTCCCTGATAGCAGACCGCAGTACAGTGCGACCATCATGAACACGCGCGTACGGAGTTTGCCCTGAACCCTTCAGCTGTATTTGCCATCTTTCACCTCGTCTAAAAACAGTTTCCTTGTAAGCTTGTAGAAAGTGTTGAGCCTATTTTTTTGACTCTCGTGCTTCGGGTTTCGGAAAGCATGCTAAGCCGCCTCATGTCTCTCAGATCGTTTCGGATAACTGTCCCTTCGAACTATGAGAATGAGGCAGTTCCCCTGCGTTGGCGCATATACTTATGCACTATAATATCGCCCGCGACTATAGCTAGTCTCCGCTGAGATTAGCCGTAGTGCCCGAAATGCGGTCTGGAGGACTATAATTATTGTAATTTCTTTCGGTCTTAAGATATCAAAAAAGCGTCGTAGCCTGGAGCATCGTACCTGTTAACGTATTCGCCTAGAATATGAGCTCTACCATCGCCCAGCTGTCCTACCCATAGTCCATACTGATGTCCCCCATATCTGGAATCATACCAAAATTTAAAGTTAGTTATTCATACAAATGTCTGAACTGTTTTATCTTTTAGGTTGTTGTTGCTAAACCGTTCAGAGATTTTAATGAATAAGACTGCAAGTCTTTGTTATAAATGGAAATTAACCTATGTGCTACAGGAAAAGCTCCGTATGGCAGTTTCCGCCCTGCAATGAATTCTGCGAATTCCTCGCGGTTCGCCATGTCAGGATCCATGTCCAAGATATTGGTCAAGGCATCTTGTGACGCACATACCAGTCTTATGTTCCGCTCCAGTGGCCGAGGAGTTACCTGGCAATCATATAATTATTGTGAGTTAGAGATGATCCACAGACGTTCATGAAATAAAAGTGTATAATACCTATTTTCTGTTAGCTTATATTTAGATTATGCATCAGAGTGAACCGTTGCTCTAAGCTTATTATATATTTACCTCGGAAAAAACTACGTTCTTTATATTGGATCTAATTTGGTCATGATTTTCATCAATTGGTAATAAAATATATTTTGGATATTGACTAAATCTCCACTCGGTCAAATTTCTCTTTAATGGAGAACTTTCTCCCTCCATTTTCATAGCGAAATTTTATCCTACTTATTGAGAAATACTAATAAAAGAAAACATGAAAAAATACATCACGAATCTGAAAAAGTGATCTTGGAAAAAGATTAAATTAACCGCCATTAAATAGTCTATGGTACAACTATAGACTGACTATAGACAATAGGTGGTAATGATGCCCATTCAACACTCTGATTTTTTAGCACGATAATTACTGGTCAGTGGAAAGGAAACTGGTGGAAACTTACTGATAAAAATCTTAGCATGCATGGCACGCCTTATCATCAACATTTCGTTTTTAAGAAAGACATTCTCGATTACATGACACAAGCTCAAAAATGTTCTGTGCACAAGCTTGACATTCTCATATTCGTCTCAATTTCTTAGTTTTTTAATTTGTTTTCCAAAATAATTAATAAATAAAACACTCAATCAACGGTTTTGTATCTATTTATAGACCTAACACCTTAGTGTTCTTTGCTATGAGTCAAGAAATAATAGAAAATAAAATGTTATCAAATTGAAATACCAAGTGTCAAGGTCACGGCTATGCTACTAAATTCCATTTCACTCATGTTTTAAGAACTTTGACCGGCGAAAGGAGATGATCTAATTTTGTAGGTTTACACGCATGGGAACTCGCCCGGTGTGAAATTCGTCAGTTCGGCGACCGCAATTTCACTTTCGTGAGGCGCTTTCTAGTTTTGTCACTTTCGAAAAAATTCATTACTTGTGTGAATCAAACCCGTTTCTGTTTATAGTAAATTCCATTGAAGTGTTAAATAATTTTCGTGAACCGTGCATAGTATTTGTTTCACGTTAAATGGATTTTTATCAAAAAATATGGTGTATACAGAGGGATATTTGAAGGAGAAGCTGACCAAGGATTTGGACGCCGTTCACGTCGTAAGTAATCTGTCAAAATTTTATCGAACAACCTGTGCCGCGTTGTAAAGTTTTTATTTTTACTGAATGAAAATAAGTGTCCGTATCGAATTAATAACCTAATAAACGGACACAATGACGAGGAGAGCAGATCCGGATAAATTTACCGTGACAAAACAGGCTTTACTTCCCGGGATATTATTCTCCTTGCTTGTGAGATGGTGCGTGGCCGCTTATCCGTATTCCGGATATAAAAAACCACCGATGTACGGCGATTATGAAGCGCAGAGACATTGGCAAGAAATAACAGTGCACACGCCTAGTATTAAATGGTATCATAATACGACGCAAAATGATCTTCAGTACTGGGGCTTAGACTATCCTCCACTCACTGCATACCACAGCTTCCTAATGGGGCTGGTTGCGGACTGGCTCGAACCAGAATCAGTGCGTCTGTTTGCATCAAGAGGTTACGAAAGCGAAACACATAAAACCTTCATGAGATGGACAGTTTTCTTAAGTGACATTTATTTGTATGTGTCTGCAGTGGTGTGCATATTTATAGATGCTGAGAGAGTGTTGGGAAAAGAGCCCAAAGAGCCCAAAAGTGTTCTAAAAAGAACAGACATTTCTACTACTCTATTTTTATTGTACCCCGGTATTATATTGATAGACTACGGTCACTTTCAATACAATTGTGTGTCTCTTGGTTTCTTTTTATGGGCTACATTCTTTATAATAGCCATAAAGAATGATACTTTAGCTACTATATTTTTTGTTTGTGCTCTAAATTATAAACAAATGGAACTGTATCATTCTTTGCCATTTTTCTTTTATTTGTTTAGGAAATGTTTCATAGGCATGCCACTGGGTAAAGGCAAGGTGTCACACTTTGTGTGCTATTTCAACAAACTCGCTGTGGCGGTCATCGCATGCTTTGTTATTATTTGGTATCCATTTTTAAAAGGGGAATGGGATAATGTATTCCAGGTTGTACACAGATTGTTTCCATTGAGTCGAGGCATTTTCGAAGATAAGGTTTCAAATGTGTGGTGTATGGTTAATGTTTTTATTAAACTGAAGACTATTTACAGTAACGAAGAGATGGCAAAATCATGTATGTTAATAACTGCAATGTTTGCGGGACCAGCTTGCGCAGACATATTCTTCAGAATAAACGTTAAGAAGTTTGTTCCATGCCTGATAAATGTGTCTCTGGCATTTTTCTTGTTCTCATTCCAAGTCCATGAAAAATCTATTCTGTTAGTGGCTATACCCGTTGCTTTGCATTTCCCTGAAGATCCTTTCATGTGTTTCTGGTTCTTGCTGGTATCCACATTTAGTATGCTTCCATTGTTGCTGAAAGATGGTCTGCTATTACCTTTTATTGCCACCACAGTGATCTATACTTCATTCTACAGCATTTGCTTGAAGTTGTCACAGCCAAATTCTGGTTATTTCTCAATTTTCAATGCTAACCGTGTGGCTAAGATCCTTCAGCCAAACAAAAAGGATTCTTCTATATTATTAACCTTTGTGAGTCTCATATTTTCGATCTCTGTGGTTGGTATGGTCCTGTTGACTGTGGGCACAGTGTTTGTTAAGCCACCGCCACAGTGGCCCGATCTGTTCCCGCTGCTGATAGCAGCATATTCTTGTGTACATTTCCTCTTCTTTTTCGTATATTTCTATGTCACACAGTTTTCTCTGCCAGTGAGCTTGTCTAGTGTTGTTGACGCACCTAAGCAAAAAAATAAGAAGTTTAATTGAATTGAACAACTAAACTGCCTTATTTAAGGGTTTTTAATCTTAAATGTTTTAAACATACTACAATATAAGAGTATTTATATTCTTTTACTTTTTCATACACTTTTTAGAATTCCATTCATGTTACTTTATTATTGCTTATTTTATTAGAAACTGAAATTACTGTTTTATTGTTTAGCAAGTAAACAAAAATTAGTGTAGTATACAATACTGTTAAGTAGTGCATTTATTTTTATTCTATAATTGCATTCCAATAAAGATTTTAAAAAGTCAGTAGATTGCACAAAAATTGATTTTCTTTTACCCTACCTTTAAGTTTCCCCTAGTCAACGGCACAAACTATTTTGTGCGCGGGGTTAAAATGCATGCTGTCTCATCCGACAACACGTGCGAAAGAGATTGATGCTGTGATGAGCAGTAAGAAGCTAGTTCTCGTACGAATTAGCACTATTGCAATTTGGTAGCGAAATGGATGATGATTTAGGACTACAACGCGCGCGCGAAATTTTATAAACAGACCTTTGGGAGTCTAAATATCATGTAAAAACGACTAAATGTATATTTAAAAATATAATAATTTGCATTGTCGAATTATTAATCTATCCCTGGAATGGAGGCCGTTTTGCAATTTTCCTTCTTCTTATGGTATTTATTTGTGCCCAAAGATGCGTTAAAATTTGTGTGGAAATATGGAACTTTCGACGCTCATAACTTACAAATATTATATTTTTTTTACTTTTTTGTTTCCATACAGGGCTAGATAATGATGAGACAAATTGATATCATTTTTTATTTTGATCGTACACCGTCAAACAGTGGAGTAATCGCCAGACTACGTTTGTATGTAAAAATTTCGACTAGTGTAACCTTAATACAAAATATTCTACATACATAAACTCACGCCTTTTTCCCATGGGGGTAGGCAGACACTACAGAACGCCGTGACAGTTGCTACGATCCTTAGGTACATAACTCCTTCTGCTTCATTTGCGTTCATATAATATCTAGGCATTCACACACGCCGTTTATGAGTAAAAATATTTTATTTAAAAGTAAACCCACAAAACCACTAACAAACATAGGTAAGGTTATCATCAGCACATAAGGGCCGTTAGATAACTAGCTAACTAGTAAGTAAATACTAATTGGAACCATTGGCCAAGGTGTATGGCTTTCCAATCACTGCTGACCTACAACGTGCTATGACGTCATAGTACTACAGCAGTATTAGATAATATTGCTGTATGAATTGACTACCAAATAGATGGATAGAAGGTCTAGACAAAAAGGCTCATAAGCGCTGCAGTGCCGAATTATAGCTGTCAAACTATATGCTATAGATCTATGTAGCGACGAAATAATACGAAACTTCCATTGAAGTTATTAGAATTATAAAAAAAAACATCACGCCGGAATTCCCCGAAAGGTTATGTAGAGGTCACACAGATTTCGCCTATTACGATTAACTAGGGAGCTATTCAGAATCCTACTGAAAAATTTAAGATGAGAAACCCGATAAAACTCGGGAGTACGACCCAAGAGTCTGCAATCGCAGGCGAATCCAAATGGTCGCTAACATAGTCTATAAGAATTTCTAACCAGTGTGTACCTTCTGCGTTTTCCTGCTTTGTTGTCCTAACTTTGTGGCTACTTTGATAGCCATCGACGGCTGACGAAATGATAGCCGGATCCTTAAACGGATAGCCACATCGCTCCATAGTCCTCAGGAAACGTCATATACATTAATAGTTATATCTCAACGTAATATCTTACAGTAGCGCCTTGATTAGAGTTAATATCTACATATATACATAGGTATCTAGATATCCAACTTTGATTTCCTCTAAGTGAGTTTCACTCACGAATTCGCGATAAAGCAAGGGCTTTAATACCTTCCTGTATAATATAACAGATTACAAGTACTATCAGTACTTGTAATCTGTTATATTCTCGTAAAATCATTAAAAATATGATGTTTGGTAAAGGCGCTAGGCGTTTGAAAACCAAAGGGGTACACTACGGTTCTGTTTCACTCACAAATGCGACTTCTGCTTGTCATCAACATATGAAGACCACGCGATCTATGAAGTGTGAAGAGGGGAGAAGACACCGCAAGGGCTTTCCCAGAAGCCAGATGTTGAACGCTTGTAATTAGAGCACATGAGACTCCATAAAAGTCAAACGCTGCTTGAAGAAGTAAGGTTTATACTGTCCTTGCTTCTGCCAGCGGCTCCGCCCGCATGAAGGTTGGAAATTATCCCACGGGAACTCCCGAGATGAAACGCATCCTCGGTGCGCCGCTCGCCCTACCCTCCGCGGCCTGCACGGGGTCGCCACCGTCTGATGGCGGACGCGGTGGGGCCGCAGGGGAGGAGGAGTGTCGGTATAGCGTTGGCCGCTCTCCCTATCCCCTGCGGCCGAAATGTGGTAGGTGGCGGGGCCAAAGTCCTGACCCGTCAGAGGGGGACCAAGGGTGCCATACACCGGGTCGTCTGGCACCGTCCCATATAACAGCGCTATCTCCCCGTGGTAGCAATTCCCCAAGCTAAAAAAAAGATCCTTGTTCAAGATCCAATAAATCTGTATACCAAAATTTATCAATATTGGTTCAGCCGTTAAGGCGTAAACATGCAACAAACAGACAGAGTTACTTTCGCATTTATAATATTAGTATGGACAGGCCTTCATAGTACTAGTGTACCCTTTTATTTGTACCTACATTGTGTGTATCTGTGTGTGCCAAATAAACTAGTTTTCTTTCTTACTACAGTGATTTATGGCAACTCGTTCAGCTTACAATAGGCCGGGTTCACGACAACTGCCGTGTACTCATAATTGATGGGCAATATCACTAATGTCGAGAAATTACGCACAACTTATCACCAAGAAGGTTAAGGTCAGCATTATCATAATAATAGTCCGAATACTACTCAAATTAAAATGGCTACGTAGCTTGGTAAATGATTTGTAGTCTGCAATTAATTTAATGCTGCAGGGAATATATCAAATTCTTTTTTTCCGCATGCAAAAAGGTTAGGTGTAAAAGTTCACAAGAAACTGATAAATTGTTAATGTTAACAACATTGAACCGGAATTTCCTTGTCTTGTGTTTTGTCACCTACGTAATTGTAATAAAGCTTTTATAGTCCGTATTATAAAATACCTTTCATTCATGTTGAAAAGAATCAGATGTCTAAAAGTCATCAGTCTTTTGTGATGCAACAAAAGGGCCTGTTCTTGAATTAAAATGTTATAGCGATTTCTGATGACCATTATATATTGAAATTCATTGTAACAGAGCTCAAAACAAACTCGATTTATCTAGTCCACGTTAATTTTGTCAAGAGCATAATTATTTGTAATACTACACGTACACGCTACAGTGATGAAGAGAGATAACAGTCTTTTGTGATGAAACAAAAGGGCCCGTTCTAGATTTAAAATGTTATAGCGTTTTCTGATGACCATTATCTATTGAAATTCATTGTAACAGAGCTCAAAACAAACTCGATTTATCTAGTCCACGTTAATTTTGTCAAGAGCATAATTATCTATAATAATACACGTATCTACACGCTAGTGTTGAAGAGAGATAATATTTAAGTTCATTATTATCTATTGCCAAAACGTGCTATTTTAATTATCCAGTACAATTAGTTACTATCTTTCGCTGTCCGAGAAAGTTTATTCAACTCATTTTGATTAGAATTATGAACAGGAAAAAATAATGACCGAAAATGAGGCCAAGTTCACACAATACGATCATCACAATATAGTTATGTAAAAAAAAAAGTGTGAACGAAAGTGGGTAGTATAAGAGCTAAATGAGAATTAAGAGAGCCTCGTGATACGCATAGTATAGTAGTTTATTGTAAAACTAAGTCACGAGACCGTTACTAAACAATTCTATTTTAAGAGCAGCAATGTGATCTGAATATTGGAGAGCATGACCGACTTTTTTTCATTGACTAGCTAACCCCTGCGGCTTCGCTCCCGTCAACTGGCTGTCTATCTACCTACCCTACAAACAAACAAACTCTTCAGCTTTATAATATTAGTATACGTATAAATAAAATAAAAAATAAAAAAGCCTTTTATTTCTTACAGCTTATAAAACATTTAAAATTATTAGTTTTGTTAGTAATTAAGTTTTGTTCCTCAATTTACTTGTGTTAGTTTTTCTTTAATCTTATACTATACTATTATTCTTCATTCTGTAAGAACTCCTCTGTAGGTGAAGGCCTCCTCCAAAGATAGCCAGTCCTCTCTAGATTGGGCTACTTGAATCCAGTTGGGGCCAGCTGTTTTTTTGATGTCGTCTTCCCAAGTAGCTACAGGTCTACCTCTCTTTCTTTTTCCCTGTGTACCCGCCCATGTGGTCACCGTGTTTGACCATCTCTTGTCACGTAGACGCGCCACATGTCCGGCCCACCTCCATTTTAGTGACTGAGCGTGTTCTAATCCATCCCTTGCCTTGGTTATATTTCTAATTTTGGTGTGCCTTATTTTTTGCATCTTTCTAATATTCAGCATACTGCGTTCTATACCCCGCTGACATGTAATTATTTTATCCTTTGTTTTTTTGTTGTATTTCCATGTTTGGCAAGCATACGTGAGGCACGGTATTAGGCACGAGTTTAGTACTTTAGTTTTAGTTTTGATCGGCATGCTGCTTTTGAATATGTCCTTCAGTGCCCAATATTTGTTCCAGGTAAGATGTGTCCTGCGTTCTACTTCTTGTTCGTTACTATTGTGGTGAAAGCTAATTTGTTTACCCAGGTATATGTAGCTGTCTGTATATTTGAGAGGCTGACTACCAACGTATACTGTTCTCCTTTCGCTGTTAGTCATCATCATTGTTTTGGACAAGTTCATTTCCAAACCTACTAGTTTACTGACGTATACGTATAGATGTTGATAAAACTCCTTCGCAAATGAACATATTTTATTACCATAAAAAAGGTTTATAGTGAGTCAATCTTAAAAGATAGACATATGCCGACAGCATAATTCTTCTTTTAAGATTTGTCGGAATTTTTTTAGAACTTTTAAAGAGAAACAATTCCATCGTACATGATATTTGCGTAACATAAACCTTTTACGCAGCGCACGCAACGGAAGCTCTCAAAAAGTAATAATTTGTCCCGTTTTTGCAACATTTTTCATTTATGCTCCGCTCCTATTGGCGGTAGCGTGATGTTATATAGCCTATAACCTTCCTCGATAAATGGTCTATCCAACACAAAAATATTTTTAAATTCCAACCAGTAGTTCCTGAGATTAGTGCGTTCAAATAAACAAACTCTTAAGCTGTATAATATTAGTATAGATTTGTATACTATATAATAATAATGTAATATTCTACAACCCTAAAAACAAGTCAATCAGTTGCAATTAGTTTTCAGCCAGTCGACTGAGTAGAAATTACTTTACAGTATTCTCAACCAGTGCAACTCCCAACGAGTCCCAGATAAACGATTCAACTTACTCGTACTTGGATCAAGCAGCGAAATCAATCAGAAAAGCAGAGGTTAAGAAATTACATATTGCATTTTATAAAGGAAAGTACAACAAAATACAGGTCATTAGAATTTTCATTTCTACACGTAAAAGAAAGTAAGGTAATGTGACCCAGATAACAATGTACATCGTAACTCGATCAAAGAGACCCCCTTCTCCACCGGTTTAGCGGAATTCGAGCTGTCACTGAAGTAATTATTTAAAACATAATTTAATTCGTTCTTCGGGCTACGTTTTGGACGACTTTTGGCCAGTGTGGCACAGGGAATACTGTCGAAGTCACACACAACACAAATCTAACCCACAATCGCTCGGTATGCGGTGTGCGTGCTGTTTTCACTGAGCGTTGCATAATTTGACGCATGATTTCACTGGGCATGCACGTGCCCGAACAGTGATGTGAATCAATCCACTTGCCCATTTGTCAATCGTTAGATAAGAAAAAAATTCTGTGCGGGTAGTCCGATGTTATCAAGATGACAGGTTTGCGTTTGGTTCAATGGCGCCAGCGCTTCGAATTACGTGCGTACGCGTCAATAACTGTCTGAATTATACGAAACTGTCGTTGCATAAAATATTCAATGCAGAAATTGCATAGCAGTCATTGAGAATGTCATGATTCCCGTCCATTTTTATTAAAGTTTTGTTATGGACATAATATAATAGTTTTGTATAATGCATGAAATCCTTAGAATTCCTATAAATAATTTGAGTGCAAGGTAAAACCTTGAAATCCAGAAATAATGCAATGAAAATAGTGCTCAAATAATCGGAAATATTCGAAATCTAAAATTCTCAATACCGTATAGCTAATTATATTTCCAATTATTATATTAATGTTATTAAAACTGTCATATTCAAGGCACAGCACTCGCATCATTACTCCGGTGTGCGTGTGAGACTACCCGCCATATCGCCATAACGATGCGCTTGCGTCGCGCCGCTTTAGCTAGGCTAATGAGGAGGGGCAACCATTATGAGTAAATTGGAGATATTAGGACTGACGCTGTGGTTAGCTTCAACCTTCGCTTCTTCATAATTAGTTAGAGAATATAACTGCTAACTGCCGGTCAGTGCTCCTAATGATCATTGCTACTAGTAGGTAATTATCAGCATTTGTTTTTTATTTGTCTTATACCTTCTATCTTGGTTGCCAAAACCGGTACTGAACCAGTACTAGACTCGTGTGAGGATTACGGCTACCTCCTTCTCCCAAAGAGGAGGCCTGTGTCCCAGCACTGCCCAGCAGTGGGAAAGTTATAAGACCATCCAGCCTTGAGCAAGTTTGGTGATCAATGCTCGTGTCTGCTCTGTATGAGAATAGGCCTTTACCATGCAGTGGGCCAGTATCAGGCTGTTATTCAATTCGCAGGATTTTTAACCGACTTCAAAAAGGAGGAGGTTATCAATTCGACAGTTTTTTGTTTGTTACCTCAGAACTTTTTGACTATACTTCATAAAAGATAGCTTGATCTCTGCGTCAGCTGTCAGTATCAATACAGTAACAATGGCGCTTGACAGGCAAAAAATAACGTATACGTCAGTTTGACATATGTCGCAGAGATTAAGATAACTTGTATGAAGTATAGGTGAACCGATTTTGATGATTCTTTTTTTATTTGAAAGCTGGTGCTTGTCATGTGGGCCCATTTAAGAGAGAGAAGAACTTCGGCGATATACGTCAGAACTCTTCAATAAATGACGGCAAATCAGTCGTAATAGCTGCAAATGCGATTGCAAGTGTTTATGTTTACACCATTTCAAAACATGTGACAGGTGTCAACAGTTCACCCTGTTATATTGTCATTCCACCGGATTTGTTAGTTTCATGTTAATGGTTAAATATATTCTGGCATTACTTTGGCCATTATAGGTACCTAACCTATAGAACTGGCCCATTATGTACCACAGTTAAAATGTGAATTCAAAAACCTTTTGTACAAATAATTACAACCGACTTCTAAAAACTTGTATGTTTTTTTTGTTTATCTTGATTGTAAGTCTATCTGGTTGAATGCTTGCATCACTATTGTTACTCAAATACTCACATCATTTGCAAAATCGCTGGCATCGATCTATCAGTGCAGTTTTATCTTAAAATCATTGACTCTTATTTCAATAGTGCTTCAGATAAGATTAAAGTGGCGCTCCCATTATGGGAGAGGCCTATATCTGACGTCCAGATTCGTCCGATTTGCAGAGTTAAAGTAGAGCTTTTCAACTAGAATAACTGTGCTAGCTATACAAGGTGTGATGGAAATGGGTAGCCATATTTTAAAAACTGCTTTTGCCCATGGAAATGATAAACTTTCGTCAAAGAAGGCATAGTAAATTCCTAAAAATATAGGACTTTCCATACAAAGTTATCATCAGCTGATCAAAATTAGTAGGTTTGAGAGGTACAATCTCAGATCAAATAAAATGTCAAGATGGAACGTTGCAAACAACAGGGTGACGCCTTGCCTTATTCATACACGATTACACGCACACACGTACAACGAAACTACGCCTTAGCTTGTCAGTAGAGCTGTTTTATTTGATCTGAGGGTACAATAAAAAAAATACTATTTCGCTTTGGCAGAAGCAGTTTTAAAAACATGACCCCATTTCCTTTACACCTTGTAGAGCTATCTAACTAGAGTAATGGTAACTAGGATATAAATTCTACAATGCTACAGTAGTCATATACACTTAATTAAAATGTCACTACAGTTATCGTGAATGCTAATTGCAGTTACATTGAACTACATATTTCTGCATGATAAACAAATTAGTTTTGACTATTTGTAGAGGTGATCTAGGGTAATGGTAATGAGAATAGGAGGTGTACGTCATAGTAAAAACATTTGTAGACGCATAATCAAAATTTATGGTAGGTTCAAATCAAACGTGGAGGAAATCAGAAAGGAAACATATATTACAAAGGTTATTAAAGTACCTATAGCGTGTAGATACACAGACTGCCAGGCATTCCACAACAGCGGAAGGAAAACAAATAATACTTCCTAATATATACCATGTCCAGCAAAATTTTCGTTCTGTCAACAAAATTATGATTTTGGCATAATTATCCAGATAAGCAATAACAGTCAGAACTTCAGAAATAATCTGGTTTATCAAAGTGGAAATTCTAAGTGCGAGGGTAGTTACGTTTACCGAGAAAACTATGACAACTGCTTTAAAAAAATCCAAGTAAAAGAACTACGTGATCAACATCTTAAATATCATAATATCAGATGTGTCACTGCGTTTCTGTTAAAGTTTACAGCTAACACTTACATCATAAGGCAAACTTTGGAAACTGCTTGCCGAAATTCCCCAAAAGATTCATTGAAGCGTGCCGTTAAGCCGTAGTAGGCCTGTAAGGTAACACTGTCAAACTTGCGTCACCTTACCAAGAAGCAATATCGTATGGTGATCATGATACAATGGGAATCATTTCTGGGAGTCCCAGGAATGTTTTGACTCACGATAGACGAATCGGCAACCAGAACAATGGATCTAATTTGTGTGTACGTGCGTCGACTTAAAAATAACTCCGCGCTACTCCTTTTTCGTTTGTATGTCGTAAGACAGAGATGGATGATACATCAAATTGAGTCCATACGAGTGATCCATTTACGTTGTAAACGATTTAAGTTTCGATACTTGAAATCTTTTGAAAGCTGTTTTATTGTTGACTGTTACTGGTCCCGTTTCATTATTTATTCTTATTGCTCTTTTACATCTCCTATAAGTGGCGGTTGCGTCAGTTAAATTGTTGTTGTATCAGAGCTACCACTGATTGATCCAATTTCGTCCTGAATTGTATCGTTGATTTTAATAAAGTAATTGACTTTCTGGGTGAAATCTGTGCCAATGTGTTGTTAAAAAACACATTTCATTAGTGATCGTCAAATTTTCATCGGCCCCAGTCACAGCAGTGGTGTTGTACTGACTTGATATGCATACTGACGTGAAATGCCTCGGTGGTGGTTGTAAAGGACTTTTATGATTATTGAAGTTACCCGGGCAGCCATAACCAGTTCCACCAGTTTCATTAAACTAGGTATATTTTTCCAACAGAACATTTAACATTTAACCTTATCAAACGCGCATGACAATCCCTTTCCCTAGACTCTTTGTGAATACGTGACCATCGTTCTTTTAAACCTTGAAGATATTCTTCAATGCCATGTCGGTCCATGATTTCTTGAAAGGCAGTTGGATAGTGACTGCGCACAAATACTTCTCACGTACACGTATGTAATTCATCGATATTTCAATTAGATGAATCATGAAAATTGGATTGATCAATAGAATAGAATAGAATAGAATATACTTTATTGTACACCATAAAAGTTATACATCCATTTTATAAGAAAAACTTAATTATACGGGTACAAAGGCGGTCTTATCGCTGACAGCGATATCTACCAGACAACCTTTGGGTGGACTGAAAGAACTTATAATGAGAAAGGGGGTAGTCTGTGGTGTACTGTACATTAAAACATAAATATATCGTCGGTGCGCCGACCGAAAGCGATATGTGCATTTTTTCGTTTTTTTTTGTTTCGCTAGATGGCGTTAGTTTGAGAATCTCTATCCGTTACAAAAACCCGTATGTGAATATAAGGCTTAGTTTTCAAAAAAACAATCCAGATATGTGCATTTCTAAAGTCGACAAGAAAACTATGTGTACAAATGCACATACGGAATTTGGCTTACACTCGTAGTAGCCCTGCACATATCTGATTTTTCCGTGAACAAGCAAGCAAGCAAGACTTGCAACCATGACTCATGTACCATAAAAACAAGCCGGAGTTTCCAGTGTGGCATGATAAATGAAGAACAGAGAAAATTAATTTTCCAATACTTTTGGGATCTTGAGACGTGGGAAGCTAAAAAAGCTTACATAAAAAATCTAGTGCGTATGCGTCCTGTGATAAGAAGGCGCAAAACATCTCGCGCAGCATCTTCGAAGAAACAACAAGGATTTGACTGGTTTCTGCCCAATGAAAACAATGAGATGGTGAAAGTTTGTAAAAAACTTTATGTTGAGTACAATTGACATAAATAATGACACCCTATGGGATTGGATAAATACTATGTTTGAAGACGAACAGATTAACAGGCCTGGTTCCTCTACATCCCACAAAAGGAGTAGTAAAACTAAAAATGATGCAACATCAAACAACAGAAGTGAACTTCGAAAAGCATCCGCAATCGAGGAATGGCTGAATTTGTTACCTAAGGTACCGAGTCATTATTGCAGATCGAGTTCTACTAGAACCTACGTAGAAGATTCTTTCAGGAATAAAACACACATGTATAGAGTCTTCAAAAAATGGTGTTTATCCAAAAATAAACCATTTTCACAAAGAAAACTTTTCTGTAAGATTTTAAAAGAAAAGAAAATATCAATTTTCAAACCCAGAAAAGACCAGTGTGACACCTGCACTGCGTTTAAAGAAGGTAATTTGGCTGAAGATGAATACAACAAGCATATAAACATGAAACAAGAAGCCTACCTCGCGAAAGAGCAGGCCACTGCTTTATGTTCTTCTGAAGTTCTGGTGGTTACAGTCGATGTTCAAAGCGTACTGCTTTGTCCCAAACTGCAAGTATCTGTCCAGTACTACAAGCAGAAACTTCAAATGCACAATTACACCATTTACTGCAACAATGACGGTGAAGTACATTTGTATGTATGGCATGAGGGTGACGGAGGCGTTACAGCAAATGAGTTCACTACCTGTCTTATAGACTTTTTGAGACAAAAAGCTACGGAAGGCTTTAAAAAAATGATAATAATATCTGACGGTTGCTGCTATCAAAATAGGAATAAAACGTTGTCTTCAGATCTTCTAAACCTTTCCAGAGAAAAAGAGTTGGACATTGAGCAACTGATTTTGGAAAAAGGGCATACTATGATGCAAGTTGATAGTGTGCATTCAACGCTAGAAGGTTTGTTTAAGCCTCCAATTTACAGCCCTAGCCACTATGTCTCCTTAATGGCGCAAGCTCGTCATAGTAAGCCATACATTATTCATAATGTAGACTACACTTTTTTTAAGAATTATGAAGACGTATGCCAGTTGGATTCCATTAGGCCTGGAAAGAAAGCCGGAGATCCAGTTGTAACTGACTTAAGAGCAGCATTATACAAAGGTGGAGAAATTTTCTACAAACTTCGTCAAACAGATGAATGGCAGCTACTGCCACAACGACTACACAACAATGACAAAGATCTAGTAGATCTATACGTTGAACCAAGAAAAATTGAAAAGTCCAAGTACGATAGCTTGCAGTCTTTGAAAAAATACATGCACCGCGATAATCATTTTTTTTACGACAATCTTAAATTTAACTAAATAAAAACAGATTTTTTCAACAAGACTGTTAGGGACCAAAAAATACAATAGTAATTTTTTTTTTTTTATAGAATTAATATAGAAAGAGTACCTATTTTTGAGTAATTTTTTTTTAGAATGAGCACCTCATAATAAGTTCAATATGATTGTATTAAATGTTTGATCTCTTCGAATTGTAATTAAAAATAACAAAAAAAATAACAAGTTTAAAATAATTATATTTTTTTGATGTTTTTAATAGGTCTAAAATAAATAATATTTCTCGTTAAAATTACGGTACCTAGATTATTTCTTTTTGTAATGCTTAGTCATTTGTAGAACTTTTTTTATTATAAATGTACCTCAAAATTAGTACAATATGATTGTATTAAAACGTTTGATCTCTTAGAATAACTTTGTAATTAACAATATAAAAAAAATAACAAAAAAGTGTTTAGTACATTTTTTTGAAGTTTTTATTGGGTCTAAGATAATTAATATATTGTAAGAACTACGGTCGATTATTTCTTTTTGTAATGATTAGTAATTTGAAGATCTTTCTTTTTTTAAATAAAGGCATAAAATGTACTTTGGTATTATTATTTATAAAAATAACCAATAATAATTACTATAGTTCTCAAAATTTTGCACATAACGAAGCCCATTTTATGTTCATTAATTGAATAATAAAAACTGATATGTGTATAACTTGCACATCCTTAATTTGGAAGTCTCAAACCAAAACCGATATGTGCACGAAAAGAGAAAAAAAATTTTGAGCCTTAAACTAGCCAGAACAACAGCTTTTTCTTTAAATCTCCTAAACTTTATATTTTTTGTACAACTTTTCTTATTCATAGATTTTTCTTAAGTAAGACTCAGTTTGAGTAATGATGTTTTTTGAGCCCCCTGAAAAGTTAACGAAATGCACATATCACTTTCGGTCGGCGCACCGACGATATACAAAACTATATTGTTACAATAAATACTATCCATAAACTTAAATACACAAATACTTACATACATATATACTTAAATACATACATACACAATATTACATGTTAACAAATTCAGAGAAAGGAGGGACAAAAAATATAAAAGCGTTAGGGAGAAAGGAAATGGTTTTTAACTAGGTTCTTAAAAGAAGCCAGTGACTGGGCTTGTCTAATAGGCAACGGCAACTCATTCCACAGTCGCACAGCCTGGACCGTAAACGATTTGTCGTAAAACTTAGTGGAATGAGCAGGCATCAAAAGTTTCAAATTCTCCGATGATCTCAAGTGTCTAGAATGTGTGTCATGAAGGAACTTAAAACGTTCTTTGAGATAAGAGGGGGTTGTAGGTACAAACAGAATACTGTAGAGTAAAGATAAAATATGGGTATTCCGGCGAAGGCGGATTGGCAGCCACTTGAGCTTAATTCGAAATTCAGAAACATGGTCATATTTTCACAATATTGCAATATTCGAGATAGTCGTACTCAATGTTAATACAAACTTTGATGTCGAAATTGATGGTCATGAAAAGGAACGTCATATCTATTATAATATCATCTTAATGGATGATGCATCCGGCTTAAATTTCATATCATGTAGTATAACGATCAAGCTCTATACCTAAATATTGCAATGGAAACAAATAAAAAACATTTTTACAAAAATTACAACCGACTTCCAAAAAAAAACACTACAAAGTGAAAAATAACTTCAATTTCGGAAGTCGGTGTTCCTGTTTTCGTTTCTTCGTTTTTTACACCGACTTCCGAAATTGATGTTATTTTTCACTTTGTAGTGTTTTTGTTTGGAAGTCTGATGTAATTTTTAACCGACTTCCCAAAAAGGGAGGAGGTTCTATGTTCGACTTAATGTTTGTTTTTTTTTGTTTGTTTATGTTCACCGATATCTCCGTCAGTTGTGGACCGATTTTGAAAATTCTTTTTTTGTTTGAAGAAGTATGTTCCGAAATTGGTCCTATTTTAATTTGGTGAAGATCTGATGAAGAACTTCGGAGATATACAACAGAACTCTTCAAAAAATTAAGTTATTTTTCACTTTGTAGTTTTGTATTTGGAAGTCGGTAGTATTTTTTTGCAAAAAGTTTTTTTGTTGTGTAAATGTTTTTTATTTTTCCCTTTTTAGTTGTGGTACATAATGGACCAGTTCTATAGGCTACCTATAATGCCCAAAATGAAGCCAGAATAGATTAACCCAATAACATGAAACTTGAACAAAACTTTAGAATGAGATTATGTAGTATACCAGGATGAACTGTTCACACCTGCGTACCCCTTTAGAGCGTACCAGTGCGATGTTATGTTATGAAATGGTGTAAACAATAAACAGACATGCGATTGCAGCTATCCTGAGTGATTTGCCGTCATTTATTGAAGAGTTCTGATGTTATCTCCGAAGTTCTTTATCAGATCTTGATGAAAATTAAATGGGACCACATGACAAGTACCAGCGTCCTAATAAAAAAAATAATCATCAAAATCGGTTCACTCAATAAAAAGTTCTGAGGTAACAAACATAAAAAAAATACAGTCGAATTGAAAACCTCCTCCTTTTTGCGAAGTCGGTTAATAATGTGATGTAAAACATATCCGTTCGATTGTACTGTCCAACTTCAACGTACGCAGTATTTTCGTCCAATAACTCAGAATTCTGAAAGCAGATGTTTTCAAGTAAACATCGAACAACATTAAGACATAAATAATAAACCGACAAACAGATATTAATGAGGTGTTTGACTCATTCCTTTTAATACTCGTACCTAAACCACGATTATTTAATTTTATTTCAGTACTCCTCCACAAAGTTGACCGCAACTCGTAATGAATGTTGAATAGCAGTATGTAATCCACTTTAAATAAAATGCTGAAACGAAGTAACAGGATGACGTAATGCCATATATATATTGGAGACAATTCTAGACTGGTACGAGCCTCGTTGTGAGCTAAATATCGATTGGTTTCTGTTTGGGTTAAGGTTACACTAGTCGAAAATTCTTCCATACAATCGTTGTCTGGCGATTTCTCCACTGTTTGACAGTGTACATTCAAAATAAAAAATGATTTCAATTTGTCTCATCATTATCTAGTCCTGTACGGAAACAAAAAAGTAAAAAAATACAATATTTGAAAGTTATGAGCGTCGAAAGTTCCATATTTCAACACTCATTTTAACGCAGCTTTGGGCGGAAACAAATACCATAAGAAGAAGGAAAATTGCAAAACGGCTTCCATACAGGGATAGATTAGTAATTCAACCATGCAAATAATTTTATTTTGAAAATATACATTTAGTAGTTTTTTTGATATCTAGACTGCCAAAGGTCTGTTCAGAAAATTTCGCGCGCTCGTTTTCTTCCTAAATCATCATCCATAACGTTACAAATTTGCAAAAGTGCTAATTCGTACGAGAACTAGCTTCTTACTGCTCATCACAGCATCAATCTCTTTCGCACGTGTTGTCGGATGAGACAGCATGCATTTTAATCCCGCGCACAAAATAGTTCGTGCCGCTGACTAGGGGAACCTTAAGGTGAATACTTAAGAATCCTACTCGTATATAAGTTGCTAGTCTTCATTTGGAAGGTGATTTGGTAAAGATAATGTGATCTGGAACCTTTTGGAATAACATACCAACATACCAACTTGTGCTGCCTATCCTCTTGACAGACGAAAAGTTTATGGCTTATTAAAGCAAGTACCGACAATAATATCTCATACCAGCGCTGCCAGATTAATTTTTTGAGTGAAAAAAGCGGGATTCTTTCGTCGAAAGCGGGACATAGTAAGAACGCGTATATAATCAAAAGTTGTTAAATATTTATCTTTATAACTATTTCAGTTTTAAATTACGTTTACATGACCATATATTGCAAAAATAGCCATTGAAAATGTATTTTAATAAAAATATGATATTTTAAATCAGATTTGCCCTGTCGTTAGGTAGTTAAGTCTGCTTAGTCTTGTGCATAAAAAAAAATAAGAAACAAAAATTAAAGTCGAAATATTTTTATTAAATGGTGTTTCAAACAATAGTCTGGGAAGTGACTGTTAAAATAATATAATAATTATTTATAAGAATTGATGAGATTCCTGTGAAGATATAACTTCTTTAAAAGTTTCCTTTTTCTCTTTAATAAAGGTGACTTAAAAAAGCTTAAAGCTTATCAGAAAGCTTAAAGTCACCCAAAGGACAATGGAGAGGGCTATGCTCGGCATTTCCTTGCGTGATCACGTCAGAAATGATGATATCCGCAGGAGAACCAATGTTACCGACATAGCCCGAAGAATTGCCAAACTTAAGTGGCAGTGGGCAGGGCACATTGCTCGTAGAACGGATGGCTGATGGGGCCGAAAAGTTCTGGAATGTCGACCGCGAACCGAAAGACGATACGTTGGAAGGCCTCCCACTAGGTGGACCGATGACCTGGTTAAGATTTCAGGAAGGCGCTGGATGCGAGACGCACGGGATTGGTCAAAGTGGCGACGCCTGGGGGAGGCCTATGTCCAGCAGTGGACGTCTTTCGGCTGAAATGATGATAAAAGGTGAAGAACTCTGCACAGAATAGCTCTAGATTAATCTGGATGAGTATTTCTCAGCATTTATTTCTCGCTGCCCGCCATTTTAAATTTATCTATGAGAAAACGAGTAATCCCGAGTTATCCCCGAAAAGCGGCACTGAGCCTGTCCCGCGCGGGGCATCCCGCCAGACTCATAAAAATCGGGACGTCCCGCCAAATTCGGGACGTCTGGCAACGCTGTTTCATACGCAGTTTCACTGCACATTTTGCAGTTGATGTGCAAAAAATGACTTCATTTTTAATCGACTTTCCAAAAAGGAGGAGGTCCTATGTTCGGCTGTTTGTTTTGTTTTAGGGTTCCGTACACAAAGGGTGAAAACCCTATTACTAAGACTCCACTGTCCGTCTGTCGTCTGTCTGTCACCTGGCTGTACCTCATGAACCGTGATAGCTAGACAGTTGAAATTTTCACAGATGACGTATTTCTGTTGCCGCTATAACAAAAAATACTAAAAACAGAATAAAATAAATATAATTATTTAAGTGGGGCTCTCATACAAAAAACGTGATTTTTTTGCCATTTTTTGCGATAATGGTACGGAACCCTTTCTGCGCGAGTCCGACTCGCACTTGGCCGGTTTTTTTTTTGTGTATTTGCACCGATTTCAGTCAATTGTGGACCTACTTTGAAAATTATTTTTTTGTTTGAAAGTATGTTCCAGAATTGGCCCCATTTAAATTTGGTGAAGATCTGATGAAGAACTTCGGAGATATTCAACAGAACTCTTCAATAAATGATGGCAAATCTCTCGGAATTGCTGCAATCGCATGTCTGTTTATTGTTTACATCATTTCATAACATCACACCGATAAGCTCTAAAGAGGTACGCAGTATAGTACTGTCACCTTGGTACACTCTCATTTCACCGGTTATGTCATTGAGCTAGGAAAAACATGGAGGCGCCCTATTATTCTATACATACATTAGCATATACAAATATGAGTGAAATACGATACAGAATGTGAAACATCATTTTGTCTCAATTCTTCTAATGTAGTAATCGTATTTGACAAAAGAGACACCAATATTTCAGTTGTTGCTCATTATGGCAACATTTTGTTATGACGTAGTGACAGCTGTCAGTACGTGCCATATTCGCCATATTAGTTGCCGAATTTTGTGGTTGTGTTCGTGGTAGTCCTGCTGTCAAATGGTTGTTTACTTTTTGTATTATTAATGTGTGTGTGTTCCGTGATTAACACAACCATAGCATCGGCAGCCATTTTAAGTGCCATTTTAAGGTTTAGGTAGGCACGTTTTTTTGTAGGTATTTCGAGTCCATACTATTTATTAGGTCTATGGGTTATGTTCAAGTTTTATATTTTTCGGGTAATAATTCGCATAACTGTGGGCATTATAGATATGTACAAATAATTCAACCAACTTCCAAAGTCAAAAATAACTTCAATTTCGGGAGTCGGTGTCAAAAACACGAAGAAACAAGAACACCGACTGCCGAAATTAAAGTTATTTTTCAATGTCAGTTGTATTTTTTGGTCAAAAACTTTTTTTTTTAATTACGTAGATGTGTAACGAAAACCCATCGCTGATGTAGTTGGTATGTACATTTATATCTAAGAAGACAATGACATCCATTATAATCAAATGAGAACTCGAAGCTGACGACACCAGCTGTTCTAAATTATTCACATCAGCGCCTTATGCTTGGGGCGTATCAATATCAATCCATGAGGAAAATCCTTACATACATACTTAGAATGCTAACCACACAGGGATACCAAATATTGCTACGAAAACACCGAGTGAACTGTACAGTATTTTATGTTGAAAATAAAAAAATACTTATTTACAAAAAAGTACTACCGACTTCCAAAAACAAAACTACAAAGTGATTCCTTTATTTTTGGAAGTCGGTGTCTTTGTTAGGTACCAACTTTTTGCGTTATAGACTCCGAGTTCCGAAAATAAAGTTATTTTTCACTTTGTAGTTTTGTTATTTGGAAGTCGGTAGTACTTTTTTGTAAAAAAGTTGAGTTTATTTTCACTTTTTAGCTGTACCTACCTAATAGGCAAGTAGTTACGTAAGGTACCTATAATGCCAGAATAGATTACCCGAATATCATGAAACTGAACATAACCGGTGAAATGAGAGTGTACCAAGGTGAACTGTACACATTTGCGTACCCCTTTAGAACGTACTGGCGTGATGTTATGAAATGGGATAAACAATAAACATCGGAGATATCGGTGAACATACATACGCACTGGTACGCTCTAAAGGGGTACGCAGGTGTGAACAGTTCATCCTGGTATACTACATAATCTCATTCTAAAGTTTTGTTCAAGTTTCATGTTATTGGGTTAATCTATTCTGGCTTCATTTTGGGCATTATAGGTAGCCTATAGAACTGGTCCATTATGTACCACAACTAAAAAGTGAAAAATAAAAAACATTTACACAATAAAAAAACTTTTTGCAAAAAAATACTACCGACTTCCAAATACAAAACTACAAAGTGAAAAATAACTTAATTTTTTGAAGAGTTCTGTTGTATATCTCCGAAGTTCTTCATCAGATCTTCACACAAATTAAAATAGGACCAATTTCGGAACATACTTCTTCAAACAAAAAAAGAATTTTCAAAATCGGTCCACAACTGACGGAGATATCGGTGAACATAAACAAACAAAAAAAAAACGTACATAAAGTCGAACATAGAACCTCCTCCTTTTTGGTAAGTCGGTTAAAAAAGATTCCTTTCCCCCTTTTTGCCACTTCTAATTTGCAAGTGTGATTATTCTGAAAAATATGTTGGAAATCCCACTTCTGATAATTCGCTGACTTCATATTCTATGTTCGTATCATGTATGCAGATGGAGCAATTAAGACAGTTCTGATTATCTGATTATCATCTTATGATATGATATCGTGAGTTAATAGCTTCCCAGAATTCTTTGCTAATTTAATTGCTCCGATGACTAGACTACGCTCCTGAAAACTGTAATGTGTTAATTAGTCATTCTCATAATTATGAATATTGACTTTCCTTATTTGCGTTGTCTGTTTTGAGATACAAAGACGGTTTGCCTTTGATTTTAGTTCAAATCAAAACAATGTTTTTTATTTCACTTAGGCCTACATGTGCACTTATAAAACGTCGACAAAAGGTGCACGTTTCGGGATGGTCGTTTCCTATGGAGAAGAACCGGCAAGAAACTCCATGGTTACTCTTTTAATAAAATTGTTTGGTTTTAAAATATTTTCATGTTACAGCATTAGTACTTCGATGGGGGAACAACGTAGGCCCGTCAATAAGTTGTAAGAAACTAAAAAAAAGATTATATATTATATAAAAAAAAAAAAAAAAGGAAAACGAGATAAAATGTTAACAAGCATGCCAACAATGTTCACATATTTACAAAACAATCGGTAAAAGAATATACAAAGTATAACAAGACTAAATTTAACATATGGCACAATTGTTGTTATCAGTGTGTAACTATTCTTAGCAAAGGGCTATAAAGATGATTGAAAACCATTGTAAAAAGTCTAATTAAAAAATGACATTGAGAATAGTTAGAGACATCCAAATATTTGTGCCGTAAATGAAAAAAAAGTAGCTAAAGCCAAATTTTTTATCTTCAACGTAGTCCTTGATTTTATAATATGCTTTTTTAATAAGGACACGTTTGATGTGATTTTTGAACTTTCCATCGGTCAGTTCTATAACTGGCTTTGCTAGTTTTCGTTAATCTGAATTTGGGTATTACAATTTCGTGCTTAATGCGTGTAATTAAATTATGGAAGTCGCTTCTAGTTTAGAAAAGTCCTCGAATTTTGCGGACATACAAAATACATTCCAAAATATAAAGTGAAGGTAGAGTCAGTATATCGATCTCTTTAAATTTTTCTCTGATGGATTCACGAGGACCCATTTTATAGATCGCTTGAAGCGATTCGCTTGAGGTTGATTGAAATTCTGAAGTATTTGTAATTTTCAAGGTAACATTTTTCTAAAATCAAAATCAAAATCATTTTTTTTATTTCACATAGGCCTACATGGGCACTTATAAAACGTCGACAAAAGGTGCACGGTTCGGGTTGGTCGTTTCCTATGGAGAAGAACCGGCAAGAAACTCCATGGTCTAAAAACCGTTCTAAAAATCTTCATGTCTAATATGAATATTGTTTCAAATATTTTATCATAGCCAATAAATGCCAACAGAGGTCACAGGTCATAGCAAGATAGCAGGGTATTAGTTGATTATAAAATGGAATTCAGCTGAATCAAGGTTCGAAAAGTAGGCTTATATTATTATATTAACCTGTTTCGTTTGTGAAATATCGTGTAATCCCGCAAGTATTGCCAATCCAAAAAAAAACTGTAAAGGTTTTATTTCGACATCATTCTTAAGTCGATTGACTAGCCGCGAAGGTTACCAGCTTAAAAGGAACTGGTCTCTTGCAAGGTGTTCAGCTCATCGGTCATTCCCTTCGTGACGAAATACAGTGAAAATTCGAAATTCGAAATACCATTACGTTTTCATTAAAACGCTAATTTTATAACTTGTCTGCAAAACCTTGTTTTGATACTTAATGTCTGGTTTATTTACAGATACTTAATGTCTGGCTGTAGTTACCTTGCAAAAACGTATTTTTCAGTATTTCCTTTTTTCAGCAAAGATTTATGCGTATAATTTATGATGTAAATTGGTTCTATAGAATTTTGTGTTCCTGAATATTATTTTCATTAATTATATGGTATTTTCTTGTAAGTTATATAATTTCTTATTGGAAAAACTTCACGTGTTTATGATGGAATAGGGAAACGTGATTAAGACTTTTATATATGCAAATGTAACTTTGTCGGTCTGTTACCTTTTCACGCATAAACCGCTGAATCGATATAGATGAAATTTGGTATGGAGATTATCCCGGATATCAACTATAAGGGGGTGGAAAGAGGGGTGGCAGTTTGTAAGGTGAACTAATAATTTCACAAGTAAGGCACCTACAATACTAATGCTACGCAGACTAAGTCGCGGGCAACGGCTAGTTATTTATATAAAGTATATGCGTTTTAATTTCTTGCTCCGCCACAAAACATACGTTTTCAAAATAAACAGTTGTTGGTCTGCACATCTTTTGCTCTCTGCTCATTATTACAAAATGAAGGATACATAGATCTACGGCTAATCTTACAAACATTTCTTTTTAGCTTTTTCTACAGATCTTATCTTTTTCCTCAGCCGATTATCTCATAAACTGCTGTAGTCATAAAAACCGGTAAAAATCAAAATCACACTTTTTTATTTCACATAGGCCTACATGGGCACTAATAAAACGTCGACAAAAGGTGCACGGTTCGGGTTGGTCGTTTCCTATGGAGAAGAACCGGCAAGAAACTCCATGGATACTCTTTTAAAAAATGGTTTGGTTTTACAATATTTTCATGTTACAGCATTAGTACTATGGGGGGACAGCGTAGGCCCGACAATTAGTCGTAAGAAACTAAAAAAAAAGATTATATAATATATAAAAAAGTTAACAAATGTTAACTAACATCTAGAAGGCCTACAATGTTCACACATTCACAAAATAATCGGTAAAAGAATCTATACAAAGATAAGAAAAAAAATATATAATAAGACGAATTTAACATGTGGCACAAATGTTGTTATCAGTGTTGTAACTATTCTTAGCAAAGGGCTATAAAGATGATTGCAAACCATTGTAAAAGTCCAATTAAAAGAAGAAAAACAAAAAAAGAGGAAAATACAACACCAGAGAATAAATACGGTACAAGCTTATCCATCACAAATTGTAGACGTGACTGCCGTACGCTTCATCAAGCAACACCGGTACATTATCCGGCCTAGACAACTATTTACTCCATACAGATCAGAGCTGAATCCGCAAAGAAAACTGCAACGATAATTATTTGATGCTCTACTTAGGCTAACCTTCAACTGAATTGCACATGTGCCACATGCTTACCGCGCTTACGGTTATCCTAATGTGCACACTTCGACTGCCATTACATTCGCCCAGAGACAATGCACGTCTTGCAACCAATTACGAAACAGTTTGCGGCTACCCGACGATTTAGATAAGTATTATTAATATTTTCATAACGGCTTAAATGTTTTAGAAGTTTTTTGTATGACTTGTAATGGCAGATTTAGTCAGAATTGCAGTTGCTTCATCGTCCAGACATATTTATGCGATTCGCTGTCATCGCAGTAAAAAATAACAGTCAGTTGAAATTATTTACTCGTGATGATGATGAAACTACGCTCTTTACTAATTGCAAAAAAGTTTTAAGTGATTACCCATAGAAAGAGAGCGTCTCTGATGTTGTTGACCTCAAACTTATAATGTAGGTTTTCGCAACCATGCAATTACTTTACTTGAAGAAAGTTCAACCATAAAATTTCTTCATAAAACGGCTTGCAAAGAACATGGTAATCAAAGATTTGGTCATGCAGGATATTGTGATTTTTGACGTAAATGAAAATTGTGCCGATTAAAGTCAATGACTTATGTATTAAAAAACATACAAGTAAAGAATTTATAATTTCCAAAACGCCCGATTTTGTTATTTATTTCATACTTTTTTGACTACATCATTTATTTAGTAGACACGCTTCAATCAACAATCTATCGAGCACGTAATTATGCCACGATATATTTCTAAAATAACCCTATTCAAACAGTAAAACGCTTTTCATCAAGAATAGCTAAGAACACTCCCGATAATGTCACCTTTCAAACAAAAAAAGAACTAAATCAAAATCGGTTCATCCGCTTAGGAGCTATGATGCCACACACTGATACATACACATAAATATACACAAACACACATGTACACACTTCAAACTTATAACACCCCTCTTTTTCCGTCGGGGGTTAAAAAGATTCTGACGTGTGTACTTCATTTAACGTACTTAACGTCATTCAAATGCACATCTTTATATTTTCAATAAATTATTAACATAAAAACATAGGTATCCAAATATTCATTAATTCCAAAACAAGGTTTTGTTAAAAAATCGAATCCCTGATGAAGTCAAAATAGAAAGAGGTAATCGATGAAACCGATTGCGCAAACTTCGCATCTCCATATCGATGACTGTCTATGTTTATAAGACGTAAGAAAGTGAAAACTTTCCCTTTTAATATTCGCTGATTCTTTCTTTGAACTGTGCCAAAGTTATCTCCAAGTTCATTGGCTTTGATATCTCTCACTGGGCCGACATTATCTAGGTCGTCAGCGATATCTCCAAGGTCTTGGTAACTCGCGATGTTGTCTTCCGTACTAACTTTCTTGTCTCGTTTCCCGCTCCGATCAGATTTGCTAATAGGATCCAGGCCTATACCATCCATCCATCCAACCATCCATCCTATTCTTCAAGTTTGACCCTTAGATGTCATGCTAGTTACATTCAACATTGTATAGGTCATTTGCAGTCGTTTTATCAAATTAGTATTCACTCATAGCGCGCATATTAAGTATCTAATTTTGTGAGATCAGTCTCGTCAGCCTTTGTAACTGCCTTGAATTGTAATTGGAAAATGTTGCGTTTCCTACGGTGTAGCCTGATTGATTTAGTAGCTTTGTGATTTCAATGGTTTGTATTGATTATTTTGTATTTTACTTTAGAGTTTGGGAGCTGTCATTATTCGGTTAACTTGGGCATTGACCTTACTTTGATTCTGACAGTTCTTGTTGAGCCATTATGGCATTTGCAGCAACTCAAACATTGGCTAAAGTACTAGCAAATATTAAAATTTATAAACGGTATCATAATATGCATTTACCTTGCATTTAAGAATAATTTTGTTACTTGTTCTTTGGAATAATGCCAACATCTTTGCGATGAATATTGTCTAATCATTTTTGTAATAGAATTGTGCAAATAGCAAGAAAGTGCACTTTCGAAAAATCGTAAATCAAATTATGTTGAAATCAAGGACCATTAGCACAGCACGTTTTGCTGGAGAAAATAAAAGTAAAAAAAATGTTAAGTATGATCGTTATGGCATATATATTATAAGATTTACTTAAAGAATTAGTGTCCATCAAAATCACGTCAGCAGAAGGTCAATATTTGATGTCTTTCGCAAGTGTTCACATTTTTCTAAATCTGTTAATTGATATAACAAACTTATTTGATGCCATTGAACGGGAAAACCAGCCGATTACCAGTTGTCAGTTTGATTTACGTCAAATATACATTTAGTAAATTTGAGAGTTGGAAGATATTGAAATTTTTAAACGTACCTAAGTTTAATTTATTACGTATGGAACGTAGTATGACAGGAACAAGAAGGCAAGATAGACTTAGCAATGTTCAATTAAGAGCAAAAACTAAATTAACCGATATCCTGGAAAATATTAACTTACAAAAATGGAGATACAAGAAAAGTGGAGCCAAATTACAACGAATTGGTATCCAAGATTTGGCAAGAGATGTCGAGAACGACAACAAATGCGCTGGGAAGATGAGCTGAAACATACTGCGGGACCCAAATGGAGAAGAGTTGCTCGAAACAGGAAGCAATGGAAACTACTGAAGGAGGCCTTTGCCAAAAGGCACACCGAGTTGAAAGACATCCTATAGCCAAAGGAATCAAACAATATAGTCATAAAGATTAATCTCACGTATTTTAACGGGCTAAATAAGTATAGTTTATTTTTACTGGACGATTAGTTAGGTCTAATACCTACTAACAGAAGAAACAGGCATAAAGGTACAAATAGAAAGCAAGATATTTTTGCCATCTCAGCTACTTCTACGCAACATAGACAAAGTGATTACGCATTAAGAATTTGCCCCAAATCTGCTTTCACTGTGGAAAAAGGAGAGCGACATACCTCCTCACTTTCACATGTTTTGATCATTCTTAATACAGTAGGCACAAAGTCCAGTCGTACAATCATAAATTAGCGACAGACATTGTAATAAAAACAAGGTAACGTGTAATCATTTCGCCAAGGTCATCGATTGCCAAATATTCGATAGAAACTCGGCCTTTAGATTAGAACCGAAATTTTTTTCGTTACATTACTTTCCGACATTGAAAAAAGTTCTAGAAGCTTTGTTGTCTTTAGTTATTTTATTACATATTACATAAAAAACTTAATTATCTATTAGCATGGTGAATTGGTCACTTAAAGAAGTACACAGATTAAACATAAATAAAAGTACATACAAATTATGAGAACTTTTCCAAAGTGATTTAAAATAAACTAAACTTATTTTTTGTTATAATTAAATATAAAAAAGAGCTAAATTACCCTAGGATTACAATATAAAAGAAAATACACTTAACTAATATTATAAAGAGATAAAGTTGTATGTTTGCTGTAGTGGGTAATTTATTATAGATCCGAATACGAAAATTCTTTTGTTGAGCGTCATAGGGTTTCGTTTCATCAGAAAAAAGCTAGAATATAAATATTTGAGGATAACCATTATGATCGATCACACGGAAATTCTGTAATGTATTTGATCATCGACCGTTTACCAAGTTGCACGATATGTATAAAGTTATTTATGATATACTTCAATATGGTATTTCCATTAGGAATGTCTCAGTAAGTCAGTAACCGTAGCAGCCTGGTACCTAGATTTGGTTCCGCTTGTTAACCATAGGTACTGCGTAACTAAAGACGTAGTCCTCACTAAACTATATAAAAAAATATCTACTGCCAAAATCATCCCATTTATTGTTTAAATCGTTTTGCCATTCACTGGGAGCATAACGAGCTGCATTTGTTATGAAATAATCAAGTTATTTTTATAAAGAACAATAGACAATGCAAAGCCCACCACGGTATGCGTTTAAAAAATCTGTTATCGTAGAGCTCAAGGTCTAGAATATCTATGAATTCACGTATCGTCCCAGCTGGTTGCGAGTAAAGAGAACCAAGCTTGAATCATCATTCGTGCCGAATCGTGCCCTTTTTGTTGTCTTTGTTCCATATTCTGCTCTTTCTGGTTGTCCGCTGGTCATTCTATATATGGCTTTATGGAAAACTTTCATTTTAAACAACCTATGTCTTCTTGTGTCTCGTAGTTTTGTTAGTGAATCATACTCGGTCCTAGTATACATCCCTGGGGTACACCAAACCTCAATATTTTGCATACGCATTTTTGATCGGTGATGATTACCTTACCTAACATCTATATTGTCTTGCATCAACATAGCATCAAAAACCCGATAATCCATTCATATACTGTTATCTATTTGGCCGAATAATTGATTGGCTTCTATTATCGTTCATAAGAACTTGGCATAACGTAACCGCACCTTATCGTTCGACGTCAATAAGCCTTGAACGGCGCAGTGCGAGGGCGCGTAAAATTTCTCGGTATATGTAACTTATAAGAGAAAAATTCTTATTACGTTTACAAAGGGCTTGGAAAGAATTTTAGCGGATTTTGATACCTGAATCCGGGTTGGGTTATGCAAATTGTAGAAGGTCTTTTGAACAACCTGATCGCAACGAGTTTAGTAAAAGTTGTTCTTGTGATGAAGGTATTTCTGACTGAAAGCCAAACTCATCAGAGAAATGTTGTCTCCATAAGAACCGTATGACTAACCGATACGAACCCAAATACAATTAAATTACTTAAGGCAATAAATTATCTACAGACAATGCTTTTTTATATCAGTTCTTTAGTTATATAAGAAATAATATTCGAAAAAATGTTGTCGTCAACCAGTTTTATAGAATTGTAATAATGAATGTTTACGATGATACGAGCTTTTACGTAATTGTCTGACAGGTTCCGTTAGTTACTTCATAACAAATATTTGCTATAAAAACTTGAAATCGATATATATAATTAAGTAGTATGTATCTAGGTCAAGACATTAGGAGTACCTATCATAAGTTTAATTGTCCTTGCAATTTCAACTTTACTTACAATTAGGTACAATATGTGTAAGATTATATTATTAATCGCTAAAACCGATTCAGATAGTACAACCGTATCTGCAGTTGTAAATGACTAATATGCTAATTAGGGATACTGAAAGTCACGATGGCACTTTGACTCTATGAGTCATAACTGCATGTAACATTGTGTATTCTCAAAACACATGGCTTTCCACGAAACATCATAGAAAACAAACATGCAAAAGAATGATGGATCGGCACAGATGCCAATGTCACGTTTATCTGGCGTCCCAAAGCAAACAAAAGAGCTAAGTCGTAGAGTCAACATCAAGTGTATGCTAAAATACGCGTCTTTGGGTTGCGCAATATCAACACCGGAGTGCCGCAAGGTCCCGGCAAATTATAACGCATTATGAAACCGCGCGACATCTTCCAACTTAATGTGTTTGTTTTACAAATGAATTGGTTTTATGGTATGTGGTTTAACGACCATCAGGTAAAGGATTGCGAAATGTGGTGGTGCAAGAATTACTAAAGCATAATTGGTTTTGTTAATGTCACCTATAATTTCGGCTAGAACGGAAGATCTAGAGAGCCACAATTTAAGACACATCCGTTTCATCCGATTTGTGCCCTTGGGTATCTAATACTATGGTTAAGTTCCGAACAATTCTGAAATAAAATTCGGACACCTGTATTGTGTCAAGAACAATATTTTGAAAGCTGATTTATGTTGATACCCAGCAATTTGTCTTGAGAGGCGTCCATCGTTCTGGAAAGCGTAAAATTGAATCCGACATCAGAGTAAACTTCATCAACGTAATTTGTTCGAATCGTTTGTGGAAAAATATTGGACTGAGTATTTAAGGTGATATAAGGCTGAGATGAGATAATAATAAAGAACTGGCAGACTTTACTACCAAACAGAATAATCGTAGAAGTAATGTAGTACTTATTGCAGTCTCTCAGAAATCAGATATCGTATCGACTCTTAAAACGTCGGTAGTCAGCAATTTCAGGTTGTATGCGTTACTGAACAAGTTAACGTTATTGACTATCTAACACAGTAATCGGTTTTCCTCCGACCCACAAATGAGGATGTTTGATTATTTTCCGTGCGTGCGCGAGCACACTTTCCTGTCAATGGTTTTGTGTTGCGTGCGTGCTAATAATGTTGATTTTGGTTCTACATATACACGATAAGTTAATGTAAGTACTACTCTCAGAATCCAAACTTTTTGCAATAAGTTTTTCTGTCGCAAGATATAATTTGCGCAGGTCGGCCCTTGAGCACCGAAAGTAATAAATTGAGAACGGCACGTCCTTGTATTCCTATTTTTGCTGACAAAAATGTCAAGGTGATGCAGAAGCTGGAGAGCTGCACGCACCTATATATCTGAAGAATGGTTTTTTGCGTAGGATTTCAAGTTTTTCTTAATATAACCTGTCAATCATTATCCTCTTCAACTGAAGTGCGTTGTACGAGTGCAAAAATGTTAAATAACAGACATGACAAGATCGTTACATGTGGGGGTCCAGTCATTCAATGCCACGTAATACCCCATGTGAGACCTACTCGAAAACTAGACGGCTCGTCTTCACAGAAACTGATGATTTGCGAGCCAACAAGACGCCCACAATCGCGCAGACGGTTATTCAGCCGCATCCGCGTAGAGCTCGGGAAGTCAGTCGTTGGACTTAGCGGGCCGCGGTCGGTGCACGGCACTGCACGTATCCGAACGCGTTCTAAAAAAAAATAACTCGTACTATAGACAAAGTGATCCGTGATTTATGAGTGAAGTTGTTTTTTTTTAAGTGATAAGAATTAGGTACGTGTATTTTCAGATTGTTTTACGTGTCGTTGGCCTCAGTGTAATCTATGCTTACCTGTGTATTTTTTTCTAATTTATCGCTTTTTCTGCGTTCAAGGTTTTATGATCAATAACGTTAGTAAGGTTGTGTTCAATATTCAAATTATTTGTAATTTAAATATGATTAACGGTTTTGTTTAGGCTATTGAGCAACGGAGTGTTATTGATGAACTTAATAGTCGCTATATCACACTGGAGACTCATAACTCCATACACATAACTAAAAAAAATATCGAAAGTAAAGCAATGATACTTTCAAATTAGCTGTATCTCTCACATTAAATTTAAATAGATTAGCCAGAGAAAGAGATAAGAGTAAATAGCAAAAGTTACGAATCTTGAATATACCCCTGCTAAACTGGCAACCAGTATTAATAAGTAAAAGCTCAAAGTTCCAACAGAGAAATTATAAATAAATAATAACTATTCTAAAAACTGGTGTTTGGTGATTTCTAAAGTCCGGCTTTCACTGCGTGTACGCGTTCGATGTCTGTCGTACGAACTGCTAATACTTTACATCTATGTTTACTTCGAAAGTTTATTTTCTAAAACGGCAACATCCGTTTGAATGGCTCAAACTTCACTTTGATATACTTAGTATTTCAAAAAGTTTACCTGCTCAATTTTTATTGGATCGCATAGCATGTTAGCATTGCCTACAATGCGTTTATAGTAACTGAAATCATAACAATATGGATTGTCTTTGCACTGAATGAGCACCGAAGCGTATATAAAAATCAAAGTAAACATTACTATGAACTGTAAATATTATTCTTCGTACACACAATGCATTGTAGTGGTCATAAGCAAAGCAAGTGTAGCAACAGGTTATACTTGACCAAAGAGAAAGTAAACAAAACTTTATCCTCCTTAGTAGACACGAATGAAATTGTTTCTCGCGTGTATCATCTTCTTTATTGTCGGTTCGAAAGTTTAGTGGGTCGACATTCGAAGCCATATAGGTTACATGTTAGTCATGTTCCTCTTCCGTAGTCGGTTGTTTCGTGACAGAATTGCTACTGTGAATGCACTCGATAGATCGTCTCAATCAATCTTTGTCTTCTTTCTGGAGCACTGCGCTTGATCATATTTCATACTGTTCTTCAGTCTCTTCTATATTGACTTTGTTTTTACCCGACTGCCGAAGGAGGGTAATGTGTTTATCAGTCTATGTATGTATGTAGGTATGTATGTCTGTTCCTATGTGGCGTTCTAGAGACCAAACGCGTTGGCCGATTTTGATGGTTCTTACGTCAATGGCTACATTAAAATTGGAAAATAGAAAATGGTGGCTTTTGGGCGCCATATTGTGGGAGACGTAATCAAAATGAAGGGTTTTAAGAGGTGATTTCAAAAATATAAACACTTATATGTACCTAATTCGAAAAATCAAAATACCCGACTGTTTAAAAAGCGAAACAAGGAGAAAATCATGCTGTGCAGTCGGAGGATACATATTCGCGAGCTAGCTGACCAAAACCAGATGTATCCTCCGACTGCACAGCATGATTTTCTCCTTGTTTACGTCTTTTTATTTCGCTTTTTAAGCAGCCCTGTTTTTTGATTTTTTGAATTAACTTTTTTTAGCATTGAAATCCGAGTTATTAAAACATTTATCGCCTACAACAAAAAGTTGAGTTTTCTAAATTTCACCACCTTTAAATTCAAGATAAACATCAACTGTTTTTTGCCTCAAGCATCCCACATTTCTTTTTCCAGCAACCTTTTATAATTCACGCAATAATGGTCTGTAAAATGATTTACGAGAACTTTGAGTTTAAAATAACGATGTGAGCTTCACGTTTCATCTGTACCAGCTAATGACCAAATTACACGGCTTTTACCTCAACTGGGACGCACGATTTCGGGACGAATTTCTTGCGGGATATTGCATTTTTACATACCTGGACGATTTAATAATATTATTATCTGAATTTTGTTTTCTCAAGAACCTTTCACGTTATCGTGAAGTGAGGTTCTTCATAAATTTTGATTTTTCTTATCGCTTTAAGATTAGAGACCCCACTTAAAATAATAATGCCTATGTAGTACAGTTCTTTATGAGAATTGAAGCCGCCGATTTTAAGAGTCTACAACTTTTCGTGTTTTCGACGGTTCACAAGTACTCGTCAGTAAAACGTATCAAGTAAGAATGACACTGAACTACATTAAGACCAGTGCATCCACATCGCCAGCATAACGTTAATAATTGTAAAAGTCAACATTGAGATGAAACAGGCCACTTTACAAACACTTAGATACGTACCATAGACTGGTACAATTTTTGAACTTAGAAAATAACTAGCAAAGCATAAATGGACCATACAAATCTTTGAACTGTTTAGCAACTGATTTGCAGATTCTTTATTCAAATTCTCTATATAAAATTTGAATACGGAATGTTCAAAGCAATCGTGACTATCGTTAAGAATCGAAGTCAAGTTGACAGTATTCTTCACCTCAGAAAATCATTGTTTTAGTAAAATAAACACCTAAAACATTATTATTTCATTCACGTTTATGCAAAACGATAAACTTAGCGTAACCTATAGGTCTTTGATTTTATGATCATAGTTTATTTTTGTACAAGCAGATAACGACCAACACTGCTTGAATAATTTAATCCTGGCTTGTTCTAATGCATACCTTATTGCCATTTAGATCACCGGAAAAAATAAAGGCATCTGCGGTCCTTTGTTTGATCCTTAGTTTGATCAACCTTTAGAAGTCTGTGGATAACAGTTGATTAAAAAAAACTCAGACCAAAGAGTCTTTACGTGAATGCAAATCCTTTGTTATTGTTTAACGAACTCTTTTGCTTTTTAAATCATAAAGAACATGATGCAAATTTTGTTAATTTGATTAAAAAACCAGTAATGCGTGATGCAGGTGTGTTGTTCTGAATAATCCTTCTAATTATACTAATGGGCAGGTTTGAAGAGTAGATTCACCATATTTGTTGAGCAAGGTTGAACACGACCTTCCCAATGGGTTCATATTAAGTTTGCATGTAATATTCGTTTAATTGTTTAGACTTAAGACAATAAATTCTACTTCAATTTGCTAGTGGTTACTTAAACACATTCAGTTCGTTATTTTTAATGATACCTAGTGAATTTTAAAGAACTTTTTTGTTATGGAACAGGATAAACTTGTAGTTTGCATATAATATTCGTTTAATTGTTTAGACTTTAGACAATAAATTCTACTTCAATTTGCTAGTGGTTACTTAATCACATTCAGTTCGTTATTTTTAATGATACCTAGTGAATTTTAAAGAACTTTTTTGTTATGGAACAGGATAAAATTGTAGTTTGCATGTAATATTCGTTTAATTGTTTAGACTTTAGACAATAAATTCTACTTCAATTTGCTAGTGGTTACTTAAACTCATTCAGTTCGTTATTTTTAATGATACCTAGTGAATTTTAAAGAGCTTTTTTGTTATTGAACAGGATAAACTTGTCAAATAAAACATGTTCGCTGTTCAGGTCTTGCTAGTAAGCATTGCCAAATCCAACGCACTTGTCATTCGATACTATGCTGTGTGGATTTGAAACAAAACGTCTTGTTTCTTTTTTCATTAAGGTACATATCGATTTGTTCCGTTCCATTTGATTCAAGCTCTACAATATTTTCATGTAACACAAGATCACGGACGCCCGTGTCCCCCAGGGTTAAGCAAAGAGCATATCTAACACTACGTATACTAAGTTTACCCAGATTTCGTAACTTTTATTATGTAAATTAGGATGCTGCCTAATCTAAATCTTGTTCGCCTTTTTGTTAGCTATTAAGAACCAATGAGATCATAACAAAACACTAAAATTTTCTGCAAATCTATCTTTTCTGTGCATGCTGTAACGGTTGTTTTTATTTACAAGCTTTTAATTAACTTGCAATGTATTTATGTAAGTGTGTTTGGGTCAAATCTTGCAACTGAATTTTAAAGCAGTTATCGTCCACCGATTAAGATGAATAACATACACGTTTAGTTTGGATGACAATGTATGGTCAGCTAAGTGACGTCATTCTAAATCCAATATGGCGGACGGCCTAAGATGGCGGACTAGTTATTTTTTGTACACTGCCATGATATTGGTATCAAATTAAAGGGTTTGCCGAGAAGAATACTTAAAGGCTTGTTTAAAAAAAAAAAAAAATTATTTTTCTTTCATTATTCTTCTGTATTATACCCTCGTATATTGAGAGGTCTGGCTCGTGTGATACAGGATTTCTAAGTATAGGAGCCATAGCTGATAACATGTATTAATTTTGTCATGAAGTGTTTTTTAAATATATAATTTTGTCTCAGGCAATTAAATAATTAAAAAGATAGTACCTACATCTTGAAACCATATATAGTGTCATATGCATATGCGTCATAATCGCGGAAAACGACTCCTTATTTCGTGCCGATCAGAAGGCTGCGTTTGAGAAAAGTAAACAAACTGTGTGATTGTTTATATTTCTTAAATTGTTTCCCATGTTTTGTAAAACCGTTTATATTTACCGGCATTTTTTTTTGTTCTGTTTCTGAAGACAGCTATGGTTTATAATGACTTTGACAGATGTCAACTTGACATAAGAACACGAAGCACTAGTTTTTGGCGCGAACAAGGGGTGATCGAGGAAAATATGGCGGGTTGGATTGAGTTGTTAATTTGTGATAAAACTGGACTTATGAAGAAATACAGGGAGAGTGACCGATTGTTCGTGTAGATAAAACTACGTGCTTAGTGGAATGTCGTATACCTACGTTATTCGCCAATACATAACGTGATCAGTTACATTGTGACCCTACATACAAGCGAAGAAGTTGGTTTGTCTAACTCGTGTTAGGCCGAAAAGAACCCATGCACAAAATGGCTTTTCCTGAAAATTACACAGTATTCCCTACATTTTCATTAATATTCAGGTGTCGAATTATACAATTGTATCGACTACAGTAAATATTTTAGCTGAGTCTCTCCTTGCATATAAAATTGCGTGATTATGTATGATCATTTCGGTCAAGAACGTATCCGTTTAATTCGAATATATCGTAATGATATGCTACTGTAATCGTTCACCTAAATATTGTTCAAGGTTAAGTCGAAAGATCTAATTAACCTTACAAGTGTGTTCAATATGAAATAACTTCGATCTTTCTGCTGCGGTCGTTGTGTTATGAGAGACCAATGTCGCCGTATGAAGGTTAGAATTTGATTTAATTTGGAGTTGTCAAACGTTGTTAAATGACACCTTATACATTTGACATGTTGGGCAATTATGATAAAGGAGAATGACCAAAAGTGGTACCAAAAAGTCTCACGCATCAAGACCAAAATTATATAATAATTAGTTTTATATTTTTATACGACATTACGCGTCGGGGATTTGATTTTTGAATAGGGAATTTAATGTTGAGTTTAAAAGTATGGATATTGTTGTACTACTCCCTTTAAATGACGTTCCGTTTCACATAATATGATTAACTTACCTTTGATTTTTGAAAGAGTCATGACATTAAAAAAAAATATACTTAGCCAATTCTAGATTCTACATTAATTAAAAATAAACTAGAATATAATTGAATCTCATAGAATCTTTATTAAAAGATTATCATTATTTTATCTATGGTTAATTGGCCGTTCATAGCCGGTCATAAAGATGTAGATAGAATGTATCTAATAGAATCGATTTTTGATGAAAAGACGAACCAGTAATCGTTTCTTTTGTGTAATAAATAACTATAACATCCATGTATATCGTGTCTATATAAATTACGTTGTTGGTAGCGTCGTACAAAATAGACCAAATTTTAGGTTATTTTCGATTTTATAAAATAACTCCGAAATCCGGGATTTGTTTTCAAAAAGAACTTTTGTAAGAGTTAACATGATCAGTGTAGTCTATAAAAAACAAAGTTTAATTTTGATGCATCATGGTACGGGATTCCATACATCCATGAGCAATTCTCCTTTAGGTTATTTTCGATTTTATAAAATAACTCCGAAATCCGGGATTTGTTTTCAAAAAGAACTTTTGTAAGAGTTAACATGATCAGTGTAGTCTATAAAAAACAAAGTTTAATTTTGATGCATCATGGTACGGGATTCCATACATCCATGAGCATTCTCCTTTATGTAGATACAAGTCCACGACAGACTTGTCTCGAGGCATATTCCCACAGAAGTACATATTATGTTAAAACAACAGTGTTATTGCAGCAGGAATAAAAAGGATGCGATAACTGAAATGTAGAAAAATTGCGGCGATTGATATTACCGTCAAAAGCTGGGCATGAACATAATATAAGAACAAAGCCGAGTGAAACCGAACGTCTCGAAGAGGTATAACGCTTTTTACCTTTAAAGGAGGGTAGTGTGTTTATCAGTCTATGTTAGTATGTTTTTTCCTATGTGGCGTTCTAGAGACCAAATGCGTTGGCCAATTTTGATGATTCTTACGACCATCGATTCGTTATAACCTTGCGAGTGTCACACGCTACATTAAACTGGAAAATAGAAAAATGGCGGCTTTTGGGCGCTCTAATGTGGGGGCACAATTTGTTTTTTTCGTCCAAACCCATCGTGTGGGGTATCAAAATATAGGCTTTCAAGAGGTAATTTCAAAAAAAATAACCACTTAGTACGTAACTTGAAAAAAAAAATGTTAACAAAAAATTATAAATAAAAAAAGTTTATAAAAAAAATCAAAAAACCTGACTGCAGAAGCGAAATAAAAAACGTAAACACAAAGAAAATCATGCTGTGCAGTCGGAGGATACATCTGGTATTTGTCAGCCAGCTCGTGAATATTATGTATCCTCCGACTGCACAGCATGATTTTCTTCTTGTTTACTTATTTGTAGTTCGCTTCATAAGCAGTCGGGATTTTTGATTAACTTTTTTCTTAACGTGACGATTTCTACCTGGCAACTCCTACCACAATCCGCGTTAAAGAACTTTGTACAATAACCCTCTCCTTGCAGTCGGGTAAAAATAATCCTTTCATGATAATGCTAAAACGTCAATAAAAGGTGAAAAACTAAATAAAATTCATCGTAAACTGTACATTGTAAATTCATTTAATTCGATGCAGTTCATAAAACTGAAATTCGCAAACTACTTGGCACTATATCCGATTATCCATATATTCCAGTTGATGGGTTTTGCGTAGGATGCTAGACACTATCTGTTTTTTCTTCATTCGCACATGGGGATAGTAATCGGAATTAGTGTATAACAACATTAAATAAATAGTCGACTAGCGTGGCCAAAACGTGCCTGAATGTCATGACCTGGCTAACTACCTACTGATAAAAGTTTTATAATATCTCTGAAGATAAGGGTGTTATTTAAAAAAAAGCTTATATCACTGCAAGGCTTCAACTATATGCGAGGTAACTCACGCAACCGAGACAGGGATAAGAATATTTTGGTGATGACACACCATCATCAATGATTAAGGTTGCACTAGTCAAAAATTCTTCCATACAAACGTAGTCTAGAGATTACTCCACTGTTTGACGATGTACGTTCAAAATAAAAAATTATATCAATTTGTTTCATCATTATCTAGCCCTGTATGGAAACAGAAAAGTATATAAATATACAATTTTTGAAAGTTATGAGCGTCGAAAGTTCCATATTTCAACACTAATTTTAACGCATGTTTGAGGTGAAATAAATACCATAAGAAGAAGGAAAATTGCAAAACGGCCTCCATACAGGGATAGATTAGTAATTCAACAATGGAAATAATTTTATTTTGAAAATATACATTTAGTAGTTTTTTCATGATATCTTCTAGACTCCCAAAGGTTTTTTACAAAAATTATCGCGCGCTCTTTTTCGTCCTAAATCATCATCCATTTCGCTACAAATATGCAAAAGTGCTAATTCGTACGAGAACTAGCTTCTTACTGCTCATCACAGATCAATCTCTTTCGCACGTGTTGTCGGATGAGACAGCATGCATTTTAACCCCGCGCACAAAATAGTTCGTGCCGTTGACTAGGAGCACCTTAAAGGGTAGAAGATCATTAAACAAACACCACTTAAGGGTGCCCTATTCTTATTCTTGATTGTACACAAAACATAAAAACATACAAATACAATAGGACAGTTTATGTACAAAGGCGAGCTTAACCCATAGTTGGTTTCTCTATCAGCAAACCTCAGTTGCGAAGAGAAATATGCATTTGAGGATAGTTCATCCATGTGCACAACAAAAGCTTATTAAAACTTTCAACAATTTTAAATACTTACTCACTAAATAAACTAAACAAATACGTGTGCAACACACAATGCATAAACATAATACATACCTATATATTACAAAACTAAAATACATATTACAATTGTAAATACATAAATTAATGAGTCATAGTCGTCTAGTTGGTCATTCTTCCATATAAACGTAGTATGGCGAGTACCTGTTTGACGGTGTACGTTCAAAATAAAAAATGAGATCAATTTGTCTGATCATTATCTAGTCTAGCCCTGTATGGAAACAAAAAAGTAAAAAAAAAACATACATTTGAAAGTTATGAACGTCGAAAGTTCCATATTTCAACACAAATTTTAACGCATTTTTTGGCGGAAATAAATAACATATAAGGAATAAAATTGCAAAATGGTCACCATACAGAGATAGATTAGTAGTTGAAAAATGTATCATCTGCCTAGCTTTTTCCCAATTATGTTGGATTCGGCTTCCAGTCTTACCGGATTCAGCTGGGTACCAGTGTTTTACATGGAGCGACTGCCTATCTGACCTCCACAACCCAGTAATTGGGTAACACGATACCCCTTGGCAAGACTGGTGTCAGATCTCAAGCTTCTGACTACTCGTAACGACTGTCAAAGATCTTCAAATGACAGCCGGGACCAACGGCTTAACGTGATTTCCGAGGCACGGAGGAAACTCGATAGGTATATTGAAATGATCACCCATCCATGGACCGATCCCGTCAATCGTTGCTTAACCTTGAAGATCGACCCGTGCGGCTGTTACATGCAGCAGAAACATTCAATCGTTTTTCCATGATACCCATATGCCAAAGGTCTGTTTATAAAATTACGCGCGCTCGGTTTCTTTCTAAATCATCATCCATTTCTTAACAAATTTGCAAAAGTGTGTATTCGTACGCGCACTAGCTTCTTACTGCTCATCACAGCGTCTAGCCCTTTCGCACGTGTTGTCGGTTGAGATAGCATGCATTTTAACCCCGCCCACAAAATAGTTCGTTCCGACGACTAGGGCACCATTAAGTAAGACAATTATGAAAATATCTTGATATAAAATCAATACTTATAAAGTTTATTGTCTCTCCAATACCGGAGATCCTTAGAACTGGTAACCCTAACGCTGATCCTATACAGTGTCTAGATTATAAGCATGTGGTCGCCACCTTAAATCCGAAAGCCGGAAACCCGAGAATAAGTAACCTGTAAAGACCGGATAAAATAAGACAGATGGTGAGAACGTTTCCGACCATGCGACTACACGTAAACAAGATATATGTTTTGGTGCCCACCGGAACCGGTCTGTGTTGTTTGAACCACTTTTAATAGATCATCAATCTATGTTATTGTAACATATTGTAATAACTAAATAGCTAATTATTCTGTACGTGTTAGATTGTATGGGTAATCTTCTAATGGACTAGTGGCTTTTGAAATGGATGCTCGTTTTTCAGAATTTGTTATATTTACTGATGTTGCTGGCGCTGGCGAAATGTGGTCGTTCTAAAGGTGTACTTCTGCCCAACCCTTCGGGGAATCTAGCCGTCATGTTATATTATGTCTAAATAGTCAGAGTATAATATGACTGGTTAGATTTATTTTAAGGGCCTACATACGCTTTAGTGCCGTAAAACGGTAACTTTCTAAAGCATACTCCTCAGTAACAGCTAGGTTAAAAGGTTTGAAAAAAATATATATTTATTATTGATTCATGTACATAATTTTGAACACAAGGTTTTTTCGTGTAACTAATAGTTTTGCTTTAAAAAAATTATTAACAACACGATATTTTTCGCAACTGTTGGAAACTCCTCCAAAACGACTTGGATGTTTAAAAATAACTTTATACAGAAAATTTTATGGCTGGGATTTCTTTTTACCTAACATAGCATATGTAAATCAAATAATATTTTGCAAACAAAACTGTTCAAAAGGAGATTCAATTTTCATATTTTGGCATCGAGCGGGCGCACGGCCAGTACTGCGTTACATTGGGGCGTATATATCACCTTAAGTTCTGTGCAATTTTAATTTTATTCTTCCGGCTAATCATCCCTTTGTAACGGTGAAGGAAAATATCGTGAGGAAACCTGGTCTTATACAGCTAATGTAAGTCTGAAATTGCCAAGTCAGACTGTGGGGTTCCCGGAGGCGGCTTATTCAACTCTGACACCAGAGGTGACCACATCCTCACACGAAAAAGAAAGAAGAATGGTTCAATCCTTATCGACCTTCTTCATGGCTTGACGGGATTTGACCATCGATAAGCGATTTTTTAAGCGAAATTGCAAATACGTTCTCATTGACGCAATGCGATACAATTCGACCGATACTGCGTTGCAGTCACGTTTCTGTTGAATTAAAAGATGTCGATGCACACAGACCTTTCATTCATTTAATTGACTCCACATACTAAAAGTACTACTTGAATTTCGATCTACATTTGCTCCAATTACTAGTGTATCCTTGAGGAAGCTCTTACAGGGCAATTGTAGTCAATTCGCATCAATTTCTCTGCCTCTGTCTCGACGCCAATCAATGTCAGGGCCTCCCGTAATATAATATAGTCTAGTCTCTGACCGTTATAATGTAACGTAGGTCAGTTGGTGAACCATAAATTTTAGTTTTTTTTTCACTCGTCCTTTAAGTTTTTATTTAAAAGTTAAGATGTTTTGTTGGAGTAAAAACTCTTTTGTGATGAATTAGAATTGTAAGACGTCATCGTCATTAGTAACGCCATTATCAGCTTCTTTTTTGTTTGAGGTCGATGACTTCAACACCCTACCTTTTGCGCGTATACACGTTCGCGGGTGTTGAGTTTGACAGATTGCCATCAAAAAAAAAAAATAACAATAAACCCGGCTGCTTCCGCTGCAGTCGTATTTTTATTTTTAACTCTTTTTAGTTAACATTTTATTGGAATTAGGTACATTTAAACATATAAGTATTATATATTTTTGAAATTGCCTCTTAAAATCCCCCACACGACCATCGTTGTGAAAGGAGTTTGGAAGAAAAAAAGTTGAGCCCCCACAAAATATGGCGCCCAAAAGCCGCCATTTTTTGCTATTTTCCAATTTTCATTTAGCCTGAGATACTCGCAAGATTAAGACGAATCGATTGACGTACGAATCATCAAAATCGGCTAACGCGTTTGGCCTCTGGAACGCCGCAACAAAACATACATACATACATAGACTGATAAACACATAACCCTCCTTCGGCAGTTGGGTAAACAATTATGCCAATCGCATGTTTGTTCCATTTCTCTTAATGTGGGTGTACTGGCTTCCTCGATAAAAGGAACTCACGTGTGGGTTATGCTTGTCTGCCGTTTCTGTTGAATAAATTCTGTAATCGACGCACTAACATAGATTTTGCATAATTATGCGGCCAAAATTGAAGATTTTAAACTAGTTACAAATACAAAATGTAATATCTTTCTACGTTAACAATAGAACAGACGATAATAAACCGGTCTTCTCGGCTTCAATACCCGCGCGGGGTACGTATGCAGGTAGTCGGAACTTGTTAGTCTCCCGCTACGCACGCGCTTTCGCTCTTTACGCTTTTAAAGTGACTTGTTTTTCGTCGTCAATATTTTTGATTTAAAGACAGTTTTCAAAGTAAACAATATGGATTCGAGTGCTTCAGGTAAATACTATTATTTATTATAGCAATTGTCAACCTAGTATAATAAAAAAACCTTTATTTTAAACCTTCAAAACTTAGTACGTTTTCTTGAAAAAATATTCTTGATTTTTCAGTTTAAAAGTAATTTAGTTATATTATCGCTTCCTCTCGCCTCAAAATTATTATTTATAATAATACTTAATACTCTTTTCTTATAATTCTGATAAAAATCAGTTGCAGGTAGGTGCAGGTAGGGTAAAAAAAGTTATGTTGAAAAATGTTCCAAAAAATATATTTTTTTTGAAACCGGGTTACTCATTGACATGCCTAAGTCCAACTATGGGAATACAAATGATGGAAACACCAGCCGTAGATTTTTCGAGAATCCCCAATTGGCGTCCGACATAACTGGAGTGAACTTCGATTTAATTTACAGACTGAAAGTCATTTTAGAAACGATTTCAAGTGGATACATTATTGACGTCAAGAAATATGATGAGTATGCACTAGATACCGCCAAATTATACGTGCAGCATTATGGGTGGCACCCGATGACCCCTACTTTGCACAAAGTGCTCATACATGGTGCTGCCATAATAGAGAATTCACTTCTCCCAATAGGCCAATTGTCGGAGGAGGCTCAAGAGGCCAGAAATAAGCACTTTCGCATGTATAGAGAGAATTACGCAAGAAAATTTTCCCGCGAACAGTGTAACCGCGACATCTATAATCGACTATTATTGAGCTCTGATCCGCTCATTAGCAGTATTAGTATAAAACAAAGAAGGAGAAAAAAAATATCTAAATCCTTTTCTCCGGAGACTTTAGATATGCTTTTACCCACCAAACCAGACTCCGCTTCACCAGAATCCTCGGATGATGAGGATCTGGAGTAACGAATTGGCATGGAGTATGTGTCGACTGTCGGAGGGGATACGTCAATTCATTACTCACTAACGTTTAAAATGTACATTTATGAAATATACTTTTTTATGTCTGTGACGTTAGGTTTTTGACTTTTTTTTCATAAATATGATATTTTCTTGAATAAATATTTAAAATTTCAACAGAAAGTGGTTTTTTATTATCATTTATGTCATTTAGAATAGTTATAGCAATTAAAATAATTTTGGCCGCATAAAACCTAAAAACCTATCTATGTGCGACGTCTAGGTGAATATTTCACAAGCATGGCGGCGGGTCTAGCCCGTTTTCCCGCGCAACCTAACTCGTTCCCCCCATTACGAGGTTGCGTAGGTAGTTACGCCAAACAAAATACTATGTAGGTGCGGTTTTATTTAGTATCCTCATAGAAATAATAGAAAACAGCTTAATTTACATGACTGTGAACACGACAGGTTTACTGCTTTTCTTGGACTTTATGAAAGGGCTTGTATGGCTTGTTCAGTGTTGTCGTATCTTGTAAATAAAGTTGGTGCCTGCCTTATTGTCCAACGTGTGTTGTAAATTGAGTCAGTTTTGTGTGGTTTTGTTCGATTTTATGATTCAATTATGCATTGATGACACTCTCTTATACGTATTTGATATACTTAAAAGGAGAAGTATTTTAAGAATGATTGTAAATGTAATGTGATAATGAAATAAAGTTTTTTTCTTTTTTTTTCTCTTTACTCTTTGTTTCCTGGTGGAGAGTGACGTGAGCCAGCATAATATAGACACCCCAGAAAGTTTTTATAAAAAACTAGCTGTCCCACGCGGCATCGCTCCCGTCAACTGGTTACCTACCTACCCATCTACCCTATACCTACCTACCCAACATACATGATTGTTGCGTGTTTAAACCGTTTACGCAGCACACGCAACTGATGTTCGCAAAAAGGAATATTTTTGCCCGTTTTTGCAACATTTTTCATTTATGCTCCGCTCCTACTGGTCGTAGAGTGATGTTATAGAGCCTATAACCTTCCTCGATAAATGGACTATCCAACACAAAAATATTTTTTCAATTCCAACCAGTAGTTCCTGAGATTAGCGCGTTCAAACAAACAAACAAACAAACAAACTCTTCAGCTTTATAATATTAGTATAGATTATATATCACAAATTTGATCTATCTCTAAGGTTTCAACTCGATGTTAAGTACCTATTTATCAATCTTTACTTCAGCCTGAAAATCTGTCAAGGTTTGGCCTCTAAGTTGAGTAAGTCGAGAACGTGCCTCGTGTCCTAATACTCAATTCAGAAACCCGCCATATGTTTTCGCCAGTATTCATACGCTTCAAAAGCAGAACACAGCAATTCTGGTAGAGAGGTATCCGGACCGTCACCCTCTTATTATTAAAATCGTACGTCCGTACTACAAGGTGTAGATGACTAATATATTGATCTTATGAAAGAATCGTGTTTACGAGTAGTCTAACGAGCCATGAGCCATGACGTAACGTATTTGTGTGTGACATAATGCTGACGTTCTGCCTCTTTGCCAACAGGAGGTGACGGACGACAGCGACGGCTGTGGCGCGAAGTTCTCTGTGCTCATCGTGTCTGATAAGTTCCAGGGGAAGCCGCTGCTTGCCAGGCATAGGTGAGTTCTATATTCAAAAGTTTTGTTTCTCTCGCTACGGTTTTTATAAAAATCTCCGAGCTGATAGCAGATTCTTTATTCAAATTCTCTATAGGTATTTTGAATATAGAATGTGCTAAGCAATCGCCAAACAATGTCTAGATTTTTTTAAGGATAGTGTGTCCAGCATTCAAATACCAATTCGAATCGTAAAAAAAATTGAGATTTGCCAAAATCCATTCGTGGAGTATTTGGCCTGTGATTACAATGATTGAAGAATTAGCTTAGAATTTGTGAAATATGGCTATTAGACGATTTGCTATAGAATTTCCTTCTTAAAATATTTAGAACCTATCTGTTCAGTTCCAAGTTTCAGTTGCAATTGTTCAGTATATGGGTGCTTTGAGAATGTGTCTCACCGATGAATAGTCGAAAAACAGCGTGATCGTTCATAAATATTAGATATATACTGCGCATTAAGATATCTTCGAACTATTATTGTTCGCTTCCAGACAACAAAACGTTTGAGTTAATCATTTCTGGGTACACAATGCGCATCTTTGACTTGTCTTGTGGACATTTATACAGATAGCAAACACAAGCGAAAGTCACGTGCAGGCGATAATTGACCATATAAAATATAAGCAAAGTATTAATAAAACAAAGTGCAGAGACCATGGACGCAAATTAGAACTCAATGACGATGCACTGATTGTAACACAAACACCGGGATCAAATCAGTTAGTGATTCATTTTGCTTCCTTTCCGGAGTTGCAAAGCTATAAACATTCTAAATTTAAATCTCCACACTGCCCATTATATGTTCAAATTGAAGTCTCCACATTGCCCATTCTATGTTCAAATTGAAGTCTCCACACTGCCCATTCTATGTTAATTTTTTTACAAAAATAATTTGAATTAAGAATTTCCTAATAGAAGATGAGCCCAGCGATAAAATCTGCAGTTTTGTTTTTCATAAACATTATTTTAGCCACAATGATATTCAAATAAACAGATATGTTAAGAGCGTGCGCATTGTGAAGACTCGTATAGGTCACAATTTTGACCTTTTAGTCTTTAGTTTATGTCACGCATGGCGAAGAGCGATAGGCTTTGTTGAAACAAATACAAAATTAAAAAAATGACATCGTGTGTATTTGTAATTTATTTATTTATTGATTAAAATAAATAATTTTTTTATCATATGAATGAAAAGTGTGTATGTGTGCTGCCGCTGCTGCGCGGAACACTTTTTTTCTATTGTTTTGTGAGTGTATAACATATCTGTTTATTTGAATATCATTATTTAGCCATATATTTATATTGCATAACTGACAGGCAACCCTGACATAACCTATTCTACTATTAAGAATCATTAATAAATTAAGTAAAATCTCTTATTATAAGTAGTTTTAGATTTATATAAATTTAGCCCATTGTTTATCGGGAATTCTGATACGTCTGTATCTGGTTCAAAATAAGCAAACAGTTTGTAATTAATCTACGCTAGCAGGTTGGCCCCCGTTCTCAAAACCATTAAAAATATTAATTGGAAATCGATTTCCCCAGTTCAACTCATAAAAGATTTATAATAGGTGGGCTAGTTAATCAGTACGTTACCTATTTGTGTTGTTCAAATCAATATTTCTTCGTACCTGAGAATAATTCAAATACTCTTCATACAATTCCATATCCAAATTTTTGAGAGTAACGAAAGCTTTTTTATGTTTTTGGCCACCATCTTACCTAATGGTAAGCGATGATATGGTTGACGATGAAGGACGCTTGCCTAGAAATAACCTATTCACTCTTGACTTAAATACCCCCAGGTTGGTAGCTGTCTGTAAACACACTTCTCCGGGGACTCCGGCTGGGAATTTCACTACTTAGCTGTACGCAGAAGTTCTGTGCATAAAAGACGATCCACACATATCAGAGCCGTGCTCGGGACGTGACAGGGCCGGGCCCAATCATTGAAGCTTCGTTACTGGCCCGTGCACGGAAGTGAGTGAACGAGTTCATATAAAATGTACGCACCGATATTTTTTTGTGCCCCTGACAGGGCACGTTCCATCCACGTCCCGGGCACGCCCCTGATATGTGTGGATAGACCTTAAATCATGCCATTATAAAATATGCATAGCAAAAAAAGGTTACGAACTATCAATTCCACTGTCTCCATTTATAGATATCGTGAATGGGCCGTGGGATGCACGAGACACAAATCTTTAGCGTATATTATCGCTTGTCTTTCCTGGTACAATATATTCGATTATAACACACTGGCATTCCCAAGAAGCTCACACTACGTGTCCCCAGTCATATACAATCAAACAATATCTCATAATACTATTATTGTTACCGATATCGGGTCGTAATGAGACCATGAGAAGGTCAGTGTGCATACAACGTGCGTGCAAAAATTGCAATAAAAGTCGTGGCTCAGTGCCAGGAGTAGACAAAATGATTACAATAAAATTTAGGTATGCATGTGTGATAGAAACGGTTTATATGCAATCGTAGTGCGGGTTTGTGCGTTGGATTTTGTAAGAATATTAAGTATACTGACTGCGCCACACGCGAAAACCATTTTATAGTAGGTATATGCAAAAATAACGGATAAGAATAGGCTCACCAAAAATATTCAGATGCTCTTAAAATGGCGGTGTGTTAAGCTACACTGACAAGTACAATTTAAAAATTAAACAAAAATTTTAAAAATACTTATAAGAAAAAAAAACGATACGAAAATTTTTTGCAAAGCATTTTAAGTAGTCGACAATTTAAAAATGAAACAAAAATTTTAGCAAATACCCACTAAGAAAAAAAAACGATACGAAATTTTTTTTTAATGCATTTTACGTAGTCAACAGTATTTTAAAAATGAGCTAGAATCATTATTTGTATAGAATAGAAAACATTTATTCGACACAGACACAACACAACAGCCACAAAGTAAAAGAGAAGAATTGTTAAATATAATACAGTAAAATTGCGACGTGTCTTACCTTTCCAAATAATTAAACTTAACTCTTTCCTGTTGTATCGATCAGTGTCAATTCATTCATAACCACATCCGCTTAGTATGGCTCTAAACCTCTTGAGGAAAACAAACGCAAAAAAGATAATCTTGCTAAATATAAATTCAAAGAGAATGCAAATAGGGACCAATCTTAGTCCTTATCGGACGTGCACTTTTAGACAAAGAACACGACAAAAAAATTCAGAGCCCACCTTTTTAGCATTTATATTTAGAACTAACAATACATAACCCCTGACTGATGACGTGGAACCGAGGCTTTTCACAGAAACTGCACACAAAAATACTAAGGGTTGAAAAGTCAACGACATGCGAAAAAACCATTCATAAAAATCTAACACCCAATCGATAAGATGACAAAGCCGTTTTGTGTTCACCAAGATCGGTATCTCCAACTAACACGTTCGAACGTCGCCATTAGAATAACAATTGATCTATTATACTTATTAAAGTATAATAATTCGCTCCACAGATTGGTGAACGCAGTGCTTCAAGAAGAACTGAAGAGTATACACGCATTCACGCAAAAGACGCTCACGGTAGAACAGTGGAACGCGCAGAAGTCTTGAAATGTAATTTGGAAATAATAATGAAGTTGTAGAACAAAATATCTGTTGTTTTTATTGGTTCCTTGCGTGTAAAGAAAGAAAAGACTATTATGAAAGTAAAAATGTTGAACGGAATGGAAAACTTGTACACTGTTAGTGTGTCAGCTCCCGGGAAAGTGATTCTGCATGGGGAGCATTCGGTGGTGTACGGGAAGACAGCGGTAGCTGTTAGTTTGGGACTCAGGAGCTCGATCGTTATTAAGGTAACCATTTAATTTAATTTTTGTGTTCTATATATTGCTGTGTTTTTGAAATTTTTGTTTGTTTTGTGTTTGGTTTTATTTGGTTTACAATTTTTTCTGTTACTTAGTTGCATGAGTAGATTTCGGCTTTACGGTAGGTCTCTCTACGTCCTTTACGGTTAGTTCCCTTGTATGTTTATTATGGAAAACATATTATAACATTAATATTTCTTCTTCTCTGTTATTTCATAAATATATATTTAATATAAGTATATATAATATTCAGTATATATGTACGTGTATTTTACCTATTTCAGTATTTTAATAACAACTTTTTCTTTTTAAATTCTTTAAATAATGCACCTGCCTTGTTATCTCTTCACCACCCTTGGTTGACTGGTAGAGAATGCCTAAGGCATTAAGTCCGCCTTTGTACCTTTTTGTGCATGAATTCTAAATAAATAAATATTTAGAAGATCTAATCAGAGCCCAATATTAATTGTACTTTAGAGAGACTATCTAATAAACCATGTTTCCAACCATGGCAGTTAAAATTAAAACAAAATAACTTTTTAAACGAAGTTTGAAATACTTCAGAAATCATCTTAGACTAACATCCGCCTGTGTGTAGAGTAAATACGATTACTGGTGGTGTGTTAGGGAGTCCCTATATGGCGTTTAAATATTACCAATGCGTTGGCTCACAAGTTGTTAGGTGCATAGCCTACATCGTTACTTAGAAAGCTTACTTTGGCAATATGTGATTTTGTAGACAAGTCAGTTTGTAGGAAGGGACATTTTTTTATTGATATATTTCAGGTAGGTATTTTTTTTCTATATTTCTATTGCTACAGATACAGAAATAATAATAAAAAGATATTTAGATTTTCTTCATTTCTATTTTGTTTTTGTACTGTGCGTAGTTAGGTTTAATATACCTAAATAGTTTATTGTATATTTATGTTACATATTAGTTATATAAACAAAGTAGGTAACATAGGGTTTATTAAAACCTCAAACAACAATATTTTGTGCAGGTAATTTCCTCATTTTAAACCTAACTTATTCAGTTATTAATACCTTCATATTTACATGAACAGTTAATTTAATTGGCATAGTATATTTAATAACTCCAGAAGCTATTTGTATAACGTAAACAATTCATTTTGTATAAATTTAAAGCACTTAGTAAAATAAATTGATGGTCATTTTACTAAATGTCCTATGAATATTAAAATATGAAGATGTACGGTAGCAAATAACCTGAGAATTATGTGATATGAATATGTAAAATATGACAGAAATAATGTCCCATTATGATATGAAACGATGACATTTTTAACGTGATCTTTCTTCGAGGATAAATCTCTTAGAACTGTGCAATATTTAACGCTCTTTACAAGAAGTATAACTTATCGGAATTTCATAAAAGTATTTCCAAAGTCGGTTCATTTATTAGACCATAAGAAAAAAATATGGTCACAAAGCCTCCAACCGATATTTTAATACTAATTTAACTTATCGGCAAAGCTTTGTAAGATTAAAACGAAAATTTTCCTCCTTTGCAGGAAGTAAACTACCACGTGGAACCCACGATACGGATCCACTTGCCATGCGTCGGACTGGAGGAAATGTTACCGCTGGAACCCACAGTCAAGAGCCTCTTCCATCCCAAACTGGCACCAGGCATCACAGGCAAATTCTCCTGGAGATTGCCAGACAAACTAGACCACGACAACCATCTGCGAAGAGTTGATGAGTTCCTTCACCTTATCAAGCCAAACTTCGACGCATTACAGAATAACCAGAAGAATTCCTTACGGAGTTTCCTATACGTATATTCTGGAATCTTTGGAAGTACTAATCTGCCTGTTAGGTCTTTGGAGATCTCATTAGGATCCGAGTTAACTATTGGAGCAGGAACTGGCAGTTCGGCTTCGTTTGCAGTGTGCTTAGCAGGTGCTCTCATCCAACTCCTCAAATTGAAGAGTTCGACGTCGTTTGACGCGTTCTACGATCAGACCAGTGAAGATTTTAGTATGACAGAGAGAGAGATTATATCGGAATGGGCGTATAACTGCGAGAGGATAATGCACGGGTCTCCATCAGGTGAGTTATCCTTATTACCTTTTGTTTCTAGTCTTGACTATACAAATTTTGTCCGATCAGTATGTGGCTATTGGCTACTTGGACTGTTATTTCTTGACTGCTGAAGGAGAGTAATGTGTTTATCAGTCTATGGATGTATGTATGTTTGTTCCTATGTGGCGTTATAGAGACCAAACGCGTTGGCCAATTTTGATGATTCTTACGTCAATCGATTCGTCTTAACCCTGCGAGTGTCACTGCTACATTAAAATTATAAATTAAAAAAATGGCGGATTTTGGGCACCATATTGTGGGGCACCAATTTTTTTCTTCCAATCCAATCGTGGGGGTATCAAAATAAAGAGTTTTAAGGGGTGATTTCAAAAATATATAACACTTATATTTTTAAATGTACCTAGTTCTAAAAATGAATAACTAAAAAGTTATAAATAAAAAAAGTAAATTAAAAATAACAAAAAACCCGACTGCTTAAAAAGCGAACTAAGAAAACGTAAACAGCAAGAAAATCATGCTTTGCAGTCGGAGGATACAATATTGTTACAAGATAGGCCAACGCCATCTAGTAACGAGAGGAATAACTAGGTAGTAACTAGTGGCGCCATCTAGTATCGAATAGCGGAACTAATGTTCTCGAAAGCTCGTGTCGAATGGAATTTTCCAGAAGGTTCGAACCGAACATTCTGGAAGTTTCTAGTCGCTTCGGGAACAATTAGTTCGAAAGTCGATTGTTCTGGAAGTTTCTCGGATTATCTGGAACAGTGTGGAACGTTCTAGAAACTTCCTGCGTGCTTTATAAAGAGCGGTCGGGTTCGTCGTGAGTCAGTTTCGATTGAGAAGCGATACAGAGCGATCAAAGCGGAAAATAGTGCGAAGTAATAGAATTGTTTGAGAAGTGTTTTTGTAATAAACAGTGCTTAATTGAAGTCTGCTGTTTAATTAATTTATCCCTGAACCCCAGCTCGTAACAAATTGGTGTCAGAAGTGCGGGATAAATTATGCCGGTTCTACCGAAGGAAGAAACGGAAGGGATGCGTACCAGGAGTCAGCGCCAGCAAGACGTAGACCAGAGGCGCTTTGGAGACGCTCCCTCACCGTCATCAAGTGGACATCGAGACTCCGCGGCTGCAGCGGAACCAGCTCAATCGTCGGCGTCGCCTGACCTAGCCGCCCTTATGGCATTCATGCAAGAGCAGGCTCGCCGTCAGGAGGAGCAAGCTCGCCGCATGGAGGAGCAGATGCAGCGCGACAAGGAGGAACAGGCTCGCCGTCAGGAGGAGCAGGCTCGCCGCTTGGAAGAGCAGCTGCAGCGTGACAAGGAAGAGCAAGCTCGCCGTCAGGAGGAGCAGCTTTTGGTAATTAAGGACCTCCGCGGAGCCATTGGTAAGGAGATGAAAGAGGTAAAGGACCAGATCCAGCAACATGAGACCCGCATCGTCGAAATGGAGAAGTCAATACGTGGCCTCAAGTCTGGGGATGGGATCGGGGCAGCTGCGGTAGTGGCACATTCGCCTCGTGGTTTTAAAGTGCCACCATTTGATGGCTCTTCGTCATGGTCCGCCTACAAAATTCAGTTTGAGGCCGTGATGAAATCGAATGGATGGACTAAAGAACAGGCCTTGACTGCTCTAACCTTGGGCCTTCGCGACCAGGCCTTGACTGTGTTAGAGGCGCTGGGAAAAGACGTCACTTTCGAGAAGCTTCTGGAAGCATTAGAAGCTAGATACGGCGACGCGCACCTGGAACATGTGTTTCGGGCCCAACTGAAAGATCGGTCGCAACGGGTTGGTGAAACTCTTCAGCAGTGGGCTTTGGAGGTGGAAAAGCTGGTTCGGAAGGCTTACCAGTCGTCACCTGTGCTGATCGACGGGAACCTCGTACAGGCGTTCACGGATGGGATCCGCGACCTGGAGGTTAGGGCTGCAGTAAGGCTAGGTCATTTCAAGGACCTCAAAGATGCTCTAGCCCATGCTTTGGAGGTGGAAGCAGTACGGCGGGACGAACGAACTCACCGAATCAGGGAGGTTACAACTTCACCCCGATGCTATGGCTGCGGAGAGAGAGGCCACATCCGATTGAGCTGCCCGAAGCGAAGGCCTCCCCACGGTGGTAAGCAGTCGCCATTGGTAGGATCATCTGACGTCCCTGCTGGGCAACAGCAGCAGGGAAACGAGTAGATGCCAGGACTAAGGGGCGGGTGCTGGCTGGTTATGGAAGAGCCCCAAGGATCTCGATCTCACAATCCTGTGACGGAAACAGCCTGATCATCGAGGGCGAAATTAACAGAACACCTTGCAAGCTGACACTGGATACTGGGGCTTCTCGGACAGTTGTCAGTTTCCAACTAGCTAGACGGTTTCTTGGGGACTTCTTCGGGAGCCATGAAGGTGTACATCTCAGAACAGCCACCGGTCAGCACATAACCGTCCGAGGTGAGAAGGAGGTGGACATGAAGTTAGGAAACAAAGTTTACCGCCACAATGTTATCGTGGCCGACATAGTGGACGACTGCATTCTGGGTTTGGACTTCATGCGAAAACATCACTGTGAGATCGACGTTTATCAAGGTGTATTAAAGTGTGGCTCAGAGGAAGTCTTCATGGAAGGTGCAGCATCGGGAAAAGTGTACTGCTTAGAAAAGGTTATTCTTCGTCCAAGGTCAGAAACAATCATACCAGTTTGTCTACCAAGGAATTCTGGTCAGGAAAACCGAAGTGTACTTATAGAAGGTTTAGATAACGATGCTTCATGGAAAATTGCACGCACATTGGTAAGAGGTACTAGTGTTTCATCGGTACGCGCACTCAACACAAGTGACCAGGACCTGGTGCTCAAGAAAGGCACATTATTAGGCACTTGTGACGGAGTGGTTTGGATGCGTAGATGCCACGAACACCCAACCAACACCAAAGCTAGTGCAAGATTCGATGTGTCATCGCTTTTGAAGAACAGCCAGAATAACTTGTCGGAAGAAGAAAAGAACAAGGCTAAGAAGATGTTAAACAAGTTCGCCGACATTTTCTCGAAAAATGATGCCGACATAGGGCAGACTGCGTTAGTTCAACACAGAATAAATACAGGAAATGAGGTACCAATCCGCCAGCGACCAAGACGTGTTCCAGTGGCACGGGAACGGGAAGTGGACGACATGATCAAGGGTATGGTGAAAGACGGCGTGATTGAACCTTCATCCAGTCCATGGTGTTCACCGGTAGTATTGGTGAAAAAGAAGGACGGCAGCATGCGCTTCTGTGTAGACTATCGCCGACTAAACGACATCACGAAGAAGGACAGTTATCCGTTGCCAAGAATCGATGACACGCTGGATACGCTATCGGGAATGAAGTGGTTTTCCACCTTAGACTTAAAGAGTGGCTACTGGCAGGTCGAGTTAGACCCTCGAGATAAGGAAAAGACAGCGTTCTCTACAGGCAAGGGATTGTGGCAATTCAACGTTATGCCATTTGGACTGTGTAATGCGCCTGCCACCTTTGAGAGATTGATGGAGCGGGTACTTACTGGGCTGATTGGTGACGCCTGCCTAGTCTACTTGGATGACATTATAATCGTGGGACGGACGTTTGAAGATCACCTCCGCAATTTGGAACGTGTGCTGTCAAAGATACGAGGAGCCAATTTAAAGCTAAGTCCAAAGAAGTGCGCGTTGTTCAGGCGGCAAGTGAACTTTTTAGGACACGTGGTTTCCGAAGAAGGTATTCATACGGACCCGGATAAGCTCGTTGCCGTAAAGGATTGGCCAGTTCCGGAGAACAAAACGCAAGTCAGGGCATTTCTCGGTTTGTGCTCCTACTATCGGCGGTTTGTGAAGAGCTTTGCTGACATTGCCCGACCTCTTCATAAGCTAACTGAAGACAAGATAAAGTTCTGCTGGAATGAGAGCTGTGACGTCGCATTTCAGAAGCTAAAGGAACATCTGTGCAATGCACCCATCCTAGGCTATCCTGACAATGAAAATGAATTCATAGTTGACACAGATGCCAGCAACACTGGAATCGGCGGGGTATTGTCTCAACGAAAAGGAGATCATGAGGTTGTAATTGCGTACTTCAGTAAAGCCTTATCCAAACCTGAGAGGAACTACTGTGTCACTCGAAGGGAGCTTCTAGCTGTAGTAAAGACATTGCAGCATTTCAATAAATATTTGTTGGGGCGGAAATTTCTCCTGCGAACGGACCACGCTGCTTTGAAATGGCTACTGCAATTTAAGAACCCAGAAGGACAGGTAGCAAGATGGATTGAGCTACTGCAAGAGTTTGATTTCGTAATTCAACATCGCAGTGGAACGTCGCACGGTAATGCTGATGCTCTCTCGCGAAGACCGTGTCTAGACCAATGTAAACATTGTGCTAGACAAGAAGCTAAGCAGGTAACGGTAGTGCGGGTTTTGGGGACGGATCTTAGCGAAGAATGGAAGGAAACCTTGCAGAGTGCTCAACAAGAAGACAGAGACCTAAAACCGATCCTTGAATGGAAGAAATCAGGTGCTCCCAGGCCTCACTGGAGTGATGTCGCAGCAACCAGTTCCATCACCAAGAGTTATTGGGCACAGTTGGAAAGCTTGGTTATCCAGGATGGAGTTCTGTGCAGGAAATGGGAGAACGCTCGCGGTGACCAGTGTCATCTACAAATGGTCGTACCTAAAGTTAAGGTGCCGGAGATCCTACAGCTCTACCACAATGGATGTTCAGGGGGTCACATGGGAGTTAAGAGGACTTTAATCAAGATCCGAGAACGATTTTACTGGATCCATTGTCGAGAGGACGTTGAGGAGTGGTGCCGCAAATGCACAAGTTGTGCGGCTGTGAAAGGACCACAAACTCGTAGCAGAGGGGCACTAAAGGTTTACAATGTTGGTGCACCGTGGGAACGTATAGCATTAGATGTTGCTGGACCATTTCCAGAAAGCCAAAGCGGAAACAAGTACTTCTTGGTCGTCATGGACTACTTCACAAAATGGCCGGAAGTGTTTGCAATCCCCAATCAAGAAGCCGTTACGGTGGCTGATAAGTTAGTTCACGAAGTGTTTTGTCGGTTCGGGGTACCCTTGGAAATCCACAGTGACCAAGGCCGGAACTTCGAGTCAGAAGTGTTTAAGGAGACGTGCCGTGTGATGGGTGCTCACAAAACCAGAACTACTGCTTATCATCCGCAATCAGACGGGATGGTTGAACGATTCAACCAGTCACTAGAGAGATATCTTGCAAAGGTTGTGGAAAACAGACAGAAGGATTGGGACAAACACATTCAACCATATCTCATGGCATATCGCAGTGCTGTTCATGAAACTACAATGGTAACACCAGCTTTTGCTAATTTTGGCAGAGAACTACGATTACCTGCAGATCTAATCACCGGTATCCCGCCTGAGTCTCCACGCAATGTAACAGATTATGCGAATGAGCTACGAAACAGGATGGATGATGTATATGAGCATATGAGACAGACAGGTCAACAGATGTCTGAGAGGATGAAGACCCGCTACGATCGGAAAGCGAACAATAAGGGCTTCGATGAAGGATCTCTTGTATGGTTACATAACCCGGCACGGAGCAAAGGAAAATCGCCTAAATTACAAGCAAAATGGGATGGACCTTATCGCGTAGTTACCAAGATCAATGACGTCACCTACCGAATTCAAAAGGGACCCCGAGGTGCATCAAAGGTCGTTCATGTGGATCGGTTGGCCCGTTATCATGGGTCTAACAATGCTCGGGACGAGCATGTCTAAGAGGGAGGCAATGTTACAAGATAGGCCAACGCCATCTAGTAACGAGAGGAATAACTAGGTAGTAACTAGTGGCGCCATCTAGTATCGAATAGCGGAACTAATGTTCTCGAAAGCTCGTGTCGAATGGAATTTTCCAGAAGGTTCGCACCGAACATTCTGGAAGTTTCTAGTCGCTTCGGGAACAATTAGTTCGAAAGTCGATTGTTCTGGAAGTTTCTCGGATTATCTGGAACAGTGTGGAACGTTCTAGAAACTTCCTGCGTGCTTTATAAAGAGCGGTCGGGTTCGTCGTGAGTCAGTTTCGATTGAGAAGCGATACAGAGCGATCAAAGCGGAAAATAGTGCGAAGTAATAGAATTGTTTGAGAAGTGTTTTTGTAATAAACAGTGCTTAATTGAAGTCTGCTGTTTCAATAATTTATCCCTGAACCCCAGCTCGTAACAATATACATCTGGTTTTGGTCAGCCAGCTCGCGAACATGTATCCTCCGACTGCACACCATGATTTTCTTCTTGTTTGCATCTTTTTAGTTCGGTTTAGGTTTTTTTAATTAACTTTTTCCATTATAAATTGTTTGCCTCGATATTTTTAAAATCGTGTCAAAGACAAACCAAGCTTTTTCCCTAGTAACAGTCGCGTCGTGCATCAAAGTTTTAAAAATAGAATAAGCCATTTGTAATAAAAATAAAACTACACGACAAGCCCGCAAATTACCACAGTACATAAAATTTTACCTTTTTTTTTTTTTTTTTGATCACGCTGGGAAAAAATGCATTACGCATACCCACCCATTGGGGGAATGGGGGGCTATGTGGGACTCCCCGGGCCCCCCAGCCCGGTATACCCACTAAAATAACCCAGCGGCACTCCCGCATCGTCTGAATGGAGGAGGACTGGGAAACCGGCACAGCCTTTACGTCCAGTCCTCCGCCGACGACCGCCCGCCTTTTAGGGCAGGCCCTTCACGCCCCTCCAATGGAGGGGCCCGGGAATGACCGCGAGTGCTCGGCCATTCCCGCCCGCAAGGGTGGTGACTAGTGCAATGCAGGCTAAGGCGGCCCCCACGCCCGTCGCCCGCTAGTCACCACCAGGAGGTGGGAGGAAACGATCGTACGACCGCCCCCTTCCACCCCCTCTCCGCCACCCCCCTTTGCGACTTGGCGTCCTCGCAAAAGGGGGACATCCGCCGCCTAGGACCCCTCACCCCCCAGCATGGAATTCACCACACCGGGAAGCAAGAGGTCCCGCCCGACATCTCCTCAGGGCACGGCGCAGCTACGCCCCCGCTGGGCACACCTAGACGGTGTGCTGCGCCGTACCCTCCACCGCGCTGGACCTTTACGGTCCCCTCCGTTGCGGCATCTGGCCCGCAAAGGACAGATGCCGCCCTCCGCGTCTGCGGCGGAGCGTCGCGAACGACGCTCCGCCGCCTCCTCCTTCCATCGACTTGTCCCTGCCGACCATCCCACGCCAAAGGAGGGCCGGCAACGACAAGTCAACACCACCTCGTGGGCCCACTTCCCGCCCCCGGGCGTCGGCCGCCCCCACCCGCAAGAGAGAGAGCCGGGCGCAGAGCCAGGTGCAGAGCGGGCTAAGCCGGATGCAGGTCCGGGCAAAGCAGGGTGCAGAGCTGGTCAGTGCAGGGTGCAGAGCTGGTCAGTGCACTCGGGGAGCTCAAACCGCACGAGCGCCGAGTGCAAAGCCAGGTGCAGAGCGGGCAAAGCCAGGTGCAGAGCGGGCAGAGCCCGGTTGCAGAGCCGGGCAGAGCAGGGTGCAGAGCTGGTCAATGCACCCGGGAGACCCCCCCGCAGGAGTGGGCGGCCCGCCCATAGGCCCGGAAGTGAGCCCCACCGCAAACCTACCTAACCTACCCAAAACCTACCTACCCAACCTAGCCCCACCCCTATGTCGCGTCTGGAGTGTCCCCTGCTAATCAGGGGAACACCCAGAGCGACATCCCCCCCCTGTCAGGTATTCGCCACCGCCAACAAGAACCCACGAATGGGAAGTTATTGACGGTGCCCGGGGTGCACCAGCCCAGCGGGTTGCTCTTCCCCCCGGACGTATCCGAAAGAGACCAGCAACCAACTAGGCCAACGTGGAGGTTACCTGACCCGCACCCCACATAAAATTTTACCTGCATTAACCATAGACGACCTTAATTCCATATCGAACCATCAGTTTATTAATTAAAAGCTTCTGGTTTATTTGCATAAACTATAGTATTTCTGTAGTAAAACGTATATTAAGCTGTCTAAATCCAAATGTGTTGATAGTTTAGCTTGTCTGGTAAATAAAACTGGGGAATCATTTGTAATCCTTTCATCTCCGGTGTTTTGGTTTCGCGCCGACGATATTAGTTCGTTCTACCATAAACACAAAGTTGTCTATGACGTCAGAGGAACTTCTGATACTTTGTAAGTGCTGATATATTTAATTACTCAGTTTCCTTTAGGCATTAAAACGAAGAGATACTAGTTCCGAAAAGTTCAGGGGTCGATTTTGTCACGTTAATCGTCCGTTTTTTGAAAGTTATCGGTCAAATTTTGAAAAAACTTATCTTTTTTCTACATAAATATTTTACTTTTGATCCATTGCGATCATTGAACTTTTGACCCTGTACTCAGAAAGTAATCTCTATCATATTCTCACTAATTGGACCAGCGTCTATTTTATTCTGTTTTAAGTTGTTGATATAGCGGCAACAGAAATACATCATCTGTGAAAATTTCTACTGTCTAATTATCACGGTTCATGAGATACAGCCTGGTGACAGACAGACAGACGGACCGCGGAGTCTTAGTAATAGGGTCCGGGTTTTACCCTTTGCGTACGGAACCCTAAAAAACACACGAGCTTAGACGTTTTTAATTCAGTTTCAAATACCACGGACCATTTTTTGTCTCGCAATAAGATCATGTTTCCCAATACCAAATTAACTATTCATTTAGAGTTCATAATGTCTGCTCCATTTAGATGTAAATAAGCTTAAAACTCAATTAATATTATATATTCAATCGCATATCTCTGCGTATCAAAAAGATTAGTTCATTTCTTGCAAACAATACAAGCCAAAGTGTCACTTTTCGCAGCTGTAAAAACGTTGTCCTCGACATTGACAAAAATTGCTTGAGCAAGGTCGAAATTTGCCCAAAGATTATGAGTTTCAGTCCAAAATAGATTGCTAAAAATATCAAAGACTGGCGTAAAATTATATAAGACAAAATTGCCACTAATTGTATTGGTGTTAGACCACCTTGACCGCATGAGGTGTACCTTGGCCATATGTCTGAGATTAGGGGCCATAAACTGTCTGCATTGACCTCAAAACATGATGTAAAGTTATTTGAGCTCCTTGAGACGATAAATGCCAAGTCCACCGAATTTTGAATGTTCAATTTGCTTTCTATATCCGTTTGAGTAAAGTTTTATCTGAACTTTTTTGTTATGGTTGGCTTATATTCGAAACTAGCTGTCCCACGCGGCTTCGCTCCCGTCAACTGATTACCTACCCACCCATCTACCCTACCTACATGATTGTTGTGTAACTAAAACCGTTTACGCAGCGCACGCAACGGATACTCTCAAAAAGGAATAATTTTGCCCGTTTTGCAACATTTTTCATTTATGCTCCGCCCGTATTGGTCGTAGCGTGATGGTATATAGCCTGTAACCTTCCTCGATAAATAGACTATCCAACACAACAATAATTTTTCAATTCCAACTAGTAGTTCCCGAGATTAGCGCGTTCAAACAAACAAACTCTTAAGTTTTAAAATATCAGTATATTCAGTATAGATTTAAAATTTGTTGTTGAAAGCATGGCATTGTTGGAGTATAATTCAATATCCTAATTCAAATCTCCGTTAAAAGCAATATATTATTTTTATACATTTCTAAACAAACGAGACGCTGAATTAGGTACATTCAACAACGGATAGCTTCCACAGACAATCGTATAAAACAGTTTCCGTACAACACAATCAAAACTTTCCTCTTCTAATGTTCCTGTTTATCCAACCGGTGTCTATGCCCTCAAGGCCCAATTGAAAGTCTCGTGTACACAAAACTGGATCTATTTAGTGAAGTAGGACAAGTTCGCGACTTGGACATCATCGTATTCCTCCGTAAGGCGACGATAGAAAGCGACACAAACCTTGACACAGATAGGAATCACTGACCAATATGTGTTCGAGTGGTAAAGTAGACTGGTTGATTCAAAAACGGAACACGCACGAAGGTGCATCCAAAACTTTTGGTCATCATGTCAGAGAAATACAGATATTTTTTTTTTTTGCAAAAAAGAAAATTTGTCTGTGAGAATTTCTGAACCTTTGTCAAGTTCTAAATGCGAGTATTGGGCAAATTGCTATACACTACTGATTTATACCGACCAATCAATGGGTACTAAAGTGGTTCATTTATTTCGTGCGTTATGTCCGGTTTCTCTCCTGTTACGGAGAAATTTTGCATGCAACTAAATTGCTGATACGACTTCTTCTAGCCTTGTATTTTTTTCTACTTCTCCATTATTCTTTTCTGATTAATTTCGTTGCGGAATCCAAGACAGTTAAATTCATTCTCCGGGACTTCGTTGAGTTTCATTGCCTCGACGCTTCCAGGAGTTGCAGTGGTTTGGGAATAGTGCGGTGGGTTTGTCACAAAATAAATCCTTCTACCAGATACATAAACGTTTAAAATAAATAACTAACTACATAACGCAAGACCGTTCATCTATATGAAAACCCAGCGGTCTACTTTTTCACACACAATTTAAGAACAAATTTATCTTATCGATGATAGAAAATGTTTCCATTGTCTAGGAGCATTGCTCTCACTTTTATTCGCTTTTTTAACACTTCACGTGTGTACTGTACACATTCACGTCATCTAGTTAGTTTTTTGTCCGCGTGTTCTACAAATATTGGTATATATTGTTTAAGGCAATCACTAAAATGTTTAATGAAGCACGAAGCAAGATCAGCATTGCTAAGTGGTCCATCCTCCAGGTCCTTGACGTGTAACCTCTATTATTAGCTAATACTAGTTGCGTGTTTAGATCTTAAGCGAGCTTTGAATGGTTTAATAGATCTGATACAGTTGCCAAAATACGGATTTCCCCAAATTCATTGTCGGTAAACATTTACGTTCGGATTCCGATTAATTGAACTTTTGGACTGGCAAATAAGGTACCTTTCTAAATTACGTCGATAGGAATTATTGCGCACGTATTTTCTAACAAAATTTCAAGTGCGCTTTCGAAGTACATAGCATTGCGTCCATGTAAACTTACTTTCAATTTTTGTATTATTATTAAATATTTTACATATAATATAAAAAGAATCGCGTCGAGCCATCAGGAAGGTCACTAATATTGTGTAAAATCATGAATGAATTTAAAGGCGTTGTAATAATTTACGACTTTATAAATAATTCATAATTTCATTGATATGTATAGCACGGCGGCATGGCAACCTTCTAACATTAAAATTACACATATTAAATATTGCTTAACACCAAATACTTTAAATAATCATAATTAAAACAAAACCAATAGACACCGGATCCCTTTTAATGTATTATTTTAAGCACATTTTAATATTTATGCAAATACATCGCGGTTATACGATCTACGTCATTTCTTGCATACATATTGGTTTATAAAATAGTGTAAAACCCTGTATTGAATACTTAAGGTTACACTAGTCGATCATTCTTCCATACAAACGTAGTCTGGCGATTACTCCACTGTTTGACGATGTACGTTCATAATAAAAATGATATCAATTTTTCTCATCATTATCTAGCCCTGTATGGAAACAAAAAGTAAAAAATAAAACTATTTGAAAGTAAGCGACTAGATTCCATATTTCAACACTAATTTTAACGCATCTTTGGGCGGAAATAAATACCATAAGAAGAAGGAAAATTGCAAAACGGCCTCCATACAGGGATAGATTAGTAACTCAACAATGCAATTTTTTTTTTTTGAAAATATACATTTAGTCGTTTTTTCACGATATCTAAACTCCCAAAGGTCTGTTTATAAAAATTCGCGCACTCGTTTTCGTCCTAAATCATCATATATTTCGATACAAATTTGCAAAAGTGCTAATTTGTACGTGAACTAGCTTCTTACTGCTCATCACAGCATCTATATCATTCGCACGTGTTGTTGGATAAGATGGCATGCATTTTAACCTCGCGGACAAAATAGTTCGTGCCGTCGACTAGGGGACCTTAATGCATCTTTTAACAGGGACATGTTAACTATGATGTTTCAATATTATTGACAAATTACTTGAGAAGTCGGTGGGTGTTGCCGTCATAGGTAATTAAGAGTATATATGGGCAGAGGGCGCCAACTGAATTTCCTTAGTAAAATGTCATAATCCGAGATTTGGCTCTCGGTTATTTCCTCCTCCAATATTGGATCAATTTAAAAGATATTCCGTAAACTGGAAAAAAAGATACATGTTTTCCTTTTTTCATGTATATTTGTCAAATTTGTACACCAAGCCTCTGTTGACAGCGCAATCTTGAGCATTTTTTGAGGGTTCTATTGCTTCTAAAGGTAATGCATCTCAAAAGGAAAACATAGAGGCATAAGTATGTATCTTTCATTCAGTTTATGGAATATATTTTAAATTGTTCCAATATTGGAGAAGGAAATATGCGAGAGCCAAACCTCGAATTATGATTTTTTACTAAGGAAATCCAGTCGGCGCTCTCTGCCGATATTTCCTCTTAAATACAATGTTTTATAATAGAACAGATATACATACACAATAAATAAATAAACACATGCTTAATCTTAGGCGACCATATTGTTTGATTGAACACCAGAGGTTCAATGACGGGGTACTTTTCGAAGCGCACCTGATTAAGCGCACCTAAAGTATTCCTCGAAGCGCACTCACGATGAAACATAGAGAAGAACATGAAGGATTCGTAATAAATGATATCGATAGACGTTTTAAAATTCAACTGCTCTAATTGTTTATTTATTAAAACTACCAGGCTAGCAGAAATGAACTGGAAATAGGTGCTCAAGCGGGTGTTTTTATCGATAAAATTAAGTGTATTACGGGCTTAAAGTTTTATTCCTACGAGTCCGGAGTTCCGGACACATTGTACGAGTATAATAGAAAAACTAAAGTCGGTCGAACTCTTTCAATCATATTGATATAGACATAAGGATGAAAAGTGGTCGACTAGCAACTTTTGCGGTAGTATCATCATGGGAATAAAGGCCTTCTGGTTTTCCTTTCGAATATTATGTTTGAACACTATAAACGTTTACGTTTCCGTCCAATATTTCAACACATTCGAAGCGATATGACGTAGAACCTTCAGAATTGTTTACCCACTACGTACCCATGTGTACTAATTGAGCGTGTACACAAAAAATCCAGATGTTTCGTGAATTTCCCACTCTGAGACTTTTTTTGTTATCAAGTTTTTTCGTGAAATCCGAATGAAAGGACCAAATAGATTCAGTAAATAACAGTTCTGAAATAACAAGGTTACACGCCTAAGTTAGTCATGGATATCAAAATAAACTATGAACAATCTTACATGTCATAATATCTCAAAGTGAGCCACGTCTGAAGATGTGATGACCTACAAGTAATTCTTTGTCTTTCAGTAGGTAAACTTCTGTTCAACAGAGCGAAGGCGGTGATCGAAATAACATAACTTACTAAGGGATTGATCACGTTACATTTGGATAATGCTTGACCATCCCACCGACATAACACACGACTTAAGTGGCATCCCATCCGTTCTGCGAGCAATGTGCCCACATTGCTCGCAGAACGGATGGAATGGCCGTTGGGGCTGAAAATTTCTAGAGTGGCGACCGCGTACCGTGGAAGACACAGCGTTGGAAGGCCTTCCATAGGTAGGGCGACGACCTGCAGCCTTATTGCATAATGAATTCTGCAAGGCAAAGGGCAAAGAGTATGAAAAATTCATTAATCGCATGGATTTTCGTTTATTTGATTGGTCGATTTTTCATACTCTTTGCTCTTTACCTTACCGAATTCTTTACGCAATAAGGCTGGTGGTTAAGGCTGCGGGAGTCCGGTGGATGTGAAACGCACAGGAACGCGACACAGTGGATGTTTGGGGCCTATGTCCAGCAGTGGACGTTTATCGGCTGCAATGATGTTGATGATGACAATCCCATACATTTATTTATTTATTTCAAGAGCCTCTGGCCACTCTTCGGTATTTAAAATCAGAACATAATCAATTTTTTTTTTCTACCCACAGGCATAGACAACGCCACCTGCACCTTCGGCTCTCTGGTCTCCTTCAAGAAGGGCAGCAAGCCTCGTCACTTAGACATCAAGATGGACCTGCGAGTCCTATTAGTGGACTCTCGCGTCTCCAGGGAGACCAGAGCCCTGGTCGTTAAGGTCGCCGCCCTGAGGCAGAGGAACACGGCTGCAGTGGACCATATAATGGATGCATGTGATCATGTAGCTCATACAGCCACGCAGGTTGGTTTCTTAAAGATTTTTTATTTGTCTTATGATATCATTAGCCTTTCGTAATGTGATTTCGGCTGAGAATCTGCTTATTAACAAAAGATCCTGGTGATATATTGTTACCTGGCTGCAATGAAAGGGTTATGTTTTTTGCGCGTATCTTGTATGTAATATTCTTTGTTACCTCGTATCTTTCAAACCACTTGACGGATTTTTATAATTAAGACATCGTTAGATGATAGGTCTTGGCCGCCCAAGTGCCGTTAAAAAAAGGAACATTGCGGCTTTTGGGCGCCATATTGTGAGGGGTGCAATTTTATTTTTCTTTCAAACCCGTCGAGTGGGGTATTAAAATGAAAAGAGTTTAGTGGTGATTACACTTCTATGTTTAAAAGTCATTCGAAAAAAAAGTTAATTACTAAATAGTTGTAAATAAAAAAAAGATAATTTAAAAATCAAAATCCCAACTGCTGATCCTCCGACTGCCCAGCATATTATTTTCTTGTTTACAGCTTTTTAGTTCGTTTCTTAAACAGTCGGGGTTTTGATTTTTAATTATCTTTTTTTATGTCCACTGCTGCCTTCAAGCATTGCTATAACAACCTATCAACCGCACTTAGCGGATTCTTGAAACAAAAAGAAAAGTCATAACGATAATTATGCGATATTAATTCCAGTACGTTTCAGCATAACTAACATCACAGTGAGCAATGAGCCTTATGAGTGCCCCACCGTCTGTTACCAAAACTTACTTCTAACTTGGTTCTCCTGCAAATCTATTTGTGTCTGATTCGATACACTAAAGAACTTCAGTAATCCCTAACGTTTTAGCTGCAAAGAAGTGGCCCCTCAACGTTTTCATTACACAATTTCTCAATTTTATCCTGTCACTAGCTGTCCCACGCGGCTTCACTCCCGTCAACTGGCTACCTAGCACCCATCTACCCTACCTATCCTACCCTACCTTCCCTACATACATCATTGTTGCGTAAGTTAAGGCATCTCTCAAAAATGAATATTTTTTGCCCGTTTTTGCAACATTTTTCATTTATGCTCTGCTTTCGCCTATAACCTTCCTCGATAAATGGACTATCCAACACAAAAAGATTTTACAATTCCAACTAGTAGTCCCTGAGATTAGCGCGTTCAAACAAACAAACTCTTCAGCTTTATAATATTATTATTTATTCAATATTAAAGACGACAAAATATTGCAGAAGATAAGTTTGAATATAAATTGCAAATTTTACACTAACCAAGTGTCCAAACCGTCTTTTTCTATTAGTCAAAATGACGGTGTAATCTATACTAATATTATAAAGCTGAAGAGTTTGTTTGTTTGTTTGTTTGAACGCGCTAATCTCAGGATCTACTGGTCCGATTTTAAAAATTATTTCACTATTCGATAGCCCGATTATTGAGGAAGGTTATAGGCTATAAAACATCACGCTATGACTAATAGGAGCGGAGTAGTAATCAAAGATGCGAGTGAAACCGCGAGGTTCAGCTAGTTCTACGATAAATTCATACCTGAATATTGCATTGACAGGTGGCTTGCCTCGCCCACAACTCGTTCCTTTGAGTCAGATAAAACTTGCGTAGTATTGTAAACATTGGCACACTCCGAGCTATTTTAATCCTAGGACCGGCTCTTAAGGTTCTAAGGGACCTTCCTGATGGTGGCTACGCAATTTATATTGGATCTAGGGGCGATATCGGTCGGTTATCTGGTACACGTATTTTCTAAGAATATTAACAGTGCAAATTGGTCGCATCGCATTGCGTCCAAGTGCACGTATTTGCAATTTTAATTGCCTCTCAGTGTCGAGGCATCAAGAAGGTCGCTTAGGTTTACTATCAATTCGTTTCTACGCACCTTATTTGAGCTGCTGATTTTAGTTGTACCTAGGCTGAACAGTATTATCTGTATCACTATGTTGAATAGGGATATCTTAATTCAATCAGGCTTACATTTGATCACTATCTTCTTGTCTTGCTAAACCGTATTTATGTATGCTATTGAGATAAAGGTACCTATTTATTTGTTCAGCCAATGTGTGCTTTCAAAATCTTTCAAAAATAATATATGGCCGATTTCTGTTTTGTACAATTTTGAATCAAGAACGTGTTAAACTCTACTTTAATTTCAAAGTTTGACAGCTTTTCTGGATTTTCTGGCTGGAGTTAGACAAATACTAAAATTATTTATTCAGAAATCGGGCGAAAATCTCTATCAATTATTATACCTGCAAACTAAGTTTCGTGTATTTTATTTTAATATTTTCTTTTTCTTTTCTAGGTTTTGGAAAAACTCTCCAGTGGCAAGTGTGAAATCGACTCAGAAGCAGAATACCAGCATTTAGCAGTAAGTACCTTTTGTCATCCATCATATACCACCATTTCCTTTAGCGCTACATAACGTTAACTTTTAAATACTCATTAAACTTAACAAAGAAACCCCCTCTAGATTCAGTAGTTCTTAATGGGCAAACTGAAAAAAGACAATTAACTCAATGGCCGTTGTAAAGTTAGTATATTTGGTTAACGAGACTCATTTTAAACACAACCTTTTACAAAGTACGGTATGAATCATGGCAATATCCCACAGAATCGAATTGTGTATGCTCACTAAAATGTCTATCTGATGGTGGCACATGTGTTGGTTCATTCGGTTCCCTTCATGTTGGTTGAGCTGAGTGGTGCCAATCCATGCGTCATGTTCGTGAACGGGCTCCGTCAGTTAGGACTGGGAATAACTTAGCTACCTCGGCCTGTTTTGATTATTGTGTTTCAGAAGTACATTTAAATGCTTCACATACAATAAATGATTTGAGTTAGTAAGCAATGTATAGGAATTTTCCAGAATTGCTGACATTTATGGGCCGATAGAAATATGACAAAAAGTTTTACCGCTATTTTTACAACCTAAGCAAAATGCGACGTCAATCAAGAACTCGCAAACCTTTGTTGTGAAATACAGCGCGTATTCTAGAAATATTTGTCGACGCATCAAAATACGTACGAACACGTATTCCGATGAAGCTCGTCAACATTTTTATTACATGAAATTGGTATTACGATGCGATTTTTTTAGTGCTTACATTTTGTTTTGTAACATGATGTGCGTAAGCGCTTCGTTTAGGGACAAATATAAATAGTAGTTTTTATTTAGAATAAGTGACAAATCTCTGTTGCTATTTTCCGCATTCTGTGTAAGGATTTCTTGTTAGTTCCCCATGCCTACTCTGAATTTAGTTTTAAATAAATTAGCTAGGGTTCATTATCTACTTTAGTCGATATTATTATTGGTCATCGGTGTAAAAATTAACCAGAATAATTTCGAGACATCCGGAAGAAGTTAACATACTCAGCGATATTCCCTCGTAAAAAACTGCTACCCTAACAGCGAAATAGATTTGCAAAAGACTCATAGGTAACTAAGACGAATTGCATAAAACCAGAGTTATCTCGTAGATTTGGACACTTTTGACTGACTTTTGATGATTATGGTCTATGGTAGACCTTTCTGTGTCTATGCCATTCCAAGTGGCCGTTAAAATGGCTTCGATTTTTTGAAAAACGTTCTCTTTTAAAGCATCATCTATCGACTTATACTTGTGCAGGGATTCTTACTCTCTTTGATACAACCTAACCTCCTTTGTACAACCTCGTTCATCATTGTTTCAGGAACTATGGGATATGAACCACTGCTTGCTATCAGCCCTGGGGGTGTCGCACCCAGCGCTCGAGGTGATCCGAGCGGCCGCGCGCGCTAAGGGACTCGCCTGCAAGCTCACCGGTGCTGGTGGGGGCGGGTAAGATATCCTATCCTTATATAATAATTATTATTAGGGTTCCGTACCCAAAGGGTAAAAACGGGACCCTATTACTAAGACTCCGCGGTCCGTCTGTCTTTTTGTCACCAGACTGTATCTCATGAACCGTGAAAGCTAGACAGTTGAAATTTTCACAGATGATGTATTACTGTTGCCGCTACAACAACAAATACTAAAAACAGAATAAAAAAATATTCAAGTGGGGCTCCCATACAATAAACGTGATTATTTTGCCGTTTTTTGCGAGAATGGTACGGAACCCTTCGTGCGCGAATCCGACTCGCACTTGTTATATATTTATTTTAAAGAAAGCTTACACTATAATAATGTACTTATATATCACTAGCTGTTCCCCTTTCGTTGCGGGATCCAAGACAGCTAAATTCTGTATCCGGGCTTCGTCGAGCTTCATTGCCTCGGCGCTTTTCTGGTGGTCGCCAATGTTGATTCTTATATCTGTTCCCTATATATATAGCTGTTCCCCGTGGACCACCCCACAGGACCCATTTTCGAGATTAAAAATTAGCCTATGTCACTCAGGATTAATGTAGCTTTCTATTGGTGAAATAATGTTTTAAATCGGTCCAGCAGTTTCGGAGCCTATTCGGTACAAACAAACATGCAAACAAATAATCTTTGCTCTTTATAATATTGATAATAAAGATACAAATTGACTGGCAATCTTCCACTTAACAAAACGATAAAATCATTCACTGACAGACAGCGCACAGTCTAAACTGTTGAGTTGTTATATATAGTACAAAGTGCCATAAGAATTAAAACATCTGAAGACCAAACCCTTCAATAAATACATTTAATATCTAGGCTCAATCTGGGCTCGGCGACGATCAATGTAAAAGTTTGATAAACATTTCAGTAATTTAGAGGTGATACAGACAGATTGAATCTGAGAACGGAATGCATCCACTCTTTAAATATAGGAACGGTCCCCTCTGAATTTGGCGCTTAATGTAAGGAGTGACTATACTCCATTTGAAATAACATTAGACATGTTTTCAAATATTTTTACAGTCCGTTCAACCGATTTTGAGTTCTATCCCTTAAATATAAGGATGACATCAAAAGCATAAAACTGTTACCAAAACCAACTGTTTACTACATCTACCATTTGTCGTATCACTAACGCAATAGAAGTCAAAATCGGTTGAACGGGCTGTAAAATGGGGTAATTTAAACGTCTAATGTTATCGTAAATGGAGTTTTACCTTATGTAGTCCGGACTACCACCAGCTAGTCCCTGTTCCGTTGGACTCTATTAATCTATCATCACTCATCATAAACCATACACCCAGGTTGAATGAACTCGCGAAAGTCACTCAACCAGTTTCCCACAAAACTCGAATTCTTTACATAAACATTAACATGTCGGACGCGGATATAATATCCGTGTTTGTGTTTTGTTTTTGTTGTAAATATTATGAGATTTATTATTTTCTCAAGACATGTTTATTTTGTTTATTGAGCATTTTTTCCCGTATCTATACTTGATATTATAAAGAGGTGAAGTGTGTGACGTTGTAGGGGTAATCTCTGGATCTACTGAACCGATTTTGAAAATTCTTTCACCGGTAGAAAGCTACATTATTCCTGAATGTCATAGGCTATAAGATATTTTCGAATAAAATAGAGATCCTTATGAAAATTGCAATAATGTAACCCAAAGTAGCAAAATGTTGCCTGTAAAATTCATTCTTTGGCGTGCGCTGAGAAAACTATTGACGATACATAAAAATTATTAGGTAGGTAGGGCAGAGTAGGTAGGGTAGGCCGGGTTGGCAGGATAGCCAGTTGACGGGAGCGAAGCCCTGGGGGTCAGCTTGTACTTAAATAAAATCCATAAAGATACTCAAAATACTTATTGTTTCGATTCGATGATGACGAATATGATGAACGCCTTTATACAAAAAGGTTTACGTTCTTATATCACAATTTCTGCGGTTTTCATTGTTAGTGTAAAACCTATGTATTCAATAAATATAGCACAATAATGAAATATATTAACAAAAACAAACATCACCAATTATAATATTCCGTTTAGGGGGGAGGTATGACGACAAATCCTTTCTTAGTGCAATAAAACTAATCTTCTGTGGTTTATATTGTGCATTGTTTGTCAATCTGGTGCGGAATTGTTTCATTGTATACCAACCGATACATAAACAGTATCATTCATATAAATCTTAAAACTGTCTGGCACCTTTTTTAGCAGAATTATCTATGGAGAATTTGTATCTTTTAATAATCTACTTAATAGATGCTTTAGCAGTTCAAGTTATGAATAAAGCTGGAAAAATTAAACAGTTACTATACAGAGCATTGAACATTTTCGCCAAGTTGCCAGCTTGTTGGTTTTTATCGGTAACATTTGCAAGAATTAATTCCACCTAGCCCGTTTCATCATCGGACTACCAGACGTACGGCGATGCGCCATCGATACATGGTGGACATCCCACCCATACGCACTAAACGTTTTGGGAACACTTATTATGTGTACAGCTAAGGAGTGGAATTCCCTGCCGGAGTCTGTGTTTTCCGACAGCTACAATCTGGGGGTCTGTAAGTCAAGAGTGAATAGGTTATTTTTAGGCAAGCGTATTTTACCGTCGACCACATTTTCGCTTACCATCAGGTGAGATAGTGGTCAAGCGCGAGCCTACAGAAGATAAAAAAAATCTAATTATGTTTCTAACCTATACTATCTTTGTTACAGCTACGCAATGGTGCTAATCCCGCCGACCACACCACGCTCCATAGTCGACTCCCTCTGCGGTCAACTCCTTGAAAATGGCTTCCGGGTGAAAGAGACGCGTCTCGGAGGCTCCGGAGTCTCCATAGAGATGTGACGTCGCGCGCCCGGCAAGCGCCCGCGCATCGCATAGCCACGGTCACACTCTTCATGCTATATTCTTTATACAAACAAGTGTCGCACGACAGTTGCGCGACAGTTGCGCAACAGTTACGCGACTGTTGCGCCACAGTGGTGCGATTTATCAAAGATTCTCGTGCAACACTTGTTTGACTTATGGCAGCGATTAGTAGAAGTTATTATATGTGGGAGTGTTAGTGTATAGTAAGACAGTTGTATAATCCAAGTGTTTGATTGTTATCACAACTGATGGACTGTCCGTAGAAAAGGGGAGGGATACCGTTTGCGTCATGTACCTGGGTACGTTAAGAATGTTTGTAGTCGCTACAGCTACAGTATTATTGGCAGGAGTAGGTCGGGAAGAGGGTTATAGTGTTCCAATGTGCAATGATTGAGTGACTGTTTGTATTCCTCGTGAAGTAATCTCTTTTGTAGATTCAAGGGAAAAGAAAAACTAACGCTTGAATCAATGAAATCGGCTATTCTGTTATAGCCTTTATAGAATTAATATTTAATTCAACACTTCGAGTTTACTAACTCAAGTGAGAGTGAATTGAAAAACTTGATGAATGAACGACTTGTGTATTTCCAGTAATCCTTTATTATATTGGAAAGTACATAATAATGGCTAATATTGTCATTTAAAAGTCTGTGTAAACTATCTTGCATGATATTTTCTACCTCTAAAACCTTTTAGGGTTTGTGCAAACAAATTTTTTGTGTTGCCACAATTGTGTAACTCTGTCCTCCTTTTCGTGGATATGAGTAAATGAAAGAAGGATATTTTTGCACGTTTTAGTCAACTGTCGGCGCAACTGTTTGGCTACAAAAAATGTCTGCACTCGCCCTTAACATCTTGCATTTGAACTTATCCTAAGTTTCAAGAGAATGTCTTATTGACTCTAAACTCTATAACAATATTTTAGAGTCTAAAATATTGTTATGTTATATTTATCGACAGGTTGTATTTAAATAATATTTAGGTACACAGTACAATACGTAATTATTATCATAATACGTCAAAATTGTCACTTCGGCACTTTAATTATACTATAGAATATTTCAATTATTTAATTGTAATTTTGATTTCCTTATGTAATCAAAATTACAATTAAATACGATATAATGATCCGGTTATGATCAATTACTAGGATTTTGCCCGATGCTTTTTATATTGAGATTGAACACCTTTATATACAGTGTAATTATAAAAACTGATAACTTATACTTAATTACAAAAATGAGGAAAAGTGACATCTAAAGAAATTAAATAATGTTCGTAATGTAGTTTGATTCACACAAAATACTAATATATTGTGAATCCAACACATTCTCTAGTTTGTGGCAATTTTGACTTTACGTCGAAATACTTCGGTTCCAATTATTATTAATTATAATTATGATATTAAATATATTTATTATAGAATAATAATTATTATTTTATTATTAGTTTAATTCTCTATAGTACCCACCTTTTTCTTCGCATAATTTATTATTACGGGTGTTTAATGTAGAATGTTTGTGGACTCAAACTACCATTTTATTATTATTTTATGAGACATTTTAATAAATAATTAATAACAAGTGCTGAGACATTTTTTATTTTCAAAATTATTTTTGTTCGTTTGTTTAGTTTCATATTTTAAGATATTTTTTGTTGAATTTCTTAATCGTTAAAATGGTTTTTCGAATCTACAAAATAAATCGTTTTACATGTGAGTGGTAATTTCTGAATATATTGTTATATAAAATAAATGGTGTCCTTATTATTGTACTACTTAAATATTCAACGAAGATGGATTAAGTATGTGTAAATAAAAATCGAATAATAATGTAATATCATGTTTGTCGTTATTCATTATTCATAAGTGACAGTAGAAAAAACAAAAAATAAGTTTCACATATTTTTGAACGATCCCAGTATTGCGTTATAATATAATTATTCTGTTGCTATTATAATTATAATTTTTTTGATAATATCGGAAATTATTGTATAATCCGCGGCCAAATTATAATTTACTCAACGCTGGAAAACAGTCTGATCTACTTATAAAATATGCACACACCGCAATATAAAGTGTTTAAGTTCTCTATAGCTGTTAATATAAAAATATCTCAGTGTCTGTATGTGTGTCAATCGGGACTTAAATAAAACTGTATATCATACGCCTGTCTTCCATGAGACTGCTTATTCGTTATTATTCCAGTGTTATTGTGATAAAACTTATAATAACTGATAATTTTGTCTTCATTGACGCTTATAATAATACCAAAAAGGTATGGGGCCAGTGTTGCTATCTGTCAAAAGCCTCCATTCTACCCGCGTTTTGAATTTGTTTTCGAAATTTAGTTGAAATTACTTGGCAACACTCGAGACATAACTTTTTGTCTCACAATAGGACATTCCTAAAATATCGAAAGATTTCTATCTTGGGTATTAGCGTTTCATAATAGTTATTATTTTATTAAGTAGGTATGTGTTTATAATGTCGCGCTCAATAATTTAGTGTTAATTGGTGCTGAATAAAATAATGAAAATGTATTTTAGAAAAGTTGAGTAAATAAAAAGTTTAGTAATTTTGGAAACAGAATAAAATGTTTGAATATTATGCAATCTTTTATTTATAAACTACACATACGAGTTTACCATAACACACGTTTCTCTTAACCCGGGTTTTTTTTTATTAAATGCAGAAATGTCTTTCACATAAACATAATATGGGTTCGGTGGAACGCAGAGCCAAAGAGGCCCATTGGCGACGTTGAACTGGTGGATGCGGATGCCAAGCTTCACAGCTAGGCTCATCGCCGCAATATTTCCTGCTTGTCGGTCTTCTACAGACTGTACTTCGGTGAGTGTGCTCAAGAACTCCACGACCTCATTCCACCAGCCCCCTTCTACCATCGGACATCTAGACGCACTGCAAGTTACCATCCTTACCTTGTTGCCATTCCACCAATACCAAGCGCTTCCAAACATCGTTCATAATGCGCACAGCTAATGAATGAATCTCACTACCTGCGTCTGTGTTTTCGAACGCATTCAATCCGAATCTCTTCAAAGTTAGAGTGAACAAGCTTCTTCTGGGTAAACTCGGTCCATCGTCGACTCTGTCTCTGTCACCTCTGACCTAGACTAGAGTCAAGAGCAAAACCATCTCAAATAAATAAAAGAAACGTGAAATAAAAAGCAAGGAATGTACTTAAAAGTGCATTTATTCATAATAAATTAACACATCTTTACAACTACAGTTGCATGTCAACAAAGTGAGTTCTAAATCATTACTATAAAGCCGGTGTAGCAAACTCATCGGTTAATACTGCTAGATGAATTTGAACCTTATCAACATATAATATTTCAATCTGACTTAAATATTTTACAATGGTGGAGGCGCCTGAATTTGAAATTAAAATAATAACAGTTTGATCACAGTTCGAACCATAAAGCAATAGAATAAAAAAAGTTATTTCAACATCTTGTAAATAAACGAATTTTTAAGAGTCTTGTAATTTAAAATATCAAAATTATCAACAACTATGTTTGACGAAATACAATGGAATGAAATGTTTTGAAAAGATAAATAATGAAAACTATTCAAACGTAAAGCGAGAAATACCTTTGACTTATTAACCCTGCATTTCCTACATTCTAATATAGCATGTAACTAAAAATTAATAAAACAGTTGACTGGCCATATACTTGTGTTGCTAAAGATAAAAACTAAAGGTAGGTAGTGCAACTTTTTCTACGTACAACTTCTATTTTATTTGGACTTGTAACATCAATAAGATCACGAAATCATCAGATCCCGTTTTATTATATAAAGAAAGGACATCCGATAGTGGCTCCCTCTGTACTCTACGTAAAATAGTTATTTTACAAGATAAACCCAGAAAATACAAAACTAGTCCAGTTGATTTTTTACAGAAGATATTAATAATAAAAATCCTTGGTCAATAACGCTTTGGCAAATATTAATATTGAGATAAATATGACCCATACATTTATGCAGAACAAATTCAAATATACGCTATGCCATGAAAAACAGGCCAAACACGACGCGCGTGGTGGATTACAGCCCGCTCCTTCTTACAAATTAAACAATTTGAAACCTTTAAAGAGTTATAATCATTTCTTTCAACTTTTTCGGTATTGCGAAACTAATTTGGAAAGAGTACGATCATCTTGATGATTTATTTACAAATAATTAGGACATAATTTAATTTTGTTTTACTTACAACTAATGATCTTCTAATGCTTTTAATTAAAAATTTATAGTGGTTCCTTAAAACTGAAAAAACAATTATTCTTTACAATCAATTCTACGTCAAAATATTGGTCAAGGAAAGATTAATCTCCTTTCCTTTTCAGAGTGTAAATGCAATACGTAAAGTCGTTTTTGTGAAGGTTCCAAACTGTTTCCTTTGCCGAATTCACTTACGCAATTCGGCTGCTGGCCACACAGGACCCGCGTGGTAGATTAGAGCACGCTCCTTCTTACAAACAGGAGACCCAAATCCCAGTAGAAAGAATATTTGCCAAAGCCTTAGTTACCGTGTGAGCTCATTTTAAGCGAAGTAGCAGACTAACGCTTATTCTAACTCTAAACGATTAATTGTCTAGCTAACTCCGAATTGAACATACAAGCGAAAGCACCATTTAATATCATCTCCTTCGCATCACTCTAATGTCTGATGTGAAATAATTTATGAGCTATTACAGTCAAAGCCTGATTCACCACTTCCAAATAGGCACTATCTAGCAGATAACTTAAGTAAAATGGAATAGCCGTTGTAGTCTGCAAAAGCTGTAGTATTATTCTGTAAAAATCTCACTGAGACAGCTTAGGTCACGAAGTCCCGACGCGAAGAAAGAAAATTTGGTTTTAATAAATGTCACTAGATGGCGCGATATGCATAAATTTGCTGTTGAATTGTGTGTAAAATTAACATTTTCTAGAATTGATCATAAAAATTGTATGTTCTTGTTCAAGCGCAAAATTGTGAAATATTGGGCTCTTATTTCACATTTCAAAGATTATTTGAAAGGATCATTTAAAATTGATTCTAATAGATGGCGCAGTTTTAAATTTCTGGGGCATTCCACTCGATTTGTATCGTAATTTTGATACAATGAAAATGTAAAAACGTGCATAAAATATTATAAAACAAATCGTCACTGTATTTAAAGAAAAAATATTCACGAACCGAATAAACCATTTTATTTCAGAGTCGCTTCTAACACCATCTATCGTCTTGGAACGGAACCGAACGCGATTGATGTACTTATAAAAATAATCAGTTTAGTCAGACGAAAAACGCTAGTTACGTCGGTATGGTTCATTTGTATGGGATGAGGCATCTGTATGCTAGTATTATATTGTCTGTGCTTAGGTAAAGTAAACATGAAGTGGGTGGCAATTCATCTAATCAAGGTGGATTGACAGGTCACCAAGATAATTGATTATTATTATTGTTTACGGTAAGATGTTAACAGAATTACACTATAATTCGCGACCTCAGTATTCAACAAAAAAAATTCAAGTACAATTAATGGCCACATATATTAGCCACAACTTATCCAGAGCCGGTGATACAGGCCTCAACAAAAGAATTTATTTCGAATGTCCTAGTTTTGGATGAGAGGGGTGAAAGGACTTTTTTATTGTACCTACTACATATAAGTAACATCATATTCAATATTTACAGAGATTTCTCATCATTCGGTATAAGGGTGAAGACACATATGGTTTGAACAAGGAGTTGCAAGCAGCTTAGTGCTTTTTTGTAATAGTTAACACATCTCACATAGAAAAACCGACATATATGGACCGGGGCAAGTCCGCCACAGTAATCCCAACCACTGCAACTCCTGGTAGCCAGAATCAACAGTGGCGGCCACCAGAAAAGCGCCCAGTCAATGATCTCGACGAGTCTTGGAGAGAATGTATCAACTGTCTTGGAACCCACAACGACTGGAAAAAGGGATGACCTGATAGAATAATGAATGGTAAGTTTGTATACCTCCTATAACATGTGCCTTCACCCTGGATATAAGGGGTGGGCGAAAAATCGTGTATCAAACCAAACAGGGCGATTGTTGGGGTTATTTGTAGCAGGGATTTTTTTTTACTGCTTTTAACCCCATCTATCGCCCTGTTACGTTAGATCCAAGATATTTTGCCCACACTGCATATAGGGCACAAATACAATAAATTAGCAAAACTTCGTTGATGTGATAGGTTATTTAAGGTGACAATGAAAAATATCTTAACTTTTCAATTCAACTAACTATAGTGCTGACTACCAGGGTCAACTGCCGTGTAGTTACTTGAAGTTAAAAGTTTTTCATTTTAGATATCGATACCCATCACGCGTGCAAATTTTAGGCTAACCCCGAGTTTCCCAGCTCAAACTTATCGCAGAAATAATGTGACAAATTGTCATGCACGTGGTATCTGCTGTGATTGGTTGAATGAATTTTCAACAGCCAATCACAGAAGATAACGCATGCTTGATCATTTGTTACATTAATTCTGCGATAATTTTGAGCTGAGAAACTCGGGGTAAGTTTCGTTAATTAATCCCATTTGACCCTGAAAATACAATTTTAGTGACTTGTAATGAATTTTATAATTTTATACACTCGTATTATATATTTATTATAGAAACAAAATATTTGTATATCCGTAGACATTTATTATCCATATTATTAATCTGAAATTCGGTTTATCTATTGTTTTATTAATACATTTTCATAATACATATTTTGTTCTGCGCAATCAATATAAACATTCATTTCTTAGTTAAATCAAGACAAGATACATTTATACAAAATAATTTATTAATACTTAAAAGTAATATTTCGATTTTATAATTATTATATTGCTTAACTTATATAAATAAAATAATGTACACATCTAAAACAGAAAAATATAAATTTTCAAATAGTTAATACTGAGCAGCCAAAATAAAGAAAAATCACAAAATAAAGATTTGGTAAATAAATTAAATAAAGCATATAAATAATTCGATTTATGGTCCATATTTTTAGTTATCACACTAAATGACTATTTCTCTACTTTATGTACATTTTTTCAAGGTTTAAGAAATGGGGCCCAAAGTGCTAGTGGAACTACCTGTTCTTAATAATTTTCGAATTAAGAATTGTTTATTCCGAAATGAAATAATTATTCCGAAATAGTATAATTATTCCGAAATAATGTAATTATGCCGAAATAATAACAATTGTTCAGAAACAATATAATTATTCCATAATAATTCCGAAAATTCGGAATCGAAATTCTGTAAATTAGAAGGTATGTAAGTCCGTTAGCTGCCGTAGCTTCGATAATAAACAGTATATTTAAATAGTTTTATGGAAGTTATCTTTCGGAATAAAAATGGGTTTATTCCAACTACTGTCTTAATCGAATCTCCAGTTAATTTTGTCTGACATTATTGATCAATACGTAATGGCAAATTAAACAAAATGGCTATAAACCTCTTTGGCAATACCTACTTATCTATAAGACCTAGGTACTTATAATACTGTACCTAACTACTGTATAAATAATTTGATCTGTTCAAACTTCGTCATTGCCTTTAATAGGTACTTGCGTTCAAAACATAATAAGAAATTAAATTATTAAAATAATCCACGATCACTTTTCATAATTGGTAGACTTTTTTAATTTTTTCTACAGATCGATAGATCTTTACAGTTTTTATTTCTGGAGCTGATCTTTTCTTAATACATTTATACCTAACCTACGAAGGCGATTCATTCATAATATCATTAAATTGTCTACGCCACAATTTTTTTTTAAAGTCCTCGTAACATGACGATATAACGTTAAAAATAACTTTTTCAACACACTTGCTCATAAAGTGGCTCTAATTTCACCGCAATTAGGCACTTAGTGACACCTGTTATCAAACTGTGACTTTTTCATTACTATTATTCACAAGTGAGTTAAAGAGTTTCTTTTTTTTATTTATTGGTTGAGTTGCTTTGTTCTTAAAAAAGTTTCGATACAAAAAAGATCGTGCTTAATAGTAAAAATGCAACATATTTCATGCAACTTCGTATTTAAATAGATAATTTCAACTTGTACGTGTACAAAAGTTATATTTAAGTGAAAGTATTATTTATTAAAATAAAACTTTCACTTAAATATAACTTTTGTTTTTGTCTGTAATAAAGAAAACTTGAAATTTCCCATTTTGTACGTGGCTAAAACGGTATCCGCGAAAAGCCAAAAAAAAGATAACTCATTATTTTTATTCTATGGCCGATCGCCATTTTTAGATGCGCGCGCATAGAAAAACTGATTAATTTTGCCCGCCATTGCGAAAAAAAAAACACAGCTCGTTTTTACTGTTGGAAATGATTTTTAGTATTATTTTCTTCACAAGTGTGTTGAAAAACGTCGTATGATACACGTGTGTATTGATGATTACCGTCCTCGGCTCTCTTAAGACCCTCACCTAACGGCTCGGGTCTCAATGGCGCCTCAGCTGTAATCATCAACATTACACACTTGTACCATAATGTACTATTATTCAATATTGATAGACACTGAGTCAAAAGTAACATAAATTACTTAAAGTGTACTTTCGCAAAATTATGCTTTGCTTATTTGATAAACGAATACAACCATAAATAATACAACCCAAAATAAACAATGTTTAAAAATAAATAAAGTTCATGATTAGTCAAATCATATCTGTATTCATTATTCGATATAGTCTGTGGCTCTGGTATTGGCCTCTCGCTCACACACGTTATCTGAGAGTGAGAGGCAAATATATAGCTGCCATTTGATTGTTACGAGATATTTCACTAAGTCAAATCGTTTAGAATACCAGAAATCTTTCTAGACTAAATGAAGAAGTCCAGTTTGTCTATTCACACCTTTAACTGCCATTGCAGTCGAATTACACCCTCATATATAATTTCATAAAATTCTATCACAGATGTTAAACTAACTCTCAGAATATATTAATTTATTTAGTATACATACATACTACTCGGTAATAATGTCCTAACTGGTAGAGTATTATTAGTAGCTGGCGGGTAAGGGATGCATCTAATTGTAACAATAGGTACGCACTTACAACTCCTACAAGAAAACCCTCACAACAATTTCGAAAACATACAAATATAAATAATTACTTAGGTACTCGATTAATTAACATTAAAAATGGAATTTCTTTGGTATTCCATTCACTTCATACACAAAGTACCTTTACTTGTTCGATTACAATAATTAAAACTATGGAATAGTTCGTTCGGAAATATTCACAAACAAATCACTAAACGTCAACGTCAAATCCAATCTGTCAATTCCATAAACAATAAAGTTTTTTTTCCGTACCCCGACAGTAATGTTTATTCAGCGTCCTGTATCCTTGGTCAAGCGTGAAGCCAGCTCAGGGCCCATCCTCAGAAGGCCCATCATAAGCTCTTGAGTGCGTCCCAGATGAACATTAGCCTGTGGTACAGCGCTAACTGTATTATGTTCTACAACTGGTAGCCTGTTCTCACTGCGTGGTTGTTCTCACTATCGGGTTGGTGGATTAGGGGCGGGGCGAGGGGGTCCTCGCTTGAAGTTATTGTCGTTGATGGAGGTACTCCTGAAACGAAGAAATTCTTACAGAATCTGCTTATGGTTCGCCTAGTCGACGGCACGAACTATTTTGTGCGCGAGGTTAAAATGCATGCTATCTCATCCGACAACACGTGCTAAAGAGATAGATGCTGTGATGAGCAATAAGAAGCTATTTCGCGTACGAATTAGCACTTTTACAAATTTGTATCAAAATGGATGATGATTTATGACGAAAATGAGCGCGCGAAATTTTATGAACAGACCTTTGGGAGTCTAGGTATCATGAAAAAACGACTAAATGTATATTTCCAAAATAAAATTATTTGCATTGTTGAATTACTAATCTATCTCTGTATGGAGGCCGTTTTGTAATTTTCCTTCTTCTTATGGTATTTATTTCCGCCCAAAGATGCGTTAAAATTAGTGTTGAAATATGGAACTTTCGACGCTCATAATTTTCAAAAAAAAATATTTTTACTTTTTTGTTTCCATACAGGGCTAGATAATGATGAGACAAATTGATATATATTTTATTTTATTTTGAACGTACATCTTCAAACAGTGGAGTAATCGCCAGACTACGTTTGTATGAAAGAATGATCGACTTAAGGCCGTGTGGCATGTTAACTACAGTTCGAATTGATATCTAGAACTATGATTGTGGCATTAAGTCCGCCTATATACCACTATTGTACATGAAGTTTAAATAAATAAATTGTTCTAGTGAAAGAGAAAGATGGGGCGATACAGCACGAATAGCACTACCCGTGTTCAGCTCTTGATCTGTTCGGTTCGCATGGAAAGGCACAGCAGCAATTTGGTATACAAACCTTCATTCTCATCTTCCTCTGCGAGCCATTTCTGAATGTCAGTCTGATACATTCTCCTCTGTAGCACCTCCTTCGTACGCGGACGAGAGCCGATGAACGTTACCTCCACCTGTAAAGTTAAAATACCCATTATCCTTCACACGTTGGTCAAATACTTTTTTATTTAAGTTTGGTGGGATTGATTTGGATCCTCAACATGTTTTTTCCTCTTTGGATTTGCCTTACGATCCGTCTTAGCCGATCAAGAGCGACTTTGCACTTTATCATCATCATTATGTCAGCCAAAAGACTAAAATTGGGTAGGACTAAGATATGTTACAATATTATATTAGTGCAGAGACACCTTTTTTTCCACACACACATCCACCGTTCACACACACACATATATATGCCGCTATTTAGCAGAGTATCAAAAGATTTGAAGACATTCTCCCATCTGTTGTCCCAGTACTGAGTGATCTTAAATTAATTATAATTGCCATTATAAATTCACTTACCCCAGGCGGTAGGTTTGGCCTCAGCTCATCAGCCAGATCTCCACCGGCACCCAGCCTCTGTGCTTCTTCCCAACTTGTGTGCACTTCTTCGTGCAGTAACTTCTCCTCTGTGGATCATTAAAATTCGAATTACATCCCTTTACAATGGCTACTTTTCTTTGTAAGAGTAAGAGTCTTCTACACTCTGGGTCAACAGTTTGCATCCGTTTAAAAATTTGGATATTTATGGGGTACCTACCTAGAAATTGTGGTATTTATGGGGTATATTATGTTTTTAGCTGAATCCGATAAAAACAGTAGACTACATTAAAGTCTATTATGCCAATAAAGAAATTGGAGTGAATCTCACCGTCTCTTTTGCTGGTGCTACGTTTGTACTGTATCCTGAATCTGAAGGCCTCCAACACGCTCGCCACCACGATCGTCAGTACCACCATCGTGAATAGATAGAATACCTGGAAAATAAATCAATTGAATTATGTTTACAACAGAGTCGTTTCTCCAAGTACGATCTCTAAAACATCGGTACGGTCCCGGCTGTCGTTTATAGATATTTGACAGTCGTTACGGATATCAGAAGGCAGGAAATCTGACCGCAGTTTTGGCAAGATGTATCTTGTTACCCAGTTACTGGGTTGTGGAGGTCAGATAGCCAGTCGTTCCATGTAAAATACTGGTATGCCGCTGCTTCTTGTTGGACTGGACGCTGACTAACATAGATGGGCAAAGATCAAAGCCTGTTTTTGAAGAAAGACGCATATCGCCCACATTAGCTGACTGTAAATCATTCCTTCTTTCAATCTACACACATACATAAACTCACGCCTTTTTTCCCAAGGGGGTAGGCGGAAACTACAGAACGCCACCTGCTACGATCCTTACATACTTCTTTTGCTTCACTCACATTCATACATCTAGTCATACACACTGAATCTCATTCTTTCAATCTAGTCTCACCATAAAATAAATCCTGCTTAACTGCCTCGCGATGGTGGGATACGCGTTCATGAGTATGAAGCAGTTGTTGACGACGGTCAGCTAGATGAGAATCATTCCGCTGGTGACGATATTTTCGAAGTCATCCAGGTAGCATATCAAGACTTAATTTACCATAAAATAAATCCTGCTAAACTGCCCGGCTGCGGTGGCATAAGTGTACATGAGTATGAAGCAATTGTTGACGACGGTCAGCTAGAAGAGAATCATTCCACTGGTGACGATGTTCTCGAAGTCATCCAGGTAGCATATCAAGACTTAATTTACCATATAATAAATCCTGCTAAACTGCCCGGCTGCGGTGGCATAAGCGTTCATGAGTATGAAGCAGTTGTTGACGACGGTCAGCTAGAAGAGAATCATTTCACTGGTGACGATGTTCTCGAAGTCATCCAGGTAGCATATCATGACTTAATTTACCATATAATAAATCCTGCTAAACTGCCCGGCTGCGGTGGCATAAGCGTTCATGAGTATGAAGCAGTTGTTGACAACGGTCAGCTAGAAGAGAATCATTCCACTGGTGACGATGTTCTCGAAGTCATCCAGGTAGCATATCAAGACTTAATTTGCCATAAAATAAATCCTGCTAAACTGCCCAGCTGCGGTGGCAAAAGCGTTTATGAGTATGAACTAGTTATTGACGACGGTCAGCTAGAAGAGAATCATTCCGCTGGTGACGATATTCTCGAAGACATCCAGGTAGCATATCAAGACTTAATTTACCACAAAATAAATCCTGCTAAACTGCCCGGCTGCGGTGGCATAAGTGTACATGAGTATGAAGCAATTGTTGACGACGGTCAGCTAGAAGAGAATCATTCCACTGGTGACGATGTTCTCGAAGTCATCCAGGTAGCATATCAAGACTTAATTTACCATATAATAAATCCTGCTAAACTGCCCGGCTGCGGTGGCATAAGCGTTCATGAGTATGAAGCAGTTGTTGACGACGGTCAGCTAGAAGAGAATCATTTCACTGGTGACGATGTTCTCGAAGTCATCCAGGTAGCATATCATGACTTAATTTACCATATAATAAATCCTGCTAAACTGCCCGGCTGCGGTGGCATAAGCGTTCATGAGTATGAAGCAGTTGTTGACAACGGTCAGCTAGAAGAGAATCATTCCACTGGTGACGATGTTCTCGAAGTCATCCAGGTAGCATATCAAGACTTAATTTGCCATAAAATAAATCCTGCTAAACTGCCCAGCTGCGGTGGCAAAAGCGTTTATGAGTATGAACTAGTTATTGACGACGGTCAGCTAGAAGAGAATCATTCCGCTGGTGACGATATTCTCGAAGACATCCAGGTAGCATATCAAGACTTAATTTACCACAAAATAAATCCTGCTAAATTGCCCGGCTGCGGTGGCATAAGCGTTTATGAGTATGAAGCAGTTGTTGACGACGGTCAGCTAGAAGAGAATCATTCCACTGGTGACGATGTTCTCGAAGTCATCCAGGTAGCATATCAAGACTTAATTTACCATAAAATAAATCCTGCTAAACTGCCCAGCTGCGGTGGCATAAGCGTTTATGAGTATGAACTAGTTATTGACGACGGTCAGCTAGAAGAGAATCATTCCGCTGGTGACGATGTTCTCGAAGACATCCAGGTAGCATATCAAGACTTCATTTACCACAAAATAAATCCTGCTAAACTGCCCGGCTGCGGTGGCATACGCGTTTATGAGTATGAAGCAGTTGTTGACGCCGGTCAGCTAGAAGAGAATCATTCCACTGGTGACGATGTTCTCGAAGTCATCCAGGTAGCATATCAAGACTTATTTTACCATAAAATAAATCCTTCTAATCTGCCCAGCTGCGGTGGCATAAGCGTTCATGAGTATGAACCAGTTGTTGACGACGGTCAGCTAGAAGAGAATCATTCCACTGGTGACGATATTCTCGAAGTCATCCAGGTAGCATATCAAGGCTTAATTTACCATAAAATAAATCCTGCTAAACTGCCCGGCTGCGGTTGCATAAGCGTTCATGAGTATGAACCAGTTGTTGACGACGGTCAGCTCGAAGAGGGTCACGCCGCTGGTGACGATGTTCTCGAAGTTATTCAGGTAGTAGTAGCCGAGGGCTGTCGAGCTGTTCAAGGAGTACTTGTAGAAGTCTTCTACGGTCGTGTTGCTGGAAGAAGAGAAAAATAAGAAGGTTAGACACACGAAAGAGAAAGTATCCAGAAGGGGGAAAATGCTGTAGTGATCTGAAATATACCATCAAATATTGGTGGTCAAGAAGGTCTTATTGAAAACTTGTACTTTCCTTACTAGCCTGTCCTTTGCTGATAATAAAGCCTTTTGCTGATAATTTGAAAACATATTTACACCGTCAGTTGGTAGTTCTAGAAAATAGCTTTGCAGTGTGTGGAAAACCAGCTCTGCAAAGTCTAGAGACTGTCTAAACTTCCAGGGTCTGAAGGCTTGTTCAGAAAACTTGAAACCCTACAATGAAGAATATTAAAAATCTGAACCGTAACATGATGGTGAACCAAAAGTTCTAAGTGTACTTACACACAGCAGTTCCTAAGATCATAACCAGCAAACAGCTCCATCCCGATGATAGCGAAGAAGTAGTACATGACCAGCATCACGCACCCAGCTGAAGACATGAGGGGAGACAGAAGGACTAGCGTGCCGAACACGTCGCGGTAACGCTTCTTCAACTTGTAGAGACGCATCAATCTGGAAGAGAAGAAGGCAGAAATGTGGAGGAAGAAGAACCAAGAGTTTAGATTTAAAGTTCCTTTGGGCCTCCATTAGTTTTGACACTGTGCTTGCAATTGAGGCTTGGCGAGATAAGGAGCTAATGTCATTTTGGAACAGGTTTCCAGATACTTCTATGCGGTTGAAGATCGGCGTAGCTGGCTGAATGGACGGCACCCTTGGACCAGCATCCGGCACTATTGGACCACCTGCCGGACTGACTCCGAAGCTATCACCGAGTAGTCCGACCTTTGACCGGCTTTACCTCCTACCCTCTCGTTGTTTTTTTAAATATATTGCTGTTACTTTTAAATATTATTGTTTTCTTTTAAATCCAGCCTTCCAAATAAAAAGGAACGTGACAGTATGTGGAACAGGATGTAAAGTCCCACAAACCTCCATCATAGAAAAGGGAGGATCCTCCGAACAGACGGGTGCTGTTCCTGGTCCGGGCAACTGCACGACGGTTGTTGTCAGACTGTTGTATGTATTCAAATCGGGCCGAAAACTTTGCTTTCGCGATGCTGGATTTGTGTGACGTCATGTCATTAGTTCGCGGCGTCGGTGCCGCTACAAGGTTGTACAGCCGTATAACCATTATTAGAAGAAGACTAATAACGAAGAACAAGTTTGCACCCTAAATGAAATTGCTGCTTCCATAATAATAATAACGGGTTCAGCACCTACCTCAATGGTCTAAATATAACAACGATGAAGAGCTTGGGAGCGATGCTGAGCAGCACAGCGCCCATGAGCGCCAGCAGCGTCACGCTCAGGTCGAACACGTTCCAGCCGCTCTCCAGGTACGCCTGCAGCCCGGACGCCATCATGCGGAGGGCTGCTTCCAGCAGGAACACTGGAGACAAGCATTATTTTAAAGCTTAGTATAAGATACCGTAGATGCTGAAGTCCTATGTAGGTATATTTTTTTTAGGGTTCCTACCCTAAGGGTAAAAACGGGACCCTAATACTAAGACACCGCGATCCAACTGTCTGTCTGACTGTCTGTCACCAGGCTGTATCTCATGAATCGTGATAAATAGGCAGTTGAAATTTTCACAGATGATGTATTTCTGTTGCCGCTATAACAATACAATATTTAAGTGGGGCTTCCATACAACAAACGTGATTTTTTTGCCGTTTTTTGCGATAATGGTACGGAACCCATCGTGCGCGAGAACGACTCGCACTTGGCCGGTTTTTTTGTATAACGTTGCCCCACACTAGGAATTTCTTCCTGTATCGTGGGTGCATTTACAAAAATATAAACTCACTTACACAACACCTAGAGCCGTAACAACTATCTGTAGGTCATACAAATATTTGTTCCGTGCGGGAATCGAACCCGCGACACGCAGCGCAGCAGTCAATCGCTCAACCACTGCGCCAACCGTGCGCCCAAAATTACAATTATGAACATTGCTTATGGTCCTTTTAAGGCGCTACCCCGAGCAAAACGCTACCCGTTTTTCATGCAGTTTTTAGAAGCTATCTACTCGTTATTTAAAATGAAATATCAACTAATAAAAATACATTAAATTTCTACATATTATTGATTCCAAAATTGTAGAATTGTTTTTTTTTTTTAATGTAGTATATGTTTCACTAATCTCCTTCCAACAAAACCATAAAAATGAGAAATAATGATTGATAGCATGCATCTCCCCGTAAAGTGTTCATTAATATTTTTTTGTACTAACACTAATGGATCTAGACAATTTGATAACGAACATTTTGGTAAATTTATTTTTTTCAAAAGACCAATATTCGATTTTATAAAGAAGTTATTCTAAAATCTGGGCGTATTCACTACTGTAATACATGCGTCACCAGTGCCGCTAGCCCAATAGGAATGCTCAAATCTCATGCTGATTTTTTGGTCAGGGTACGGCCTTAAATGGATAGGTTTTAAAATAATTCCGATGTAATTAGCTAAAGCTGATCGCATTATGCCATGAAAAAATATAAAAAGAACTGGGCATATCATAAGCCTAAAAACATAGACAGTCAAAAGCGCTATTTTAAACGCTTCGGGACTGTTCTAAGTACCTTTTATTTATTTATTAAAACTTTATTAAATGAACAAGCACAAAGGCGGACTTAATGCCTTACGCATTTTCTACCAGTCGACCATTTTCTACAGGGTGGTGCAGATAAATATGGTAGATAAAAACAAAAGAAACATAAATAAAAACAATTTAACATATATGTATATAAACTAGCTTCTGTCAGCGGCTTCGCCCGCGTGAATGTCGAAAAATATCCCCAGGGATCTTATTACCGGGATAAAAAAACCCATGTTCAATTCCTGACTATAATCTATAACTGTGCCGAATTTCATCCAGATCCGTCCAGCCGTTTGTCCGTGAAGAAGTAACAAACATACAAACACACTCAGACTTTCGCCTTTATAATATTAGTGTGATGTGATGATATATACTTAGATACAATCATATTATTTCTTCTTGGAATTCAAAGTTCATAATTCTGAGGATAAGGCTTGATTTAACTTACGTGTCAGGAATAGCCAGGTGTCCCAGGATGCGCAGAGCAGACGAGCACTGTCCTGCAGGTCGCCAGCCGCCTCACACACGCGGAGTACCATCGCCACTCCATTACCAATGATTAAAGCATCTGAAACAGAACATATTGATTCCGATTTTTATAAACCGATAACAAATAACAAACTCAAAAGAGCAAAAATTTTGTAGCCGAAATGCTGTATCATTAATACTCCGTGAGTTATTATCGTCAAACATTATATCAGCCAACAAATCACCCACTACTGCGGCTTTTGATTAGAGGTATCAAAACTAAACAATTAAAGAGTTACTGAACACAGAAGCTGTTGTTACTTCAGTACTCCACTAGTCATTTTAGCGGTTTATAACTGCGAGCGTTAACAGAAAATACGGTCGCAGATATCCGACTGGATTTCCTAAGTAAAAATTCATAATTCGAGGTTTGGCTCTCGTCTATTGTCACCTCCAATATTGGAGCAATTTATAAGATATTCCATAAACTGTAAAAGTAAGATATATACTATGCCCCTACGACTTCCAAAAAATGAGGAGGTTTCTCAATTCGACCCTATATATATTTTTTTTTTATGTGTGTTCGCGGATAACTTCGTTGAACGTTATGAACCGATTTTGATGATTCTTTTAATGTTGGAAAAGAGATATCCCAAGGGTGGTACCATGATAAGGAAACCAGGATCTGATGATGGAATCCTAGAGAAATCGAGGTAACTCCTCAAATATTATAGGCATACATGTAGCGATTTTGGTTATTTGCACTCAGAAAGTATCATTTGGTGAAGAGGAACTGATGAAGAAGACCACAATGGCCCCTGGAAACCCGAAATAAAACAATGTATCCTAGTCGTGTTTGGGCTTAATGGAATTGTCATAAGATGTACTTTTGGCTATAAATGATTTTCATATTAATTGGAGGTACCTACCAAAACTAAAAAGAGAAAAAAAAACTTTATAACAAAAAATCAAACAGACTTCCAAAACAAAACACTTCAAAGTGAAAAATAACTTTCTTTTCCGAAGTCGGTGTCGAATAACGGAAAACAATGGGTACAAAAGACACCGACTTCGGAAAAGAAAGTTATTTTTCACTTTGAAGTGTTTTGTTTTGGAAGTCGGTTTGATTTTTTTTCATTTATAGTTGTCAAATTTGTACACTAGGCGTCTGTTGACAGCGCAATTTTGAGCATCTTTTGAGGGTTATAGTGCTTCTAAAGATAAAGTATCATCAAAAAGGAAAACATAGAGGCATAGCATATATCTTTATTTTGCAGTTTATGGTATATAATCTTTTAAATTGGATCAATATTAGAGGAGAATATAGACGAGAGCCAAATCTATAATTATGACTTTTACTTAGAAAATTCAGTGAGATGTCTGCGACAGCATTTCCTCTTAAGACATGTTAAGACACTTGAGGTGACCATCATCCCCAAAACCAGAGTGAGACCAAGAGCATCAGAATAAAACAACAAGACACAACACACTCCACACACACACGCACACACACAAATAAACAAACACACACTCTCACATACACTCTCTTCTCTTTAATATCATACATCATATTCTCCGAATGGTTCGGCAGGGGAACACCTATAGTATCAAGTACTTAAGGCCTTTAAAACTTACAGATAAGATATTCAAAGTAAGGCCACCGCACGGCCGCTGCAGCAGCCCTGCCGATGGGCTCCAGCGGCGACTGCGAGTACCACGGAGCCCGGGACTGCTGGCCCGCCCATCTTAACGCGAACACTTCGTACAGGTTCGCGAACTCGCTGCGGGAGAGGCCGCCGGAGGAGGACTGGTTGAGTTGCTTGAACATCAGGTATACATCGAGACCACCTGCGGATGAAAAAAGGAAATATTAAAAACTAGCTTCTGCCAGCGGTGTCGCCTGCGTGATATTTATCCTAAGGAAACATATTTCTGCAATAAAAAGTATTAAGGACATGGTAAGCTGAAGAGTTAAACTTAGCACACCCGTGTGCTAAGTTTAACTCTTCAGCTTTATAAAAGTAATAAGTATAGATTTAATCGAGGGTTAGCAGTGTCTTATTTATGTAATAAAATACCAAATGAGCAGATTTGATGAAAATCTTTCGGCCTGGATAACTATGAGCTCAAACCATCTTGTGGTTGATCTGTAATGTGCTTAAAATCACTTAATACTTACTATAATGTGGCGCATAATGCCTCATGAGTCCAGCGAAGTGCCTCAACCTCACAGCATGAGGAGCTCGCCTCGACACAAGCAGTCTGAAGGCGTGTCGCGCGGCGCGTCTTCTGTGCAGTAGGAGTGCGCGACACTTTTCACGTTCGATGCGAGTGAAAGTCTCGTATACCACAGCTAACATCTGGAATAGTAAGTGATATTTTGTGACATTAATCCGCTGGCTGATAAGTATGATAAATTGTAGCTTGGAAAATCTTATCCCGAATGTCTATCATTAAGTTTTACGTGAGAATTAAGGACGTGGTTGGGGCAGAGGGCGTCCACAGGAAGAAGGACCAAAAACCTGTTTGGTCCTTCGAGCCGGAAAGGTGAAAATTTTTCTTAGGCTTTTTGTTAGATTTACTTGGTTCGAGTAATTTTTAGGTGCAGATAAACTTACCAAATTCATAAGCACGTAGAGAACTGTGATGATGTACAGTATGAAGAAAACGGCATACCATTTGGACTTGGCGTATGACGGCATCATCACATCAGGGAAACTGAAAACAAATATTACAATTTTGTTACATCAACCAGTGTTCTTTAGATGGGTTTTATTTTTAGATTTAACTCACCTAAGCAATGACTAACCCCCGTATTTCTAAATTACGAATTTGAAGATAAGTAGGTATGTCAAAAAATACTTTAGCCTGAAAACCTGACAAACTTTGGTATTGAAGTAGGGTTGGACACGTTCTTAAATCCAAATTCTTAAGTCAGGAATCGGCCCGAAGTTAATTCTGATGAAGAAAATGGTTAGAGCTTGGTTTACCAAAATAACAACAAACTCTCATCAAATACATTAGATCGATACAGATAAAATCGAATAATCTTTAAGACATCTAATCTACAGTCATTTACTTGCTCAAATAAGATTGTACACTTACTTGGCGGTTGTGAGCAAGACGAACATACTGACGAAGGAATCGCTGATGGTCTGGAAGTGTCCATTGTCCACGTGTTCTGAGAACAGATAGTAGCCAAGCAGCGAGTATGTTGCCACGAAGAACATCAGTAAACCTAGAAATGGAAGGAACCATTTAAATATGGATATTTCTGATCAGCGTTTTTCTAAAAGACCGAGGGTTTTGCCAGTTATAGGTGTAGGCGATTTCTGATATCAAATTAAAGCTCTTGTTCGTCAGAGATATTATCAAGTTTACTGTCTACAAATCTGGCACAATAGTCAACAAATGCCATGTATCATATTGATCATGATATAGAGAAAGGTTTTCAGGTAAAATACGAAAAAGATATGGCAGATTTCTGAGTGAAAATACTCTACAAATTAACTAAGTGTTTAATTATTTGCATTCGATGTAGATCTTCCTCTATCTGCTTACCTAACATATCAATAATAGGCGGCAGCGACTGCAGGATCTGTCTGATGAACCTCCTGACTCCTCCACAGTGCCTGGTGTCCACCAAGAAGATGGGTCGCAGCGCCCTGGTGACGCGGAAGTGGGATGACTGCCGGCACAGTACCACCACGGCTTCCAGCACCATTATTAGGAGGGTGATACCCTGGAATTAAATTAACAGAGAGGTTAAATGAAGACAGACCTCTTGAACAAATTGAACAGCGGTTGACTTATGTTGTAGTCTACTGTAACTAGTATAGTCTTCGTTAGAAACTTTTACTCGTATTTTATTGAAATACTTCTAAGTATGTAGTGTTTATGTATGGAAGTGAAGGTTGGGTATGGCAAAATAGACATGAAAGTAGGATTAATGCAGTAGAAATGCGTTCCTTGCGTAGTATGTGTGGTGAAACTTTAAATGATAGATTGAGGAATGAGGTAATAAGATAACGTTGTGGTTTAAAAGAAGATGTAGTGACTAAAATTAAAAGAGTATGCTAAGAAGGTTTGGCCATGGCCATGTTGAGAGGATGAATGAAAGGCGACTAACGAAAGGTATTTACAAGGCAGACGTGAATGGAAACGCCGGGAGGGGACGCCCTAGAAAGACATACATCATTGGTGATGTTCTTCAGAAAGGCCAGGTGCGCAGTACTCATAACGGGCGTGTGTGTATGACTAGATGTATGAACGTGAGTGAAGCAAAAGAAGTATGTAAGGATCGTAGCAGGTAGCGTTCTGTAGTTTCTACCTACCCCCATGAGAAAAAGTCGTGTGTTTATGTATGTGTGTTTTCTTAGTATATAGGCCTCCCTCCACTTGTCGTATCTCTTGCGAATTCGCGATTGGGCTTATTCATTCCAGTATTAATGTAATCTATCTAGTCCTACAATCTCCTTTATGGTACTGCCTCGACTCACTGTCTCGCAGGAGCAGCACCAATTCAGTGCTATTAAGGCTCAAAGTTTATCCATTTTATTTAAAAAAACAAGTATTTTCTATTACACTTAGCAGTTGAACCGGTACACATCCCGTGGTATAATGTTTTCGCACCAGGGGGTCTAATCCCTAAGCACGAATGCCGTAGTTTCAGCCTTCATTACGGGCGTTTCCTACTCCGTATCACTTATGGACGCATGATTCGTTCGGGGCCCGAAATACTAATGAATCACAACACAATTTGATAGTTATACCTACTCCCAATATGTTTATACCCGTCCGAAAAACTTAACTTAACACTAGTTTTTCTCAGTTCGAAGTTTCAGACGGGGCCCGTAACTTCTGTTGGCGGTATAATGTAGACTAATTAAATAAGATGGAGATTGGATGGTGTTTTGGTTTGTCTTATGATGCTTATTAGCCATCGGCAAAGGCACGTACCTTTATCATCGTCCTCTTGTGTTTGAGAATGGTGCCCCACCCGATCCACTTGAGCTTCAAGTGCAGTTCCACGCCGATCACTGTCAGAGCCAGTAACTCTATCGTGCCGTGTGCCCATACTGGTAACTGGAATAAGTATAAGAAAACATTTATTATTACGATGTTCAAACAAGAAGCGCGAGGATATATACCTCTGATATCTGAGGCCCTAGACAAGTGACTTTAGGTTTAGCTTGCACTGCGGTTTTTGTTGACGATAATTTTTCCGCCCATTCTGCGACCTATGGAATTGTATGAAGCTGCACTCATTGCGGTAAAAAACTCGCGCGGAAATAATACCGCAAGAAAGCCGTTAGGCATAGCACGCACTGCGATTTTTATTCGCGCGAATTTTTTTCCGCGTGTTCTGTGGCCTATGGAGTTGTATGAAGCTGCACGCACTGCGGAAAAAAAATCGCGCTCAAATAGCACTAAAAAATTCGCGCGGAAAATAATTCGCGCGAATCAAAATCGCTGTGCGTGCTATGCCTTATGCCACAGAATCCACCGGCGCGGATTGAATTCGCACAATTATTTTGAGCTCTATGAACAGGTAGAAAGAAACAAAAAACGCGCGGAATTTTATCCGCAGTGCGTTTAGAATCAGTATGCGGATAAAAATTCGCGCGAATAAAACCCGCGCGGCTAACGCGGCTAAAATTGCGTATTGGTCAATATCATAAATGTATGATGGGAAGTTCAAACGCTATAGAAATGACACGTGATCAATCACTAAAGATGCTCCCTCACTTGGAGCATTCACCTGTGAAAACTGAGCATTACAGTGCGCAACCTGTAATGTTACAGAGTCGAGCATTACATTAGGATAGGATAGGATAGATGGACTCCTTTGCTGCACTTCAACGCATATGGTCCGTTGTAGGTGCAGGCCTTCTGTCTGTGTGAGGGAATGGGCCGTATTCCACCACGCGGGCCCAGTGCATGTTGGTGGATGTCACATTACTCGAATTTTTAGTTTTAAGACATGCCGGTTTCTTCACGATGTTTTCATTCACCGACCGTTTAGAGATCAGTGGTGATATAATAATTAACACAAAGTAAAGAGCCTACCTGGGTTCGAACCCACGATCTACAACTTGTTAGTCGCGGCCGTTACCAATAGGCCACCACTGCTCCAGCATTACATTCGTGAGGGAAGAAAACTGAGTAACAAAAACAAAATAATTTCAAAATTGAAATGTTACACAGTACTGCCTCCCTGACTTGACGAGCGTTCGCCTGTAGAATGCTCGTCTAGTCAGGGAAGCAGTACTGTGATGTAATGCTCAAAATCGAATCAGAAATGTTATGGAGAATGCTCCGGTGAGGGAGCACCTTAATATTTTTTGAAATGTCGACAATCGCTAAAGCTGATAGTATGACACCTTTGTATAATAGGCCATAAATAATGCACATTCAGTTTCATGAACGGTATCGTCTTTGTAGAACTTCGTCGTCACAGCATGTTTCTAGAGCGTGATGTGTCATACATATGTGATGACATAACAAGAGTATATATGCTCAAGTGTTCAGAATGGTTTTCTCGTTTGAATTAGCATGCACACTTGGCTTGTTGATCTTCTTCATCCACCTGGTTTTTGGATTTACCTTGGCCTTTTTAACAGACGTCAAAAAGATGGGCGTTCTCAATGCGACTGTATTTTTTTTATGTGTGTCACATCAAAACTTTTTACTTGGTGAACCGATTTTGATGATTCTTTTTTTATTTGAAAGCTGGTGCATCTCATTTGGTTACATTGAAGATCCAATTTGGTGAAGATCTGATGAAGAACTTCGGTGATATACAACAGAACGCTTCAATAAACAACCACAAATCTCTCGGGATTGCTGCTGTGTCCAAAAACGAAGAAATAAAAACTCAAACACCGACTGCCGAAATTGAAGTTATTTTTCACTTTGTAGTGTTTTTTTTTTGGTAGTAGATTTTTTTTTATATGCGTTATTTTTGTTTTTTTATTTAACCCATATCACAGATAATATTATAATACTAGCATACATATGCCTCATCCCATAAAAATAAACCGTGCCTACGTAACTAGTGTTTTCCATCTGATTATACTGGTTATTTTTTGTAAATCATTCGCGTTCGATTCCGTTCCACGGCGATAGATAGATCATCATCTATAGTATATCAGTTCCGTGGAACGGAACGTGTACAAAAAATTATCAGTATAATCAGTACAGTACGTCGGCACGGTTTCTTTGTATGGGATGAGACACCACTGCCCATATTGTCCCCCAGCTGGGCACAGGTCCTCCCATAGCATTCCAACGTTCTTTGAATTTTGCCTTCTCCGGCCAAGCCGTCAAAAACCTACCTTGGCCTTACTTCTAAGTAATGTTTGACGGTAACTGCTTACAAAATTAAAACCTACCTCAAATGTAGGCACAGCGGGGTCTTCCGTAAAAGCTAATAGGATGAGCACTAAGGAAGCCAGCAGATCCAATCCATGGTACCAAGGGTTATGGACTCTTAGGTAGGCTGGTAACTCTTCAGGGCTTGACGGATGTGAGTCGAACTTCTCATTGTTTAAACCTTCCTAGAAAGAGAAGAAAAGGCATAATATTATATTCTAGCTCTGCTTGTCTTTGGTGTTGATGGTAGATGTCTTTTGTAGAGTAGACTAGGTGCATGGTGGTGGTGGCGGTTATCAAAATCTGCATAATCAGTGGCCAGGTGGCCTGTGCCCCAGCAGACCACCTCTCTGGGAGAGGAGTGGACCTTAATGCACTACGCGGGATAATTGCGTGTTGGTGAATGACACATCCTCTGCCTAGCCTTTTCCCAACTGTGATGGGGTCGGCTTCCAGTCTAACCGGATTCAGCTGAGGTAACACGATACCTCTTGGCAAGACTGGTGTCAGATCTCAGGCTTCTGACTACCCGTAACGACTGTCAAAGATCTTCAAATGACAGCCGGGACCAACGACTTAACGTGCTTTCCGAGGCACGGAAGTAACTCGCTATGTAAAGATGGTCACCTATCCACAGACCTCGGCAAGCGTTGCTTAACCTTGAAGATCGAACCGTGCGGCTGTTATTATTTAGCCACGAGCTGCCTGATCTTCGAATTTATGGTTCTAAGACATGCCGGTTTCTTCACGATGTTTCCTTCAACATTTTGAACGGCAATGGATTGCAAATATTGCAATAGCTGATTTATTACTTTAAGTATCATCACATCATCAGCCTTTTAATGTTCCCACTGCTGGGACACAGAACTCCTCTCATAAAGGGAGAGGGCTATAATCCACCACGCGGGCCCAGTGCGGATTGGTAGATGTCATATGTCTTTGAATTTTTGGTTCTAGGACATGCCGGTTTCCTCATGATGTTTTACTTTACCGTTTTGAGAGCAGCGGTGATGAAATAAATTACACAAAATTAAAACGCCTGCTTGGGTTCGAACCCACGACCTACAACTCGTAAGTCGGGACCGTAACCATTGGGCCACCACTGCTCGGTTTAAGTATTGTAACAACATATTCAAAGGCGTGTCCTCAACCTCGAATCGGAGAAGATATAACTCATTGAATAGGGGCTCTATCGCTATTTATCGCGTACAATTTAAAACATAGACCAGAACAGTCCGAGCTGGTATCTTACTGGTGTATTTTGGATAGCGTAGTGTGAAAACGGCCTTACTATGGAAACGCCAACTAGGTACATACTTTGCTAGGTCATATTCGCCCGGTTTCGGCATTAATCATTTGAAGTTGAGCATTTAATTTTGTCAGACTCTAGTCTCTACTTAGCCCCTTAGTCTAAACTGTCAAACTACGGCATTAAAGTTTTTGACCCGTTCTTCTTCAGAAAACGGCTCTCTTCCTTAATCAACTCATCTTGGCCAGCAACCGCATTTTGCAAAATGAAATCCAAACAAAATACTTCCAACGACAAAGTAGGTTATTACTTATTACCATTTCAAACAATAGTGTGAAACAAGCCCATTATTTATGTGTCCTTACTTACGCAGTTGTTCTTTTGTCTCCATTTATATTCTCATTGAATTCAAAGTTATTTTATAGGTAGACGGCTCATGGCTGTCGCTAAATGCGTGGCTAAAGCTACTTCGTCTACTGCTAAATTAATGGCGCATCATTAGCTTGCCAATTTATCAGTGTCGGCTGAATTTATGAGTTTCGACTTTCGAGTGTTTTGTGCCGAAATTTCGAATTGTCTTTGACTGATAGGTTTAACTAATCTGTAGAATATTAGGTTATATTTATATTTAACTTTAAATAGGTTATTGTGAAGGAGAATAGCGTACCAGTCGGTACGCATTTAAGCGGCAATTGCGGATTTATTTTCAACACAAATAAGCAGGGTCATCTCACCTTCTTCTTTTCCGTTACTCCATAAATATATATAATATGTATATGTTTATAGGTATATATTATATTCAATATATATGTACGTGTATTTCACCTATTTTAGCATAATAACTACTAGTTTTTTATTATTAAACTATGCACCGCCATGTTCTCTCTTCACCACCCTTGGTTAACTGGTAGAGAATGCCTAAGGCATTAAGTCCGCCTTCGTACCTTTGTGCATGAAGTCTAAATAAATAAATAAATCTTGAGATACAAATCGACAATAATAAAGATGACAAGAAAATTTCCTAATTCAAATCTTCTGACAAAAATATGATGCCATATCCAAATTCCAAAAAGCCTGACATTACATCACTACTGCAGCATACTTTAGTTTGGGGAATTACGAAACAAAACAAGGCTTAATTACCTACAACATTCACTGAAAACAACAGCCCGTAAACGGCATTTTAGGTTTAATTAACAAATGCCTCTAATAATGAACGATTCAAATCATCAATTCATCATCCACAGCCTCATTTAAAAAAAGAAAAGTGTGTTTTATCACAGGAACTGACATGCCAATGCATACTAAAGCCTTAACGATAGTATCAGTAGTATTTGAATTATTTTAGTAAAGACAAAGGCTGGGCATTGGCCTCTCTTTTCTTGTGCCAATCACAACGCTTCTGTACCACTCTTGTTCTACCCAAACTTGGCAACAATGTCGTCAGCCTATCGTGTAATAAACTTACCTCTAAATATATAGCAGCCTCATGGTAGTTCATCTCCCAATGCTCATCCTCAGACATGTTGAGTCCAGTGTGCAGTGAGGACCGGCTCCCCATGTCCAGGGTCCCGGAGTCGCCAGCGCCATCTGTACCCGTCCGAGTATCTGCACGACACATGATAACACCCCGTTAATTAAACATCCAGAGTAAAAAAAAACTGGTCCTTCGAACCGGATCAGGCAATACACAAAGTCAGTCTTTCACAAAAAGGTTTTATGCCAGTCACAACACCGCAAAGGTTGGTAACCGATGAGTCACACACACTTTTTAAATCATTATAACCAGAGACTAGATAGCGTTCCGATTTTATATGGAGATTTAAAGCACTAACGCGATCCTTAGCTCACAGAATGAAATAATGTAGCCTAATGCAGTGTAAACTTGAAGCTGACTTCACTGATTGTTGTATGAAACTCCGTGTGAACGGAAGAGGTGGGAGGCGAACTGGTTTCAATCGGGTTAAAAATTCAGACTTTCAGACCTGGCTCAATGGCTTAGGAACTTTCGAAACTGAGTAATAACAACTTTGTTTGCTGCACTAAAGTATTAATAAGTTGATGAACGACCTACATTAGGTGGATCAGTTAGAAATTTGGGCTTTACCGTCTTAAAATGGATAGAGAGTAATTTATTGCTATCGATTTCGCCGGTTCTGTTACATCTGAGCCACTAAACATTATCACGAGCAACCTAAACTTTGACCAATATAATAAGGTTTTATTTATAAAAAAAATTGAATTGTTTAGCAACTGATTAGCAGATTCTTTATTCAAATTCTCTGTAAAAATTTTGTTAAAGAATGTGCTTAGCAATCGCTAAACAGTGTCGATATTTTTTATTTATGGTAAATAACATGAACTCCGAATCAGAACAAAAAAAAACTTGCACACACTGTTTTTCTACAAATGTCTCTATTAACAAATTAAATCGTACCTTCCTCGATTTGTTTAGCCATGAGTGCTATAGTGCTATACGTATCACTCGCGGCACTCAGCTGGCATGGAAACGGAATGCAGCGCACCACTGAACCTACAAACCTACTTACAGAGACAGGGCTGTCACGATACAACAGTGATACAAGCTGTCATGGCGGCAATGTATGATGGCGCGTGACGTTTGCACGTTTTTTTTTTCGAATTGTGATTACTGCTAATTATGAGGAAGGGAGATGCTACAGGCCGCATAACTTGCATACCGTTCAAGCTTTATTTTTTTAAGCCAAGCGCCTGTATACAATGGCACTGTTTTCAATTTTACTTCAAAATCGGCTTTTTGCGAAATGGTTATATTATTTAGCTTTTTGCTTTGTTTTCATAGTTCATTCGCGTTAAGAAAATAGTGAGTCATCGTTGTCAGCCGGCCCCTCGACCAGTCGGGTCGCAATGTTTTTAATTTGTTGCGACCCGATTAGTCGAGAGGCGGGCTGACAGCGATGACTCACTATTTTCTTAACGCGAATGAACTATAGTAATTTGGTTGCCTGGACATAAAAACACATTATTTACATACCTTGATTAAAAGTTTTACATCAAAGTCCTTTCTAAAAATAGCAATTGCCAATGACTTAAAATAAAATATATTAATCTTGCTGAGTAAGTTTTGTGAGTCATCTGAAAAAACTCACGCACGTTCTTTTGGCAATTTTAAGGTCAGTTCAAATGACCTTGAATTGCCGCGTTTGAATCTTTTACCTAGCTTAAATAATCCCTCTAGTTTTCCCTATTGATATCTATCTAAGTACTTATATAAGTTTGGACGTCACTAAAGAAAGCTCAATAACTTAGTCTCAATTAAATAAAGGTCTGTTCAGTTTTCATGCCAACCCTTAAACTAAAACATTGTTCTTTCTAGCATAAATTCAAATTTTTAAAAAGCAAACAAACACAGCGTGGGCCACGTTAAATATTTAGGATGTCTATGCCCGAATTGCGCGCGCAAACGCAATATTAGCGCACGGTCAACAAACGTGGTCGTAACCCCGTTGTCTGCCATGGTTTATACGACCAACAAGAATATAAACAAGCCAGCATTATACTGAGGAACGTACTTTTTTTAATTAATTAAGCAAGAGCTTATTTATTTTGAGCAGACATGCGAAAAACAGCATCTCTATAGCATCTTTTTTGTCTTTTGCATGTCAGTTATAAATAAATATTTTCTCTGTAAAAATTGGGCTTCCTTGCTTGCTTTTAGGGAGAAAGCATAGCCTACCTAGTACCTATCTATTCGTTGCCCGTCAATGTTGGGGTCGAAAAGACCAAAAATAATGTGTGTTAAGTCTCGGATGTTTATAAGAAAACAAAAGCCCAAACAAATCCTGCCAAAAAAGCGTCGTGCCTAAATACCAGGTAAATATTCAATGACCAGCCATTGAAAATTAACCTGATATATATTTTTCAAGGACTAGCAATCGCATTGCTGAAAATCTCCCGACAACCATTTCATGCTCGCTCTGTCCAAAAAACAAAGTTTCTTTTAACAATTCTGATAAACAATATTCAAGTAAGGCAGCCCTACTACCAAATGTGTGAATATTATTTTAAAACAGGAAACCGCAATGAATGAGTTCAATTAATTCATAGTTAGGTAACGTTAAGCTTAAGACACAAGGTTTTTGCAATTAAATTTAAGTAATTATGATAGAACATGCAGTTCCTAGCTTCCTTGTACGTGATTTGAGGAATCAGTATTTCGTTACCTATTCAATAAAATACTCATAAACATTGTTTTCTACATTAATATCTAACAGTATAATATTTATTTTTACTTCCATAAGGTAGCTGAAAGTATAAAATGGCAAAGCGTCTTTATCATTTCCTCGTTAAAATTCCTATAACTACCTATTAGAGAGATAGTTTCGCCCTGCGGAAGGATAATGGAATATATATTTAAATAAAACCGGCCAAGTGCGAGTCGGACTCGCGCACGAAGGTACCAGTATCGCAAAAAACGGCAAAAATTTCACGTTTGTTGTACGGGAGCCCCACTTAAATATTTATTTTGTTGTTATAGCGGCAACAGAAATACATCATCTGTGAAAATTTCAACAGTCTAGCTATCACGGTTCATGAGATACAGCCTGGTGACAGACAGACAGACGGACCGCGGAGTCTTAGTAATAGCTATTAGTTATATTAGTACTAGCTAGGTTCTCGTTTTTACCCTTTGGGTACGGAAGCCTACCCAAAGGGCTCGAGCTGCAGTGTGGGGTTTTTATGGCAAAATACTAAATTCACGCGGACGAAGTCGAGGGCAATGACCCATAACTTTGAGAGGTCATGAAGTCTACACCATGATAAAAAAACATACATAAGTACACAAATACACATGTTCTTTTAATCGCTGGGTAAACAGTCAAATCAACAGTAAAGTCTCCGTCACGAGAAACTATAAATTTTGTAAACAAAGAACTTCTACTAAGTTACGTAGCGACAATTCAATCATCAACAAATAAACCCAAATTCAATCAACTCAAAGTACATAGGTACGTTTAATACTGTGTAAATTTGGTCGGGTTATATTAACACGCTTCTACTAGCTTGATATGTATGTATCTATGTAATGGAATCTTTTTACGTGATTTTCACCCCCTTAAAAACGTCGGATTAATTTGAAACTTTGCACACTTATCAAGGACCGATTACAATGCAATAATTAAAATAGTTTGTCGCATTATCCTTCCTAGGATCTTCAGGATAAAAGATTAAACTAAAAAGTAAAATTTAATAATAGTTTGAAAAACTAAAAAAACACGCTTTAATAGATAACCAAACTAAATAGAAGAAAATAATGTTCAATAAATTTAAATTAAGAACAATAAAAAAAAAAATGTAAAAAGGCGTGCAGTAACGTGCTTGATGTCAATTGTAGAGAGTGTTTTTATTTGGAAGTCGGTTGATTTTTTTGTAAAAAGTTTTTTATTTTTCACTTTTTAGATGTGGTATATAAAGGACCAGTTATATAGGCTAGGTACCAATAATGCCCTAAGTGAAGCCAGAATAGATTAACCCAATAACATGAAACTTAAACAAAACCGGTGGAATAAGAGTATACCAAGGTGAACTGTTTCCACCTGCGTACCCCTTTAGAGCGTACTATTGTGATGTTATGTTATGAAATGGTGTAAACAGTAAACAGAAATGCGATTGCAGCTATCCCGAGTAATTTACCGTCAGTTATTGAAGAGTTCTGATGTATATCTCCGAAGTTCTTCATCAGATCTTGATTAAAATTAAATGGGACCACATGACAAGCACCAGCTTTCAATTAAAAAAGGAATTATCAAATTCGGTTCACCCAGTAATAAGTTCTGAGGGAACACACATACAAAAAGAATACAGTCGAACTGATAACCTCTTCTTTTTTGGGAAGTCGGTTAAAAGATAAACAGCTATCAAACGATACTTATAGATCTTAAAGAAAAACAATCCACTGGGGATATCAGTTGTCATAAATATCACGCTTCGGGGATCGATGGGGACCATGTCTGATAGACTATGAATACGATAGGGTTATTTATCTACGGCTCTATCTTTTATCAGCTATCTATTATTACAGTAATGGTGGCGGGAACGAACACTGATAGTGCACTACCGAAATAAATTCACCCCTACTCAGTTTACAAGTTTTCATTTCACAGAGTGTTTAACTTGGCTATTAAATAACGCGTTTCGCTTGATTTTTCAGTTTTTTTTTTAATATTTTATTTTGCACAGATGGACAGAAAACACATTTCGTCACTTAGGTAGGTCAGTGGGTACCTATTTTCAAGTACAATAAGAAAAACAGTAAATTAAAAAATCAAAATCCCGACTTCATAAGGAGAGAACTAAAACGATGTAAACATGAAGAAATAAATATTTAAAAAAAAACATAAACAAAATTTAAGTTTAAATACAAATATGGGAAAGTATGCGCAACACACAACACACGCAACAGAAAATCAAAAATATAACAATTGTTAATTCACAGTTCATCATTATCCATTAGACTACGCTTTGGCAACAGTAATAATGCAATAAATATTTTGAACTAGCTGTATGATTAATAATTATAATGTTGCCGTCAATTGTGAATCCTAATGTTACGTAATAAGTATGTTCGAGCAAGCTTTCGTTTACTTTGACCTGCTACAATGCGCTTAACGTGCAATAAACTTATTTCTCATATAATTATCTATTGCAATAAAAACTCAAAGAGAGCACACCTTTGTCAACTTTTAACAAATGAACGACTTAGACGCCTACTGCAAGCACTGGTTTGAGGTGGTTTATGAAAAGTTTTCTTGGAAGGACTTGGTGGAGGCCTTTTGTTGAGCTGTGGGACAGCAAAGGCAAAAAGTACATGGAAGGACGACATTGCTCCCACATTTTGGTCCTTCGAGCCGGATAGAAAAAGGTTAACATGCGATTCTAAACTATACAGTAACTATTCAGTAGAATCCCATGTTAACAAATGTCGAGTCACCCTGGATTTCGAATTAATCATTTATTTTGTGCAGGTAGGTACTTGTCAAAACCTTCTTATTTCTAAAAAGCTTTATTTTGGCACCTAAGTAGATTATGATACGTTCTTAACACTTATAAAATATTTAAAGTCAATTTAGAAACTGACCCTATGATTGACTTTAATTGTATAGATTTAGATACGATTCCGTAGGTACTCAAAGATAAGTCAACTCAAAAACCAGTAAGTCCGCTCTTTGATATAAACGAACGAGTTTCAGAACTATCCGGAATACTCTTCATGCCTTCGTCGCTATAAAATTTCCCCAGTTCCGCGATATGAGGAATTCTTCCTTCTGTTGGAATCTTGGCAGAGCGTCGCGACTTTTACTTATTTTTCCTTTAGTTTCGCAAAGAAGATACGGTTTGAAAGGAAACAGAAACGTCGGAATAATTTGTTTTCTTATACAATTTTTAGTCAGGAGCAGTAGTGTTTGCAAACTTGCCACAAGATAAAAGTGAAATATAGGCATTATTTATAATTACTAACAAAATGGATAGGCGTAAAGACAATAGGTACCGATTTAAATTATTAGCTATGGTTGAATCGAAGTACATAATATATTAACAACTTTCTCCAAGGAATACATAGGCAATACCCAATAAAAATATGGATACTCCATACAAAGTGGCCACGCTTGGGGAAGACCTATGTCCAGCAGTGGACGTCTTTCGGCTGATATGATGTTGATACAAAGTGATCGTCACGAGACCAAAAATGGTTTAGGCGATATTTTCATTTTCTTTTTTGAGAATTCTCTATGGATTTCTTGGAGAAAGTTGAAATGGGCAGATGAAGCCAGTCTTTAAAATATAATCGCACCTTTTCGTCACACCACACTGCGTGGGTACGGAAACTTGCATATTTTAAGCTTTGGAAAGCATTGGCACAAATGCTTTCATTAGGTAACTTTACGTATTTTATGGTAACAATACGCTAGGCGATCGCGTTAAAGGTTTTTGATCAAATGCCACGGCACAAAATACCAGCTTTTAACCAACATATATGCGTACCCAAGACTTTATCGCCTGACTAAGTAGGTAGGTACTCACAATGGAGCTTATACATAAAGCTGGCTAAATGCGAGTGTTCTATACCGTCCTACCGTCCACGGACGCGTATAGTTCTCGCCAAACTTCTTGGTCACCTTGAAGTTGGCTACAATGGCTGCGCAGTAGTAAATCTCATACAAAAACAGCACCGATCCGTGCCTTGCGCATCGGAAAGCCAACATCAGGGCGGCCCAGAAGTTTGTCGAGAACTATAGCTTCATAGACGCTTCAAAATACGCCGTGCAGCTTGTGAAGCCTAGCGTACTGCCTGCGTAAGTTTTCAATAATTTCAACAAATTCCGCTGCCGTTCCCATCATTTTTATAACACGTGCGTCCACGCGATGTACGCCCCGGCGTGGCCAAGGCGTGTGACATGCGGTACGGTAGGCATCATGAAGCCTGAATGCAGCGACGCGAGCGTTACGTCACAGTATAAATATGGACGAACAGGACGGAAACTACCTAACGTAGATCCCTAAGCGGTTGTCGCGATGCTGTCAGTAGTGCGAGCCGCTTAGGGGTCTCGTCAACTCTCGTCGATGCGCATTTTTGAACGTTTGTAACTAGTTTCCGTACTCTTCGTCCATATTAAATATAATATATAATAAAATACTGCGGTTACGTTCGCGTCGAGATTTTTTTTATTTTAATTAATTAATTATGAATACGCGTCAATGAAGCTACGCGTCCGTGGACAGTAGCACTAAGTGCAACTCTACCCAACCCTTCGGGAAAGGAAGTCAGGCGTGCTTCTCAGTTACCTATGTTTTGACTCAAATTATTATTTTTTTGTTTAAATCATTTCAAGTTCTTTTGAATTGTAAAGGAGTCAGCTGGGACATAACAGCTAGTTGCTCGTTTGTTTTGGTTTATAAAACGAAGTGGAGACGCAATTAATTACAAGTCCCAAAGGAATTATGAAACAATAAAGCTGTGACGTAAGCGCCTTGTACCGTGGTAGAGACTATAACCTACATACATACACAAAGACATCTTTACCGACATTCCTAAGAGACGTATAAAACGAGGTACTTTATTCATTAGCAAATTAAAAACATTGCTAGCGTAATAAATGAGGATAGAAAGAGATAAACTTACGGCTCCCTCAATTTTTTAAATTATATCTAATATCTTTTTAAATTAAAACGTTAATTGAAGAAAAACAAGAGTGCGAAACCAGCCTGAGCTTCACAGAAAATTCTTATTTCAGTGAATTAATATTTTTAAAAGCTGACCGAACCGAATGGTCCTCGAGGGAATTACAAACGGAGGCCCTTAAGCCCTCACAAAAAGATAATATGTTTTATGCCTTCGGTTTCTCCCGGATTAATACAAGGACCCTACATTCCTAAAGGGACTACTTACAGTGCTGTAAAAACACTTTCAGTTACGTAATTTTTTGCTTAGCGCTTCACTGTTTCGACTGGAGTCGGGTGGCAGACGAAAGGTAATTACTGCCTTTCCAAAATATAATAGAATCATTAGGTATATACCTTCATGTAGTGACCGTACTTATATTTTCCAAATAGGATAATAAGGTTAAGTACTATCAACATAAATAGCCTTTCCAGGCGTCCGGATATACGGTGGGTTCCCGCATTGTCGAGGCGGGGGGCTCAGTAGCCGTGGCTTGGTCACCCACGGTGAAGCGAAGAGGAATCCGAGGCGGGGCCGCTCGTCAGGGCTTTTGCCGATTCAGCTGACGACGTAGTGGCCAACTAGTAGGTTAGGAGGGTTCACGGTGAGTGCTAACGCGTGCCCGTGTTTCCGCCATAAGCGGCACAGGAGGACACCGTGGAGTTTTAGTGGCCACATAACTGCGCTATCTGCCCATGGTACTCGTAGCGCAGTATACATGAGCATTTCTCCACGGTAAAAAAAGGCGTCCGGATAAAGCCGGACACAGTCAGGCTTTGGTTGCGTGAAATAAGCAATTGCAGGTCGAGTGTCAGTTTGAAAGCCGAGCCGTAGGCGAGGACATTACTAATACGATACAGGCAGGCCATTTCCGCCGAGGCATATAGTGCTTTTCTCAAAAGAATGCAGGGAAATAAAACATATTTTTTATATTATACATTTAATTTATTTAAAGTTACAACAACATTGCTGGAGCGTTGTAATCATAGATATAATTTTATATTTCTATGGTTGTAATGTTCCAAATTCAAAAAACGCTCCTGCAATGGATTTGATTTTCTTTGTCCGTAAATTCAATACTTCGCGTGTTCTTTTGTCAAAAATAATGACAATATTTCCATGCATGTTTGAGAAAAATAAATTAGTAACGTGTTAATGTAATTATTTTATAAAATAAAGGGATTAAATTAATTCATCATCGTCTGTTTCTACTACAATTGCTTCTGCCGCCGAAATAAGGTTGGACTTCAATTTATATTTATCTGTGGATGACATTTTCCTCAACACGTCATTGGGAAGTTGATAGTTTGCACAGTTACTATTTATTAAAGAAAAGTACAGTTTCAAAAAGCGCTAGATTTAGCGCTTGGCGCTAGAACGCGCTATTGAACAAAAAAAGCGCTAGATCTGGCGCTGAAAGCGCTAAATTGGCAGCAATGGCACTGTCCTTCCCACGCCCTCACCGACCTTCAACTTTTTTTTTAATTATTAGGAACTCAATTTTAAAAGAAAATTAGATTTTAAAGCTGATGTCTGCCAACCAAAAATGTACTTTATGTTACAATGAATTTAAAGTTTATTTAGTTCATTACTGCTTTTTTTAATTTTGTTTTCCATTGCAATTTATAATAGTAGTAAGTAATGAATACTATTATAATTAATAAGGTAGATTGATTCATTTTATTTATTCCATTAAAGATTTTATGGTAAATGATAAAAAAGCCTTGTTTAACTTTTTTTTATTGTCTTTTCTTTTTACCCAAATGTCTGGCTAGACTGACTGGTCTATCCGGCTTTTCGGTTTTAAGACCTGGCAACCCTACACATAGTGGTAGTCTGGTTTAGTATCTTTTTAATAACTTACCTATAAAATCATTAACAGTCAAATAAACACTACGAGAAACACTTCGAACACTGTTCACAAACCTATCGATCTTCATTATAACATTTAATATTAATTAATATTCATATAATTAATATGAAAGTAACCGGACGCAAATCATGCTAGATATGAACTGAAAATAATGGGGACATTAGAAGCGGTAGTGTTTGCAAACTTGTCAAAGATAAAAGTGAAATGTAGGTGCTCTGTACGGTTAACAAAACAAGTTGGCATTATTATAATTACTAAAGGAATGGATAGGCGTAAAGAGAATACCGATCTAAGGCATTAAATATGGTTGAATAGAATCATATTATTGAGTAGGAGTTAAGGTTCAAAGATTCAAACAAAAATGTACAGTCGTTGGGTCGTATCGATATGTGGTAACGATACGACCCAACTACGAGGGTATGCCTATAACTCATTTTCCAATATGTGGGAACTTAAAAAAAAAAAACACGGCCGTACTACCTAAAAGGTCAAAAAACTGTGCTGTCAATGTCTCGCTTTTGGTGCACGAGGCGAAAGCAGGGATCCGCGCCCGCGCGGTTATTTATGCGGGCGGGCGTCAAAACGGCTAGGCTTAGTTTTATGGAAAAATATAAATATGTTACATTAGCCCATTTTCTTAATAATTTGTTCTATGAAAATTTTGAATTTTATTCGTATAACATAGTGTAATATATTTGTAAAGTTATATCTAACACGAAAAAAAAACAATAATCGCACTAAAACCGCCAGGTGTATTTTAATGGAATTTTCACCATCTCAAAGACAATTTAATTATCTATAAGTAGCCGTCAAGCCCTAAGGTTTTCTTTAAAGTCGTAGAATAATAAGATAACAAAAAAAAAAAAAACTACTGATTTAGGTTGCGCGGGTGTGAAACGAGTGCGCGTTTTGTTCCCTCGAGGTCGTTGGCAACTGTCGTCGCCCTAAGGGAGGTTTTCTCTCAAAGGTCAAACAAAAAGGATCTTGAACATTCTGATTACTTCTCGTCAACTCGCAAACTACATCCTTATCTTGGAATAGGGTTAACTTGTTCCCTTTGTGCACCAAGTTAGTTCTAAGTTAAAGCTCGCTTTGTGAGAGACATTCAAGTATTGTGAAGATTTGATGACAAGATAGGCTCTAAGTAGAAATTGATAAGGGTTATTTTCGCATAAAACGTTATGTAGTGTAGGTAACCAATCCGGCAGGCTTTTGCAAGAGCAATACGATAGCGATTTTTGCGCAATAGTTGCTCTTCAATACAGAAGCGTTAGGAGTTTTTCACGGTTTTTTTTTATAAATAAGTGCATTTGACAAACAGAGAGCAATTAGTTACCTACACTATAGGTAATGCCGACTTTTATGACATAAAGCGTTTGATCGCGTGATGATTGCTGATTGCTGTTTCTTATGCAATAAGCCTGCAGATGGGTTAGTGAGGTGTGTAGGCCCTCCTTGCTAACGAGGATTGATGCATGGCTAATGTTATCAAAAGAGTCATATGTGTAGTATATGTAGATATCAAATAGATCGCGCTTCAAACCGATAGCCGTTTTGTGACGTTGCCTCGGGTGCGCACGTCACTCGGTTATAAATACCGGTCCGAGAGGTGTGAAAAGTTCGTAACCTAAGCATGAGGTTTTTTTGTAACTGCCCTCATTTTAAAGCTACATCATCCAATAGTGATTAAGTACTCAAATTATAATTTATTTATTTGCATTTATTACTAGCCTTTAAAATATACTTCGACAGCGGCAGCGACAGCTCGAAGGAAAAAAACATAGATGGTATTTTTATCTTTGATTAAAATCACAGAAAAGATGAGACTATTTATCTAACACAGACATCCTCTTTGTGAGAGAGGTCTCAATCCAGTACGCGGGCCCAGTGCGGGTTGGTGGTCTTAGATTTTTTGTTTCCAGGACATGCCGGTTTCTTCAAAATGTTTTGATGGCATTTTATACCAGTCGAGGAGTTTTCACTAGGCAGTACCCAACATCTACTATAGGTAGGTACATTATGATGTCCCCTCTTCCACATTAAGCAGGTACCTTTAGTATAAGCCCAAAATGAACAATAATTTACAAATGCCAAATCTGAATAACGTATGTCCCCGACATTGGAGCATCGTGAAAAGGTGACGTTATCGATCCTGACTGATGTCATTAGGTGGCTCGCAGCCATAACAGGCTTCGCACTCTTTCTTTGGCGAGTGACGACGGGAAAGTGCTCGTATAGCGCGCGTACGTTAAGTACGATGCGTCGTTTACTTTTCAAGCCTTTCGTGGTATGTATGTATGTACATAGGTAAATACCACAGATATAAATCTAACTAGATGGCGCGATTGTATGTACTTCGCGAAAAAACGGAGTAAAATCACGATCAATTATCGTATTCTGAGCTTTTCATTTAGCATTATCGCGACCGGAAATCCACCGAAATCTAGAAAAATGCCATATTGAGCTGTAAAGAATGTACAGAAAAATTGTCCGAAGCATTGGAAATGTATTCTTTCATTGGTAAGTAATTTGTTTTTAAATTGTTTGTGAAAAAGTGGCGCGCTTGGTTTTCATACAGATGGAGGGACTTGCGTTATCTAGTTAGATTTATGTCTGTGGTAAATACTTTCTTGGTTAACGCTTTTGATATTGAAATCTCAGAGAATTAGATACCTTTTTTGTGAATCAGCCCTCATGGATTGGCACTCTATGTATAGGGAAAATAGATGTTTGTGTTCCGGTGCCATGAGACAGGTGCCCGGGACACAAGCACAATATAATTCAATTTGAGCACAACAAACAATCATAGCATAGCAATTAAATTTGACTTTTTACTTATAATCTATTAAGAGATTGAGGAGCTCGTGGCTAAATAATAACAGCCGCACGGTCCATCATCAAGGTTAAGCAACGCTTGACGAGGTCGGTTCGTGGATGGGTGACCATTTCAACATACCGAGTTTTCACCGTGCCTCGGAAAGCACGTTAAAGCTGGGCACAAATCATCGGACGCGGCTGACGGACGCGACTTACAGCCGCGACTTAAAGAGTATCTAGGTAATGAATGTACATTACATTGTGCAAACTATCGGACGTAAGTCGCGGACGTGACCTTGGGCATTAATTGTGAAATTTTAATTTAATCAAAGTTAGTTTAATAATTTTATTTTATATTGTTTTATTATGATTGTAATTGATTTATGTTTGTTTGAGATTCTTATTTCAATTTAAATGATCTACTCTGTAAATGATGTGCATGCCTGAAAGTGACTTGCTTACACAGGATCTTTTCTAAATGATTCATTAATAATATTAATGTGTAAATAAGTCGTTAAGTCGTTGGAGGTAAATAAATAAATATTACAGGCGTAATGTTATGTTACATCTACCTTAAATACCGTTTTAATTTTCTTATCTCCTAACGAAATATGAACATGCATGACAGTACAAAATGTTTTATTTTGATACAATTGATACGGCGACGGTTCAGTGACCGTAACTCTTGTTCCGATTTATGAAACACAAAACACAATGGCAGGTATGGATTTGTTTAAAGGTACCCAATACATCCAGGCTATATCCCATTTAGAAGAGAATACGGATTCTCTTCTAAATGGTGTGAGTATTTAACCATACTGAAAATGACAAATAGTGATAAAATATCAATGCAAAACATATTTTTTTGGGCATTTTGCCAATTCTTTGGCTTGTTTTGAATTAGCGTTATCATTACCATTAGGTAATACGTATGACACGTTAAATGCTCATTCAGACAACGATATTTGATACAAATGTAAGTGTCTCTCATACAACTTACTTGCCAAGGACGAGGAGCCTTTGGTCTGCCACAATACAGTACGACACAACTTATATGTAGCATCTACAATATTCGTAAAACCGAGCAGTTCCGATTTATACAAATAGAAATCACTCACTATCTCGCGAGAAAGCGTTTTGAGTATTACCAATTTCATTACAATATATTTTATATTGTTATCAGGGGTCACCCAATAGGCTCTTAGATTAAGGTTATATTGAGTGTGCGTAAGGGACAGATAGTCGTGACTTGAGAGTATGTGACTTGTATACATCTGTACCTTTTTTACATACCTATCCATCCTCTTTTTTATTGAACTATGATAGTTAAGACAAATTAGGGTACGGGGGCAGATCAGGATGTGATCGGCAGGCTTATTACGTATCTTGCAAGCACAAAATTTTTGCACATTTTTTTTTTTTTTAATGTTTCGCTTCAATAGCTAAAATTGTGTAATAACCTAATCTTAAAAAAAATTGTAGTAACCTAATCTTTATCTTTATTATATGAGGGTGAGAAATTCGCTAAACTTTCCAACGCGGCAACATAAGAAAAAGTTTCACATAGGTCCTTTCAATGTCGACGATATTTTTGTGGTTGCTGGTGCGGTATTTTTTAATTCAAAGGCTAGAAAGCCTTACTTATGTATTTATGTTATTTTAATCTTAATTTGAGCATGATTCTTATTTTTTTTATTTTGTCATTTCGATTGTAAACAAGCGTCAACAATGGGACTGACTGAACACATGTTTTCAACTAGCTCAGAAGTCAGGGCTTCAATAATTATGTGGGAGGAACCTAGAAATAACTCGGATACTTCGACCCGTTGGGATCTATTGTGGTCGAACGGTTAACATACACTTAATATGTCAATAAAAATATTTGAATTTGAGAAACTTAACTTACCGTAATATAAACACTTATCAGCAAATTACATATATATAGTACCAACATTTCACCTCCCAATTTGAATTAAGAATCTATGGTTATTTTTTTGTATAAATATGGCCCTATATTCCTACGATCAACTTTGCTTTTTCTTCTATCCGTACATCCAAAATGGCGACAATAATTTCAGAGGTGCAATTTACATAAAGCCTACTTTGTAGTGTTATCTTAGTGTTGCAAGATAATTTATTATAACGATAAGGAGCAGATGAAACCACTCGTAGACAGTGACTAATAATAACTTTAACGTGCAACAACATTTTATAGACCAATAAAAAACAGATTGTATTTGTGTAGGAGTTGCAGGTTTTTCCGCGCAAGGAGTTGCAGGTTTTCCCGCGAATCTATACTAATATTTTAAATTGGAAAGTAACTCTGACTGAATGGTTCATTTATTGGCCCCGTGGTTGTTTTGAGAGATTCGGTTGCAGCCCGTATTCGGTCACCGACTAATGTAAACTGGTTTTCGGTTAGCCGTATTCGGCCGCAGGCCGTTTTCGGTGACCGAACACGGCTGACTTGTTGAAACACGACACTCATTGTTAAATCTATGAAAGCGGTCGCCGAATCTGGTAAACCGACAAATTAAACGAATACGGTCGCTGTAGTCGGTGACCGACTTAATGTAAACAGCCCAATTCGGATAACCGATCCGGTTCAACCGAAAGCGGTCGCCGTACACAGTGGTCCACCGAATGTAAACGCGCAATTATGCTCTAAACAATTGTCATTCGATGTCAGCAATGGCAATGGTCAAAATGTAAGGTGTTCGATAACATTTGACATTCGAATATATTTTTGGCATTTTTCGAATCGCTTACGATGATAGAAAGTCCCAGGCTTGCCAACTTAGGGCTTTTGGCCCCAAATTTAGGCCGAAAATATCCACGTTGGGCTCTTTTTAGGGCCCAAAAATATTTAGGGCTTTTTTTAGGGCCATATATAATATTTCATGCATTACGAAAGAAACCAATTGTTCCTTGAAATGCTGCAAAGTTTAATGATGACACGATTCATTTTAAAAGAGATGATAGATCATTCGTTACATTTACTCCATTTCCGAAAATGTTACAGTTTGTTTATTGTAAACATTGTATAATGTATGACCTAAAGAACTCCGAAAACTCAAATGAAACGCCAAGTCCGAATGTAAACGATTTATTTACAATTATTAACAATATGGATCTTTAATTCGTTATAATAAGTTCTAATAAAAAGTAATTAAAACTAAGTAATGTTTTATTTACCTTAGTAAAACGAGAAAAATATATAAAAAAAAAACAAATTGAATAGGTACCCAATACAGGGTTTTTTTTGGGGCTTTTGAATATTGCATTTAGGGCTATTTCATCTTGATCTTAGGGCTATTTATTTTTAGGAGTTGGTAACCCTGGAAAGTCCCTTGTCTAGGGCCTATTTACACGCTCTGAACCGAACGTTTTCCTCTTCTATATCGTCCTGTCACCCGTCAGGCTATCACTGACTCCCTTTTCATTCATATCACTAACCACACAGTCCAGTTAGATGAAAAACTGGATTTAGTTTGAGACCCTGGGGTGGATAAAGGATAGGTTTTTATCTCGGCAATCATCCATAAGGATCCTTAAGGGCGGTGGAAGTTTGTATGGCGAATGAAAGCTCGGAGAAAGAGGAAAGCTATTCGAAGTACTATAAGTAATGCTTCACAGACGATGTCGCGGGCAAAAGCTTGTATTCGAATAATAACAGAACGATATGTTATTGTCAGGTTTGATTTGTAGTACATACGGTGATGCAATAAAATATGGGCCATACTTGGCCATACAATCAAAGAACTTTTTTAAAAGACAGGTGAGAGGTTTGATCGAGCAATATACAGACGCGACGCGACAATGATTTTTATAGAAATTATTCTAGATAACGCCTCGTCACATTTTTGGGTCGCATCTGATTGTGGGACCCTTAAAAGAAAACCAAAACAAAGGGAATAACTGACCGATCTCCTTCGATTAACTAAAGCCAGTGTGTGTGTTAACTGATAACGTTTTCAGGTTTCGGTTATATTATTTACTAGCTACTGTCAGCGGCTTCGCACGCGTGTATTATACATATAAACCGTCCTCTAGAATCACTGTCTATTAAAAAAAAACCGCATCAAAATCCGTTGCGTAGTTTTAAAGATCTAAACATACATAGGGACAGACAGCGGGAAGCGACTTTGTTTTATACTATGTAAGGATAAGGCTCAATAAAGTTAGCGTTCATAATAAAAACACTACCATAATTTAAACATGAATACACAATGTATATAGCGTTTTACAGCAGCATTGTGGATCACTTTTAAGGGTTATGTTAGTACGACCACAGAGAATATAACCACTACGTTTAGTACGAACGATAGTGCCGCCGTGGGTAGGACAAGCGACTGTCTACATCACGTAGACTACGTGACAATCACGACGGCGGAGGTAAATGGGGATGTGAACGCAAAGCTGAGCGCAGATGTCACTGTCGGCGCAATGGCTGCTGTCAAATCATTTTTGCTTTATTTACATCACGTTTTTTTGTTATTTTTTTGTGTTTAAATCCGTCTACCATCGTTATTGATAATATGTATAGTCCCTGGAAGCTTAAGGAATTGAAAGACGAACTAAATAAATAAGGAGCAAGGATAACTGGAAAGAAAACAGATCTTATTGAAAAGTAGATTTTCATACAATAAAATATTTTTCATCAGTGATATGTTCTAGATTTTGCTATTTTTTTAGTGATAACGAGTTCTTTCTTACTTGACTCATGGTAGGAAAATATACAAAAATTTAGAGAATATTACTTTATTGTGTTGGTATTCTTTACGTTTTAGGTTAGAAGTATTATTTTATTTTCGGCAATCAAAGCCCTCAAGCTTCTGAAGGCCAAGCAAATGACATTCCTGCATTAGAACTTTAACAATACATTAATAGCTCTACTATATCGCCGAAGATTGCCAAGCAACATAATCAGAGTTACTTTGACAGACACATAACATAACCTATAAATATGTATAGTCTTTTCCCAGATTTTTTTGCTTTGTATCTTTGCGCAACAAATGAATACTGGGGTTGGTAAATCCTGGTACAGCACACAGAGACATATTTCGAGAAAATTTAATTTTACTGAATGATAGGTTACAAAATGTATGAATTTGACAGCTTTCAATAGCCATAGCGACGATGCGCCACCTATCGTGATAAAATGGCAGTTCACATCCCCATTGCAACCAACCTATCACATGCGAGATGAAAGACGCGATGTGGACTTCCGTCTAAGAAGTGATTGGTCGACTTTTCATACTCTTTGCCCTTTCAAATTCATTTAATTCGGACAACAGTGATCCATATTGGGTTGGCCTTGTCGAATTCATAATGCCATAATCCATTTAGGGTACGAATAGTGTTAGCCGAATTGCGTAAGTGAATTCGGCAAGGCGAAGGTTTTAACCCCATCAATCAACCAATCACATAGACGGAAATCCACAACGCGCTTTCATCTTGCACGTGATTCGTCGATTGAAGGGATCAAATCCTTTGCCTTGCCGAATTCACTTACCTATACACCATGATATTCAAATAAACAGATATGTTATGACCGTGCGCATTGTGAAGACTCGAATAGGTCACAATTGTGACCTTTTAGTCTTCAGTTTATGTCACGCATGGCGAAGAGCGATAGCTCGAGCGCTGCTGCGCGGAACACTTTTTTCAATTGTTTTGTGAGTGTATAACGTATCTGTTTATTTGAATATCATTGCCTATACATCATGAAGTCGATTTTATGATCCATGATTACAGATAGTTATAAACACATTACCCTCCTTCGGCAGTCGGGTAGAGAGGATATGATAAGAGTATCGGTTCAAATTGAACCTTGTTAAAATTGTGTCAATGATAACAATATGACCTAGCACTATGTATGTATATCTTTTGGAGTGCGGTAATCTGTGGGTTCAAAACCTAGGTATTTGAACAGCAGTCAGAAGATTCTTGGATAAGCACACAAACACATACTTATTACTCATACACCTACATTTACTAAACAATGTGGCTTCTCGTAAGCATTGAATGGTGTGTGACCATGACTCCGCTACGTCATACCTTCCACTGTCTAACGCGTGAGGGAGAGATAAGACCACAGACATACATCTAACTAGATGACGCGACTGTAAGTACTTCGCGTGCCAAAAAACGGACTAAAGTTACGATAAAATGATCGTAATCTGAGCTTTTCATTCAGCATTATCGGCACCGGAAATACACCGAAATCTAGAAAAATGCCTTTTTATGCCAAATTGAGCTGTAAAGAATGTAGAGAAATAGTTGGCCGAGGCATTGGAAATGTTTTCTTTCATTGGTAAGTAAATTTGTTTTTAAATTGTTTGTGAAAAAGTGGCACGCTTGGTTTTCATACAGATGGAGGGACTTGCGTTATCTAGTTAGATGTATGTCTGTGGATAAGACAATAGGAGTCCACTTTGTAGCGGGTGTGAGGGAGACAAAGCAATGGGAAGCCATTGAGAAGGTGCGAATATTATGTGAGATAAGGTTGCGACCTAATGGTCTATAAATTGGAAATTGCTGCGCGAATGTTTGACATTCTGACGGGGTCAAGGTTCGGTTGGTGTTAAAGCTTTGTGAAATGCAATCGATATTTTTAGGATTCCGTACCCAAAGGGTAAAAACGGGACCCTATTACTTGGATTCTGCAGTCCGACTGTCTGTCACCAGGCTTTATCTCATGAACCGTGATAGCTAGACAGTTGAAATTTTCACAGATGATTTATTTCTGTTGCCGCTATACCAACAAATACTAAAAACAGAATAAAATAAATATTTAAGTGGGGCTCCCATACAACAAATGTGTTTTTTTTTTGTGATAATGGTACGGAACCCTTTCTGCGCGGGTCCGACTCGCACTTGTTTATCTATAGCAGTTAGTGAGAAAATTGAGTGAATCTACCTGGGTTGAGTTGAGAGAGAGATTATGCATCAGACTCTCGTGTAGTGGCCTTATTTTGGGCTCCCAAGCTTATAGCTTTCATTTATCTCATTATTGATGGATTAAAATAGATTCTGATATAACCTTCGATCAATAATACTTACACTAGATGCCCGGTAAGCGCTACAAAAACGGGACGCAAAATAAGAGCACAAATACGGCTGTGGTCTTATTTCAAATTAGTATGATCCAATCATAGCAAACATTATGACGTCAAAATGCCGCAGTGTGCAATAAAAAAATATACATTTACCTATCTACCGTAACACCGAGATTTTGGCAGCAATATGCTTTTGTCGGTAAGTTTATATCATTAGGTGTTTTCAACCGAATTAAATAGTAAATAAATATGAATCAATTACCAAATATTATGATTGTTAGACCAACGTTTGCATCGACAACTCGAACGCGCCAACTATGTTATTGATCAAAGGATACATAATATCATGACGCATGTATTTCCCCGAAGGGTAAGGCAGAGGTGGACTTATAGTACAAATACATTTCGCTAGTTATGTTTAAGTCCTTAAAGGGGGCGAGCTTATTGCCATCATCGGGGCACAAGTCCAGATTCTGGGCAGATACTGAACAATTCCAGACGGAAATCCCGTGCCCAGCAATGGCGCTTGCTTAGAGATATTCTTATTAAAGGTGAACGCGCACATATCCGCGCCGCAGGAGCGCACTCGCCGCAGTCATCGCAAATTCTCAAGGCCCCGCGCAACGCGCCGCACGCATCGTAATCGTATCCACATCTTTGAACAATATTTTCTATACGGATACGGATGACGTCTCCGCACCGCCCGCATCGCACTCGCCGCAAGCATCGAACGCGCCGAGTCTGATGACGTCATCCGCACGCGCTGGTGGAATCCGTATACCTACAGAATTTTGCTAAAATACGGGTAGTGCGGCGCGGATAGGTGCGCGAGGCTGCATACGATTTCATATAAAGATTTATGAAATGCGATGACAGCGGCGCTTGTGGCTCCTGCAGACCCTGCAGGGCGTCTAGGTGCGCGTTCACCTTAAATCCAATGACCGTGGTAAATTATGTTAGCCAATCAAATTAATTCATAGGTAGAACAACATAACATAAACAAGACGCCTATATTCTCCGAAGAGTTTTGCAGAGGTGCAGAGGTTGTTTAGATACAACTACTTTTAAAGAACATCAGTCTTCCTCTAACGGCTTTCGAAACTCCCAGTCCCGTTGTACTGTCGCAATAGCAAAGTTCTTATAAGACCCGTGGGAGACATGATGGGTTGGTTTAATTGTACCAGATACTATACAACGGTACGGAGTAGGAGTACCACTTGATGGAGTTATTTTATCTCAATTCTAGATCAAGCAACCGTAGAACGTTAATATGGAGTTATGCATTTAATCGATAACATAATAGATGCATGCTTAGATTAGCATTTGAAAGGAAAACGCGAAACTGCACTTTGTATTGGTAAGATCCCGTTGTTGAAACGTAAAAAATGTGCGGTGTAGGTAATGCCATGTGACGTGTTATGTCTACATTAGCATTATCTTGCAAAAAACCGTGCAGTACAATGCCCTCTCAACCCCGCCTAATTCAATATGACTCATGTGCTTCCGATACATTCTTACACATCATATGTTACTATCTAGACAAGTTGGATCCATACTCAGTAAATATTTCTGAACAAAAAGATATTCTGCGAAACCTTATAAAAGAGAGTTCATGTTACAAGGTCAAGGACTTGATATTTGGCGAGCAATACTTTTACTTTAGCAATATTTTCAATGGATATATATTATAATTATTTACTAAGCGATAAACTATACCCATAAGTATTACTCAGTACAATAACAGTAGGAGCATGGAGGAGTTCCATCTTTACCATGCTACTTTGTAAATATTCACACGGTGAAGTGACCTGTCATTTCTGTCAATCCCAAGATTTTCTACAGAACAATACGGGCAGATATAAAAGTCCATGTCATACACAAAACGCTATAGACTCGGTATGGTAACGGTAATTTCACCGCAAACCGCAAAATCCAACATCAAATTTTTGGTTTCCTTCAGTTGCCTCAAAACATCGTTTAAAATTTACCACCATTCCACTTGAAGAACCTAAGGTACAGATCAAACCTTTACACGAAACTTCTTCGATACTTCTTTCGAAAGTGTTCGTGGCAGATGCCATAAAAGTTCGATAGAAATTGCAACAATGCTTTAAAACTAACTCTGACAGATTCCGAAGGAAAGTTGCCTAGTGAGCCTGTGGGCTAACTTTCACTGGCGTACTTCTGTGTATTGAATCTAGGTTACCTTTGTGAACTCCTTAGGGATATAAATATGTATTGTGTATAAAGTTTTATAGTTCAACAGTCTTAGATATAACGTTACGGCTAGGCTGTACAAAGGAAGGCTACAGTGCTAATAAAATTGGTGTACCTACTGCGAAGAGGAAACTCCCAATTTAATTAAGCATTTCGTATATTTTATACTAGCTGTGCCCGCGGCTTCGCCCCCGTGAACTGCCTAATTCAACCTACCTACCAATTTTAGGGTCATTCTTCAGCGGGGAACCTTAACACCGCCGTTCAGAAAATTACGTCAAATGCACAACGCCATCTATCGAATATGGAGTTCAACTGTCCGAGACTCCGAGTATCTGAATTGCGTGTGTTGTGATATTTTGCTTATTGGACACTTTAAATTCATTTATATTTTGATAGAGTAAACCGATTGCTATGAAACAATAACTAAGTAATACTTCAAGTTACGTACGTTTTTTTATGTATAAAAGTTATCTACTTTGATTTCGTACATTTTACGTGATGCGTGCACAACTAAACAGATAAACAGACAAAAATTCCAAAAATGCTGGAAATGGGTCTGATGGTTGTTATCTTTTATCACACGGCATTTTTTTTTTGGAAATACGATTGCGTTCGATGTACGTACAAAAACGACTTTTCTACAGATTTATTATACTTAATTTTGTATTGATTAATTATAAGCAACCTTGCACAAAACGCATGCACATTTTAAAACAAGTCTCTTATTTACACATCTAGAACAGGAAAAGCGTCAACAAAACCAAGTAAGTAAACAAGTTAAGAAAATGGAAATCAATACAGTACAGTATGACTAATCCGAGATAGGATGATAAATATTAATGTGGCACAATTAGCAGTCAGGCTATTCTGAGTGAAGGTCAATGTCGACACGAGCATAGCAGACTATCAAAAATAGACTCCGACGAATTGAGAACCTCCTCCAATAGACAAATTGTCTACAAAATTGATGCAACGGCTATGCAGTTGATTTAGTTATGCTGTGATTTTAGTTTCGTAGACTAAACTTATTATTATATTATCTGTGACTAGACTGACATTTGGGGGGTTATCACTTTATCGTTACATAAAAATAGTGTCGAATCCTCACTATCCTGAGTGATCGAAAGTTAATCGAAAATCGAAGTAAGTAGATCCAAAATGGAAATATTTAAAAAAAAAAAATTGTTAAGAAACTAGCGGACCTTATTTATTTTCTACCAATGATATTTATGTCAGACTTAATTTTGTCGATCGCATTTATTTTATTGATGATTTCATATTTAACACAATAAAAGTGTATGTAATATGTGTATGAATACTGCTATATTTAAATATATTACGTTTATATTTATAAAATTTATTTACACCAATAAGTAAAATTAAATTGAAGAGTCATATCACATCGATTTGATGAATCACATAAGATTGAGCCTTACCTACAACACTATGCACCGCTCTTGCAACATTAAAAAAACAATAAGGTCATCAGCATCTGTCAGTTTAGTAGTCTACGAAATTAAAAATCACAGTATAGATAATTCTAGTTTAAGCGATAGTTCGGCATTTTGATTGACGAAGGTCTGAACACCGATAAGTTCAGTTTTATATTTTAAATGAAAAATAGTGCAGTCATCGGTCATGATTTTGTACCAGAGTCCCTCTTCTCTCAGAGAGTGGTAGTTATCCGTTCTTAATTTAAAAGAGATAAGTATGAGGCCGTCTCACACTAAACAACATATCTAATATGATATGAATTTGTATTTAGAATCGATTCTAAATCAAATTAAAATGAGCAATATTGACAGAAAGTTCTTCAAGACATAAATAATTTAATTGAAGTAAATTAGATTAGCTAAGTCTAAGTACTATCACATTGAACAGCTATAGATATACGAATTTACCCACCAGTTCTGTATAAGCGGGGCTTAGCAGAAACTATTAAAGCCATTGTTTGGCGTGGGGTAACGCCGAGGTCAGACCTATTCAGCCTCGAGCCGATTTAATATCGCGAACTTGCTACGACTCCGCGCAATGTCGGCTAATTCTTTCACTCGGGTAACTCTGGTTAATTAAGTACCTCGCTGACTTGCTGTACGCTAATTGATTTCAATTATGGTCTGTGCTGTAACTGTAACTACCTACTGCACTAATTCGATTTAAAATATGAAGCATTCGCTTTTATGGTTTTTAAATGTTTTATTACATTTTTATGCCATTCACCCGCCGTTAACGTTGACCAGAAATGGCGCGAATTTCATCTAGGTTATTGTCTATGGTTTCACCTGTATGAAAAAAAAATGAGCATCGCATCAAGATCAAGTAGATGCACGGATATAAACGAGGTAATGGTTCGTGAGACAAACATCGAAATTCATTAAGATCTTCGTGCGTGATTTAGTCACAACCTCACAAACATTTTTTGGAGAGGTCCAATGACTGAAATTTTATGGTCAGCTAAAATATCAAATGCCAGTAATATCCGCCTGAACGTTGATGACATCATGTATGAGTATGACATGTATCGGTCATCGGTCGGAGATTTCGTCATCGACGCTTTCCGAATAGTTTTAATTACATAGGTACAACATGTTGTTTTGTGATTTGTGGAGCAATGATAAAAGGTAGGTATACTAGAAAACATAGGACTTTATGGTCTTGAATTTGTAAGAGACGGGTTAGTTATTATATTCTGTCACAAATAAATGCAAAATATTAGACAAGCTGGCGCTCTTTTTACAAGATTTTATTTAACTTGCAATGTTCGTATTTAAGTAAGTGTTCGGGTCAAATCTTGCAGCTGAATTTTTAAACAGTTATCCTCCACCGATTACTCCACTGCCTTATTATGGGTATCAAATCAAAGGGTTTGTTGAGAAGAATACGAAAGAAGCTTGTTTAAAAAAAGATATTTAGTGAATAATTTTTTACATAAAAGTCCTCTTTGATCTAGCCCTGATTAGGCGAGCGTCAGACGCATAAACCTCGGCATATCTCTTCCTTACGTAGACTACAGATAGATTTACCTATTAAGAATTATCAGAAAAAAAAAATGGTACGGAATTCATCAAAACGGAGTAGGTAACAGACCCACTTTGCAAATACTCAGGGTAGGTAACGAAATTCTACGTCATAAAATACTGCCGAATATTTTATAACCTTCATATGCAAAACCCAGTGTTTTGGAGAGGACGTAGAAATGGAATATGTAATATAATTTATTTAGAATGAATATGAGTCATGTCACGTAGGTGTTTAAGTGATACCTAATTTTAATTGTTAGTAGATAAGGTGGGAATCTCTCATTGCTAGGTGCAGTGACTATGCTTCTGATAACGCACTGCAGAACATCCGCAGGCTTATTACGTATGAAACAGCAATTAGCAATATTTGCGCAGAGATTATACAATCATCGCGCGATTATCGCTTTACGTCAAAAAATTGGAAGACTTATTTTTGCAAATTAATCGCTCTTCAATCACGAATCCGCATTATATATGAGCTATAGCCACACCATAATAATTTTACGACAGCACTGCTAACAATAAAATTCTGCTAACTGAAATGTGCTATTATCGCAAGGTGATCGCGATCATTTCGTATTACGTATGGTTTTTGACAGCAGAGCGACAGCGATCGGCGAGCAAATGTGGCTGTCAAATTGCGATAACTTTTTCCCTTGTTGTTGGTCGATTGCCAATCGCTCGCTGATGGCTGAGTAGATACAGAAGTTTTTGAGTATTTGGCGGCTTTTTTCGTGTGTTATTTTGTGGCTACTTTAATTATCCGCAAATTAGAATAATAATATAAAAGTAAATATTGAAATAACAAATTCCTAGTGAATATTGTAATGACAAATTGGTGTTGTTTTGTGTCTCTAATGTCTACGCAACTGGACTATTTGTTGAATAATTGAAACAGATGTGATCACGGTAAAGTGGAGGATTTTTATATACTGTAGTGTTCGCTACCTCAGCGAATCTTATATGTTTACCTACTAAATACTTACAAACACATAAGATTGTGATAAGTCCGCAATAAGTATCTTCTATTATATTCTTTTTTTACATGGCAAGCACCGTTGTCGACTATTCTGCCAATGTATAAATTAAATTAGAAAAATCTATTTAACGTTTCATAGCTCAAACACGAGATAATGTAGTCTATTAAGTGATGTCCTAATGCATTATCGATTCGATTTCTTATAACAATCAACAATTCGAAGAAATTTTAAACATTGACATTTTAGTCATCCAGTTTTTCAAATTAATTATTATATTATGTAAATAAAAAGAAAATAACCAATTTTCACTGCCATATTTACTTTACCCAAATACTTTACATCTGCGAATATTAATTTACCGGAATATTGGAGCTAAATAGTAATCAAATTAACTATTGTAAAAAAACAGCCTCCACGAAGTGTTGCTATTTCTTAAGCTGGTTAATGCATCAAATGATACATTTTATAAAACATCAGACAGATAAAATAGCTTCTGTTAAAAGTGACTGTCAAAAAAAAGACTTGACTTAAAGGCCTCAGTAGCCAGGTCACTAAATTGATCGCGCAATAATTGTACAATTATTGCTGTTCCTTACGTAATAAGCCCGCCGGTGAATGAACCACTAAAGTATTGAAGATTAAATGAAAACACATTGCAGTGGGAAGTATTTTATAGGAATAGTAAATCATTTCGGGCTTTTCAGTTGGTATAGTAAGTACTCGCCAAACTTCTTGGCCGCCCTGAAGTTGGCTACAATGGCTGCGCAGTACTAAATCTTATAGAAAAACGTTAATAAAAATTAAAAAAGAAGACTACTGAAGCGAACTAAAAAGTAATAGGTACATATTCGCGAACTGGCTGACCAAAACCTGGATGTATCCTCCGACTGCACAGCATAATTTTCTTCTTTTTAGTTCGCTTCAGCAGTCCGGATTTTTTAATTATGGCGCCCAAAAGCCGCCATTTTCTATTTTCAAATTTTAATGTAGTGACACTCGCAAGGTTAAGACGAATCGATTGACGTAAGAATCATCAAAATCAGCCGACGCGTTTGGTCTCTAGAAAGCCACATAGGAACAAACATACATAGATTCATAAACACATTACCCTCTTTCGGCAGTCGGGTAAAAACAGCACCGACCCGTGCCTTGCGCATCGGAAAGCCAGCTTCTGGGCGGCCTAGAAGTTTGGCGAGAACAATTTTTGGTAAAAAAAAAGGTCCAACTCCTTACAAATATTGATAGTTTTCTCCCGTTTCCTAATGATAAAATCTTTGCAAATGTCCTGTCCAATAGTAAACTTGGTTGCCGAAAATAGAATTTGACGTCTTGAATGGAACATGAAACCTCTGTTTATCGGGCTGTTCCATTTCTCCCCAGACAGACGTTAATCAAGGTCAAGGCAGTTAGAAACCTTTCAATATGCCAATCATGGGCCGTCGTATTTAGAAGCCAAAAGCCAGAGTACCTACCTAGATAATTTTATTGTGTATCTAGGTATGTGCAATCGCTTTCTCAGACTGTCCGCGAGACCTTGCCAGTAAATTTCTTGTTCAACGCGGGTGTTCATTACAAACAATGGCTTTCGTAACACACCTCTACCCAAGTTGGTACCTATATTGATTGAGCTGCACTTAACACAGTTTCACGGTAAAGAACCTCTGTAATGAAAGATATACCTACATTTATTCATTAGGCATCACGGTTGTATTAATGAAAGGTAAGACAGAGGCTTGAAAGCGAAAATCTCAAGAACACTGCCATACGTGAGAAATAACCCTGAAACCGATGCTTAGCAGTCGCGCTTGCAGCTAATTCAATAATTTAAGGTTCCACTAGTCGACAGCACGAACTATTTTGTGCGCGAGGTTACAATGCATGCTATCTCATCCGACAACACGTGCTAAAGAGATAGATGCTGTGATGAGCAGTAAGAAGCTAGTTCGCATACGAATTAGCACTTTTGCAAATTTGTATCCAAATGGATGATGATTTAGGACGAAAACGAGCGCGCGAAATTTTATAAGCAGACCTTTGGGGAGTCTAGATATCATGAAAATACGACTAAATGTATAATTTCAAAATAAAATTATTTGCATTGTTGAATTACTAATCTATCCCTTTATGGAGGTCGTTTTGCAATTTTCCTTCTTCTTATGGTATTTGTTTCCGCTCAAAGATGCGTTAAAATTAGTGTTGAAATAAGGAACTTTCGACGCTCGAAAAACTCGACGATTAAAAAATTTTTTTTTTTACTATTTTGTTTCTATATAGGGCTAGATAATGATGAGACAAATGACATCATTTTTTATTTCGAACGTACATCGTCAAACAGTGGAGTAATCGCCAGACTACGTTTGTAAGGAAGATTGATCTACTAGTGTCCTTAAAACGAAATAAGTAGGTAGTACCACGGGGTCTCATTGCTAACAAAGAAAATTTGGTTCAAATAAATCTCACTAGATGGCGCGATATGCACGTATCTGTTATTGAATGTGTGTAAAATTCACATTTTCTGGAATTGAACATAAAAATTGTATGTTCTTGTTTAATCAACTCTCCTAAGTACAAAATTATGGCATATTGGGCTCTTAATTCACATTTCAAAGATTATTTTAACGGATCATTTAGAATTGATGCCAATAGATGGCGCATTTTTAAATTTGTGAGGTATTCCACTCGATTGTTAAAATTTGCATTGTAACACATTTTGGTGCAAAAACAACTGTAAAAACGTGGCAATAAATACTATAAAACGAACCTGTACTGTATTTAAAGAAAAAAATATTCACGAACTTAGTAAACGCTTTTACTTGCAAGTCACTGCTAACACCATCTATCTATCACCGTGAAACAGAACCGAACGCGTTCGATGTACAAAAAATAACAAGAATAATCAGATGAAAAACGCTAGTTACGTCGGCACGGTTTCTTTGTATGGGATGAGGCATCTGTATGCTAGTATTATATTATCTGTGGTAGTACCTACTATACAAACGGATAGATAAAATATTACAACCTCGCTCTATAGTATAGTAAAAGCTGTCAGCTTACAGTAAGCTACACCCTAAATTAAATTGCAGTATTGTCGCCGATAGCGATATTTACCAGACAACATAAAGCTGGACCGAAATAGAAAATTATGCCGGACTAAAAGCGCGCAATCATCACGTGTCAATTTAATGAATGCAGAAAACTGATTTGTTAGTCCGAAACCGTGTTAAATTTTATGGATTATGATGTTTTTGCCTTTGAAATGAATTGGCAGGTTCAGCGAGCAGTGTGGGTCAATGGACTGGCTATAGAGGTTGCCGAAAAACGAATTTAGCGTGGAGAATTGTTCCGGAACTCCGGAAGGGCGATGGGCTAATAACCAGAGGCTTCACTGACAAATTTATTTACGCTATAAAGCTGAAAATAAGCTGTAGATAAGCGTTGTCAAAAATTAGTAACAGTCGTTATCCTAATAAGATTCTTTGCGGCCAGTGAGCAACAAGCCTAGGTCCTAAAACGATTATTTATGGTCAATCAAAGGCAACAAGCCTTGGGCCAACCTCTCCCAGTCTTACTCAACTTTACTATCGACTTCAAGGCGTATTGTCTTTCACACTATTTCCTGTAGCATCGATTTTTTGGGAGCGACATGGGTTGCTAAGCATTTAAATGTCACAGACAGTCTGATATCCTTTCTCGACTAGTCTCCGACCCCTTGCTGGGTGGCCGCCAAAAATACATGTATAACACGCTTCTATAGGTACCTACCCGATAATTCTTATTTATTTTATATGCCTACGTGCCTGATATAAATACTATTGTTATTCCTACCTTTTCTCAAACACCTTATTTAACTCCGTACGAATATCGAACGCGCGACCCGTGACTCAAAAGCGAACGCTTACTTTCGGCACGTAAAAAAATATTAGATTGTCTCTTCTCGTAAAAATGTTGCTTATTCAATTGGATATTATGTACTTTATCGTTATCTAGATCTTGACCTCGAAAACAGGACGAATTCCGACGAATCATTACAAGTCTAGCGCAGGGAAAGTAGTTTTTTTTTTTTTGCAGCCGCCCTTTCTTGGCAGAAGCACTTTCTTCTTTATAAATTATTGCCCATGTGTTATTCTGTTGTATATGCTATATTAATGCAGTTTCATCAAAATCTGTTCAGTAGTTTTTTACGTAAAGTGTCAAACATCCATCCATCCCCAAATACTTTTGCATTTGTTATTACGAAGTAATAGTAGGACAATGAAATGGAACTCACATGACTTTAATCTATACCACTGGTATCTGATGCTATCATACACTGAGCCGGCCACATTTTTCACAGCTTTCGACATTTTTATAACACTATATCGATTTGCAAATAATTTATTACTTATTGCACTAATTAAACAATAAAAAAGTCATTTTTCATCCGCGATTTTCAACTGAATCATGAAGTGAATGAAATACAGACTGATAATGAAACCAGGGGTTATAAACTTTGATTCCTTTTGGAATATCAAGACTTTTTTCATTTCAAATTAGAAATTATAGGTACATAGAAACTTGGCAGCTTGGTTAATCAATAGTTAAGTAACTATTTTTTATTGAACATATATCAAATTATAACCACAGATGGTTAATCATAATCAATAGGTAAGTTTTTTTTTTAAATTGAACATAATTTAAATTATAACCACAGACGGTCAATAGATTATTTTAAAATCATAGATTATTTAAATTTTTTTAGCTTGTAGGTTAACTGCTCACATCACTCTCTCAATTTAACCAAGTGTTGAACACCACTGGCTGATATAAAGCTGTCAATAATGATAATGGTGATAAAATATCTATTGTGTGGAACACCTCATGTATTTGATAGTGTTGATTAGATGTCTAAGCAGTGAACTGTGTCAGCTTCTACAACAGATCAACAGTTCTATTTATAAAAATGCAGGTTATTAATCTAGGCTTAAAATAAAGTCAAGACCTTAAAAAAAATAACTCTACAGAGTTAAATGTCCAACAGATTTACTCTTTGGTACTTCTAGATTTTTTTCCCCTTTATGCTCATGCTTGGCCACGATCTCATACACCATATGAAATAAAAAAATATCCTACCCAAGAAACAGACAAATCTTTTACACCATTGTGTAGAACATAACAATTTAAAAACAATTACCATTTTTTTTATATTTTAGTATTTGAATAACAACTTTTTTCTTTTTAAATTCTTTAAACAATGGACCTGCCTTGTTATCTCTGCACCACCCTTGGTTGACTGGTAGAGAATGCCTAAGGCATTAAGTCCCCCTTTTTGTGCATGAAGTCTAAATATTTAAATAAATTAACAGTTCCATTGAAATGTAAACATCTAAATCAAATAGTTTTGTTAGCATAATATATTGCTAGTATTAGATTTTTATCACTAGCCTGTTATCATAGAAGCAAATGTTTATTGTATTGATAGTGGTACAAATAGGATCAGACCAGTTAGCCAATCAGTAGCATTGCTACTGGATAAAACTGGATAGATTATCTAGATAAATTTGCTTGGGGACATCACTATGCCAAACAGGCCACTTCTTTCAGAATAGATGATCATATATACCTATTCGCGCAATATAATTGGTGGACAACCATGCATGTAAACATCAGCTTCATATTGACTAAAATAATCTCTATTTTATTTAAATACCTACTATACAAAATGTTGTGCTATAGAAAAATTATCGCCATGCAAAACAAGCAACTACTTCTTACATACTAAGTGCAAAAGTGTTTAGAATAGTAACGGAAGATAAAAGCTTCAAAATTACGTATTTGGGGCAAGCTTATAGCATCTTACTGTTTATTTTATGCTTGTTAGTGTTTAGGCAGCTTTATGAGTCATTCTAATGCGTCATATAACAGATTTGGCATCAGCATAACAGTTAATCGATCTTACTGGTCCGCATATGGATAGATACATAACAGTTAATGCTCAAAACACGGTGAAATAAATTAAAACAAAATGTTAAATGAAACACAAAATGTATTGTTAATAAAACTAAAGCGTACACATAATCTTGCGGCTACTGTGCATATAAAAATCATAGCTTCTCGTTTACTTGTGACGTTCGAGCCGTAATTGTTGATGCTGGTGTTTGCGAAATCATCACTGAACCTTTTATAGCCGTCGGACGGCGACGACGGGCTCCTCAAAGAAGCCATTTTTCAATACTGAATTTTTTTGACATTTACATTTACTCAATTTGACATTAAATTATTGGTGCGTTCTCAGCGATCGTATTTATTTAATTATTAATAACCATAGACCATGTTACATTCTACTGTATTGAAAAATTTATAACATGAATTTTAAATATTTGAGATTGCGTATTAATTTATTTTATAGTAAGCTATCTTACGAACCCAGGAATGCAGACAGCAGCACAATTGAACACTCAATTGTTGAGTTTTCCAACTGATCCAGTTTAGTTGCAAAATAATCATTTAAGTATTTGATTTCAATCATCCTTAAACAGCATTCAAATTATTATAATAAAATTGATAAACACAAAAACCCACCCGTCAACATAGATGACTATCATGTATTACACTCCTTTGGCCAAAAGGCCCGTAGCTAAACTCCAGTTTTATACTCTACAAGCATCCATCGACAATTTATTCTATGACAATTTCTTTTTTTCTTGATCCCGGTTGGAATGTGAGTTGATGTTGTTTTCGATGAGAATAAATCCAAAGGAATAGATTTATATTTAACTAATTTTCTCCATTCCATGTAAGAATTAAGGAAAGTATCCTGCAAACAAGTGATTGTGCATTATATTTTTGTTTTAGTCAAACTCAACATCTTCAAAATATGCATCGAAAGTTTTGACGTTCCCCAAGTGATTGTGATTTATCAGTGAAAGATTGATATTTATGTGTAATTGCATCAGTTTCACAGTGTAATTGCTAAATAATCGAGTCTAAATCACTTGTTTGTACGGAGAAGTGCTGAAACATTTATAACCTAAAACTTAGAAGTCAGGTGGTGAGTTTGTTGTTAAGGTTGTTTTTCTGTTTGTGCAGATTCTAAATGGCTCCACCACAGCCTAAGGCAGCGGCCAAGCCCGCTGCGGCGCCCGCTGGAGGCGTCACCAAGGCCAAAGTTGGCAAACCAAGGAATTATGACCTGGGAAATGGAGTAGTTCGCTTCTCGAAGTCAAAGATGTTCCACAAGAAGGTAAGCTGGTTTCCTTTACTATCATTGATCTAAGCAACTCGTAAATAACAAATTGCGGGCAATTAGAGATAATAAGTAACATGCAGTGTCAACCAGTAACTGTCCATGTGTAAAATTGCAAATGTGGTGTCTCACAATCTGATGCAGTGCTATCAAAAACTTATCAGGTCTTTATATGGAGTCATCTTATGAAGGGCAAGTCGTTGTTGAACTTGCCAGGTCTGGAACTTAAATTTAGTGCAATGTTTTTCTTTGTGGTTAGGTAGCATTGAAAGTGTGGTAGGTTGTCTTTTAGAAAATGAGAGAATTTCTTTTATCAGAGGTGTTAGCAGCTATGAAAGTATGCATTAAAAAGTTTGCTGTGTTAACCATTGAAAATATTTTACATTTCAAAGTTTGCTGTGTTAACCATTGAAAATATTTTACATTTCAAGCCTTCTAAATAATGACTATCTAGAAACTTACTCTATTCTTAATAAATTCATTGTATGCAAAATTTTATTTTGTAAAATAACTTCATTTCTCCATTTCCAGGCCAAGTACAGGTTTGTGGGCAAGAAGAACCCCAAGCCAGAGAAGCCCAAGAAGCCCTCCGTGGCCGTTAAGCAGATTGGTGGTGAGAAGAACGGAGGAACCCGTACTGTGCTCCTGCGCCGCAGGAAGTCCTTCTATCCCACTCAGGACAAGTAAGTGCTCTATTAAAATGATAATCCAACTTCCTTGGGATTAGAAAACACTTTTTATGCATCACTGCAGAAGTTAGTAAGTCATATTTCTAAGATACACTCTGATCTTGTATTCTCTAACTCTATCCCAGTTAACAGCAGTATCTTAAAAGATAGATATTCCAGTTCTTGATCAGTTTCAACATTTAAAGATGCTGTTTGCCTGCCTGGAAATTTAAATTAAAACAATACAAAGTCTTAAGACTTGCATGCAATATAAAATTGGAATAAGTAAAAGGATGAGGACTTTTCTACTAGCGAATAAATAATAATAAATTGACCTACACAAACAAACATGTGCTACACAAATAATCAAAGTATAACAGCTATTGCAAAAAAATGTTTAAGTTGTATTGTATTCATGACTCTTTGTGTTGCCAAGAATATAGTATCATTCCACTAATGCATTGAAATCTTCTGCTTCTCAATAAAATATTGGATAACTTTCTGCACCTATTTGTCAAAAACAATAAACTAAACACATCTCTTCGCTGAGAAAGTGGTTCTAAGCAAGGATTTAGGCATATTACAATGCAATCTATGAAGATGTTCATGTTTTGTCAGTTTACTCCAATTTTGTTTGTCCTGTTGATGAACTAATGGCTACAGTAGTCCCCATTCTTTTTGGCTGGGCTGAACATAGGCTTTACATTGCACATGGCAAGGCATGCTGCTGTTTTAGTATTTACTACTGTACAGCCATTGTAGCCAACATCAAAGCGGGCAAGAAGATTTGGGAGTACTGTAAATTTATTGTGATGAATGTTTCTCATAATTTAGATCTACTGGCAAAACTATGTATTCATGATAATCAACAACTTATTCTCCTCAGGATCGTCACTCGTCCCCACCACAAGACCTTCAGCAAGCACATCCGCAGGACAAGGCCCACCCTCACTCCTGGTACAGTGTGCATCCTGCTCGCTGGTCGTCATGCTGGCAAGCGTGTCGTCCTTGTGGGTGTCCTGCCCAGCGGACTCCTGCTCGTCACTGGCCCCTTCGCTGTAAGTGTTTATTGTGAAATACCAGCACGCCTAGACAAAAAAATTATCTGATAGCGTTCGAAATTTATTGACTCTTAACGCCTAACCGACGCGTATTGTACGGCGCTTGAGACCTTCTTGCCGCGAATTTCCAGTGTCGCCGTTCAGGTTCAGTTCCGTAGCATGTTCGAAAAGTGTTTTGCCTAGGGCCCCTGATCCGCGTTCACATATAGTCAAAAACTTTTATGCCAGCTATGTACTGGGTAGTATGTCGAATGAGGATTCAGTCCGCCATTGTACCCGTGCATGAAGTTTTAATAAATGAAAAGGTTCTGCTGCAAGGAACATTGTGCAGCTTTTTATATTTACAACAACTATGGGCTATAATAATGGCTATAAACAGTTTTGACTGTACCTTAGTGGCTTTGGTTCCAGTTGTGAAATAAAAGTGATTGTTTGATGTTCAGAAATGCTTTTTTTTGGAAGTGTTGTTCATTTTGAACTTATAAAAAAATAGAGATTATCGAATTGACCCTGAACATTTTTATTTTTTTTGTAATTGTGATTGTGATATTGATTGTTGATACTGTGTGACATTGTGAACTCTGTCAACTATGCACAAAAGCTTGGCAGTCTAAAAAAGTTTTATCTAACAACATTGGCTTCATCATAATTCAACTGTCTTGTTATTCATACAGAAACTTATTATTTTTTACTGTGATACACTAGCGTCGTCACAAGCACAATATCTTTCAGTGTTGTTTAAATAAATAACCTCCTTTTTTTAGAATTAGGTAAAAAATAGTTTGACGCATTTTTTTCTGTATCCTGCTAAGCACAACAATCTGTCTCCAGACATTTAGCTGCTCCATTGTTTGAAATTATTTTGTAATTGGTCTTGTAGCAGTGAGAAATTGTGCATTGACCACACTCGCTTATTCTGTTAGGAATTGGTTTATTAGAGTTAGAACACTGTTCCATTAATAACTTAAAACTTATCATAACCTGTGTCTTTCCAGTTCAACTCGTGCCCCCTGAGGCGCATTCCCCAGCGCTACGTCATCGGCACGTCCACCAAGCTGGACCTCGGAGACTTCAAACTGCCCGAGCACTTGAACGACGAGTACTTCAAGAAAAACAAGAAGAGTGCCAAGCGCAGCGTCAAGCGCAAGACTGGCGAGGACATCTTTGCCTCGAAGAAGGAGGTTTGTAGTTGATCCATACTAATTATATAAATGTGAAAGTAACTCTCTGTCTCTTTGGTAAATTTTCATGCCTAAATTGCTGCACCAATTTTGATATAGTTAGATAGGAAGTTTAAAAAAAAGGAATAAAATAATTCATTTCCAATACTTCCATGTTCAAAGCAGAAAAATCTTGTTAAAATAAAACTGAGGATTACCACTTTTTGAATGAAGAACTAATAGGCACCTTCACCATTTCGGTAAATGATTCTCAGTGTTCACCGTGTGCTAGTAAAAACAGGCTGTTTCAAAATTAAAGCATGGCAATCACTGTCGTATTAGTGAACCAATATACAATACTCTTACCACTTAAGTGCTGGCATGTTTATTAGAATACCAAATCTCTTCCTTTCAGGATTTTGACTATAGAGAACATAAACCTACCCCGTTTTTACGAACCTCAGGGCAATGGTTTGCTTCCATAGCCTTTACTTATTATACCTATGACTGATTATGCTGGCACAAAATCAGAATTTCTCTTGTTTAGTCTATTCTTTTCTTGTTGATTATCTCAACATTACTATGACTAATCAAATTTTGTATGACCAGAAAGCTCTAGTCATTCGCCACATTCACGCTTGAAAGGTACATGTGGTTACCTAGAATAGAAGGTGGGCCATCTTCTACAAATAGGCTCCATACTGACACTGTGTTTGTGATAAATGCGAACATAACAATTTTTCTTCTCTCGTTCTAGAAATACGTTCCATCTGAGCAGCGCAAGACCGACCAGAAGTCAGTGGATGAGGCTGTGGTCAAGGCGATAGGCAAGCGCGCCGACAAGAAGGTCCTCCGAGGATACCTCAAGTCGTCGTTCGGCCTACGCTCCAGCCAGTTCCCCCACAGGATGCAGTTCTAGTTTATAAGACACAATAAACATCGTGACTAAAACCTGGCTTTTATTTTTGGATATTTTCCCTAAACATTGATGGCAACGGAAGTCATTTGGCACTAGGTTGCGTTTCACACATGTACACAAACCTTCACTTCATACACTATACTTTTTTTTAACGTGGGTGTTTTGTATCGTGGGTATCGTCGTATACTAACATACTTTTAAACACAAGGAACAACTATATGTAGGCCATACAAATATTTGTTCCGTGCGCGAATCGAACCCTCGATACGCAGCGCAGCTGTCGATCGCTCAACCACTGCGCCAATAGTGTCGTTAAATACTATTACGCATAATAAATCTCAATACTCCGCACTTAGACCCAGTTTTTTGATTCTTAGTCAAGTTAACCAATGGTTAAATATGCTAACCTATGGTTTAAAATAACCGTAAAATGGTGTGGCTGACTCTGGCTTGGTGCGTATTTTTTTTCATCATTTGTTAGCCTCGCAAACGATCAAATAAGTAAATAACAATTAATGAGTCAAAACACCATTTTTCTTCAGTTGTTACTTGTTAGCCCCACAAATGGTCAAGTAAGTTGGACAGTTAATTATTTGATCATTTGTAAGACTAACAATCTATACTAATATTATAAAGAGGTAAAGTTTGTGACGTTGTAAGGGGTAATCTCTGGATCTATTGAACCGATTTTGAAAATTCTTTCACCAGTAGAAAGCTACATTATTCCTGAGTGCAATAGGCTATAATATATTTCCAAAAAAATTAGAGATCCTTATGAAAATTGCAATAATGTAACCCAAGGTAGCAAAATGTTGCCTATAAAATACATTATTTGGCGTGCGCTGAGGAAACTATTGATGATAGATAAAAATTTGTAGGTAGGTAGGCAGGGTAGGGGCAAGGTAGCCAGAGTAACCAGGGTAGCCAGGTTTGGGGCAGGGTCGCCATGGTAGGCAGGGTAGCCAGAGTAGCCAGGTTTGGGGCAGGGTAGCCAGGGTAACTAGGGTAGCCAGGTTTGGGGCAGGGTAGCCAGGGTAGGGGCATGGTAGGCAGGGTAGCCAGGTTTGGGGCAGGGTCGCCATGGTAGGCAGGGTGGCCAGAGTAGCCAGGTTTGGGGCAGGGTAGCCAGAGCAGCCAGGGTAACTAGGGTAGCCAGGTTTGGGGCAGGGTAGCCAGGGTAGGGGCATGGTAGGCAGGGTAGCCAGGTTTGGGGCAAGGTAGCCATGTTTGGGGCAGGGTAGCCAGGGTATGGGCAAGGTAGCCAGAGTAGCCAGGGTAGGTAGGTAGCCAGTTGACGGGAGCGAAGCCCCGAGGGTCAGCTAGTTGAGGAATAAACTCGTTTTACCGAAATTTGCAACCATTGGTTAGGAATTACGTCACGTTAATCAAAGACTGGGCCTTAGTCGGGTAAAAAGACGATCACATTCGAAGGCGGAATGCGCGTCTATTATAACTGGCGTCAATTTACCTAGACCCGCGTATTCACGGCTTGACTATTTTATGGGTCATATGGTTCTGGAACCATTTTATTTTATGAATGCATTCGTTCCATGTAGGTTTTGATAAAAAAAAACGTGCGACGATTCAGTCTATTATTATTATTTTTGTTTTACCCTCGCACTAGTGCGACGGTTTTTTTTTTAACAAACCCTTTATGATACGAATGCATTTATAAACTAAAATGATAGTTAACACCTTCGCCACACGTGCGCTTGTGAAGCAAAATAAAACAACTGCTTCGTTGATCTAATGTTTGCAATTGCTATTGCTAAGTGTGAGCTCATGGGTTCGATACCCGGGTCGGTCAGTGTTATTGAGTTTTACTTTTACTATCTGGAATTTCTCAGTAGCAGCGCAGATAATATAATACTAGCAAACAAATGCCTCATCCCATAAAAAGAAACCGTGCCGACGTAACTAGCGTTTTTCTTCTGATTAAACTGATAATTTTTTGTACGTCGATCGCGTTAGGTTCCGTTCCACGGAGATAGATGGTGTTAGCAGCTACTTGCAAGAACCAGGGTTTACTCGGTTCGTAAATATTTTTTGCACGTTTTTACAGTTTCATTGCACCAAAATGTGTTAATTACAATAAAAAAATAAACAATCGAGTGGAATGCCTCAGAAATTTAAAACCGCGCAATCTAATTGGCATCAATTCTAAATGACCCGTTCAAATAATCTTTGAAATGTGAATAAGAGCCCAAAATGCCATAATTTTATACATAGGAGAGAAGATCAAACAAGAAAATACAATTGTTATATTCAATTCTAGAAAATGTTCATTTTACACACAATTCAATAAATCTTTACATATCGCGCCATCTAGTGATATTTATTTGAACTAAAGTCGGCACGCCCCCTACTACATGGGATGTAAACATAACTGGCGTAATCAATATAGATGCACTTCTGCCTAACCCTTCGAGCAATACAGCCGTGATGTTATGTATTAAGAGTAGTAAATAAAACAAGGCTTGTGGACGCAGATGTTTATTTGTTTTCACTTGTACTTGTTGATGGACTGGTGTGGTCGCGGACGAGCTGACACGACGTTGCGCGTTCTCTGACCGTGACGCTCGCGCCATTCCGACTCCAGGCGGGCGTAGACACCACCTATAAAAGACGCAGTTTCATCAGAATCAAGTATGGTCAAAGCAAGACAGTCTATGATGACGAATGAACCCTGACTTAGGGCCGTACTACGATCCTTATCTCTCTCCCACACAAGAATTTTAGACCCTGTTCCATATGCTAGCTAATGCCTTGACAACCCGGCGACCTGATAGCTGTATCTACTATATAAAATGCAACTCTTGGAACCCTATGATTCCTACTGGCGCAAAATCATCATTATCCAGCCAAAAGACGTCTCGCTTCTGCAGGACATTGATACTACTGTAGTATTATATTAACTGTGTGGATACCTACCACTAGGCATCGCCAAAACGTCCGGCCTACATGCCGATATTCTCGCAACCTTCACCAAGACATATCGTTGCAGAGCGTAGCAAAACCCTGCCCCCTACTATGAAGTGCCAATGCCATCATGATAGATGTAGCTACACAGACCTTTAACACTTTCACTTTTTCAGAACGGATTCAAGACAGCAATGACACGTTATAATAGGGGGCCAAAAATGACCTGGTGGCATCTTGGACTTGGTCTGCTGATGCAGTGCAACAGTCCTAGCGAGAGCGGTGCGCATCTGTCGCGCGGCGCGCTCCTCGAAGCGCCGCTGTCCGTCCTGGTTGCTGCGCGCTGATAAGCACGAGATCCATTGACGACCCAACACGCGTGATCTCCTGAAGGATAAAAAATATAGGTCGGAAGAAAACCGTTTGCAACATGCAGGTATTATTGGTATCTACTTCTTTATCGGCTTTCAATAAACATTAATTCTCAAGTTCCAAGGAGGTATGACGTACCAACAGCAGCCTTATTGGTCGATTTGATAGCGGTCTAACCCTTCGCCTTGCCGCATTCACTTGCGCATATCGGCTGATTTCCGCATTACAATTGAGAAGTACCACCTCAAGGACAAGATTAGAGATTGTCCTCGTAATCACAGTGGAATCCCCAAGGGGGAAAAAAGCGTGACCGTCCATGTTCTAACATGGACGGTGCTATTCTATAAAAAACACACCATGAAAACTTAGGTCAAGTGAACATGAAGCTTCAATCGATCCAATGAAAGTGGAATGACAGTTCGCGACGAAGGACTTCTTGCCCCGTCTATGGTACACGCATAGGACACTAAGTCAAGTCATATTATGGACTTCGTTAGATCTTTACCGTTGTATGGAAGTGCTGGTGGTTGAATGCGAGTATTTCCTGACGGCGCGGTGCGTCGCCCGGGGCGCGCACTCCTCGCCACTGGGCGCGCTGGCTGAACTCTGCTCGCTGTCATCCGAAGAACTCGACTGCTCGCCACCCGAGTCGCCCGCCGAGTCACCGCCCCCCGGAGTGCCTTTCTTTGTATACCAGCAGTATTTGTCATTACGGCAGTGCGATTTTACGAGCAGTAGGTAATAGGCATCCCCTGTTTTATTGAGTCTTGGCAGGACTTACACTTAGGCCAGATTTCCACCTGCAACCAGCTCGCATGCAATTTGCATTATATTGCGGGGTATCGAGGTATAATGCGATCTATCGCTCGATTGTAACTTGCGTGCGATTTGCTTGCAGGTGGAAAACTGGCCTTAGAGGAAGAAGTGCTCTTTCACGGCGCAAATTTTGGCGGTTGTATTGCAATTCTGTAGACGTCGTTGGTGATTCAGGGTGCCTACTACTCCGTCAACAGCATCTGTTACGAGTATGTATGACGGACGGATCGTACAATCGCACAGCTTGCATCCTAAGAGCCTGCGTCACTGATTGCTGCAATATTCTCTGATAACCACCAGACAGATGCAGTTCAATTAGCTAATTAAGTACTATCATTTTATTAATTATAACCTACACCATCAGTTGGCTTAGTGCGAATTTTTACTCGTGCTCGGTAGCGTAAAAGTAAATATTCTAAAGGATAAGCGCTGCTGTCTGATTAGACGAAGGCGAAACCCCTTATAAGTTAACTTTATCGCGTTCGAATACGTTAAAAAACTCGCACTACCCTCAGTTTCCCAGCTCTAAATTATCGGAGAATTATATGTGACAAAATGTCAAGCACGCGTTATCTGCTGTGATTGGTTGAATTAATTTTCATAATTTAGAGCTGGGAAACCCAGCGTAAGACTCTGGTAATTTGACACAGGTTTTAAATGAACTAGTGAAGTTATCCTGAATATTAGAGCAATTTATTAGTGAACTGTGAAGCTGACTTGATATAATTTTAAAATAATATTTTATTTGTTGATAGTTAGTTACTTATAGTATTTTATACGAGTATATGTTTAAAATACCTATTAAATATTCTAAGTAGATACTTAATTACTAATTAATCTATAACCATAGCTTTTAAAGAAGACTTTAAATGAAGCAATAATATTAAAAAAAAAGGTATTATTGAAATAATTAAGTTTTTAGTAAGACAGAAAAAAGTAACTAAAATAGATAGGTATAGAGAAATAGATCAGAGGCCTTAGTGCGAGTTTTTACTCACGCTCACTCGGGATACGTAAACGATCTCTTATGTCAAAATGTATACAAAAAAAGTGGTTTCTCTTACTAAGGCCTAAGAGGCCTTCGTGCGAGTTTTTACTCGCGCTCAATCGCGTTAGCGTAAACATCATTTTGTATTGAAACTGGAAAAGCGCCGTCTGGTGACGGTGAGGCGAAACCATTTTTATTGTATACATTTTGACATAAGAGGTCGTTTACGTATCACGAGTGAGCGTGAGTAAAAACTCGCACTAAGGCCTCAGTATAAAGTGTATTATTTTATGTAAGTGGGTACTATTACGTACAAAAGTCGGAAATATTTCTTAAGAAAGGAGGATACTAATTACTTACACTAACAACTAAACTACTAAGAAGAATATCTACTCTAAAATATATTTTACTAATCTAGAATAACTCATGGTATAATAATATACTCCGCCTGGTATTCTTTACCCATGATGGTCTAAGACTACGTCACGATAAGTGTTACCATTGATTGTCCTTTTCAATAATAGTATGTGCTTTCTCATTTAGTTAAAGAAAATGACTAAATATCCATTAATTAATTAGTAACTCGTGTGATTCATCTATTTAGTTTTAAATGAATTTATATATTGAATATTATTAACGCATCGCTACTGATGACGTATTATTTGGCAAATCACGTGAATCAGCTGTCACGGGAAGAGAATACCAGGCGGAGTATATTATTATACCATGGAATAATAAACAAAATAAGTATCACTTGCATATTATCTAACGAAATATTTCATATTATGCCTTATCGAATTTATTTATATAAAATGCTCTAACTACGAAAATTACAGCACTAGGTGCCTATAGTACTACATACTAAAATATATGTTACATTACACGATCTACACTAGCCAATTACCACCACAAACAGTAGGTAGCAGATCCTTCAGTATCAGAAGGCCTCGTGGCTGCCCGCTCGTATTGGCTCGGGCCCTTCAAGGCTTACCTTGCTCTTATGGGTCTCTTCCTTAGATTCTTTCACGGGGAGGGGTTTCGGGGTCTTGATATCTTTCTCCGGGGAGACCACGGTGCTGGCTGAGCAGTTGGCGGCCAATGACTGCGCAGACACTTGGTTTGTGCCCAACGCGGGCGTACCAGGTCTCACGTTGGCTGTGTGTGCGTCGTTTTGAAATGTATTTCTAATTCTATTTTCCCCCTCTCGTATTTTCCCAACAAGTGTGTCGATTAGCGTAGGTTTTACAAAGTTTTCTGTGTAACATCGATAATGAGGCAAAAATGATTGGGTTAATATTGTACTGAGGTAACTAAAGTATTGTGTTAGTACTTATGATATAAAGTTACCGATGTAATAAACGATGTCTAATCGCTGACCACATCGTTGCAGACCTTCAAACAAAAATGACAAAACCAACATGTCGATGCTACTATGCAGACATATTATTTGATTCTTTGGCTCTTTTCAGTGAAAAATAAATAATTTAGAAAATCAAATATGGCGGGCGCGCCTTTTGCTCATGTTTAAATACTAGTCTTTTGAGCCAAAGAACATAGAGTGACGGAATTTTGTGTATTTACATTAGTTACTGTTCAGGACTATATTTTCTGTTGCCAATTGCACGCGGGCCCTATTATCTGAGCCTTCTGTGAAAACTGATGCAACTTGAAAACTTCAACCGGTATCAGTTTTCACAGGAGGCACATAATTTTGCAAGCGTGTCCCCATGGCCGCTACATGTATTGCCAATTGTTTCAGCGTATTTACAGCGGTTCTCTCCCATTCTATGATGCAGTGACGTGTATCATAATAAACCATTGTCCCCTTCAAAACCTAAATCAAAAAGTTTAAAATTTGTAGTAAGAAACGAAATGCCTTTTTCAGCGCTGGTGGGGAAACCCAGTTACTTTTTTATTTGGATTTTACGACTGGATGAACAACCCCCGAGTTCAATCTTCCACTGAGCCGGTGACAAGTGGACCGAAAAGAAAAAAAAATTATGCAGGAGTCGACCAATCGCATTGGTTCAAATTAGAGGCTCGACACGCCACTACCGGAAAATCCCAATACTAGCTGTTGCGACCAGTCCCAGGACAGGAACAAGACCTATTTAAAATCCAAATTGCAACGGTTGTTTCCACTCCACTGGACTTCGCTTCAGTGGAAACACACCCATAAACCAGTCCCCAAAACCAGTCACATTACAGGCTCACACGTCACCGCATCACTCCGCTTTCTACACAAACAAAGTGCGAGTCTCACGATTGAACTTGCTGTTGCTAGTGTACAGCTTGCCGAGCAGGCCCAGAGGGGGGCGTGGAGGCACCAGCTGGATGCCCTCCCACCAGAACACCTCCTTGCACTGCAGTCTCCCATTGTTGTCCTCACCGGGTTCTAGAGCGAAACTTAGGAGCTGGCCTTATGTACAATTCCGTGGAAATTAGTCATAGTGTGATAAAGACTTGTTGATGCACCAAGATCTGCTTGGTAAAAGCAACTTAACAAGGGTGTTTCAACTCCTAGGGAATGTTGAGCATTGTCAACTTGTGACGGCAGTCTTCATAGATACTTGGGATAATTTTGGTGCTATTTACAAATTTACAATGATTGTTGGGTGTTATTTACAAACTTACAATTTTGTGCTATTTACAAACTTAGTCTGATATTTATCCTCTTCCAAAGGCCGTCTTCATAAATACTTCGAATCAGGGGCGGCCTCCGTTGCGAGGCTCCGGGCAGGCGGCAAATATTTGCAAGGCCCTTGTCCTTTTTACAATGTATGAAATGATGATATACGAAAAATGGAAAACTTGGCACTGATTATTATTAATGCTTTACAGTTACAACAAGAAGACATAGTTTTACAATGACACAATCAAAGATTACTATTATATATGGACACAATCGTAGATGAAATAAAATAATCAGCGTTCTAAAATTGAATATCCTGAAGTAAGAATGGAAAGTGTTTTGCTTTCTGATAAAATAAAGTTAATTTGTATTCTTTTTTCTACACTATAAAATACTTAGACTAACTTTATTTTATTGTTACGAATAAATGTTTGCTAAGGCTAAAATTGTAAGCGTTTTGGGTTGTAGTGCGAGGCCCCGGACGAAGGCCTTATTCGCCACCCCCTAAGGCCGCCACTGCTTCGAATAACTTTGGTGTTATTTACAAACTTAATCTACCTTTACTGCTAGACATAATATACAATCACTAGATATGTCCACTAGGAGTCGAAGCGTCCCGAGTATTACTAGTACCACAACAGTCATTGTACCATCACCCATATAATTTGATTGTATTTAAATTTAGATATTTTAATTTTCTACAGCTTAGCTAACTTCATCAATTTATTAAACAAATTCCCTTCAAATCAAATTAAATTCAAAATTAGAAAACCGATGAACACTACAAGTAAAATCACTAAGACCCACTTGCACGAAATAAACGCAGTTAGTTGCTAACACGGGGTTAAATTCAAAGTCAAATATATTTATTCAACTAGGCCAATAAGCGGCACTTTTGAACGTCAAACAAAAGTTTACAAGTAATAACGGTTGATTCTACCGTGCATTCGGAAAAGTAGCTTGTTATGGAGAATAATGCACAAGAAACTCCATATAAAGATACTCCAATTGACAATATTGTATGAAAAACTGTCAATATATTAACCTCGTGTTAGCAACTAACTCTGAGTTAAGTTTTTCGTGCAAGTGGGCATAAAGAAGTTTATTGTACATCGTTCGTGCGTACCTCTACCCACAAGTCTGGTGAGCCTCTCGGGGAACATAAGCTGTGGAGGCTTCATGGCGATGATGTCCCGGAACTGGTTGTACAGCTCCATCACTGAGGAGTCCATCGTCAAGCGCTCGTCCGGCACGTGCTCTCGGAATTGACAACCCTGATGATGTACTAAGAAGTTCAGGTAGGCACCGAAGAACAATTCGTGAAGAACGAAATAAAGAATACACACACAATACGGAATAAATAATAAAAAAAACCGGCCAAGTGCGAGTCGGACTCGCGCACGAAGGGTTCCGTACCATTATCGCAAAAAACGGAAAATATCACGTTAGTTGTATGGGAGCCCTACTTAAATATTTATTTTATTCTGTTTTTGGTATTTGTTGTTATATCCGTAACAGAAATACATCATATTAAAATTTGAAAATTTCAACTGTCTAGTCATAACGTAAACGAACTGATAATTTGTATACAAAAAATACCGGTCAAGTGCGAGTCGAACTCGTGCGCCGAGAGTTCCTACCCATTATACCGCCATATTAAAAATGGTATCTTTTTTATTGGTGGTAAGTTTTAAGTGTGTGTTTGCTGTAATGGTTGAGTTGCTAACGTGCCCAGAAAAATCAAGGTCCAGAGTCAACACGATATAAAGACACCTTGGGCAAATTTAGAATTTTGCGAAATTTTTTAAGTACCAAAATTTGTCTTAATTTTGAACTTTTTTGTTTTTTTTTTGGATTTTTGTCATTATTTGTGCTGTAAGAGACCTTACTTTTTACCTTAACAAAAAGTTTACCTTATCGTGTTGACTCAGGAACTAATTGATTTTTATACACCTAATAGGGACTATAGACCTCAGTATCTGGTATAAATTTCAACCTGCTAGGTCCACCCGTTCCTGAGAATATCGGTGGTGACACACGGACAGACAGACGGACAAGAGAGTGATCTTATAAGGGTTCCTTTTTTAGGGTTCCGTACCCAAAGGGTAAAAACGGGACCCTATTACTAAGACTTCGCGGTCCGTCTGTCTGTCTGTCTGTCACCAGGCTGTATCTAATGAACCGTGATAGCTAGACAGTTGAAATTTTCACAGATGATGTATTTCAGACATAATAAAATAAATATTTAAGTGGGGCTCCCATACAACAAACGTGATATTTTTGCCGTTTTTTTGCGATAATGGTACGGAACCCTTCGTGCACGAGTCCGACTCGCACGTGGCCGGTTTTTTACCTTTTGAGGTACGGAACCATAAAAAAGAGATTTCTCTTTACTGTCACCAGATGGCGCTTACCCAATTTCAATACTTTCAATACAAATTGACGTTTACGTTAACGCGAATGAGTGTGAATAAAAACTCACACTAAGCCCAAAGATAACGTTTACGTTAACGCAATCAAGTAAGTGTAAAAACTCGTACTAAAGCCACAGTTCACTCACATTGTTCGGGGTGATGATCTCGAAGCGGTAAGCTCTCTCACCGCAGCAGGGGTACCGCCCGGTAGGCAGAGGAGGCCGCCCCTCCAGCGCGAACATGTGTGGCGGCTGCTCGTGATGAGGACACCATTCCATCTGGACAACCGTAGTTTATAAGCAGTTTTTTTTATTTAGTTTTATTTAGGATCCATTAATATTAATGCTATTTTTTATCCGTGGTTCTAGACAACTGGGCTTATCCCAGTTGTAAACGACCCTTTGTGCCTATTGCCCTTGTTTGTTCTGTCTCCTGCTTGATATGGAGGGAAGTGGAAATTTGTATTATATTTTTCCTACTCCACCCTTTATTCTTTTTTGATTAATTTCGTTACGGGATCCAAGACAGTTAAATTCATTCTTCGGGACTTTGTCGAGCTTAATTGCCTCGGCGCTTTTCTGGCGGTCGCCACTGTTAATTCTGGCTTTCAGGAGTTGCAGTGGTTTGGGAATAGTGCGACAGGAACGCCCAAAAAAAATATGTCCGCGTCATGTAAGAAGTAACACGGCAATTTACGGAATGTTATTTGAACTTGGATGTGGTTTGCTTATGTTAATAGTTATAGAGCTTATTTTCGAATGTTGAAGGCGATTAAAGCGCCACTCTCAGGGGTATTCTTCCGTGAAACGGACTCTAGGCTCAAGCTAGTGTTTTCTTATCACAACGGAGACGTCACATAGCGGCTGTCATTATGTGAAGAAGTTTTGACATCGAAAGACTGGCAGAGCGTCCACGTGCTGTCCCACTGTTCCGCTCCGTGGCACGGACTGCTATTTAAAGGTAGACTTGAGCAGAGTGGCCGCGACAGTCAAGGCGATAGTGAGTAGAACGCGTGAGCGACACGGCACTAAGGTTCTTCTTTCCGCGATTTTAAGTCGAGTCGCTTTGCTCGGCAGTTCACCATTAGTCTCGACTCCCATAATCACCTGATAGGCCGGGAAGTAGTTGTCGCAGAGCTGGCAGTGCAGGAAGTGGCAGTCGGCCCACAGGCGCCAGTACACGCGGCGCCACGAGCGCAGCTCCCCGTACAGCCACGTTATGTACTCGTTCAGGTTCCACGAGTGGTCCCTGGTGAGCGTAACACATGAGTTTTGACGTACTTAATTGGCGAAAATGGACATGGAGCTAGTAGGGTTTTTGAACAAGCAGCGCGAAAAGTATAGCTGTGTAGTTAAGTATTGTTGAGAGAACATCGAGAATTATCTGAGAAGTTACAGAAACGTGGCACATGGTCAGAAGCCCACTTTCAGATTTATAAAAAGGTCACTTAACGTGCAGGGCCGTTCATTTTCATTTGATCGGATGTGGCTGAACTGTGGCTCTGACGACTTTTAAGATTTTCCAAATCGAAGTTTCGAACCACCTGCCATCTCCTTCTCAAAAAGATTTCTTCTTGGAGATTACAGTTGGCTAGCTTACGGAGTGGTTGTACCAGCTTCGTCTTAAAACTTTAGAAAGTACAGGCGTAATAGTGTGCTGGCGTGTAAGAATTACATATATAATCGTAAACAAAATGTGTTTCTTACTTGGTGTGAGAAGCGATAAAGTTGCCTCGCCGATCTATCCGCATGCTACCTGCCTGGCATCCGACCTGCTCCGCTATATGACGTCCTAGTAGCTTGCCGCATCTTGTAAAAAACCAAAAAGGCAAACATCTTAAACCTTAGATTTTATCATCTATGTGTAAATCAAGAAAACATCAAAAAGCTAGACATCCTAGGCACTTTAAATTTGCTCACTCTACATACCTAACCATGACATAGCTAACCACATGAGAACCTTCCGTGCAACACATGTGGACTGTGTCACAGGCTTCTCCTGGCTTATTGGCTTCCAAATCCTGTCTAAGGTCGTCGGTCCATCTGGCTTAAGGGCTACGCTTGCAAGATTCTTTTTTTTTGACGCTTCTACTTCAATGGCCATTGGTCCTTCCATTTCCACTGCCTTGTTATGGCGTTTTAATTCCAAGAGAGACGTAGCTATGCATGACCAATAGCACAATGCCTTTTTCGCAACGTAATTATAATGCCATAATTAATATGGCCTCTAGACCTAAACAGAGTACCTATCAAAAACGTGTTTGACGATAAGGGTGTCACAGTGGTTGAGCGATCGGCTGCTGCGCTGCGTGTCGCGGGGTCGAGTCCCGCATGGAACACATATTTGTATGGCCTATAGACATTTGTTCCGGTCTGGTTGTTTGTGAGTTTATATGTTTGTAAATGCACCACCGGTTCAGGAGAAATTCCTAGAGTGGGACAAAGTTTTTAAAATAAAAAGGTGTTTTAGTGTGGTACACGTACTTGATACACTTAAAAAGCGTGGCCAGACTTGAGTAGTGGCCCCTGAGAGTCTCGGGGACCGGCTCCGCGAGCGACAGGATCATTTTGCAGTACAAGCGTGATTGGATCTTGTCTTTGCGATCCCTGATGGCTTCCAGCTCAGCGTTTGTGTACATGGCTGCTAGCCTGAGGGAATATGGTTTGCTGATTAATATGTTGTTTTTATACTAACGTGATAAATTATTAAAAAGAGTTTCAAGCAATACAGATCAAAATTAATGCAAATTCGCGTCTCATTGTGGGATACTTAACCCAAGGCCTCGGTCTCGAATTTTGCGGGCGGCGGAGCGGCAGCGGCGGCGGCGCGGGAGAGCTCCCGCCGCGCCGCTCCCGCGCCGCTGTTTTCGAGACCCGGTCCATTTGACGATACGCATAAGATCCTGCCGCTCCCGCTCCGCTGCCGCCGCCGCCCCGCTGCCCGCGGAATTCGAGACCGAGGCCTTAAGCGTCTCAAATGAATGAGAACGTTCGTATATTTATATTTCCTGTCAAGTGATCGAATTGCAACTTGCAACTAGCTTGCATGAAAGTTGCGCAACATTGCTCTGCAACCAACCGAGCTACATCGATAGCTCGATCGTACCCCGCAATGTAATTAAAATTGCTTGCGAGTTGCTTGCAGGTGGAACCGCGGCCTTTCAATCACACAAGTCAACAAAAGAAAATCTTTTTAGGTCTGAAACCAGTTAAGTTGACCATTGATACCTACCACCTCCACAACCCAGTTAGATGGGAACAACGATATAAAGATGCCAAATTGCGTAGTTACGGGGTCCTAGCGCTAACAGAGAAAATTTTGTTCAAATAAATGTCACTAGATGGCGCGATATGCGTTGATTCGTTATTCAATTGTGTAAAAATTAACATTTTCTAGAATTGATCATAAATATTGTATGTTATTTTTTAATCAACTCTCCTAAGCACAAAATTATGGAATATTGGGCTCTTGATTCACATTTTAAAGATTATTTGAACGGATAATTTAAGATTAATTCCATATTCCAATAGATAGCGCGCTTTTAAATTTCTGAGGCATGCCACTCGATATTTTAGATTTGTATTGTAACACATTTTAGTACAATGAAACTGTAAAAACTTGCAAAAAAATACTATAAAACAAATCGCTACTGTATTTAAAGAATAAATTGTCACGAACCGAAAAACCCCTTTTACTTACAAGTCGCTGCTGACACCACCTATAGCCGTAGAACGGAACCGAAAGCGATCGAATTACTTATAAAAATAAACATCTCAATCAGACGAAAAACACTAGTTACGTCGCGTCCAGGGCCGGATTTAGAGGTGTGGAGGCCCTAGGGCAACAGGGGAGTGGAGGACCCTAATTATTTTTCAAATAGGTTAAATCATATTTTTCTTGCAAGTGTTTCAATAATTTATATATATAATCGTATGGGAGGGGAGACAGGCAAGCGGGCGGCGTGAACCCTGCGCACTGCAACACCCCGCATTGTGTTCCCAGAGCGATAGCTCTAACGAGACGAGATCACGGATCGACCATCCGTCGCAAACACAGTAAAACAATACGCTGCTGCAAGTAAAATTAAGATATAATAAATAATGTTAAAATCATATAAAATAAAAATTACTAGATAAGTTTTCAAATAGTAATACAGTGGAATCTCTATAACTCGAACCTCGTTTAGTCAAAATCCTCAGTAAATCGAAAAAAATGCCATTTCCTTCCGCTGAACCCTTAGATACGCGGTATCTCGAATTATTTAAACTTTGTAACTCGAACAAAATGTTATTTCCCTACGAAGTATTGATAATACATATTTATACTCTATATCTCGAATTTCAAAAAGGAGTTTCCAAAAGTCGTAGTTAGTAAAATACAATGACATCTGACGTCTTACTTGGAATTCTCCTAAATAATTGCAATACAATCCAAAATGAATGTTCGGGTTAGGGGCTTCTAATCTATTGTTTTTGTCTTGTACACGTGCAATTAATGAATACATTCATTAAATTTTCTAAGTTCAATTCAATTTTTAGGTTGGGTTTGACTCTACAAATCGGAAAATATACTTAGAAATCGCGACTTAGTCGCTCGAAATTTCAGCAGTTAAATCATATGTATCTCGAAGTTCTTGTTAAGTCAAAAACTTTTTGTCTCGATTTTTTTTGCATTTCCCTTGACATTCGAGTTAGAGATTCCACTATAGATACCCTATAGTTGTGTAAGTTTTTTTTTTATAAATACAATTTATGTGGGGGCCCCTCTCTTGTGGAGGCCCCGGGCAGTTGCCCCGATTGCCCTCCCTTAAATCCGGCCCTGGTCGCGTCGACACGGTTTCTTTGTATGGGATGAGGCATCTGTATGCTAGTATTAAATGATCTGTGGTAATACCTACCTGGTTAGCAACGCGTCGCTGAGACAGGCCAGGTTTGTGGAAGTCTTGACTATGTCATGCATGTGAGCGTGGCAGTAGATCAGGCAGTCATGCAGCAGTGGCTCCATCTGTACAGTGCTTTTATTTACCATGGTATATGACTTGGACGACCAACGACACATGCCATTTTTAACCGACTTCAAAAAAAGGAGGAGGTTCTCAATTCGTCGGAATCTTTTTTTTTTATGTTTGTTCCCCGATTACTCAAAGACGCCTGGACCGATTTCAAAAAATCTTCTTTTGTTTTGAAGGGTATACTTCCTAGTTGGTCCCATAGTCATCAGGTCAGGATCTGATGATGGGATCCTAGGGCAATCGAGGGAACGCCTCAAATATTATTGGCATACATATAGTGATTTTGGTATTTTCTTCAACAATGCAATCACTAGCATTCAGAAAGTATAATTTGGTGAAGTGGAACTGATGAAGAAGACCACAGATGGCCACTGGAACTCCTTAATGTTAAGTATGTCACGGTTATAAAATATCTCGAAAAGTTAACCGACTATGATGAAACAAATACTTATAAATGAATGGTACTGATGAAAATGGTACCATTGAACTGTTCGGGTGATGAAGCCGAAAGGTAGGCACTGGAACTCTGAAATAAGACAATGTGTCCTAGTCGTGCTTGGGCTTATTGGAATCTTCATGAGATGTACTTTGGCCATAAATGATTATCATGTTAATTGGAGATACCTACCAAAACTAAAAAGAGAAAAATAAAAACTTTTTAACAAAAAATCAAACCGACTTCCAGAACAAAAAACTACAAAGCAAAAAATAACTTTCTTTTCCGAAGTCGGTGTCGAAAAACTGAAAAAAATGGGTACAAAAGACACCGACTTCGGAAAAGATATTTTTTGCTTTGTAGTTTTTTTACTAGAGTATTTTGACAGTCTTATGCTATTAGCTGGTTTGTTGGAGCAGTGCGGTGGCCCAGTGGTAACGGCAGCGACTTACAAGTTGTAGGTCGTGGGTCCGAACCCCGCTTTACTTTGTGTAAATTATCTCATCACCATCACTGCTCCCAAAACGGACGGCGAAGGAAAACATTGTGAGGAAACCATATCTTAGAACAAAAATTATAAGACATGTGACATCCACCAACCCGCACTGGGCCCGCGTTTTGGATTATGGCCCAATCCACAGGGAGGAGGCGTGCAGGCACAACGGACCAAATGGGAGTATATGTACGGAAAAACGGTACCATCTATCCTATCTTAGCTGGTTTGTTTATATTCGCATACAAGCTTTTGCTTACGGCTCCGCCTGCGTGAATGTCAAAAATTATTCCCCGGGAAGTTACCTACATCCGGGATAAAAAGTTATTCTATGTCCAAATCCAGGCAATGGTCTCTATCCTATGATTGCCCCTGGGCGGATTTTCATAGCAATTTGTTTACTTGTTAGATTGCTATGGACGGCGTTCGGAAGTAGGTTAGGTACCTATATCGTGTTATTATACTTGGATTTTGAAAACCAATCTCGGGACCCTGAGGTCCCGGTCCTTTGAAAGGCGTGCGAGGCGCCGAAGCCAACTCGCAGATGCCTTGTTGGGCATGTATCAGGAAATGTGACACCAACCGACGATTATTCCTGTATGCACTGCGCAATAAGTGCACCCAAGGGCAATCCCCGGTTGGTGCTGGACTATTGCAAAATATGGAAAAAAAATGTATTGGGCTATGTGTTTGGTAGGTTTAGTGCAGGGGTTCCCAAACTTATTTTGTCTACTGCCCACTTTGAGAATAAATTATTTATAGTGCCCCCATTTTTTCACCTACTTAACACTATAACTTCAAATTAAATTAATCAATTATTGTGTTATTTAACAAAAACTTGTTAAAACATGATTGCCCGCGGTCTACTATCTACGAAAATTACCTATCTAGGAGTACTAATAACATTAAAATGCGAAAGTATGTCTGTTGCCTTTTTATTTGTTTATTTATTTCGACTTCCATTTCGAAACGGAGCGACCGATTGACATGATTTTTATTTTATATTTTCAATAAAACAGGACAGATATATGAACTACGCGGAAATATCGCAGAAATATCGAACCGAGTTTGAGCAATCTCTTAACTAATATTAGTTGATGTTCACAAGTTATAGTTGAGAGTCGGTTCTAAGAGGCCTCCTAACTAAATTAAATTTCAAATAACCCCCCAAGCCTCTACACAACGCCCCCATTTTTTTTCTAGGTCTCTTACCGCCCCCCTTTAGGCCTGCAGTGCCCACAAGGGGGCTTTATCGCCCACTTTGGGAAAGGCTGGTTTAGTGGATCGATTGCCTAAAACTATAGGAGGACTACCTGGCCCCTGCCTCACCACTGTTGAACTACACGGCTATAAAATGGAAGGGGGTGTCTGGATTGACAGATTCTTTTTTATTATTATCATGTTTAATTTAAGAAAAATGGGATATTAAGGCCCTACCCTGACCAAAAAATCAGCATGAGATTTGAGCATTCCTATTGGCCTAGCGGCACTCGTGGCGCATGAATTACAGTAGTGAATACGCCCAGATTTTAGAATAACTTCTTTATAAAATCGAATATTGGTCTTTAAAAAAAAAAAAAACAAAATGTTCGTTATCAAATTGTCTATCCATTAGTATTAGTACAAAAAAATATGAATGAACACTTTACGAGGAGATGCATGCTATCAATCATTATTTCTCATTTTTATGGTTTTGTTGGAAGGAGATTAGAGAAACATATACTACATTTAAAAAAAAAGAGAATTCTACAATTTTGGAATCAATAATATGTAGAAATTTAATGTATTTTTATTAGTTGATATTTCATTTTAAATAACGAGTAGATAGCTCCTAAAAACTGCACGAAGAACGGCCAGCGCGGCGTTTTGCTCGGGGTAGCGCCTTAATAAAGTAATTGTATGGACTGTGATCCTTGTTCCTCTTCCATATTGATACAATTAACACAAGCGCTCATTTCACATTTATATCAGGAAAAGATAAACAGCTGGTGTTGGTAAGTCCTTGATGATGGCTGTACCTGTAGAAATGATGCAGACACCAGGATAGGCACCACATTGTGAGCGTCGAGCATAGGCCAGTCGGCAACCAAAATGGTGTCCCGTTTTACCCAGCGCATTAACCAGTCGAATATCTGAAAGAATGAATTATCGACATTAGCTGTAAACTGCTGATGACATGACAATTTAGAAAAAAATAAAAAACTGGGCAAGAGCGAGTCGGACGCGCGCACGAAGGGATCCGTAGCATTATCGAAAAAATCACGTTCGGTATGGGATCCCCACTTAAATATTTACTATATTCTGTTTTTAGTATTTGTTATAGCGGCAACAGAAATACATCATCTGTAAAAATTTCAACTGTCTAGCTAACACGGTTCATGAGATACAGCCTGGTGACAGACGGACAGACAGACAGACGGATCGCGGAGTCTTAGTAATAGGGCGGGACCCTATTTTTATTACCCTTTGGGTACGAAACCCTAAAAAATACATAATATTGCTGTAATATTCCTGTAAGTTTTTTTTTCTAAATTTTGAATTGTTCTTTATTTTATAATTAATAAAAAGGCGTTAGTTTTTTACTCTAATAATGTATGAATTTTTAGCTTACTTAAGGACCAGATCCATTATGTGACTGGAAGGACCAATAATTGATTTATTTTGGCCATATCACAGATTCAAAATAAATGATATTTCATAGTAAACTACCTGTATATCGCAATGTACAGATATATCCATATCTTCCAACCGCTGTCCGGCTGTGACATCTGCAAAGTATCCCATCTTGGACACCAACAACTTCTGCGGGCACCTAAAGTCTTTTTTTAACCCTTTCACTTCATCGCAAACGTGAATTTCAACGTCTCCGCTGCAAAATAGGAAATTTTAAAATATGAAAAAATACAAAAAGTATTTTCCGATACCGGGAATCGAACCCGAGCCTCCTGGGTGAGAGCCAGGTATCCTAGCCACTAGACCATATCGGATATTGAGAAGTAAGTTGAAATAGTTGTTCTAATAACACAATAGACAATCATTTTAATTTTGTACAAAATTATTCTACCCAAGACCAAGATTGAAGACATCTTTTTTTTTACTTACTCTTGTTTTGTGTTGTTACGTTCTTGTTGAGCGATGATTACTGAAGATTTGCGCCTCCCTAGCCGATCCCTCGATTCTTTTTCATCCACAAATCCTTGAAATAATATTTATCGTTGGTTATAATGAAGATTGACTACCTATGTTATCTCTTATTATTCGATATTTTATTATTCAAACAAAGACCTATTTTTTGTAAATGGTTGCTGTGATGATAATGAATACCTACCTCCAAAACTAGCAAGCTTCTTAATTTCAACAGCTGTTCCTGATGCTACTTTCTTGATTATTGGAGCGTAACTACTCGTTGTTTTAGTAGGTTTTTTGTATCCAACAAGATAAGGCAGAATAGAATCCAAAATCCCTTCGTTTACAACCTGAAAAATAATAATTGGTTTTAGCGCCATCTATTGGTATCTCATCAAACATCGAACATATATTGTTTTACTACATTTCTCTATGATTTTATCAAACTTACATCGTTCAGTTTGCAATTCAGGTTGGCTTCGGTCCAAACACCAAGCATTTCAACTCTGGCTTCAGGAGGAAATGACCGCCGTCGTACTGAAAACCGTAACATCGTAATAAGTACATAGTTATTACAACGGAAAGTAGATGGCGCTGGTGGTATTATTAGATGCCTATTTTGGTCGTTGCCAAGTTGCCAACACAGGAGGCAAGAGAGTGTGAAGATTTTCGGAACTTGGGAAAAGGTTAATTAAGCCGACTTTAGCTAGCCTGGAAACGAACAGCTAAGCCAGTAGTTTCTCATGAAACAATCGCGATAAACACGGCCCTGAAAGCAAGAGTTCAGAGAAGAATAACCTCCTTTTTTTTAAGTCGGTTAAAAATATTCATTTTTCGGGCTGATTTACGAGTCTTTCAGCGTTACCTTGAAGTTGACTGCAACTCAATCTCTTTTCAATTCGATCTTCGCTGTTCTTCGGTTCCATGACACATTCGCTCTTGCTCGCCGACGGCTTGCACTCAGCAAAAGCGGTCTCGTAAAGGAGATCTCGCTCTTGCTGCTCAATAACATGATTGATAACTGTTAATTTTGTCAATTCTTCCCAATCTATCTTCGCTGTGTCATCAGCTTCGCCTTCCAATTGCTCATAAACTTGATAAGCAGTTTTCATAAAATCAAAAAAGTCTTTGACGGTAATCGATTCATTTGGGTCGACTTTCCTGGGTGACGAATTTCTTCGTGATTGAGGCTCGGATCCTGTGGGGCTCTTTCTCGGTCCATCGCCCCTTTGCATAAACATGGAATCGGATTCAGTGCGTTGCTGGTTAGACATTTTGTATCACGATTTACATTTGACTGAGAATTTGAAGTGTTCATCGATCTAATAAGCCACCTGGAAACGGCGGTTTGCTATCAAATTATCGATTGTTATCTAAATTGTTGGCGATTAACATAAAAATAGAAATCGTTGCAAAAGTAAAATAAGAAAATAAATTATTTCTTTTAAGTGACTTCACGCAATTTAAAATATACTGTTTCATGTACCTAACTCCAATAGAAGGAATATTTGCAGTGTTTACAAAACCAAAAAAAACCGGCATAACCTATTGTATTGCTAATATTGGATAAAATGACACCTTGACAATTTTTTTATGAAATATGAATTATTGTCTTTGATAGTTACTGCCGTTTTATTTGAAATAACAAAATGTAAAAGAGGTCTTAGGTTTGATTCTCGGGTAGGGTGAGGTGTTATTGGGTTTTTCCATAGATTTAATTATATTTCTATGGGTTTTTCCATCAGGAATTTCTCAGTGCAGCCCTTAGTCTGAATCTAGTTGGTGCTAATAAAATATCAAAACTAATAACTGTAACTGGCGAAATGGGGTGCACCCCGTGCACCCCTGCCGCAACCTTCGGGGAACAGGTAGTACAGGAATGCATTTATGAGTATAATTGTAAATGGAGATCATAGAAATCTAATTATATTTACCAAATAAATAAAAAAAAAAAAAAAAAATTAAGCCATCTCTATTTTTTATTTATTTTACTTGGGTTTGCTCTTGACTCTAGTCTAAGTCATAGGTGACAGAGACAGAGTCGACGATGGAGTGAGCTTACCCAGAAGAAGCCTGTTTACTCTAACTTTGAAGAGATTCGGTTTGAATGCATTCGGAAACACAAACGCAGGTAGTGAGTTCCATTCATTCGCTGTTCGCATTATGAAGGAAGTTTGGAAGCGCTTGGTGCGAATTGGTGGAATTAACAATTAATATTATTAATATATTTTATTTTATTCATAAGTAAGAAATAAATTCGTAAGTTACGGATTACGGGAAGAACTGTCGTCCATGTCTTCGGGTAGGTGGATAGGAACTGCATTTAAGACAAAAAATCTGATGTTGAGATGTATCAGTCATCCTTTAGCAATTATTCAGCATAAACATCCTATCTAATATTAAAACCAAACATTATATTTAGAGTTTATTGAGTTCACTGACCTCATTGACTCTAATGAATGAATAACCTAAATATTATTTACCACTAGCAACACACGTGACACAGGTTTAAGAAATGCGAAGATTTAATCATTATATTTTTATTGAAGGTAGTTTTATTTTCTCTGTGGCAACTGGGTAGAAAAACTAGTAAGCAGTGATAAGAGCACTGTTTACTCGTATTCTGCGGATGATTAACTATAAATTAATGTTATGATTAAAAAGTACTATAAATTTCATAAAACATTGCAAAACGTTTTTGTTTTTCCATGGTTTTTCCTCATCAGAGGAGTTTGGCTTTGCACATCTTGTGCATTTGCCAGAGTCAAGAACTTCTTTATAAAAGTTTATTCATTAAAATGACACGTCTGAACTCACATGTTTGCCATACAAAACGGAATGTTTCTTAGTTTGTCTCTTTCTTTCTTATGTGTTCAGAAAAAGAAAGGTATACCGGGCACGTCACAAGCAAAAGTAGAATAATTATGTAGGTTGGAATGCAAATTGTCTTTGGTCAGTCTAGTGATATGTCATATCAACAACATTTTCACTGTAATTTTTTGTTGTCCAACAAAGTTATTTAGAATGTTCACGGCTGTATTTTATTATGGAAAGCTACCAACCCGAATATGACAAGAACGGATTATTGTCTGACACATTCTGGAGGACACCACAGCGCGCGATCCCGGGCAGACCTTTTCAGACGGTCAAACGGACCGAGGTTATGTCTGGGTCATCGTATCAACAGTTCCAGGCGTCTGTGAACGACGCCTGGGACCTGGGCGACGACGACATCATATCTGGAATCGCTGAAACTAAAATATCGAAGGCCATATCGCAAACTGCTGCTTTGAACGTGATAAATTCGCATAGGAATAGTAGTAGGAACGTAAACAAAAATGACGTAAAGGTTGAGAGTGAGATTGTGAAGCCTAAGGCTGAGGCGGTGGAGGTGAAGAAGAATGAGGTTCGTAGGGTGGGTGCTGGGAGCTCGGGGCCGATGCGGCACTACCCTGGACGGCCGCGGCCAGTGCGGCTATCAGCACTATCCTCTCGTGAAGAGAGCAGTGAATCGAAGCTGGAGAGGTTTCAACAAATGCACGATAGCACTGTAATAGACCTAGATGACCTGAAGCAGATCAGTTGGTCTGGCATCCCAGTCAAAGTAAGTCTAAAATGGTGTCTGTTTCAGATGAGTCACTAATTGTAATTATTATGGTTATGGAGATTGTATGGCATTGTCAAGCATGTATTGTTATTGTAATTTTGAGTGACTGAAGTTTACTTTGGTATGTTATCATTAGAACATGTCACTGAGACTAATAAAATACAGGCACTTGCATCATCTAAGTGTGGAGATGATGCAAAGATTTGTCAAAACAATCATGAATGAATAACTAGATATGGGACAACACAAAGTAAACGGGCTTTTCTTAATAGCATCCCATCATTTGGTGAATTTAATGTTACCATTGACATGGGACCATAACATAGCTGGTAAAAAATACGGGTCATCATTACTTTTTGGTCTATCTCTGCGGACTTTTATGTGTGACGCTTGTTAGTGCCTAATACAACTGAAAAAGCTTCTTACTTAGGCCATGGGGTCTCATCCCATTCAAAGAAACTGTCCCGACGTACTGCACTGATTATTTTTTGTACATCGATCACATTCAGTTCCGTTCCATGGATATAGATGGTGATCTATCTATTGCCGTGGAACAATCGATTACAAAAAATAATGGGTATAATCAGATGAAAAACGCTAGGTACGTTGGTACGGTTTCTTTGTATGGGATGAGGCATCTGTATGCTAGTATTATATTATCTGTGCTTAGGCCTTCAACGGTCATAATTAGCAAACAATTGTTTTTCTATTGTTTCACACTTTATTCATGTTTCTCGAAATTTACATATTTATTTATTCTCTAGCCAAAAATTTAGTACACATTACATTCTTTAGACCATTGTCCATTTACTAGTGTAACAATTAACTACATATAATTAATTAATGAGGCAGAGCAGAAGAGCTTGAGGCTAAATAATAACAGCCGCACTGGTTGATCATCAAGGTTAAGCAAAGCTTGACGAGGTTGGTCCGTGGATGGGTGACCATTTCAACATACCGAGTTTCCTCCGTGCCTCGGAAATCACGTAAAGTCGTTGTTCCCGGCTGTCATTTGAAGATCTTTGACAGTCGATACAAGTAGTCAGAAGCTTGAGATCTGACACAAGTCTTGCCAAGGGGTACCGTGTTACCCAGTTACTGGGTTGTGCAGTTCAGGTCGGCAGTCGCTCCATGTGAAGCACTGTACTCAGCTGAATCCGGTTAGACTGGCAGTCAACCCCAATATAGTTGGGAAAAGGCTAGGCAGATTGATTAAATAATGAGGCAGAACAATAAACACCAATATTAAGCTAACAAGTAAACATTTAATTTGTTTATCTTATCTCTTATCAGTTGGACATGAAACATAGGTGACTGGTGTGGTGCATGTTATTATAACAACTTAATTTTTGTAACATTCAAGGAAACCGTGGGTGGAAATTTGCTCCACTACTTTTATTTTATCTTACAACTCAAATAAACTATCTTGTTCAAGGGAAAGACATTTTGCTGAAAAAAAAAAGTTATGGAATTCACTACTTCTATTGTTAGGATGAAACATAAATCATATATTTTAAATCAATATGATCTTTGCAGAAAAAAAACAACCCCTTCTTTTCAACAAAAGAGTTAAATGAAAATAGGGAGGGTAAACAAATGAAACAAACAGTATTTGTAGTTATTTATTTACAACAGATGTAACAATACTGCGCTTAATGTCACCTAATATAAATGCAACAACAGAACTTATTGGTGAAGTTCTTCAGAAAGGTCAGGTGCATATATTCACAATAGTGTATGATCGACAGATGTATGAATGTAAACATGGCACTTTTTTTTGCTATGTTGTCTATACTTATATTTATAGGACATTAAGTAACCTTTTCGAAGTGTCCAGATGTATTTCCTGGTATGCTAAGCATAATAAGTGTACAAGGATTATAGCAGGTGGTTTTCTGTAGTTTCTGCCTAGCTCCTTGAGAAAGAGGTGTGAGTTTACTCAACTTTGTGCGTTTTAATTAAGATTTTCTTGTTTCTCATGGTCTTATTTTTAGTAGGTAACAGTCTTGTCACGACTACGTAAACAACTTTAGTAAACACATGTAGTGTGTTTTTATTTCATTTATTGTTATTTCTCATTAGCCCAGTGGTGGCCCAGTGGTAACGGCTGTGGCTTACAAGCTAGCAAGCCTCAAGTCAAAACTTTATACAAAATTGCAGGCTTTTTAAATGGGACTTATGTAATAACAAAATTACAAGAATTTCATCACTACATAGTATAAAACAAAATCGCTTTCCGCTGTCTGCCTGTCCCTATCAGTGAGCACACAGTGTTCGATGGTCCTACGTATGCTTAGATCTTTAAAACTACGCAACGGATTTTGATGCGATTTTTTTTAATACATAGAGTGATTCAAGAGGAAGGTTTATATGTATAATACACGCTGTCGAAGCTGCTGGCAGAAGCTAGTATCATTTAAAACAAACCAAAGATAATAGGAAAGTCAACGTCTAAAGTCATCTTTGAGAGAAATAAAGAATTAATAATTCATGGAACAGAACCTGTTTAGTCTTGAAAATGTGGTTTTTAATTGAATTCTATCTGTGATAAGAAATACAAACAAAACAATAGCAATACTGGTTTATTTCTAATTAAATTCAACATAAGATTTGCATGAATAATTTTATTTTAATTAAAATATTCAGTTAATATTATTATTTAGCGAGTTGATTGAGATGGTCAGATGTTTGAGACCTGTTTATTTTACAGCTTCACACCTGTATTTCCGAAGAGGGTAGGCAGAAAAGTAGACATTATAGATTGGTTATATTTAATTCCCATGATATAAAAGTGTGTTGCAATCGACCAAGAAACAATGATTTAAGTAGCTTCTGAGAAATGCCTTAAGGAAAATACAAAATAACGCTTCGCCCGACCGGAAAAAACGTTCGAACATACTTAACGTTTCTTAACTTATCTTGTGGAGGGGCCGAGAAATAACTCGGGTACTTCGACCCATTGGGATATATTTTGGTCGCCTAGATAACCTACTCCTCCCCAACCTCGTTGAAAACTCTCTTCATGAGCTTTACAACGATAGGCTCACTATAATCTTCTGGGTTTTGGATACCCAACCCCTAGGAGACTCATTCGCTTACTAGCCAGTGCATCGCATGTGCACAGAAGGTGCTCCATGCGTTCCGTATGTTCCCCACACAACCTGCACATGCATGTCGCGGTTAGACTCATCTTCATTAGCATGTCGTTGGTGCCAAAGTGCCCAGTAAAGGCCCCAAGCAGATAGCGGTTTTGCCTCCTGCTCATATTTTAAATAACTATGTACTTAACGTAACTTGACATAATAAAAACATCACGACGGTGTTCTCCGAAGGGTTAGGCAGAGGTAGGATAGGTTAGATGGACTCCCTAATCCGCACTTAGACTCTCATTTGGTCCGTTGTGCGTGCAGGTCTCATCTCTGTGAGAGGGAATGGGCCGTAATCCACCAAGCAGGCCAAGTGCGGGTTGGTGGATGTCACATGTCTCCAAAGTTTTTGGATCTGGACATGCCGGTTTACTCACGATGTTTTCCTTCACCGTTTTGAGAGCAGTGGTGATGAAATAATTTACACAAAGTAAAGCGCCTGATTGGGTTGGAACTAACGAGCAAAAACTTGTAAGTCGCGGCCGATACCACCACTGCTCTCTTAGGCAGAGGTATACGTTTACCTTTAGTACTCCCGCAATTTGCCAGTTATCAACCGAGGACAAACCTAGATTGATCGCTGTCACTGGAAACTTGATAGAAAAAACCCAATAATATCTAACACTGCACAGGAATGTAACTCAGGACCAAATGTTCAGCAGTACTGCTTGCAAGCACTAGATCAACGAGACTGTCACCATTAATTTCACCATGCATTTCCTTCTTCCCCCAGGCTAGAGCGATAACATGGCGTCTTCTCGCTGGCTACCTGCCTCCGAACGCCGAGCGGCGAGTAGAGACCCTGGAGCGAAAGAGAGCCGACTACAAGCACTTAGTACGGCAGTACTATGACGCAGAGAGAGACGACGATACTTATCGGCAGATCCATATAGACATACCGCGGATGAGCCCGCTTGTGGCGCTGTTCCAACAGATCACTGTGCAGGTGGGTTTTTGTTCATCATCATTATCATAACCCTTTTAATGATCCTACTGCTGGGACGCAGGCCTTCTGTGTGACGGAATGGGCCTTATCCACCACGTGGGCCCAGTTCAAGATTGCAGATTTAAAATGTTCTAGAATTTTTGGTTCTAAGACATGCCGATTTCCTCACGATGTTTTTCTTCACCGTTTTTAGAGCAGTGGTGATGAAATAATTTACACCAAGTAAAGCGCCTGTCTGGGTTCGAATCCACGACCTTACGAACGTAAATCGGGGCCGTTACAACTGGGCCATCACTGCTCTTGTGTTAATCGTTGAAGCCAATCATAAAGTTCTGATCTACACATATGATGCTAATCTTCATCTTTCGTAATGATTATGTATTTAAAATAGTGATAACACAGTGGGATGTTTTACCTGGGATTCAAGTTAAATCTTAGTTTTTAGGGTTCCGTACCCAAAGGGTAAAAACGGGACCCTATTACTAAGACTCCACTGTCCGTCTGTGTCCGTCAGTCACTAGGCTGTATCTCATGAACCGTGATAGCTAGACAGTTGAAATTTTCACAGATGATGTATTTCTATTGCCGCTATAACAACAAATAAAAATAGAATAAAATAAATATTCAAGTGGGGCTCCCATACAACAAAGGTATATTTTTTGCCGTTTTTGCGATTATTGTGCGGACGGAAACACTTCGTGCGCGAATCCGACTCGCACTTGGCCGGTTTTTTTATATAAGTGAGTAGGCTAAATATCCTAAACATTCTCTTCTCTTAATAACTTTGGCCTGAGGCAGATATGACAGGAAACTATGGCTTAAAAATAAAAGGAGAATGATTTCACTGATCCTGATTATTAAGATAATTAATAATTACTTTATACTGAATACCAAGTTGGAAATCTTTAAACCGAAGCCAAGTTGGTCGCTGCAGGCACAACTTAGTGAGATGGGGGTACTCCAATGACCCGCAGTGCGATTGCGGAGCTACGTCCCAAACAATGCCCACCTCATATCATGCTCTCTGTGCAAAAACACCTGCACCCTGAAGGACCCTTGTGAGGTAAATGAAAACGCTGTTGACGTGGCTGAATTCTGGTCAAAACGTATATAATTAAGGAATCATCTATACGAAGAAGAAGATAATTAATAAGTTTTTATCTAGCATCAATTAATCAAATCGAATCGATAATTTCTTAGATTGTATTTGAGACAAGCCTCTCTAAAAATAACTCTACAATTCTTCCGCCCTACACTTTAGAAAATCACCAAATCAACCCTCATTTTTCAGGTTATGTTCGAACGCATCCTATACATCTGGGCGATCAGGCACCCTGCTTCGGGCTACGTCCAAGGCATCAACGACCTGGTGACGCCGTTCTTCATGGTCTTCCTCCAGGAGGCCGCAACCGGCCAGGAGTTGGACAACTTCCCCCTGGACAAGCTGACTGAGGAACAGAGGGATATTATTGAAGCGGACTCCTTCTGGTGCCTCTCCAAGTTCCTCGACAGCATTCAGGATAATTATATATTTGCTCAACTTGGTATTCAGTATAAGGTAAGTGGAGATTGTTTTTTTTTTATTATTAACACGTTTTTATTAGCTTGGTGTGATCTTTGAACGTGATTTTCACCCCATTCAATACGTCGGATTAATTTGATACTATGCACACTTATCAAGGACCAATGACAATGCAATAATTTATTTCTATATAATAGTTTATTCCATTATCCTTACCAGGATGTTCAGGTTTAGCGATTGAACTAAAAAGTAAGAAATAAATAATAGTTAAAAAATACCTTTAGTGCACCCACATTTCGCCGGTTATGTTTAAGTAACATAATGAAAACCTATTGCTATTGTTACGAGCTGAGGTTCATAATTAATTATTTAAAAAAACACAGTAAAACACTTCTTAAACAATTTTGTTGCTTCGCACAAGTTCGCTTCTTGATCGCTTTGTGTCGCTTCCAAATTGAAACTGTCCCACGACGAACCCGACCGTCTGTTATATAGCACGGTATATATGTTTCTGGAACGTTCCAAACTATTCTAGATACCTTGAGAACATGCCAGGATATTCGACTTCCGAACCCATTGGCCCCAAAGCGACGAGCTTTCAAGATTGAGAGATTTGACATGAGGTTTTGAGAAGATTAGTTCCGCTATTCGATACTAGATGGCGCTACTAGCAACTATTAGTTCATCCACTCGTCACTAGATGGCGTTTCCTTATTTTGTAACACTATCAACCGGGCATACCTTATCTTATCTTGTGGAGGGGCCGAGAAACAACTCGGACACTTCGACCCATTGGGATCTATTGTGGTCCCCTAAATACCTTACTCCTCCCCAATCTCGTTGAAAACTCTTTTCATGAATTTTACAACAAGACTGGGAAATATGAGCCTATAGTCTTCTGGTCTTGGATATCCAGCCCCTAAGAGACTCATTCGCTTACCAGCCAGTGCATCGCATGTGCAAAGAAGGTGCTCCATGCGTTCCGTATGTTCCCCACACAACCTGCACATGGGTGTCGCGGTTAGACCCATCTTCATAAGCATGTCGTTGGTTCCAAAGTGCCCAGTAAAGGCCCCAAGCAGGTAGCGGATTTGCCCCCTGCTCATGTTCCAAATGCATTCCCGGGCTTTGAACGTAGAGCCTAGGAATTTCTTGGAGTGTTGTAGACCGTTGCTAGATAGCCAATGAGTTCGCTGTCTGTGATCTGCAAACTCCCTAAATGCGGCTTTTACGAGGCACGTCGAGATGCCTATACATGGTTCTGGACCCACAAAGTCATTTGCTGAGCCCTCTCTTGCCAGTTCATCTGCCATTTCGTTACCATGGATTCCTTTGTGCCCAGGGATCCACATCAGTCTTAACCTGTTGTGCTTCCCAAGCCTGTTTAGGGTTTGGACAGCATCCAGAATAAGTCCGGAGACCACTTTGTAGGATGCCATGGCTTTGATTGCAGCCTGACTGTCACTAAGAATATATATGGATTTACCTCTGGTTCCTCTATCTCTATATTCTCTTGTGCACAGGTTATTATGGCATAAGTTTCTGCTTGGAATACAGTTGCCATCTTCCCTAGGCTTTTGCTACATTTGTAACCTTTTGCGTATATTCCCGCCGAATCCCGCCCCTGTACCTGATTCCATTTTGGAGCCATCAGTGTACCACACCAGACTGTCTTGTTCTGGTGGATCGATTCCCTTCGTCCAGTCCTCTATTGTAGGGATTTGGACCTTGAAAGACCTTTCAAACACAAACATGCAACATTGCATTTTATCGGATAACATGCTTGTTACCCGATCCAGGCCTTCATTCCCGTCAAACTTTGTATGGTTGGCATCCCATAGTCCAGCCACAGCAAGTCGATGTAATGTCTTCCTTGCCTGGAATTCATCCATCATATGCAGAGGAGGGATATTGAGGTATCTCACAATCGCTGCCGTAGGTGTTGTCCTGAAAGCACCCGTGATGCCTAGACACACTGTTCTTTGTAATCTGGTGAGTGGCGCTTTGCACGAGGCAAGCTTTGTTCTGGGCCACCACACTTTGCTGCCGTATGTGATAATAGGTATTATCATTGTCCGGTACAGCCATCGTATCACTTTGGGCTTTAACCCCCAAGTTTTACCGTAGGTGGAACGACACATGCCGAACACTCGTAGGGCTTTCGTCGTAATATTTTCCACATGAGTTTTCCACCTGAGTTCTCTATCAAGCGTTACACCCAGATATTTAACTTCGGTAGACCAGGGCAGCTTTATTCCATTGAGGGAGAGCTCTCCTAGGTTTCCTAGTTGTCTCTTCCTCGTGAATGGAACAATGACTGCTTTGCTTGGGTTGATAGAGAGGTGGTTCTTTGTACACCATTCCTCTGTCATCCTCAATGCCTTTTGTAATAATCCAGAGACTATGTTCGGGAATTTACCATTAACCATTATAGCTATGTCATCTGCATAGCCTACTGTGTAGAATGGTCCAGTATTGAGCTTGGTAAGTAGCGAGTCTACTACCAAGCACCACAATAATGGTGACAGCATTCCACCTTGCGGACAACCTCTTGTTGTTTTTGCACTAAGTCTGTCTCCCATCAGTTCCGATCTGACTATTCTGCTTCTCAGCATATAGTCAATCCAGTTGCACGTGGTATCATTGATGCCATGTTCCTTTGCAGCGATGCGTATGGACTCAAATGTTGTCTTGTCGAAGGCTCCCTCTATGTCGAGGAAAGCCCCGACGCAGATCTCTTGTCCCTCTAGCGCAGCCTCGGCTCGACTCGCAACATAGTGCAATGCCGTTTCTGTAGATTTGCCAGGGCTGTAGGCGCACTGTAGTTTATGTAGAGGGAACATTTTGAGTGGTCCCTCTCTTAGGTACCTGTCTACCAGTTTCTCCAGAGCTTTTAAGAGAAAGGATGATAGACTAATTGGCCTGTAAGCTTTAGCTTCTTCGTAAGTCGGTATACCCACCTTCGGTATAAAGGTGACTTTGACCTCCCTCCATGCCTTGGGTACGTACCCAAAGGCTATGCAGGCTCTGTAGAGCTTACTCAAGTGAGGTATCAAAACAGATGTCCCTTCTTGCAATAGTATTGGGTAGATGCCATCCGGACCCGGGGATTTGAGAGGCTGGAAGCCCGCTATGGCAAGCTTCAGTTTATTTTCATCTACCACTTTCTTTACAGTGAGCCAGTTATTTTTGGACGTGTGCCTTGTGAGCTCGTCCCTTGTGACTGGTTCCTCTTCATCGCTGTCGCGCAGTATACATTCCGGGAAGTGAGTTCTAAACATCACGCCCAGAGTGTCCTGTCCAGTTTCCGTTAGATACCCATTCTTATCCTTTATTGATGATAGTGGGTTTGTCTTAGTCATGGACATCGCTTTGCACAACCTCATTCCATTTGGCAGAGCTTCGATGGAGGTGCAATGCTGCCGCCAACTAGTTCTTTTGGCCTTGCGTACCGCCGTCTTATACCTCGTCAGCATGCTATGATAGTCAGAGAAATCTTTCCTGGCTTTTGCATCATTAAAGGCCTGTCGTGTTTCCTGACGTATTTTAGCTAGTTCAGGAGTCCACCATGGTACCTTTTTGCAAAAGGCCTTTTTCTCTGGGCAGTTATCTACCCATGCACCGATGGTGCCCACCTTGATTCTATCAGCTTCAAATTCTATATCTAGTATGGAATTAAGCTTACCTTTAGGGCTCCCTAGATTTACTTTTAGGTCCCTCCTGTACGAGTCCCAATTTGTATGTCTTGGGTTTCTCCTTCGTCTAGTTTCGGCTTCTCCCGCCGTCCTAAACCTAAAGCATATATAATTATGGTCAGACAGAGAGATTTCGTCCATCAAACGGGCATAAGACCAGAAGTTGTCCTCGCCCACCCACACCTTGAATTATACACCACGCTTGCTCGTGTCTTTTATCTATGGGATGAGGCCTTTGCCCTCTCGCGGGACAATATATTATTATTATTATTAGAATTTTTCTTTTACCAGTAATTCGCTGCTTGGGTGTTGTTGGGTGAGGTTTGAATACGTTTCTGTGGCACCCGTCTAGGTGCCTATTGCTGCATAAGTCAGATGCAAGAATCTGTTGGTCATATTTTTTATGGGAATCGAACTTGCTGCTCGTAATTTAAGACATATTTGTACAAGCTTTTTATTAACTTGCAATGTATGTATGTATGTAAGTGTGTTCGGGTCAAATCTTGCAACTGAATTTTAAAGCAGTTATCTTCCACCGATTAAGATGAAATTTTGCATACACGTTTAGTTTGGATGACAATGCATGGTTAGCTAATTAACATCAATCTAAATCTTATATGGCGGACGGCACAAGACAACATTTTTTTTGCACTGCCATGATATGGGTATCAAATGAAAGGATTTGCTGAGAAGAATACCAAAAAAGCTAGTATATATATATTTTTTTATGAATAATTAGTAACTACATCAAGCTAGTCGTTATATCATATGGATATTATTGCACACAAAAATTTAAATAATAAAACCTAGACCATTATCTTGTGTTCGAGTTTTTATTTGATTAATAAAGGTCTCGAATTTGATCCTCGCTCACTCGTAATTATTTGTGAAGCCTGAGAATTATTCCGACTTCCCATCCGTTTTGCTATTTCTGCTTTTAATAAATTGTTAATTTCTCTTCACAAAACAGATATTAAAAATTATGTAGGTATCCAAATACAGGTGTACACATACGAGTATGTTTGTAGTCTAGAATATGTGTGGAGCTGGTGTCTGAGTTAGGCTTAGGAATGCCTATATAATATATTTAAGTAGGTATTATTTCTCAACTAGCTTCTGCTCGCGGCTTCGTCTGCGTAAAAAGTGTTTTATCATCCCAAGGTAACACACTATCGGAATAAAAACTATCGTAAATCCTTTCCAGGATCTTAAATAATCTCCATAGCAAATTTCATCTAAATCGGTTCAGCGGTTTAAGCGTGAAAAGGCAGCAGACAGACAGACAGAGTTACTTTCGCATTTATTTTTTAAGTTAGCTAGACACATCACATAACATGTCTATTTCTATATATATATATCACTAGAGGACGCCTCGCGGTTTCACCCGCGTAGTTCCCGTTCCCGTGGGAATACAGGGATAAAAAGTAGCCTATGTCACCCGGGGATAGACTAGCTTCTCAACGGTGAAAGAATTTTTGAAATCGGTCGAGTAGTTTTGGAGCCTATTCGGTACAAACAAACAAACAAAAAAATCTTTTCTCTTTATAATATTGGTATAGATATATTAGTTAAAAAAAGTTAATAATTAAAAAAAAACCCACTTGGGTTTTTGGGTTTTAACCCACTTTGGGTTTTAACAAACCATCTTGTTATACGAAGTACGTCAAAAATCATAAATAAATAGTTCTATCACCGTGTGCAAGTATATTACGGTTAATCTTTCGGTGTCGGAGATTTATGCATTTTTATATCAGCTCCATACAATTTTTTTTTTCAAAAAAAAACCTTTCTTGCCAATTTGCCTACCAGATTGCATCCTATGAAATATATGAGCGTGATATTGGCTATTAGAAGCCATTTCAAGCAAAAAATCAAGTAAATTAAATCAAGTAAATTTAAGTTTCTATGTCTTCGAGAGCCGTTTTTCGTTCAACTGTGCGGCGAGGGGATCCAGCCCCGGATCTAAGGGGGGCAAACCGGTACACTTGCCCCGGGCGGCAGTTTCATGGGGGCGCCAAATCCTTGAGACAGGAATTCGAAATATCGAACAAATGTAGCCTTTTTTCCAACAATCTCATAGGTTTTTATCAAGTAATCGAATCTTAATATAATATGTTTGAAAAACAAACTTCTAGCTTAAAGCTAACTTTTTTAGACAAAACTGCCTATGAGACGAACTATGAGGAGCTAATAGATTATTTCGCAGAAAAGAAAGCACGCCGTGTAAAGTTGTAATCTTTCTTGGTTATATATTTTTACTGTGTTTCTGTTTTATGTCACAAATTAAAGTTATTAGACAATAAAAACTTTAAATTTATTAAAGGACTAGCTGTTCCCCGCGGACCACCCCAAAGGACTTTCGGGATTAAAAATAGCCTGTCACTCAGGAATAATGTAGCTTTCTATTGGTGATATATATTTTTTTAAATCGGTCTAGTAGTTCCGGAGCTTATTTGGTACAAACAAACAAACAAAAAATCTTTTCTCTTTATAATGTTGGTATAGATTATTATTTTAACAAATGGTCACAAAAATGCTACACATTGGCAGTTTTAACAGTTTTTTCTAACACTGAAGGGAGGGGGCGCCACTATCAAGGTTTTGCTCCGGTTCGAAAACATCGTAGATCCGGGGCTGAGGGGATCTAATTGAAAAATTTTATTGGTTAAATTTTGCTACTTTGGGTTACATTATTGCAATTTTGATAAGGATTTGTAACTTTTTAGAAATTAAATTATAGTCTATGTCACTCAGGAATAATGTAGCTTTCTATTGGTGAATGATTTTTAGGGTTCCATACCCAAAGGTAAAACGGGACCCTATTACTAAGACTCCGCGGTCCATCTGTCTGTCTGTCACCAGGCTGTATCTCATGAACCGTGACAGCCAGACAGTTGAAATTTTCACAGATGATGTATTTCTGTTGCCGCTATAACAACAATTAACGCTATAAAAACAGAATAAAATCAATATTTAAGTGGGGCTCCCATACGACAAACGTGTTTTTTTTATTTTCTGCGTGTTTTTGCGTTAATGGTACGGAACCCTTCGTGCGCGAGTCCGACTCGCACATTGCCGGTTTTTTTAAATCGGTTCAGTAGATCCAGAGGTTACACCTACAACCTTACAATCTAACATACTTTACGTCTTTATAATATTAGTACGGAAGTTTAGAATTATGATAGATGCGGGATAAATTGTATAGTGGAGCAACTTCAAATCGGCGATAGCATAATATGTACAAGAGCGAAACCACTTGAAGTTATCATAAAAAACGCAGGTATCTGTGTCAGTGCGGCAGCTTATCAAATTATTGATAAGCACTGATTACAAACTAAACGATACTTACTTTGATTGCGTACAAACTGATATTTTCTAAGCCGTTAGCTCTATGACTGAAGCTAGCTAGGGATTAGTATTGTACCTCTGATTTTGGAATGCCTATTTATTTTAATTATTTGGGATATTCTAATATTGAAAAGAGTATGTTACAATGGTTTGACATGTTGAGAGGATGAATGAAAGGCGACTAACGGGTATTTACAAGGTTACAAGGCAGACGTGAATGGAAACGCCGCCGCCGGAAGGGGACGCCCTAGAAAGACATACATAGACCTTATTGGTGATGTTCTTCAGAAAGACCAAGTGCGCAGTACTCATAACCGGCGTGTGTGTATGACTATATGTATGAATGTGAGTGAGGCAAAAGAAGTATGTAAGGATCGTAGCAGGTGGCGTTCTGTATTTTTTGTCTACCCCCCATGAGGAAAAGGCGCGAGTTTATGTATGTATGTATTTATTTGGCATGTCTAACCATTTGTTATTAAAATCAATCAATCAATTCAGCCTATCGTGGAGTCCACTGCTGGAGTGCTGGGCACTAAGTGGGGGGCTCAGTAGCCGTGGCTTGGTCACCCACGGTGAAGCGAAGAGGAACCCGAGTAGGGGCCGCTCGTCAGGGATTTTACCGATTAAGCCGACGACGTAGCGGCCAACAAGTAGGTTGCGGTGCTGCTTGGTAACAAAGGCGACATATACGACGGTAACACATACGATATCGCGGCTGAGAGTTGAAGGCCGCGGCGTGAGAGGAGTTCCGGTATTGCAGTGCGCCGTTCTCCCTGCGTTCCGCGGCCTTTACGGGGTCGCCACCGTCTGATCGCGGTGGGGCCGTAGGGAAGGCCCCTATCCCCTGCGGCCGAAAAGTGGTTGGTGGGTGCCACACACGGGGTCGTCTGGCGCCCATGTGCTGTTTTCGCCCTGGGATGGTCACGGTCTCAGGAGTTATCCTCAGAGGAGGGTCCGATTATATGACGGACAGCCGCGGCGGGTTCGCGGTAAGTGCTAACGCATGTCCGTGTTTCCCACATAACTTCGCTATCTCCCAGTGGTAGCGCAGTATGCATGAGCATTACTGTAAGCTAAAAAAAAGTCTCCAATTCTTGATTTCTATCTTCCCTGATTGTAAGCGATGATGTGGTCATCGGGGATTTTTCGTAGGCTTACTCTATAACCTACAGAAGCAATAGAGTACGCTCAAATACGCTATTATTTTGACTATGCAATTTCAGCATTTCCCTAAAGGAAAAACTGACGGAGTTCTTCCTTTTCTCGGTCATAATTGCAAAGTGATGGCAAAAGAAAACCAAATTGTCTAGTAATCGTAAAATGGCTGTTTGTGAGTTTAAATTTTTGTAACGCATCCACGATGCAGTAAAATTCATTTAGCGGCAACATTTTATTGAAAAAAACCGGCCATGTGCGAGTCGGACTCGCGCACGAAGGGTTCCGTACTATTAACGCAAAAAACGGCAAAAAAATCACGTTTATTGTATAATGTGAGCCACACTTAAATATTTATTTTATTCTAACTGTCTTGCTATCACGGTTCATGAGATACAGACAGACAGACAGACGGTCCGCGGAGTCTTAGTAATTGGATCCCGTTTTTATCCTTTGGGTACGGAACCCTGAAAGTTAAATCAACAAAATGTATGTTTCGCAAAAAGTTACACAATAAAAGCTTTTTCTAATACTGTACTCTTCATTTACCCTTTTTATATTAATAATTATAAACTCTATTTCTTCTAAAAAATGTTTGCAGCCATAGGCGCAGGCCTCTCTCTCAAACTGCGCCACAACCATAGATATAATAATTATATTTCTATGGCCACAACACTCTGTCATCGCCATTCGCAACCAGTCGACCACGCATTTTAAAGTCGTCGGACGATCGACGTTGGTCGATTCGATTGGCTGTTGCTCATTCCATCAGCCAATCACAACCGTTTTAGTTTTGACAGATTCACTGCCTCGCTCATAGATGGCAGTAATAGTCATTAATTATAATTGGCTAGAATGAAATGTGTTCGGGACGCCCTAGAAAGACATACATAGACCTTATTGGTGATGTTCTTCAGAAAGACCAGGTGCGCAGTACTCATAACCGACGTGTGTGTATGACTAGTTGTATGAATGTGAGTGAGGTAAAAGAAATACGTAAGTGAAAAACGCGTGAGTTTATGTATGTATGTATTTGGCATATCTAACCATTTGTTATTAAAATCAATCAATCAACTGGACCTATCGTGGAGTCCACTGCTGGAGTACTGGGCACTAAGTGGGGGACTCGGTAGCCTTGTCTTAATCACCCACGGTGAAGCGAAGAGGAACCCGAGTAGGGGCCGCTCGTCAGGGATTTTACCGATTAAGCCGACGACGTAGCGGCCAACAAGTAGGTTGCGGTGCTGCTTGGTAACAAAGGCGACATATACGACGGTAACACATACGATATCGCGGCTGAGAGTTGAAGGCCGCGGCGTGAGAGGAGTTCCGGTATTGCAGTGCGCCGTTCTCCCTGCGTTCCGCGGCCTTTACGGGGTCGCCACCGTCTGATCGCGGTGGGGCCGTAGGGAAGGCCCCTATCCCCTGCGGCCGAAAAGTGGTTGGTGGGTGCCACACACGGGGTCGTCTGGCGCCCATGTGCTGTTTTCGCCCTGGGATGGTCACGGTCTCAGGAGTTATCCTCAGAGGAGGGTCCGATTATATGACGGACAGCCGCGGCGGGTTCGCGGTAAGTGCTAACGCATGCCGGTGTTCCCCACATAACTTCGCTATCTCCCAGTGGTAGCGCAGTATGCATTAGCATTTGTGTAAGCTAAAAAAAAGTCTCCAATTCTTGATCTCTATCTTCCCTGATTGTAAGCGATGATGTGGTCAACGGGGATTTAGCGTAGGATTACTCTATAACCTACAGAAGCAATAGAGTACGCTCAAATACGCTATTATTTTGACTATGCAATTTCAGCATTTCCCTTAAGGAAAAACTGACGGAGTTTTTCCTTTTCTCGGTCATAATTGCAAAGTGATGGCAAAAGAAAACTAAATTGTCTAGTAACCGTAAAATGGCTGTTTGTGAGTTTAAATTTTTGTAACACATCCACGATACAGTAAAATTCATTTAGCGGCAACATTTTATTGAAAAATACCGGCCAAGTGCGATTCGGACTCGCGCACGAAGGGTTCCGTACTATTAACGCAAAAAACGGCAAAAAAATCACGTTTATTGTATAATGTGAGCCACACTTAAATATTTATTTTATTCTAACTGTCTTGCTATCACGGTTCATGAGATACAGACAGACAGACAGACGGTCCGCGGAGTCTTAGTAATTGGATCCCGTTTTTATCCTTTGGGTACGGAACCCTGAAAGTTAAATCAACAAAATGTATGTTTCGCAAAAAGTTACACAATAAAAGCTTTTTCTAATACTGTACTCTTCATTTACCCTTTTTATATTAATAATTATAAACTCTATTTCTTCTAAAAAATGTTTGCATCCATAGGCGCAGGCCTCTCTCTCAAACTGCGCCACAACCATAGATATAATAATTATATTTCTATGGCCACAACACTCTGTCATCGCCATTCGCAACCAGTCGACCACGCATTTTAAAGTCGTCGGACGATCGACGTTGGTCGATTCGATTGGCTGTTGCTCATTCCATCAGCCAATCACAACCGTTTTAGTTTTGACAGATTCACTGCCTCGCTCATAGATGGCAGTAATAGTCATTAATTATAATTGGCTAGAATGAAATGTGTTTCGGGCAAAACAAGCAGAGTTATTGATGCTTCGTTATTTTAAAGCAGTGACTAATGCTTGATTTCCTTAACACTGGGTGGCACCTAAATGTATGACAATTTAAAAGTGCGATTGTTTTGTCAACACACTTAGGGCGCAGTTCCACCTATACTTATCTATACTAATATTATAAAGAGGTAAAGTTTGTGACGTTGTAAGGGGTAATCTCTGGATCTACTGAACCGATTTTGAAAATTCTTTCACCAGTAGGAAGCTACATTATTCCTGAGTGTCATAGGCTATAACAAATTTTCAAAAAAATACAGATCCTTATGAAAATTGCAATAATGTAACCCAAGGTAGCAAAATGTTGCCTATAAAATTCATTCTTTGGCGTGCGCTGAGAAAACTATTTATGATATATAAAAATTAGTAGGTAGGTAGGCAGGTAAGGCAGGGTAGCCAGGGTAAACTGGGTACGCAGGGTAGGCAGGGTAGGGGCAGGGAAGCCATGGTAGCCAAGGTAGCCAGGGTAGCCAGGGTAGGCAATGTAGGCAGGGTAAGCAGGGTAGGGGCAGGGTAGGTAGATAGGTAGCCAGTTGACGGGAGCGAAGCCCCGGGGGTCATCTAGTAATATTATAAAGAGGAAAGATTTGTATTTTTATATGTAACGAATAAACATAAAAACTACTGGAGCGATTTCAAAAATTCTTTCACCGTTGGGAAGCTACACTATCCCCGGGTGACATAGGCTACTTTTTATCCCTGTATTCCCACGGGAATGGGAGCTACGCAGGTGAAACCGCGAGGCGTCCGCTAGTCGGATATAATTAGTTAGTTTTCCTGTCCCAACTAGTGAAATCTAAGTATACTATTATATTTCTGTCTAACCTTGTAGATCTAGTTGTAGCTCTTCTTGAACTCGAAAACTACTCTCAAAGTGATCGGGCCCTCAAAGATTAAAAATCCATTAGCATGTTTTTATTCAGGCACTAGCTGTTTCCCGCGAATTCGTCTGCGTAACATTAGTCCAATAGCCAATTTTTTATATCGCATAATAATATTGTAAGTGTGTGGGCCGCCTCACTTAAAAGTTATTAGTTCAGCATACAAACTTCCACTCTCCTTTCCAGCCCTTTAAATATGATTCCCGGGATGCAAATATCCTATGTCCTTCCCAGGGTCTCAAACCATGTCCATATCAAATTTCATCTAAATCGGTTCAGCGGTTTAAGCTTAAAAAGGTAACAGACAGACAGAGTTACTTTCGCATTCCAGCGGTTTCGCCCGCGTGACAGTCGAATATTATCCCGAGGGAACATATTCCCGGGATAAAAAGTATCCTGTGTGCTATTCCTGATTATAAGCTATCTCTGTGCAAAATTTCGTCCAGATCCGTCCAGCCGTCTGAGCGTGGAGAAGTAACAAACATGCAAACACACACACACTCACAAACTTTCGCTTTTTAACCGACTTCCCAAAAAGGAGGAGGTTCTATGTTCGACTTCAAGTTTGTTTTTTTTTTTTTTTTTTTTTTTTTGTGTATGTTCACCGATTACTCCGTCAATTGTGGACCGATTTTGAAAATTCTTTTTTTGTTTGAAAAACTATGTTCCGAAATTGGTCCCATTTTAATTTGGTGAAGATCTGATGAAGAACTTCGGAGATATACAACAGAACTCTTCAATAAATAACGGCAAATCTCTCGGGATTGCTGCAATCGCATGTCTGTTTGTTGTTTATAACATTTCATAACATAACATCACGCCAGTTCGCTCTTAAGGGGTAAGCAGACCTCTCATTTCACCGGTTATGTTCAAGTTTCATGAAATCTATTCTGGCGAAACAGTTCCCTTACTAACTTGCCTATTAGGTACGTACAACTAAAAAGTGAAAAATAAAAAAACTTTTTGCAAAAAAATACTACCGACTTCCAAATACAAAACTACAAACTGAAAAATAACTTAATTTTTTGAAGTCGGTGTCCATAACGCAAAAAATGGTACCTACGAAAGACACCGACTTCAAAAAATTAAGTTATTTTTCAGTTTGTAGTTTTGTATTTGGAAGTCGGTAGTATTTTTTTGCAAAAAGTTTTTTTTATAGTAATAGTCTGATTAAGTATGGATTAATTTAGGTGTTGCCTCGCCTTTTATCTTGCCCTTTTTGTGCCTTGAGGCCTTGTAAACGTAAGGTAGGATGCCCTCAGGCTAGGTGGAGCAGAGACCTTCGCAGGGTACTCTCATCTAGCTGCCAGAAGCTACCATCCCGATACCAATGGCGTGCAATAGGAGAAGCCGTGCATATCCAGCAGTGGATTGCTGTAGGCTGATTTTGAGCTACGGAAAGTTAAACTCTGTAATAACATTCAAACTGTTCTATATACACTAAAGGAAAAATAAATCGACCTTATTAAAGGAAAACCGTGCAGTAATTCCATAAAAAGATTAGGTTTCGTCGAACCGGGGCCGTTAAAATATGGCCGTGGCAACACAACACGGCTGATTGTACGCCGGCAAAATAAATTGATTTCCGTAATGTACTCTTTATAGTGTACACTCCATTGTTACTGGTTGACCTCAACGACGTCACAATATTACATTTCTAGTTTTATCCAGTAAAGTGGCTCGTGCTAAAAAATAACAGCCGCACAGATCTTCAAGGTTAAGCAACGCTGCCCAAGGTCGGTCAGTGGATGGGTGACCATCTTTACTTAGCGAAATAAACCGAATGAAGGAAGCTTACCTATAAGGCTTTTGTGCCAGATCCTGTCAGCCTGCGAGATATCGAGGGAGACGGCAAGCGCTTCCCCGAGACTCTCGATGGCGTCACTCCATTATTGATGGCATACGCTAGAATATCCCCAGTAAACAGATTTCAGAGATAGAAAAAAATAATTGGGCCCCCACAATATGGCGCCCAAAAGCCGCCATTTTTCTGTTTTCCTATTTTAATATAGCCTGTGACACTCGCAGGGTTAAGACGAATCGATTGACGTAAGAATCATCAAAATCCGCCAACGCGTTCGGTCTCTAGAACGCCACATAGGAACAAACATACATACATAGACTGATTACCCTTCCTCGGCAGTCGGTTAAAACATCCTTCATGTGCTTTCTTTCGTTGTATAAGGAACTTACATAGTACAGCTCTCTGCTTACTCCTTCGGGTAATGCACCCGTGATGTCATGTTATGTACTACAGTGCTCAAAATAATAACTTAAGTTCGCGGTACTTAATAATAATATTCTTGATTATAAACGCAGTCTAATTATAATGCAGACAAACACAATGATTACGTATTGTTGTGAAAAATGTACAATGGGCGGTTTTATCGCTAAGAAAATCTATGAAACAAGACTAATATTAAAATAACTATGAATTATAATTATTAAATAACTAGCTTTTACCCGCGGCTTGGTTTGCGTTTTATGTCCCAAGATATTTAATACAGGGTTGAACTTACGTCCCAATTTCTATTACGCATCTCGCAAGAGCAAAACAATAACGATTTTTGCGCAATAATTACTCTTCATACAGAAGTTTCAAAGTCCGTCCCGGTTGTTTTTAGAAATAAGTGGATTTGACAAAAAGCGAGCGATTAGCAAACGATTGTGTAGGACCTACGATACCTTTTTTTATTTTTTTTTGTTAGCTGGGCGAAACCATCAAAAGGTGCATGGAGTTTGGGGAAAAGACCAGAGCGTGTGGGATTTTTACTTCACTAAAACCACCCCGGTGATCACTATCAGCACGTAGAAGGTGCCCCGTGACGTCTCAACAGACCACCCCGGAATCCCCTCTGTGCAACGCCTGTTTTGGCACATCCCTGGGGTGACTGAAAAAGCGCCTCCCCTGAGCCTCGCTGACTGCAGCACGTGATCACTGTGCCACCGTCTTTTTCGGTGTCACTTGGTGGGTGGACAGAGTCCCCAAACTGTGCGCCCGCGACCTCGGTGTCCCGCCTGCTTTGATGAAGGTGGGGTTTCGGAATTTTAGGCATCGGGGCGGTTGCCTCCCCGACGCATTCTTCTCCGAGCGGGATCGGTTCTCTTACGAGCCCGCTCAGAACCTACTTACTACCTACTATACCTGCACTATAGGTAATTCCGACTTTTATGACATAAAGCGTTTGATCGTGTGATGATTGCTGATTGCTGTTTATTACATAATGAGCCTGCCGGTCATAGTCTATGCGTCTGTCTAGTTTCATCAAGACGTTTCCGCTGTTTATTATATTAATATGCCTAGGCTTTTACAACTATGTTGGGGTCTTCTCCCAGTCCTACCGGATTCAGCTGAGTACCAGTGTTTACATAGAGCGACTGTCTATCCTCCACCCAGATACTGGGTAACACGATAACCGTTGGCAAGACTTGTGTCAGATTTTATGGTTACCGTAACGACTGTTAATGTTGCTGTTGTTTAGAAATATCTATATCTATACTAATATTATAAAGAGGAAAGATTTGTATTTTTTTATGTAACGAATTATCTTAAAAACTACTGGACCGATTACAAAAATTCTTTCACCGTTGGGAAGCTACACTATCCCCGGGTGACATAGGCTACTTTTTATGCCTGTATTCCCACGGAAAAAGGAACTACGGGGGTGAAACCGCGAGGCGTCCGTAAGTAATAAATAAAACAATATTTGGACATGAAAACATACATACTATCGCGTTCATAATATTACGTACTAGATAGAATTTAACAATAGTTATTATAATGAACGTAACACGTTCGCACGCCGATGTTATTGAAACAAAGAATATACAAATATGAGATAGCTAGACGTGCCTGATCATTGGTTATTATTGTAGCTGATAAATGGGTTTGCATACCAACTGTGATCCGCAAAACAGCTGTTGTAGTAAAGCTGTAGTTATCACAAAGCCTTTGTTAAAGCCAGAACAATGATTAGATACAACTGCATGCATACAAGTTTTAATTACGATAAAAATAGCGAAATGATCAGTAATCATAATAGCCAGGACCCGATCTAGCAATTTCGACGCTCCGGGCATAGACAATATTTCCGGTCCTTGGCGCCCTCTAAAATGACGCCTTAAAAGGACGTTAAATGTTTAAGGATTGAAAAAAGTCGGTTAAAAAGAATGCGGTTTTCGACCGTGGGGTCGCAAAGCCGTTTTTTTGACAGCTTCGAGCGAATTGAAAACGAAGTGAGCTCTGAAATTTCACCTAAGATTTTTGCAACATTATGATTGTTAAGTTATTTAACGGTGGGTTTAAAACAAGAACCAATAACATTCAACAGCGAAGCGAGCTTGAAAATTTGAGCACCACACTACGAATAAGTTAGGTTTTCTGATGAAAAGAAAAGGGCTGTTAGTGCAGTTTAGCCGCCCTTAATTTACCGCTATTAGACCGATAGCGCTAGGCTATTTTGATGTCATAAGTTTAAAAAATTCTAAAGTTGCTTATTTCTTGCCTGTGGATACAGTCGTACCTATGAAGGTTATTATTGCGTTTTGTGTCACATCTGATACTTGCATTTTCAGTAATTCGCTGATTTGTGGTTGATAATTTTTATTCAAATCAAAACGGGCAAAAAATATTTAAAGTTTAAAATAATTATGGTATCATATCTAGGATAGTTTGCGGAGTGTGCAAACCCAATTTGTGTCATAATCGTCCAATGCAAACTGACATAGGGTCAATATGTAAAATATAGTGCAAAAAAAAAATTACAGTTTATGAAATATCTATTTCCTTTATCAGATCACTTACATATGCCTATTAAAAAAAATTGTGCCAAATTAGGGCACGCAATTTTAAGATTTTTAATTATTTTGTTTTTATATGCTACAAACGCTTCAAAAAAATATTACAATCATTAGAGTTCACTTATTTAATATCATAAATGCATGAAAAATCGACATTGTAAATTTGTGTCATTTTCATTCACGGTAAGTATTAAAATGAATAAAACACAAAAAAAATGGTTGCGGTCGAAGCGGGCGGACGCGGCGGCGGCAAACGCACGCAAACTCGTTCGTTCGGTACAATTTCTTCTTAGATGCGAAGCGTTCATAAATAAATAACATACCTATCATATTGAGTATTGATTGACTCTTATCTTCGCTACGTAATGAACAAATGTGTAACCTATAGAGATAAAAATAATGAAGTGCTTATTTTGTACACAGCGCGTCTGCAATCTCATTACCTACGAATGTCAATGGTCAATGCTTAGAAGACGGTCAATGTGGTCACTATTATTTTAGATTGACGCTTCGATTCGCTTCGAATTTAAACCTGAAAGCGGTAGGTTGGTAGGAATGCCGACACCTACCTACCTACCGCTTTTTCGTTATACTGCATCTCGATATCCCGCGCCCCGCTTCGGTTAGGTAGTGCACTAGGTACCGCTCTTTTTGCGTCGACCATAGCCAAATGACTTGTTTGATTTTTTGCCGTCTTTTTTTAATTACAAAAACAAGGGGCTGACAGGTACTAGAGAAACAGTCACCCGATGCTGCGATAATATTGGTTGATGAGTATGTCGGCGTTAATTTAGCGGGCGAGCCCTGCAAGCTAAAATAGTCCTTACGGTGATCAGATATAGCTTTGGCCGATTGTACCTACAGTCAGTAAGACAAATAATACACGGAATAAAAAAAATACTAGATATTTTTGTTGTGTGGTGATAGTGATTATTGGTGTAGTTTTATTTCAGCACGGTCCTTAAAACAGTCTGCTTTTCCGTCATTCCTTACAATGCTTGATTCTATGAACTTTAATAATCCCCTTTCACATAGGACAATCACTGTATGTAACGTCCAGTATCCACATATCAACACCCAATTTGAATAACATTATAACTTTAGTTACACATTGGTACAACTTTATGTCATATGAAATCAGCAAGGACAGACCTTTATTTCTGCCTCTTAACCGTATTTAAGAGGCAGAAATAAAGGCTAAGAACTACTTTTGTAAAATGGAATAATTTCATTGTAATTAAAAATGAACAATGTTTCTACTGAAGTATACTTGTCGATCAAGTTCCAATACCTACATAAAAGTTTTGGTAACAAGGATTTCTTTGTTTTAAAGTAATTTAAATTGACATACATTTTAAATTTTGCTCTATTTATATTTTACTATATTGTAATTTTAAGTTACAATGCTTTTCTTCTTAAATCTAAACAGTTAATTTAAATGTTATCATTGTAAAGAAAGATGCAGTGTTGACATCGAGAATAGGTTTTTAGTACATCATTTGAATATAGTAGTATCAGCATAAATGGTCTTGGAGAAAAACTAAGAGTAGGAATGTAATAAACATGTTTTTAGACTCATTCAATATTACCGATATGTGGGTAAGGAGAATAATACAAAAAATGTGTAGAAGTAATTGCAAACGATAGGCGTCGTAAGCATTAGGATAGGACAGGATAGATGGACCCCCTTTTCTGAACTTACACTCCCATTTGTTCTATTGTGCGTTTAGGCCTCCTCTCTGTAAGAGGTAATGGGCCGAAATCCACCACGTGGGACCAATGTGGTTTGATGGAAGTTACATGTCTTAGATTTGCATTGCAATGCAATGCATTTTTACTTCAGTGTTTTGAGAGCAATAGTGATGGAATAATTTACACAAATTAAAGCACTTGCCTGGGTTTGAATCCACGACCATACTTGTAAATTGTGTCCGTTACCACTGGGCCATCACTGCTCTAGGATCTACTATCCACTGCGTGGTAAGCTTTGCAATAGGGGGAATGCATTTCATTTATATTTGGTAGGCTTGCGCTAGACCACTTCCTCACCTGATGGTAAGCGATGTCGTGGTCGACGATTAAACACGCTTGCCTAAAAGTTACCTATTCACTCTTGACTTAAACACTCCTAAGTTGTAGGTATCACACCAATAGACTACCTACAGTACTTTCTTTCCTTTCTTTTTTAAAATCCATCCAAAGGTTGTCTTGAAAAGATCGCTTTTAGCGATAAGGCTGCCCATTGTGTCACCCAGTGTAATTTTTTCTTCATCTATACTTTCTGTAACTTATATGGTGTACATAATAAAGAGTATTATATTCTATTCTATCGAGCAACACAAACTCCGGCAGGGAATGCCACTCTTTAGCTGTACGTACAATCTACGTATTCCCAAAATGTTTAGTGTGTATGATGTCCACCATGTACCAATGGCACATCGCCGTACGTCTTATAGTCCGATTATGGAACGGGCTAGGTGGAATTAGATCGTACATTTCCATCGCACACTTCCCGAAATTTAACCGATTAAAACCGACAAGCTCGCAACTCGGCGACGTTGTTTAAGGCTCTGGAGCTATGATTCGACCAGTGTCTCATTGCCGATCTTCTTGGTCCGTTTTTTGATAAACTTAAGTGCATGAAGCTGGTTTTTGGCAGATCCGGCCCAGAAATGATAACAGTACTCCATGCATCATCTAACTAGCGCTTGACGAGCTTGACACAACTTGAGAAATTGTTCTGGCGTGAAGAACCGTCTCACTTTTGTGGGGATCCCCAATTTTATGGCAGCCAGTTGAGCCTTTGCCTCAATGTATGGATCAAAATTGAGGATCGTGTTAAAAGTAACGCCAAGAAGCACAAGATGGTCCATTATCGGCACGTTTACACCTCGGAAGGAAAGAGCCGAGTAGAATTGGCGCATTTTAACAGAGAAAAACACGCCTGAGTTTTAGCAGCAAAGAACCAGACCAAATTGGCATCGCCCCATTTGGAGACTGGCTTCAAGGATAAGCTCAAACGCTCCACCACAGCCTCACGAAGGACAAGGATGGAACAGTACCTCTCAGCAACAGTGCTGTCGTCTGCATACCCAAGTTTCAAGCAGATATTTTATGTGCAGCGGACCCCGGTATAAATATCCAATTGGTCAGACGAGAACCCATCGATAACGACTGGAATGAACCGATCCCACAAGAAATCTGCAATCCAATCACGCATACCATCACCAGGCAGACCGAATGAAGGAAGCTTACTAATAAGGCTTCCGTGCCAGACCCTATCGGAACCATTCGAGTTATCGAAGGAGATGGCAAGCACCTCCCCGCGCCTCTCGATGGCCTTACTGTAGATGTGAACGGCATAAGCTAGATCCCCTGTAGAACCGTATTGGTAATCACTTCAGGATGTCATTAGCTTCTAGGTATACCAGGAGCTTAATATTAAGCACACGAAGATATGGGTCTATAATTGGCAGGGTCAGCTCAACTTTCCTTCTTGGACACGGGCTGTACGTTTGCTTACTTCCAAGCATTCGACTCTTTCACAGTTTCACACGAAAGGCGAAATAGACGTGTCAAAATCGGAGACAGTTCGGGCGCACAAGTTTTAAGGACAAGTGTAAGTATCCCGTCCCATCCCGTCGGAATCACTAGCTTTGTTCAAGTCGAGGTTGCTACGAACATCCTTTTTATGGATGTGAATGTCCGACATATATGTCTCACATCCACCAGGAGAAAGAATACATCCGCGCATCACCAGAATGCTGACGCGAAGATTATGCAAAAAGAGGCAAAAAGTTTGCCTTCTCCTTAACGAAGCGGGCCAGCTACCTGTCGGGTTTCAGCAGTGGTGGTAGTGAGGGGTGGCAGAAGTAAGTTCGACTGAACCGACTTACCCAGGGACCGAAACGCTTTATTATCTTCTGGGTAAGAAGCAAGTTATGTCCCTATTCGGCCAATGTGGTCGAACCGAGCCCTTTGCAACACCTTCTTGCAGGACTTGGCAGCACTGTTGAAGGCCTTTTTTTCTGACATACGTCACTCGCATTCCCAAGGTGAAGTTATCGACACCGAGTATCGGCCTGGATCTATTGTCAACAGAAGGTCCAAGCAATTGGCCGTGTGCGAATCAACATCCCCCGTTGCTGTTGCCCCCTGAACCAGCTGGCGGATTACCGCTAACGAAAGCTTATGCATTTCCCATCCAGCATGATTACTGCACTGGTATGGGAAGAACCACGTTACTGCTGATGGTGAGCATTAAAGTCCCCCCGGATCACTAATTGGGCGGAAGGGTACCACTACTGTGCCGCATCAGCCGCTTAACTGAGGTAATCTGTGAGCCTGCTTGTCTCCTGATCGCCACTGTGCGAACGGTAGACACGGGCATAGATAATTTTACCTGTGTCCACCAGAGCCCAAAGCGTTGTGAATATTAATTGAATTTTAATAATTATTAAAAAAACGAGTTTTATTAGCTCTTCCATAGTACTTTACATGTCGTTTTATCTAAATCTAACATTTAACAAAGTTTTTTTTTGTCGGTATAATTCGTAATCGTACAATAATATTCACAGAAAAAATCTTTCAAATGTTTTCAAGACTCTATTGTAACCGTAGTTACAATGTTTTCCATATTAAAAATGCTAAATATCTGTAAATTGTAACATTGCGAAAATCATACTTGCAGTGGTTTTATCAAAACTGAAAGAGCAATTAAAATTAGTATCATGAAACCTAAAATAAAGCAAATAAACAATAAACTTTACAAAAAAAGAAAATAGCTGTGTTGAAAACTATGCAATGTTGAGTTACTATTTTATTCATATTGGGTGTCGACATACCACATTTATTAAATTCAATCTCCATTTTAGTCTTTCACAGCTTCATGCATAACTAATTTTTAAGGCCCACTTGCGCAAAAAACTTAACTCAGTTGCTAAGACTAGGTTAAATTGACAGTTTGTTATACAATATTGTCAATTTAACCTTTGTCTTTGACCTTTGTCAATTTCATCTCGTGTTAGCAACTAATTCAGAGTTAAGTTCAAATACATCATAAATAACGCACGCACTTTTTTGTTGCAACTTGCAAAGACCGAATGTAAACAAATAAACGCGCCGCGCGCATGGCTTGCCGGCACCCGCGCCGCTTGTGCCTGCGCTTATCCCCACGCTCGCCCTTCGTGCGAAGAAGTCTAGTTTTTTTTTTAAATAATACGATTTCGTGGATAAAAACGACACAAATTATGAATAGTGTTTTGTCACACCATAATAATGAAAAACACATAAACTCTAATAACTTGTATTTTCTTTTGTGGATTTTACAGGGTGTTGTAGTAAAAAAATGAAATATCTTTAAAAGTCGTGGATGAATTCGACACAAAATATTTTAGACAACAGATATCAGTACTCTAAAACGCGTAATACCTATTTAACCGACTGTAATATTCTTTTAGAGCTAGTTGGCTACGTGTTAGGTACTGGTTAATTATTAGGATTCTCGTGGACAGAGATGACACAAAATGCCTATGTACATCAGTTACTACTTCGTTATTATCATGAAAGTAAAATTTTCATCTCTAATTTTCTTTTCGTCCGATACTGGTCGAAAAGACAAACAGCTAAATTTCTACCTATGCAAATACCTAGGATGACACAAACTAAGGTATTAGGTTGGGCAAATGGTCCGGCAACTATATGCGAAAAACAAACAACTTTAATATTTTTGAAACCTCAAAACCTAGCGCTATCGGTCTATATGGCCTTTTGCCGCTATGGGCATTTGCCCGGCTCGCTCCCCCCTAGATCCGGCCCTAATAGCCTATTATCTCACTGCTAAAATCTAAAAGTATTATATAAAATCTGAAGTATCAAGTATCAATTATGAAATTTAAGTTTTGGTTTATAAATACCGTCAAACACTTGCTTGTCTATTTACTTGAATATTTGTTTTGTTATCTCTGTTGTTGATGGGGTGAGGATAAGCAGCCTTCTTGCGTAAATGAATTCGGCAAGGCAGCAATCGACCAAACACATGCGAGATGATTTATTCCATTCTAATACCAAAAACTAATACCACTGGTATTTGTTTAAAATCATATTTCTTTTGTATTCCGAACGGATACCATGGTTTAAACGAATACCAAAATAAGTACAAAGATATAAGGTACAGTAAGTAAAAATGCTTTGTATGTACTTATAAGACCTTTAAAATTGAAAAAAGAACAGTTATCCATCCAAAATAATAAAATAAAGTAAGCAAACGTCAAGTTCAATGATAAAATATGCTTTATACTTAATTAACGAATCGAGAGGCGTGCAATGATTGTTGACATAACTGTCCCGCATGACGGGAACCTCCTGAAAGCCGAGAAAGATAAGCAAATTAAGTATCTTGACTTGGCTCGCGAGGTTGTCGACATGTGGGATGTAGACACAGCGATCATTGTACCGATAGTCGTGTCAGCCCATGGCTTAATAGCCACGAGCCTCGACCAACACCTTAGGAGGCTCTCGTTAGGCGGCTGGGTCAAGGGCCTGATCCAGAAAGCAGTACTGCTGGACACGGCTCGTATTGTTAGGAGGTTCCTCTCTCTGGAGCCCTGACCGCCGGTAGCTTGGACCCTGTTCCCGATACCGGTGGGCCTCTATTTTTTATATTTTTAAATGTTTTTCTTTTTTTGTGTGTTTTGTAAAAATATTTAAAAATGTAATCAATAAGAAAAAAGTTAAAAAAAAAAACTTAATTAACTTAATTATACATTTTAGTTCTTCCTTGTACCTTTGAGAGTTAAATGTATGCAATTTTGTGGCGAGAATATTCAAAGTGGTAACAGCACTGCGGTAGAACTGCACACTAGTTGTGTAAGTTCAAAGAATGGGGTACGGATTGTTTCCCTTGCATTCATTGCTTCATTATATTCAAAAATCCGTCTACTCAGACACACGTAATGACTATTGTCGAGTTTAAAATGAAAGTGAAGGAGTGTTTTTTATAGGGTGCTGTTTGACGAGATAAGGATCGAAGAGCTAACAAAAGAATTCGTGCGAGAACATTCTCGAACATGTTATCAAGTACACGTGCACCGAATGTCATCCAACGCCGTCCCACTTGTTGACCTCCCCTACAAGGAAACAGACACATTAATAATAATCTTTTCCCTACCGCATACGGCTCTAATTGGTCCCTATCACTAACCACAAACCGTTGTTGTTCCAGTCACCCTGAATATTATGCGCCATTTGTTTCTATTAGTACTGTGAACTCAGGAAAATGATAGCACCGAAAATAGACATGCCAAACAGGTAAATGTGGCCGGTTATAGGTACCTATGCATTGTGGACTTGTGGTATTTTAATAGGCGGTGCTATCGTTACGGGCGTTGACTTCAATAATAAATTTTATGTATAGGTACTGGCTCTTGTTTATACTGGCACGTTCCAAATGCAATCATCATATCAGCCGAAAAACGTCCACGTGCTGGACATAGGCCTCTACCAAGCGTCGCCACATTGACCGGTCCCGTGCGTCTCGCATCCAGCGGATCCCCCCAAACCTTCACCAGGTCATCGGTCCACCTGGTGGGAGGCCTTCCAACGCAACGTCTTCTGGTTCGCGGACGCCACTCCAGATGTGTTCTGCGAGCAATGTGATGTTCTGATGAGGCCCATTTGTGAGCGACCACGTCTCACAGCCATAGGTCATAACTGGCAACACACACTTGTTTTATTTTACAAGCTTTTAATTAACTTGCAATGTATGTATGTATGTTTGTATGTATGTAAGTGAGTTAGGGTCAAATCCTCCGCCGATTAAGATGAAATTTTGCATACACGTTTAGTCTGGATGACAATGCATTGTTTGATAAGTGACGTCATTCTAAATCCTATATGGCGTACCGCCCAAGATGGTGGACCAGTTATTTTTTGTGCACTGCCATGATTTGGGTATCAAATGAAAGGGTTTGCTGAGAAGAATACGAAAAAAAGGCTTGTTTTAAAAAAATAAAAAATATCGAACAATTTTTTTTATTTTAATGTTTTAAATGCAAATGTGGATCAATCCTGTCGTGCAATTCTTCCAGTTATCTTCGCCTGGGTCTGCCACGATGTTGCCGTACATTTCCCGGGACCCACATTGTGGTTCATGTAGCCCAGGAGCCGTTTGACATTCGTTTCGAATTAACTAATGAAAACATGGAATTCGTCAAATGATTTTAAAACTGTCTACATAGGTAACTGACAGTTTTGTAGGCACCTCGACACAATACTGTTAGGAAGGTCTGTTCAATATTTTAATTGGCTCAAACTCACTGCAGGATAATATTTGAAATATGTTGTAGTATATCGTATAATATGTTGTTTCAATCGTAAAATTTCAAAATTTAAAAAAACCCCCGGCCTATTTTTATTTCATGCTACATAATTTATCTCGTAAATAGTAGACACGTTTCGATCGGAAATCTATTGAACACGTAATTATGACACGATATCTTGCAAAAACACCCCAATTCAAACAGTAAAACGGCCATAACTTTTGAACGGCTGTACCGATTTTATTCTAGACTAAGAACACTCGACAAAATCACCTTTCAAACAAAAGAAACTAAATCAAAATCGGTTCATCCGGTTAGGAGCTATGAAGCCACAGACAGACACACAGCAACACACGTCAAACTTATAACAACCCTCTTTTTCCGTCGGGGCTTAAACAAGAACCCAATTTCACGTTTGATTTTTGCTTGCAGGTGAATCAACTGAAGGAGCTCATACGTCGCATAGACTTACCACTCCACGAACACCTCCAGACACACGGCGTCGACTACCTTCAGTTCTCCTTCCGCTGGATGAACAACCTGCTCACCAGAGAAATACCTCTCCCTTGCACCATTCGTCTGTGGGACACCTACCTCGCGGAATCAGACGGGTTCGCCACTTTCCAGCTATACGTCTGTGCAGCCTTCTTACTCCACTGGAGAGAAAGACTCATGCTGGAAAGAGACTTCCAAGGCCTCATGATACTCCTACAGAACGTCCCCACTCAGAACTGGACCGATTCGAATATAAGTGTGTTGGTAGCTGAGGCGTATAGGCTGAAGTTCGCTTTCGCGGACGCACCCAATCATTTGCATAACGCTGGGAAATCGGACAGATGACCTGGGCGGTAGACTGTTGATTTTTCTCAGTTTCGGAACGACGTCTATATAAAAGTATCTAATTATAGTATCAAAAGAAACCGCGCAGGGTTTTATAAAGCTAGGTGTCCCGCTCTTTTTGAGACTCAGCTTCGCCACATAGGGACCGTCCACTAATCACGTGAGGCTTGAAAGAGGAGGAAAAGGTGGGAGACTAGGGGGAGGGGGGTGTAGTAAGATATCACGTGTATTTATTTTTTCGTCAAACGCGCGATTTGCTAAACCGAAAAGCGATGTGTAGTGTTATTGCGCGTGTAACATTATTTTTATGGCACTCAAAAAATAACTGCAACCTTTCTGTCTAGACATATTTGTCAAGGTCCTTAATTTCAGAATAGAATTAGATTATACTTTACTAGCTTCTGCCAGCGGCTTCGCCAGCGTGATAAGTGTTTATTATACATATAAACCTTCCTCTTGAATCACTCGTATCTATTAAAAACCGCATCAAAATCTGTTGCGTAGTTTTAAAGATCTAAGCATACATAGGGACAGACAGCAGGAAGCAACTTTGTTATATACTATGTAAGGATACCAGTATTTAAAGATAATATTCTATTTTAGGTAATAAAAAATAAACTTGATATTGAGTGGGGAGGGGGTTTGTTATTCTTAAACCTCATCACGTATCACCAAGGGGGATTGGGGGGTTAAAAGATGCTAAAAAAAAATTACGTGATTAATGGATGGCCCCCACGCTGCATTATCAATCGCGTGGCCTGTTCTAGTACTATACAAAATAAAATATCGAGTTGACGTTCGTATCGACATGCTGTGATGTAGAAAAAAGGTGATAAAATACAAAAAAAAAGGTTTGTTGTTTTGTAATACACATGAAGCTACGACCATTTTAGGCTAGGATTGTATGAGAATTTTTGATAGAAAATATCTCTTGTAGTATAATAGACTTCTATTTGTGACCTTGTTCGACCATGTTGACATTATCAGAAGCTTGTATACAATTTTGGATGGTTCTTAACGTCTATGCTAGTTAATTCTGTACAAATCTGACTGTGATAACCACAGACATAAATCTAAATAGATAACGCAATTCCCTGCATCTGTATGAAAACCAAGCGTGCCACATTTTCACTAACAGTTTAAAAATTAATTTACTTACCAATGAAATAAAACATTTCCAATGCCTCGGGCAACTTTTTCTTTACATTATTTACAGCTCAATATGGCATAAAAAGAAATTTATCTAGATTTCGGTGGATTGCCGGTGCCGATAATGCTTTTTTTTATACACTATCGAGCTCGCGCTTGACCACTATCTCACCTGATGGTAAGCGATGATGTGGTCGACGGATGCTAAATGAAAAGCTCAGATTACGATCATTGATCATAACTTTACTCAGTTTTTTGGCACGCGAAGTACATACACTCGCGTCATCTAGTTAGATTTATATCTGTGATGAAAACTTAGGTGGAGTGAACATGAAGTAAGCTGTCAAACCGAACATGAAGCGAGCTGTCAAACCGAATCGACGGAAGGTGGAATGTCAGTTCACTGCAAGCTCGCTCCACCCATGTTTTCACGGTGAGATATTTGCAGAATCGGCCAGTTGTATTTTTAAAGTGAGAATGTCGAGCCGACTGTTTGTGATCACTGATCAGGGTAAAAGGTTCCCTTTGCTTTTCGCGTCTTATGCTAGATTATGAAACACGAGGGATTTAGAATAATCATCATCATCATCATTATCTCAGCCGAAAGTTGTCCACTGCTGGACATAGGCCACCCCCAAATGTCGCCACATTGACCGATCAGGATTTAAAATTTTGACGATAAAATGTGAACGATAAAGCTTTTTAATATGTGCCAGAGCTTGAAGAAAAAAAACATTAATAAACACTGTTTTTGGTTACTTTTTGTAGTTGGCGATTTGGGGTTAGATATTATTTACCTATTTGATATTTTATTCTATGTTAAGTACTGTTGATATCTGTTTGATGTGTTTTATAAAGGATACATCCCCAAATTATGAAAAAAATCTGATGAAAGTCGGTTAAAATGCTAAAAATACATCACGTAATTAATGGACGGCCCCTTGACAGAAACTAGAGGTTCCACAAAATTTTTTTTTCGTCTATGTTATTGTGTTTCATAGTGTAACATCAGACACCGCATGCCCACTCCCTAGATATTATAGTTGGCTACCAACACGCCATAATAATTGTTTTGCTATATAAACGGCCTAAAGGATTTAGTTTAATACTTTGGTGTTGCGAGCATAGATGTAACATTAGACTTTTCGTACACAACACTGCCGAACCTATAGTATTCTACCATTTATATTATTTGAATTTAGAATTTCATACTTGAACCAAGTTTTGGAAAAACAAATCTTAATATCCCACATGTCAGAGTTCAAATTCTATTGTAACTAACATTTGTTTTTTTTTTTTAGTCATTGGGTTTTGGTGTCTATAAAATTACAAATGGCCAATCAAAAATCAACTAAATACAGAATAATAAATTTGTTGATTTTGTGGCAATGTGGGAAATTATCTAAGATTCTGAATTCAAGTAGGTGCCTATATGGAGCGTTTTCTTAATTAAGGATTTGGAGCTACGAACGTTTTAATTTTAATCCCTACTTATTGCCAAAGTTATGTTTTCGGCCTAAAGTGGAGTTAAGAGAAGAGAAATAAAAAACAAATACTCAACTTCAAATTCTTAATTCAGATATCAGGTATATGTAGGTATCATGGCAAAACTCACCAATTTGAGATTAAAGATATTTCAGATAATCTTCTGCTCATTTGCTGACAATTCAAGACAACGAGATTGGGCGACCAAAAAGCCAATCGAGATGATATTTATGAGATTTTAAACAATTAACAACAAATTTTCAATAGGATTTTAAAAACCAAGGTAAGCTCTTAAGCTGTCCTTAACCTTACCCAGTGTTGTGTACTAAGGGGCCTATTTATTATTATTGTAAATAATACCTACAAATCCATTTGAAATAAGATTCGACATTTAAATAATCCTTTATTACAGCTCGTTCAGCCAATTTTAACACCTATTGCGTCGGAGATATGACAAATGAAAGATGTAGTAAACAGTTGGTATTAGTAACAGGTTTATAATTTTTATGCCATCCTTATGATTACGGAATAGAACTCAAAATCGGTTGAGCGGACTGTAAAAAAGGTTGTAAAAATGTCTAAAGTTATTTCAAATGGAGTTTAGTACTGTTACAACATCGCACACTATTTTTATGTAACAAGGCAGCTGATCGCTGGTAAAGGCGGATTGCACCATGCGAAAGTTGAACTGGTTAACGGAGATATTATTATGTATATTTTTTTCATTTTATTTTAAGTTAGTATATGTCGCAGGCATCCGTTTTATCCAATGAGTGGGCTCGTTGATTTTGCCTAAATATGATGATGCTTTGTAAATATTAATGTCTATGTAATATTATGAGCTGTTTAACTAATGTGTAACGGAAGATCAGAATCAGATGTCTGTGACATAATACATTTATACTCTTAGTACTTTTGAAGGAAACTACCTCCACTTTACACGACTCAATCGGAATGACAACAGAAAAAAACCTTCGATTTATGTAACTAATGAATAAAGAACAAGCAAGGGAAACTTGAGTCGAGTGGAGATTGAGAAAATGACTTAGAACATAGAGGATAGGCCCTGCAACTTACTACTGTTAAGATTGATTTAAGTTTACAAGCAGGTTGTTTTTATTTTATTTGCTTATAATTATCTTGGGGTCTCAAAAATGTAATAGACATTGCTGCTACGTGAATAGGAAGTGTAAACTTAGCCACCGAGTTAAACTTACGTTAAGTGATCGTTTAAGTGTGGTGTAATCCGCCCTGTGTAAAATATTTTATTTGATTTATTTTGTTTTGTGACCTCCATTTATGTACTATTTGATTTTATTACTACGTTATTTACTTAGATTATTATAGCATTATACATTATATATTTACGAAGTGTGTTTCATTTGTTTATTGAAATAAGCCTAGCATGACGGGGCATGATATAATAAAATGTCTATTTATAAAATAAAAGGAAAATTATTGCTGCTACGTTGGGATGGTGATCGAAAGCACGCCCTCTGAACGTGTTCATGGGTTTGATTCTCAGAATGGGCAAAATGTTAGGAGATTGGCGTTTGGATTCATGCTTGATGGTGTTTGCCGATGACATTGTGCTGCAACCTACCAATCACATAGATGGAAATCCACATCGCGTGATTGGACGATTGATGGCGGTCAAACCCTTGCCGAGAGTGGCCTAGAGGTCCAGAGCAGATTAGAGGTGTGGTGGCACAGACTGGAGAGTATTGGCTTGAAATTGCGCAGAACCAAAACAGAATACTTGGTTTGCGATTTTGCGGTCTCTCCAGTTCCGTGCCTATAGTTCTAGCTGGGACACCCATACCGATGTGCTCCGACTGCCGGTACCTAGGTCGCTTGTCCAAGGGGAAGGTAGACCGAGACGTAACGCACCGGATCAACTCGGGATGGATGAAATGGCGACAGGTCACTAGAACAACTTGCGACCCACGGATGTCCCTCAAGTTAAAGATGAAAATTTACAAAGCCATGATAAGACCTGACGTACTGTATGGATCAGAATGTAGCGACTGTGAAAAAGATGGATGAAAAGAGATTGCATGTAGCAGATATGAGAATATCGAGATGGATGTGGGGAGTGACGAGAATCGATAAAGTGAGAAATTAATATATTAGAGGAAGTTTGAAAGTGGTGCCAGTTACAGGAAAAGTTAAAAGCAAACCGTATGTCCTGCAGCCGTATTGTATATATATGCGCAATAAGGCTGCTGGTATGGCCTTGTGAGGAGGATGGATGAAACGCATAATAGGGAGTTATGTGATAGCGTGACGAGAAACAGCAGCCTTATTGCGTAATGAATTCGGCAAGACAGAGGGCAAAGAGTATGAAGAGTCGACCAATCACATGGACGGAAATCTATATCGCGTCTTTCATCTTACATGTAATTGGTCGATGGTTCATACTTCTTTGTCCTATGCCTTGCCGAATTCATTACGCAATAAGATTGCAGGACGGTATGGAAGAAGAAAACTTGTACCGCCGACCCCAAGTAACATGGGACAGGGGCAGGCAGAAGAAGATTCATGCTTGATGGTGAAAGCCATTACATGAGTGATGGTGTGTACTAACTACAAGTGCTATGTTATGTTGTAGAAGTAGGTGAAGTCAAGTCATTATTATGTTATAATGTTTGATCCACCAAACCGCACTGGGCACGCGTGGTGGATTACCTACTGTCTATTCCCTCACAGAGTGGATGCCTGTGTCCCAGCAGTGAAAAAAATAAAAGGCTGATGAAGATGAGGTAATGTTTCAGGATATCATTTCATAGCTAGTTAATGTCTCCGAAGAAATAGAATTCTACCAAAAATGACACTTAAATAACATAAGCTCGTACAATTATAGACGATCATTGATTTAGCGAATACTAACTGAATATCTACTTTCATATTAGACCAGCATGTAATTAAAATCGAATGAACGAAAATATACAAATTTTCCCTCGCAAAAGAAGTAGAGATTAAAAACAGAACAAGACACCGTAAACGGTAATAAAACTAAAAACAAACGATTTCTTAACGCCTTTAATCGCTCACTTAGCAATAAAAAATTCTGCGCACCTCAAAACGTTGCTACACAAAGAATTCAGGCGCTTACCGCAAAAAATGGCAACATTCCCTGCTTCTAACTGCGCAAGTCTTGAACTGGCCTTCACCTAGAACTTGACATCTACCCAGTGACCCACAGCTATCCCAGCATCCTTTATTTTATAAACAAAAAACCATCAAAACAAAAGAGTAATGCAACTCTTTTTTCAACTCCATAGTTCCGTGAGTGTTTTTTCAATCTTGAGTGGTTACATTACCTGTCTTTTTTGTGGAATGAAATCGATGGATTATGGAGTAAATGAGAATCTACTACGTTCCGGGTGAAAAGTGACCTTGACCGAATTTTGAGATGGTAGGTAAGTATTGCGTTGCGCTTATTGATAAGTGGTATCCTGGCTGGATCATACATTGGTGACTTATTTACCCGTATTGACTCTAAATGACGAATATTTTCAAAATAACTATTAAAGTAAGAACCAAATATTATTTAATTGAAAAATTAATTCATTATTTTAGGTGCCAACTTTTTTAATATTAAGTATGAGCTCCATAATAATTTTGGAAACATCTCGTGAACTGTTACATGTTCGGTAATTTTATTACAACACTAATATGTTTTAAATTTATCGTGTATACAGGCACATATAATTTAATACTAGCATATAGGTAACAAATAATGAAACAGAGCTCGACATGAAAACTAATGTTTTACACTGTTGTTGCCTATAAAGGTAACACTAAGTGCGTACTACTAGAATCGTATTAGCTGCCTGTGGTGATATGATAACGGCATAAATAATTCCTACTTTATTAACTTATGGGTACAAGTTTAAACACGATATGAAGCGCACGCAGTTTTTTCAATTCCCATTGAAAAAACATTCTAACAAAAAAATCAAACCGACTTCCAAAACAAAACACTACCTACTTACAAAGTGAAAAACTTTTTAACAAAAAATCAAACCGACTTCCTGAACAAAAAACTACAAACCAAAAAATAACTTTCTTTTCCGAAGTCGGTGTCTTTGTACCCATTTTTTTTCAGTTTTTCGACACCGACTTCGGAAAAGAAAGTTATTTTTTGGTTTGTAGTTTTTGTTAAAAAGTTTTTTTATTTTTCTCTTTTTAGTTTTGGTAGGTATCTCCAATTAACATGATAATCATTTATGGCCAAAGTACATCTCATGATGATTCCAATAAGCCCAAGCACGACTAGGATACATTATTTTATTTATTTATTTATGTATTCTTTATTGTACACCAGAAAATACAGTAACAAAAGAAACTTAAAACTAAAAATATACAACGGGCGGCCTTATCGCATTCCGCGATCTCTTCCAGGCAACCTGGAATGGACAGTGATTGCCTGGACATGACATGGGGTTGTCAGGGGTGTAACAATACCAACAATGAATATAATGATACAATAATACCTAATAAAAATACAAATAGATATATATGCCATATAATAAATACATAAATACATACATATTTAATATATAAGACGTGAAAATAAATGACGTACGACAATCATAGACAAAGTCTGTCAAAAAACTAAGAGTACGATTACAGCGATAAGTAATGTTCCTTGACGAGTCTTTTAAACACAGGCAACGACTGAGCACGTTTAATTGGGTCAGGCAATGCATTCCACAGACGAGCAGCCTGGACTGTAAAAGATTTATCCATGAAAGTTGTGGAATGCATTGGCATTTTAAGTCGCAAGTTAACTGATGACCTCAGGGATTTTGTGTGGGAATCGCAGATAAACTGAAAACGATCCTTGAGATAAAGAGGGGTGGAAGGAGTAAAGAGCACATTAAACAAAAGAGAAAGAATATGTGTATTCCGGCGAAGGCGAATTGGCAACCACTTGAGCTTTACACGGAATTCGGAAACATGGTCATATTTGCGTAAACCGAATATGAACCTTATACAAAAATTTTGAAGCCGCTCAAGTTTATCAAGTTGTTCTTGAGTAAGGTCAAGATAGCTGGCATCAGCATAATCAAGGATGGGAAGAAGAAGAGATTGTGCAAGCGCAATCTTGGTGGCAGTCGGAAGAAAATTACGTAGTCTCCTCAAAGTTGCAGCAGATGCAAACAACTTGCGGCTAACTTCTTGCAGTTGGGCAGTCCAAGAGAAGTTCCCGTCGATGTATATCCCCAAGTTTTTAACTATCTCACTGAAAGGAATTACTGCATTGTCAAAAATAACTTGGGGAAGAGTCGTCCAGTCGATCCTAGAAACCATTCTACGACTGCCCACTACTATTACCTGCGTCTTTATAGGGTTTACCTTAAGCCCATACCTCTTGCTCCAATCGCAAATGCGAGCCAGATCATGATTGATGGTTGCTAAAGCCTCAGTCAGCTTTCCGAGAGGAGCTCGCGAGTATAATTGCAGATCATCTGCATAAAGATGGTAGGAAGAAATTAGTTCATTGGAGATTGAGTTTATAAAAACTGCGAAAAGTAAAGGAGATAAAACGCCACCCTGTGGTACCCCGGCAGAAGTACTACACCAGGAAGACAAGTTCTCTCCAATGCATATACGTTGCCGGCGCCCGTACAGGTAACTACGAAACCAGTCAACCACTGATGGAGATATATTAAGAGAGCATAGAATGCCAAGCAAAATGTCGAAATCAACAGTATTAAAAGCATTACTGAAATCCAGCAATGCCAAGACCGTCAGATTACTACTTTCCATGGCTGACCTTATATCATCCGTAATGTTTAGAAGAGCTGTAGTGGTGCTGTGACCAGGACGGAAGCCGGATTGGAAGGGATTGAGGAGATTATTTTTGGATAGGAAAGTGCTTATTTGATTATGAATTAACCGTTCTAAGACTTTGGACAAGAATGGTAAGATGGATATTGGGCGGAATTCAGAAAAGGATGAGGGATTGGATTTTTTTGGTAAAGGAATTATCTGCGCATCTTTCCATGAGGATGGGAAGAGACCGCTAGACGCAGAAAAGTTAAGGATGTGGCAAATGACAGGAAGGATAACGTCCAGCACCGGGAGTAACATTTTACGGCTGATACAGTCACTTCCCACTGCATTGGAAGTAATTGATAGTATGCTCTTCTTAACATCACATGCGGAGAATTGACTAAAAACAAATGGAGCATAACTGGGAGTCGGAAGAGATGAAAGATAATCCAATGTATTCAATTTTACTGTCCTATCGAAATTGGACGAAGCTGTGAAATGATTATTTAATGCATCGATATCTAAATCTTTAGGGATTGATTCTTGTCGCGTTTTACCGACCCCCAATGATCTTAGGAAATTCCAAACTTTGGATGCATCTCCGTTTTGGACAGAGTTATGAATGTGTTGGCGATTAGCATTCCTACACATCTTATTGCAGAGATTGCGGATAGAGAGATATTTGTCCCTATTCGCATCAGTAGGCCGTCGATTGTATTTAGACTTTGCTGCAGCTTTTTTGTGCAATAACTTTTTGATCTCATCCGTCAGCCACGGCGCCGGAAAATGTCTAACTTTAACAGCTCGCACAGGTGCATGAATATCATAAAGCTCGATGAGTTTAGTATTGAAGACATTAACCTGCTCATCGACCGAAGTAGCGGCAAACAAAGGTGACCAATCAATACAGCTGGCATCCTCACAAAGACTGTCAGCGTTCATACCACCAAAATTGCGTTGCATGAGAATTTTGGCTTTAGCCTTAGGAGGACGAATTTTATATGACAGAAAAATCAGGTCATGATGCGAAAAAGCGTCAGCTGAGCATTGGCCATGTTTAGCGACGCGACCAGGAGAGGAGACAAAAATCAAGTCAAGAAGCGAAGGAGTACAGTTTGGCAAATGGTGAGTAGCACTTAGCGGCAAAATGGAAAGATTGTTAGAAGTTACAACATTAGTCAGAGAAGATGAGCGATGGTCTTTTTTTAGGAGACAAGTGTTAAAATCACCCATGATTATGCTATGACTGTAAGAAGGGACCAGAAGTTCTAAGAGTTTTTCAAAAGATGAGAAGAAATTGATGCGTAAGGAGGGACAGTAATAGACGCCAAGAAGTAATTTCGAGTGATGTAGTTCGACTTCAAGAAATAGGTGTTCACCAGCATTTGATGGCGGTGGCTGCGCTGACACATGGACTACAGAGAAGGGAATGTGCGCACGGAGGTATATGGCAACACCACCACCACCACCAACCGCCCTGTCGTTTCTTATAAGTACGAAACCGGGAAGAGAGTAGCTAGTTGAACGGAGACAAGGTTTAAGCCATGACTCGGATACAAGAATAGCATGAATGTTTTTACAGTCAAAACTTGCCAACATATCGTGGAAATGGGCCGGAATACTCTGGGCATTGATGTGAATAACGTTAAAATTCTTCGGAACATCAGAGAACTGTGCTGCAAGACTGTCAGCCAGAGAAGGAATGCTCACGAAACTATCGTCGTTGCTTGCCAAAGAAAAATAACTATTGTTATCGCTGCTGTCATCTATAGACATAAATATTTCCTATCAATAATATAAATATATATAAAACTATCTTAAAACAAAAATCCAATAAGTTCACCTGCCAGTTGCGTTATTACAATTAAGTATATAAAAAAACAAACATTTAGATGATTGACCGGGCAACACTAGATAGCAGAAAAGAGCAAAATTAAAAAAGTTTATCATAAAGAAACATAAAAATAAAACATCTAAATTAAGACTTACCAGTGCGCCGTTACATAAAACGGAACGCACCCATAAAACGAAAATTGACATTAAACTGACAATCCATACCACATAGTGACAGTGACAAATGACAATGTGTAACTTATATAAAATTGTAAACACTAGAAGTTTAATTGAATAAAAACAACTAAGTGAAGGTGGTAAACAAAACAAGAAAATAATGTTACCCGGTCCTACAGTAAAATATCACGAAGATGATATCACTTCCTCACAGCAGCCACGCGCTTTAACCTTGCGCTCTTCATAGCAGCAGCGGTCGGAACAGACTCTGGCACTGCCGCTTTAGGATCACCCTGCCCTGGTTCACAGGGAATTGGCGTAATCCTGTCCAATTCAGCGAGAGATTCGACCCGATGCCGCGTATCGTTGGGACCAAGGACATATATGCAGCCCGCCTTAGTCCAGCTCTTGGAAACACCGAATCTTTCCCTTGCAGCCAAGAATATGTCATGCCGCCCCTTTGTTAAGAACTCAGACAAGGTGACGCCTGACGCCCTTAATTTGGCTTTGGAAAACCAAACTCTGTCCCGAACCACGAGACTGCCAAGCTTGAACAGGATAGGCCGGGTTTTATTTGCCACTGCCCGTCCCATTCTGTGACATCGACTGATGTCAGCAACAGTAAATTCACTAATTTGCAGCTTGCTACGTACCACCTCAGCTACCACCTTGGCGGTATCCTCCTTCTGCTCTTCATTCACACCATGCAAAAGCAATATCTTCCTCCGTCCTCGCATCTCTAATTGGTCAACACTTCGGGCTAGAAGCTCCACCTGACGCTGAAGGCTGTTCAGAGCTTGCGAGATGAAAGTCCGGAACATGGTGAATTCTGCTGCTAGGCTGGAACTTGTGACAGGTGATGGAGGGGCTTTCTGCAGTTCAGCTTCGAAGATGGACATGCGTGTGTGAAATAACTCCTTTAGTTCACCCAAAGTACATGTCAATGAATCCATGGTGATGAAGTGATAATTGTGTTTAATAGAGAAGAAATTGCAAGAAGATAACGCTACACCAGCAGGTACTGATTATGAACTCTTAAAATATGACATAGAATTAATTTAAATATTATTATATTAAATTATATTAAATTTTAATTATGAGCGTTTTTTTATTAGTGTAACTTGTACAACTACCCACATATGAGATGTTTATACATTGTTTTATTTCAGAGTTCCAGTGCCTACCTTCCGGCTTCATCATCAGAACAGTTCAATGATACCATTTTCATCAGTACCATTCATTTATAAGTATTTGTTTAATCATAGTCGGTTAACTATTCGAGATATTTTATACCCGTGACATACTTAGCATTAAGGAGTTTCAGTGGCCATCTGTGGTCTTCTTCATCAGTTCCACTTCACCAAATTATACTTTCTGAGTGCAAGTGATTGCATTGTTGGTGAAAATACCAAAATCAGTATATAAATGTCTATAATATTTGAGGAGTTCCCTCGATTTCTCTAGGATCCCATCATCAGATCCTGACCTGATGACTATGGGACCAACTAGGAAGTATACCCTTCAAAACAAAAGAAGATTTTTTGAAATCGGTCCAGGCGTCTTTGAGTAATCGGGGAACATACATAAAAAATAAAAGATTCCGACGAATTGAGAACCTCCTCCTTTTTTTGAAGTCGGTTAAAAAATAACATTCTTTTCCTGAATATGTCACGTCTTTATTTTTTTTCTGAATATATCACTTTTGCCGCTATAACCAACATTTACGCGGACGAAGTCGTGGGCAAAAGCTAGTGTTATTATAAATGCGAAGGTTTGGATGTGTGTATGTTTGTTACTCAATCACGACAGAACGGCTGAACGGATCTGGGTGAAATTTGGCACAGAGATAGATTATAGTCAGGAATAGCACATAGGCTACTTTTTATCCTGGGAATATATTACCGCGGGATAATTTCCGACTTTAACGCGGGCGAAGATGCTGGCAGAAGCTAGTCTTATAAATGTGAAAGTTTGGATGGATGTTACTATGTTTTTTACTCAATCACGCCAGAACGGCTGAACGGATCTGGGTGAAATTTGGCACAGAAATAGATTATAGTCTGGAATAGCACATAGGCTACTTTTTATCCCTAATAAATGTACGGTTTCCGTGGGACAACTGTCGAATATCACGTGGGCGAAGCCGCTGCAGAAGCTGGTACTTTTTATTTCTGCTTCACAGCAGCTTACATGCGTTAACCAATACCTACAAATTGATATGGATAAGGTATTAATTAAAACTAAAATATTATGTTAAAATACCTTGAAATTATTAAAACAAAAAATTTCCTCCAATGGGATTTTCCAAAACAAGTTGCAATAAGTTTAGTTTCAAATTGTGGTTTTCCTTACGATGATAAATTCAATATTGGCCTTCGGACTCATTATTTGTTATTGTAAGTATAAAATTATTAATAATAAATATGGATAGCTGTATTAATATGTTTAATTAACTAAGTATTTATAGGGAATTATGTCATTATTTATGTTATTAAACGTTCGGTACCAATAGGATGACGTGGCCTTAATTTTGTTGTGCACCTAATCTTGGTTAAAGTCAATTACCTTACAGTAACCCGCTACTGTAATTGTGTATGGTTTAATCCTTCTATCTTTTTAGATTTGGACCAGAAAACCGCATCTTTTAACTTGGACCAGACATATTTTTATACTCAGACTGTTGAACTCTTCTATTGCCCGTCTGAATAGCCTAATGATAAATGTGATGGTCTACTACATTGAAGGTTGCGAGTCCCAGTCCCAGGTAAGGATAGGTATTTTTAATCGACTTGCCAAAATAGTGGAGGCTCGACATTAGGTTTTTTTTTTTCCCCGATTCCTCCGTCAATCGTGGACCAATTTTGAAAATTCTTATAGGTATATTTTATTTGAAAGAGTATGTTCCCAAATTGATCCCATTTTAATTTGGTGAAGATCTGATGAAGAACTTCGGAGATAATTATAGTTACAATAGACCTCTTCAATAAATGACGGCAAATCTCTCGGGATTGCTGCAATCGCATGTCTGTTTATTGTTCATACCATTTCATAACTTAACATCACGCCAGCGCGCTTTAAAGGTGTACGCAGATGTGTACAGTTCACTTTGGTACACCCCCATTTCACCGGTTATGTTCATGTTTCATGACATTCGGGTAATCTATTTGGCATTATAGGTACCTTACTAAAGAACTTGCCTATTAGGTACGACTAAAAAGTGAAAATAATAACTCAAAAAAATACTTTCGACTTCCAAATAAAAACACTCCAAAGTGAAAACGTAGGTACATAACGAAAAATATTGGTACCAAGTACCAACCAAAGACACCGACTTTCAAAAAGAAAGTAATTTTTCACTTTGTAGTGTTTTTATTTGGAAAGTCGATAGTATTTTTAAGAAAAACCATTATCTGTTTTCGTTTCGTTGTGGTGTTCTGGATTGCTACGAGATGGCGCGCAGCAAATCTGTTCTTACTTTTTTTGTATGAAGTCGATATTCTTCTCCCTAGAGTAAATACTTAGTACCTATTCTGTGAATTTCTATGCAGCGAACGCTCGATCTACCTAGATCCGTTCTACCTACCTAGGTAGATAGGAAAGCAAGGTAGTTAGGTCTAGGTAAGTAAGGTAGGTAGGTCTAGGTAGGTAAGTAGGGTAGGATAGGCAGTTAACGGGAGCGAAGCCGCGGGCACAGCTAGTTGAAAATATAAATAAGATTCATAATATAATCATAATATAGTTAAATAATTATTAGATTTGGCATTAATGTTATATTGGATAGAATAATGATATAATATTGATATAGTTAATTAGATATAGTCAGTTTGTATTTTGTTTGCAAGAACCCTCTCAATGAAAGGTGAAGGCCTCCTCCAAAGATGACCATTACTCTCTATTCTCTGCCGCTCGCAGCCATTGAATACCGGCTACTTTTTAACCGACTTCGCAAAAAAGGAGGAGGTTTTCAATTCGACAATTTTTTTTTTATGTGTGTTACCTCAGAACTTCTTACTGGGTGAACCGATTTTGATAATTTTTTTTTTATTTGTCATGTGGTCCCATTTAAATTTGATCAAGATCTGATGAAGAACTTCGGAGATATACATCAGAACTCTTCAATAAATGACGGCAAATCACTCGGGATAGTTGTTATCGGATGTCTGTTTATTGTTAACATCATTTCATAACATAAAATCACACTAGTACGCTCTAAAGGGGTACGCAGGTGTGAACAGTTCACCCTGGTATACTCTAATTCCACCGTTTTTGTTTAAGCTTCTTATGTCTGGGTTAATCTATTGTGGCTTCACTTTGGAGAATTGGTCCGTTATGTACCCACAACTAAAAAGAGAAAAAAAAAAAAACTTAACAAAAAATACAACCGACTTCCAAATAAAAACACTACAAAGTGAAAAATGACTTTAATTTCGCAAGTCGGTGTCAAAAAACGAAGATCACAAAACAGGAACACCGACTTCCGAAATTGAAGTTATTTTTCACTTTGTAGTTTTTCTATTTATGATATCGTCTGCCCAGCGTGCGTTTGGTCTTCCTCTTTTTCTCTGTCCTAGTGGACCTGCCCATGATGTTGTCTTTGTAGTCCAGCGATTATCGCTAAGCCTCGACACATGTCCAGCACATCGCCATTTAAGCTTTTGTGAGTAGCTGAGAGTGTCAATGGCTTAAGTTGTCTGTCTTATAACAGTGTGGCGGATCTTTTGAATTTTCTTAATTTTTAAGATGCTTCTCTCCATACTCCTTTGGCAAGATGTAATTTTATTTTTTACTTTTCTGGTGTATTTCCAAGTTTGGCAGGCGTCTGTCCCTTACGCACACTCAAAATAATCTTGCTCTAAGAGCTTATGGTCACCCACCTGAAGGCAAGACAATCGTGATGTTATGTTGTGTGCAATTATTTTGCATCAGATATCGGGCGGTTACGCATTGCATCCGATCCGAAGCCGTGAAATTGCGGTTCCGAAGCAGACTAAAACCCACCCGAGTTCCTTCAGTTGCTTGTGCCAGGGCCGCGGTAACTCTCTTTCAAATTTATCCGCGACCAAGTAGCCATAGTACCTACTTTTTGTAAGGAAGCTAACGCAATACTTCCGAACTGTATCCGTCATAATTCAGAACATTTTCAATTCGGATAGAACTCGGCACTAATATCACGGACTCGGATCGGATATAATGCAGGCAGGGTGGGCAGGGTAGGCAGGGCAGGCAGGGTAGGTAGATTAGGCTGAGTAGGCAGGGTAGGCAGGGTGGGCAGGGTAGGCAGGGCAGGCAGGGTAGGCAGAGTAGGCAGGGTAGACAGGGTAGGCAAAGTAGGCAAAGTAGGCAGGGTAGGCGGGGTAGGCAGAGTAGGCACAGTAGGCAGAGTACGCAGGGTAGGCAGAGTAGGCAGGGTAGGCAGAGTAAGCAGGGTAGGCAGGGTAGGCAGAGTAGGCAGGGTAGGCACAGTAGGCAGAGTAGGCAGAGTAGGCAGCGTAGGGTAGGAAGGTAGGTAGCCAGTTGACGGGAGCGAAGCCGCGGGTGTCAGCTAGTTGACTTATAAATTTAAAACTCAAATGCAAAAGTAATGATCGAGCTCGAGAACAAAAGTCACGACCACGTAACAGAAAGATGCCCATGCAAAATATTTAATTTTCGAATCATAATTATAGCCTCTGAAAGTACGCCATGTTTAAAAACTTTATTGAAAATCCTATTCTTCATCTGAGGAAAAATCTAATTCATAATCCTAATGTATTACTATGTTATCATTCGCAAGCATCAAGTTTAATTATTATTAAGTATTTTTATAGCTTTCAAAACGGGCCTTTTATTTTTTGACAACTTTGTTCCCAAATCCCTAAAAAAAGTGTAGTTATAAAATAAATCGTAGGCTCATACACAAATGTTACCTAACCTCATTATTTCACTATCCTTAAACTTTTAGGGAAGTTGCTTCACATAAACGGAGTCAGGAAAAACCTATCAATTTTGGGTTTTGGACGAGCCTAATTAAGCAGCATTCGTCAGCCGGTTGCTATGTCAAAGTTTATTACAATTAGATTAGTGTAAAACTGTATTATTCGTATTGTGTTAGGGACCATTCTGTATCGGCCACGGCCCAGTCTTCCTGTCACATTTCCTGTGTATTCGATAACGAATTGTGTTCGTTGCTGAATTAGTGAGGGGAAAAAACGGGATTTCATCTTTGTCGACTAGTTTTGCGAGATTTCTATTGTGCTGATTAATGTTCATATTGATAGAGGATTTTCAGTTTGCGTGGTCTTTTCACTTTATATCATAATTTACTAGCTCGATCTTATTTATGGAAGTGCAGTTAGGAAACTTTATTGCATGCAGTTTGTCTGCTCAAGAATAATTTCGGAAAAGTTTATTATTGGCAATTAGCAAACATAGCATAATAACTCATTCTACTTCCATTAAATTGTCACTATTATAATGCTTCCTTTTTTAACAAAGAAACTCAAGACGAATTGTTTGTTTCAATCCCCATTGTACAAGGAGTTACTGTAATAACCCAATTGCATACATTGAAAACAATAACGCCTTTTGAATTTCTCCTTTTCAGAAATTACTTTTTTCATTTACATCCTTTATAGGATCTATGAGTCAACAAGAATATTTAGAATTTTAAATAAGTGACTATAGTTTTTCCAAAAACGAAAACTACGAGATTCAAGATTTCAAGTTCAAATTCTATCTTGGTTTTGGCAGACTAGGATCGTCCCGTCATAATTCTCTAACCTTACCCCACAAATAGGTATTAGAACATTCCCGGACTTTTGCCCGGAATTGTCGACACATCACTACGGCCACCATTTTTTTAACGTTAGTCACTTGTCGTCTAACAGTAGTGGTCATGAAATACGCTAATTGGCTCCATATAATAAACACGCGGCTTTCCTTGTAGATAAAATTTAGTTTATTAACAACGGTCAGAGGGAAAAATAGTTAATTGTGAACCATTGTTTTAAACAGCAGTGTCGTCTGTAACTCCTGTGTGCCACGGGTAAGTTGAACGGACAATTTAAAAATTAATTTAATTTAAATCGTCCATGAAATATTGGAAAACGTTGTCTTCTTCTGTATTTATCATAAACATATTTTGTGTATTAACAAAAACTAACAAAATAATAACTAATTCATTATGTTAATTTAGTTAAAAAGTATCGATACATTTTTTTGTTATCAACGGTGGACTCGGTCATAAACACGATAAAACACATCTTAGATGTTTTAAAATTTAAATAGCGCTCGAGAGTTCGTGACTGTGGTTTATGATTACCTGGAATATAGATTTAAATATTTGTCTTAAGTGCTTCTTAATTTACTCGTAATTATTACAAAATGTAGGTGGCGAAATGCGGGTGATCTGTAGGTGCACCACTTCTTAACCGTCCTGGGAATATAGCGTGATGTTATGTATTTATACGAGTATGTAAGTCTGTTCGTGCGTTATTATTTTCTTGAAGGTCTATTGTACGTAGTTTGCAAGTAGGGGTGTGCCTCAGTTTTCTCATAAAATCGGGAAACGTGTTTAGCGCGTATCTAACGTTTTCAAATCAAAATCGTCCGTAAATTAAAATCACAATCTGTCATTCTTTGGCAGTCGTATCGTCGTTGCCATTTGGCAATAAGATCTTGTGTGTCAAAGCTGTCAAACTGCTTCGTAATTTAACGGTACGTCGACATCTCTAGTACAGTTTAAGGTATTACTGCAACATCGTCAAACTTTTGAAGAAACATGAAAATCCTGTCAAATTTACGAAGAAACAAGAAGATCTCGTCAAACTTATGAAGAAACAAGAAGATCTCGTCAAAACTCTTGTCGGTTGCGGCTCATCGTATGGCAGTTTGCTGTGTATTATTGCCAGCTGCCTAGCGAAGGGCAACAAATGACTGAGTTGATCAACGGTTCGTCGACAGAAGATAGAAGAACAATGAAGAATCGGAATTTACGAGCGAATATCTTTTTAGAATTAAGGTGTTCTTTCTGAATTGTGTATTAAGAGATAAGGAGCCTTACCGTTACCTGTCAATCAAATCCTAATTTGACTGGTATTGATGCAGGCTAGAGCCTGACGAAGACTTGACATAAAAAATTTAATTCAAAAATCGGGCGTAAGACAAAAAATCTCGACAAACACTCAAAAATTGCTTGTTTTGTGATAGGTTTTGTTGAAGAAACATATGTTAATCTTGACTATAGTTTGAGAACTTGGTAGTTACCGAATACTCGATGTAAAAGAACGGAAAATGTTCGATGCGTTTCTATAGGTAGAGCAGGGTTATTCAAACCGTCGCCGTCGATTTACCGGTAAAACCTAAGATTTACCAAGTCCTACTACTAACTAAAAGTCCGAAATGATCTATATAAGTGATCATCGTTAATTTAAGACTTTTACCAGCAATCATACGGTAAATCTCAAGATTTATGAAAAACCGGACAAATGCGAGTCGGACTCGCGCACGAAGGGTTCCGTACCATTATCGCAAAAAACAGCCAAATAATCTATTTTGTTGTATGGGAAATTTATATTTTACTAGCGGATGTCTCGCGGTTTCACCCACGTAGTTCCCGTTCCCGTGGAAATACAGGGATAAAAAGTAGCCTATGTCACCCGGGGATAGTATAACTTCCGAATGGTGAAAGAATTTTTGAAATCGGTCTAGTAGTTTTTAATTTTATTCGTTACATACAAAAATATAAAAAAAGTCAAGTCTTTCCTCTTTATAATATTAGCATAGAAGTATAGATTTGTTTTTATAACGGCAACAGAAATACATCATCAGTAAAAAGAAATACTGTCTAGCTATCACGGTTCATGAGATACAGCCAGGTGACAAACAGACAGACGGACAGTGTAGTGGAGTCTTAGTAATAGGGTCCCGTTTTTACCCTTTGGGTACGGAACCCTAAAAATAATGTGTATGACACACTATGATACGAAATTATGAGAATAATTAAGGACTTATTGATAAGCTTCACCCAGTTTTTATTTTGTAACTAAAATGTCCTAACTAAAGGTGAGGGCTTTTAATTTTCAGTCAACAAGGAACCCTTGTAGTTTCGCTATGTGCGTCTGTCCGTCCGTCCATCCGCAGCATAGTTCAGAGACTCTTAGTACTAGAAAGCTGTAATTTGGCATGGATATACATATTAATCACGTCGACAAAGTGGTAAAACATAACCATGAAAAATAGTACATTATGGTACAAGTGTGTAATGTTGGTGATTACCGCTGAGGCGCCATTGAGACCCGAGCCGCTAGGTGAGGGTCTTAAGAGAGCCGAGGACGGTAATCATCAATACACACGTGTATCATACGACGTTTTTCAACACACTTGTGAAGAAAATAATACTAAAAAATCATTTCCAACAGTGAAAACGAATTGTGAAAATTTTTTCGCAATGGCGGGCAAAATTAATCAGTTTTCCTATGCGCGCGCATCTAACAATGGCGATCGGCCATAGACTAAAAAGAATGATTTTTTTTTTGGCTTTTCGTGGATAGCGTTTTAGCCACGTACAAAATGGGGAATTTCAAGTTTTCTTTATTACAGACAAAAACAAAAATGATAGGTATTTGAGTGAAAGTTTTATTTATTAAACACGTACAAGTTGAAATTATCTATTTAAATACGAAGTTGCATGAAATGTGTTACATTTGTACTATTGAGCACGATCTTTTTTGTATCGAAACTTTTTTAAGAAGAAAGCAACTAAACCTATAAATTTAAAAAAAAACTCTTTAACTCACTTGTGAATAATAGTAATGAAAAAGTCACAGTTTGATAACAGGTGTCATTATGTGCCTAATTGCGGTGAAATTAGAGCCAATTTATGAGCAAGTGTGTTGAAAAATATTTTATTTCATGGAGTGGCGTATCATTAGATAGGCCATTCAAAAATATTACGGGTCTGTGAAATCCATTTTTCGATTCAGGGATCTGTTTGCATAAAATTAAGCTTTAAATCGCAAATTAGCTAAATGGTTGCTTTTAAATATGTGAAAAAATTCACGGCGTCTAAATAACGGAATTAAAAGGAAAACTATCAAAGCTAAGTTGGCTTTACAAGTTTACACTAATAGTCGAATAACTTATAAAATGTACTTGGAAAAGTATTTTTTTTTTATATATTTTTGTTATTTTATTTATAGGAAAAACAAACGGTTACACATTGCAGTATAAATAAAAAAATAAACAAAACAGTGTGACAAATGTGCAAACGACGACGTTTTCCACAGAATATTTATGAATCTTACAAAACTAATACGACGTGCGCTAACAATTCATATCATATTTCAATCAAAAAGTACATTACTTTCAAGTAAAGTAAAACGGTATGCATAATATTATGTTAATGTATTATATATTATTTTATTGTCAATATTATTATTATTAAAAAAAAAAGAATTTTATGGGTACAACAGCTTTCGAACGGCATATGTTAATTTTGTCCCTTCGTTAGAGCAATGTTCTGTGCTCTCATCGTTTATGAACGTTTGTAATGTTACCTATTTTGTTTTGGTGAATGTAGCTGTTTACACGGAACCCTCTGTGCGCGAGTCAGATTTTTTTTGAAATAGCTGTGAATGATGAAAATCTTCTTATAATCAATCCATTGATATCTAGACATATCTACTGATACTTATATCATAAGGCTACCGAGTATCGAGCTACTGAGCTGAGAAAAGTGAAATATATTGCGAAAGTGAAATATTTTGTGCTGTAGCAGGTTCTGTATCAAAATTCTACTAGCTCTAAACCGTATCAACTAAGTTTCGACTTTACCCAGAATTAATATTACAGTGTAAATGACTTTGTTATCATTGCGCACGTTACATTTTAACGAGTAGTATGAAATGACGTGAACGATAAATATATGACGTTATCAGAATGGCCGTTGCAATGCGCTACCGATAAGTTTTTAAATTTTAGAATAACTGCGTTTTTCCATTGTGATATTAGGCTGCATAATAATGCGAGATTACGGAGTGTCTGTCTCTCTGACCATTGTTAGACAGAAAATTTCGATATATATACCTACATGAAACAATAAAATTGTAAATTTATGCCGGCAACAGATACATAGAGATGCCTTAAATACCTATGGACTACTATCAGTCCAATAATATGTTTTAACTAGCTTCTGCCAGCGGCTTCGCCCGCGTGAAAGTCGTAAATTATCGCGAGGGAACATATGCCCGGGATAAAAAGTATCATATGTGCTATTCCAGACTATAATCTATATCAGTCCCAAATTCCATCCAGATCCGTCCACACGTTTGATCGTGAAGAAGTAACAAACATAAAAACACACACTCACAAACTTTCGCCTTTATAATAAATGATGATAAATGATTTTTATTTCTGTAAGTTGTTTTGTACAAACACTTTTACATGTCGAACATATTTTTTAAAACTAGATGAGGTCGGCGTTTCCTATCTGTCTACTCTGAGAAGAAAGGCCGAAACAAACTCAGAGATCACAGTCTCTTTTAAAGTCCAGACAAAATATTGGTTAGATCATATGAAGACCATGTAGACTGATGTCTGAAATGGTCTTTTGAGGAAAGAACCAGCCAGATTGAGTGGACCTGTCCAATATTAGTGTGATGTGATAGTGTGAAGTGTGATAATTTATACAATACCTTTAATAATAACTTACAGACTTAGATCTGGCTGAAGCTTTCGATACAATCTCCATCGTACCGTTACTTGCAATCTATGTCACTATAATCAACAAAAAAAACCTAGCATAACATTAACATTGATGATTAAGTGGTAGGTCATGTCATTTAAGATTTTAACTCTGTACAATCTTTATGGTATATCTTTATGTTGGGTATGCCACAAGGCTCTATTTTAGGCCCGTTCCTAATATATTAGATTTGGTCATAACAAGTGGAGTTTATAAAAACAGGAAACTTGTTTGGTAATTTTCCTTGTTATTACGATAAATTTAACCCAGGCATTGTGCGTAAATAAATGAGAGAAAAGCAACTGATATTATCCTGTAGATACTGCGTCAGCGTCAAATAATAATAGAAAACTGATAAGTATAAAAATTGTGCTTACAATAGTTCATTCACATCGATAGGAATCTAAAATATTACCGTTATATTTAAATCAGTATTAATTGCCACAAAACATAGAATACCTAGGATTTTAAAAACAAGTGATTGACCTCTTAATTTGTGATACAGTTGACTAAGGACATCAGACGACATTATATACATATTTGTCTTAAAATGCCGGATTACATAAAATATATTCAGCATAAACTGGTTATATTAAATAATATATAGTATATTATGTGACAAGGAAATACGGTATTTTTTAAGTAGTTCTTTCTCGGGCCATTAATAGACAATTTTTGGCACAAACTTGTTTCATTTCGCCTGGTGTTCGAAATGAAACAAGTTATTTTTTTGCTTATTTATCCTGGTGACGCTATTACAATACGTAGGCATTTAGCTACAAATTAAGAGGTTCGTAGGTCCTACTGACCATTTGAAGTCACACACACACATATTATTTAACCATTTCATTATCTTATATTATTATTATATTCATTATCTGGACTTATATAGTTATAATGTAAGTCTGAAATAGCCAAGTCAGAGGCCTGTGGGGATTCCCAGAGGCGGCTTAATTAACTCTGACACCAGAGGTGGCCACACCTCACACGAAAAGAAAGAGAAAGATTATCTTCCAATGTCTACCCATCTGTCACCCTACAATATTTTTTGCCTACCCAAGTCTCGTGAAATTATGAACCCTCGATGAATTACAAACAGACACTTACAGAGAAACTAAAAAAATACAGAGAAATTGTGCTCGAACATGCACTGACAACCGAACAGCCCATCATTATAATGATCATATCATAATTTCAGCCAAAATACCTCCACATGACATGTGTAGGCATTCCCCGAAACCAAACGAAATTCCTTAAAACATAAATTATGTTGTAGTGTACTATAATCAGTGTTATCGTTATCTCAACTCACAACAGCCAACGCAACGTGGCCATTAGCTACGTACTATATTTGCATGGAAACTTCAGCATTTGCAACTACATATCATGTGTTTACTCGAGCGGCTACAACCCTATCAAACATTACATTATTTAGTTACTAAATATTCCTCTAAATTTAGCCAATACAAACATTTTAGAATTGATGTTAACTGGACCTAAAACGAAGACATGTGACATCCACCAACCCGCACTGTGCCCGCGTGGTGGATTAAGGCACATTCCCTCTCTCACAGAGAGAAGGCCTGTGGTCCCAGCAGTGGGATGATGATGGACCTAAAACATAATGAAATTACTGATATTCTAGAAAATAATACTGAGTATGATGAGATACAAACGGGAGAGACGGCCATTTTTTTTCACGAATTAATAACGATCCTACTTATCCTTACTTTTATAAACGCGAAAGTTTGTGAGGATGGATGGATATATGGATATTTGTTACTCATCTAGGCAAGCTTATAAATCGCAATAACACATAGGCTATAATTTATAAAGATAGAAGTGGGTACTAATAGTACTTGGTCAGTAGTGCTATTCTCTAAGAATACTGCCTTGACCGCAGCAGTGCGCTCAAGGCTGTATCCTTAGAGAATAGCCTTAAAGAGTTGCGGGTGGCAGCAAGTACTGTCACAGTTTATAGAGGTTCATAAGAGAGATATTACGGAAAAAGGACAATGACCACTATTGTGAAGTTAAAACGTTGTACTATATTACCATGACCGGTTTCCATTTCATATCAGCCAGCCAGTAAGTAATATATTCGAAAATTGGCTAGCAAGTTCAAGGCGAGGCATCTCGTCATAAACTTTGTGTTGTAAACGAGCACGCGGTTCAATGCCAAGTTCATCCAGCAAGGACAACAGGGACGTTAATAAATGTCGGTGCGTCAGGGCGTTTCTCCACAACGCTTTGGAAATTAATGCACTTTGTAATAAACTAGCTTCTGCCAGCGGTTTTGCTCTTGTGAATGTCGAAAATTATCCCAAGGAAACCTACTCCCGGGATAAAAGGTTTCCTATATGCTATTCCAGACTATTACCTATCTTTGTGCCAAATTTAATCCAGATCCGTCCAGACGTTTGAGCGTGAAGAAGGAACAAACATACAAACACACACACGCAACCTCACAAACTTTCGGCTTTATAATATTAGTTTGACTATGCTCCTGCCCGCGACTTCGCAAATACCAGGAAAGCGTGGATCAAAGAGGATAATGTTGATGATAGAGCACCGTAAATCAAAATTTTAAAAACCGTATGGTACGACTTCGTCTGTTTGTCAATCTAGCATATTCATATCATAAATGCGAAACTGTCTGTTCCTTTGTTACCTTTTAGCAGATGAAATTTGGCACACAAGTAGACCATGACGCGGAATAGCGAGGATTCAGAGTATTTTCTATCCTGGTAATTTCCGTACAGCACGCGGGTGCCGTTCGCAGAAGCTTCATTATAATAGTATTAAATTAAGCTCTGTCATACTCGTATTTACCTACACTATAAATCCAATTAAAAATCGACAAAGCAATCCAATGTCGACACAAATGGAAAACTTCAATGTAATTACTTACTCGTGCAATTCAGGCTAGCGAATCTCGACAGCTTATTTACAATGCAAAATGAACAAATGAATTTATTTCCTACAGTTTATAAGATAAAGCTATGTGTATTGAACTCCGTCGCCGGAAAAGCTGTCTCATTTTTCAAAGTCAAGTTTTATAAGTGTGATTTTTGGTGATACAGTAGGTCTTAGTTAGGTTATGGTAACTCAAACAACTACCCATTAAGGCAAACACTATTTAACAATATAAAAATTTAAAATCGATATTACATACAAATTAACAAAAATGACAATAATTAGAATAAATTCAATCAATTGTCATAATAAGCATTTAGAATACAATTAATTATATTTTAATAAATATTCAAGCAGTCAAGTGTTTTTTAATCTTCAAGCATAAATACATTATTATCACTTTGTCAAGAAGAAATTCGTCAATGTATAGCATTTTTCAATTAAAATGTCTGTTGTCTCCATTTAAATTGTGTCATGTTTAAGTCTTTATTGTCATTTTATTGAATATTTTCGGAGCCATGCAGTGGATGCTTTTATCTTTGAGACTCTTAGACATAATTCGCGACGGTATTCTTGCCTTGTCGATCCTTAGTACTCTGACGATTTTTAAACAGTTCACTATTTTTCTTGACGAACTATGCGTAGTATTTTAAGAGATTTAACCGATCTAATGCACCTGTGTTGTGCCTTCAAAATGTATTTTTTTGCAGGAATTTTCCAAAAAAATACTCCTTGACGTATTATGGAATCTACATAGCCATAATACGCAACTACAACAGCTGCGATGCCTGATAAACAATTTTCTTAAGTTTATTTATAGCAAAAGCGAACCTAAACCTAATTTTGTTATAAGAATTGTTGTATGTTGTTTCCAAGTCAGTTTAGAGTACTTTAGACTCAATTTTGAAGCCTATAAATTCAATTCTGTTATCGTCAACAATTATATTTATGTCAGGAGTGGTCAATCTTTGTCAAAACTGCATAATTTTAGTTTTATTTAAATTTAATTTTAAATTATTATGTTCAAGCCAGTTCAAGATATTTTTATTATTTCTTACAACAACGTGCTGCCATCAGCTAAAAATACCAGAGGAAAAGCCACGTGTTTTGGAAAGTTATTTATGTTAAAGTTATTAAGCTAAAAACAACGGCGGACCCAACACGCTGCCATGTGGTACGCCAAAAGTAATTTTACGTTTTTCTGAAATATATTTGAGCAAATTTTTATCTTTTTTAGAAATCCGTCTAATTGCCGTACATTGCGTTATATTGTCTTAATAAGACTGTTTATGAGAAAGTGCATTGCCCCTTATTCCATATGCATTAAGTTTCTGCAGTAGTATATTTTGATCAACGAAATCGAATGCTTTCGTCATGACCATAATAAATATAGCGCTAATAGGAATTCTTTCATTAATATCTGTCATTATAATATTAAGAAAATCATAGATATTTATGGATTTGTTTTTTCTGAAACTCTTTTTGTTTAAGATATTGGTAGGTAGGTTGTCTTTTCTAAACTCGATTGTCTACAGTTTACCTACAGCGTATCTTGATCTATATCGGCCACATAATGCGAAGGGGAGAAAGTAACCTCATAGAACTGGCCACTGTTGGCAATATCTACCTTTCTACCTCTAGGGGTCGATCGCCAACATGATTGTCTGACAATACGAAAGAAGCTAACTTCTTCAGCAGGTGGTGATGGCAACTCTCTACCGGAGTCGATGAAGGCTTTTGGTCCACTTAAAGAGGCCCAAAGACCACGATCCTTAATTATTTATGACCGATTGTAGAAGAAGAAAGTAATAACATAAAGGTGTTTGTCCGATACGTCTGAACTGTAGAAGTCGTTGTTACTAGTACATAGTAGTACTAGTACTAAGGTACTAGTACTAAGGTACTAGTACTAAGGTACTAGTACAACCGTAACAATTCAAGATTTATAAAATAAAATTTATTTATTTATTTATTATATACTTTATTGTACACCAAGATAAAAATTATTCATAAACACATCTTACAACAAAAACAAACATACAACAGGCGGCCTTATCGCGAACCGCGATCTCTTCCAGGCAACCTAGAATGGAAAGAGACAGCCTGGACATAATATGGGGTTGCACTTGGTGCAAATTTTGCAACTAATAATTAATTTATAATTTAAAATAAAATTCAACAGTTTAAGTATTAATTAAGTAGTAATTATACAGTTATCTGCCTTACCTACATCAATTAATACCGGTATACCCGGTTCTACACCTCCGATCCTAATAGAAGCTTTCAGACACACAAACATTATTTTCAATTGTACTGTTTTATTGCTAACTTCAGTTTTGCCAGTATCTGTCTATGGAGAGGTTCCAAAAAAAGACTATACATCTTGTTTGCCGAAATACATAAACAAATACTGTCTAGTAGATTTTAAGTATAAAATCCGTCAAAAAGAACATCCCACCCGTATGGGTGGCACTAAACGTTTTGGGAATATTTTTATTGTGTGTACAGCTTAGGAGTGGCATTCCCTGCCGGAGTCTGTGTTTCCTGATAGCTACAACCGGGGGTATTAAGTCCAGAGTGAGTGAATAGGTTACTTCTAGGCAAGTGTGCTTCACTGTCGACAAACAGGTAAGATAGTGATCAAACGCGACGTAATAGTAATACGTAGGTACAAGTATTGAATAGATGTAAAACACTCACTTTATGAGACTTACTTTAGCGAGATGGTCCAGTAGACCAAAAGAAAAGAGTATTTTCTACCGTTGCCGTCGTGACTCCGGTCGACGGCGTTTTCCGGACGACTTGCTTCGTCTTTTCGATTCTTTGCTAATTTTTCGGCTACATGGAGATGCAGGCGACGGAAAACGTGGGCATGCTTCCGCGGGAACCAGCCATCTTTTGAACAAGACCAGAATCATCAGCACAAGTAGAGTAACCAAGGGTATTAATAATGGACATTCCATAGACAGAATGATCTGAAGGAGGTCAACTCCAACTTCAAGCTGTGCTCCAAGGTTTTCCATGGACTTTGCTACGGCAGGTTTTACAAACGGTTTCGTAAAATGTTTCAACGGTTTTATGTTTGATGCCAGTTGCTTCTAACTCATGACGAATGTGAATTATAAGGCACTGTATTTTTCACATTTTAAATGCTTTTTTATTGGTATTTTAGTTACGTAATATGTAATAAAGTAATGGTATTTCTGAATATTGTAGATAGTTTTGTTCAGGATTTGACTATTAGAATTTCTGACATTTTCGACATTTTTGTTTGTTAGATATCTGTGCTCTACCACAGAATATTATTTACCAAAACACAATCCAGAGAGACTATGGTTCACCCGATTTCATATCAACTACTAAGAAGTAACCCTTAATCACATTTTCTATCACATTAGAAGTAAATTCCTGATATTGATTCACACGTATGTTTAAAATGTAACATTACTCTGCTCATCTGCTGCAAGATAGTTATTATTTATTTATTTAATGTCCTATGTCCTCTGGATCGGGTAAAGTGCGTCCAAAGTAGTCCTTCATCGCGATCAGTCTTGAGCTTCACCTCGCTCCAAGTCGTACCGATGCTCGTCGCTTCTGTCAACACGGTGTGTCATCAGGTTTGACGGGGACGACCACGTTTTCTTTTGCCTTGGGGATTCCAATCCAGCGCTTGCTTCGGTATATGATCAGAATCCTTTCGCAGCGTGTGGCCAATCGAACTCCACTTGCGACGCTTGATCTGGTGGTCGATCGGGCTCTCGTGGCATTTCTCCAACAGCTCTACGTTGGTGATGGCCTCGGGCCAAGAACGACCTGAAAGAGGAGTGGTGAAAGGAGACAGCCTTGGCGGACACCTGCGTGTACTGCTATATCATCCGAGATAAGGCCGTCGTGTGGTCGTTGGTGCTTTACAGGAACAATTCTTGTATTCTCCAAGAGACGGACAATTTTCTGTGGTACTCCGATGACCATAGTAGGCGGGACTAGATGCTGGACCACTTCAGCGTATCAAATGCCTTTTCGAAATCGACAAAGGTGAGATAGATCTCCTTCTGCAATTCTAATGCCTGTTCTAAAATGATACAGTAGTAGGCAGTAGTAAAGATCATACTAAACAGCAGCGCGCCATGCCATGTGCATCGAAAAGCCTGGATTCAGAGTGGCCATCTTATATGATTCCAGCTATCCTACCTATAGCTATAATGAAAATCGAATAATGAAATCGTCCGAGGTGCAGCCAGTAACTTTGCTATAGATATCGGACGCCTAGCGCGATGGGTTTTATAAATGTGATATGCCCCGTTGGTCTCGCGGTGGCAAGTGCGAACGTTGACTGTAGGGGTCCTGGGTTCGATTCCAAGCAGCCTAATTGCGCAAGTAAATTGGACAAGGCACAGGGTTTGACCGCCATTAATCGACCAATCACACGCGCAGGGGCGGATTATCCCTAAGGCAAACTAGGCACGTGCCTAGGGGCGTGAGGTTACAAGGGGCGCACGCGCGGCATTTTTTAAACAAAGAAAAAAATAACATGAAATTAATTGCTATAAATAATACAAGTAAGAGTAAATAAGTTCAAGTTCCAGTAGTAAGTATTTATACAATATAAAAGATACTTTAAGTCTATAGAGGTGAAGAGCTTCCTAAGCGTGCTCCTTCTTGATTATTCCTACATCGCCTGGTTTAATAATAGAAGTTCATAAGATACAGCTCAAGCAGATGCTTGTAAAAGTCATTGCCAGAATTCACCATGCCTTGATTGCTAGCAAGAGCAACACTGAGGAAAAACATGACTAAAGGTATAATTAGATTGCTTTCATGATCGTGGTTTGGGGTTTTATTTTGATTATGTACTAGTTATAATTTATAATAATTGGCCGCTAGAGGGGCGCCGATGAGGTGCTAGCCTAGGGCGTTCTCGACCATTAATCCGCCTCTGCATAACCGCGTGTGAAATACGCGACGCAAACCCTGTGCCTTGCCAAATTCACTAGCGCAATTAGATTAGGCTGCAGGTCGGGCAAAGAGATATTGTTTGTGTAATTGCAGTTTGCCGTACCTTCTTGTCTAATCTCCTTTGGGATTTGCCACAGTTGCCGAAATACGCTTTAAACGTAAAAAACTTTAAACATAAACGTGTTCAATCATTTCATCTAGCTGACGGGCAAACCTAGCGAGTGGTATTCTATTGGTTTACCATGTGGCCACAAAATCGCGCTCGCTTTTCACCTTCTCGCACCTTGACCGTAGGTAGACCTACATGTAGATCAGCTCCATACGTACAAACCTGTACCATAAATAGAATATGTGATAAATTTAAGAAAACTTTTTTAAAACAAGATATAAGTAAATATTTAAAAAATTAAATTGTATAAATTGAAAAATATTATTTAAATTGTATCGTGAATTTTGCATAATTTCAGCTCAATCGTTTGGGGATACCTTTATAGAATTCAGTTGCAAAAATTGCAAGATTTGACCCCAACATACAACTAAATAACAAGTTAAGTTAAATAAAAGCTTACAAAAATAATTATAACAAATCACCGTTATTTATTGTCTAAAGAATATTTAAACTAATAGCTTTAGGTAAATTGAACTCATCAAGGGCAGACATTGAGAACGAAATTACAATTTGAGAACAAAATTGATTGCGTCGGTACAGTTCACAGCGACGTTTGCGTATCCAGGAAGAATATTTGAACATGTACCAAATGACCAAGGATAGTATCCCTAGTCCAAATGCATAAATTTCGGTTTCCAAACGCCAATTTTCTAAACCACCCTCGTCTAGGGAGTGTGTAGTGCGTAGGGAGCTGTGGGTAGAGACCTCTTTGACGCGAGCCTTGGTTTTGGTATGGTAAGAAGCTCCTTTGGCGATGTGTGGAGCTCCTAGCTTTAGCGACGGCCCTCCAGTCGTAGTCAGAGGCTATTGCGTATCGAGGACATCATAGAGCATTCTGTAGAGCACAGATTAAATAATTCCTTCTCTTCTTCAAAACAGTTCTGGTTTGGGCCGAGACTTTAGATGTACTTCGTACCCGGTTTTAAGGCAAGTTTTGAGGTTCAGTTCAGTAACTTTCATAGGCGTTTTTCGTATTTTTTCGATTAACCCATGTCAAACAAACTCCTACACCGTTTCCACAAGCGAAGTTTTAGTATTCATGATCCGTTTACATGTGTTCGCTTTAATTTAGCGGTCTTTCCATATTATGGGTAATTTTAGACGAAGTAAATATATAAAAAAGTATAATAAGTTTCTCTGTGCTTGCTATGAGATTTATTTTGTCATTTCTGATTCTTACAAGTCGTTATTTGTTATCTGAGCTCAGCATGTCACGAACCATTTTATTCTCCAGAGTTCTTTGGGAAGCTGACTACATTTACAAAGTGACGTATTAGGGAAAGTGACCTATTAAGGATAGGGAGGACATAGCTAGTGTGACGAGTTGTCATCACAAGCGGTATTTTATCTGAGGTAGATATCGCCTTTGTTGGAACCTCTTTGTCGTTCACTTTGTAGAAAATAGTTATTTCAATTATTTCCAAGGTCTGGCTCGTCCCGCTTTCGTTTCTCAGTTCTGAAAAGAACTATAACCAAATGATGTGCAGATAATACCCGTTGGCAATTTACGATGGCCATTGACCATACGATATTATGTTCCTCCATTTGGCCTTGCGTCGAGCCCATGAATTAAATAATTTTATGGCCTGCCCGAACATAAAGTATTGCTATAAGTAGACCTAGCATTTTATTTTTGATGTAAATTATACATGGTCTGGAACAACAGATTTTTTAAAACTTTTTAGCTTTGCGGCTCCTGGGTTATTTTCGCGTCAGGTTCGCTTACTAAAAGTTTCGTACTGTGAAATCCTCTTGAATACACCTCTGTCTTCTCATTTGGGGCATACAAGCGTAATATTATGCTAATCCTTTGCACTAGGGATGTTACGGAGGTTCGATTCCGATGCCGAAAAGTCGGAATTTCTGATTGTTTTTAGATCTCCGATATCGGAGCGGAGGTCGATGCTCAGCGGCGGGCGTCGACGCGGCACGCGGCTGCAGTCAACGCGTACAATCTTTAAAATTATAGATTTTAGAAAACTTGTTTGCTTTTTTCAATGCCTAATTAGGTGTAAGTATTGTTTATGAGCTGAAATAAAAAATGCTGATTAACAATGTAGGTATCATGTATTATTTTATTTTATGAAACCTGCTTTGTCTTAACACATCTATCTTCAGCCTCCGCCCTCGAATCCGATTTCATTTCCGGTTCCGATAAATAAAATTTAAAACCTCCGATGCCAACTTCGGTTCCGATATCATCATTTGCGTAACATCCCTACTCTGTATTTTATGCATTGCCGGGGTTTCTACCAGTCAACCTTTGGGTGATTGGATGATGCAGAGACAAATGAGAATAGTAGATGCAATATTGGGATTGAAATGTGATCAGACAGTTTGTTCACCAATGTATTCTTGTACACGACTAGGCCAGCCTAGATACATCGTGGACCCATCAATTTGAGGGCCCGTTACACTTGGGTGCCAACTCCAGCGGTAGTGCTTTGCAGGTCCGTTCCATTGGAGCTGGTCCAACTAGGTACTAACTGTTGTACTACATTTTCTATAATAATATAAACGTGGGTTTTGACTGTAGGTATTGCCACTAGGTTTTTTGAGATCCTTCAGAGTTTAACCGCGCTAACTAACACCCTTCGTAGGTACATCAAAGTCAAATTATTTATTTCAATTAGGCCATTAAACGGTACTTTTGAATGTCAAAATACTTATAATATAATATAGATAATATATATATTATATTTATTCACGGGAAATTACAGTTAGGTACATGAAAATATGCGGATATGTTACAAATAATAGGTAGAAAATTATTATGACTCAATATTGTATGTTGCAAATGGCTATGAGATTCATTTAAAACATAATTTATACAAATATGTACAACAAAAGTGAGCTGTGTCGATCTGGCTAAATACTTAACATAATAATATTTATTTTCCAAATTTAGAGTTCGTGAAGTAGTGTATAGGGTTGAATTAATGCTTTGGGTAGGTGTGTGTACGTTTGCGTGTGGCGTGTGTGTGTACGTGTGTGAGTGAGTGTGTGTGAGAGAGAGAGAGGGAGTGGTAGATATTATGTTTATATTAGGTAATGTAAGTGAGTAAAGACTCCGTAAAGGAATACTTGTTCTGTAGTAACCACTCTATTACTTTAGATTTTACTATGTGAGAATCTATATCAAGTAGATTTAGTTCTCTAGAATTATTACTACGTAGATGTGTGTGACTTATACAGGGTGATTAGAGAAACTGTTCTCTAATCTGAGAGTAATAAAAAACATAAACACATTTGAAATTTGGGATACGTGTTTAGTAGCCCACATAGAGTAACATATGTGAATATTGTACAAGTCCAACAATACCTTTTTTTTAGAGATCGGTAAAAATGTGATACAATCTCATCATTTACCATGTTTAGCTGGTGCCTATATAGGTACCAACATACCTTATTACCGTGTTTAGAACCTTCTAGTACCTATCTTTGTATAAAAGAATCTCGTAACAGATTCCAAACACTTACATTGGCATGTAGTTGCCACTAGCCGACAATTACAAACGAATTATGCCGTGCAATATTATTTACATCACATATTTTGCGAATAGGTCGCTACAATCCTTTTCATTCGTTCATTCTGCCTAGCCTTTTCCCAACTATGTTGGGGTCGGCTTCCAATCTAACCGGATTCAGCTGAGTACCAGTGTTCGCTACAATCCTTTTCATTCGTTCATTCTGCCTAGCCTTTTCCCAACTATGTTGGGGTCGGCTTCCAATCTAACCGGATTCAGCTGAGTACCAGTGTTCGCTACAATCCTTTTCATTCGTTCATTCTGCCTAGCCTTTTCCCAACTATGTTGGGGTCGGCTTCCAATCTAACCGGATTCAGCTGAGTACCAGTGTTCGCTACAATCCTTTTCATTCGTTCATTCTGCCTAGCCTTTTCCCAACTATGTTGGGATCGGTTTCCAATCTAACCGGATTCAGCTGAGTACCAGTGTTCGCTACAATCCTTTTCATTCGTTCATTCTGCCTAGCCTTTTCCCAACTATGTTGGGATCGGTTTCCAATCTAACCGGATTCAGCTGAGTACCAGTGTTCGCTACAATCCTTTTCATTCGTTCATTCTGCCTAGCCTTTTCCCAACTATGTTGGGGTCGGCTTCCAATCTAACCGGATTCAGCTGAGTACCAGTGTTCGCTACAATCCTTTTCATTCGTTCATTCTGCCTAGCCTTTTCCCAACTATGTTGGGATCGGTTTCCAATCTAACCGGATTCAGCTGAGTACCAGTGTTCGCTACAATCCTTTTCATTCGTTCATTCTGCCTAGCCTTTTCCCAACTATGTTGGGGTCGGCTTCCAATCTAACCGGATTCAGCTGAGTACCAGTGTTCGCTACAATCCTTTTCATTCGTTCATCCGTTGCGCCGACCCCAAGTGACAAGGGACAAGGGAGGAATCCTTTCACGTCAGACACAGAGGTTCCCTAGCACTGCTAAAATCTACAGACGGTGCGCAGAGGTGAACAGCTAACATCAGAGAAGACATCAATTTAAAAAATCATAAAACCCGACTGCTTAAAAAGCGAACTAAAAAGGCGTAAAGAAGAAGAAATTCATGCTGTGCAGTCCGAGGATACATATTCGCGAGCTGGCTGACCAAAACCAGATGTATCCTCCGACTGCACAGTATGATTTTCTTCTTGTTTACGTCTTTTTAGTTCGCTTTTTAAGCAGTCGGGTTTTCTGATTTTTTTAATTAGCTTTTTTTATTTACAATTTTTAGTTATTTGTTTTAGAATTAGGTACTTTTAAACATGTAAGTAATACTTATATATTTTTGAAATCACCTCTTAAAATCCTTTATTTTGATACCCTACGATGGGTTTGGTAGAAAAAAAAACTACAAAAATGGCGTCCAAAATCCGCCATTTTTTCTTTTCCAATTTTAATGTAGCCAGTGACAATAGCAAGGTTAAGACGAATCGATTGACGTAAGAATCATCAAAATCGGCCAAAGCGTTTGGTCTCTAGAACGTCACATAGGAACCAACATACATACATACATAGACTGATAAACACATTATCCTCCTTCGGCAGTCGGGTAAAAATACTTAAGTAAACCCAAAAGTTCCTCGGATATATTTTCTTTTTATTTTAGATAGGCTCGCGCTTGACCACTATCTCACCTGATGGTAAGCGATGGTATGGTCGACGGTGTAGCACACTTGCCTAGCAGTTTCACTCTTGACTTGAAGACCTTCAGATTTAGCTATCGGGCAACACAGACTCCGGCAAGGAATTTCGCTCCTCCTTAGCTTTACGCTTAATGAAAGTACATATTCCCAAATTGTTTAGTGCGTATGGTGATAAGTAAATACTGAAACCCTAATAAGCTTTTTTATTTCACTGGTATTTGCATTTGCACATGCACCACGGCCGGGCCAGTAAGTTAAATACTCGTAGTTACCTATTCATACCCAATTTATAATACTTACGCGTATATTTGTTAAGCAATGTCCGGTATCTTGTTTCCACCAAAACATTCTCAGTGATGGGAATTAACCTTAAGTTCGTGCAATTAATAAACAACATACAATGGCATATTTTAGCAGCTTGGGTTCCGCATATTGTTAATTTAAACAACAACAAATAAATAAAATAGAATAATTGTTTCTACATTGCAGAAATGTAGACGAAGTGCTGATATTTGAATAGTCATAGCTTTTTAGGGTTTCGTACCCAAAGGATAAAAACGGGACCCTATTACTAAGACTCCGTTAGACTCCGTTAGACTCCATTGTCCGTCTGTCTGTCACCAGGCTGTATCTCATGAACCGTGACAGCTAGACAGTTGAAATGTTCACAGATGATGTATTTCTGTCGCCTTTATAACAACAAATACTAAAAACATGATAAAATAAATATTTAAGTGGGGCTCCCATACAACAAACGTGATTTTTGTGCCGTTTTCTGCGATAATATGACGGAACTCTTCGTGCGCCAGTCCGACTCGCACTTGGCCGGTTTTTCTTACCTACTCATGTTTATTTCCATAATTAAATTTTCTCAAACAAAAGTTATCTAGCGGATTCGAAAAAACAGGATTCCACGAAAGTTGTAGGCCGATATTTATGTAGTTACAGACATAGATATCAATAAGATACATAGGTAAGTATATAACATTATCATTTCATGTTTCTTTTTTTTCTTTTTTCTCAAAATATGCGTAAACACAAAAAAATACATAAACACAAAAAAATACATATACCTATTTCTTAAAATATTTATTTCTTAAATTATTCTTTTTAAGGCTAATATTCTCAGGTTCGTACTTACATAATATACATGTACCTACCTAACTACGTTAGAAACGTTTATCGTAACCTTCCATTCTTAGCCTTAACCTTCGTCTTCGCTTGGGATGTCACTGTGTTATTTGACAGTTAAACATCGGATGTCTCAATTTCACACACCGACTGTATAATGGTTATATAATTAACTTTAGCTCATTAATATTTCGTTACACCAACCTTGTGCCTTCACAGAAATAATAGAGGTTTTATTCGTAGCATCGTCGTACGTAGTCTTCGAAGCAGCGTTGTTGTAACGTCTTAACGGTATCGTAGGGGCATCTAAACTCCATTTGACATAACATTAGACATGTTCCCAAATCTTTTTACAGTCCGTTCAACCGATTTTGAGTTCTATCCCGTAAACATAAGGATGACATAAAAAGCATAAACATGTTACCAAAACCAACTGTTTACTACAGCTACAATTTGTCGTATCACCAACGCAATAGAAGTCAAAATCGGTTGAACGGGCTGTAAAATGGGCTAATTTAAACGTCTAATGTTATCGCAAATGGATTATAGTGTGGTCGTAGCAGCATCTTAGACGCATCATAGTGATGTCGTAGGGGCATCATAGTGTGGTCGGAGCAGCTTCTTAGACGCATCATAATGAAGTCGTAGCAGTGTCGTAGGGGCATCAGTGTGGTCGTAGCAGCTTCTTAGACGCATCATACTTAAGCCGTAGCAGTGTCGTAGGGGCATCTTTGTGTGGTCGTAGCAACGTCTTAGACGTATCATAGTGTAGTCGTAGCAGTGTCGTTGAGGCATCATAGTGTGGTCGTAGCAGCTTCTTAGACGCATCATAGTGAAGTCGTAGCAGTGTCGTAGGGGCATCGTAGTGTGGTCGTAGCAGTGTCGTAGGGGCATCATAGTGTGGTCGTAGATGCATTGTAGATGTGGCGTTGTATATGTGTCGAGGGGGCATCGTTGTGTATGTGTAGTCGAAGCAGCGTCGTAGAGGAATCATAGTGTCGTCGTAGAGGTATCGTATTGAGTTAGTAGCAGCGTCATAGAGGGCTCGTAGTAGACTATCTACGTAGCAGCCTAGTATATATGCGGTCGTCGTTTACTCAATAAACCGTACAATCAATAAATCGAGTGTTTAAACATAACCCTCCGTTTTGCTTCGCCGTAGTCGGGTGAAAAATTAAACAAAACAGGTTCTTTAAATGAACATCTATAACTTTTTTTAGAATTACATAAATACATATCAACTGCTTACCTATTTACACAGTAGGTTAGTAATAGGTGCTTACGAAAATTCAAAGCCAAGTGTGTTGACGGTTACACGCTAAGTAGGTACTAATTTACATAGCACGTAAGCGGTCCATAACAGCTGCAGCCTGCAGGTAATTTTTTTTCGTGTTCAATTTTAATATATCTACAATAACTTATCTTTTATTACGTACGAGACTCCCGGGAGTCTTGCATCATTTTATACAATTACTAATTAATTAATATCTTTTTAAACCTTATTTTTTATTACTAATTAATCACAGTAATTATTAAGTAGGTAATAGTACATTATGATATAAGTGCGGTAAGTTGAAAATTACAACCGAGGCGATATTGCTAGCCCGAGCCGTGGGCGAGGGCTACAGCGGCTGTAATTATCAAAGCGCACGTATGCCATAAGACGTTTTATAATATATTTGCGAGGCAATAAATAAAACTCGGACTTTCTTAAACGAATAAATCTTACTTACTTACGTACTTCAAGAATTATTACTTATTCACAAATTAGCGATGCGCGCGCATCAGCGCTTTTTTTCTAATAAAGTAAATTAATATTTTTGTGTTTTGTTACAGATAAATGGTTGTAATTTATGGTAAAAAAATAATTAAATTAAAGAATTAAATGTTTATTCATTATATTTTATCTCCCAAAGTTAATTTAATTCATAAAATGTTGACCACTTTTCTGACACAAAATTAACTCTTTGCTAAGATCAAAAAAAGTACCATTCGTTTTAGACGGAGCATCTTGATAAACCTTGCGTTTTACATAACAATAACGCACCAGTACATAATGAGATACATTACGTTATTGAAATTGGTGAAATAAGAGACCCTTTACGAGCAAATGTGTTATAAACACTTTCTGATTCCTCCGTAATTAAAAATAATCTCAAGAGCCTACAAAATGTCATAAGTTGAATAGATGTCTATTAATTTCAGTTAAGGACTCATAATTAATCAAGTTATCATTGAAAGACAATATTCCATCCTCCCACGCCCTACCATTTTGTTTCTAGAGGCTGTACGGACGGCTGCCTTCAGTCGTTTACCGTTTGGCGCGAAAAAAACATAGGCTCTCCGTGTTCCGTGCATTGGGTGTTTTACATTGTCGTTTTGTATAAATAGGTTGTTTATAAGGTGTGTGGCGCATCTTCTCTCGTTGTTTACCGTGAATCGCACGAGAGTCTGGAGTGTTGTTGATGTCCGAAGTCCGAAACTATGTACCGGTTAGTGCACATTTTTATTTAATTTTATATTAATCTGTGATTTATATTTTCAAATTGATTGATTGAGTTCAAGTTCAAGGATGGTTGGTGATTGGTCAATGCTCATTGATCAGTGACAGTTGTCTTTTTTTTTTAAATTTGACCTTGTTTTAGAATTTTGGAATTGTAGAACAAGCATTTATATACGTTTTTTTTTCTGGCGGGGTTTTTTCGAGTAAAGTTCAGTGGCTGTTTTAATTATTTGCAAATTGATTCCTAGTGAACATTGTGATGTAAAATTGGTGTAGTTTTGTGTCTCAAGTGTTTATGCAACTGGAGAAAATTCGGAATAATTGAAACAGGTGCTGCCTTAGTAAATTGGAGCTGAAAATGTTATTGTAGTACTTAATGTTACCTTAGCAAAGCTTGGCTATAAGACCGACTCGATAAATTTGCTGCCAAATTATTGGAATGTGTTACACTTACATCCACTTACTAATTCAAAACAAAGTTTTTGTGCAAAGGGACGGTATAAAAAAAAAAAACTAAATGAACTAAACATGACAGTGACACTGGCTAAATGCACCAACAGTGCAAATCCAAAAAAAGAGTCGGTCGAAAAAAAATGATCATAATTTTATGAATATTTTAGTTAAAAAGTCGGACGCGTAATTCTTAACAAATCTTAAAAGTAGATAATATAATTAATAAAATAATCTATCTAGGCAGATGGATTCTTGTTTGTTTCTATTTGTCTCGATCAGAAACCCGTGAATTAAGTGTTTACTAAAATGGTACACCCATGATAACCCCCAACCTGTTTTTCATTGACAAATAAGAAAACATCACTTTATTTATGGTTATGAATTATAATGAACACCGATTAACATAAGTAATTACGTACCTACAATAGCAAAGTATTTACTTTTCCTTAGAATTCTAAAATTATATATTTACTTGAGTACTTGGCTATTTAAATAAAATTAAGCATTGGCTTTAACTGACCTACGTTAGTCTAAGATCCCACTGCAAAAATCTGCAAGTAATTTTGTTTTTGATAAAATTTAATTTTCATGAATGATAGGTACATGATAATAGAATAGATTGTTGGCTGGAAATATCTAGCCGCAATTACCTTAATTAAATAAATTGAATTGTATACGTTTTCAAATATACAAGTTTTTCAAGTGAATCCAACGTCCAAAATCCAACGGACGATCCAATTGGACGTTAGATAGACAATAGGAAAAAATACGGTTGCCAGCTATCAATTAACTGCAATTTGTGGGTTGCCAGTATACCTGCTAAGCCTGGTAGTCCATAAATGGCGCCTAACTATGAGGTAGATGATGTTGTATACGCACCTACGATACAGGAGAAATTCCCTAGTAGTAGTAGGTAGGTGGTAGTTTTCCTATTTCCTTTTCCAGGTGGATATCCTAGTGTACGGCAAAGTTTGAAAAAAAAACTGTTTGCGGCCAGATAACCCTGCAGTAATCTATTCTACTATTAAGATTACTTCATGAAAACCATATTTTATGAAATATAAATAAATACTAAAAATATTATGTATAATCGACATAATTATATTAGTCAGAGTACCAACCTATTCTTGACTGAATTTAATGTGTCTACATTGCCTATTGTCTTTTAAAAACCACTGCCAAGGAAGTACGAGTCAAGTGTCAATTTATATCCTATCTAACACAAAGTCACACGTCATATTCGTATCATTCATTGTCATTTATGAAACTAGGTACACACGGCAAAACAGTTTAGTAGGTGGGTACGCAAACGGTGAACATGTTTGCACTAAACAAACACTTTTTTATTTCACAAGATCTTCTTAAACAATCACTGACCAAACTTTGGCAAACATCTTGGACTAACTACCTACCTTTCAATCGGACTGCAATAACTTTGGCTTCATACACGGATTATCAAACAAAAAAATGTCTTATCTGTTAATTTCAAGTAATTGCTCTATCAGGTTATGTTATTGCCTATGTTCACTGCTGGACATAGGCCTCCCTCAAGTGTCGCCACATCGATAGGTCCCGTGCGTCTCGCATCCAGCGGATCCCGCAGCCTTAACCAGAGGCTTTAACTAGACAATGTGTGATTTTAATAGCGAAGGCGATGATCGAAATTCCAAAATGTAAGCGATTGATCACATGACATTTCGATAGCGCGTGAAATTCCATTAACTTTGACATTCTTCCAATCGCTATCACGACACTTTCGACGATAGAATTTCACTTGTCTAGAGTCTATTGTCATCGGTCCACCTAGAGAAATGCCCTTCCACTCCAGAACTTTTCGGCCCCATCGACCATTTGTTCTGCGAGCAATATGCCCCTGCCATCTGCCACTTAGGGTAATTTTGGTAATTCTTCGGGCTATTTCGGTAACCCTGGATCTACTGCGGATGGTTTCATGTCTGATACAGCTGTAATTAATATTGACCCTGTTTACACAGTACCCCATAAAAATGCTATCTAATTTAGCTGACATCTAATCAGTTTCGCTGCCCGTACATTCGTACAGTACAATTAAAAACACGCATTCTCAGCTTAGAAGCGATAAAACGCAACATGATTGTATTAGTAAAAAATCTATTCATTGTTATTCAGACAATACCAGGGGAATGGCATTATGCTGTAATTAAACACAGACAGAATGATTAACTGACTGATTTTTAGATACTACTTCATGGTTCAAGCGTTACGTGGTGGAAACAGGTTTATTTTGGTCCTAATTAACAGAAAATGTGCATATTCCTGGTTATTTGCAAGTCGGTAATGTAATTGCACAGAATTGTTAACATCTGTTGATTTTAACGTTATTTTAACCAGTTGTTAACGCCTATTCTGTAAAGATCCCACCGTGAAAACAGGTGAATTGAACTGTCTAGCTCAATATAGTTTAAGGTTGCCCTAGTCGACACGGTGGTACTAGTGGCACGAACTATATTGTGCGCGGGGTTAGAATGCATGCTATCTCATCCAACAACAATTGGGAAAGAGATAGATACTGTGATGAACAGTAAGAAGCTAGTTCGCGTACGAATTAGCACTTTTGCAAATTTGTAGCGAAATGGATGATGATTTAGAACGAAAACTAGCGCGCGAAATTTTATAAATGGACCTTTGGGAGTATGGATATCATGAAAAAACTACTAAATGTATCTGTTCAAAATAAAATTATTTGCATTGTTGATCCCTGTATGGTGGCTGTTTTGCAATTTTCCTTCTTCTTATGGTATTTATTTTCGCCCAAAGATGCGTTATAATTAGTCTTGAAATATGGAACTTTCGAAACTCATAACTTTCATACTTATAATTTGTTTTTTTTACGTTTTTGTTTTCATACAGGGCTAGATAATGCTGAGGCAAATTGAAATCATTTTTATTTTGAACGTACATCGTCAAACAGTGCAGTAATCGCCAGACTAAGTTTGTATGGAAGAATGTTCGACTAGTGTAACCTTAATGTAAGGGCTCACTTCATGTTCATTTCATTTTAGTTTTCACGATGTAATTTTTTACAGTACTGCTTTTGCTGTTCAAAGTTGACCCGTTACTAAAAGCAAAAGTAACAATGAACAGCATACATATCACATAAGTACTTTTTTAACCGACTTTCCAAAAAGGAGGAGGTTCTATGTTGGAGGTTGTATGTTTTTTATTTTTTTTGTGTATGTTCACCGATATCTCCGTCAATTGTGGACGGATTTTAAAAATTCTTTTTTTTTTTTGGAAAAGTATTTTCGAAATTGGTCCCATTTTAATTTGGCGAAGATCTGATTAAGAACTTCGAAGATATACAACGGAACTCTTCAATAATTATCGGCAAATCTCTCGGGATTGCTGCAATCGCATGTCTGTTTATTGTTTATACCATTTCATAACATAACATCACGCCAGTACGCTCTTAAGGGGTACGCAGATCTCTAATTTCACCGATTATGTTCAAATTTCATGATATTCGGGCAATCTATTCTGGCGTTATAGGTACCTTACTAAACAACTTGCCTATTAGGTAGGTATGCATAGGCATAAAGCAAAAAAATGGTACCTACAAAAGACACCGACTTCCAAAAATCAAATTACTTTTCACTTTGTAGTTTTTATTTGGAAGTCGGTAGTATTTTTTTGCAAGAATGTTTTTTTTGAAACATTTTGTGGAATAGATTTTTTTTTTATAGACTGGAATTGACATCAGATATCCAGCAGATACCTAACCACAACCGGTAAAACTTCTTAATTTTATCGTTAATTGTTATCCATGAAAAACTTTTATTAATAAGCTTTTATTTGGTTGCATCTGTCCCAGTTCAATTCACCCACTTCCCGATGTTCGATTGAGCTGGAATTTTAAATGCACGTTCGTTTCTCTTATCAGCTACAATCTTTTTTTTTTAAATAAATATAAAGCTTATTTTTAATCCGGAAATATTTGAATGTACCTACCTAGTTCGTTTTAATAGTGCTAACACACGTCCGGATTTGGTCCGGCCGGACTAACTCCGCCCACAAATCCTTTCTCGCTTACACACGCTTGTGTTGACTGAGACGGCATCAATTAATAATAATAATGTCTGGCGGACCACTCTACACACGCTCGGATATGGTCCGGGCCGGACTAACTCCGCCCACAAATCCGTGGCCGGACCAAATCCAATCCGTGTGTAAGCACTATAAAAGACGAAAAGGTTTCTTAGTGCAAAATCTAACTGAACATCTGAGGAGTCTCAGATTTGTCATACGAGTATCATGATCTCTGATGTCAATGAGATATCGATTGATTGGTGTCTTAAAAAGGCAAGTCAATTTTTTTAAATTTCAATTTTCTACACGTTGTAAGTTAGTGCTATTTTGTGGACATTTCACCATGTTGACTCACTTCACCTAGAGCTCACAGAGTCAATCCCTTGCATATCGGTTGGAATGACTGCTCACTAGTGGTGGGCGTTGCGACGACGAACCGTTTCTAAAGACCGTTTTTTGTTCTGCGACGGTGCAACCGTTTTACGTCCTGGGATAAAGCAGTCTTCGTTGCACAAACCTGTCTTCTAATAACTTCGTGCGATTTTTTATTTTACGCCTCAGAAAATACAGTCGAGATTCGAAAGCGTACTGATTCAACTACGACACACGTCGGTCGTCGCAGACGCCGCGTCGTCCTTTATTGTTCCACGTTCGTTCACAAAATAGTTCTTGCGACGGTGAAACAGTTTTTAAGTCCGTCTTCGTTGCACAAACCAGTCTTCGAATAAATTTGAGCGATTTTGAATTTTACGGCTAAGAAAATACAGTCGAAAGTGAATTGATTCAACTACACACAAACGTCGTCGACTCGTCGCGAATGTCGCGTATCGTTCCACGTTCGTTCCGTCCTCCAAGTTTCGTTCTCCAAGACGTCTTCAAACCAGTTGCGACGAAGACCGTTTTCTGCAACCGTTTTCGTCGTCGGGAAAACGGTTGCGTTTAAAACGACAACGACCCACCACTACTGCTCACTTCACCTACGTCATCACGGTGAGGTTTTGAACAGATTCGACCGACCGGTCCATAGACAAAAATGGAAAGACGTGCCGCCGCTTACGTAATTTGTGTCCATACGCGACTTTTCGAAAAAGTGCATGTTTTTTTCGATCATCATATCTTCATTTCATCATCATCATATCAGCCGAAATACGTCCACCGTTGGACATAGGCCTCCCCCAAGCGTCGCCACTTTGACCGGTCCCGTGCGTCCCGCATCCAGCGGATCCCCGTAACCTTCACCAGGTCATCGGTCCACCTGGTGTCCACCTTCCAACCTAACGTGTTGCGGTTCGCGGTCGCCACTCCAGAACTTTTCTGCCCCATCGGCCATCCGTTCTACGAGCAATGTGCCCTGCCCACTGCCACTTAAGTTTGGTAATTCTTCGGGCTATGTCGGTAACCCTGGTTCTCTTGCGGATCTCTACATTTCTGATTCGATCACGCAAGAAAACTCCGAGCCTAGCGAAAATGAAAATGATTTATCTAACAATGATTATAATGATTTATCTTAAAATGGTTTATCTAAGGCAAATTCATAGATATCCGAGGCAAATTATAATAAAAATACTTTCATTTTTGTAAAATTGGTTACATCGATATTTAGCCGTTTAGCGTAACTAGGGTGCATTCAGGGCCGTCTTTACCTTTTAACCGACTTCAAAAATAAAAAGGTTCTATGTTCGTTTGCATGTATTATTTTTTAATGAATGTCCTTTTTGTACTATGCATTTTATCAATATGCTGATGGCTGCAGTCAGTATAATAATTTTGTCAATCTCGGGACCCTATGGTCCCGGTACCTACTTTGAAAGGCGTGCGATGGTCCGAAGCCAACTCGTAGAGGCCTTGTTAGATATGTATCAGGAAATGAGACACCGATGATTATCTCTGTATGCACTACGTAAGTGCATCCAAGGACAATCCCCGACTGGTGCAGGACTATTGCAAAATATAGAGAAAAATTCCGGCCACCGTAAGCGCGGGCTTGCGGACGGCGAGTAATGGGTAGCTCGCCGTCAACTGAAGAAACACGGGTGGGTTTTAGTCGGTAAAAGTCTGTCACGCCCTGCCACTTCACCCAGAGCGGGAGAAGTCATTGGATGACTTAACATACAAAAAAAATACCTGATACACGGTAAATATCTGTGGACATAAAATGTCAAACGACCCCGTGCGCCAATAGTGAGTGTCGATCGTGACTTCATGAGAGTGACATTGATAGCTCAAAGTGCACAGTTATTTCGATAGTTTATTAAAGGCAATGGAGAGGGCCATGCTTGGAGTTTCCTTGCTTGATCGAATTAGAAATGAAGATAGCCGCAGTAGGACCACTTACCGAATTCTATTTCAAATTCAAATAGCCTTTATTTATTCTGATACTGAGGTTACAAAATATTTTTTATATTATTATAGTTTTTACATAATGCATGCATTTATTTAATATCAATTTAGTAGTAGTTATAAAAAAAAATTAAACGCCCGACACATTTTTATTGCATGCTTCATTATTTATCTGGTAGTAGACGCGCTTCTATCGGCAATTTATTGAACACGTAATTATGACACGATATCTTGCGAAAAAACCCCGATTCAAACAGTAAAACGCCCATAACTTTTGAACGGCTGAACCGATTTTCATCAAACGTAGCTAATAAACACTCTCGATAAAGTCACCTTTCGATAAAAATGAAATCAAAATCGGTTTATCCGTTTAGGAGCTATGATGCCACAGACAGGTACACACGTCAAACTTATAACACCCCTCTTTTTCCATCGAGAAGGCGGTAAGTACCTAATTAGGTTTTGTTTGTTTGTAACCTACATGTAATAATGAATGAACTTCATTAAATATATTCTTAAGCTATTGTATAATCTGTTACGATCACGTCTCACAAGTTTACTGCACATTTTGTGAACAATGCAAGGTTAACAGATAAAAATGATATAAGACTGCTGTAGCCTCAATTACTATTAAATATTACATAAAACTATGTTAATTTTGTCATGTTTGTCCATCAAACATAAAGGTGTCTACACACTAAAGCTGGCGACGGCGGCTCGAGATTACAGGCGGCCTCATTTTGAAACTTAGGTTTTGCGCTTGTTTCAAACGGCCGTCGCCGGGTTGAGCCCGGTTTGGTGGGTAGACAGCTTTAAGGTTCCTCTAGTCAACGGCACGAACTATTTTGTGCCCGGGGTTAAAATGCATGCTGTCTCATCCGACAAATTCAAATTCAAATTCAAAACGTATATTGCGAACTAACACGTGCGAAAGAGATTGATGCTGTGATGAGCAGTAAGAATTCTAATTCTCGTACGAATTAGCACTTAAACAAATTTGTATCGAAATGGATGATGATTTAGGACTACAACGCGCGCGCGAAATTTTATAAACAGACCTTTGGGAGTCTAAATATCATGAAAAAACTACTAAATTTATATTTTCAAAATTAAATTATTTGCATTGTTCAATTACTAATCTATACCTGTATGGAGGCCGTTTTGCAATTTTCCTTCTTCTTATGGTATTTATTTCCGCCCAAAGATGCGTTAAAATTAGTGTTGAAATATGGTACTTTCGACGCTCATAACTTTCAAATATTTTACTTGTTTGGTTCCATATAGGGCTAGGTAAGGATGAGACAAATTAATACATTTTTTTATTTTGAACGTAGATCTTCAAACAGTGGAGTAATCGCCAGACTACGTTTGTATGGAAGGATGATCGACTAGTGTAACCTTAAGGCGCAGATACCCCTCAGTAGCTGATTTTTAAATGAGAATCACGTCTAAACTACTAGTCGTAATTTTTTTTGGAAAAATATAAGTTACATTAGACCATTTTCATAATAATTTTATCTATGAAAATTTTTGATTGGTGTTCGTATAACATAATGTAAAATTAATTTTAATTTGTAAAGTTATGTATAACACGGACATAAAAACGACAATCGCACCAAAACCGCCGGACGTATTTTAATAAAATGGTCACCATCTCAAAGACAATTTAATTATCATTTTGAACTAAGACTTCGTTTTTTAAGTCATAGAATAATAAGGAAAGTACAAAAAACTACTAAATTTTGGGGGTGTAAAACGAGTGCGCGTTTTGTTCCCTCAAGGTCGTTGGCGATTGTCGTCGTCTTAAGAGGATTTTTAGGCCCATTTAATTACTTAGTTTCACCTTTTCCGGTGTCGGTGTGTATAATCAAAACAAGACTTCTCAGTGTTCGTTTGAGCTGAAATTTTTTATTTTTCTCATAGGTACGTGATAATGCAATTTTTATTATAAAAGCTTGTTTTTGATAATATTTTTTTTTAATATAAGTGCAAGTTAATAAACTAAATATATTACGATTAAGCTAGATAAAAGAAATCTGACATCTACCAATCCGCACTGGGCCCGCGTGGTGGATTATAGCCCACACCCTCTATGAGAGGAGACCTGTGTCCCAGCAGTGGGAACATTAAAAAGACTGATGATGTAATGTGATGTGAAGCTAGATAAAAAATATATTATTCTTTGAATTTATGACAAATATTTAAAGATTGTAAATTCATAGGGCACTAACTTCTGCCAGCGGCTTCGGCCGCGTGAAAGTCGAAAATTATCGTAAAAAGTATCCCATGTGCTATTTCTGATATATAATCTATCTGTGTGCCAAATTTCATCCAGATCCGTCCAGCCGTTTGTGCGTCAAGAAGTAACAAACATACAAACACACACGAACACACCCACTCACAAACTTTCGCCTTTAGAATATAAGTGTGACAGTATGATGATTATTTTGAAACCTTGTCATTATGACTTTACTTTTTTTGTAACTAAGATAAAGGTACATATTCACAATCTATACTAATATACATATATTATAATGTGTTTGAACGCGCTAATCTCAGGAACTACTGGTTGGAATTGAAAAAATATTTTTGTGTTGGATAGTCCATTTATCGAGGAAGGTTATAGGCTATATAACATCATACTACGACCAATAGGAGCGGAGCATAAATGAAAAATGTTTCAAAACCGGACAAAAATATTCCTTGAGAGCTTCCCTTGCGTGCGCTGCGTAAACGGTTTTAGTTACGCAACAATCATGTAGGAAGGGTAAGGTAGGTAGGGTAGATGGGTAGGTAGTTAGCCAGTTGACGGGAGCGAAGCCGCGTGGGACAGCTAGTCTACTACATAGAATATCCATTAACTAACTAAGCACACTATGTCCCAAGCTGGACACTCTATGGCCAGTCATTCGTAGAACACTTTCATCAATCTAGTCCATCTGCGGTCGTTGAAGCGAGGCCCACAGCAGCCATTGTTTCAGGAGATACGAACTTACCTATCTATTACAGATCATTTCTCAACCTAAACAAGTATAAAAAGTTAGATGTCATTCATTGAAAAGGTTCTGAGGCTTAGATATTGTACAAGGAATGGGAAACCGTCATCGAAACATCCGTTTTAAAGAGCACTAGATTGGCATCAGGCTACAATGTTTCCACATTGTGTAATAGAAAAAAGAAATCATACTTTGCAACATTATAAAACGTGTAAACCACGTGGTAATCTACTATGTTCGCGAACCTCTTGCGATCCGCGCTCCTGCAAAATAACTGCTTCAATGGATACGGCCTACGGGATACGCTCCTCTTTGTGTTGGCGTTAAAAACGACACATCCTCGGCAGGCATAATACGAGAAACAGCAATCACCGCGCAATCAAACGCCGTCATGTCATAAATGGCGTGCCGTATGTCATAAAAGTCGCCTTTACCTACAGTGTAGGTATGGTAGGTCCTACACAATCGTTTGCTAATCGCTCGCTGTTTGTCAAAAGCTCTTATTTAAAAAAAAAAACTGTATTGCGAAAAAATCGCTATCGTTTTGTCTTGCAAGATTCGTAATAAGCCTACGGATCGCCGCCCACGGAGCGTGCAACGTTGCAGGAGCGCGGAGTGCAAGATGTTCGTGAACATAGGGGATACCCTTTCGGTGTCCTTGGTATCTATTGCATTTTAGGGTTCCGTACCCAAAGGGTAAAAACGGGACCGTATTACTAAGCCCCCACTGTCCCTTTGTCTGTCTGTCACCAGGCTGTACCTCATGAACCGTGATAGCTAGGCAGTTGAAATTTTCACAGATAATGTATTCCTGTTGCCGCTATAGCAACAGAAATATATTATCTGTGAAAACAGAATAAAATAAGTATTTAAGTGGGGCTCTCATAAAAAAACATGATTATTTTGCCGTTTGTCGCGATAATGGTACGGAACCCTTCGTGCGCGAGTCCCTTTTCCTTTTTTTATAGTTACTGGGTTGTGTTGGTCAGACAGGCTGTCGACATACAGTCCATGTAAAATACTTTGCACTCAGCTGTATTCAGTTGGACTGGAAGCCGATCTTAATAAACATAGTTCGGAAAATGTTAGTTATTACATTGATTGTACTGGCTTGCTATTGTTACAAGATAGGCCAACGCCATCTAGTAACGAGAGGAAGAACTATGTAGTAACTAGTGGCACCATCTAGTATTGAATTGCGGAACTAATGTGCTCGAAAGCTCGTGTCGAATGGAATTTTCCAGAAGGTTCGAACCGAACATTCTGGATGTTTCTAGTCGCTTCGGGAAGAATGAGTTAGAAAATCGATTGTTCTGGAAGTTTCTGAAATTATCTAGAACAGTATGGATCGTTCCAGAAACTTCTTCCCTGCTATATAAAGAGCGGTCGGGTTCGTCGTGAGTCTTGTCCGTTCTTCTCCACGTAGGCTTTTCCGAACGGATGGTAGAATCACTTTATCAGATCCGGCCTTTGCCATCCCCCAAGCGACGCCCTGAGCCGAGGTCCGACCCCAACTGGGGTAGCCCTTAGTGCTGTCGCTTTAGGTTTAGAAATTTTAAGCCTGGCCGGAGGCTACATAGCTTAGTCTCCACAGGTTAGTCCGGTTAAGCAGTGGACGGGTACTTTGGCCGAACTGCGAGACGCCACGTAAAAAAAAAAAAAAAAAGTCGTCGTGAGTCAGTTTCGATTGTGAAGCGATACAGAGCGATCAAAGCGGAAAATAGTTCGAAGTAATAGAATTGTTTAAGAAGTGTTTTTGTAATAAACAGTGATTAATTGAAGTCTGCTGTTTAAATAATTTATCCCTGAACCCCAGCTCGTAACACTATTCAGACTATAATTCACACGAAACCTCTCTAGTATCATAATTTTACGTGTGTTATTTCAATGTCACTGAAGTTTCACAACGCTGAAACTAGGTGTCATGAAGTTATATAAATTGAACTAGCCAATAATGCTCTTACATCAATAGTACGTATAGTTAAAAGTACTAATCAAAATTACCTTAGAGTCAGTCGTAACTAAAACTCCGTCACGCGCTATGTGCGGGTCGTAATAAAATATAAATAAAAATAAGTAATCAGATAAAACGTCTGTTTTTAGGGTTCCGTACCAAAAGGGTGAAAACGGGAAATTACTAAGACTCCGCGGTCCGCCTGTCTGTCTGGGTGTCTGTCCGTCTGTCACCAGGCTGTATCTCATGAACCGTGATAGCTAGACAGTTGACTTTTACACAGGTGATGAATTTTTGTTGCCGCTATAACAACAAATACTAAAAACAGAATAAAATAAATATTTAAGTGTGATTTGATCCCCAGCCAAATTTAGATTGGAATATGCTATTCGAAACCGTAGATTTCGATACTAAAACTTTCGTATTAGCGTACCAGTCTAACAGATTTTAGAAATAGCGTGCGTCGCAATAACGTCATTCGAAATAGCGGTTTTCGATTCAATGTGTTTTCGTACTGGCGTACCAGTCGCAAAGTTTTTCGAAATAGCGTGCGTCGCAATAACGTCATTCGAAAATTCATATCACTCCCGTTACCCTACCCTTTATGTACAAATTATAACCTAAATAAATCATCTCACACTGGACGTGAAACTGCGTGAACAAGTTTTTGAAAAGGCTAAATACTTTGGTGGCGCCCGCCACTGTTTGCGATAAAACGCTTTTGATTTCGCCAAATAACTTGCGATTCAAGGGACACTAATATTATAAACAGGAAAGATTTGTTTGTAATGTATAAACTCAAAAACTACTTAACCGATTTTGAAAATTCTTTTACCAATAGAAAGCTACATTATTCCTGAGTAAAAGGCTATTTAGTGTACTTACACTGCCGTGTCCCAGATACCTACGTTATCATGCTAGGAGTTTGGACATAGAGAAGTTACTACGTTCTACGTACGGCTCGAACTATTCGAACCGGACAATCAGTTCCTTATTTGTGTCAGTGACAAAATTAAGGAACTTTAACATGGTTCTTAAACTACGAGTTGAAATTGAACGTAAATTAGGAATATACCTAGTTATATTATGTTATTTTAGTGTTTGAATTCAGGCTTCTAGCTTTACCCACAACGAAGTTAGGAAGGGCGAAAATGTCCTGAACGGCGCCTAAAAAATAATGGTACGGCTGCGTTTTTTTTGTTCGACTTGTTTGGGGCACTGCCCTGCCCCCAGATAAAGTGAACGCTGCGTTGCGTCTCTCGGAGTGACGCAGCGTAACCTTACGAAAATACACCAATGCTTTAGATACACTCTAATAAGTAATATTTAATAAATAGCTAGGTGTAAATCAATTATTGATCTTGATACCTAAAATGTGTGTTTAAAGATTTGTGTCCTGTCTGTATCACGGCCGTTTTTAAGATCCAGTACCGAAAAAATAACCATTAAAGATCCTATAATGTTTATTTTTTCGGTACTGGATCTTTCTGGACTTCGAAGTCATTATTTCTGCCAAGATCTTTTTCTCAGGAGTGCGTGGAGCTATCACCTTATCTCTTGGAGCTGCGAAAACACGTCAAAATCCACGATTGGCGCGATACCTGTCCCCGTACCCTGACGTGTCAAAACTATCATAGTTCGACTGTAAAAAGGGACAGATGTACACAAATCATAATTATACATCTGTCCCTTACACACACTCAAAATAAACTTGCTCTAACAGCTTATGGGCACTCCCGTTGAATCAGGTGTGGACGCTATTGTTTTCTCGCTGAAGGTCTATTTTGACACTCTAAAAGGAATCAAAACCTTTAAGAGACTCTGTTGACCTAGAGTCATGAAATTTGGTAAGAAGTAATATAACTTATAGTACAAGTAAATAACATTATGTGAATATTATGCAATTCCAACTGGGACAGGCTCTAAGCCACCGCAGGAGACTCCCTGGGCGTCGCAAGCTGATTCCCGGCCACCGTAGGCGCGGGCTTGCGGACGGCGAGTAATGGGTAGCTCGCCGTCCGATAAGGACCAGGCCCAAGTCGAAGGCGCGTAGTGTTTCATGCACGCCTCAAAGAGATGTCAGCAATAACTGACGGGATCCGCTAGGGCCGATGCCTGTCTGGGTCGCGGATACATTTGAAAAACAGTTACAGAGTTAGAGCTACGCTTCACCGCGGGAGAAGTCATTGGATGAAATACCACCAAAAAAAAAGGTTGCCTGAGGTATAATATTTATTGAAAATTGGTGTGCAAGTGATTGCTTCATTGACATACATTCTACCGATAGACAAGAACATTCATGAAAACCATTTTTCAAATGCCTTGTACTAGAACAAATCATGCCGAATCACAGATTACCTATCTGTGGGTAGAATGTATGTCAATGAAGCAATCAGTTTTTTATTTTTATTGAATGAGGGTTTTCTGAATGGTGGCACTGAGACGTTAGGTCCAGACAGGAGTTTTAGGCTCTTGGAGTATTATTGTTCTGTGGTTTTAGGCGGGCTTTTTTCGAGTGAAGTTCAGCAGCTGTTAATATTATTTGCATATTGATTCCTAGTGGATAGTGTGATATAAAATTGGTGTAGTTTTGTGTCTCAACTGTCTATGCAACTGAACAATATGTGAAATCATTGATAGAAGCGATCTCGGGATTAATCTATTATATATTAGTCTATGCTCGGGATAGTGGAGCGGAGAATTTTATTGTAGTATTGATTACCTGTACAAAGCTTACTAGGAAGGCCGACTCGATACAATTTGCTGCCAAATACTCCAAAAATCATTAGAATCTGTTAAATCCGCATTCTAATGCATACCTAAAGAATGTTAAAACCCATGTATCCGACTGAAATAATTGTATCTATGGTCATGAATATACATTAAAAAATAAAGGTCCAAACACTACTGTTCTTTGTATGTTTCGTAGGCTCGCGTTTGACCACTATCTCACCTGATGTTATGTGATGATGTGGTTTAGTAAGGGTTTTGACATATTATGTTTTATGACATTAGTTAAGTTGACGTCAACATCATGTTCAACATAAGTTGCGTTTTCAAAAGAAAAGACCTCTCGCCAAAGTGGCGCCAACTGGTAAAAAGAATTTTCTTGAAAGCCATCATTAGTTTGAAATCTATTTAGTGGTATGCTTTTAAGATGTCAGTTTTCACCTAGGTATAAAGATTGCATAACGAACTGCCAAGTAGGTTATTAGCGGTGTGCTGTTTTCTTCAACACTCGAAGAGATCGCACATAGCCAGAGTCCCTGACCCAGTCTACCCAGTCAGGGCCTGCCAATATTTGTTTTTTATATGAAGTGTGTAATTGCTATCACATGTATGAGTATTACGTACAAACTATACAGCCATTTACTGTATAATATATGATTTTTATTGACTTAATGTGCCCTGGCAGTTGAGAGTATGTCATGCTCTCTTAAATGTCTCTCTGATGGTGGCATGTACTGGATCATTCGGTTCATTTCATGATGCTTGAGTTTAATGGTGCGCCGATCCATGCGTCATATCCGTGATCAGGCGCCGTCAGTTGGGATTGGTCATGACAAAGCTGCCTCGGCCGGTGTTAAATTCAAAAATCTTATTGCATTTTATTGGTTGTTGTAGTAGTCAAACGCGAGCCTTCCAAACATAAAAAAGCAGTAGTGTTTGGACCCTTTTTTTAATATTATTATTCATGACCATAGATACAAGTCTTTCAGTCGGATACATGATGGGTTTTAATAACATTCTTTAGTATGCATTAGAAAGCGGATGTAACAGATTCTAATGTGCATCGAGTATTTGGCAGCAAATTGTATCGAGTCAGCCTTCCCAGTAAGCTTTGCAGAGGTAGTCAATACTACAATAAAATTCTCCGCTCCACTTCCCGAGATCGCTTCTGTCAATGATTTCACAAATTGTCCAGTTGCGTAGACAGTTGAGACACAAAACTACACCAATTTTATAACAAAATATCCACTAGGAATCAATTTGCAAATAATATTAACAGCCGCTTAACTTCACTCGAAAAAATCCCGCCAAAAAACTCCTGTTTGGACCCTGAAGTCTCAATGTTGCCATCATTTGGAAGTTGACATTATTTCAGAAAACCCACATTCAATAGGAATGGTGATTGCTTAATTTTGTTATACAATGAATTTCAGTTTCCTAATTCTAAAACCACTCGATCGACCATCCATAGTGCAGCGGCCAAGAACTGAAACAAAAAAAAAAACAAGCATTTATTTTTAAATCTCGTAAAAATGCATTTATTAAAAATGCAGTTACACAGATGCAAATGCTCAGTTCAATCGGACACTGGAAAGTGGGTCAAAGAAGATCCAACCAAAAACTTTTTAACAAAAGTGTTTTTATTTTGAAGTCGGTTGTATTTTTTGTTAAAAAGTTTTTTATTTTTCACTTTTTAGTTGTGGTACATAATGGACCATTTCTCCAAAGTGAAGCCAGAATAGATTAACCCAGAAACATGCAACTTAAACAAAAACGGTGGAATTAGAGTATAACAGGGTGAACTGTTCACACCTGCGTATCCCTTTAGAACGTGCTAAAGTGATGTTATGTTATGAAATGATGTAAACAATAAACAGACATCCGATTGCTATCCCGAGTGATATGCCGTCATTTATTAAAGAGTTCTGATGTATATATCTGCAGTTCTTCATCAGATCTTGATGAAATTTAAATGGGACCACATGACAAGCACCAGCTTTCAAATGAAAAAAGATTCATCAAAATAACGGTCCACCCAGTAAGAAGTTCTGAGGTAACACACATAAAAAAAAAAAAAAACGAATTGAAAACCTCCTCCTTTTTGCGAAGTCGGTAAAAAAACCACAATCGACATCGTGCGGTTTGTGAAGGCTTAATAATGTATACATCAAAAATCTTTTAACCATCGGGTATTTTTATTTTAGGATAAGTTCGGATTTTTAGTTCGTAAACAGTGTTCCATGAATATTTTGGGGAAGATAACGAAGTATCGTTATAGTTATTGCTAAACATGTTTTTTTATATATAATTACAAAATAAATAAATAAAACGCAACCTCAGAATGAAAGTGACCTAACTACAAAAGTCTTGAAAAGTATAATGTTGACTGTACTTCTTTGTACTAATTTGACAGATGTGTAGGTTGTCTCTTTTTAGGGTTCCGTACCCAAAGGGTAAAAATGGGACCCTATTATTAAGACTCCTCGCTCCGTCAGTCTGGCTGTCTATCAGTCTGTCACCAGGCTGTATCTCATGAACCGTGAGAGCTAGATAGTTGAAATTTTCACAGATGATGTATTAGGTTGGGGAAAAAGTCTTTTCGCATTATAGTATGTATGAACTTGTAATAAAATCTCTTTGGCTATACTATATGTATCTGGCTGGTTTTGGTATCATTGAAAGTTTAAATTTTAAAGAACATAATTCCAAATTCAAATTAGGAACATGTGTGATTTCCATTTCTTTTTCGTACCGTCAAGATGAGTGAATCTATTGAAGAATTCGATACATTTTAAAATTTTACTACAAAAAAGGTAAAAATGCAACGTAAGCCGCGAAAAAAAATTGCGATGTTTATGGACCTAGTGCAGTGTCTGTGAGAGTAGCACAAATTTGGTTTAAGCGTTTTCAATCCGGAAATTTTGATGTCAAAGATGCACGTCGCTCTGGTCGCCCTATTACGGATAAAATGGATGCCATTTTTGCAAAAGTGTACCAAGATCGGCATATCAGTAGTTACGACGTAGCTGAAGAACTGGGAATTGACCACAAAACAGTTTTGGCGCATTTCATTTGTCATCAAAAAACTGGGTACACAAAAAAGCTCGACGAAGCTCGTGAGCTCGTCGAAGCTCGAACTCACGAGCTCACTGAACGAAACCTAATGAACCGTGTAGGTACTCATTTGTGATTCTTTATTACGAAGTAATGAAACCGAACCATTTTTGAAGAAGCTGATAACTGGTGATGAAAAGTGGATCACGTACGACAAGAACGTGCGAAAAAGGTCGCGGTCAAAGGCCGGTCAGGCTTCACAGACTGTGGCGAAACCCGGGTTAACTCGCAACAAGGTGATGCTGTGTGTGTGGTGGGATTGGAAGGGCATTATTCATTATGAGCTGTTACCACCAGGCAGGACCATCGATTCTGAACTCTACTGCGAACAACTGATGAGATTAAAGCAAGAAGTTGAGAGAAAGCGGCCGGAATTAATCAACAGAAGGGATGTGGTTTTTCATCATGATAACGCTAGACCTCACACATCTTTAGCCACTCAGCAAAAATTAAGAGAGTTTGGCTGGGAGGTGTTAATGCATCCGCCGTATAGTCCTGACCTTGCACTTTCAGATTTCCACCTGTTTCGGTCTCTTCAGAATTCTTTAGGCAGTGTCAGGTTAAAATCACGAGAGGACTGCCAAAACCACTTGTCGCGGTATTTTGATCAGAAGTTCTAAAATTTCTAAAGCAATGGGATCATGTCCCTACCTACAAGATGGCAAAAAGTTATCGAACAAAATGGTACCTACATACTTTAGTTAAATTTAAACGAGCAGCTCGTGGCTTTTTTTTTTTGTTATCAATAGGCTCGCGCTTGACCACTATCTCACCTGATGGTATGCGATGATGTGGTCGAAAACTATATTAAAAAATGTTTTGAATTTTCTTAAAAAATGCGAAGAAACTTTTTCCCCAACCTATTATTTCTTTTGCCGCTATAACAACAAATAAAACTATTTTTTCGCGATAATGGTACGGATCCCTTCGTGCGCGAATCCGACTCGCATTTGGCTGGTTTTTACTCATAATCAGGCTCTTTTTCACCACACGTTTATATTTCTTTTGTTTTTTTTTTTTATATAACACCTTGCCCCTACACTTGGAATTTCTTCCTGTATCGTGGGCATTCGTGGGTGCGTTTACACACATACACTAGACACCCAGATTCGGAACAACTATCTAAAAAAAAATATTCCGTGCGGGTCTCGAACCCGCGACACGCAGCGCAGCAGCCAACTCTCAACCACTGCGCCAATCGTGTTTAGCAAAATCTGTACCTCACTCGAGGAGGCGATCAGCTCTCAGGCTACCAATAGGTAGCCTATAATTAAGCAGCCTAAGCACAGTATAAATATACAAACAGTATGGAAACTACCTACAAACGCTCGAAACGGCACACTCACACAAACATGCGCATCGACGAGACCTCGCGGCTCGCACTACTGACAGGACTGCGGACGCTTCTTAAGGGTCTCGTCGGTCAAGTTTCCGTACTATTTGTCCATATTTATACTGTGGCCTGAGCGCTAAAAAGGGAGCAATCAAATGTCCATATTTATACTGTAGCAAGCTAGCAAGTATGCGTACGTAGGTAGTACTGGTAGTACCTACGTAGTACCTACATTCAAAGTACATACTACTTCGAACTCTGTGTAGCAACGTAGGAATTTCTTGGTTCTCTGTGATCTTACTGTATAAGTAATCCGAGCCTAATTACCTGTATTTGGGTCTCCTGTCTACAGTGGTGGGGGTCATGCCAAGATGCAACACCTGCAGGCCCTTCTGTCGCATCTTTTTTGCTTGCTTTAACTTTTGCTTCTTCAGAGCCGCCAAGTTCTTCTCGTATGTCAGTATTGCGGACGCCTCTTGAACTAACTTTGCGTCGTCCATAGCTACAAATAATAAAGTTTTAATTAGTATACATTGCTATCTTAGAACCATACGTTTTTAGGGTTTCGTACCCAAAGGTTAAAAACGGGACCCTATCTGTCTGTCTGTCACCAGGCTGTATCTCATGAACCGTGATAGCTAGACAGTTGAAATTTTCACAGACGATGTATTTCTGTTGCCGCTATAACAAGAAATACTAAAAACAGAATGAAATAAATATTTAAGTGGGGCTCCCATACAACAAACGTGATTTTGTTGCCGTTTTTTGCGATAATGGTATGGAACCCTTCGTGCGCGAGTCCGACTCGCACTTGGCCGGTTTTTTTTAAACCAGCACACTCAAGGGAATTGCCTACCAGGGCCCAACTTTATAGTATTTTCCCTTCAGAACCGGCGTCAATATTCCACCCTGTATACATACTACAGTCTACAACTCATAAAAAAAATCAGGGGAAAACCAACTTTTATTTGTTTTTTGCATTGAGGAATGCTCATGCATACTGCACTACCACGGGGAGATAGTGCAGTAATGTGGGACTCCAACCCACTAAAACTCCACGGTGTCCCCTCCTGTGCCGCTTATGGCGGGAAAACGGGCACGAGTAGCACTCACCGCGAACCCGCTGCGGTTGTCCGTCACCGGACCTGGTCATAGGCCTCTTCTAACAATTTCCACTGGGGTCTGTTCTTAGCGGTGTTTTTGTTGTCCTCCTCGCATCTTAAACAATGTCTTGCACGACGACTGTTCCCAATTGCTGGGTGTCAGTCTGTCACTGCGTTGCTCCATTGCCCAGTTGCTGGGTGCCAGTCTGTCACTGCCTTGCGACATTGCCCAGTTGCTGGGTGCCAGTTTGTCACTGCCTTGCTCCATTGCCCAGTTGCTGGGTGTCAGTCTGTCACTGCCTTGCTCCATTGCCCAGTTGCTGGGTGCCAGTCTGTTACTGCCTTGCGACATTGCCCAGTTGCTGGGTGCCAGTTTGTCACTGCCTTGCTCCATTGCCCAGTTGCTGGGTGCCAGTCTGTCACTGCCTTGCGACATTGCCCAGTTGCTGGGTGCCAGTCTGTCACTGCCTTGCTCCATTGCCCAATTGCTGGGTGCCAGTTTGTCACTGCCTTGCTCCATTGCCCAGTCGATTAAATTATGATTATATCTTTTTACCAACTTACCATTCACTAAATGGTAATCCGAGAAGCCTGACGGTGCGACAGGGATGAACTTGTACTTATCTTCCATCTCATTCAGCATATTACACAAATGCGCAATGACGGTTCCCATTTCCAATATATTCGTGTATAAATAAAACATGTAGGTACTATGTACAAACTTTTTCTTTTCTTTATTTGCAAAATAATCTTGTGTCATGTGGAATAATTCTAGCATTCTTAGATATTTCGATGTAATTTCGGCTACTAAATATCCGACTTCAAACTGTAAATTATTTTGATAAAATCCTCGAAGAACGTAATGTTTTTTAAAATCTGAAAGGCTGCAACAAAATGTAGGCATATTATTACGAATATTTTATATGTGGTGTTGGTGTGGCTTTTCGTAAGCCGTTGTTCGCACGAGGGGTGTTTTAAACCACGGACGGATTTTCTACTCGCTCGTGCGAGCCGTTGTATTGAAACAAACGCCTGAAAATCGGTTTTGGTCGGGCCATTTTTTGTCGGGCCATTGTGGTTTGAACTAAATAATAAAAATGTAGATTACATAATTATCTTTATAACACATTTGCTCGTAAAGGGTCTCTTATTTCACCAATTTCAATATCGTAATGTATCTCATTACGTACTTGTGCGTTATTGTAATGTAAAACACACGGTTTATCAAGATACTTTAAAAACGAACGGTACTTTTTTAAATCTTAGCAAAGAGTTTTATGTCAGAAAATTGGTCAACATTTTATGATTACTGGTGAAAATATCGATACTTTTGAAGCAGATGTAAATAGTGCCCTTAATGTAATAATTAACTGGCTGACAAATAACAACCTGGTCATCAATTTAGAAAAAACTAAATTGTTCACATGCCCTCGAAATAGTAAAAACAATTTCAATATTCAACGTGATGGTACAGTAATTGAACAATTCAGATGCGTAAAATTTTTAGGGCTATAGATAGATATGACTTGGCAAACACACATTAACACAGTATGCAGTCAACTGAACCAGTACTCATAAGCTCTTTACAAATTGTCTAAAGTTGTCGATTAATCGGCTCTATTAACTGCCTATCATGCCTACGTATCATCAACCCTAAAATACGCTATTATATACTGGGGCAACGCCACAAACAAAGAATCAGTGTTTAAAGCGCAAAAAAGATGCGTTCGCGCAATTGCTGGTATATTTGTTACTGAATCATGCGAACAATATTAAAAAAAAATATCTAGCCTTTCCATCAGCTTACATCTATGAAGTTGCGGTATTTGTTAAAATTAATAAAAATCTATTCGGTAAACTAAAATCAAAAAGATATACATATACTTAAAATATCTAGTATACCACATAGAACTGCTCTTCTGAGCAAAAGTCTTTTCGGAATGGCATCTAAAATTTACAATAGGATACCTGTGGACATTTTAAACACTAAGGAACTGCCACTATTCAAATATAAATTACGTATTTTTTTAATTGACAAAGCCTACTACACGATCCAAGATTTTCTTAATAATTAGTACCTATTACAATCTGTCACCATGCACCTAATTCTTATTTTGTAAGATTTGCTTCATATGTGATACCTGTGATTATATTGCATGTTGACTTAATTATTGTATGCCTACTAGGCAGGACTTAGTGGAACTGAAATTTACCTAACATCTGTCTGTATAACCTATGCCAATAAAAATATTTGATTTGATGAATAAAATTAACTTCGGGAGATAAAATATAATAAATAAACATGTTCAACACACTTGCTCATAAAGTGGCTTTAATTTCACCGCAAATAGGCACATAATGACACCTGTAATCAAATTGTGACTTTTTCATTGCTATTATTCACAAGTGAGTTATAGTTCTTTTTTTTAATTAATTGGTTAAGTTGCTTTGTTCTTAAAAAAGTTTCGATACAAAAAAGATCGTGCTCAATAGTACAAATAAATTAATAACCCTACCTATTGCTTGCTCATTTCATGCAACTTCGTATTTAAATAGATAATTTCGAACTTGTTTAATAAATAAAAATATTCTCTGTAATAAAGAAAACTTGAAATTCCCCATTTTGTACGTGGCTATACGCTATCCGCGAAAAACAAAAAAAAAAGAAATCTCGTTCTTTTAGTCTACGGCCGATCACCATTGTTAGATAGATGCACGCGCATAGGAAAACTGGTCAACTTTTTCCGCCATTGCGAAAAAAATTCACAGCTCGTTTTCACTGTTGAAAATGATTTTTTTAGTATTATTTTCTTCACAAGTGTGTTGAAAAACGTCGTATGATACACAAGTGTATTGATGATTACCGTCCTCGGCTCTCTTAAGACCCTCACTTAACGGCTCGGGTCTCAATGGCGCCTCAGCAGTAATCACCAACATTACACACTTTTACCATAATGTACTAAATCTATACTAATATTATAAAGCTGAAGAGTTTGTTTATTTGAACGCGCTAATCTCAGGAACTACTGGTTGGAATTGAAAAATCTTTTTGTGTTGGATAGTCTATTTATCGAGGAAGTGTTATAGGCTTTATAACATCAGGCTACGACCAATAAGAGCGCAGCATAAATGAAAATTTTTGCATAAACGGGCAAAATTATTCCTTTTTTGAGAGCTTCCGTTGCGTGCGCTGCGTAAACGGTTTAAGTTACGCATCGATCATGTTTGTACATTTGTAGGGTAGGTAGGGTATGGTAGGCAGGGTAGAAGGGTAGGTAGACAGTTGACGGGAGCAAAGCCGCGTGGGACAGCTAGTAATATTATGAAGAGGAAAGATTTGTATTTTTGTTTGTACCGAATAGGCTCCGAAACTACTGGACCGATTTAAAAAGTTCTTTTACCAATAGAAAGCTATATTATTCCTGAGTGACATAGGCTATTTTTTTTATCTCGAAAACGGGTCCTGTGGGGTGCTCCACGGGTGCGAAGCCGCGGGGAACAGCTAGTACATTATATAATTACCTCTATTCGGATATCATGAAAACAAAAATAAAAAAAATAAAAAAAATGAGACTTATATGGAAGTGAAGGTTGGGTATGGCAAAAATGATATGAAAGTAGGATTAATGCAGTAGAAATGCGCACCTTGTGAAGTATGTGTGGTGTAACTTTAAATGATAGATTGAGGAATGAGATAATAAGACAACGTTGTGGTTTAAAAGAAGATGTAGTGCCTAAAATTTAAAAGAGTATGTTAAGATGGTTACGAATAACGTTAGGTATTTACAAGGCAGACGTGAATGGAAACGCCGGGAGGGGACGTCCTGGAAAGACATAAAAATAAAATAAGCCTTTATTGCTGTTTACAATATTATAAATTCAACTTAGATTAATCAATGACGATCGGTGTCACTTTCCACAGCTTGTCCTTCGACAAAGGCCTCCTCTAAGAGCCTCCACTTCTCTCTATCTTTAGCTAATCTCATCCATTCTGGACCGGCCACACGCTAAAGTTCATCTTCCCAACGCTTTGTTTGTCGGCCTTTGTTTCTCTTTCCGTCCCGAGGGTACCATTCAGTTATTCTTTTTGTCCATTTATCTGATTTTTCTCTTAACATGTGTGTCCTGTCCATCTCCATTTTAGAGTCCTGCATACCTGTTTGGCATTTTTAAATTTTGTTGTGTTTTTTATTTCGTCTAATCTTATTTTATCTCTTCTTTTTACACCAATTACACTCCTTTCAATTCCGTTTGGAAAGACATACATTACCTTATTGGTGAAGTTCTTTAGAAAGGCCAGGCGCAGTACTCATAACCGGCGTGTGTGTATGACTAGATGTATGAATATGAGTGAAGCAAAAGATGTATGTAAAGGATCGTAGCAGGTGGCGTTCTGTAGTAAATATATAAAGACTTACGCGGTTATGTATGTTTGCGCAATAGAATAACAAGCTCTGGTAGTCAACGTCTCCTTGTCGGGTAGTTCGTAATTTCCTAAGGAATTAATGAGGTCAATCATTCCTGTGAATAAATTATTCCATCCATCTTCATCCATGTCAGCTGGCGCATCTGATGCCCCCCCTAAAACAATATCTACAAAAATACAAATAATTAAGTGATTGCTTTCCATATAAAAGAAAAAAAATCGCAAAAAAAAATAACCGACTTCAAAACTAAAACACTAAAAACTGCAAAATAACTTTCGTTTCGGCAGTCGGTGTCGAAAAACGACAAAGTCAAGAGGTACCAAAGACACCGACTTTCGAAAGCCGACTGTTTTGCTTTTGAAGTCGGTAATTTTTTTTGTGAAAAAGTTTTAGTTCGCTGTTTTCAGTTTTAGTACACCATCACAGAGTGAGCCGTTTTCATAGTAAGATAAATATCTAAAGGATTGACAAATACCGATAATAACTCAATTTACACATTCGAGCTGTTTGTCGCTAAGGAGTTCTGTTGTATGTTTCATATCTTGAAAACTGGGGAACCAACTTTCATGAAACTTGCACTATTCCATAAGTTGAAAGGTACTTAATCTAATCAAAAAAGAATGATCACGAACCGATAACTAGTTTCGGAGAAATGCGTGTGGACGAACATACATACTCTTAATAAATTTGACACACATGTTTGCCCACATAGAATAAAATGTGAACAAAGAAATATAAAATATTGTGCAGTTCCAACAATATTACATACATACGTATCGCGACCTCTTTTTTTAAAGTCGTTGTTAAACAGACGGACAGACACTCGTGTGATTCGTTTTTCATTCGGTCGTACGGAAAACTAAGATAGGTATAAGATATTTTTAAGATTATTGGTAGGCTCGCGCTTGAACACTAACTCACCTGATGGTAAGCGATGATGTGGTCGGTGTAGCACGGTTGCCTAGAAGTAACCTATTCACGCGATACGATGGATGTGGAAGAGAAAAAAAATTAGGCCCCCACAATAGGGCGCCCAAAAGCCGCCATTATTCTATTTTCCAATTTTAATGTAGTGATAGTCGCAAGGTTAAGACGAATCGATTGACGTAAGAATCATAAAAATCGGCCAACGCGTTTGGTCTATAGAACGCCACATAGGAACACACTTACATAAATAGACTAATAAACACATCTTTCATTTAGGTACCTTCTTTGATATTTTATAGTAGATACCTAACTAATTACTTACCTAGTCCTGGCCAATGATAAATTAACATTCGCAGATAGAAAGCATAAAAGGCAAGCGCGGGGCATAGAGGCGCGGCGCACACTCATCCGCTGTCAGAGTTTTTTTTTGGCGGGATTTTCTCGAGTGCAGTTCAGCGGCTGTTAATATTATTTGCAAATTGATTTATAGTGGATATTGTGATATAAAATTGGTTTAGTCTTGTGTCTCAACTGTCTACGCAATTGGACAATATGTAAAAACGTTAACAGAAGCGATCTCGGGATAGTGGAGCGGAGTATTTTATTGTAGTATTGACTACCTCTGCAAAGCTTACTGGGAAGGCTGACTCGATGCAATTTGCTGCCAAATGCTCCAAGAAACATTAGAATGTGTTGCATCCGCGTTCTAATGCATACTAAAGAATACAAATACTGATGACTAGGCAGCATGGTCTCAGACCTTAGCCTGTTCCGTTAGGAACAAACATATAAAAAATAAAAAATCATCCGCTGTCAGCTGTCACCGGGCGAATTCTCAAATTCTTCAAATCTCATGCGTTAACCGATTTTCACAATTCAAACGGAAATGTTGGTTTTACGCCAATACCTTTCATTTAAGAATAAACCAATCAAAATACAGCATACGCATTTAAGGACGCTATTACATTTTTCTACAAATAACAGTGCTTTTCAGGTACAATTTTAATGTATATGCAATCACATATGTGAAGATATTATGGTCTTAATTTAAAGATAATATATTCAGCTCCAGATTGGCATCAGAAAAATTGTATGACATCATACAATTTTTTTGCACAAATACGTTTTGCCCATCACAGTAATCGCAAAAATATTAAAAAAAGTAGGGTCCGAATAGGTCCCAGTTTAGGTAATATTACAGCATTTTTTAATCTTCAAAATTAGAAGAAATTGCTGTATATGTAGTCCTTTACAGGTTCAGCTAATTATTTTTTACCTAAATCATTATATTTTTTAATTATTAGCTAAAATAAAAACACTTGCCGACTTCTTCATACATTTACCAGGCCAGCGTTGCCAGAACGTAACTTTTGTTACATTTTACGTAACTTTTGACCGTCTCATGTAATCTCCATGTAACATAGAGTAACAAGTCGTTTGCCACATAAAATAAGGTAATGTAACTTTTCTCATGAAAATGTAACTTTCTGAGACGTCTCATGTAACATTTGACTATCTGCCACTGGCAACACTGCTCGAGGCTCCATTCCATTCCGCCGTCCGCGCTCAGAAGCAGTGTTACCAGGTACACGGTAATTACCGTAGATGCACGGTATTTTTGGCTAAAACACGGTATACGGTAATATTTCACTACCGTGTCATTTTCTACGGTATTTTTAATTATGAATTACCTTGACAGTCAATATGTAAATAATTATGAAGTATTAATTTTATTAAAAATATATACGTAAAACGAAACGAAAATCCAGCTTTATATGCTGGCAACATCAAGTCGCCGCTTCGCTTCACCACTCTACCGCCGGGGATTTCCCCGATTCCCCGATCATCAAAATACGTCTAAATGTAAAAGTATGCCCTTTGCCCTGCCCACTAGTAAAACAATCAGTGTATATGAAAATTGGTTGTATAATAAATGAATGAATGAATCGCTTTCTCGCAACTCGCACCGTACTCTTTTTTTCTTCGATAGTTTTGTTGGTGTTTGATGTTTGGCAAGTGCGCAGTGCATTAATCATTGAAACAATACTTTTAATTACAAGAACCATAAAAGGAAATAATCTTGCTCAACAATCTATACACAGGAATGGAAAGAGCTGTGTGGATTTCATACCATCTAAGGACATGTTAAAAAAAATGAATGCAGCCATATACGAGCGAGAAGTTGTTATTTTAGATGATTAAGAATGAATAAATAATATTGAAAAATATGACATTTTCTCTTGATGTTGCACGGTAATATGCATGGTATTTTTTAAATCTATACACGGTAATTTGGGGCTGAAACACCGTATTTTTAAATTGTATAATTTTGATCTGGTAACACTGCTCAGAAGCGCTCGTGGAGGGATGGGCGTATCGCTTTCTCGCAGAAAATAAATACGATAAAAGTAATAGAAAAGATTGTAGTGTGCATGCGTGTGAGTACCGTCGTCGACGTTTGTCTTGATCGAAAGGAGTTGATATTTTATCGGGCCGAAATAAAAGTTTGTTTGAGTTTCCTATTATTATTAGAATGTGATTTAGAAATTATGTTGGCTAAGATCGAGATTTGGATAGGTGGTGTTAAGCAGTTGTTGACAAGGTTGAGAAATGGATGGGTGGGGCAGCTCTTAGTAAGGTTAAGATTTGGATGGGTAAGGTTAAGCTATCGGCGGTGAAGGTTAGAAGTGGATGGGTGGGAGAAGATTTATGATTTTAACCGGTTTGTATGTTTGTATGTATGACGAATACGGGGCCAAAACCAAAACCCAAGATGGCGCCGACGAGAATTTGACATCTTTTCGTCATGGGTGTCATTTTCATGGTTTTTGGGGTAGCTTATATCGAATATGGGGTCAAAACCAAAATACAAGATGGCGCCGACGAAAATTTGTCGTCTTTTCGTCATGGGTGTCATTGTCATGGTTTTTGGGGTCGCTTATATCGAATATGGGGTCAAAACCAAAATACAAGATGGCGCCGACGAAAATTTGTCATCTTTTCGTCATGGGTGTCATTGTCATGGTTTTTGGGGTCGCTTATATCGAATATGGGGTCAAAACCAAAATACAAGATGGCGTCGACAAAAATCTGACATCTTTTCGACATGGGTGTCATTTTCATGATTTTTGGGGTCGCTTATATCTAATATAGGGTCAAAACCAAAACACAAGATGGCGCCGACGAAAATTTTACATCTTTTCGTCACGGGTGTCATTTTCATGGATTTTGGGTAGTATGTCATTAGCTGCTGCTCATTATGTAAAAATTTTAGATAATAATATTTTATATGTTCCATGTAATGCAAATTAAAAATTCAAGTCATTTTTAATCCTTGTGACCAAAAAATATTTCGTTTTAGGTTCTACCTACTTATTTCACGTACCTAACATTTTTTTTTTTTAATTCTTACTACAACAAAGTCAAAACAAAGTCGGTGTCGGTACCTATTGTTTTTTAGTTTTTGGACACAGGAAAGTTATAATTTTTCTCTTTTTAGTTTTTGTTGGTACCCCATAGTGGGTATACTAAATACATCTGTTTACCCCCTAAAACCATATAAGCGTGATTTTATATTATGGTATGAAAAAAAAAAACATAAACATACGATCACACTAATCGCAGGTCATGTGCTATTTGTTATTGAAGAGTTCCACTGTCGTATCTCCGAAGATCTTTATCAGATTCTAATACAATAAAAGCTTCCCTGAAAAGACATACATTTATCGACGAAAACCCGATCAGTATCGGATAAGTAGTTTTCAACAAAATCGCGGATACGTACGGGTCGAATAGATAGAGCACCTCCTTTTTTTTAAGTCGGTTGAAATTAATAACCTACTTTTTACGACGACGGTTTGTAAAAGTAACCAAATCCATTTTCAAAGTGCCTACTAACCTTCCTGAATCAACTTCACTAAAATTAAAAAATAATATCAAGGACCAATATTATTTGAGTGATGTATAAAATCGAGCGCTCAGTAGTTTCAATGAGTGTGTGCGCGTAATGTTGCTGTGTGCGACTAGATACCTAAATTTGAGTTCGTCGAAAATGTAATCAACCCGACATAATTTTCATACAAACGCTCGTACGTGAATACGTGATTATGACGTTGTAACACATCGATCTTTGATTTTTTTGAACTAATAGGTATCTTGTGCAATATATCTAGGTTTCAATCGAAGCAGAAAATAAAAATTTGGAGAAACCAATTCAGTATGAGCCTCCAAAAATCTTGATTTTTGCACAAATTTTACCTGAACTTTGGCCGTTCATAATGTATTCATAAATTGTAAAAGTAAAGAAAATATTTCGATAGAAACCTTGCAAATGTAATGGAGATAGACGGTTCGGTAAGGGCGCTCTTAAGAGGTATTGAAGAATTTCTTAAACACGAAGTGAGAATTCGTTCGGTGACAGCACCTGACAGCGGATGAGAGCGCGCCGCCGCGCCCTGCGCGTGTGACTTCGTCTGTGAATGTTATTTTATCATTGGCCAGGACTATATCCCATTTGAAATAACATTATAAATTTCTACAACCCTGTTTTACAGTCATTTCAACCGATTTTGAGTTCTATCCCATAAATATAAGGATAGCATGAAAAGCATAAACCTGTTACCAAAACTAACTGTTTACTACAGCTGCCATTTGTCATATCACTAACGCAATAGAAGTCAAAATCGGTTGAACGGGCTGTAAAATGGGAATATTTTCTAATGATATCTCAAATGGAGTACAGGTAAGTATCTAATTAGTTAGGTATCTACTATAAAAAATCAAAGAAGGTACCTAAATGAAATACTCAAGTATATTGTTTTTTTTTAATTTTTATTTTGGTGGTTGTTTAGACTCATGAATACGAGTTTTTTTTTAATTTTTATAAAATTTTCAATAGCTTTAATCATATTCGATAAACCCGATTGTCGATATAATTGTAAATGTACAATCCTTAGTATCACTGACAGCTCACTTCACCTATTCTTTCCCGGTATTTATTTTTCAGAATCGACTAGCACACTCCGAAGAAGAATTTTTGCATTAAATTTTATTTGTGGTCCATATTTGAAACACTTCATAAGGTTACCCTAGTCGACGGCACGAACTATGTTGTGCGCGGGGTTAAAATGCATGCTATCTCATCCGACAACACGTGCGAAAGAGATAGATGCTGTGCTGAGCAGTATGACTAAGAAGCTAGTTTGCGTACGAATACACACTTTTGCAAATTTGTAGCGAAATCGATGATGATTTAGGGCGAGAACGAACGCGCGAAATTTTATAAACAGACCTCTGGGAAATGGAAATCATGAAAAAACTACTAAATGTATCTGTTGAAAATATAATTATTTGTTTTTTTGAACTACTAATCTATTCCAGTATGGTGACTGTAGTTGCAATTTTCCTTCTTCTTATGGTATTTATTTGCGCCTAAAGATGAGTTAAAATTAGTGTTGAAATATGGAACTTTCGACGCTCATAACTTTCAAATAAATATATATTTTTACTTTTTTGTTTGCATTGAGACAAATTGATATTTTTTTTATCATGAACGTACACCGCCAAACAGTGGAGTTATCGGCAGACTACGTTTGTATGGCAGAATTATCGACTAGGGCAACCTTAAATAGTTCAGCCTTTTTGAGACCGTATCTAAATAAGCGTCTTCATAATTTTTAGTAATTGTTCCACGGCATTTGTTCTCTTATTTTTACGATCTGTATTTGTGACTTCACTCACGCTGGGCCTCATCAGAAAGCTTACAGTCACCCAAAGGCCAATGGAGAGGGCTATGCTCGGAGTTTCCTTGCGTGATCGAATCAGAAATATAGAGATCTGCAAGAGAACCAGGGTTACCGACATAGTCCGAAAAATTGCCAAACTTAAGTGGCAGTGGGCAGGGCACATTGCTCGCAAAACGGGTGCCCGATGGGGCAAAAAAGTTCTGGAATGGCGACCGCGAAACGGAAGACATTGCGTATGAAGACCTCCCACCAAGTGGACCGCTGACCTGGTGACGGTTGCGGGGATCCACTGGATGCGGGACGCATAGGACCTATATCCAGCAGTGGACGTCTTTCGGCTGATATGATGATGTTGATGATTTGTGACTTGCCACAGACACTCTAATTCCTTGTTACCTTGTACGTTTCAATAAATGCGAGGGTATTATCACGTCCGGGCATTTTTACATATGTCTCATTGCACGGCTTTGAACATACTGAACGCAAAATGGATGTGAGTTTGTACAATCACGGGCCGCGCGGAGTGATGCGGAACGGCGTGAGGCTCTGGATTACGGTGATTTGTCGTCGTGCCAAGAAATGAATTGAAAATCGACACTCACGGGGAGGCAGGGTAGGTACGAAGACGGGAGCGAAGCCGTGGGCACAGCACAGACTAGGCACACTATCACACTTCACACTATCACACTTCACACCACCACACTTCACACTTCGCACTTTAACACTATCACATTTCACATTATTGCACTTCACACTAACACACTTCACACTATCACACTTCACACTATCACAATTCACACTATCACACTTCACAATTCACATTTCGATCTCAATTCGACCGAGTCCCAAGAAAGCTTATATGTCAGTCGCTGAGAGCGCAAAAAGTACCGGAAGTCTACATTAATCTGGTTCGAGACATGTATGATGAATTCAGCACACAGGTCCTTAGCCCTGCACCAGGAGTGCACCAGGGATCAGCCTTCAGCCCGTTGCTGTTTAATCTGGCTATTTACCACATAACACTGCATGTTCAAAAAGAAGCCCCTTGGAGCATGCTATATGCTGATGACATCGTGCTTGTGGAAAAGAAGGCCTCAGAGCTCCAGAACGCATTCAATTTGTGGCTGTCGGAGATTGAAAGGCATGGACTTCGGATCAGCCGCACTAAAACCGAATACATGGAATGCGATTTCGGCGGCGCGGAGGCAGTGGGCTGTGACCTGAAGGTACAAGACACCAACCTGCCAAAAGTGTCCCGATTAGAAATCTTGGCTCTATGCTGACTGCTGACGCTCGTATAGATGAGGATGTGACCCATCGAGTTAATGCGGCATGGATGAAATGGAGATCTCTGTCGGGCATCCTAATGTGACTCTAAAATGCCGATCAAAACAAAAGGAAAAGTATATAAAACAGCCGTTAGACCTACGTTGCTGTACGGCGCTGAATGTTGGGCAGCCTTGAAGAAGCACGAACAACAGCTACACACAGCGGAGATGAAAATGCTCCGCTGGGCAGGGGGCGTGACGCGCTTGGATAAAGTGTGGAACGAATACGTAAGAAGATCATTCAAGGTAGCTCCAATCGCCGACAAGATCAGAGAGAGCAGACTTAAATGGTATGGGCACATTATGAGACGTGAAGATAGCTACTCCGTGAAGACAATGCTCAAAGTCGACCCCAAGCAACGAACAAGGGGCAGACCACCAGCCTCTTGGTGGACCACTGTCGAGAGAGACCTCAAAAATTTGCAACCATCGACAACCCAGGATAGACCACACACAAGAGGAGGCCCGACCCCAAATAAATGGAGAAGGGGGCAGGAAGAAGAAGAAGAGGAGGTGTTCTTATTCAAAGTGAAAAACAATTATGAGCTCAATATTATTTTCATCGAACTAACCTGGTGTATCAGAATCAGTTCTTCTCGTATCGGTTGTGTTATTAGTACTGAATGTGTTATTAGTTGCCGTCGTACTGTTTGGTAACGTATTGTTTTCACCATATTTCGTTTTGTTGCCATCCGATTCCGGACCCGATCCCGATCCCGAATTTTCGTTTTCGTGGCGACGGGTCATCCTTTTTGTTACGTTTCGCATTCTTCTGGAATTTGTCATTTTTAGATAATGTGTTTTTCTATCATTCTGAATTCCTCTGGTATCTAGCATTCTTCTGCCATATTGCTCGCTTGTGTCCTTTTGTAAATTTTCGTTTTGCATAAAACTGTCAATTTTAATTTTTAACTCATTTTGAGTTCTTTGATTATGTTCCAACAATCTGTTTATGTTTATTCTTTTTTCATTATGCGTGACGCCGCCAGTTACATTTGTTATGGGACTATGTAATCTTTTGTCAATTCTTCTGGGGTTTTGTATTGTTTTGCGAGTTGACATTCTTCTGTAATTTTGCAATGTTGTGTCGATGGGCAATCCTCTGACATTTTGCAATGTTCTATCGATAGGAAATCGCCTGCCATTTTGCAATGTTCTGTCGATGGGCAATCCTCTGACATTTTGCAATGTTCTGTCGATGGGCAATCCTCTGACATTTTGCAATGTTCTGTCGATGGGCAATCCTCTGACATTTTGCAATGTTCTGTCGATGGGCAATCCTCTGACATTTTGCAATGTTCTGTCGATGGGCAATCCTCTGACATTTTGCAATGTTCTGTCGATGGGCAATCCTCTGACATTATGCAATGTTCTGTCGATGGGCAATCCTCTGACATTTTGCATTTTTTCGTCAATATGTATTCTTTTGGCATTTTGTGCTGTTTTTTCAGTTAGAATTTTTTTGTCATTTTGTAATGTCCTCTCGATAGGCAATCTTCTGTCATTTTCATTCCCCGGTTTCCATTTGCCATTTTTTGCATCGGCGAACTCTATACTCAGTATTAATGTGACTGTAAAAAGCGAGTTAGGGTATTGTAGTATTGCCATATATTTAAATAGATAAGTAATAGGTACCGTAAGACAATGGTAACTAAAATTGAAAATTATAATTAATAGCAGATCTGGTATCGTGATTCGTGTTTATGGCTGAGACGAAATAAACCGTGACAATAAAGGTCTTAGTGAGGACAATAAAGGTTTGGTTCTTAGCGACCGCGACGCGCGACTGCGACTTTTCAACTACGCGACCATGGTCGCCTGTCGCGGGACGACTCCTAGCTTTCCGATGTCAGCGACGACGGCAACATCGCCAATCGCCACTCTGCCCGCAGTTTTTATGGGTGACGGTTGTGTTCTATTGTAGTACGAAATGTAGGACAATTTATCCGCAACTAGGTAAAAGTTATTCAGCAGTTATTGGAGGTTAAAGAAGATGATGTTATTCTTATTATGTTATTATCTATGCCTCAGGGGAAAAGGATGAAGAATGAATCAATTTTCACATCACGAGAAAAAGAGGGTTGCCTTCAAATACTCATTAAACGACATTTAGATTATAAAGAAGAAATGTTCAGAACATATTGTATTTTAATGTGTTTCACGCCTGCGTCGTGTGACGGCACTGCTTCCGATGCGACTGGGTCGCGGTCGCCACGCCGCTCTCTAGCCACACCTATCGGTCGCGCGACGCGGTCGCTGGATTTGTTTAGTACTCCATATAAATCCATACTAAGCAGTAGGTCGCGCGACCCGATCGCAGTCGCGGGTGGCGGCGCGACCGCGACTGGCAAAGAACCGATCGCGGTCGCAAAGAACAGAATCCTACTTTAAGCTAAAGCCAGTCTACTCACAATTGCAGTGACTACGAGCGAAAATTTCTTACCTTGCCTTACTAAATTGCGAACAACAACGTATTTTTCCATTGTTTTTAAATTATATTTTATAATTTTTTTATCACATCTCAATTGCAAAAAAAAATATTTGCACGAGGAGAATGTTGGCATCAGAGAGCAATCCTAGAAATCTAGGCGACTATAATAATATAGCAGTACCTAAGTGTATTTTTCTAATTTTATACTTCGTTTTTATACCTAGCTATTCCTCATGCCGTGTCGTAAGCAAACATAAAGTGACACCTGTTTCATTTCTCTGTTTCAGAGAAATACAGTCAGATTGTTTACTGACGTGTAGAACCTGTGGTTGAATAACTCTGGTTATCTTTCATGGGACCTGGTGAACTCATAGAAGTTGGTGGCCGTTGGTGGTAGTTAATGTAGTGATGTTATTGTTATAAGTTAAGAAATATGTATTTTTTTTTTATGTTTATTACATTGAACACTTTATAAAGTATTTAACGAATTACTAATTTTAAAATAAAAATGGATATTTTATAGGTAGGTACTATTGAAACGAAGAAATAGTTAATAAATAAAAATCTAGCTTATCGTATGTAGTTATATATTATTTAAATATGTGACAAGTAATTGTTTTTGTAAGTAAGTAATTTTTAATATTTATATTGTATAAAGTCGTTATCATAATCATTATTGTTTTTTATTTCTGTTAATTTAAATTAATTGTTTTAATTTAATATAAATCATATTTTAAATTCAAAGAACATAATTGAATACTGTAAACATAAAGCAACTTAGAAGTGGAAGACTAGTTTTGAACTCACAACCATGTTGACATAGGTCCACTAGACCAAATCGACTTAACAAATATTTAATAAGTCCATCGTAGTGACAAAACAGTATTCAAACGCTTACCTACCCTAACGTTACGTGTTAAAGATCAAATTGGCATAACTATATTCTATAATAATTGCTTACCTTGAACAAGTCGTTCTAGTTCGATAAGCCCATACGTATCGAATAACACTTATGTACTGCTAATTGCAGAAGGTTCAAAATTATCTAACTTTTAGTGGGTCAGCTAACGGCAGGGTGGGTCAGGTAACAGCTATTACCGACTGTACATTCCAAAATGCAAATCGTTGCCGCACAAGGCACGCTTAGTTACATCTAATCCTTGTAAGCTTCTATAAATGTCTCTACAATCAATTCATAAGGTACCTACATAATGCTGAAGAGGATACGTTAGGACTAGTGTTTGGCATCGACTGAGCTGGAACAGTTGAAATCTTGACATAATTTTCACCAAACAGATTGTGAATGTAATACTGTAATCATTTCACTTACCCACTAATAAAGAAAGAATATTTTTTTCATTCATTCGGCGCCGCTTCATTTTTTGTTTTTTTTAATAGAAGCCCTTGTGCTATTCGGAGAGTTTACAATGCTATTAATAATTTATTACCTGAAACCTAATATCCTATTAAAATTAGGTACTGATTTAATTATGATAACTATTTTTTGTTAATTAAATTGGTTGTTAGGGGCGTTTGATTGGTTACTGCACATTAAAAAAAAGATTGATTCAAAGCTAAAGGCGGCTCGGAACACTCCGCGAAGGGCTGCGCAGAAGTGACATGTGACATCAAAGGTTAGGGGTTGTGGGATACTGCGCAACGAAAAGTTTATTTCATAATCGACCTATACCTACATATGATGTCGGTTCCATAACAACAAGAAGCCCCCTTTCACCAACATTATGCGACCCCTAAATTTAAGCAACAAAAAAAAAAACAAAAACTCGACTGCAGAAAACAACTAAGGACCTATACAAGTAGGTATAATGTTTCAAACAGGAAGTTATTTTAGTTAGGTCTCCGATTTAATATCCTCCTAGTATCACTGTAATAAGTTCCAAATGAAAAACTTTTAAAACATTATGAATATGAAAGATATTATCATCATAATTTCAGTCAATAGACGTCCACTGCTAAACCTAGGCGTCCCCCAATCATCGCCACATTGACCGGTCCTGTGCGTCTCACATCAAGCGTATTCCCGCAACCTTGACCAACAGATGTATTAAGTAATAAATTCGGCAAGGCAAAGGCCAAAGTGAAAAATCGACCAATCACATGTGAGATGAAAGATGTGATGTGGATTGGTCGTCTATGTGATTGGTCGATTTTTCACTTTGGCCTTTGCCTTACCGAATTCATTACGCAATAAGGCTGCGGGTCATCGCTCCACACCACCTAGTAGGACGCAGCGTTTACCGGTCTACCGGTTCGCGGTCGCCACTACAGAACGTTTCGGTCCCATCGGCCATCCGTTCTGCGAGCAATGTGCCCTGCCCTGGCAATATCGGTGACTTTGGTCCTCATTTTTGAGGCGATTAGACAAGGAAACTCCGAGTAAATCACTTTGGGTGAAATTAGCATTATTCTTAGTTATATGTAGGTTTATTTTTTATCGATAACTACAGGGAAACACAAAGACAATCAGTTGTTTGAATACATTAGCTGGTCAACCAACTGAACTGTCACTAGATGACTAACTAACTGAAGTGTTCATTATAATGCACCATTAACATCGCATGCTCATCCTCTCCGGTTAATGCGCTCAAGGATTCAGATATTTCACTTAACAAATGTACATTTTAAAGGTGCACCACTATAGCCTGACTAAGCGAGGTACAAACATCCTAGACCAATCTTAGACTAATTATAAATTAACACACACAATGTTTTATTGACTTTCACGCCGTCATTGTGCCTAAAAATAAAAACTATAATTATATACCTAAAAACTTATATAACATATTTTCTCTTTTCAGAACATTGATTCCGTTGCTCTTATGCTCAAGCGCGGTGGTGCCCGCGCCTCAGCAGAACAGTAACATCACTTATGTGAAGCGGCAACTTAACCTGGAATACTCGCCACCCGAACGGAAGCCCCTGAATCGGGATTCTAGGATAGAAAATGTACCGTTGACCATACCGGGCAAAGTCGACAAAGAACCCATTGAATACACAGAAACTACAAAGACTACGCAAACAACTAACAAACAGCCTACTTACAACTACTCCGACAGAATATACTCAATCAAGACCAAACCTAAAACCAATACCAGCACAGAGAAGAACATATCAAACGACGAAGTTGAAGCAACTGAAAGCGTTTATTCCGACAACATTGAATCCAATAATTCTGACATTGTGCCCGCAGAAAGTATAATCAACGATAGAGTCGCAACAAATGATAACACAGACCTTAATTCTGAAGCAGACGCCACACCGAGCGACGATTTGGTGACAGAAAAATACGAGGAAGAGACGACACTGACTACCGTGGTCGATGAGGAAACCACGAGAGCGCCGACACCGAGGCAGTTTCCTAAACTAAGTCATTTTGGAAAGACTACAATCGGGTCATTTTCGCAAAATCTCATCGCACACCCTGGAAAGAGGAGGTTCAGATCCCGCTGTCGGTGCGAGAAGATATGGAACTGTGCCAAACTACAGATAAGTGTACCAAGATGTCCAGAAGAGTACTTCATGTGTTGTTCGTAGATATTAAAGCGAGTGTTGCGCTCTTAATAATTTTGGAACTGATTTAGTGATAAACCCACCGAACTTTAAAAGCAATATTTGCTAAAAAATACGTTGCACCAGAAATTTATCACGTGCCACCAATAAAGAAACAAGCGCAGTGTATAATGAATAGAAAGTAAGCGATTAGTTTTACATAATACATTTAATTGTCTAGTAAAAGCATATAACTAGATAATTATTTGATGACGTCGATGAACATGATGCCTTAAATTGAAATGACAACCAAAACAATTTCTTTGAATACACTTATTATAAAATAAATTGTTTTGTTGTTAGTCAGTGAATAAAACTACGAAAAAATCAATATTTTTAGTCTTAATTTATATTATTTATTACGCGACTCAACAAAAACTCATACTACACCAAAATGTTTGCAAATAGGTATGTAGTTATTTTTTGTTTGCTTTTCAATATATATATTTTTTTTTTGTTTGTACTAAAGCTAATACCGTTTCTTTCATGAATATCACTTGTAACTATATAAATGGAAATATGTCTAAGTACACATATATTATATATAGGTAGATTTAAACTTAATAACGTCTGTGATCTTTTTGTTGCGCACTCGCAGTAGGCCACTCCTCACCCCAGCTGTTACATGAATTTGTGACATAGCTATTAAGTAGCGACTCGCGGAGTGTTCCGAGCCGCCATTAGGTTTGATTCTACCTATACCTATGCAGCTTAAGTTGTTATTATTAGTCTGGAAGCTTTCTGTAAAATAAATTAATAACTTATTTAAAGTTGATGCTGGGAGTTAGTCCAGTATGATTCAAACTTAGCTGTAAAGTGCGTCACTCGCTGCGCAGTACCCCACCCCTCACTCCCGCTGTCACATGCATTTGCTACTGCGCAATGACTGCCGAACGACCATTAAGTTTGAACTGTACTATACTAATAAAACTTTTTGTGTTTAATCACTAATTATAATCAAATTTAGATTTTATTAGTAATTTTTACAACCCTTTTTACAGTCCGTTCAACAGATTTTGAGTTCTATCCCGTAAATTTAAGGATAGCATAAAAATTAAAACCTGTTACTAAAACTAACTGTTTACTACAGTACAGCTGCCATTTGTCATATCACCAACCAATGATATTCAAATAAACAGATACGTTATACACTCACAAAACAATTGAAAAAAGTGTGCCGCACATAGCGGCAGCACACATACAAACTTTTCATTCATCTAACATTAAAAAATATTTATTTTAATCAATAAATAAATAAATTACAAATACACACGATGGCATTTATTTTATATTGTTTTTGTTTCAACAAAGCCTATCGCTCTTCGCCATGCATGACATAAACTAAAGATTAAAGGTCACAATTGTGACCTATTCGAGTCTTCAAAATGCGTGCGCTCATAACATATCTGTGTATTTGAATATCATTGTCACCAACGCAATATAAGTCAAAAACGGTTAAACGGGCTGTAAAATTAGATTATTTAAATGTCTAATGTTATCTCAAATGGAGTATAAATAAAAAAAATGGTACCACTGGAATTACCAAAATAATTTATAGAATCAAATAAATGTCTTGTACCACTGCATTTACATGTGTGTTACTTTCATTTTGGTTTTGTCTTTTTAAATGACCCAGAATTGCCGATGGCAGGTATAAGTACAGACGAAAGAGCTATTTGGTGTACAACTGTACAAGTAGGTAAGTTGCAAGTTTTCAACTACTAACAATGTTCTGAGTGTACGAACATAGGAAGTGAGTTGTCAACAGGAATGATTTCTGGGTAAAAACAAAATCTGTTCAACCGCCCTCGCCAGTTAAGACTGTCAAAAAACTTGGACACCTTCCTATAAGAAATCAATAATAATTGGCAACGGCAAAGTTCAGCTTTGTGACTTTATGTGACGTCTATTTTTTGTTTTTAATGCCAATAAACTCATTTTTCTTTCTTTCTTTTATGTTTAGTTTCGATGGGCTGGTGTCCGCAACTCCACGACCAAGCACGTATTTTGGGATACATGAATGATACATACATACATACATCACGTACGGGTGGGATTTGATATTTTCATTCGATCCAACCCAGCTCCTCGAGGAAGGCCAGCAGCGCCATAGTGTTTGCCGACTATCTCCTGTTGTGTACCTGAGTCACTGAAATATTTGGCCCTTCAACTAGCGATTACAGGGCAGCTTAGGAGCAGGTATGCTGCTGTCTCATCTTCCACCTTGCATGCTCTTCAGAGTGAGCTGTCCGTGTTTCCTATGACAAAAATGTGCTTATTAAAGGCCCCGTGTCCAGTTGTTACGGCCGTGACTGCACGCAACTGAGACTTAGTTAGGCCTTTTTCGTCGTTTTAAACGTCGATGGAAGGCAGTGTCTCCTTGAGGTGCCTACACTCGCAATCCATGGCTTGTTGTGTTGATCTTTGGAGCGCTTCTTTTCCAGACCCGAAAGATAATGGCACGAAGGGCTCCGCTCCCACCGGTGCCATACTAGAACCCCTTCGGGGGAGCTCATCCACAGCATCGTTCCCTTGGGAATCGCTGTGTCCCTTGATCCATTGAATGGTTACTTTATTGTGCATACCGACCTGGTTAAGGCGCTGATGGTGACACTCGTATATCAGCCATTTACTGTGTGGCTGTTTAGTGATTGCAGGACGGCCATGTTGTCCGAGAGCACAAAGTACGCAAGCGGCGGTGCCGAGAGTACGAGTAAAGGGAAATCCTTTCTCTCCCTGGCTAGGACGGCTGACATGGAAATGCCTAAGCATTCGGCCTGGAACAACGTGTTGTGGACCCTCAGTGGTGTGTCTAAGTGGATGTTTAGGTCCTCTGAGAATACTCCTCACCCATGCCAGTACCTAAATGTTTTGGATCCGTCTGTGAAGATCCGTAGTCCGTAGCTCAACGGTGCGTAGACGTAACATTTCCGACACAGGCTTTAGTGAGGAAGCAAATAAAAGGTAGATATTGTTAATAGTCGAGATGACACGAACCAAGAAGAAAAGTTCAGGATCACGTCACAGGAACAGATGATGAGCTAAGGCCAGAAACCTCCCAACCCCAATTGACAATAAAGGAAAAGTTACAGCTGGAAATTAACAAGAGTATGAAATCCCAGATCATGAAGTACAGGTACCTACAAAATTAATTGGGGTTGGCAAATAGTATTAGACGTGAATGAGCCTGTTCAAAAATGGAGGAGTTCTTGGATATCACTTAGAAGCAGCTTATAAGTATCTGTTGTCTATTCCTCCAACCAGCGTAGAACCTGAGCGAGCGTTTTCAGCTGCTGCTTATGTTGGCAATAAACTACGAAGCAGGCTTGGAAGTAAATGCTTTGATATTTCTGCGATTATATTTTCGAAATTCTAAATTTTGTCCCTCTAGGGGGGTGACCACAAGCTCTTAGAGTAAGGTTATTTTGAGTGTGTGTAAGGGACAGATGTATATGACTTGTATACATCTGTCACTTACTCGATCTCAAAATAACCTTACTCTAAGAGCTTGTGGTCACCCCCCTGATCAGAAGGTAGCTAAATGTCCAACAGCGCGAAACGTCTCGTGTTGACTTATTGATTTCTTGCAAAAGTATATATTTTTTGTTTTGTCTTTTTCTTTTCTTATTATACTGTGATTTGTGTTGTGCAAAGGCACTAAACATTTTTTTTTAATTATTCAAGTTTTTGCTTCATTTGAGCCCAATTAGAAACCACATAGTCTAATCCCGGGATAGGCCCGGGATTACGCTTCAAAAATCGGGTAATTCCGGGATTGATAAACATGCTCGGCATTGTATTCTCTAGCTGTGTGTTCCTTTTAGTTAATATTGGTGTGAGGTAGTCGATCCTGTTTCTGCGTCGGTAGAGAGAAGAGATAAATAAGAAAGTACAGAACAAAAATAGAATTTACACAATTTATTCCATCATAGTATATATAATTACGAGTTATCACAAAAATATACAACGTTACGTAAACAGTCATTGTCCTAGAAGAATATAAACTTCCACTAATAATTAAGCATGCTTGAGTATTACTCCGTTCATTTTAGGATGACACATCTTTTAGAATAGAACAGGTAACTTAACACTAAACAATAAGTTATAGGGGTCAGCAGGGACATTTTGTAAAAATCTCTGTGGAATAACAGCCGGTCTATTCTGCCCGTGAAAACTTAGGTGGAGTGGACTTGAATTGTACTGTCATTAGGCCTCGTTTGGATGGATTGACACTATTGACAGCTCATTTCAACTCACTACACCAGTAATAAGCTGGATACAAATTATCGGATGCGGCTGACAGACGCGACTGACAGCCGCGTCTTATAGAGTATCTGGGTAATGAATGTACATTACATTGTGCAAACTATCGGACGTATGTCGCGGACGTGACTTTGGGCGTTCGGACGTCCGATAAACATCTGGCTTGCTGGATGTTTGTGTCAGCCGAAAATGGCCGCGGACGGTGTGCACGGGGTGCGGGACGCGTCCCGGCGTCAGAACAACTCAGACTACGCGATATCTCGCATGTGCGTGCGATGTTATAAATAAAAATGGAAGAAAAGCTTATCGAGTGTGTTCGCAGCAGCGAATTGCGTCCTTACTTTCACTACTCAAAGAAGATTATTTTTCTACACAAACATAAACGGCTATAGTCAACGAGACGCAACGCTGCTCGGTAATTAATTAAGGTAGTGCTACAATAAAGTTCTTTATTTGTTACACAAAAAGGTATACATTTCGGTGAGAGAATTTAAAACCACTGAAAACTTCGCCGTGCTATGCTGCTGTGGGTCTCCCAGAGCACAGCATCATGCCGAATAGGAGCCTTCCTGTCACAGTCACGACGTGCATCTGCCTGTTTTCTGATTCACCGTTTTTCTTCCTTTTTTGTTTTTAAATTAAATTTAAGCAAATAGTAGTATAATTTAAAAAGTATCGTAATGATCATAATGTTGCCTTTCCTAACAGTGTTGACAAAAAGTTATTAACGATTTAAAATTAAGTTAATCATAATCCAATGTTGATGATTAATAATCTCAGATCAAATAAAAAGTCAAGATGGAACGTTGCAAACAACAAAGTGAAGCCGGTTCAAACTAAGCCTTGCCGTATAAATACACAATTACACGCACTCACGGACAACGAAACTACCCCTTAGCTTGTCAGTCGAGCTTTATTATTTGATTTATGTGCTCGAATGACAAGCTTAGGCAATGCTTAGGATTTGGTGTCAGCCAAATCGGTTAGGGATGATTTTAAAATTCTGTTGCAAGATTTGACCCACACATACTAACATAATATTATATATGTTATGGACCATGTAATTAATACGGCATTATTCATAATGCCCGGGCAATTAGAAAAAAAACCAATATGAATAGGCATTATGATAAAAAATATTGAAATAATTAAATTGACCGGCCTTTCTGAATAATGCCCATCACTTATTGGGCCGGGTGATAAAAATATATATTTTTTTAAATTATTCTACGATTGACATTGGTTTTAACATAGAATAGGTAAGTACGATTACTATGTCGACAGAGCCCCGTGCAGGGTCTAAAGTAACCTAACATGACGTTCGCTCGCTTTGCTCGCTCACTTCAGCGCCCGTCATACCCTTAGAACATAACCTGCCCGTGTCGGGATGCCCTAAGCTCCCGAGCTCGCTTCGCTCGCTCTTTGACTAATTCATTGACCATAATTATCTAATTGCCCAACCGTTACGTAGCAATATCCATAATGAGTCCCATAATGCTCCCTGTGTTAATTGCAATTGTCGTGTTCCGAAATTTATTTCCGGCTTGTGATTTGCTGTCAATTGTGTATCATTGCGATAAGTGCTGGTATCGTAAGTTTTTAAACGTGTTTACGTCCGTTATTTAGTTGCAATTAGTTAATTTCGTCAGCTATCGGTGAGTACATTTACTTTTCTTGACGTGTGGGTATATCGAAATAATTGTATCGTCCGTTAATCTTTCACTTTTTACGTTCTAATACGCTTATTAGTTTAATTTTCAAAAGTAATTATGTTATCTAACAATGATGACCCACCTGATCGTGGTGGGGAAATATTATTCCGCCGAATAAATAAACCAAGGTCGCCGACGACCTCCGCTAATGCTAAGCGTTTATTTAGTGAAATGTCTCCTTCTTACATCTCACCCGAAGATAGATCTAAGCGAATGCAAACATCAGAGTCAATTGTAAGGTCTTCGCCAATATTAAATGTCACTAATGTAAGCAATGACGACTATTGTGATTTGGTTACTCAGGCGTCTGCGTACCTGTCTAAAATTAACGATCTTGTTAATGACCAAGGGTCCCGCATTAATGTTGCAAATAAATCCGCAATTATGGACATGACTCAGCGCATAACGGCTATTGTCTCATTGCTAGCCATAAAATCATCCGCCAACGAGACTAAGTTGGCCAATACGGAACGCGAATTAGAAAAAATAAAACATAATGTTGGTGTCGATATTGCCAAGTCTGATGTCAACAATGCCTCATATGCTGACAAATTAAAACTTCGTTTACCTAAAGTAGTTCCAAAAGTAAATGCCCGCGCCAAACTTCCGTGTCTTGTGGCCTACCCTACTGATGAGCGTTCAACTGATTTTGCAACTTCTTCCGCGACTAAACAAGCGCTCATGAAAGCAATAGATCCTAGTGACGGCTTTCAAATTGTAGGTGTCAAGAAGGCTGCGAAGTCTGGCGTCGTGTTACGTGTCGCTAACGATTTACAAATCAAAAAGTTACAATCGGTCGATGCCATTAGGTCCGCTGGCTTGCGACTTGAAAAACCAAAAGGCCGTAAGCCTCGTATTTTAGTTAAAGACGTCCCATCCTCAATGGAGGACAGTGCCTTTTTGCATGCGTTGTACTGCCAAAACATTAAAGACGAGTTGTCATTAAAAGAAGACGAATTTATTAAATCAACGAAAATCATACGTAGGCGTTCGTTAGACAACGGTCGGAAATGGATAGGCATTGAACTCCAGTCCGCGGTCCGGAAACATTTAGTCTCGACCAAGGATAAATTGTTTATTGATTGGGCGACTTGCCGTTTCATTGATGATGTCGATGTAGTACGTTGTGCACATTGTCAACAGTTCGGTCATGTTAAGAAACACTGCACTATTAAATCACCTACCTGCGCTAATTGCTCTGAGACACATGAAACCAAAGACTGTCCGCATAAAGACAATTTAAATTATATACCGTCTTGCGTGGCGTGTAAACGCTCTAAGAAACCGTCTGACCATCGATGTGGATCGGATGGGTGTGCCACTTATAAACTTAAACTCGAACAACTTATCCTCAACACCAACTACTAAAATAATGGATAGATTAACAATAGGACAATTAAATCTCCACAACGATAGGGTAGCGACTTCTGAACTTGACAAACTAATTATCGATTATAACTTAGATATCGTGCTTGTTCAAGAACAATATCAAAACGCGCGTTTACGTCACAAAGTAGTACAGTTGGATGGCAAAGCACGAGCTGGAATTTACGTGGCGCATTCTTCTAACTTCACAGTAACGTCTTTGCGTAATCTAATGACACCCTATTGTGCCGTTGCGGAGGTCTCATCGTCTTCTTTTAAAGTTTACGTTGTGAGTTGCTACTTTCAATATTCAGACCCTGTTGCTCCTCATATACATAATCTCCGTCACGTCTTGCAGTCGCTCGCGGGCTGCAAAGTTATCGTTGGCGCTGATGTGAATGCGTCATCATCACTCTGGTATGGCAAAGTTCGGTCTACGGATTATGAACGACGCTGCGCTGTTGAAGATTTCATTGCTGAAATGAATCTGACTATTCATAATACCCCTGAAGCACCACCAACTTTTTGCAGCCAAATGGGCGAATCTTGTATTGACGTCACACTTTCTAGTGCAGACGTACGCTTGGATAGGTGGCGTGTCCTACCGGACGCGTCTTGTAGTGATCATCGCTTGATCGTGTACGAATTTGTTCCAGTTTTTACTCAGGGTACGTCACATGTCATTGGTAACTTTAGGTATAAATGTAAGGGTGCGAATTGGGAATTCTTTAGCTCGCTTGTTGCGTCTCACGCCAAAGACTTCACTCGTGATGGGCTTTCAGCTGAAGAAAGTGCTGAAATTATGTCAGACACCTTCACTTACTGTGCTGACATTGCCATTGGTCGTGGATCTTTGACCAATATACGTAGATGTGATTGGTGGTGTGACTACCTAACTGAACAGCGTAAAAATTATCGCCGAGCGCGTAAACATCTTAACAAGCTTAAAAAACGTAAGGTTACCGGTGACCCTCTTTCCATTGCGTTAAATACGTTTAGACTTGCCAGGTCCCGCTACAGAGCATCGGTGGAAAAATCAAAGGGTAATTTATTGCGTAAAGTAGTAGAAAAATTAGATAAAGAAGGTCCGTGGTCTCCTTTATATCATGAGTTTAAAGCCAATCGATCAGTCGACCTCGCGTTTGTTCAGAATATTAAAGTAAATAATAAACACACTACCGGTATTGAGGAAACAACTGAAGTTTTGCTGAATACTCTTATACCTGATGACGTACTGGCTAATGACAACGAATACCATCAACAGATCAGAGCGTGGGCAGCTGTACCACCTGAATCACCAGCGTCAGACCTTCCATCCACTGACGAATTTATTAACGTTGTCAAGAGGTTACCACTCAACAAGTCATCAGGTGAAGATAAAATATCTAATCGGATGATTATAGAAGCGTGTAAAACAGCCGGTGATGCGATTTTAACCGTTTACAACCGTTGTATTGCGGAGGGCGTATTTCCTCGTATTTGGCGACGCGGATTTATACGAATAATCCCGAAAAGTGGCGACAAATCCCCGGACGACCCGAAGTCGTACCGGCCCATAACATTACTTCCATCTTTGGGAAAACTCCTGGAGCGCCTTATCGTTCCACGGTTGCTACCGGACGGACCAAAATTTCATAATAATCAATTCGGTTTCACTATTGGAAAATCGACTGTAGACGCGGCCCTTACTGTTAGGAAAATAGTTAATACATCTGAACATAAGTATGTAATTGGGATTTTTCTAGATATTTCTGGGGCTTTTGATAACGCATGGTGGCCAATGCTATTACTTAAAATGAAAAATCGAGGCTGCTATAGAAATATATACAATTTAGTTTACTCTTACTTTTTAAATGGTTCCGCGAAACTCAAACTCGGCCATCATTCCATGTCGAAGTCTCTCACCATGGGATGTCCTCAGGGTTCGGTTATTGGTCCACCTTTATGGAATTTAGGCTTTGATGATTTCCTCGCGATTCCGCTTCCAAGCGGCTGCTCATTAACCGGTTACGCGGACGACGGTCTTCTGCTCATTCAATCAAGTACTCGAGCTGGACTCGAGAACTTGGCTGACACTTGCCTACGATTAATATCTCAGTGGGGCGATCGTAACCGCCTGACCTTTGCTCCGCATAAAACTTATCAGCTCATTTTGAAAGGTAATCTTAAATCGTGTCCTACTATTAAATTTAATAACGTTCCGGTAAAAAGGAAGCAGTCCGTGTGCTATCTTGGTCTTGTGTTAGAAAGGAATTTTGCATTTATAGATCATATTAAAATCGTCGGTGAAAAAGCAAAAAAGAACTTCTATGCCTTAACGAGAATATCTAAATCTACGTGGGGTCTGTCTTTTTTGACTTTAAAGACTATTTATGGGGCTACTTACTTGGGTTGTATCTGCTATGGGGCGCCTGTTTGGGCTGATAGGGCCACAATAGGGGCGGTACGACGTAAGTTACTTCAGAGTCAGCGTTTGGCTTTGATATTCTTATGCAAAGCATACAGGACGGTTAGTACTGAGGCCTTACCGGTACTTGCTGGCGTACTTCCGGTCGATCTTGAAGTGCAGCGACGTGCTGCAATGTACTATTCCGCAAAAGAGACCATGGACGCGGACTTTTTAACGCGGAGTGACCGTGCCAAAATCTCTAGATTATTTAAACCACATATTGACGTCTGGGAGGAACTTTTATCCGAATGGCAATGTAGGTGGGATAATTCCATCAAGGGCCGACACCTCCACCAATTCTTTCCATCCGTTCGCGTGCGGCTGGCCAGGACGTGGCTGGAGGTGGATCACTGTGTTGCCCAATTTCTCACAGGGCATGGTAACTTTAAAAGTAAATTATTTTCCTTCAAGCTTGTTGCCTCGCCATTATGTCAGTGTTCTACATCTGACTGTGAATATATACAATCTGCACATCATATCTTATGGGAGTGTATTCTTTGGCAGAATGAACGCAATACTATGTTGAATAATGTACAGGCTGTATCAGGAGCCGTTTACTATACGGACCTTGTGGAAACTAGAACAAATTTCCGTGCGTTCAAGCGCTTTTGCCATACCTATTATTGGAATCAAATATAACAGCTCACAATGTTAGGACCCATTAATATTAATGCAAATTTTTATCCGTGGTGCTTGGCAACTGGGCTTATCCCAGTTGTAAACGACCCTTTGTGCCTATTGGTCTTGTTTGTTCTGTCTCCTGCTTGATATGGAGGGAAGTGGAAATTTGTGTTTTTCTTACTCCTCCATTTTCTTTTCTGATTAATTTCGTTGCGGGATCCAAGACAGTTAAATTCATTCTCCGGGACTTCGTCGAGCTTCATTGCCTCGGCGCTTTTCTGGTGGTCGCCACTGTTGATTCTGGCTTTCAGGAGTTGCAGTGGTTTGGGAATAGTGCGGTGGGATTGTCCCAAATAAAAAAAAATAAAAAAAAAAAATACCATAATGACCAGACAATGTGATAAATATAGAAGTTTAAATCAGAATTCATTACATTGCCCGATTTGACTTGACTAGATTCATAATGCCCGGGCATTATCCATATTGCCCTGATTAATCACTTGGTCCATGACATATACATATAACAAGGCAAATTAAACAAAAGCATTTGCTTCATAAAATAGAGTAGATACGATTTTTTCTCTTGATTATATGGGGCTACAAGACGTACCGCCATCGGTAGGTACATGGTGGACATCCCACGTTTAGGCCTGTGGGGTTCCCAGAGGCGGCTTAATTAACTCTGACACCAGAGGTCGTCACATTCTCACACGAAAAAGAAAGAAGAAGATTATATTAGTATGTACGTGTGGGTCAAATATTAAAGCAACTGTATTTTTAAACAGTTAACCCCAACCGATTTGGCTGCAATTTTGCACACACCACGTTTGGTTTACATGACAATCATGGTAAGCTAAAAAGCTTGTTATAAAATGTTACAGGTAAATGCTCAGTCGTCGTGAGCATTACGTCGAACGTAGCGTCGAACATTCCCAAGAACGTTACATTACATTGTAATGCTCGCGAAATTGCTCTAGGGTACATATTCGATTGCAAACTTTACTTAGCAAACTACAGTCTATGATCTTGTACTAAGAGCTAGACTAGGTACTAGACAGGGTACTTGACACACTTCCAGCAAACCAACTGATTTACTCATTTTAAAGTATATTTATGGCTATTATTATTAAATGGCAAATGCTTTAAAGTTCCGTACCCTTCCTTTTAGGCTAAAACATATTATAATACAATAATACTTATTATACTATTTTATTTATTGATATTTGAATTTTTTTCACATCGATATTTTTATTTAAACTGAGAATGAAAACATTTATATGACATTTATTCAGTATTATTTTTTTATAAATAAAATTTCAGAGTCAATAAACAGTAAAAATTTAGTAATAATGTGAGATTCGAACTTAACATAAAATGCAATAATTACAACTCATTTTATTACAGTAGATGAGATTCGCAAAAATCTGCAGTAATTTGTTTGTACTGATCAAACGATTTTTTTATGAAACGAAGGATGGCTGCGGCTAGATATTGCCATGAAGAAAAAAAAAAAAGTTTCATAAAAACAAAAATACCTGAAGATTGTAGCAGTGGGATCTTAGGCTAATAGGAGGAGTAGATATTACAAGAAACATTTTTGAAAATGCTTGATTGCTCTTAGCTTTGAAAGTAACTTAATCTTACAGTCAGACAATAATATTTACATGTGTATAATAGTAGATTATTGCATCGAGCACAAAGTAATTTATTATTGCACCGAGTGCCTGATTTATTATTATTTTTTTTTTTTTTTAATCTAACAGGCACGAGGGCAATACAAATTACTTAAGGCGAGGTGCATAATCTGCTTTTCTTTCAACTATTACCTATAGGAATAGTAGATATTTTCTATAACACTGTCGGCTTCATTTAGAATGTTTTCCGGAGTTAATGTGTCGCTAGATGATTCCATTTTAATTCGAAGCCGAAGCACTCAAAATCAGATGGTATCACACTTTATCGTTTCCAAAAATAATGTCAAGCAAAATTAACAAAGTTCCCGCCAAATCACTTTTTTAAATTTCTGTCATTTTTAAATCAGAGTTAGCAGCAATCATTTTTTAAATTTGGAACAAGTAGGATAGAAACGAATAATACGTACGTAAAAAAAAAAGTATTGATATCGGCTGGCTGAATAGAGCTAATCCATTGAGATTGGCACCTTTTGGTGCGATTAAAAAATAAACTGTGCAATAATGAAATTTCATACATTTTTATTGCTCTAGAGCATTAAAGACTCGCTTTGTACTGAGTTTTTAGTGTGATTGTGATGAAATTAAAGCATAGTTGGAAGAAAAGGTATTTATAATGCTACCTACCTACACATGAATAAGGTGCCACATAAATACATATTGATTATTGTTAGTAAATAAATGCCAAATTAAATGGCGTAACTTCATAGATTTGATGATTTATCTAAATAAAATAATATTAATATCGATATTTACATGGTGGAATTATATGAGTGAGTGATGAATTCCGCAGTGCAACCAACTCATCTTGAGGGTGACCTCAAAGGGTGGGCAGAGATATTTAGTTTTCTAATCACTGATTTTAATTTTCGTAGACTAAACTGACATTTGGTGGGTTGCCACTTTATCGTTACATAAAAATTGTGTCGTATCATGAGTAATCGAAAGTTGATAGAAAATGGAACTATTAAACGGCAAAAAAATTACCCTTGTTAAGAAACTAGCGGCCATTTTATTTCTACTCATTTATGTCAGACTTCGTTCTAATCACTGATTTTAATTTTCGTAGACTAAACTGACATTTGGTGGGTTGCCACTTTATCGTTACATAAAAATTGTGTCGTATCATGAGTAATCGAAAGTTGATAGAAAATGGAACTATTAAACGGCAAAAAAATTACCCTTGTTAAGAAACTAGCGGCCATTTTATTTCTACTCATTTATGTCAGACTTCGTTCTATCGAAGTATCGATCGCACTCGTATTTTATTGTAGATTTATTATTTAGCACAAAATTTGTATATACTAAGTGTATTAATACGAAATATAATAGTACATTACTGTAGTATTATTTTGTATTATAAATTAAATTGAGGAGTCATGTCACATTGATTCGATAAATCACTTATGATTGTGCCTTACCTACAACACTTGCCCCACGCTTGAGAAAAAAAAAAAAATAAGGCCATTGACAACTGTCAGTTTAGTCTATGAAATTAAATCACATTAAAGTCACATTTTCGCCAGATGCTCAATGTCCATTCTCTGTATGAGAAGAGATTTTTGCCCTGCAGTGGGATACTAACAAGCTGCCATTATTATTATCAGCGCCGGCCCTAGGATAGATAAAGCGAGAGGAGTGGTCGCTCGAATCTAGGCGCTAGATGACAAATGGCCCTAAAAAGCCAAATACAAAAAACAATTGCCAGCGCAAAATTGTTTGCCATGCGCTTCCAAACATCCTTCATAGCGCGCACAGCAAAAGAGTGGAACTCACTGCCTGCGTCTGTGTTTCCGAACGCTTTCAACCTGAATCTCTTTAAAGTTATAGTGAACAGACTTCTTTTGGGTAAGCTCACTCAATAGTCGACTTTGTCTTTGTCACCCCTGATCTAGAATAGAGCTAGAGCAAACCCATCTAAATCTGACTTCAAAAGCTAAATCTGACTTTTTTAAAGCTGACTATTTGTAGTGGCTTGACTAGCATTGAACTTAGTCCATATACCGCGTTTCTTGTAAGATTACATGGGTGACAGCCGAAGTAGAATTTACGTGAATTGAAAGCCAAAGGGCGCTAAAAATAAATAAAAAATATTGCGCCTTTTGACAGGAGCGCAAGCAGTGTTGCTAGGTCAGATTTTTAAAAGTCATAGAATGACGCAATCAAATCCGTAGATTGACTATGGATAAATCCGTGGATCTACAGACTTCCTTAAAAGCTAAATCTGTCTTTCTTTTAAGCTGTTTGTAATGTCTTGACTAGCATTGAACTTAGTCCATATACCGCGTTTCTTGTAAAATTACGTGAGTGACAAAAAATATAGCGCTTTTTGACAGGCGCGGAAGCAGTGTTGCCAGGTCAGATTTTTACAAAGCCATAGAATGATGCAAACAAATCCGTAGATTGACCTTACATAAATCCGTAGATTGACCTTAGATAAATCCGTGGATCCACAGACATTCTTAAAACCTAAAACTGTTTGCAGTGGCTTAACTAGCATTGAACTTAGTCCATAAACCACGTTTTTTATAATTATAGGGGTGACAGCCGAAATAGTACTTACGTATATTGAGAGCGTCGTCCAAAGGGCGCTAAAAGACAATCTCGCTCTACCGTGATCAAGGGCTAGGGCCGTCGCTGATTCTTATTATACTATTAGCAGTGGCTATTAGTCTTTGCGGTTAGCTGTAATAGGGAGTATGCATGAAAAAACCTTATTATTTGACCTGTTTATACATAAATAGATTAAAATAGAATACTAATAGTGAAAACCGAATCAAAATGAATCAAAAACGACAGTGATATAACAATTTAAAGAAATAATATCTGTCCCTCTCTACGAAAGCTCAGTTTTCTATGGCATTATTTATATGGGCGTGATCCTATCTGACGTTAGATGGCACATCTGACTTCTCTTTCTAATTCTCAACTTTGTAGCTTTATAACTTCGTCTATGATCAAGATATATTTTAATAAATCTTTCATTTTGTTTACTAGAGTTAATATTAAGTATTTGATTAACAAATAAAAACAAATTAGCATGCATATTCCCTATTGCTAGTAATTATCATCACCCCTTTATTCCCCAAAAGGTTAGGTTTTTTTTTTGTTTTATTCCCATTTACATCTGCGGAGTTTTCTGACTGAATTCATTCACCCTGATATAAATAACTAGAAACATCAATTAATTATTTTTTATTGTTAATTATCAAATCTCGCGATGTCGTCCAGAGGTTCCTAATAATGAAAAGTTTACATGACTTGGATCCAAAGAGTGGCACCTTTAGGGCTTGCGCAAATGATCAATTGAACTGCTTCACATATATATGGCGCATTTAGGCAGCAGCTTTATATATATATATATATATCGATCTTTTGTGCAGGCACGATTAAAATATCTACAAATTATCCTTAGGGATCTTCCTTCGATTCGATTTAAATTGCGTCGATAGGCGTATTTTCTAAGAAAACTTTAAGTGAAAATCGGTCGAATTGCGTCCATGTGAACGTGCTGGCAATTTGGATTAATAAAAATTGCTCATCGGCGTGATTTAAATCGAATCGCTTCGACCAATCAGGATGGTCGTTTACACTTATATCAAACACTTATTGTTTAGTGAAAAATCGAATATGTGTCTAATATCCGCTTTCATTAGTACCACATAAATGAGTGCCCAAATAAAAGCGTGCTGTTGAATTTTCAACCCCCGGTCCAGCGGCTACAGTTGAAAATCCAACGAGCTATAGTGAAAGCCATAGGGAATATGCATAAAAACATATTTGTTACCTAACGAGCTTATTGATAAATATACAAAAAACTACCAGTGAAATACTAACAGTGAAATCAAAATTATAATTGATCGAAAAAAAACTGCCTAGCCTTTTCCCAACTATATTGGGGTCGGCTTCCAGTCTAACCGGATTCAGATGAGTACCAGTGTTTTACATGGAGCGACTGCCTATCTGACTTCCACAACCCAGTAACTGGGTAACAAGGTACCCCTTGGCAAGACTGGTGTCAGATTTCAAGCTTCTCACTACCCGTAACGACTGCCAAAGATCTTCAAATGACAGCCTCCCGGCTATCATTAACGGCTTAACGTGCTTTCCGAGGCACGGAGGAAACTCGGTATGTTGAAATGGTCACCCATCCACGGACCGAAATCGTCAAGCGTTGCTTAACCTTGAAGATAGACCCGTGCGGCTGTTATTATTTAGCCACGAGCTCCTCGAAATCATAATTAATCGAAAAATAACAATTTTAAACAAAAATGTCTGTACCTCTCGTGAAAACACCGTTTTTTTGGTCCATGTAGTGGGCATGAAGTTATTAAAAAAAAATATTATTTCATATTTTTTTACTAATAATAGTTTATTTTGCAAATAAAAAAAAACATGCATATTCCCTAATACTTTATTATACAACAAACATTTGACGAGCTTTAGTTCATAACAGAGAGTCAATTTGAAACAGTTTTCTTTTTAATAAAAAATATAATGAAAAAAACAGTAATGATTCTAAAATTGAGCTTTGCTTTTATTGTCAAACTAAATAATATCAACTCCTAAGAACAAAAACATAACCCTCTTTCGGCAGTCGGGTAAAACGAATACGACTCCCGCCATCCTACATAATCACCTGTGATCGGAATTTGGCACCAACTTAGCACTTCAATACTGTTATAAAGAGCGAACTTAGACTTAATACAGTAGCGTCTCATGCGAAAATAAACCTTCTTGACATAAGTTTAATGATTATATTCGCATAAAATTAGGTTCTATTGAAACACACTTTTCGACTTAGCACAGTAGCGTTTTCTCGAAAATAAACCTTATTTGTAAAATGTTAATGATTATAGTCGCATCAAATAAGATAAATTTAAAACACAAACTTTACTAAGCAACTTTATTTATACTGATAAACTTTGTTGAAATATTTGCTTGATTACAGTCGCATAAAGGAATATGCGCATTAACGTTATAGAAATAAGGTTTATATTCGTACACTAACTTAGGAAAGCAAAAGATATTACCTTAATTCGCTCAATGGATACCAGCCAACGTATTGAACATGCTCTGTCCTATTTAAATGCGTGAATTTGAGTTAACAGCTACAAAAATGCGCTAGCAACCGATCACTGCCCGCTCAAGCACTTTTACCCTTATTACTTTTAGCAATAAGTGTGAAAATACCAACAACATACCTGTATGATCTTTGCAAATAATTTGTTCAGGTTGACTTTTTTTACCATGTTTTCGGCGTTAAGCTCGTAAATTCTACAGAAAAAAAATTAAATACATCTTTCAGATATCCCTTTGTCCTCAGTAAGTTACGCTGAGCATAGCACATTTCATTTTTTTTATAACCACTCGGGTCGTATACCTAGCCTTCTTAAGAGCATTTAAATAAGTCACTTTCTTCAAGTCTATTCATTCTTTCTTTCTTTATTTCTTATCTATAGGACGTCCAATTGTTTAGTTCCTATTCTAATTACCTCGATTCCTTTCAAGGAAATGTTTAAGAGATCAAATTGTCTTTGTACAGAAAAAGCCAGTTTTAAAAATGAAATCGGCGGTTGATGTGTTTTGATTGGCTCGCGACGTAGCTAAAAAGGAACGCTTTATTCGATTCGAATTTGGAGCAAAGTTATTAAAAGTTTCATAAATATTTTTCGCAAACATGCTTTGCAATTTGAGCATTATTTTTACAACCTTTTTTTAGATAAATCGAAATTGCTGTACTGGCCAAACACATGCGAGCAGCGGCCGGCAAAAGTTGAATAAAAGTCCATATCTGTCGTATTTAGCGACCAATTTAAAAATGGAACGATATTTTACTCGGCAACATGGCAACCAAGGACTAACTAGGTTAACTTATGAAAGATTTTATTTAAATTTCGAACTGGCTTGCAAAAACAGAAAGCTGTTTATAGACAAGAAAATGAACACTAACACCGGCATAATTATTGTTGTTCGTTCAATTCATTCATTACGAAAAGTAATTGTATTTGACAAAATGAGTTCTAGGTGCTACTTAGTTTTAATTTCCGCGCATTATTTGAGAAAAGCACTATACAAGCCTTGGCCACAACCATTGAGTTAAATGTACTACGTACTAGAGGAGACTCCTCAACACAATTGTTTGTGACACGCGTTAGAGCGCGCACACTCCACCTCACTTAGTCTGTGACAAGCGCTCGCTGCAACGTGACACGTTTGAGTACTAAGTTTTGTTTCTTATAAAATGCCTCCGTGTGTATTGAGATACTGTTCAAACAACTCAAAAAATATAAATAAAAGTCAAGGAATGAGTTTTCAACAGTAAGTTGAAAACACGCTTAATTTAATTATATTTTATCAATTTATTGTATCTCGTGACGTCGCGTCACCGCGGAGGCGGGAGGGCGGCCATGTTTGTGTAAATGTCAAAGATAAGAAAAAGTTCTTCTGCGCGCATTGGTTGTTTATCTGTGAGAACATAACCCCCCCTCCCCCCTCCCCTTTGATAAGTTACCTCCTTGGTTGCCATGTTTCGGTAAAAAGATCGTTCCATTTTTAAATTACACGACAGACTGATATGAGTTTACTATGTAATTTATTTGGCCGCTACACACGACAGATATGGATTTTCATACAAATTTTGCCGGCCGCTGCTCGCATGTATTTGACCAATACTGCAATTGCGATTTATCTCGAAGAAGGTTGTCAAAATAATGCTCAAATTTCCAAGCATGTTTGAGAAAAAGCATATCCTAGTACTAACAATTCGAAGACATATTGTGACATCCACCAACACGCACGGGGCCCGCGTGGTGGATTATGGCTCATTCCCTCTCACAGAGAGGAGGCCAGTGACCCAGTGGAAACGTTTAGTCTGATTAAGCTTTATGCTATGCTTTATATTAATTTCTCAATACATAGAATAAGGAAACCAAAATATTACCGTTTTTCCTGTACAAAGACAAAATAATTTACTTGCCTTAAACAAAGTTATCATAAAGTGCAACGCAAAGGAATTTTAGAACATTGGCCATAGAGACAATTTAATAAAATTGTCGTAAGTGAACTAAACGTAGTATAGCTAAGTTATAAAATTGGTAAATATGTGAGGAAGACTAGTTCAGTCGGGGTACAGTAGATTGGCCTCCCTGCCGCAGCGCTCCTGAAAATAAATAAAATATTTATCAATTGATGCTATTTCAAGTCGCAACTTTACACTAGTAATAATAAGGTTGATTTCAGAATGACTCGCTCTATTAAGATGTCATAAATTGTTAAATTGCAACTTATATGTGGAGATTTAAAGTTGTTTTTCGAAAAACGCGTTTTGAAACTAAATCGGAAACGCAGTATAGTTAGGAAAATGAGAAAACAATGACCTAAGTTTCACATAAATGCTACCAAAAGTATACATCATCATCATTTCAACTAAAGGATGGACATCTGCTGAACATAGGCCTCCCCCAAGCGTCCTCACATCGACCGGTCCTGTGTGTCTTGCAAGCCAGCACATTCCCGACAACCTAACCAGGTCATCGGTTCTCCTAGAGCAGGGATTGCGAACTTTTATTAGAAAACGTGCCATTTGAATTAAATATTTTTTATGTGACAATGAAGTGCCACCAAAAATGTTTGACTTTGTCTTAATTGACAAAAAATTAAACTCTAAATGCTATGAATTAATCAATTATTTATTTGCACCCAGAAAATCTTACAGCAATCCTAATATTTATTTACAGGTTTATGTTGTATTTAAATAAAATTAGAAGTTGGTATCATTTCATTTCTGCTATTGCAAATTACCTAGATTATTTATTATTTATTTATATATTATTTATGATTTATTATTTATTTATTAAAACTTCATGCCACATACAGGTACATAGGCGGACTTAATGCCTGAGCATAGATTACCTCCCAATAGATACCGCATGCCTACTGTTTTGTTTGATTCCGAGATCACCAAATTTGGCGGAAGGCACGGGTAGCGCGGGGAGTGACAAGTGCGCCGTGATTGGCTATTCAAGGTCACGGTACCTGTCGTAGTGACGGGACATGCGCATTAAATGTCGATAAAAATATCGATATTTTTCAAACAGAATGATATTTTATGTAAAATTTCTTAGCCGGCGATTTTATAATTACTTTAATAATGATAAAGAAAAACATCGATCGAGAAAAGATTTTGATTTTGGCCAAACGTGATTTAATTTAATTGTAATCCTATGTAAACAGGGCCACTCTGAGCTCTCGTTATGAGTAGAGTACAATTAGTTCAAAGTAAAAATAAACTAATTTGTTAATTTTAAATAATCCATTTTAACAAAATCATTTTATTCTCCTATATATCTAATTAAACATCGATCATCGATACTTTTCGATAAGCAAAAAACGTATTTGTCTCAACATTTTTACTTCTGTGGGAAAAAGATAGCAATATAATAATTCCTTATGAGTGAAAGGGACTTTCACAAAAGACATCAACGAGCGCTACTGTAAAGTGTGCAATTTTGATTTGTTAACCATTATAACTTGACCTTTTTTAGATTGGTCAATATTTATAACTTTGCCTACTGGTGGAATATTAACCCATCTTTTTTTAAACTTGAAGGGCTGGTTGATTTTCCACACCATTTTACTGCACAATTCGTCATTTTTTTTTTAAACAAAACGTTTGCTAACTATTTTTTAAACAGAATTAAAACTAGAAATTGCTTGCGTCCCTACAGCTCTAATGTCTGGTCGAGACTAAAGAGATCATTCCGTGCACTGAGTTATATCAGCCTAAATAGGCTGATGTGTGGTGCGCGTAAGTTGTCTTCTATGCGGAATCTATTGGGAGGTTATCTGTGTGCCTGAGGCATTCTCTACCAGTCAACCAAGAGTGGTGGAGAGATAACATGGCAGGTGCATAAAAATAGAAATTATTATTAAAGTAAAAATTGAAGAATAGTTAAAATAAACATATATATATATATATATTTATTATAGGAAATATATATGTAAGTGATAGAAAGGTGATTGAGTCGACTCTGCTATAGGTGTAGAAAGTAATGCCGTAACTTACGCAGATTCTAAATAACCTCATTTTAGCGTGCCCGAAATATTTTGTCGTGTGCCACCACAGGCACGCGTGCCATAGGCTCGCCATCCCTGTCCTAGAGGGAGGCCTTCCAACGCAGCGTATTCCGGTACGCAGTCGCCACTCCAGGACTTGCTATGTTAAATAATCTTATATAGGTTTATCTTATACAGCCCCTAGACGCCTAAAAACAGGCGAGCGATGTCTGTCAACCGATAAGACTAAAAGATCATATACAGGTAGTACAGGTCGCCACACGACAATTTCGAATTAGTAGCGCCAACTTCTGTGAGCCGTAAACACTGCCGCGTCAGTCAATAAAAAAATGATGAAATAATAGTACATTACTGCAGCGGCCAGCAAAAGAGGCATTGATGGACGAACGTGTAAATAAGTCGTAAGTAAGTCCATCAACGCCTAGTTGAGGCCAAGGCTTGTATAGTGCTTTTCTCAAATAATGCGCGGAAATTAAAACTAAGTAGATAGAACTCATTTTGTCAAACACAATTATTACTTTTCAAAATCATTGACGAACAACGAACAACAATAATTATGCCCGCGTTAGGTTTAGCACGCACTGCGATTTTTACACGCGCGATTGTTTTCCGCCCATTCTGCGGCCTATGGAATTGTATGAAGCCGCACGCGTTGCTGTAAAAAATTCACGCGGTAATAATACTACAAAAATCCGCGCAAATAAAAATCGCAGTGTGTGCTAAGCCTTAAAGTGTTCATTTGTTTTTTTTTATCAATAAACAGCTTTCTATTTGCAATACAGTTCGAAATTTAAATAAAACCTTTGATAAGTTACCTACCTCCTTGGTTGCCATGACTCGGAGTAAAATATTATCGTTCCATGTTTAAATTACACGACAGATATGAGTTTTCTATGTAATTTATTTGGCCGCTGTAAACGACAGATATGGATTTTCATACAACTTTTGCCGGCCGCTGCTCACATTTATTCGGCTTGTACTGCAATTTCGATTTATCTCGAAGAAGGTTGTCAAAATAATGCTCAAATTTCCAAGCATGTTTGAGAAAATATTATAATGGGCTCTTGTACAATACGTTGGTATGGTACCAACAGCTACACTTCGAGTTTCCAGAACAATGGCATAACATTTCATTGATAAGTTAATAGTTACATAAACATAATTTGATTTATTTTCTAATAATATTTATCGGAGTTCATATTATACTGGTCAAGTTTGTAGGTTAAAATGCCAACCGCGTGTTTGCGTCTCTTTCTTTTCTAAGTATTTTTTTTTCTTCTCTTCTCTTTTTAATTTCTCCTCTATAATTTCGTAAACAAAACTAATGATGGACCATATTCTATGACCAAATCTGTTATCGATAGAACTAAGAACCTTACCAATAAAGACATTAAATTGAATAGTTTATTAATCATGTAACGATTTTTTTGATTTTACTATTTTTTTTTTTTTTCTTTTTAGTTTTTTTTTTTTTTATTATGCTACAATGTTAAAACTCCGTATAATAAATAATAAAAAAGGTAACTAATATTAATTTAAAAAAAGGGCAAACACTATTTATTAAAATATCGTTACCTTCCTGGTTTTATTTAAACCTGTCCCACCCTTAATGAGACGTATGACCTTGGTAAGGGACCAATCAGAGCGCAGTCGTTCCTCATACCTCAGCTAGTTGACAGACTTGTTTTGATGTATTAGATCAAGCATTAGGCGTCTAGTGGCTATGTGGTCGATGATATCGAGAAATACGTCCCGCGTACCGGAAGACGCAGCGTTGGAAGGCCTCCCTCTAGGTGAAGCGATAACCTGGTCAAGGCTGCGGGCGTCCGTTGGATGCTTATTTGTTTACCCTCACACTGGAACGCCTTGCAGCAATTACACCAATGGATCACAAACATACAAATACTAACTATAAGTCCAGGTTTCCTCACGATGTTTTCCTTCACCGTTGTCAGCATTGTCCAAGATAAACTTAGAAAGTACATATGAATTGAAAAAGTCACGTTGGTACTTGCCCGGATTTGAACCCACGACATCAAGCAGAGGCGAGGTCTTAGCCACTGAGCCACCATGTCATATGTCTATGCTATGTCCAGCAGTGGACGTCTTATGGCTAAAATGATGATGATGATGATCAAGAAATATTTAAAAAAGTCTATTGAACAGTTTTTGTGTGTACCTGGTGCTCGCTGATGAGGTAGACGGGCAGCGACCGCGCGCAGAACTCGCACGGTATGACGGCCTCCAGCGGACTCTCCGGCAGCGCCGCCGCGCCCGCGGGGGACGTGCTGCGGGGCCGCAGCTGCGCCAGGTCCGGCCGGCAACCCGTCTGTGAGACAGAACAAGGGCCTTAGGGGTCATTCAAGTAATTATGTAATAGTACATTTCGTGTCGAGCATAAAAAAGTCGAGATTTTAACACGAGCGATGTAGCCAATTTCGAAAGCTACATGCGAGTGTCATAATAAAGCCTTTTTATGCGAGACGCGAATGATTATTTTTCCACTACCTGCGCAATTAATTTCCAACAACAATTTATTAGAAACTTTCAGACTAAAAACCACAGACTACTCGGTATATACACACAATCAACGCGCGCTTTTTCGAGAGGTTACAGGTTCAATAACATTCTGCCAGTTACATAATGATCCGTACAAAAGTCATTCCGTAACTGTTATTATGTTTTTTTTTTAATTTATTTTTTGTAATCTTGTGTCTAAATGTTCATATTTCGAAACGAATTTCACACGTGTTACATAATAGACAAGGTAGTGGAAAAACAATTTATCTGTAATTCTTAACGCTCCATCCCCCATTATCAGTAAAAGTAAGCAAAGTTCTTACCTTCTATGCTTACATAAACATTGGTATATATTTTTCTAAATCTGTTCAGGTTTCTTCATTTTGGAACAGTCAAAAGAAAGAGTCTGGCTATTGTATCTTTACAGAATCAAAAAAATGTGGGAATTCAAAATTTGGGTAAGGTAACACCGTCTGTATTATGAAAAATGATTTCGACACTTGTTTTTTTTTTGTTTTTGGTAGGCTACTTTTTATTTTCTAATTAAATAATAAAAATAAAAAATGAACTAATTCATGCCTGGTAAAGGATAGTGTGTGATTACCGCAAAACAACAAAGTTTGTGGTTTCGCTTCATAAAGTTGTAATTTGACACAATCTTCTTTAAAACACATTCGAAAAAATGTTCTTAGTTAAATAAACTATTATGCAAAAATCAAAAGGCAAATTATCAAAATCATTAAATCGACGCCGGTGTCTTGCCGGTCTCTTTTTGGCTAAGAACGACATTGTGCTGTTCTTTCACATCTTGGAATTTACATAACATGTAATATAATAACCAGTGGCGGCGTAAGGCGTGGGCGACGTGGGCCACCGCCTACGGCCTCGCGGTACAAGGGGCCTAGCGCCTCAAATTTTTTTATGCATTGCTTCAAAGCGAGAATAAAAAAAATAAAAAATAAAAAAAATTGTTGTGAAATATGTTTTTTTAGTCTGGCAACATTTGCTTACGTTGCGTAACTATTATATCACGAGTAATCCTTGCCGCCGCCGACCAGTGCGGGGAATCCCTTGTTTTATTTGTTTACTTTCTTTACTAGGAAGCGAACCAATCAAATCAAAGTACCACACGCACGCAACGCAAGAAAATGATAAGAAATGTATACAAGGTGGAGATGACAATACGATAATAAATGCAAACATTGACTGCACCAAGAAATCAGAAAGTGTCAATATTTTAAAATATGTTAACATGGTATTTTACCGATGCATAGATCATTGGCCCCTATGGTGGTACCTTATACAGCATGAAGAAAATATTTAAAATGTTAAATTATGTCCTGACTGCTATCCTGATTGCATAAATATCACTGGCAGAATCATTATCAGTACTATGGAGCCATAATTTAAAAAAAAATGTAATTAAATTTATTGTTTTTTGGACTGGAAGCATCCTTTGAAAGCCGATATTTAATTTATTGGTATTCTCATCTCCACCTATATATTTAAGATTTGCAATTTTCATTAATATTAATCTAATTTGTATTTTTATGAATAAAACTTGCCATTGTTAATTGTTTTGTTTTTTTTTACTATTTTATAAAATCCGTCTTCAGGTCGTCAAAACAGAACACAAAAAAGAACAGGGCCTCGCGAAATCTGTCTTGCCCACATCAAATTTAGGTCTTGCCCCGCCACTGATAATAACTCCCACACTCCACTTCTAATAGGTTTAACCATTTTTCTAATTGGATTTGTGAAAAACAAAGTATAGCGTAAGTCTGCGTAAGCAATCAGACAGCTCAAGTACCACGAAAGTGACGGATTTAAGGACGCTGTTACATTTTCGACGAACTCAAATTTAGGTATCTAGTAGCACACAACAATATTACGCGCACGCACTCATTGAAACTACTGAGCGCTCGATTTTATACATCACTCAAATAATATTGGTCCTTGTTATTATATTTTTATTTTATTGAAGTTGATTCAGGAAGGTTAGTTGGCACTTTGAAAATGCATTTGGTAACTGTTACAAACCGTCGTCGTAAAAAGTAGGTTATTATGTTCAACCGACTTCAAAAAAAGGAGGTGCTCTATCTATATGACCCGTATGTATCCGCGATTTTATTTAAAACTACTTATCCGATACTATCGGGTTTACGTCGATTAATGTATGTGTTTTCAGGGAAGGTTTTATTGTATAATATATTAGGATATGATAAAGATCTTCGGAGATAGACAATGGAACTCTTCAATAACAAATAGCAAATGACCTGCGATTAGTGTGATCGTATAGTTATGTTTTGTTTTCACCATCTCATAATATAAAATCACGCTTGTACGTTTTTAGGTGGTTAACAGATTTATTTAGTATACCTACCCAATATAGGGTACCAACCAAAACTAAAAAGAGAAAAATAATAACTTTTCCGTGTCGAAAAACGAAAAATAATAGATACCGACACCGACTTTCGAAAAGTGCTTTCACTTTGTTGTAGTAAGTAGGTATTTTTTTTAAAAGTCAACGTAAAATAAGTAGATACCTAAAACGAAATAATTTCCGGTCACAAGGATTAAAGACCGGCCAAGTGCGAGTCGGACTCGCGCACCGTACCATTATTGCAAAAAACGGCAAAAAAAAACGAGTTTTTTGTATGGGAGCCCCAATATTTATTTTATTCTGTTTTAGTATTTGTTGTTATAGTGGCAACAGAAATACATCATCTATAAAAATGTCAACTGCCTAGCTATCACGGTTCATGAGATACAGCCTGTTGACAGACAGATAGACATACGGACCGCGGAGTCTTAGTAATAGGGGACACCCTAAAAATGACTTGAACATTTTGCATTACATATTATAATGTATACATATTATATAAAATATTACCATCAATTTTTTTTGGAGTATTACATAATGAGCATCAGCTAATGACATACTACCCAAAATCCATGGCAATGACATCCATGACGCAAAGATGTCAAATTCTCGTCGGCGCCATCTTGTATTTTGGTTTTGACCGACGGTATATTAGATATAAGCGACGCCAAAAACCATGAAAATGACACCCATATCGAAAAGCGGTCAAATTTTCGTCGGCGCCATCTTGTATTTTGGTTTTGACACCATATTGGATATAAGCGACCCCAAAAAACATGACAATGACACCTGTGACGAAAAGATGCCAAATTTTCGTCGCCGCCATCTTGTATTTTGGTTTGACCCCGTATTCGTCATACATACATACACACAAACCGGTTCAAATCATAAATCTCCTCACCTAACCTAACCTTCACCGCCGCCAGCTTAACCTTACCCATCCAAATCCTAACCTTACTAAGAGTTGCTTAAACCCACCCATCCATTTTTCAACCTTGTCAACAACTGCTTAACAATACCTATCGAAATTCTAAATCACATTCTAATAATAAAAGGAAACTCAAACATACTTTTATTTCGGTCCGGTAAAATATCAACTCCTTTCGATCACGACATACGACTCACGCATGCACACTACAATCTTTTCTATTACTTTTATCGTATTTATTTTTTGCAAAAAAAGCGATACGCTCGTCCTTCCACGAGCGCTTCTAAGCGCGGAATGATAAGCTTCGAGTGCAAAATGTATGAAGAAGTCGGCAGGTGTTTTTATTTTAGCTAATAATTAAAATATATATTGATTTGGGTAAAAAATAATTATCTGAACCTTTAAAGGACTATATATACCGCAATCTTTTTATAATTTTGAAGATAAAAAATGCTGTAAAATTAACTAAACTGGGACCTATTCGGACCATACATTTTTAATATTTTTGCGATTATCGTGATGGGCAAAACGTATTTGTGCGAAAATTTTGTATGATGTCATGCAATTTTTCTGATGCCAATCTGGAGCTGAATATATTATCTTTAAATTAAGACCATGCTATCTTCACATCTGTGATTGCATATACATTAAAATTGTACCTGAAAAGCTCTGTTATTTGTAGAAAAATGTAATAGCGTCCTTAAAAGCATGACACATACAAAACTTTTTGGAGATATCAATTATGAGTTCAGCAAAGTTACATTAGCCAGACTATAAATGGTAGATAAAACCCCTACCCTTCCCCCATGTGACTAAGTTGTACCTGCCAACCTAGAGCCCTACCATGAGCTCTTAGATCAAGTGTATTTCCATTGTACATAAGTCACACAACATTAAGGATGTGGCCCGGGTTTGTAGTCAGTTTAGAGATCTCCAGGCGGACCAAGATTAATGTGATTTAACCCTTTTTATTTCAGAGACAATGAAAAACCGGCCAAAAGCGAGTCGGACTCGCGCACGAGCGGTTTACGATTTATGACGTATTAAAAAAATACATCTTACTAGATCTCGTTCAAACCAATTTTCGGTGGAAGTTTACAAGGTAATGTACATCATATATCTTTTTTAGTTTTATCATTCTCTTTTTTTTGAAATTACAGAGAGGGGGAGGGGAAACATTTTACCACTTTGGAATGTCTCTCGGGCAAACTATTCAGTTCAGAAAAAAAAAATATTAGAAACATCAATATAATTTTTGAAGACCTATCTATAGATACACCACACGTATGGGTTTGATGAAAAAAAACCTCCCAAAATTTATTGTTTTTTTCTATTTTCGTGTGAAAATCTTAATGCGGTTCACAGAATACATCTACTAAGGCTGGCCTCACACATTCTGAATTCCTCTCTGAATTCAGAGTCGGAATTCATAATATGAATGCCGGCAGTGAGTAAATCTTAATCTGAAAAAGACAAAATGTGTGTGGGGCATAATGAAATTGTATGCATTGCTGGGCTTTCTTAAATAATAATATGAATTTCGAGTCTGATTCAGAGAGGAAATTCAGAATGTGTGTTAGAGGCCTTACCAAGTTTCAACAGCATAGTTCTTATAGTTTGACATACGGATGGACAGACAGACAGACATGACGAATCCATAAGGGTTCCGTTTTTTGCCATTTGGCTACGGAACCCTAAAAAGCTATTCTTAAGCTATTCTTGGGTTAAAGAAGCTAGTATTACCTGATGCTGCACTAAGTCGTGAGCCGGTATAAGCGAGTTGCAGAACTCGCAGGGCAGTCGTACGTCCTCATTGGGAGGAGAAGCACGCCCGGCGCGTTCGTTCCTGAAATATACGATAATAGTTAGAATAGGCGGCGAGATGGCCAGATGACATTGTCCACCATCGCGGGGAACCTGGATGATGCTGGCATAGGAACGTGGGGGCCCAATATGTATTGGCCTAGGGACATAAGAAAATATTTGTAATGTTCATACTAACATTGCAAGTTACTAAAAACCTTGTAAAAAAGTACAGCGTAACCATAGCGGAAGGGTTACTAACTCAACATTTGCTGGGCATCAGACACCCCGCGCTGATTTTCAGTTGCGAGTTTTACAGCTGTTTAAACATCAAGAAGTCTCGTAAGGGTCAATCGACTTGAGAGGTTAGTCTGTGGATGGGTAACCATCCATTTCATACAGACCCCTCCGTGCTTCGTAAAACACTTTAGGCTATTTGTCCCGTCTGCATTTAAACATCTTTGATTATCGTTACAGGTTACAATAGGGTAGTTGACAAAAAATATTATACACATATTTTTATTTTGTCACGTAAACAAAAAAATACGACGATAAAGTCCGTTGAAATATCATGTGACGTCATAATTTATACTGACAAAGTGACGTCACAAGCCTGACTCCTAAAAGGAGATTGGCCATTCTTCTATGGACCGCAGTTGCGCATTTTTTTTTTGTATGATAGCATAAATTGGACATAAAAGAGGGGAGAGATCGTACTTTCAAAGGAAATAAAAATTATAGATTTATTTTGTGGGGTTTTTGTTTGTTTTTTGATTTTCTGTTCAGTTTGAGTATTTTTTTCAGATTTAAGTTTATTTTGTTTTGTTTTCAGTTTTGAATCCGAAGACTACTGAACACGAACTCAACGCAATAATAAGTTTATTAATTAGCACAACAAACTCAACAACTATCAATGCAAAACCAAAAGTTCGCTGCCGCGCCGACACGATGCTTTGTTTGACTTGACACTGACAGTGACATTTTTGACAGTTCACCTTTCATTTAGATCGCCCGTGGTAGTGTTACCAAGCGTTAATCTCAATCTCCCTGGCCATAAGTGATTTGATAATTAGAGAAAGATTTTTAATTAATAAAGTAATATCATTTTAATTATGTTATATAAAAATATTAATAAAGCGGGAAATGTCATACTTGAAGTTATTTTTAAAACTCAGCGTCTGCCCTTACACTATCAGTTACACCGATTATGGGGAGGTTCATAAAATGGCAACACTGCTTTCACTAACAATAAAATCGAATAAATAACTAAATAAACAAAAAATATTAACCACATACGATTTCGATCAAGTTAACTAAGAAAACTTAAAAAATATTGTATAATTTATGAGTATTGTTTTGTGGCTATACTGTTTTATTATAAAGCGATACTGATTTTGGGCATTCTCCTTTGATGCGACTTATCTTTGTCATTTTTATTTATTTGATAAAGCAAAAAATATGGGTCCAATATTATTTGATATTCTCACTGACGGACCAAATAGTATTATCATTTTTATACCCAGGAAACATCCTTATTACCGTTACAGTTTTACAAATGGGTCTCTCGTTACTCACGATCGCGATCTCTTATGCATTATAATTGTCCAGAATCAACAAGCCAAAAATATGATAACTCTCAAACTATAGAATAAAAAGTAATGGCGCAATTCAACTACAGCATAGGAGTTATTACGTACGTTAACATCGCGGTACATTTATTTGTCTACCACGCATCCGGATGCTTGGCCGTGGCGAGCAGTGGATGTCCCCATATATACATTTTCATACAAAAAGAATCTAAGAACACTTGGGGTCCTACCATAAGCTTAGAGCGAGATTATTTTCATTAGGCGCAAGGTACAGATGTATATGACTTGTATATGTTATGGACCAAGTGATTAATACGGCATTATTCATAATGTCCGGGTAATTTGAAAAAATAGGCAATATGATAAAACTATTGAAGTAATGAAATTGACCGGGCTTTCTGAATATTGACCATCACTTACTGGGCCGGGTAATAAAAAGATGCGTTTTTTGTAATTATTTTAATATTGACATCGGTTTTAATACAGAATGGGTAAGTACGATTACTATTTTATCTACTTCGGTTTCGTTATATTCGAATTATAAAATTGACAGCGGTTGCATTATGATACCCATAACGACACCGGGTTGCATTATGCGAATCGTCATAAATTCTAAAACACAAGCAAAGACATTCTGAACATACAGCCAGGTACCTATAATATTACTTCGAAATCGAGACAATGTAAATGATGTTTTTAAAAATGGAACAAGTTTAGAACAAAAGTATCGTATACAATTTGGCTGTTGCGGCTACAAGATCTTTGCCTTATACCTAATAAAGACTAAATAAAAAAATAAAATAAAAAGTGGACGCGGGCAAAAATTTCTGAGTGAAATTTTATTCCAAATTTTATTAAAAAATTTTTCAACATCAAGTGATATTGAAAATACTCCACCAGATATAACAAATAGAGCAGTTGCGGCTACAAATAATTTACTACCAGAAAAATCAAGACATGTATATGAGAAATGAAATACTTAAACACACTTCCTGAAATACTTATTTGTCTATATCTGTGTTTTATTCCTTCCTTCGTAGATAAAATCTTGTATGCAACTATACGTTATTGGTCTTTTAATAACTCGTGCCCACCTATTTCGGTACGCGCTACGCTTGTACCGAAAAATGGCACTCGTATTAAAAGACCGTCCATAACGTAACAGTTGCATAAATAGCTATTAAGCAACACTGTCCGCAGTGTGTAAAGTAACCTAACATGAAGGAGATGACGGAAGCTGAATTCGCTTGCTTTGCTCGCTCACTTCAGCGCCCGTCATACCCTTAGAACATAACCTATCCGTGTCGGGGTGCCCTTAGCTCTCGAGCTCGCTTCGCTCGCTCTTGGACTAATTCATTGACCATAATTATCTAATTGCTCCACCGTTACGTAGCAATATTAATAATGACCAAACAAGGTGATAAATAAAAAAGTTTAATTCAGTATGTGCTACTTCCGTTTAGCTTAGTCTTGGGCAGAAATGGAACTGTATCTGAAATTCTTTACGGTCACTTACCCATTGTTATTATTGTTGTTGTTCTGATTGGCGCTGATGTTCGGATTCGAATGGTACGGAGCAGTCACCTGAAAGACAAATATGACAAGAATAACTAAGAAAAAACTTAGAAAGAAAAAAAACCCGACTTCCAATACAAAACAAATACCTTTCTTTTCGGAAGTCGGTGTTTTTTTGTTTAGACACCGATTTCCGAAAATAAAGTTTTTTCGGTTTGTAGTGTTTTGTTTTGGAAGTCGGTATTTTTGTTTTCTCTTTTTAATCTTGTGTATGTATGTTCCTTATAGATTTCGAAACGGATGGACCGATTTCAAAAATTCTTTCACCGTTGGGAAGCTACACTATCCCCGGGTGACATAGGCTACTTTATATCCCTGTATTCCCACGGGAACGGGAATTAGGAAGGTGAAACCGCGAGGCGTCCGCTAGTAATGAATAAATAATAATCTCCAGCAGCTCACCTCATTCAGGCCCCTGCGAAGCTCCCGCAAGGAGGACTTGATCTCACTGAAGCGGTCGTCACTCTTCCTGCGCACGTCCCCCTCGCCACTGTTGTGACGCAACTCTTCGTCTTTTTTCAGCTGCATCTCGCTGAACCTGAATAGTATGAATATGCGTACCCCATTTACAGGTTATTTTTGTGTATCTGTTAGGGATCAAGTGCCCACTATATATACATACATACATAAACTCACGCCTTTTTTCCCATGGCCACTATGAGTACGGAATATGCAAAATACTATTGAAATAATTAATTTGGACGGGCTTTCTGAATAATGCCCATCACTTATTGGGCCGGGTAATAAAAAAAATGTGTTGATTTGCATTGATTTTAACATAGAATAGGTAAGATCGATTATTATTTAAGCAACAAAGTCGGCTCCTAATTCCGTCTGCAGGGTCTATAGTAACCAAACAGGAAGGAAGGCGATTCGAACCTAACCTATCCGTGTCGTGCCCTAAGCTACCGAGCTCGCTTCGCTCGCTCTTGGGACTAATTCATTGACCATAATTATCGAATTTCCCAACCGTTACGTAGCAATATTCATAATAACCAGTCAATGTGATAAATATGAAAGATTAAAATCAGTATTCATTACATTGCCCGATTTGACTTGACTTATTTTTTTTTCATAACTAGCTTCTGTCAGCGGCTTCGCCCGCGTGTATTATACATAATAGTCTTCCTCTTGAATCACTCTATCTATTAAAAAAAACCGCATCATAATCCGTTACGTGGTTTTAAAGATCTAAGCATACATAGGGAAGGAATATGTAAGGATACCCGGCATTATACACAGAGCACTGATTAAGGACGCTATTACATTTTTCTACAAATAACAGTGCTTTTCAGGTACAATTTTAATGTATATGCAATCACAGATGTGAAGATATCATGGTCTTAATTTAAAGATAATATATTCAGCTCCAGATTGGCATCAGAAAAATTGCATGACATCATACAAAATTTTCGCACAAGTACGTTTTGCCCATCACGATAATCGCAAAAATATTAAAAAAGTAGGTTCCGAATAGGTCCCAGTTTAGTTAATTTTAAAGCATTTTTTATATTCAAAATTATAAAAATATTGCGGTATATATAGTCTTTTACAGGTTCACATAATTATTTTTTACCCAAATCAATATATATTTTAATTATTAGCTAAAATAAAAACACTTGCCGACGTCTTCATACATTTTGCACTCGAAGCTTATCATTCCGCGCTCAGAAGCGCTCGTGGAAGGACGAGCGTATCGCTTTTTTGCAAAAAATAAATACGATAAAAGTAATAGAAAAGATTGTAGTGTGCATGCGTTTGAGTACCGTCGTCGTCGTTTGTCTTGATCGAAAGGAGTTGATATTTTATCGGGCCGAAATAAAAGTTTGTTTGAGTTTCCTATTATTATTAGAATGTGATTTAGAAATTATGTTGGGTTAGATCGACATTTGGATAGGTGGTGTTTAGCAGTTGTTGACAAGGTTGAGAAATGGATGGGTGGGGCAGCTCTTAGTAAGGTTAGGATTTGGATGGGTAAGGTTAAGCTATCGGCGGTGAAGGTTAGAAGTGGATGGGTGGGAGAAGATTTATGATTTTAACCGGTTTGTATGTTTGTATGTATGACGAATACGGGGCCAAAACCAAAACCCAAGATGGCGCCGACGAAAATTTGACATCTTTTCGTCATGGGTGTCATTGTCATGGGTTTTTGTATGGCAATCGAATATGGGGTTCAAAACCGAAATACAAGATGGCGCCGACGAAAATTTGGCCGCTTTTCGTCATGGGTGTCATTTTCATGGTTTTTGGGGTCGCTTATATCTAATATGGGGTCAAAACCAAAATACAAGATGGCGCCGACGAAAATTTGACATCTTTTCGTCATGGGTGTCATTGTAATGGTTTATGGGGTACCTTATATCGAATATGGGGTCAAAACCAAAATACAAGATGGCGCCGACGAAAATTAGACATCTTTTCGCCATGGGTGTCATTGTCATGGTTTTTGGGGTCGCTTATATCGAATATGGGGTCAAACCAAAATACAAGATGGCGCCGACAAAAATCTGACATCTTTTCGACATGGGTGTCATTTTCATGATTTTTGGGGTCGCTTATATCTAATATGGGGTCAAAACCAAAATACAAGATGGCGCCGACAAAAATTTGGCCGCTTTTCGACATAGGTGTCATTTTCATGGTTTTTGGGTCGCTTATATCTAATATGGGGTCAAAACCAAAATAAAAGATGGCGCCGACGAAAATTTTATATCTTTTCGTCATGGGAGTCATTTTCATGGATTTTGGGTCGTATGTCATTAGCTGCTGCTCATTATGTAAAAATTTTAGATAATAATATTTTATATGTTCCATGTAATGCAAATTAAAAATTCAAGTCATTTTTAATCCTTGTGACCAAAAATTATTTCGTTTTAGGTTCTATCTACTTATTTCACGTACCTAACATTTTTTTTTTTAAATACTTACTACAACAAAGTCAAAACTAATTTTCTTTTCGGAAGTCGGTGTCGGTATCTATTATTTTTTAGTTTTTGGACATAGGAAATTTATAATTTTTCTCTTTTTTTTGTTTTTGTTGGTACCCCATAGTGGGTATACTAAATACATCTGTTTACCCCCTAAAACCATATAAGCGTGATTTAATATTATGGTATGGAAAAACAAAACATAAACATACGATCACACTAATCGCAGGTCATTTGCTATTTGTTACTGAAGAGTTCCATTGTCGTATCTCCGAAGATCTTTATCATAATTCTTATATATTATACAATAAAACCTTCCCTGAAAAGACATACATTTATCGACGAAAACCCGATCAGTATCGGATAAGAAGTTTTCAAGAAAATCGCGGATACATACGGGTCGAATAGATAGAGCACCTCCTTTTTTTGAAGTCGGTTGAAATTAATAACCTACTTTTTACGACGACGGTTTGTAAAAGTTACCAAATGCATTTTCAAAGTGCCTACTAACCTTCCTGAATCAACTTCAATAAAATTAAAAAATAATATCAAGGACCAATATTATTTGAGTGATGTATAAAATCGAGCGCTCAGTAGTTTCAATGAGTGCGTGCGCGTAATGTTGCTGTGTGCGACTAGATACCTAAATTTGAGTTCGTCGAAAATGTAACAGCGTCCTTAATCACATGGTGCATGAAATATCTATACAAACAAACTACAAAAAGACCAGCCGTCACACAAATCCTACATCGCGCAAAGATCTCTGCGTGATTTTAACTTATTCTAAAGCCCGACAACAACCAACGATCTGGTCCACAAGTCACAACACATCCTTATTGTCTATGCCCGGAGCGACGAAATTGCTAGATCGGGTTCTGGCGATTGCGTAAATTCACTGAAAGTACCGCTGAGTGTCATAGGCAACTTTTTATCCCTTAACAACGCGCGATCCCTATGAAAAAGACCGCGGGAGCGAACTTGCGGGAATAACATAATAAGCACAAACAGGGGAAGGCCCATAGTCCATACCTCTTCAGAAACGCCTGAGGAGTCATCGGCTTGTATTTCCTAAAATCCTGCTGTCCAACTGAGTCTTCATTAGCCGCTGATCCCAAGACGTGACCAGGTTGGACCAAGTTCTCTGGGCTTCGGCTCATGCGAACTTGGGCGCGAGCCTTGTAGTCTGCGTGGGATTCAGGGTTCTGGAGAGCGTCCATCTTGCGCAATTTCTCGACCTTCGCTGCTGCGCTTAAAACTGGTGGTAGACCTGGGTTGGACGTGACGAAATCATTAGTAACAAATTATAATGGGTTTCTGACAAGAGCCAACAAAAATCAGTTAACCGTCGTATTTAATATCTTTTCTTCATTAAAATTAAGAGAGGTTATGCGAACAGGAAAACATCAAAGATGCACTTTAAGTAATACAAATTCAAAATAAGAACGGACCCAGTATTGAGCCCTGAGGACACCTAACTAAACTGGTAGCCTGGACCATTTCTACATATTGAAACCTATTATATAAATACGAAGCAATTACGTTAGGAGCCTATCTTTTTGGATAATGCAATGACATACTAGTAATTCTTGTGAAGCGTATCATGCCTCATGTAGTACACAATCAACAGCTTTTGAAAAATCAAAGATTATTCAATTACACTTCCAGTAGGTATGCTTAGGCAGATATAAGTGAACATTGCAAGGTTAAGCAACAATGGCCGAGGTGGGACCGCGGATGTCTGACCATCTGTTCCTGCCTCGCTCGCTCCTCTATCTGCTGTTCCTGAAGAGCGCTATAGTATGGCAGATCACGCTGTGAAGACGCGGGCGGTTCGGCGTCTTGGGAGCTGGACGCTACTTCACTTCACCTCGGCAAATGCTACTGCAGGATAAGTGCTCTGACTCACCCACAGATAAGTTATAGGCGGTCTGTTCCTGCCTCTCCCGCTCCTCTCTCTGCTGTCGCTGTAGAGCGCTATAATATGGCAGATCACGCTGCGAGGATGCAGGCGGTTCGGCACGGCTCGGCGGCTTGGGAGCTGGACGCTTCTTCACTGCGCCTCGGGAAATGCTCCTGGAGGGTAGGAAAAGAAAAGTTAAAAAAGATAAAAAGAACCTAATTATCATCAGCAGCCTTTTAATGTTCCCACTACTGGGACACATGCCTCCTCTCTGTGTGACGGAATGGGCCTTAATCCACAACGCGGGCCCAGGCGTGTTTGTGGATGTCACATGTCGAGTTATGTCGAGAATATCTAAATCTACGTGTAGTCTGTCTTTTTTAACTTTAAAGACTATATATGGGGCAACTTCCTTGGGTTGCATGTGCTATGGGCCACCTATTTGGAATGATGGGCCAAGATAGGGGCGGTACGACGACGTGGTGCGACGTAAATTACTTCAAAGTCAGGGTTTAGATTTGGTATTCTTATGCAAAGCATACAGGACGGTTAGTACTGAGGCCTTAGCGGTACTTGCTGGCGTACTTCCAGCCGACCTTGAAGTACAGCGACGTGCTGCAATGTACTATTCCGCACAACAGGCCATGGACGCGGACTTTTTAACGTGGAGTGACCATGAGAAAACGACATGTTGACGTCTGGAAGACACTTTTATCCGAATGGCAATGTAGGTGGGATAATTCCATCAAGGGCCGACACCTCCACCAATTCTATCCATCCGTTAGCGAGCGGCTGGCCAGGACGTGGCTAGAGGTGGATCACTGTGGCCCAATTTATCACAGGACATGGTAACTTTAAAAGTAAATTATTTTCATTCAAGCTCGTTGCCTCGCCTTTATGTCAGTGTTCTACATCTGATTGCGAATATGTACAATCTAAACATCATATATTATGGGCGTGTATTCTTTGGCAGAACGAACGCAATATTATGTTGGATACCTTGTAAAAACTAGATCATTTTTTTTAATTGCCGTGCGTTCCAGCGTTTTGCCATACCTATTATTGGAATCAATTCAGCTCACCCATTAATATTAAAGATATTTTTATCCGGGGTGCTAGACAACTGTGCTTATCCCAGATGTAAACGACCCTTTGTGCCTATTGGCCTTGTTTGCTCTGTCTCCTGCCTGGTATGGAGGGAAGTGGACATTTTTATTTTTTCCTACTCCTCCTTTATTCTTTTCTTATTAATTTCGTTGCGGGATCCAAGACAGTTAAATTCATTCGCCGGGACTTCGTCGAGCTTTATTGCCTCGGCGCTTTTCTGGTGGTTGCCACTGTTGATTCTGGCTTTGCAACTCAAACCACTGCAACTCCTGTTGCAGTGGTTTGGGAATAGTGCGGAGGAATTGTCCCAAAAAAAAAACCTAAATATAGAAGTCAGAAAATATGACAGCTTTGACTCTAACTTATTTCACCCGTGCTAACACAGATGTCCTCAGTATACATTCCTACTCAAGTTAGACGTCGATTTCAAGTCGTAAAACCTTAAGGTATATTATGGCTATAAGACCAATGAAAAGGGAATATGAAAACAGGTTCGAAGAAGCCTTAACTACCTAAAATTAAAGAATGAATGTTTATTCCACCGGGAAACTTGCAGCCTTAGTATATTTATCTAATAGTACTCACAAATCCTTCTCCACTTTGTTAGTATTAGCTTCAACATTGGTGTTGATCTGCGGCTGGTCATTGGTCCTTTTCTTGGAGCCGTTGGCCAGCGCAGCCTGGACGGTCCTCCAATCAGTGGACGCGCCCTCCCCGGCCAATGACGAGGAAGATGAGCTTGAACTACTGCTGTAGTAGCTATGAATAAAGCATCATGGGTTTATGTACCGGCGTTACGTGGACTGTGGTGTTACGCGAATGGACAGGTGGATACGGGTGTAGGTCAAGAGCTGAGCTTAGTTAGTTTAACTTAGTTTGCATAGCTGAGGTATTTTAACAAGCTTTATATTACTTTTCTTTCGTATGTTGATATGTCCGGCTAATGGTTCGCGCTCGCCACTCCAGAACCTTTCTGCCCATCAGCCATCCGTCCTGCGAGCTATGTGCCCTGGCCACTGCCACTTAAGTTTGGCAATTCTTTGGGCTAAGTCGGTAACCCTGGTTCTCTTGCGGAACTCTACATTTAAGATTAGATCAAGAATGGAAACGCCAAGCATAGCCCTCTACATTGCCCTTTGGGTGACTGTAGGCTTTCTGATGAGGCCAATTGTGAGCGACCACGTCTCAGAGACATATGTCATCACTGACAATTTTTTCAAGCAGTTCCTGGCATCTGATTAAGCTGAAACTTGAAGTATAGTCCCCGGCATGTAACTTGGCAAGGTTTTGGCGTAGTGGGAGTAAGTTTTAGTGCGCGAACTTACCAACCACCGTATAGAGCGAACGGAACGTGGACGCGACGCGATTGGTCAGTTGATCCTTGTGTCAACTGACCAACCAATCACACGCTCGGAACGGTGCCAAAGGTTCCCCGCGACCCACTTGGTAGCCAAAGGGTCCTTAAAACTACTTATGCGCATCTAACGACTCTTGCCAATTACGTGCCGACAACTATGCTATTGTTTCTTTTGAAACATTGAAATAATTTGCTTCTGTGGAGCTGATCTCAATAAAGAACCGATATGTCTTGACAAGCAATATTACATTTTGTACTTTTTAACCGACTTCAAAATGGAGGAGGTTCTCAATTCGACTTTTTTTTTTCGTTTCCTCAGAACTTTTACTAGGTGAACCGATTTTGATGATTCTTTTTTTATTTTAAAGCTGTTGCTTGTTCCCATGTGGTCCCATTTAAATTTATTCAAGATCTGATTTAAAACTTCGGCGAAATACAACGAACTCTTCAATAAATGACGGCAAATCTCTCCAGATTGCTGCAATCGCATGTCTGTTTATTTTTTACACCCTTTCATAACATAACATCACACCAGTACGCTCTAAAGGGGTACGCAGGTGTGTATACTTAATCCTGGTACACTCTAGTTTCACCGGTTGTGTTCAAGTTTCATGTTATTCGGGTAATCTATTCTGGCACAACAGTGGGCATTATAGATATGTACCACAACTAAAAAGTGAAAAATAAAATATTTTTAGTTGTGGTACAAAAAGTTTTTATTTCATTAAAATCTTGGTTTTATTAGATTCTGAATTTTAATTATTTCATACGTTTTACACAGCTTGTGGACTACAGTTCTACATACAAGTATGAAAAACTACATCAGTTATGCGAGCTAACATAAAACTAACTTAGGCTCTTGGTGTGCAACCAGGGTAAGAAATTAATATGAAAATGGAGTCCTGAATGGGCACCGGCGATCGAAAATTGTGGAAATCTGTTGTCACGGTATGGTTATGTGATGCAAAGGAATAAGCAACATGTCGTGAAGAAAGTTTCGAGAATGAATGGATTATTTATGGGTTATAGGGACAAAGCCAGACCAAAGAATCGAAGGATGTGTCACCGAATTGTTGCAGACACCGTAAGTGTGTAATAAATTTTGCGAGGTTATAAATACATCCGTGCGTCCCGCATCCGACGGATCCCCGTAACGTTCACCAGGTCATCGGTCAACGTCTTCCGGTTAGCGGTCGCCACTCAGAACTCTTCTGCCCCATCGGCCGTCTGTTGAAAGGCCTATGTCCAGCAGTGGACGTCTTTCGGCTGATATGATGATGATGATGATAAATACATATGAGTATTATATTTTTATTGTGTATAGATCATTTCAATCCTATCTTTGTATATATCGTATATCGTGCCTTATTGAGAAGAACGAATTGACAATAACAGGCCATTTATTATTTTTTGCAAAAATCCGGTGACAGATGGATTTTGTGAAATATGATAATTATGACTAGCACAGAAGATTCAGATGAAAGATGAAGATGGTGGAAAAGATGTATGAACCAAATTTCAAGCAAAAAAAAGATAATATTCAATTCGAATTAAGTTACCTTGTATTAACAGGAGCAGTCCTAGGCACCTCCGCTCTAGACAGGTTAGTATTCTTCACGCCAGGACTATTGTTCATGTTGGAGCTGGTTGGTCGAGACAAGCCATTGTTGGCGCTAGACATGCTTGGTCTCGAGAAATCAATGGAATCAATGGAACTGCTTGGTCGTGAGAGACCGTTGTTGACAACAGAAGAACTTGGGCGTGAGAAACCGTTGTTGACAACAGAAGTACTTGGGCGTGAGGCACCGTTGTTGACGTTGGATGTTGATGGCCGGGTGAAACCATTGTTGCTAGTAGAAGTAATGTTCGTATTCCTGGCAACAGAGTTGGTGTTTGTCATCTTGCTGACCAAAGACTTTGCTGGGCTCTTTGGAAGGTCCTTCTTAGGTATTGGGGCCGGATCTGAAATTATTTATGGGAATTTTATGCATAGCGATTTCCAAGTTAGAAACATGTCCAATCCTTATCTTCATTCGCGGTCTTCAACCGCTGATTAGGTCTCGCAAGGTAAGAGATTGAAAACTGCGATTGATGAAATGGTTGGTTGCAAGCAATGACCATCCAGATTGGAATAAAAAAATATAGATTTCGGGTGTTCAATAGTTTTAGCTTATACTGTGCCACAGTTGTACGATGTACTGTGTAGGTCACCTTCACACCTTATGACACCCCCGTGCCTCGGTGACCACATTAAGAGGAAATGCGTTCGCAGTCATCCGACTGAATATCCTAAGTAAAAAGTCGTAGTTCGAGGTTTGATTCTCGTCTATTTCCTCCTCCAATATTGGAGCAATTTAAAAGATATTCCATAAACTGAAAAAGAAAGATATGTACTATGTTCCTATGTTTTCCTTTTTGATGATATATAGATATCCATCATTAGAAGCGCCCTTAAAATAATCTCAAAATTGCGCTGTCAACAGAGGCCTAGTCAATGATATTCTAGTAAACAGATATGTTATGAGCGCGCTCATTGTGAAGACTCGAATACGTCCTAATTGGGGCGTATAGTCTTTAGTCTATGTCACGCATGGCGAAGAGCGATACGCTTTGTTGAAACAAAAACAAAATTAAAAAATCTCATACCATATGTAAGTACACAATACACCTCAATTTACTAATTTATTTAATTTATTTTCCCTAATATTCTGTTATTTGAAGGGTAGAAAAAGAAAGAAATGTTAAATACATTGGTGGACAGAATAATGTTTGTTTACATTCACACGCATGTGACAAACACTAGCTGTCCCTTTTTTCTTGTTGGTTTTATCAAGCCATCCCTTTCGACTTGTAATGAAATGTCAGATGAATGAAAATTGTGTATGTGTGCTGCCGCTGCTGCGCGGAACACTTTTTTCGGTTGTTTTGTGAGTGTATAACGTATCTGTTTACTAGAATATCATTGGGCCTAGTGTACAAATTTGACAACAGCTATAAATGCCCTACACCTGATCTCTCTGCGTTCGTGTCAGACTGCCGTCCCATCTGTCATGGATAGCTGTTTACAGAGCACAGATATAAATCTAATTAGATGACGCGATTGTATGTAATTCGCTTGTCAAAAAACGCTGTTGAAAAGGATTATCGGCACCGGAAATCCACCTAAATCTAGAAAAAGATCTTTATTGCTAAGAAGCTATATTGAGCTGTAAAGACGAAAAAGTTGGCCGAGGCATTGGAAACGTTTTCTGTCACTGGTGTTTAAATTTGTTTTTAAATTGTGTGTGAAAAAGTGGCACGCTTTGTTTTCATACAGATGGAGGGATTTGCGTTATCTAGTTAGATTTATGTCTGTGGTACAGAGAGTGCACTTGTGTTTGCCCACGCACTTGTGCACTATAATATCGCGCGCACCGATTGGCTATGTCTTCATTGCGGGAGGACACTGATGCTTACCATCGTCCAGGCGAAGGAAGCCGTGGTTGGAGTCGACGTGCAGCTGACGGTACTTGATCATGACCCACTCGCGGCAGTCAGGGCACTGCTCTGTGCGCACCCCGCAGTAGTTCTCGTGCGCCGGCAGGTCGCGGCGCGGCAGTTCTAGCTCGCAGAACCTTAGAAAAAAGCGGGAGGTCAAATGACACTGGTGAAATCGACAGATCATTATAAAAAGAGAAGCCCTGACTGACTCATGTTGAAAATACGCCAGTAAGTCTGAAAAAAGGCTGATAGTTGTAGCCTTTTTTTTAGGGTTCCGTACCCAAAGGATAAAAACGGGGCCCTATTACTAAGACTCCACTGTCCTTCTGTCTGTCTGTCACCAGGCTGTATCTCATGAACCGTGATAGCTAGATAGTTGAAATTGTCACAGATGATGTATTTCTGTTGCCGATATAACAAATAATACTAAAAACAGATTAAAATAAATATTTAAGTGGGGCTCCCATACAGCAAACGTGATTTTTTTGCAGTTTTTTGTAATAATAGTACGGTACCCTTCGTGCGCGAGTCCGACTCGCACTTGGCCGGTTTTTCTAATTACCATGGGATATGAAATACAGTTGGTAAAGTGCTAAATACGCCTATAATAAAAAAAACTAAATATTCTAAAGCGAATTTATCATAGATATCGTTTGGAATAATTGTTAAAATATGTGACCAGGAAGTGTTGAAGGCCATTCGTTTCTTTTTGTTCTTTACACAGATTCTCACTTTTCACAGATAATATAATACTACCATACAGATGCGTCATCCCATACAAAGAAACCGTGCCAACGTAACTATAGCGTTATTCGTCTGATTAAACTGATTATTTTTTGTACATCGATCGCGTTATGTTTCGTTCCACGGCGATAGATAGATGGTGTTATATTAGAAGCAACTTGCAAGTAAAAGGGTTTACTCGGTTCATGAATATTTTTTCTTTAAATATAGTGACAATTTGTTTTATAGTATTTTTGCACGTTTTTACAGTATCGTTGCACCAAAATATGATATAATAATAAACAATCTAGTGGAATGCCTCAGAAATTTAAAAGCGCGCCATCTATTGGCATCAATTTTAAATGATCCGTTCAAATAACCTTTGAAATGTGAATTTATAGAACAATATTCCCTAAGTTTGTGCTTAAAAGATTTGATTAAACAAGAACATGCAATTTTTATGTTCAATGCCAAAAATGTTAATTTTACACACAATTTGAAGCAAATTTTCTTTCTTAGCGCTGGCTGACCACGTGGCTGAGAAGCGCTGATTTTAGGCATATTCACGTAATAATATATTTATCTTGGTATTCGAATCCCAACAAAAGCACAGACATAAAGAACACAATAATCAGTACAGTAAGTTGTTGTCAAAAATGCCTAAAAGACGATGGTTATGTAGTCATTCACAATAACGGTCCTTTGTGTAATAATCCTGATAACATACCACGGACACAATCTTGCATTGTCGGTCAACAATTCAGCGACTGTTAGAAACCAGATAACAAAAACCCGTAATGTTTTGGGTAGGTAAGTATTTTGGTATTAATGGCCCGACAAAACTGCTACAATATGGTAGATTCAATGTAAATTCCTAAATGACGACGATACAGTATGTTGAAATCACAGATTACCTCCCAAGGAGGGAGGTAATCGAGGTAGGTAGGTAAATCCTTGGGAGGTAATCTGTGGTTGAAATCGATACAGTCGTGCAGTCACAATTTGTTACACTTTTTATTTATAGGTGACGTCACAAGGCCCCGGCCTTAACTTTGGTGTGTTTTATTTTTGACATTATTTTATTAATTTGATAAAGCAAAAAATACGTGTCCATTATTTTTAGATAATTTAACTGTACGGACTAATTAGAAGTATTATTAGTTTATACTCAGATATCATCCCTATTAACTTAGTTAAAATAACGCTCATCTCATCATCTGCCTAGCCTTTATCCCAATTATTGTTGGGGTCGGCTTCCAGTCTAACCAGTTTCAGCTGAGTACCAGTGTTTTACATGTAGCGACTGCCTATCTGACCTCCACAACCCAGTAACTGGGTAACACGATACCTCCTGGCAAGACTGGTGTCAGGTCTCAGGCTTCTGACTACCCGTAACGACTGTCAAAGATCTTTAAATGACAGCCGGGACCAACGGCTTAACGTGCTTTCCGAGGCACGGAGGAAACTCGGTATGTTGAAATGGTCACCCATCCACGGACCGACCTCGTCAAGCGTTGCTTAACCTTGAAGATCGACCCTTGCGGCTGTTATTATTTAGCCACGAGCTCCTCAGTTAAATTAACGTTATTCAATAATATTATCAAAGCTGAGTGGAACAACTAATTTGCTGTTATTAACCTCTCTCTCTCTGTTCCTGATAATAATAGCGGCCATACACGCGATTAGAGATGTACCTGTTTCTGTGTTAGAACAAAGCACAGTTTGGAATAGAGTTGGGACATAGGATAGGTGGGCAGTCTATACCTACAGATCATCGGATGCACCAAAAAATATATGCTTTTAAAGGAATTCAACAACTAACCTGCATGACTTGATGGTGTGTGCGCAGGAGTCGCGGATGTGATCTTCCAAGTCGGTGCCGCACACACTCTCCCCGCATTTCTTACATGGTTCTGATGACAAACAGACATACGCTTAATCCCGTCACCTGAAACAAACTCTTACAACGCTTATGCACTGATTACATTCCATAGCACCCGTAAAATGTATACCAATTAAATTTAATGTAATTTAATCTGTTCGAATTTAATTTAATCCTTGTTACTTAATTTAATTTAATCTGTTCGAATTTAATTTAATCTGTTCGAATTTAATTTAATCTGTTCGAATTTAATTTAATCCTTGTTACTTAATTTAATTTACTGCAATCAATTTAGAATCAATTAATTCTGTATTTATCTCCGCATAATTTAGTGCATGCATGATTTTCTTTAAGTCATGAGGCGCTTAGAGTTAAGTTTGCAAAGTAAAATTTTATAAAGTAGCAGTGTACTAAATAAATAAAAAACATCAAGGGTTGGGTGAGGTGTCTGTATTAAACCCACTTTTTGCCAGTTATGTTTGAGTCGTGAAAAACCCAATGACACATTGCGCGACCCCGGCAATCGAACCTAGGACCTCATACTCAGCAGTAGCTCGCGACCACTTGACCAACGAGGCAGTCTGATTACGATTTTCCGAATCCGAGCAAACCAACGAATCATGAATTTCATTAGTAACAGGTAACCTAGCTACAGTTATTTATGATGTAGGAAATTTGTAATCTGCGCAACTACCCTTTTATTTTGGCGTAGGTAAATGCTCATGCATACTGCGCTAATCCGTTGAGGCTCAGAATGTCAACTTCCCAAAATGTCTCCTGGTACCAAAATGTCAACTTCCCATAATGTCCCTTTCCCAAAATGTCCCTTTCCCAAAATGTCTCTTTCCCAAAATGTCCCTTTCCCAAAATGTATCTTTCCCAAAATGTCTCTTTCCCAAAATGTCTTTTTCCCAAAATGTCCCTTTCCCAAAATGTCCCCCATTCTTAGAATTAAGCGTTATATCCCAACTAAAAAATAAAAACAATATAATAATCAAATTTTTTATTTTAATTACTTTGTGGTATCAACTCTTTCGTCAATTTTTTATTAGAAAAGGAATTTGAAATGAAATATAGTTATATATTATCAACATATTATAAAAAACAATAAAAAATAACTTTAATTAGAACTAATACGTTCAAGTACACAGTAATTCAATAGGATTTCAATACAGACTGATAATTAATCGTTAAACTATTATCAAATTTAGAAAGAAATTCAATTAAATAAAGCATGTCTCAAAAATATCAATTTCTTTAAAATTGTTGAATTGTGAGATGATTTCCTTGTAATTGTTTTAAATATCTTGCTATTTTCTATCGAACTCAATATCTCTGAGCCTTCTTCTGCGGTTGGTCTGCTTAAATAGTGAATCCTGTATACGGCCATCCCAGTATTTGCTTTCTTTTTTTATCTTATATAAAAAATAAAACAAATTTGGATTCTTTGGTATAAGGCTATTTACACGTCGGTGCCATCCTTCTAGAGCATTGGTGTGTTCTATGGCGTTGGCCAGCGCAGCTTAATATTAACGGTGATTTTCTGGGAACCAGGTAGACTCGAAATAACTGCGAAAACGCCTCATCTCTGATGTATTTGGCGCCGTTTCCAAAATATAATTCCATGCGCCTGGTATATGATTTGCCGGCACCAAAGGAAGAATGGCACTCATTCTAGTCACGTTACGACCAGCTCTTGACTTATTCAATTTAGTTTTTTTTTGAATATTTCCAAATCGCTGCATTGAAGTGATGGTAACAACCAGTCACTCTAGCCTGCGGAAAAACCGCCGAAACTGCGTTCATGATGGCAATTTCATAATCCGATTTGAAAGTTTTAATTTGGATCTGTAAATTCTCTTTTATGAGACTAAATAGGCGCATATATGTTTGTTCCGATTTGTATTGGTAAGAGGGCGTATATAACCGGTACTATGTTTGTAGTATTTTCATCCGATGCTAAATCCCTGTGCAATACAAACATTTGATAAAAAGGTTTTGGAGCTGATTTAAACGTCCCATCGGCATAGTATGAACCTGGCGTTCTCATTATTTTTTTAACGATGGTGCTGGCAAAAATTATAATTTTTTCCGTACTGCCATCTTCACATACTAAAAACTTTTTTGCTAAACTTTGTGGTATTTGAACTGTTTCAGTATTATTATGTACTAGCAAGTCTGTATTCAAATATTTTTTTCGCGCTCGGTAAAGAGAGCTTTTTAAGGAACGAAATGTTGGTATCAAGTCTCGATCAACACGATTCTCATTGCTTAGGTCTGCCAAAGTAGATTCGCAAATTTTTTGAATCGGCCCTAAATTATCACACACTTCCTTCTTCAACCTGATTTTTTCTTTTTTAATATTGATGGCAACAATATTAAGTTCACAAGTATGCGTTGATTCTCTTAAAACTATTTTCCTGCTTTTATCTAATGTCAATGATGCATTACATACGGTTCTATTAATACATCGCCATGACGTAATGTCTTTGTTTGTTTTGTTTTTGTTGTACTGAAATCCCTTCCATATTAGTGTTTGATTTCCTTTTTGGTTACATATAAAGTCTACTTCCTCACTCATTTTCAAGTTATTAATAAAAACACGTCACAAACAACAAAATTAAACTGTCTCACGTGAGTATACACAATACCATTGAATAGAATAAAATGCCAATGAAATACATATTTTTTCAAAAGTACCCACTTTTGTGAGATAAATATTTTTCTTGAGTTTCGTTTAGTTTATGCAACATGTTTCAAAGAAAATGATTTTTAGAGGCTTTCTTTAATTTATTTAAATTTCTTTTTAACTTGATAATATAAAATTTAATTACATAATATGTCGGAGGAAATGGTCAAGAACGAATAGATAATAATCTAGTTCAATTAATTTAGTTAAGTTAATGTCAATTAGTTCAATTAATTTCTGGACGAACAAGATCGTCTAAATGTGACCAACAAAATACATTCTAACAGTTATGATGTTGGTAGTTACATTTCTTTACATCCAATCACAAGCGAGGACGATTATAATTATTGTTTTTTATTTTTTAGTTGGTTTATAACGCTTAATTCTAAGAATGGGGGACATTTTGGGAAAGCGGCATTTTGGGCAAGGGACATTTTGGGAAAAAGACATTTTGGGAAAGAGACATTTTGGGAAAGGGACATTATGGGAAGTTGACATTTTGGTACCAGGAGATATTTTGGGAAGTTGACATTCTGAGCCTCAACGACGACGCAGTTATATAGGACCAACCCACGGTGTCCTCCTGTGCCGCTTATGGCGGGAACACGGGCACGCGTTGGCGGGAACACGCCGTGTCTGTCCGTCACCGGAATCTTCTTTCGGGAGTACTACCTATCACCGGCGCACCAGAACACATTGCACGCCGTAACCACCCCAGGGACCAAACCAGCACAAGGGCGGCAGACGACCCCGTGTATGGCACCCATGGTCCTGCTGTGACGGGTCAGGTCAGTGGCCCAGCAGTGTAAAATTGAACTACAATCATAATAATACCTCATTATCATTTCAGCCGAAAGGAGTACACTGCTGGACATAGGTCCTGTGCTTTTCCACCGGACTCCCGCAGCCTTGAGGTCGTCGCTCCACCTAGATGCCCTGGAGGCCCTCCAACGTTGAGTCTTCCGGTACGCAGTCGACACTCTAGAATTTTTCGGACCAAACGGCTATCCGTTCTGCGAGCAATGTGCCCAGCCCACTGCCACTTAATTTTGGCAATTCTTTGGCCCATGTCGGTAATCTTGGTTCTCTTGCGGACCTCTTCTTTTCTGATTCGATCACGTAAGGAAACGCCGAGCATAGGCCTCTCTATTGCCTTTTGGGCGACTTTAAGCCTTCTGAAGAGGCCCATTGTGCGCGACCACGTCTGTGTCCCGTAAGCAATAGCTGTCAACACACACTGGTCATAGACTTTCATCTTGAGAAACTGTGGTAAGTTGGACGAGAAGATACCGCGCAACTTTCCGAACGCTGCCCTAATTATACCTAATGCATTATAATTTTACTACGGCATGTTCAATTTTTAACCGACTTCCCAAAAAGGAGGCGGTTCTATGTTCGACTTAATGTTTTTTTTTTTTTCTTTTTTTTTTTGTGTATTTTCACCGATATCTCCGTCAATTATGGACCGATTTTGAAAATTCTTTTTTTGTTTGAAAAAGAATGTTCCGAAATTGGTCCCATTTTAATTTGGTGAAGATCTGAGGAAGAACTTCGGAGATATACAACAGAACTCTTCAATAAATAACGGCAAATCTCTCGGGATTGCTGCAATCGCATGTCTGTTTGTTGTTTATACCATATCATAACATAAGATCACGCCAGTTCGCTCTTAAGGGGTAAGCAAATCTCTCATTTCACCGGTTATGTTCAAGTTTCATTAAATCTATACTGGCGAAATAGTTACTTTACTAACTTGCCTATTAGGTAGGTACAACTAAAAAGTGAAAAATAAAAAAAACTTTTTACAAAAAAATACTACCGACTTCCAAATACAAAGTGAAAAATAACTTAATTTTTTGAAGTCCGTGTCCATAACGCAAAACAAATGCTACCCACGAAAGACACCGACTTCAAAAAATTAAGTAATTTTTCACTTTGTAGTTTTGTATTTGGAAGTCGGTAGTATTTTTTTGCAAAATAGTTTTTTTATCAAATAGTAGTAATAATCTACGATTACGTACAGGATATCAGGTCCCTCATTCTGAAATCTGTTCCTTTTAACTGATCTGAAAATCGTCTTTTCTATGCTATCCAATAAGTGCATCGATCAGTCCTAATCCTTAAGATTAAAAGCCAGTGAAATATACTACAAGCCGCAAATAGCTGCGTAGCGTTGCCAAACAAGAGATGGATTGATATGCGTTCTCTTTAGATAATTATAACAGTAATTATGTGTTATGATTACGTACTATTATTTATTTGACTGCACGGCGACGTGCAATACCTTTGTGCTAAACGCTAAAAAGAGATGAGAAGAGGAATATAATGCAATTTTCTTTCGGTTTTGCCAGCGCCTTTACCAGAGTCACAGATAATATAATACTAGCATGCAGATGCCTCATCTCATACAAAGAAACCGCGCCGACGTAACTAGCGTTTTACCGATATTTTTTTTGTAGATCGTTCGCGTTCGGTTCCGTTCCATGGCGATATATAGATGGTGTTAGCATCGACTTGCAAGTAAAAGGGTTTACTCGGTGCATGAATATTCTTTTCTTTAAAAACAGTAAATATTTGTTTAATAGTTTTTTTTACACGTTTTAACAGTTTCATTGCACCAAAATGTGTTACAATACAAATTTATACAATCGAGTGGAACGCCTCAGACATTTAAAACCACGCCATCTATTGGCATTAATTTTAAATGATCCGTTTAAATAAACTTTGAAATGTGAATTAAGAGCCCAATATTCCATAATTTTGTGCTTAATAGAGTTGATTAAACAAGAACATACAATTTTTATGTTCAATTCCAGAAAATGTTAATTTTACACATAATTCAATAACAACTCAATGCTTGTCGCGCCATCTAGTGAGATTTATTTGAACGAAATTTTCTTTCTTAGCGCTGGGACCCAGTGTCAGATTGAAAGCTGAAAACTACCCCACAGGAACACACTACCGGGACAGACAGTCCCATCAGTCTATGGTGTGCCCGTGTTCCAAGAATCTAAATCCGTTTAGTCTTTGAGGCATTCACATTTAAAATATTAAACTTGTTTCTGAAAAGGTCTTCTACTCGGGTTTTCGCCCGGTGATTCTTCCTAGCTCATAGAAGTATATTTCCAGTTCATTACACTAGTTATGTTATAATTATAACACCCCAAGTCACACGTCTAAATGCGAGTTATTATGCGAGGGACTAATGGGAACACAAGCCATCGCCTAAAATTGGCGGACATATTCATCGGTGTTGGTGACACATAGACAACGTAGCATGACCGGCGCCGGTGCATCCGTGCTACTTCGCGGACGTCCTATCAGTAGGTAATTGCGTTTTAATCATAGATTAGATAACATACAAACTGTACCTAATCCTTGATTGGATTATCAGGGTCGAAATTTTTATTATAGAAATTCTTTCTATGTGCATACGCTTTTAATTTCTTCTTCATTGGTTGAAAATAAGATTTCTGTAAGCAATTCTATAGATGATCCAGAAACATAAATAGTTGACCGGCAAGAAGTAGGAAAAGAGGCCTTTGTGTCCTTCAATGGGACGACCACAGAGGGACTACATCAGCGTTGCCGCCAAAATCGGGACGTCACGATTTTTATGTGTCGGGCGGGATATCCCGCGCGGGACAGGCTCAGTCCCGCTTTTCGGGGATATTTAATCCAGTGTCTTTCAGATTAAGTATCCCAACATCAAACTGCTTTCCTGAATGCGTTTTTGCCCAGATTCATTTAAAATGGTCGGATGCGAGAAATAAATGCTCCAGGAAACTTTAAAGGAAGTTAAATCTCCACAGTAATATCGTGAATAAGTAATTCTTATAAATAATTATTCTATTATTTTAACACCACAGTTACACTGACTCCCCAAACTAAAGTTTGGAACATCAAATTTTCTAATGAATAAAACATTTTTGACTTGAATTTTTGTTTTTTTTTAATTTTTTTATTCAGTAGACGAACAAGACTAAACTACCCAAATCTGATTTAAAATATCATGTTTTTATTAAAATACTTTTTAATGGTTTTTTTGTGCTATGTATAATACTCACAACGGATCTTTGTGTCTGAATAACTACTGACATATGACAAAAATAGCTACTGCGCAGGCTCTTGCAGCCAGCAAGAGCCTGCGCAGTAGCTATTTTTGTGTCAATATTTAAAGTGAAGTTATCATTGTATAACTGTCTCTTTCACTCGCTTACGTTTGTCGCATCATCCTATCTCGCTTACTCTATGCAGTTAAACTGTTTCTTGCGAGTTAAGTGTCAAAACCAACTTCAGAGACACAAAGATCCACTGTGAGTATTATATTGTCATGTAAACGCTCGTAATTTAAAACACAAATACAAAATATTTATTTAGAAGCATATGATTTATATACGTTTTTTCACTATGTTCCGCTTTTGACTCAAAAAGTTTCTAAGTCCCGAACTGCCAAAAAAAATATGGCAACGCTGGACTACATAGACTTATGTTGGATGTTTTCACACGATAACGACACGCATACTAAAAATTCCGGCAGACATAAGGTTTTCAAAATATAGTTAGTATCGTTACGAGAGTAGTTAGTCGTAGGACCAGCCAGCTATCCAGTCTTGAACCCACGCACGAGAAGCTACCACGCATGCGCGGCTATCAAACAAATGAATGACGCGGTCATGATGACGTCCTCTCCGTGCACATACTCGTAATACGTAGCATTGGCTTAAAACCGTACTGTACTAAACCAAAATGAACCCCAAAACACGATCATGAAAGCAGTAAATATTCGTTCTAATTTCATTGTTATCACGTACAATATAACGTTTTTGCTCAGGATTGCTCTCGATAGCAATCAGAGCATCGTGAATTTCTGAAAAATGACTCTCAAACTTTTACAAGCATCTGCTCGAGCTGCGCGCTGAGCTCTTACCAACTTCTATTATGAAACCAGGGTGATGTAGGAATACTTCGAAAGCTCTTCAACTCCAACTCTAAAGAATTAAAGAATATTTTATATCGTGTAAGTAGGTTCATACTAACTTATTTACATAATTAATTATATGTTGTTTTTTTTTCTTGATACTATAGACCATCATATTGTCAAGAGCACCTGGACAGGCGCTGCTAGAAACGGCATCGTCAACAATTTCCATACAAACGTTACTGGCGCTACTATTCTATGTTCTACTACATGCAATGGTATTCTGTAAAATCTCACCGTGGTAACATCGGTGAAGTGAGATTAAATGAGCTGGTAAACCATCCAAACAAGGTGGAATGACAGTTCACTTCAATCCCATTCGATGTCGTTTCCTCTTAATAAAAGTAGCCAGCACTTGAATGTTTACGTCTTTTCATTATTAGGTTGTACCAAGCGGTGACTGGACGTTCCATTCAGTGCTTTCTACTTACTGATAAATCTGATTGTTTTACTATAAAACCCAAACTCTAACTAGTGAACACCACATTGCATTTTCACGGTGAGATGTTTTCAGAATAGACCGGCTAATGAAGGCATACTTACGGAGTTTGTGCAGCTTCTCGTGGTGTTCCTTGAGCTCGGCGTATAGCACGGGCTCCTTGCAGACGGGGCACACGCGGATGTTGCGCGCGCAATGCACGCTGTGAATCGTGAAGTTCACCGTGGGGATCTCCCGTTTACTGCACAAAACATATGGAGTACAATCAGTGATTCTGAAACCATTCTCCAAGTCTCCAACATCTAAAAAAAGTCACCGGCAGATAACAAAAAAATTAAAGTCGTTAACACCTGCCTACCAATGTATTCCAATATTTGAAAACGAAAAAAAGGTAAAGGCAGTGTCGCTAAGTTGATCAAACAAACGTATCGCGGTAAGGGGCGTCCTTGACCGTTTCACTATACTCGGAATTTTAATTCGATTCCAGATTTGACATTAGCTACTGTCATTTTGTGAAATAATGATACCACATATAATAGTGTAGTGATGAACACAAAAATCGATAAACAATCAGTGTGTGTAAAAATTACGGCTACCGAATGGTCTAAATGCGTATCCCATGTTGTCAAAGAAGAGGAAAACATGAGTAGGCTAGATATGTTAATTGACAATATCACAGACACATTTATAATAAATGTTACAGAAAGTGACAGCGATAGCGATAGCGATGACGGCGACAATATATAAAATAAATTATTACCATAATACATATATCTGTTTTATTTGTCATGTTCCTTCATGATCACTTTTTTTTATTTATTTCACACACAATTATAAAAGAAAAGTCTCAGATCGTTAATTAATCGTCAAAACTAAATTATCGGTTCAGAAATATTTAATTTCCTGATATACTTAGTTTACGAGAGTAAAATTATAAACGAGAAGAATCGATCCGGAAATATTCCATTTCCATATCGAATAATTTTGCAACGTCACTATTTAGTACTTGTCATAATGTTGCAACACTGCAATTGTCAAATCAGGAATCGAATTAAAATTCCGAGTATAGGCATTCAATAATGAGATAATATCTCAGACGCGTGAACCAATTTACATGATTTAAACGGATAAAATGGTTCTACGCCTATACCTTTCACTTGAGACCAAAATTATCAAAAAATCACAATAAAGAAAAAATCATGTTTTCACGTTACGTAATTATACACTTTGGTACAAGTCGGTTCAATGACTTTTATTATTTTGTTATCTGGCGGAGACTTTAATGGGTGTTTGTGTTTTTGGTGTAGGTGGAGTAAGGCGGTGACCGAGTGGCGTCCAAGGAATGCAAGAAGAAGTATAGGGTGTCCGGCGGCGTTATGAGCAAAAGACATTGTAACCATCGCGGGTAGATCCTGGACGAGGCTGGCTCAGCAGCGTGGGTATTGGCACAAGAAAAGAGAGGCCTATGCTCTGCAGTAGGCGAAGTCGGGTTGTGGATGAAGATGAATGGATATTTCGGCGATATGTCTTATAGAACTGCAGTGCTATTCTGTAATAATCTCACCGTGAAACCTTAGGAGAAGTGCACATGATGTGAACTGTCAATCGGTTCAATCAGGGTGCAATGACATTTCACTTCATGATCACTTTAGCATAAGGTTAAACTAGTCGACGGCGCGAACTATTTTATGCACGAGGTTAAAATGCTTGCTATCTCATCCGACAACACGTGCGAAAGAGATAGATGCTGTGATGAGCAGTAAGAAGCTAGTTCGCGTACGAATTAGCACTTTTGCAAATTTGTATCGAAATGGATGATGATTTAGGACGAAAACGAGCGCGCGAAATTTTATAAACAGATCTTTGGGTGTCTAGATATCATGAAAAAACTACTAAATGTATATTTTCAAAATAATAATAAATAAATAATCTATCCCTGTATAGAGGCCGTTTTGCAATTTTCTTTCTTATGGTATTTATTTCCGACGAAAAATGCGGTAAATTTGTGTTGAAATATGGAACTTTCGACGCTCATAACTTTCAAATGTTTTATTTTTAACCGACTTCCCAAAAAGGAGGAGGATTTCAATTCGGCGTATTTTTTTTTTTTACGTGTGTTACCTCAAAACGTGTTACTGGGTGAAACGATTTTGATGATTCTTTTTTTATTTGAAAGCTGGTACTTGTCATGTGGTCCCATTTAATTTTCATCAAGATCTGATGAAGCACTTCGGAGATATATATCATAACTCTTCAATAAATGACAGCAAATCACTCGGGATAGCTGCAATCGCATTTCTGTTTATTGTTTACACCATTTCATAACATAACATCACACTAGTACGCTCTAAAGGGGTACGCAGGTGTAAACAGTTCATCACAATTCAACAGTTTTGTTTGAATTTCATGCTATTGTGTTAATCTATTCTGGCTTCACTTAGGGCATTATTGGTACCTAGCCTATATAACTGGTCCATTATATATCACAACTAAAAAGTGAAAAATAAAAAAAGAACACCGACTTCCGAAATTGAAGTTACTTTTCACTTTGTAGTGTTTTTATTTGGAAGTCGGTTGTATTTTTTGTAAAAAGTTTTTTATTTAACTTTTTTGTTTCCATACAGGACTCGATAATGATGAGATAAATTGATATATTTTTTTATTTTGAACATACCATCGTGAAACTGAGGGTTCCGGCGACTGAGCCCGCAAATAACTGATCCCGCGAGGCGAGTTGCCGGATACATTTATTATAATATTTTTCTTCCGGCGACTCGTCCCACCCATAAACAGTACATTCAAAAGAAAAAAAAATTAAAACTCTTTGATTAACAAATATTTTTTTTTATATAAATATCATTTACTTATCCTAGACATGAATGTATTACTTTTTATTCATTTTTGGGTGGGACGAGTCGCCGGAAGAAAAATATTCAAATAAATATATCCAGCAGCTCATCCCGCGGGATCAGTTAATTGCGGGATCAGTTAATTGCGGGATCAGTCGCCGAAACCCTCGTGGAACAGTGGAGTAATCGCTAGATTACTTTTGAATGGAAGAATAATCGACTAGTGTAACCTTAAAACCAATTGTCAACTGAGAACTTGTGAATGAATGTCAGACTGGTTTGGGGTTTTTTAGGTCAGTCGTTCAGGACAGGATGCAAATAGATTGCCTATCGAAAGGGAAACTAGAACTCGGGAACAAGACTCAGTGCGTTGATCGCAGAATTCGCAGATGACGTAGCAAATAGCATAGCAAAGGTTCATGAATTGATTGACCTCTGCTAGGCTGATTAAATTATTGCAATCACCGCTTTGATGGACGGTACATGAAATAAAGCGAAGAGACTTCGATATGTATGATTTTTTATCATCATCATTTCAGCCGAAAGACGTCCACTGCTGAACATAGGCTTCTTCCAAATGTCACCACATTGACCGGTCCCATGCGTCTCGCAACCAGCGGATTCCCGCAACCTTCACCAAGTCATCGGTCCACCTAGAGGGAGCCCTTCCAACGCAGTCTTCCAGCTCGCAGCTTTTTATGATTTTTATGGATGATTTTGATAGGATAAGATAGACTTTTACTACTTTTTAGGGTTCCGTACCCAAAGGGTAAAAACGGGACCCTATTACTAAGACTTCACGATCCGTCTGTCACCAGGCTGTATCTCATGAACCGTGATGGCTAGACAGTTGAAATTTTCACAGATGATGTATTTCTGTTGCCGATATAACAACAAATACCTACTAAAAACAGAATAAAATAAATATTTAAGTGGGGCTCCCATACAATCATAAAACAAACGTGTTTTTTTTGCCGTTTTTTTGCGATAATGGTACGGAACCCTTCGTGCGCGAGTCCGACTCGCACTTGTTATTTTTTTTTTTTGCTGAGATAACCTACGATACCAGGAGACGGAACAAGTCTAATACCATTTTCAAATAAGAAATCTTGGTCGTGTTAATCCTTCGTCTCAGGAGGAAACTTCCAAATGTCTATGCACAAAGCGCGGGGTTGTGGTGAAGTTGTAATCGACGCGGTGACCTGCCATTGTGCCATACCTATACTATAATGACCATATACCATATACCTTACCCCACACTTTGGAAGAATCAGGCACAAAATCGGCTCGAGTGGAGACGTCGTGTGCAGCGGCAGGCGCAGGCCTTTGAGGATAGAAGGAGGTCGAAATTGGACCAGAAATGCGACGACCTCAAAGCTAGTCCACCAGCAGCTACTATTTATCACTTCGTCAACGGTGTTCTGACGTGTCCGCTTTGTGCTCGGAGATTTTCGGCCAAGGGTGGATATGCAAGCCACATGAGAGCACATAACAGAGCATCAAATCTGAGCTCTCAACCACACTGAGTAGCCAATGAATGCGGTCGCTGTGGCCGAAACGGGCTAGATGGCATCATTATACCTCCTCAAGGTTGCCCCTATCTCACGAGCCGATACCTCCTCAAGGTTGCCCCTATCTCACGAGCCGCGCGTATTGTTAATGTTGTTACAATTTCGGAGGACGTATTTGGGCAAAACCTGTCGAGATTTATTCAAAAGGCTCAAATAATTATTGAGAGAGGCCTGGAGCTATAGACTTTGGCATGTTTAATTTAATTTATTGATGTATATTGTATATAATTTTGTTGCTAGGTTATTTTAGTATTATGTAATTTTGTGTGTTTAAATTGTGACTCGTAGCATCATATTGGATCAAACTGTAAATATGTTATAATTGGTGATAATAAATAAATAAATTATTACCACTTATATAATTACAGAACAAAACATTTATAAAGATAAGTGTACAATGGGCGGTCTTATCGCACAGGGAAGCGGGTCGCTCTTACAGACAATATTTCATCATCATAATGACCATATAAATACAGTACTAGATATTTTCACAGGCATTTTGAGGTTTGATCTTCTTGAACAAACATTTGTATTCATATCATATTGTATTCTAAAACATTAAAAAAAAATGTCTCAGAGCTGTTTAGCAAACGACAAGCAGAGTAAATTCAAATTCTCTATAGATTTGAATTAAACATCTGCTAAACAGTATCGAGATTTTTATAAGGCTTGTAAGGTTAGTAGCTAACCCGGCAATAATTATTGACATATTATTTAACCTCGTTTTAGGAACTACCTCTGAGTTTTTGGCGCAAGTTGGCCTTACTTGGGGCCAAAACAGTTTCAGTGCGTCCATTTTAAATGACGTTTTAAATACGCTTATCGGTGGTATATCGGTTCCGGAGCTTCGGTAAATATCATAGGTCATGGACCGGCTTGTCCTTGACACGGCACGGATGTGCGCCTGTGCGGCTACTAGATTGTAATTATCGTTTCCCCAAGCTACTACTGCTTACCACAGTATTTTATTAACTGACTTACCAAAAAGGAGGAGGTTCTATGTTCGACATTATGTAGGTTTTTTTTTAAATGTATTTTCACCGATAACTCCGTCAATTTTGGACCGATTTATAAATTCTTTTTTTGTTTGAAAGAGTATGTTCCGTAATTGGTCCCATTTTAATTTGGTGAAGATCTGCTGATGTACTTCGGAGATATACAACAGAACTCTTCAATAAATAACAGCAAATCTCTCGGGATTGCTGCAATCGTATGTCTGTTTATTGTTTATACCATTTCATAACATAACATCACGCCAGCACGCTCTAAAGGGGAAAGCAGATGTGTACAGTTCACCTTGGTACACTCTCATTTCCCTAATTATGTTCAGTTACATGATATTCGGGCAATCTATTCTGGAATTATAAGTACATAACTTAACTACTTGCCTATTAGGTAGGAACAACTAAAAAGTGAAAATAAAAAAAACTTTTTTACAAAAAAATACTACCGACTTCCAAATAAGAAAACTATATAAAATTTGCATAACGCAAAAATTGGTACCTACGAAAGACACCGACTTCCAAAAACAAAGTTATTTTTCACTTTGTATTTTTCTTATTTGGAAATCGGTAGTATTTTTTTGCAAAACAGTTTTTTTATATCCTACAGAAAAGCCTATTTGTCAAATTCGTAAGCATATTGCAAAGAACCGGATGACCGAGTTCAGAGTTATTTCCCGGATAATTGTATTTTCATTAAGAACCGATTTGCTACTAAGTATCCCAAGATTGACCATGGACCCATGGTTATCAGCAATAATATCTTCTTATTCTATTCGTATCAACATCTTTAACCCTAGAACCGCAACCATAACGATACGGACATTAACAGTACCCAAGATTGGAGCACTCCATGAAATAAAACCATTTTTTTTAGGTTTTGTGCAACATTTGCAAATTTTCTAAGACTTATTTTGAACTTAATGATACATTATTACGAAATCTTAAACCACCGCACGATGTTAAAAAGTTACGACGATTTAAAACCATAAAATATATTTTGTACCCCAGTGTACACGCATATACTCGAGTTAGCAGCTGGGACGTTCATCGGATGGATGCCAATACCATGCCAATGGATACAGGATTGAGAGAAACCGATTATTTTAAATTATCGTACGAGTGGAAAGACTGTGATGTCTTCTTGTTTTTTTACTTCGTATTTATATCTTAAATGTTCTAGCCCCTGTAGTTGTTGTAGTTACCAACCAAGCCCAGACACGGATACATTACATCATCATCATCATAATGTCAGCCAAAAGACGTCCACTGCTGGACATAATTATTCCTCCCCCAAGCGTCACCACACTGATCGGTCCTCTGCTTCTCGCATCCACCGGACTCTCGCAGCCTTGACCAGGTCGTTGATCCATCTATTAGGGAGACCTTCCAACGAAACGTCTTTCGGTTTGCGGTCGCCACTCCAGAACTTTTCGGCCCCAACGGCCATCCGTTCTGCGAGCAATGTGACCTGCCCACTGCCACTTAAATTTGGCAATTCTTCGGGCTATGTCGGTAACCTTGGTTGTCTTGATTCGATCACGCAAGGAAACTCCGAACATAGCTCTCTGCATTGCCCTTTGGGTGACTTTAAGCATTCTTATGAGGCCTATAGTGAGCGACCACGTTTCGGTTCCATAAATCATTACCGGCAACGCACACTGATCATAGACTTTCGTCTTGAGACACTGTGGTAAGTTGGACGAGAAGATACCGCGCAACTTTCCAAACGATGCCCAGCCGAGTCGGATTCGACGGTTGACCTATTTCTCGAAGTTGGACCTACCTAACTGGACCGTTTGTCCCAGGTAGACATAATTGTCCAAAACTTCAAGTGTAGAGAGTGGGTGCAACATGGGCATTCCCACCTTGGTTTTGTCCATGTTAATTTTAAGATCCACTCTTTCAGAGGCTCCACTGAGATCATAGAGCATTGTAGGTTCTGAGGTTCTCCATGGTCTCGGGCTCTCGGCTATATCGTCGGCAAACCAAAGGTGAGTTATGTACTCGCCATTGACGTTGATGCCTAGCCGTCTCCAGTCTAGAACCTTGAAGACGCCCTACAGTGCAGCGGTGAACAGTTTTGGACATATGACGTCTCATCTCATCATGTCTCACATCTTGCTGCAGAAGGATAGGTACCGAGGTCTGATCCTGAAGTCCGATTGACATGGTGGGGTTTTTGTATAAACACTTCAACACCTTGTATCGGTAGTTGATTTGGCACCGTTGGAGAGACTGCAGTACAGCCCAAGTCTCGATCGAATCGAAGGCTTTCTCGTAGTCCACAAACGCTAAGCAAGGATGCAGGTTATACTCTTCGGTCTTCTGTATAACCTACCGCAGCTTATGCATGTGGTTTACGGTGCTAAAGCCTTTTCGAAAACCGGCTTGTTCGGGAGGCTGGAAATCGCCAAACCTGCGCGCGAGACGATTCGTGATGACCATTAAAACAACTTGTAGACATGGCTAAGAAGTGAGATGTATATTCTTCAACCAGCTATTGTGTCGCCCTTCTTGGAGAAGAGTACCACCACCCGGCGCCTTGTTGTTCGCAAGTTGTTTTAGAGCCATCCTAATCTCGTACAGGCTGACGTCCGGGATGTCTTCGGTATAGTGTCGGGTCAATCTAGCGCTTGGGTCGTTTGCTAGATTCGCAACGGGTTTGATTTACGTGTACAGCTACCCATAAAACTTCTCAACCTCCCTCAAAAGCTTCGATTTGGCGGATACGATCCTGCCATCGTCGGTTTTCAGGTTCGTGAGCTGCAGCTGGGTCTGCCCATATATCCATACTAGAGACGTTACGTACAATTTTGCTCGTCCGGGAGGGAGTCGAGACGGTGATTTCCACAACACCAATGAGGTGTGGGATACCAAACCTCATTGGTGGGATACCAAAATATTCGCATCGCAGATCGGTTATCTGAGGCGAGTTTCGCCTAGATTTAATCATCATACGACTAGGCGCGCTATGGACTCAAATCAAAGAGACAGGAAGCTATGGCGTAAAGCAAAATTCTATAACGTGCGACTGATGGCAGGTAAGCAGAAATATAATAGGACTTAGGTTGAAGATCGAGAGCAGGCAAACCTTACATGGGGCGACTGTGAAATCGACAGAAACGACCTCATAATATCCTGATTACTGATTAAGTAAATGAAAAACGTACCTACCTAAGACTTAGCAAGCATTTCGATTTAAGCCGCGCGGAATATATTCGTGCGAATTTTTACCCGTGTACTGAATCATAACTAACACGCACTGCGGATAAAATACCGCGCGATTTTTGTCTCTTTCTATCTGTTCATAGAGCTCAAAATATTCGCAGGGATTTTAAATCCCACCGCGTTGCGGTCGATTCTGTGACTGGACACGGATTTCTTGCGGCGTTATTTCCGCGCGATATTTTTACCGCAATTCGTGCAGCTTCATACAATTACATGTGTCGCAGAATGAGCGGAAAAAATCGCGCGAATAAAAACCGCAGTACGTGTTAAAGGTTGATAACCTATGAAAGGATTGGTAACAGACTGATACACATACTCGTGATAACTGCTGTAATTATGATATTGATAACGATTATAATAACAACAGCAAAGTGAGTTGGAGTCTATTTCTGAGCAATTTTTTAAGCGAACGGAAGGGGCGACTTCCTGTCCTATCCTACAGGCTTTCATATTTTTAATATAAGTTGGACGAAGATGGAGGGACGTACTTGAATTTGCCTCCTACCGGAAGAACTGGTCCGCAAAAGCAGAGGATAAGAGGACAGATATTTTGAAAATGAAGAGGAATTCCTTTTCCCAGCAGTGGGACATATAAGGCTGTGGTGCATCGACACATTACATGTCGCATGCACAGCAAATATTATAATGGTCAAATAAATAATTATATATAGCAGTTGTGTACTAGTGCTCACCGAAACCAGTTGTTTTATTTACATGACTCATAACACCCAACAACACGTACACAGAAGACACACTTACATCTGGTGACCCCGATTTGAATTAACACGCGCCGCGATTTAAAGTGATTTCCTCGTGTCGTGGTAACTGCACTGCACAACCTTACCAGCCTTCCACAAGCGGATCTCACTGGTTTTGGTTTTCAAGAGGCATATAGTTACCGAAGACATGAGCACAAGTGGAAATTGTGGTGTGTTACCAGCATGCGGAGCGACGGACAGCAGTCAGGCCGAAGTCGCAGCATTAGGAATATCCTCGAAGATCCCGGATTTTTGGATAGAGATGCCCAGGGTGTGGTTCGCGCAGTTTGAGACAATGATGGCTCCCCAAAAACAGGGTGACGAAGTAAAATACGGAGTCGTACTGTCCAAGCTCCACAAAGACGCAGTAAGTCAAGTGGCCGACATAATAATGTCACCCCCCGCCACTAATAAATATGGTGCTATTAAAGAAAGACTCCTAGCCGTGTACGAAGAATCGGAGGAGCGGCAATTTCAAAAGCTGGTCAGTGAAGTGGAATTAGGCGACCAAAAACCGTCGCAACTGTTGAGACGAATGAGGGAATTGGCACGTAAGAGTCAGGTGGCCGAAAAAACCCTCCATGGTTTGTGGATATCAAGACTCCCCGATCACGTTCGAGCAGTGTTAACGGTCAGTCAAGATCAGAAACTTGACAACCTCGCCGCCATAGCAGACAAGATATTGGAAGGACGATCAGGCGAAGTGTCGGAAATATCAAGCGGACAAACACAGCTTATGGTTGAGATGGTCAACCAAATGAAGAAGCTAACCATAGAAATAGCAGCCTTGAAATCCAATGCAAATAATGGTAGACACCGTAGTTACAGGCGCAACCGAAGCCAGTCGCGCACAAGATCACACTCCAGGACGAGGATTACACCCGACAGTCCCAACTGGTTATGTAGGTATCATCATCGGTACAGGAATCGAGCTCGGAACTGTGAAAATCCATGCAATTGGAAGAAACCGTCGGAAAACTAAATTCAGCGTTGACAGAGGCGGCCGTCAGCGCTATCATACCGTCAAACCGCCTATGCGTTACCGACCGAAAAAGTGGGTATCGTTTTTTGGTAGATACAGGCGCTAACATTTCAGCCATACCTAGAAGAGGGAATCGTTTAAAAGCTGACGACACATATAAAATATACGCTGCAAACGGTACACAAATAAAAACATACGGCGACAAAACGCTGACGTTGAATCTGAATATGAGACGCCCGTACCGTTGGACTTTCATCGTAGCTGACATTACGCAACCAATACTTGGAGCCGATTTTCTAGAAAGAAACAACATTTTGGTGGATGTTCGGAATAAACGTTTGATTGATGGTACAACTGGACTTCAGAGTAACGCAAAGTTAATGAAGTCAAGCACGCCTACACTTCGGACCGTAAAATTAACCGAAGACTACGCAGACATTTTAGCAGATTTCCCGAACATTTTGAAACCTCTCGATACAGAGTCACGACCGAAGCACGGCGTTGTTCACCAAATCATCACCAATGGACATCCTGTTTACTCCAAGTCAAGACCTTTGCCAGCGGACAAATACCTAAGAGTGAAGAAGGAGATAGAACACATGCTAGAGACAGGGTTATGCAGGCCTTCCAAGAGTCCGTGGGCAAGTCCTTTGCACGTGACATCGAAGAAAAACGGCGAGTTGCGACTATGTGGTGACTACAGGAGATTGAACGCGATCACGGTACCGGACAGATACCCAATTCCGAGACTACTAGATTTCACATACCTACTACCAGGAACCAGTATTTATTCAACGATCGATTTAAAAAGGGCTTACAATCAGATTCCAGTACAAGACGTAGAAAAGACTGCAGTAATAACCCCGTTCGGTCTATTCGAATTTCCAAGAATGCCGTTTGGACTACGAAACGCAGGGCAAACCTTTGTCAGATTCCTAAACACAGTCTTAGCAGGACTTGACTTCGTATTCGTATATATAGACGATATACTAGTGGCGTCATCTTCAACCAGCGAACACCGTCGACATTTACAAGAAACGTTCAAACGGTTAGACGAACATGGCATCGCAATAAATCAAGCCAAATGCAAACTGGGCAAACAGCAAGTAGAGTTCCTCGGATATCAGATCACAAAAGATGGTATCAAACCATTACCAGACAAGGTCGAAGCAATAACCAAATACCCTATACCAAAAACCGTACAAGATTTGCGAAGATTTTTAGGCATGATCAACTTCTACCGGAACAATATACCACAAGCAGCCAAACACCAAGCTCGGTTAAACAAATACCTCATTGGATCGAAGAAAAATGACAAAACCGAAATACAATGGACTCCAGAGGCATTAGAAGCATTCGATCAATGTAAAGCAAGTCTAAGCGACGCCGTTACATTGTCTTCACCAACAACGCATTGCCCGTTATCACTAATGACAGACGCATCTCAAACGTGCGTGGGCGCCGTTTTACAACAGTATGAAAACGGAAACTGGAAGCCACTCTCCTTTTTCTCAAAGGGACTGAGTGAAACGCAGTCAAAGTACAGCACGTATGATCGGGAATTGCTAGCCATTTACATGGCAGTAACGCATTTTCAACCTTATGTCGAGGGAAGTGAGTTGATAGTTTACACCGATCATAAGCCGTTATGTCATGCTTTCACTACAAAACAAACCTGCACAAGTAAAACGATAGCCCCAAGACGGCTACGTCACCTCGAGTTCATCGCACAGTTCACGACAGACATACGTCACCTATCCGGTAACATGAACCCGGTGGCCGACGCGTTATCGCGACTCGAGCAAATAGATTGCCCCACACCTGTGGATTGGACTGAGTTAGCAGATATGCAACGCAATGACACTGAACTCACTCAGCTGTTAAAAAATTGCAACCTTAACTGGAAAACAACGACATTATCAGGAACAAGACAACTACACTGCGAAAATACAAAACCAAGTTTACGACCGTATGTGCCGAAATCACTTCGAAAACAAGTATTCGACACCATGCACAACATAACACATCCCGGAATAAGATTATCGAAGAAAATGATCTCCGAGCACTATTTCTGGCCCCGCATGAATACTGACGTCGGCATTTGGGCGAAAACATGCCAGGCATGCCAGAAAAGCAAGACACATAGGCACAACTCGGCCCCAATCGGAATTTTTCCACCCACAGCACGATTAGACCACGTGCACCTAGACATTGTCGGACCACTACCAGAATCCAACGGAAACAGATACATCGTAACAATGATCGACAGAGAAACGAGATGGCCGGAAGCTGTACCAGTAGCAGAGATAACAGCAAAAGTTGTAGCGGAAGTTCTCATAAGCACCTGGATAGCGAGATTCGGATGCCCAAACACCATAACAACGGACCAGGGACGACAGTTCGAGTCAGACTTATTTATCACTCTGACCAAGTCACTCGGTATTAAGAAGACCAGAACCACCAGTTATCATCCACAGTCAAATGGTTTGGTTGAACGCTGGCATAGATCAATGAAAACCGCGCTAGTCGCGCGCGGAAATACAACGAACTGGTCAAGCGAACTACCCATAGTGCTACTAGGATTACGAGCAGCACTACGACTGAAAGAGAATACAAGCCCAGCACAGATGTTATACGGAACTAACATACGTCTGCCAGGAATGTTTATCGAGCCGAAAACGCAAGTAACATCACCAGAGACTTTTGCACAGACACTCCAGAGGACAATGGCAAAGCTAAGCCCGTTTAGCAACAACCAACAGGCCAGCAGTCACAAATCGTACATACATCCAGACATGAAAAGCTGCGAATACGTATACGTCAGAACGGATGCTGTGAAGAAACCACTGACCCCAGCCTACGAAGGCCCATATAAAGTGTTAGAGAAGCAAGAGAAACATTTCAAAATTCAATTGCCGAAGAAAACATCAATAGTAACGGTGGACAGATTAAAACCAGCATACATTTTAATGGACGGAAAGGTAAATGAACCTTTAGAACACCAGAAAAGTAGCAGTAGCGAAGTGAACGACGACAAAAATGTTGAGCCAGCAGAAATTAATAAGACCGCACCAAACACAACACGCTCAGGCCGCGTCATACATCCGGTGGTACGATTTACAATACCGCCAGATCAACGAAAGAAAAACACGGAATAAAGAAAAGAATAATTTCGTCCGCACAAACTACCAAACTACCGCAGCAGCAACACGCTGGTAAAGCAAGATCAAGACAATTGCAATATTCGGAAACATGGGCAGCTGGGGCTCCAAGGAAGAGATCGTGGTGGCACAAACTGCCGCTGGGTCAGGGGGATCCAGCATCTCAATGACGGAAATCTCTATGGGGGGCATTTTCATCATCGCCGTTGCAGTGCTACTGTACTGCATGTACAGAAAGTGTAGGAAGCGGTTATACAAGAACGTGACACGGCACGTCGACGCCAGGCAAACGCAACCAGCTCAGATTCCAACAGTCTCCATGCGTTGCTGTCAGCACCCAAACGGAGGACAGGGACCACAAAACGTTTAAGACAGCAGCAATCGGGAAAAAGGAAAACAGAAGAAAAGTGTAACCGCGTAGTATTAAGTTCGTTTTTTATTTTTGTTCGTGTATGGCTATATTTTGTGTAGAAAGAATACTTCTTTTGTTTTATTTTTTATGTAAACTTTTTAATTATTTTTATGTAAGTGTACTCGATTTGCTTATTTGTTTTTAAAGGGGGAAATAATGTGGTGCATCGACACATTACATGTCGCATGCACAGCAAATATTATAATGGTCAAATAAATAATTATATATAGCAGTTGTGTACTAGTGCTCACCGAAACCAGTTGTTTTATTTACATGACTCATAACACCCAACAACACGTACACAGAAGACACACTTACAAGGCTATAATACTCACAGTGAATCTTTGTGTCTCTGAAGTTGGCTGCAAGACCCTGCGCAGTTGCTATTTTTGTGTCAATGTTGAAGTAGAAGATAGCATTGTATAACTGCCTCTTTCACTCGCTTACGTTTGTCGCACCGTCCTATCTCGCTTACTCTATGCAGTATACTCGATGACAAACTGTTTCTTGCGCAATGGTTCGCACAGCCAACTTCAGATACACAAATATCCTCTGTGACTACTATAATTAGATAGAAAGAACTAGGTAGTAGCAGTTTGGTCGTGTTGAGAGGATGAATGAAAGGCGACTAACAGAAGGTATGTACAAGGCAGACATGAGTGGGAACGCCGGAAGGATATGCCCTAGATAGAAGGACAGGACATACACAGGTGTTGTAGGTGGTGTTCTTCAGAAAGGCCAGGTGTATGACTAGATGTATGAACGTAAATGATGACTCAAAAAGAGTATGTAAGGATTATAGCCGTCGTGGTAGTACAGTGGCTAAGACGTCGCATATCGTGCTTGAGGTCGTGGGTTCCAATCCGGGCAAGTACCAATGTGACTTTTTCAATTCATATGTATGTTCTAAGTTTATATTGGACATCGCTGACAATCTCGCTATAACACTGAGGTTTGCTGTAAGAAAACCCAATTATGGGTTAAGCTCGCCTTTGTACATAAGTAGTCCTTCTGTATTTGTATATGTTTGTTTAGTGTACAATAAAGAATATGAATTATGAATATGTACGGTGAAGGAAAACATCGTGAGGAAACCTGGACTTATAGTGAGTTCATTATAAGTTTTTGCTCCATTGTTGTAATTGCAGCAAGGCGTTCCAATACGAGGGTAAACATATAAATAAATGGTAGAAGGCGTTCTGTATTTTCTGCTTACCACTATGGGAAAAAGGGGCAGTTTATGTATGTATGATCGAGATCGTCCCGAGATCTTCCAAAGTGATGTGTTTTCGGGTTTGATTGTCCTGATGGATGATGATGTTGCGAAAATTACGTGTCTAATAAATACCAACCCATATATCTAATGCACCTATTTTAATGGATCTTGGAAACAATAGTGACAATATTATCTATTACATTAGCATTTAAATCAAAACAATTGAAAGAATTCAAGTGTAAGTACATGGAAACTATATTCAAGTAGGTACTTAGTTAGGCATCTATAATTTCTATTGTAATCACGAGTGTTTGTAATGTGAGGTAATGTGGATAAATTTCGTAAAACATTTTGCATTGAAGTAACTACCTGCGGAAGGTTTTATAATTATACGTATTTCGCTTAGCGGATTTAAAAAACACGATTTAAAAAAATACGATCTAATTTACGCGGGAAGGTACGTATATATATCATACGTAGGAGGTACTACATAAGTTATAATTTGAGCAGCTTAAATTTAATTAATGTGGGTAGCTATAGAAATCATAACAAACGTAGGTATTTGTTTAATAAAAACGCTTATGAAAGAAATTCTATTGAAAAGCCTCGCTGAGCGCGACCCGGTGAAGCTCTCTCAGACATTTCCAGGAATGCATCTCCCACCCGGTGCATAATTGATTTTGTAGCCTGCAATATAGGGCGTCCAGGGCAAAATAGGTCATACAGATCGTCGACCCTTAGCTACACATAATAAAATATAAGGCAGTCAAATAGCAACAATAACAAAAGAGTAAGTACATTTTTTGCACTAAATTCTATGTCCACAAGATCTCCCCAGAGGCTAAACAAATAAACAATGAGTGTAAGGAAGTTTTTCATAACAATAATTCCGCTGTAATGTAAACAACAAGCGAGCCCGAGACAGCTGCGATGTTCGCAATGCTCCAAATAATCTAAAAATAGCCGGCTAACGTGTGTACTCTAAAATAGAACTAATATTGACAACATAACACGCATATTGCACATTAAACTTACCAGTTCTCACACAGTTTTGTCTCGACCTCTTCCATTTCGCGATTCATCCTTTATTTTATCTCTATTTAGACTTACATACGCACTGTTACAAATTGCAATTTTAACCTATTTCACAATTTACCGTGGATAAGTATTTATTACGCTCTTTTACGGCGGTAGCTGGGCGTTATCTGTTGAATGTTATATATTATTATTCGACCCTATCTACTGATTTGAAATAAAAACATTTTTTGTGAACACTTTACGGTGAATCCCATAACCACAGACTATAATGTTTTAATAAAAGCGAACGCAGCCAACTTCACTCATGTCTTGACAGTTGAGCTGACAGATACCACAGACTACTTAGAGATACTACGACCGATACAGATGATAAAAAGATAAACTGTTCAGTCAGTGTAGTGATGTCCAATCAAACCTGGCGTAAAATCGATACTATTGTAAGTAGTCTCTCCACAGGCGACTTATGTTGTATAGAACTTATAGCTCGTTTCTGGAGAGAAAAATATACACTCCACTATAATAGTGAAGCGATTTATTAATTATTTTCATAAAATAATAATCTTATATGTATTAATTTTGTTTTTTTTGCAGATTTTTTTGTTACACCGGTCATTTCGGTTTCGTTTCGGGCTCCGGCTGAAACTGAATGAGGCTGAATATTTGGTTACAGTTTCTGAAAATCGTTTTATTCGGACACTAGAAATTATCAGGAAGCGGAAAGGTATAATATTCACAGCGGATCTTTGTGTCCTTAGTTTGTGTCTCTGCTGAAGTTGGCTCTGTCAACCATTGCGCAAGAAACAGTTTGTCATCAAGTATACAGCATAGAGTAAGCGAGATAGGATGTTGCGACAAACGTTAGCGAGTGAAAGAGACAGTTATACAAGGCTATATTCACTTTCAATATTGCCACAAAAATAGCTACTGCGCAGAGTCTTGCAGCCAATTCAAAGACACAAAGATTCGCTGTAAATATTATAGGCGGATGTGCTTCTGCTTATAACACAAGGTTGTGTGCATAGTAGGTACACCCATCATTTGGTTGGCCAGTTAAGCAGGTTAAGCTGGGAAAAAAAAATCGTATTCGGCTGACGGACGTGACTGGCAGCCGCGACGTATAACGTTTCTACGTCAATTTAACTTCGTTGAATTAGGCTAAGCTAAGCACGCATTGCGATATTTATTCGCGCGAATTTTGTCCACGTACTGAATTTAAGTAACACGCACTGCGGATAAAATCCCGCGCGATTTTTGTCTCTTCCTGTTCATAGAGTTCAAAATATTCGCGCGAATTTAATCCGCGCCGCGGTGCGGTGGATTCTGTGGCAAAACACGGATATCTTTCGGTATTATTTCCGCGCGATTTTCTTTCCGCAATGCATGAAGCTGCACGCATCGCATTGCGGTAAAAAAAACGCGCTGAAATAATATTACAAAGATTCACACAGCCACCAAACCGCGGTCCCACACGACTGTGCGCGTGCAAGTGTGTACACATATCAATCACGGCTGCCCTTGAAATATATAGTCAGTTATAGCCCTCGCCAAACTTTTTGGCCGCCCTGAAGTTGGTTTACCGGATGCGCGAGGCAAGAAACGGTGCTGTTTTTGTATGAGATTTTCTACTGCGCAGCTATTGTAGCCAACTTCAGGGCGGCCAAGAAGTTTGGCGAGGGCTATATTTGCCATGAATCAGGCACTAATCCAGGCTCCCGCGGTGCTACGATGAAAATAAAGGTAAACCCAATAACAAAATAAAAAATCCAATATTTTAGTAATCTTTTATTTACTTAAACATCAATAAAAATAATAAACATTGCATGGATAATTAACTACAAAAGAACACTAGTCTACTTACTTGCAATTTATTAAAACTTAGGAACATAGAGGAAGATATAATGTTATCCACACATTGATCATTATTTTCATTATTATAACTATTTAATTGAATAACATTATATCACACATAGCAGTAAATCTAGGACTTAATATAAGGATTTTTTGGGTTCTATAGCTAGTTGAAACCATTACGAGTTTCTTCCAGCGTATCAAATACAAATCTCAGGGACCATTTGTGTCAACAACATCAGGGTTCCGCTGTGAAAAAACCTATAGTGCTCTTCGTCTTTAAAGTTCTGTTACTCTCACAATGGAACCATCAAACTTTCGACATGTTACAGAAAGGCCCCAGATGTTAGTTCGGACCATAATATAATGTGTTACACCTATCACTCTTGAGAGAGAGGACATAGGACAATAAGTACAATGGTACAATCCTTTTTTGAACATGAAACAATGATGGCTTTATCCTATCTTAGGCACCTTTTTGACCGAGTCGGTGCGTTTTCGTTTTTGTGTAATGCTGTATGTGTATGCCTTCGTTAAAGAATCTATACTGAAACAACTCAGCCAGAAAGGTGCCTTAGTATGGCCCATCATAATAAATTGACCAAAGTAGCAAACAACAACAGATCAGTCACATCACTAGACTTGAGAATTGACAACAGATTAATTTTAATTTATAAACGGGGATTTACCTAAAGCCTTATTATTACTATAATCAATTCTAATGAAGTGGCAGCTTAATTACCAAGATAGCCTTTTGTTTACATTTTATCTTTCTGTGCTGCCATCCAGCTATAGTGCCACTATCTGACAATAAGTCGATTTTAGGTTTTTCTTTCCATCGTAATCAACAAAAAATCCTCTATCGATCTGTCCAAGCAGTATTTTCTTATCATTTATAGGTCCAAGACAAAAAAAAAACTACAAATTAGGTTCTATGTTAAAAAATAAAAAAGCTCCAAATTAGGTACATTTACAAACATATTCTTGACACACAAACATAACGTCATAGATTTAAATGAACAATGTGCTTATTTGAAAGTGCGCAATTAGACCTATATTTTGACACCAGTAACGCCCGCTTAGGATTTACGAGTTGAAAAACAGCATCGATTTTTATTATTTCGTAGTTTTTTTGTTTTTAGTATATTATCTTAAAATATGATTTTATCAGATAGCAACACTATAGATTGGAGACGGCAGTGTGTAGTACTTATTTTACAATTCATGATATGGTTTGAAGTAGCTATAGAACTTCACATCATAACATTTTGTAATTCTCTCCCACTCGCGTAACCCACGCGATTTGTGTGACGCATATCCAAATTTACTTTGAAAATATAATTCATCTTGCTACATGATACTCTTAGCAAGTTTTATAATTTGAGACATCTTACTCACAATACCATGTCATGGCTATTTACAATTATTTATTCATTTATCTATATAATTCCGATGCCAGATTAGCTATATAATAGTTAGTTTATTTGATGGACATTTGTTTTTTTTGTCAATATAATATACATTTGTTTGTGTTATAATTATAATAAATTTAAAAATATGTTATTTTTGAAGTAGCTCTTTCAATCAGAGATCTTTTTGCTACTCAATACATTTGACTGAACCCAATCCATTTCTAAATGGATAATAGAATCTAAGCTACTTGCAGTAGCCTTTCTAAGCTCTAGCTAGTGCATTTGGGTACCCTAGTATTTTACAAATTACAACAATTTACACACATCTCTTTTCTGATTCCTCTAGCCAAACATCCCTAAGTATGAAATACAAGCATACATAAGTATTAAAATTCATAAGATCAATTGCATAGGTCAACAGGGTTGTCGAGATCTCTACATAAACAAAGCTAAGGCGAGTACAAGCGGCAGTAAAAATTTTACTTGAACCAGGAAAAAAAACATTAATAGGCACTATGGTGTCATTGACACAATCAAATATTGAAACTGGAAAACCAGTTCTATTACAAAATGCATGTCACAAACAACACACACATCGAAAAGAAAGCACACGTCATCCATTGCGGGGCAGAAAATCAACAAAATAATCTATGGTAAAACACTAGCTCACCATAGAGCTCACTATAACACAACTGCACTGTTCCTTCTTCTCTCTGTCGCACTAGCCACAGTCGGTCGCACAATGACGTCACAACACTAGGCACTAACACTATGAAGTTAGTCACAAGACAGTAATTGACCCTAGTACTGTCCCCGTTGAAAGCCCAGACCTACGCCACGCATGGTGTGTGTGGTAGCCCGGGCAACTTCGTATTGTGCTTGCATTGCTTGGAAGAGTTCCTCTTGCTTTTTGATGGGGTCTACTGCTTTTTCAGGGGGCTCGGCCTTCACTGCGGCTGTAGGAAGAGAGTTACAATAAGTGTGTTGCTTGTTAGAATTTTGAATTATGAGAATATCACGTTGGGATTTGTTTGTTATGGCAAACCAATTCAGTTTCTGCTTATAATATCATCTGGTTTCTAAAGAATATAAAGTTCTTCTTCTTCAAGGATTTGGTTTCTGCATTTAGTCCACAATGAGGACCATTGCACGAGACTACAAAGTAAATTCTAATATAATTTATCAAAACAAAGGAGAGAGATGGAGACATTTTCTGAATCCAGCATGTCCTAGCTGCTTTTTATAAACATTGACCCATCTTACGGTTTTAAGATATGAACTGTATGTTTAAACAGTTGTTTGGGAAAAGTCCAGCAGTGGATTAGAATACTAGGTAGTGTTGATTGATGAAGAGGCATGATTTTAAAGGCTGTATGCCACCCTTGAACCAGACCGGGGTCTGTGTTTCATGATAGTTACAACCTAGGGGTCTTTAAGTCAAGAGTGAATGGTTTGCTTCTAGGCTTCAGATGAGAAAGTGGTCAAACGCAAGCCTCTCTTTAATAAAAAAATAACTCCATTACTAGTACTAAAAAAAGTTGTAATCACCTGGCTCCTTGATGCCCATAAGCCTCATGAACTTGGAAACCTGTTTGCCGTCCGAGTCCTGAGCGAACCGCGTACCGCTCCATTTTGCAGCCTCCTCAGCTTCAGACTTGTTCTTGTTCGACCACAGCAGCTTCCGCTTCTGTACCTGTCAAAAGTGTTCAGTGTTACTTAGAATGGTGAGACCTAGAATAAAGAATTGCACATAAACACACTGGTTATTTATTAAAATTATTATTACAAGTAAAAAAATCTGTACATCATGATCATCAAGCCTTTTAACGTTCCCACTGCTGGGAAACAGGCCTCGTCTCTGTGAGAGAGGGTAAAAACTGTACAACGACGAACAAATGGCCTAGGCATTACCTAATAGAAATTGAATGGTATTTTTTGTATTACAAAAATTCACAGCACATAATTTATGTGAGTACTATATACCAACTGTAAAGCTACCATTTACTGTAGGTATCTATTATGCCTTTCGTTGACTTGAATGTGCCTTGGCTGTTAAGAATGTGTCATGCTCTTTCAAATGTCTCTCTAATGGTGGTGCATGTGTTGGATCAATCGGTTCCCTTCATGACGGTTGAGCTGAATGGTGCCAATCCATGCGCCGTCTTCGTAAACGGGCGCCATCGGTTTGGATTGGTCGGCCAGTTTTTTATTTATTATTGTATTTTAGGGTTGTTGGTACTTGTTGTTGTTTGTGTTTGTAATCTAAGACGCTTTTACGTGCACGTCTTTTTACATCGTTCTCACATATGTGTAATTTACCAACAAAATGTTTTGTATCTTTAAACCAAGCCTTATTATATTTCAGCTGACCTATCCTTAACAGGCGACTTATTATATTTATCTGCCACTAGCTATATATATATAGCATTATTTTTCCCCGTTAAAAAGTAGCCTATGACACAGCGATGATAGCATTGCTCTATGTTATGGAGTTTGGTTTCCGCACTTAGTCCTTCAAGTGGACCATTGTGCGTGGGCCATGGCGGCCGTTGGGTGGATTATTCCAACCAGCCCACCTCCCTCCACAAGCTAATTAGGGCTCCTGGTTTACTTAGAACGTCTGTGTATGATCTGGGCGACCTGAGGGTTTGTGTTCTTATCTGGGTGACCTCTGTGCATTCAAAGAGAACGTGCGCAACGGTTTCCTCAGTCTCCATGCATGCCCTGCATAGAGGACTATCCGTTATGCCTATGGTGTGGAAGTGTTTGTTAAGTGAGCAGTGTGATAGCATAGCTTATCATCAGTGAAATATTTTTTGGGATCGGAGTGTTTTCAGAGATAATAGGTCATCTCAACACAAGTATAATTTATAAGTTACTGGGGCTACCTCCAACTATTTAATGATGTATAATGTACGAGTTACAAAAAAAACATTTTGTTTTTTTAACAGGTTTAAATATTACACCAATCAGCCTAGCCATTTACTAAATATGTTAGAGTCGACTGCCAGTCTAGATTTAGCTGAGTACTATTATTTTACATGGAGCAACTGCCTATCTGACCTCCTCAACCCAGTAACGGGGTAGCATGATACTCCTTGGCAAGACTGGTGTCAAATTGCCTGACTATCCGTAAAGACTGTCAAAGATGGCACAAATAACAGCAGGGACCAATGGCTTAACATGATTCTCTGTATGTTCAAATGATTGCCCATCCACTAATCTACTTTGGCAAGGATTACTTTACCTTGAAGATCGACCCGCAGCTGTTATAATTAAGCAACGAGATCCTCACCTCACTCATTACAAACAAGCATTGAATTTTATTTAATTATAATATTAGTTAAGAATAGTTGATAACGCACCTGGTCCATAATCTTGTTAGCATTGACAGCAGTGGGATTGTAGTATGAGGGTAGGTGCGAGCCGGGAGGTGGTACCTCGCAGGCGGCCGCGCGAAGTTGCTGCGCTGTAGCCATCGAACCGTCCGGAGTCTTGATCTGGAGACCTGTGTGTAGAGATAGACATGAATTTAGGGTTTTTTTTATAATATTGTTCATGTTTTTAAAAGTTAGAGAAACGGTCTGCATATCCAATGGCAGAATTTCTAATGAAATCATCTTACTAATTTCCTTTTAGGGCACAAGCTACACTCTCTGTAAACATTGGCACTCAAAGTCAGAATACACTGTGGCAACCACCAGAAAATTTAATGACAATGAATCCCGATTCTACAATATTAGTATCAGTTTGTGCCAATATGAGACAATATGTATTTTTTTTCTCAAAGTGATGTCTAATCATAGCCTTAGATAATTTAATACGAGCATACAGATGCCTCATCCCATACAAAGAAACCGTGCCACGTGTAACTAGCGTTTTTCATCTGATTTTACCGATATTTTTTTGTAAATCGATCGCGTTCGGTTCCGTTCCACTAACTAAACTAATAATCAATCGATATCGATAGATAAGTCAAATAATCAGTACTGTACTTCGGGACAGTTTCTTTGTATGGGATGAGACCCCACGGCATGGCTAAAATAAAAGTCAAATGTTTTAATTAAATTAGGCCATTAAACGGCACTTTTGAAAGTGTAAACTTGAAGGTTGTTTTTTTTTTATAATTTCTTTCTCAACATAACAGCTGCTACAAAAAAAAATTGCAAGTATTACTAACCCATCTTCTCCATAACCTCGAGCTTCTTGTTGACCTTGTATGACGAAGGCCTATAGTCGCCACTGGGCGGGGAGCCCCGGCGCTCCGACGAGTGCGGGGGCGGATACTGCACCCCGCGGGATTTGGAGCGCGAGCGGTCGCGGCGTTCGTGGCGGTGGCTTGACGACCTAAGACAAGATAAAAATTATGATTTATTTTCGTTAGGTATTTTCTGTAAACACAAGTTGGCGCGTGCATTTGGGCCAAATTGGACAGGGGTTTTACTTTTTTTTACCTGACTGCCGAAGGAGGGTAATGTGTTTATCAGTCTATGTATGTATGTTTGTTTGTTCCTATTTGGCGTTCCAGAGACCAAACCCGTTGGCCGATTTTGATGATTCGTACGCCAATCGATTCGTCTTAATCTTGCGAGTGTCACTGGCTACATTAAAATAGAAAAATGACGGCTTTTGGGTGCCATATTGTGGGGGCCCAATTTTTTTTTATTCCATCGTGTGGGGCTATCGAAATAAAGGGTTTCAAGAGGCGATTTCAAAAATATATAACACTTATATGTTTAAATGTAAACATTACTTTTACTTAGAGTTACACCTTTCTACTTGGGAGGTTGAGGAACATGCAAGTGGACCACGGATGGTTAGACCCTGCGGGAAGATACTCTCTTGGTGATAAATAGTGAGTGGGTGGGGAAAAAGTATCCTGCCACAGTTTGCAGCGGGTGTCGGCCGGGTTCCTTGGCAGGCGAACGACCGATTTCAGAAAGCTGTGTCTACTGGTTTTACTAATTTAGGCTTACCGTTTTTCCTCCGAGCGACGGCTATGACGATCTCTGTCACGCTCGCGTTCTCTGTCTCGTTCCTTATCGCGACGCTCGCGATCGATGAATCTAAAACAAATTTATGATTTTGAAGGAGTTTGATAGAACGCACACAAGTTCTTTCAGCAAGCAATGATAATTGAGAATATAATATATCTTGTTAACAAAGCTTTAGAGTAGGTTCAATCAGGATAAGGATAAAGGATATAAATTGTACACAATTTTGAAATATTTGCAACTTTTTTCCGCCATGACTCGCATAACTGACGATTTCAGGAAATGTATTTTCTATGATTTTTTGTGTAATTGCAAGTGAATAAATGTCTCGATTTTCAACAGTTTTAGAATTAATCAAGCCGCTACCCTGGCTTCGCACGCGACACAATATCTACATTAGTGAATTAATACAAAGAGAGACATACGAGAAAGTACTCGTATGTCTCTTTTTGTATTAGTGAAATATCAGATTCCATTGTGTGGTGGTTAGAAGTAAGCGGAGAATCAGAAAGAAGCAGACAGCAACTTAGTTTTATATTAGTAGAAGGTTATATGATGAGAAGGGATAAAAAGCGTGTTACTAAAAGAGTTATGAGTATATTCTATTCTATGAATATAAATGTGGATGGATGGAGAGGGAGAGGAAGGCATAAGAAAAGGTCGATGGACTGTGTGAGGAGAGATATGGAGGAAAAGGGAGTCAGTGATAGCGTAGTAACATGGGACAAGGGCAGGAAGATGAATAAAGATAGAGAAGATATAGTACCTGGGCGACACAGCATCCCTGGCATCGTGAGACCTCTTATCAGCCGGTGGGGCCGCCTCGCTGAAAGGCTTGAGGTCCATCAGCGCGGGAACCTTCTCGCGGTCATCGGGCCGGTCGCCTAGCAGACCGCGGCGACCGCCCTCGTGCGCGCGACCGCGGTCACGGTCCGATCTTTTACGGAAAACCATAGCGTTACACACTTATTTTGATGACAGATGTACGAGTACAGCACTGTTTCTGTGTTGGTTCTGGTATGCATATATTGTCACTTAAAGAGTCTTGTTATTAAAAACACCGTAACTTATTGATAAAACGCGTGGTATTGTTAACTATTTCCTCTCAATAAGGCACGGGTATATTTTATTTAAACTATTGAACTGACAAACATGTTACACACGTATTTTATTATAAGTAGATTTGTATAGTACTAGTTCTGCGGTGGCTCTGTTGTTATCGCTGGTAAAGTTCTGAGTGATGTTCCTGCATTGTGATTTTGACAACAGGATCGCACTCTTTATTTCTAAGCGAGGTAGTTTTGCGTAATATCGACAACAAGATTTTTTGTAATACCCTCGAACCAAATTAATCCGTTAGTACGAATGTCGAAGTATAGTGGTAATTTTACCCTAGTTTTTAATTATTGTTCTCATAGATAAGTAAAATGCTATATGACAAATTAATAAATATCTTTAACCAAAAAGTCACGGAAGCACGGGGGTTTCACACCGCCAATTTTCAAACTCCGTGCCGAAAACACTGAGTGCACAATCATATGGTTTGCGCACACACTTCAATACTATAGGTAAAATAGATATAATAGGTAATATCGCCCGCGCCGTTGGCTAGTCTCCGCTGAGATTGGACACCGTGGCCCAAATTCGGTCTGGAGTACTATAAGACACGGTAAAATAGGTTCCGATTCACGATAAAATCTGCTTCACGGCTTTGCACTCAGACGTTTCCGTCCAAGCACAACAACACTCACTGGCTTACTAGAAATGTGACCCTGACCACAACGTTTTTAATTGTTGTCAATTAGCAGTGGTGAAAGGATTATAATTAAGCTAATTAGATCTTTATTTTCAAGTGATTTAAATATCATTTTCTATGAAGTAATCTGCAAATTAGCGTAGTTTCAATAGGTATTAATTAAGGGGAAATTATTAACCGGGCGAAAAATATACCAACTGAATGGGTGACTATTATACTAAGTAACTATTTATCCGGTTTGAGTAATATCTTTTAGGAGGTTTTTGTGAGTGATAATGTTGTTGTGATAATATCGTTACTTTAATTGTATTTGGAGTTCTATTTTTGCTATTTTAGCATATTATTCTTTTGAAAATAGCTGAACAACCATCGAGGCGACATATGCACGCGGGAATTCGGGTGTATTAGTATTTTCAACGAAAAAGCGAGCAAAGCTTAGAGAACTCAGACACGAATAAGTTAGGTCGGGGTTCCGTCGACAAACTTTTATGTTCAAGTTGCTGTTTTAAACATTTGTATTCGCCCACTTAGTATTTCAGTAACCCATATTCAGTTTTATACACCTTGAATTTGAATTTATTTTCGCTCGTAATACTATCCTTAATTAAGTACGTGCCGTTTGACATACACCACTTTAGCTACACAACGTTCCAAAGCTTCGCTACGGATCTTCGAGCTACCCCTCTAACTTGCATAGCTTTGTTAGAAACAGTCATGTATTTTCAGTTTCACTAGGCATCCTCGCGCAGCCTCCCACATAGTACATCTTTGTTGGCAAAGTACCCAGCTTCTTCTTCTCATTTTAGTGGTACATTCAATCGAACTATTATTTACTCTGTGATTCATACAAACTATTTGGACCCAGTAAGTGGCCCTTTTATTGCAGTGTCAATTAGGGAGAGAATGAACAATTGTGTCATTCCAGCATGTGGAATACTTAAAGAAAAGTAAATCAAAAATACCTGTATCTGTCATCCCTGCGCGGCGAGCGTCTATCGGAGCGGTCACGGTCGCTGCGCGGCCGCGCGGGCGACTCGCGGCGTTTGTCGCGCCGGTCGGACTCACGGTCTCCGCGGTCGCGGTCACGTTCGCGGTCGCGGTCACGGTCACGCTCACGGTCGCGGTCTCGCTCACGACTGTCATCTGTGAATAAAGACACATTTTCAATTACGATTTTTTGCATGCCGCATGTCATCTTGGACTATGAGGCTGTGGCTTCTCAACGTCCAGAAATCTTCGGAACAACGTGAAAGAAAAGAAAGGAAGAAAGCCTGTGAAGGCCCTAGGAAGCTTCTGTGCTTTTAGGCGGTGCTATGCTGGCTAATTAGAACCCTCGCGCACAACGGGCCGAATGGGAGTCTCAAATGCAGAACGTCGGCAAAGTCGCATTAAAACAATAATATACCTACAATATTACATTACTTTTCCAAGTTTGTGCATAATGAATTTAACCAATAACAACGCCAATGCCAAGAACACCGTAATATCACGCCTGTATCACCCAGAAGGGTTAGGTAGAGGTGAACCCACAATAACCAGACACAAGTCCAAACTACTGAGACATTTCAGATCGAAAAACCCAATAATACTAAAATTTGCTCTGATTAGCAGTAGTGCTTGAGATCACAAGACAAGACCACCGAAGCAGTACACTATTATAAGCTAAAGAAAATACATTTCATTTATCGCGAAAAGCGATATTTTAAAGACAAAATTTAGAGAAGAATAGATGTAGATACTTATATTTTTGTACTAACCAGGAATGTAACTTTTTGATAACCAACCTAAACATTTACAAATTATTCTCTTAATTAAATACTCATGTTCTAACTTCGTGTTTCTTACATTATTTCAAATGTAGGAGCTACAGAATCATAAATTTCGATTCAACACGCAACATTTTACGACTCGTGGATAAATCCATGCATTCAACTGTTGTGAATTCTGATAAATTACTAAGGACTGTGTCTGAAGCGATTAGGACATGGAATGGAAGGTTATCGTGATGTTTACGATTTGGGTGGTTCGCTTCGAAAGTTTTTATATTTAAGCTTTTATTTTTAGCCCGGTGTATGAAATCAAATCTATCATTTTTTTTACCCACATCCCCAGCGTCCGATTGAGCCGAAAATTTGCACATACGTTTGTTTTTTTACCCGACTGCCAAAGGAGGGTAATGTGTTTATTATACCGATTTTGATGATACTTACGTCAATCGGTTCGTTATAACCCTGCGAGTGTCACTGACTACATTAAAATTGGAAAATATAAAAAACCGGCCAAGTGCGAGTCGGACTCGCGCACTTAGTGTTCCGTACCATTATCGCAAAAAACGGCAAAAAAATCACGTTTGTTGTATGGGAGCCCCATCTAAATATTTATTATATTCTGTTTTTAGTATTTGTTGTTATAGCGGCAACAGAAATACATAATCTTTGAAAATTTCAACTGTCTACCTATCACGGTTCATGAGATACAGCCTGGTGACAGACAGATAGACAGACGGACCGCGGAGTCTTAGTAATAGGGTCCCGTTTTTACCCTTTGGGTACGGAACCCTAAAAATGGCGGCTTTTTGGCGCCATATTGTGGAACCAAACTTTTTTTCTTCCTGACTCATCGTGTGGGGTATCAAAATCAAGGGTTTTAAGAGGTGATTTCAAAAATATATAACACTTATATGTTTAAATATACCTAATTCTAAAAAAAAAATAACTAAAAAGTTAATTCAAAAAATCAAAAAGCCCGACTGCTTACAAAGCGAACTAAAAAGACGTAAACAAGAAGAAAATCATGCTGTGCAGTCGCAGGATACATTTGGTTTTGGTCAGCCAGCTCGCGAATATAGTCCTCCGACTGCACAGCATGATTTTCTTCTTGTTTGTCTTTTTATTTCGCTTTTTAAGCAGTCGGGTTTTTTGATTTATTGAATTAACATTTTTTTAAATGCATTATTTTAATATAAAAGCATGTTTAAAAAAGAATAAAAAACCGGCTAAGTGCGAGTCGGACTCGCGCACGAAGGGTTTCGTACCATTATCGCAAAAAACGGCAAAAAAATCAAGTTTGTTGTATGGGAGCTCTACTTAAATATTTATTTTATTCTGTTTTTAGTATTTGTTTTTATAGCGGCAACAGAAATACATCATCCGTGAAAATTTCAACTGTCTAGCCATCACGGTTCATGAGATACAGCCTGATGACAGACAGACAGACGGACCGCGAAGTCTCAGTAATAGGGTCCCGTTTTTACCCTTTGGGTACGGAACCCTAAAAATATGTAAAAAGCGCAGAGTGAGACATTCAACCGTGGAGGAGGTGTATGGAGTGGTGAACAAAATACGAGATGGACTGGAACGAAAAGAGTACTGCTCGGCTGTATGCCTGAACGTACAGCAGGCGTTCGACAAGGTCTGACACCAGGGCTTGTTGTTTAGGATTAAAATACAACTCCCACATAACCTGTACGTACTGATAAAGTATTACTTGGAAGACAGAATTTTTCGGGTCGGTAAAGATTAATGAAGCATTCTCGAAACTCTACAATATAAAGGCTGGCGTACCCCAGGGATCCGTATTGGGTCCAACCATCTTCAAGCGGACTTACGACGTCAGAGGAAATTCTCTCCGCCACCTTTGCTATATGATGATACGGTTGCCTTGTGCAACAACAAAAACCCGCACATGGCCTCACGTATACTACAAAATCATCTCGAAAAATTCTCTGAAGTGGATGAATGAATGGAAAATTAAAGCTAGCGCTAGCAAGTCAACACATGTGACGTTTGCTCTGAGAAAGTACGGACCACACGTGACAACACCTAAGTACCTCGGCTTGTTGTCATCTCGACAGTATACAGACGGGGAGAAGCCACATATAAAAATAACGGGACGAGCTTAACATCCTGCTCCGAAAACTAATCTAGCTCTTGGGAGAAGCATCACCCGTGTCACTGGAGAACAAAATACTGATCTACAAAGCAGTGTTAAAGCCTGTTTGGACATACGGAATCGAGCTGTGGGGCTCTGCGAGGAACTCTAATGTGGAAATTCTTCAGCGATTCCAAAATAAAGCTCTCGGAATAATATCGAATGCTCCTTGGTTCATGAAGACCTCGGAAATACATGAGCATCAACAAATCAAAACAGTGAAGGAGAAAATATAACAAAGGATACAGTCATATAAACATCGAATAACGACACATACCAACACCTTAGCCATAGCCCTAAGAGAACCATGAAAAGGCTCAAACGTCACCACATATGGGAGTTTACTGAATAAATTATAAACAATTTTGAGAGGCAGATTCTTCACTGGAAGATTGAACCTCACAATTCAATGTCCGTACAAAAAATCTGCTAAAGATTTTCAACCAACTGCAAGATAAGAAAGCTTTTTTTTTTTAAATGCTTGTATACTTGTTCCATCATATCGCCACTTATTAGCAGAATTGTTTATAGCATCATTAAAAAAATTATAACCCCGTAAATGAAGGCTATTAAATTGCTTATTAGCATTGCAGTGCAAAGGGAACTTAGGCTAATCTTCTTTTTCCTTTGTATCTGCACGAATTACCAAAATGATTACAGTTATACCATCATTAACTAATTATAAATCAGTCAATGAAGGCTATTAAATTGGCCATTAGCTAGCATTGCAGTGCCGAGGGAAGCAACTTAGGCAAATTTTCTTTTTTCTTTGAATCGGCACTTACTAGCAGAATAGATTATATTTATAACATCATATACTAATTATAAACCAGTAAATAATGGCTTTTAAATTGCTCAATAGTATGACAGAGCAAAAATAATATTTTAAGCCGCATAATTGAATTACAGATTAGAACATAAAATAAAGATTCTTTGAAATGTTATTTTTATATTTGTTTTACTATGCAATAAAAAAGAGGGGCCTTGAATTGGGGCATGCTCAATTCACATTGATGTGTTGTGTTACTCATAATCTATTCAAATCTTGCTTAAAATAGTAGGATAGATAGGATACCGTACGCAAAATACGCGCTTAGTCGTGGAATTGCGGCAACAGCCCGTCGAAACTAAACTAGATAAAATTGAGTGTGAATTGGCCGGAGCTTATCCGAGAAAGTGCTACCACCATGCCAAATTCTGTTGCCAAGTAACATTGCTATGTGCTGTTTGGTAGTGAAATACAAAGCGATGTAGCTGGTATTCCACCTTTGTTCCCGTTGAGTTACACCGTGTCTCTTTCTATCTCTATTGGGATACAAATTACCGATTAGTAATACTGTCACTCAATGCCACGTTTTTTCCCCTTCAATTTACACTGCAACCTAATAAAATAGTAAGTAATGGGATTACATATCAAATGACAAAGTCGACAGAATTAAAATTATTTTATTTTATTCCAGATATCGACATACAGGTGGTTTCTTGTCTTCAGGTTTGGTTTATCATCCATTCAATTACATCCTATCCTATCCATCCTACTTATATTGTAAATGCCAGTCTTTATGTTTGGGTGTTTTTAAATAAACCACGCCTCAACAGCTGAACGGTTTTGGATGAAATTTGGAGCACACACAGATCAAAGCCTAGATTAGAACATCATAAACCTTTGATGCCGATAGCTCATTCCTATCGGATAGTTTTCGATATACTCGTGGGCAAAGGCATTGGCAATAGCTAGTGTTATCATGAAAATGAACTTACTAGATCTGCGGTCATCCCGGGTCGATTGTGGCGGTGGCGTAGGCTGCACCGGCGGCAATTCAGGCTCCGACTCTGCCTGGGAATCCTGCGACAAGAAACACAACGCTTACACTACATAATAATTTGAAACTATTATAGAGACGTAGTATTTCATGTGTTACATAAACCGTATTGCATAAACCACTTTGGTTTCAATTTGATTTCAATCAATTGAAACATATGGTAACATTTATATCAATGATGTAATATTAGTCTAGGGCTATAAAAGATAAGGAAACTATTTTATTTCCTTTGCCATTTAAGTTTTAGAACAAAGAATGTTCTGAAATGCCAGTTGCAGCAGTTTCTTCAGACTCCACGACTTCTGTGTATTGAACCATGCGTATACATAAGGAGGTCAAAAATGCTGCAGAATATTTTCCTTCCTAGATGTACTTTTGCTCCCCTTGTAGCATTAAATTCAGCGAGTACACTTATAATACTCATAGCTTGTTGCACCACTCTGCTATAAAACTGTCAGCCAGCTTCAAAGCCACTGTCAAAACTTGACACATTTTGAAACTGATAGTTTGTATCTGAAAAACAAACCAAGTACTACAGCATTTTTGAATGCTTCTGCTTATTTTAAGTAAGGGTTCAATAAATATTTTTAGCTACACACAGATTTCATCTTACTTTTTATACTAGGATCCTGACAGTCATTTATAGTCCTGCAGGCTTTAAAGTAATATTAAAAAATAAAGATATACCAGGTTGCCTGGAAAAGATTCCGGAAAGCGATAAGGCCGCCCATTGTATTTTTTTGTATTAAGTTTCTTTTTTCTTGTTTATTATGGTGTACAATAAAGTGTATATATAAATAAATATACATAAGCCCCTGAAGAGTGGGGGCAAAACTATAAGATTTGCATCAGCTTAACACGTTACCAAATAATTTTAATTCTAAAGTTTTATGAACAAATTCAAAGTAAGCTTTCAAAACAAATATCATTGAATAAAATAACAACACTTTTGGGTAACAAGTTTTGTGGATTTAATGAAGGGGAAAATGTATGGAAGAAAGTAATATAAACTGAATTACTACCTTCCACTTAATTGCCATAAAGTTGCACATTTATAACAATGAATAAGGACATAGGAAAAAAGAAAGCCTCTGCATATATGAATGATAATTAGGTAACACATTAAAAATTTATTGATTCAGACGGAAATAAATATAATAATGAATACATGGATGTCTTGAAACATTTCATATGTTCTACATTAAAGTCACAAATGCTCTTGTTTTTTTAACTGTTCTACAACAAAACATAAATATGGATATGAGTAAATCATTATGCCAAAAAGTTTCGGTTATCTTACAGCTATGTACTCACGTGAGCCTGAAGATAAAGGGTCGCAGTGTGCATGGACTCGGTCGGCCATCTTGAAGTCTCGGCACGTACTCAAGGGGTATTTGACTTTTGTTTTGTGTCAATTTACAAATGGGTAACATATAAAATAATAAAAGTGTTAATATCATCGTTGAAAACAACATATTGAAAAGTTGCTTTTTTTATTTGACTCTATTTATAAAAAAGTGTACTATTATGATAATTATTTATTAACTATTATGAGAAATTAAGACTACTTTGAATGCTGTGAAGGATATTGGCTTTATGCCTGAATATAGATGAAGAATAGACTACTTAGTTATCAATATTTCTACTATTTAGCTTCATCACATAAACAAGGAGAGTATACCAGTGAAGGGCCCCATCAGGTGGTCATTTACCAAATGAGCTGACTGGGGCTCTCACTGTGCTAGCAGATGTGATGGTGGTAGACGTACATATGGGACAGTTACCTCGCTCATGTCCATGTTGACGTCATCGTAGTTGGTATCGTCGTCTCGGCGGCGGCTTCCAGCGCCACCCGCTCCCACCTAAAATACCATTCTATTGTCAAGCAGAGAACGCAGATTAATATCCATGATTCTCATATAAATCGCATAGACACATACTAAAAAACTCTCAAAACACTTAGGCATAAGAAAAATTGTACTTGTAGAAAAAATATTGTCAAGGACGCCAAAACTTACCGATGATACTCGGGCTCCATAGCGCTCCGATTCATTCTCTTCTTCGCTACTGTAACCAACAAGAATATCCATGGCTATTCCTTATTAATTGTAGCACTATATGTAGTGTGAATCAATTGTCCAGGTCCAATCACAGTAAAAAACAAAGCAAAACTTTAATTTGGCTTCAGAATCAAAGTGAATTAGGCGAGGAAGGAAAATAAAATTGACAATGTCTCTATTGTAGTATTGTCTCTTCTTTTCTTTGTCTATGAATTTTATAACTTTTTTCACAGATATAATATTGACACCATAGACCATAGTAAAATTACTGGGGAACGATTTATTTGTTTTTTAATTCATTTCTGTTTTTAAATATCTCCGAAATACATTATATTATATCAATGCTAAAAACTGCAACAGTATACAATACGTATGGCTCTGAGACGTGGTCGCTTACAATGGGCCTCATCAGAAAGCTTACAGTCACTCAAAGGGCAATGGAGAGGGCTATGCTCGGCGTTTCCTTGCGTGATCGAATCAGACACAGACTACTTAGAGATACTACGTATGAATCAGAAATGTACCTAGAGATCCGCAACAGAACCAGGGTTACCGACATAGCCCGAAGAATTGCCAAACTTAAGTGGCAGTGACAAGGCACGTTGCCCGCAGAACGGATGGCCGATGGGGCAGAAAGGTTCTGGAGTGGCGATCGCGAACCGGAACACGTTGCATTAGAAGACCTCCCACCAGGTGGACCGATGACCTGGTGAAGGTTACGGGGATCCGCTGGTTGCGAGACGCACGGGACCGGTCAATGTGATGACGCTTGGGGGATGCCTATGTCCAGCTGTGGACGTCTGTAGTCTGTTATGATGATGATCATGAAGCAACAGTTGATGAGAAAACATGTAGATTGAAATTTACACGAAGCCGCTGGCAGAAGCTAGCAATATGCGAAACAAACACAGAACATGAAAAAACAGAAGAAGAAGGCGTTTTCTCTGTTCTGTGATGCGAAAGTTTGGATGGATGTTTGTTACTCCATCGTGCGAGAACAGCTGAACGGATCTGGATGAAATTTGTCACAGAGTTAGATTATAATCTGGTATACCTAACACAGCACAGGCTTATCATCCTACTTCATGTTCCCTTGGGATAAGCAACACATTTCACACAGGGGAAGCCGCTGCCAAAAGCTAGTGCAAAACAAGAGTGTTAGTAGTAGTAGCACTTAGACTAGACTGGAAGCTGACAGACAGCCACATAGTTAGGCAAAGACTATTTTAGGCCCCATACACAAAACTGCGGTGCGACGTCGCATCGTATAAATTTACGAACTTTTTGCTGTTTTTTGCGTTGCAAGTTCGCATCGCGTCAATTCGCAGTTTTGTGTTTGGGCCCTTACTCAGATATCGGGCTATGTCGGTAAACCTGGTTCTCTTGCGGATCTCTACATTTCTGATTCGATCACGCAAGGATACTCCGAGCATAGCCCTTTGGGTGATTGTACCTAAACTTTCTGATGATTACGTGGCGACGCTTAGGGGAGGCTTATGTCCAACAGTAGGTAGACGTCTTTCGGCTGATATCATGATGATGATTGTAAATAAAGGTTATAGTAAAAAATAATACAATATATTTGATTGTAGTAAGTATATTTTTAAACTGATATCACATTTTATCTACAACCTACTGAGGTTCTTGCGTAAATTATTTATGTACAGTATTTACAAGGTAATTATGGAAAAATATAGCTGATTATCTGAATGGTACCTACATTTACCACAACAATTAATTTTCTTATGCTAACTAAGAATTTGCTATTAAATTACGAGCTGTCTTGATTTAAGAAGAAACTGCTTCAACAATTATGTCTCTAGTCCTTCGATAGCGTTTGCGTGTTATTTTTTTGTGCAGTTTTATCTAAATCATAGTCAGAAGTGCCTTGAGCTACCAGAAACATAAACAGTCCTCCTAAACCAACCATAACATAGAGGAAAACTTCTTGTCTTTTTGAGTTCTCTGCATCCATTTTCTTATCTCGTACTTTCCTCAGAAATTCTCTTTCATATTTTGATTTTTCAAATAGATCTCCATAGTGGCTTTTAGACCTACAATATAAAATATCTTGTATTATATTATGATTATAGCAATAAGATTGATAATTGCAAAGCATTCGTTTATTATTGAAATGATAACAAAATGTTTTCGATTGACAATATTGTTACAGTTATTTTAAAAACGGGCTAAGTGCTAGTCGGACTCGCGCACAAACGGTTCCGTACCATTATTGCAAAAAACTTCAAATAAATCACGTTTGTTGTATGGGAGCCCCACTTAATTATTTATATTATTCTGTTTTTAGTATTTGTTGTTATAGCGGCAACAGAACTACATCATCTGTGAAAATTTCAACTGTCTAGCTATCACGGTTCATGAGATACAGTCTGGTGACAGACAGACAGACGGACAGTGGAGTCTTAGTAATAGGGTCCCGTTTTTACCCTTTGGGTACGGAACCCTAAAAAGTATTACACAAATATTTTCTTTTATTTAAGTGATTATGACTGTTATGCATGACTATAGCAAATTATGGTGATGGTTTCCCAAAATATACCATGTGTCGAAGTCATAAATAGGTTGTCTGCCATCCATGGTAGGTACAACCGTGCGGCGTGTCCGAGACTTATAGAACTTCAGTGTGGGGTCAGTTGGCTCTGGTTCTGGTTCATATACTGCTACTCTTGGATTTGTAACTCCTCCTCCAAGCAATCCTAGAATAGACAAGGATGCATATCGTATTACATGTCATCTTTATTTTGCCCATAATTATATAACCAGGTTTTTGGCAATCGCTTGGTTTAGATAAGGAAGAGAGTCTCATACAGAAATATTTCATACTATTATTAACTCAAGGGCAACTATTTACTGTTAACAAATTTTATTACTATTGTAATAAAAAAATATAATTACATTTTATTATTCATGCTTGTAATAATATATCAACCAATAAGTTCGTAATATAAGAAACCAACCTTTATCGTACATCTTTTTTAATTGTATATTTCCTAAAACCTCATAGGCTTCGGAAATTGCTCTAAATTTCTTTGCTGCTTGTTCATCCTGAAAAACCAGTGTTTTGAACAATAGATGGAAATGGTTTAAAATAATTATGTTCATACAAGTAGCAGGCATATATCATCAAGAAAGCGTAATCCATTTTATGTGAGGACTGAGAGCTTACGTTATTAGATTTATCCGGATGGTATACTTTTGACAATTTGTAATAAGCTGTTTTGATATCGCCCTGTGTCGCTTTAGGGGTGATTCCAAGTACGTCATAGTGGTTAGCGCCGCACCGAGACGACGAAGTACTCAGCAACCGTACTACGCCACATAACAGTCTCGATGAGCTGTTGAGGAGCATCTAAAAATGCATGAAAATTGTAAATAGTCTACCGCCAAGTACAGGCAAATTACATACCACCACGTATCATTTACTTACTGCCTCAGCTGTATTTGATAATAGTATGTTTTTGGAATGCACCAGAAGGCATTAAAAATAAAACAAAAATTGATAAATCTAATAATTTCTAATTTGAATTGGAAATATTTTTGACTTTATGACATTAGGAACTGAAGTATGAAAATCTTCCGTCAAAAATGTCAATACAGCAGATAAAAATTATATAATCTGTCTATATTAAAGAAGGACTGTCTAAATAAATTAAATGATTATATTATTAATCCTACGAATTCAGCTATTTTTGTGTATTTTTAAATCTACTATACAATCGTATTCGTTTAAAACCTGAGGCTGGGATTATTAAAACTTATAGAAAATTGATTTCCACTGGCAACACAAAATATGCGTTCCAAACCTACCACAAATTGCAAATTAAATCACCAGCTAAACGAAACTTTTTCCATTTAATTTGTTCCAAATGTACATCGAACAGTAAACATAAATAATAAGCACAAAAAAGGAAAAATAATGATTTAAAATTGAACATATCAAGCTCATACATTAAGAAAATTTTAGTAAATTTTGCTCATGTACTGAGCCTTTGCAACTGTTTGAATTGTGAGTGAGAATAATATAACTCGAATCGAATTTAGTTTTCGAAAGCACGCGTCTGACGTCAAATAATTAGTCACCGAGCGAAATAAGTTAAAATCGCGATATTTAATTATTTCAGTTATAAACCGTTATTTCCTGTTGTGTCTAGTCTAAAAATACTGGTAAGTTTTATATGAAACTATAGCAGCTCATAATAATGGCTATTTTCAAGCAGATGTTATGTGGAAAATGCATGTCCATTTATGGAAGTCCTTGCCTCCTTGGTTGGTGTTGACACCGTGTGCCCTAGATAAACTTCGTTACTACACTGGAAGGCGGTTTTGGCAATGAGTCACTTTCTCGTTAGCGCAAGAAACTGACGAATTGACGATAAGCTGAGTGACATCCTTACTTCATTAAAATTTTATTTATAAACTTATTATTTGGTGCACGAAACCTAGTCGCAGTTGAACGTTTGCTACCTGGCTTATCAGCGTTTACGACAAAAGGAAGTTTATTCTCGTATTTTAATAGGTATAGCATATTGGATTTGATAACAAATTCTTTGTTGTGGATTTATTTTTGTGAAAACTGTGAGTCATGTTCAATCTTTTAAAAGTATGAACATCTGTTTCTACATTTTAATGACTTTGGTTAACATTTTTAGATATCAGAATGTCGTCCCGCAAGACAGCTGGTCGCCGTGGCACCAACAAGAAGCGTGCTCAGCGAGCCACTTCCAATGTCTTCGCTATGTTTGACCAGGCCCAGATAGCTGAGTTCAAAGAGGCCTTCAACATGATCGATCAGAACAGAGATGGCTTCGTGGATAAAGATGATCTTCATGATATGTTAGCTTCTCTTGGTGAGTACACAAGTCTTATTTTGAAAATCCAGTTAGAAATATGTTTGCTTAAAATAAAATATCTGCAGTTATCCTGTTATATTTTATGTATGTCAAGTTAACTATAAAATAAAAATGACGAGGCATTTTTCTCAGTATTGTTCATAAAACTTGATCAACAACTTGAAAAAGTGTATTGTTGTTTTTACTTGAGTTCAGCAAAACCAAGGAGTTTTTTTAATTCTATCATAATTATAATAATACTAGCTTATTACTGTCCCACTGTTGGACAAAGGCATGTTCTCATAAAAAGATGATCCGAGTATTAATCACCACCTTGGCTCAAGGCGGTTTGGCAATTTGAACACGACTATTCACCTTAATCCACTAGTTACATTATTTCTTTCCGTCCTTCCTTCAGGCAAGAACCCAACGGAAGATTACTTGGAGGGTATGATGAATGAAGCTCCCGGTCCCATCAACTTCACGATGTTCCTCACTCTCTTCGGTGAGCGTCTGCAAGGTACGGATCCTGAGGATGTTATCAAGAACGCATTTGGGTAAGTTTGTCATTAGAAACCGTATCTTATGCGGTTTCTGAGGTATTTTAACTGTAGTTTATCTAAATTATTGGAGCCATTAGTTTGATTTTATGTCTGTTAACACTAAAACTAGGGAACACATAAATTAATGTCCGCATATTATTGCGCTGTTGGATTTAAAACTCTCAGTGCTGAAGTGAGAATTGAATATCCAACTGTGCACTTTTATTAGAACATTCGGCAAAGGGTTTTGCGGTCGCTGAATATTGGGACCAAACATAACATTTGAAAATTGTATTTGCCATCGACACACTTAAGTACCTACTGAGTGTTCATTGACTAGTGTTAAAAGTGACATGGAATGTGACTCTTATTGTATTACAGAATACTTTAAGTATGACATAATGTATGATAATTTATTTTTTGTCCTCGTTGGGTAGATAGCAATGGTTAGATAGTGCCGTATTGAAGTATTTATTTATTCACCACACCCTATTCACCCAAAGTTTGACTGGTAGAAAATGCCTAAGGCATTAAGTCCGCCTCTGTACTCTCTCTCTGTCTTAAAGTATTCAATAAATATTGCATCATTGGAACTATCCATATTAAATTCATTTTCCATTTTCATCACAGAGTAAAGAAGTCACAGCGGATCTTTGTGTCTTTGAAGTTGGCTCTGCGAACCATTGCGTAAGAAACAGTTTGTCATCGAGTATACTGCATAGAGTAAGCAAGATAGGATGATGTGACAAACGTTAGCGAGTGAAAGAGACAGCTATATAATGCTATCTTCACCTTCAACAATGATACAAAAATAGCTACAGCGCAGGGTGTTGTAGCCAATTCAAAGACACAAAGATCTGTTGTGAGCATTATATTTTGTTAGTGGTAACCATTACCTGTTATTCATTTGGCTGGGCTCTGCTATCTAATGAATATAATATCATTAATTAAATGCTTTATCAAAAGTACTAAATACTTGTTAAATTCCAATGTGCCAATCTTTTTTGTACATTCTCATTTTTAGGGTTCCGTACCCGAAGGGTAAAAACGGGACCCTATTACTGAAACTCCGCGGTCCGTCTGTCTGTCTGTCTATCTATCTGTCACCAGGCTGTATCTCATGAACCGTGATAGCTAGACAGTTGAAATTTTCACAGTTGATGTATTTCTGTTGCCGCTATAACAATAAATATTTAAGTGGGGGCTCCCATACAACAAACGTGATTTTTTTGCCGTTTTTTGCGATAATCGTACGGAACCCGTCGTGCGCGAGTCCGACTCGCACTTGGCCGGTTTTTTTACTCTCATATCTGCCCACATTCTTTACGTGCTTTGACGCACGTTTAGAGAAAAAAGGTCAAATTCGTTTCACTCAATTCGCCCGTTGACTTGTGCTGACGCATGTTCACTGCATCTAAACTTGGAATTTTATTCTAATTTGGTAACAGGGGCGTAGCTACCGCGATATCAGGGGCCCCAACGTGTGGAATCAAAACTACGTAAAATGTTATCCAAAATCTCAAATGCTGGTGTGAGGCCCTTTATATCTCAAAATATATATTTATTATAATATTCATTACTATTTTCAAAACAAGAAAGTGTCTTTTATTATTTTAATAAACGATGTACCTCTGTTGTTAAAACAACTACAAGTGTAGAAAGTAGTGCTTGGTGCTATGGTGCACACCTTTCTTGTAATGATAGGATATGGTAAAAGTTAAAGTCTTGGATTATAAGGTAAACAACTATAATAAACCACTATATAACACTTAGACACACGAAATAGTAAATTATGGTAAACTATATGACTAAATTAATGGTAAAAGGTATGGTAAAATGGTTATGGTTTTGGTTATGTACGTGGTGTCACTGACGAGATCTGAACGCGAACTGGCCCACATTTTGGTAACTGAGCGAATGTGCATACTTGCATTTGATGCAATTATGCATTTTTGCTGAGTGTTCGATTAAAACTCGAACAACAGGAGTGGTAGATTAGAATCCGTCGATTGCGACCTTGTGTAGATGTACGATTATTGTATTTCAAAGTGTAGAAAATTCGAATTCTAAGATAAAATATCTCTAAATACATGATGGGGAAACATGTGCAAGACAAGACTGTGAATGACGTGACAAACGCCCGCGCTGGAGAATCCTTGTAAAATCGTAATGTTAATGTGTGCTTGCAAAATGATGCTTTGTTCTTAAGGGCCTACATACCCTTTAGTGCCGTAAAACGGTAACTTTCTAAAGCATACTCCTTAGTAACGGCTGTAAAAATCAAATCGGACTAAATGGTGCTAAAGTAGACAGTAGATGCTTTAAGCAGATTCTTAATGCAAATTATCTATAAAAATATTGAATTTGGAATATGCTTGTCGATTGGCAAACAGCTTGGGGCCCTTGGAGGTTCTTTTAAATAAGGCACTTATTCTTTAAGACCATGTATTCAAGTATAAAACACTCATTTAAAAACTTCTACCACCAGGTGCTTCGACGAAGAAAACCAGGGCGTGATCAACGAGGAGCGTCTCCGCGAGCTCCTGACCACCATGGGCGACCGCTTCACAGATGATGACGTCGACGAAATGCTTCGTGAAGCACCCATCCGCGACGGACTCTTTGACTATGTCGAGTTCACACGCATCCTCAAACACGGAGCCAAGGACAAGGACGAACAGTAAGAGTTTACAAAGAGGTTGGTGGCATTAGAGATCGGTTATCATGTAGGAGCTATTAGATCAACGAAATCATAATCTTGTTTAGTCAGTCCGTTAAATTGGCTTCCAGTTGTAGTAGTGTTGGTATACTTTTTTTAGTAAGTGTGTTAAATATTAGCTACATAGAGGTTCAGGAAAAAGCAATAATGTAATCTAAAGATTTAGAATTTTAGAGACTGGTTGACAATATTAAAGATCAGACTACACTTACGTATGTACTTAAAATTTAAATGCCCCATTTTTTGGACCCTACGTAGATTTCTAATGTAGTCAGTCAGAGGTGTATGAAAATAGGACTTATAATTTAAAGATTGGGAAAACCAAAATATGATAATAAACTTTACTCTCTGACTGAAGTACCATACCCGCCTTTCCAGACGCCATTTTAATAATATTGCCAAACTAAAAAATTGGTATGATAAAATCAGTAGATTAATAAGTTAGATTCATATGGATTTCAGAATAATCTCTTATAGATACTGAGGTGCTAAATATACCCTAGTTCTTACGAATTTTGCATTTCCGATCTCGCATTTTATAATGAAAATTGCAATTCCATATTATTGGACCATAGTAAGTTTAAGTTTGGCTCGTGTTTATTTTTTCTTATAATTATTGTATTCATGTATTCTGAATTTAGTTTTTTTAATTGTTAGTTTTGTTGGCAACACTGTATATGTCATCTCTAAAAAGAATGCATTCAGTTGTGCAAATATTGTATTTAAAGATTGATTCATTGAAGTGAATTAGGTATTAAATACAGAAGGTTTTCGAGTGCAATATTATGCCATGTTGGCATTTCAATAAATGCCTACATGGAATAATATTGCACTCAAAAGCCTTAAAAACATCCAATATTGTTTTATGGCTTATCTTTTGCAATAGTGTTCTATTGCAACAAAAATAATAAAATAAGCCTAGATAATAACACTAAAAGAAAATAATAATAATTGTTTGTAAAAGTTTTCCATGTATTGTAACAATGTAGACCACTCCTTATTATAATCAGTGTTGCCATTTGATTCAAATCTTTAATTGGCGAAGTATTAATATATCATTCCTTGAATTAGGTACTAACACTTCTTCTTTCAAAAATGAAGTATTTTTTAATTTAAATGACAAATCTATTTGTTTTTAAATTATGAATTTTTTAGTCTTAAGTTTCAATAAAATTAACTTATAGTAGGTATTAACATAATGTGTGTATAAGTTGTGTAATCATGTATGTATGTATTTGTTTTCAGTTATTTACATTATAAATTTATTATCTCTGATTTAATAGTTTTTTATTTTTAATATTTCATCCCTTGCAACACATTGGTGTAGGCCAGGGATGGCGAACCTATGGCACGCGTGCCTGTGGTGGCATACGACGAAATATTTTGGGCACGCTAAAATGAGGTTATTTAGCATCTGGTTAATTTGCAACATCAGAAATGACACCAACTCCTACTTTTATTTAAATACCACATAAAACTGTAGGTACTAAAAGGGTCAAAAGTGCAGTCACACTCTACCAAAACAGAAAAGGCATTTTTTTTGTAGGCAGCGGAATTTCAACTTTTCGCGGTTAGTAGGAACAATCTATACTTTCATTTCTTTACAAAATACTAGCTGACCCGCGGGGCTTCGCTCCCGTCAACTGGCTATCTACCTACCTACCCTGCCCACCCTGCCTACCATGCCTACCCTGCCTACCCTGCCTTCCCTGCCTATCCTGCCTTCTCTGCCAACCCTGCCTACCCTGCTAACCCTGCCTACCCTGCCCACCCTGCCTACCCTGCCTAGCCCGCCTATCATGCCTACCCTGCGTACCCTGAGTACCCTGCCTATCCTGCCTACCCTGCCTACCCTGCCCACCCTGCCTACCCTGCCTACCCTGCCAACCCTGCCTACCATGCCTACCCTGCCTACCCTGCCTTCCCTGCCTATCCTGCCTTCTCTGCCTACCCTGCCTACCCTGCCTACCCTGCGTACCTAGCCTATCCTGCCTACCCTGCCTACCCTGCCTACCCTGCCTAACCTGCCTACCCTGCCTACCCTGCCTACCCAGCTTACCCTGCCTACCCTGCCTACCCTGCCTACCATGTCTACCCTGCCTATCCTGCTAACCCTGCCTACCATGCCTACCCTGCCTGCCCTGCCAACCCTGCCTACCCTGCCTATCCTGCTAATCCTGCCTACCCTGCCTATCCTGCCTACCCTGCCTACTATGCCTACCTTGCCTACCCTGCAAACCCTGTCTAACCTGCCTACCATGCTAATCCTGCCTACTCTGCCTATCCTGCCTTCCCTGCCTATCCTGCCTACCCTGCCTACCCTGCCTACCCTGCCTACCCTGCCTACCCTGCCTACTATGCCTACCCTGCCTACCCTGCCTAACCTGCGTATCCTGCCTACCCTGCCTTCCCTGCCTATCCTGCCTACCCTGCCTACCCTGACTGGCGCGCCTACCCTGCTTTTCCTGCCTATCCTGCCTACCCTGCCTATCCTGCCTACTCTGCCAACCATGCCTACTCTGCCTACCCTGCCAACCATGCCTATCCTGCCTACCCGGCCAACCCCGCCTACCATGCCTACCCTGCCTATCCTGCTTACCCTGCTTACCCTGCCTAGCCAGCCTAGCCTGCCTACCCTGCCTACCCTGCCTACTTTGCCTACCCTGCCTACTCTACTTACCTACTATTTTTATCTATCATCAATGTTTTTCTCAGCGCACGCCAAAAAATGAATTTTAAAGGCAACATTTTCCTACCTTGAGTTACATTATTGCAATTTTCATAAGGATCTCTAATATTTTTGAAAATTTATTATAGCCTATGACACTCAGGAATAATGTAGCTTTCTACTGGTGAAAGAATTTTCAAAATCGGTTCAGTAGATCCAGAGATTACCCCTTACAACGTCACAAACTCACAAACTCACAAACCCACAAACTTTACCTCTTTATAATATTAGTATAGATTAAATCATATGTGGATAATTTAACTTCTTTTACAAAAACTAGCCATTTGAGTTTTGGGAGAGTATGACTGCACTTTTGACCCTTGACTGTACATACATATTAGGATTGCTGTAAGATTTTGTGGGTGGAAATAAAGCATTGATTTATTCATAGCATTTAGAGTTTAATTTGGTGGCACTTCATTGTCACATAAAAAATATATATAATTTAAATGGCACGTTTCCTAATAACGGTTCGCCATCCCTGGCGTAGGCCATAAACCCTGTGTATGCACTTAAGTTGCACGGCACGTAAGTTGGCAAGAGTCGTTAGATACGCAGAAGTTGTTTTTTAGGTCTCTTTGGTAGTGACCGTTCTGAGTGCGCGATTGGTTGGTCAGTTGACACAAGGATCGACTGACCAATCGTGTCGCGTTCACATTCCGTCCGCTATATATAGTGGTTGATCAGTTCGCGTAATATGCGGGATCGCCGGGAACGGGAACTGGCGCGAACTTACCCCAACTACGCCAAAACCTTGCCAATTTACATGCCGGGGATTATGTACGAGGTGAAGGCCAAGTGCTTGTACAGAGAGTAACGGAAAGGTGCGATCATTTTAAAATTATTTCTGCCCATGTAAATTAACAACTTTCTCCAAGGAAGTCAAAGACAATTTCCAAAAAAACTGGCCAAGTGCGAGTCGGACTCGCGCACGAAGTGTTCCGTACCATTATCGCAAAAAATTGGTAAAAAATCACGTTTGTTGTATGGGAGCCCCACTTAAATATTTATTTTATACTGTTTTTAATATTTGTTGTTATAGCGGCAGAAATACATCATCTGTGAAAATTTCAACTGTCTAGCAAAATAAATCACGGTTCATGAGATACAGCCTGGTGAGAGACAGACAGACGGAGCGAGGAGTATTAGTAATAGGGTTCCGTTGGGTACGGAACCCTAAAAAGAAATTGGAATTTACATTATAATACTCACAGTGGATCTTTGTGTCTCTGAAGTTGGTTTTGACACTTAACGCGCAAGAAACTGTATAGAGTAAGCGAGATAGGATGATGCGACAAACGTAAGCGAGTGAAAGAGACAGTCATACAATGATAACTTCACTTTCAATATTGACACAAAAATAGCTACTGCGCGGGCTCTTGCAGCCAATTCGGAGACACAAAGATCCGTTGTGAGTATTATACAAAGTTGTCGTCAGCTGACCAAAATTTGTATGACCATACAATTTTTTTTGTAAAGGATTTACTGTGTGTTACTTGGGAAAGGTTGAATATTTACAAGGACAGAAACAGTTTTTAGGGTTCCGTACCCAAGGGTCCAAACGTCTGTCTGTCCGTCGTCTGTCACACATTTTGTGCCGAGGATTTTTTTAACTGCCCATTGACCTTGAAATTTGGTGATAATGTTTATTATTACGTAATATACGTAACTAACAAATACCAATATATTGACAAATTGGTACGGAACCCTAAATGTGTGAAGTCCGACACGCACTTGGCCGGTTTTTCAAATATGATCAAACCTTTGCGTTACTTTCTGAATAGTTCCTATTTATAACCGGCGTACGTAAACCTATTATTACGAGCTGGGGTTCAGGTATAAATTATTACAGCAGACTTCAATTAATCACATTTTTATTACAAAAACACTTAAACAATTCTATTATTTCGCACTATTTTCCTTTTCCGATCGCTCTGTGTCGCTTCCAAATCGAAACTGACTCACGAGTTCACGACGAACCCGACCGCTCTTTATATAGCACGGAGGAAGTTTCTAGAACGTTCAATACTGAAGAATTATTTTCTGAAGAGAATAAGGTTCTTCGAGAAACTTCCAACGACTTTCGAACTCATTGCGAAGATCTTTCGAGAAGATTAGTCCCGCTATTTTATACTAGATGGCGCTACTCGTTACTACTAGTTCTTCTTCTCGACTCTAGACGGTGTTGCCCTACCTTGTAACAGTATCAAAAGGAGTATGTGAGGATCAGAACAGAACAGAACACCTGCTATGTGTCGTTCTGTCATCCGTCTATCCTCCTGGAAAGAAGTCGTGAGTTTATGTATGTTAGTATGTGGATAACCAATCGTCATACTATTTATTATGAAAAAAGGAGTGACCCAAAAAAAGAAAAAAAATCATGAATATTCAACATTTTATTCACAAAGTTAGTAACAATAATATACCAATAAATGTACGTATTACTTAACCTTTTGAGCGCCACGGTCATCCATAGAAGACAACCGTTTCCATGCCCTCCGCGCCACATCTTTATTAGTAGACAATATAATCTTATCGTTTATTACATTAAAATACATGAACAAATGCTTTGTGCGTATTGTTACTATTGCCTAAAATCCTAAACTTAATGTTTTATTTCAATAGGGATCTTTGTTTATATTAAAAACAGAAAAATAATACCAGCCAAAATTTTTGTAGTGTCCCAGGCGCCGTAGTCTTTATAGGAAGACGTCTAGTGCTGTGGTTACTTGATTATGTTTCTAATGTGTCGATATACACAAAAGTTAAAAAAGAAAAAACTTTTGTATCTATTCAAAATGTTGAGTTTTGAAATAAATGCGATCCTTATGGATAATGTACGTAATTTTGCTAGCCCTTACACATGTATTTACTCAAATCTTTTAATACACACAAAGCCGGAATTTGGTTTATACCGATATCGATATTGAAAGATCCCGTCACTACGAAACTAATAGATATCGGTGCCTCGTGCGCCATGAACATCAATAGAAGACAATCTGTGACGTCATAGACGTAAGTGAATCAAGGTCAGTGTGAGATAGTGCTGCGCTGTAATGGATTGATATCGATATAAAAAAAATAATTGTGAAGCTAATTAATTACGTCCGGATTTTTTTTTTAAATCCTACAAACTGTGGACGGTGGAAGCTGAATCCGATTAATACGAGAGTACATCAGACGAAGATTTTGAGTTAGTTTAAATTACTTAACGGTATGAAAAAACAAATAAGATATTTTCGTTCAATAACCTAATTAGCTTGGCGTAAGTAGGTACCTACATTCTAAATTAGTATGATATCTCGGAATACAGAACATACCGAAAATTCTTATTTTAAATGCGATGTATCCAGAAACTAGGCACATAACGTGGCCAAGCAAAATCGATAATAATAATATTAATGTGTGTTTAGCATAAACACAAACATGGTATATACAAAAAATATATAAGAAAATTGAACATACCCATCCCTTATAACCAATGAAAAATTAAGTGCTACGGGCGCCACGGTCTTGATAAGAAGACTACTAGATGACGCCAAAAGACAATAGGGATGTAGCCAACTTCTTATAGCTGAATTGAGTTAAGTACCTATCTGTTTGGTCATTTTCTATAGTGTATTCTGCTTTTTCTTATCACAACTATTTTTAATAAAACAAGATATCGAAATTTGTCATTATTTTATTTATTGAGATATCGAAATAAGTCATTAATTCTATTTTTCTGGAACATTTATAAAAAAAACCTTTACGTAACATTTATCGATACTACAATTACCCTCATCACTACTTTTTGCTGTATATTCGTTATTTTATAGCTTGGCGCTGGGGGACACATCGCTTTCGGTACAGCTTGGCGCTCAAAAGGTTAATGAGATTGTTGCATAGTAAAGAGTCAGTTAAATCGGCCTATTTCCATGTTTCTTTGATGAAGTGCGCGCCTCTTTCGGCGACCGCCATAATGGCACCTTGAGGGTTGCCGGTCGGTTGGGAGGGCATGGATCCAGCGTCAATTACTCGTAAGTCTGAAAGAAAGATATTGTAAGTTTCTGGTTTCTTAAGTTTAGTGATCAACTGGCAGACTTATCAAACAACGCACACGCGTATTTATTGGATGAAACATTATTGTAAGTACTACAGGATTCTAACGTAATAGCGGCACTGTAGTTCGCTACTCGCTCCACCCCTTACCCTCGCTGTCACATGAAATTGCCACTGCTCAGCAACTTATCGTGGTGTAGAGATGCACTGAGATACAATATTTTGAATTTTATTTCGACAGGGGATAACACCTTCAGGCTACCCCTTCGAGGAATACCGACGTCATATGTTTAGACTTACACATAAAAAAAAAACATTGTTTAACTAGACCTAGAGAGGTCTATTACCTTAAGTGAGCGGTAGTTCTTTCAAGGTCCACCAAGTGTTCTTGGTAAGAACAAGTACACGTGTATTATATTATCTGTGACGTAAGTAACTTACTCGTAAGGTTGTACACCCTAAGTTGCGGGTCAATGACCTTTCCGATGGCGTTGGTGGCCAGCTGGTGGTTCTGTGGGTCGGTGTGCACTCTGATCATGCACTCCATCCATTCGTCAGACCAGGTATCAGCCTTCTTGTCGCATACCGTCGTGTATTCAGGGTCTAATTCCACTTTGTATTTCTCTTGCAGTATCTGTTAGGTAGGAAGATAAAATTGGGTAATTAATTATGTGTACATTCCTAGCCAGTTTTTTTTTATCTAGGAACTTAATTACCTTTTTCACCAAAACTAACCTGAAAACTTAATCTAAGAATTTTCAGCTTTCGGCTGATTGAATCGAGGTTTGTAAATCCATCAGTAGAATAAATTCAAGTTACGTTTTAAGTCGGAACCACACTTATGTGGCGTGGCGTGTCGTGGTGTGTCGTGGCGAAGGATCCACCAATCAAACGACTCTGTGTCAGCCTACGTCATAACGCAACGTGTTTTGTAGCCAATCAACTGCGTCAGAAGACGCCACGACACATAAGTGTGGTTCCGACTTTAGGATGATATGATGTTACACCTAGAGGACACGTCGTCGTAGTTTTGCCACTACTGTAAGTACTACATTATAACAAACAACGGAATACAGATAAGGGCATCATTGCTTTTTGTTTCGTCGCCTTCGATGGAATACTCGTAGTGTGAGTATGATAAAACTTTTATTTAGAGGAATTAGACTTTAAAGTTCCTAAATAATCGAATGTCAATTGCTTTGCCTACCTCGCTATTAAATATCTTGCGCAAGTATTGGAGGCCTTCCTTGATGATCTCCATGTCTTCTGGTTCAGAGAAGAAGTTGGGGTAATAGAGCGCCTGCTCGAAGGGGTCGGTGGAGTTGATCGTCACCCAGCCGACGCTGCGCGGGAGTAGGGCCACTGCGTTCGCTCTGGAAACGAGAGTTATGCGGTTTTAGTGGGGTTAAAAGGCATTTCGTGGCTGATTGCAGACGGCGTGTCGCTGCAAGAGTGGATTCTACCTATTTCTAGGCAGGCGACGGATGTGTCGTATCCCTAGCCACGGAAAGTATTTCATCAGGCATGGAGTAGGCTACGAAATCTCATCATCAATATCAATCAAACAATATCAATCATCATCAAACATTCAAAAGTCGTTTTTGTACAAAGAAAACACAAAAAAAAAATCGGGTTGATAAAGGATAACCAACAGGACCCATGTTCAACATAAAAATTGTGCGTAACTTGAAGTATTGCTCAGTTTTTGGTTCATCGCAATCAATTCACGTTATCACTGATAATATAATACTAGCATACAGATTCAAAGAAATTCAAAGAAACCGTGCCGACGTAAGTAGTTACGTCGGCACGGTTTCTTTGTTATCGTCTTTCATCTGATTATACAGATTATTATTTGTAAATCGATCGCGGTAGGTTCCGATTCACCGCTATAGATATATCACATCTGTATCCGGAACCGAACGCGATCGATGAATAAAAAATAAACAGTATAATCAGTACAGTACGTCGGCACGGTTTCTTTGTATGGGATGTGACACCACTGACGCTATCAAAAGATATTTGAATTAAAAGTGTTAAAAACGGAAAATATCATAACACACGCAATTCAGATACTCGGACAGTTGAACTCCATATTCGATAGATGATTCGATGTGCATTTGACGTCATTTTCTGAATGGCGGAGTCTAAATTCTCCGCGGAAGAATGACCATAGAAAGAAGTATTGGTAGGTAAGTAGGGTAGGTATAAAGGCAGGTAAGTAGGCTAGGGTAGGCAGTTGATGGGAGCGAAGCCGCGGGCCCAACTAGTCTTAAGTAGTCTTTCATAATCAGAGAATATCCACATGGACAGGAGAATGGAGGCTCATGTCGAACTTCTACCGACTATAACCCAGGAGAGGTTTCTTTATGTTACCATGAGTCGATTTGCGGTTCCTCCGTGTTAAATGTTTACCCAGGTTCGTTTGGTTACATTTCGGATCAGTACTAGTCCTAAAATTAAAAATTTATGTAAGAATTTCATTAAATTGCAATTTGATTTTGCACGCCGTTAAAACGGATTTTAGCACTGCAATTTTATGAAATGAACACCTCTGTAAACACCATGTTTCTAGCAAATAAATATTCTATTCTATTCTACAATGCCTCATTTTCAAAAAAGATGGACTAGGAACGACGTCAGTCTTCCTTATTTAATACCGGAGTTAACTACTTTGAAACTATATTGGTTAAGTTTTCAGACTACTTTTAACTTTTCTATGATCTATTTTACTTTAAAATTTTCTGCTTACGATACGTTGTATCCAGAGCTGGAGCAGCCTCCGGCTTTCTCACCAATCACACCAGTCTTAGAGCATTCAGCGTAGAGGCCGTTGAAAAAGAACTGCAGGTCTGGTTGCTTCTTGCTCTTGTCAGCGTAGCTTGAGTACAGGAGACCTGTGAGCTGTGGATAGCAGTAAATATTGTATTAGGGAACGTTCCCATGTGATCCGTTTAGTAGGGGGATGTGGTCTTCAAATTACCACACTTGGTCACGGGAGCTTAGGTTTTCGTCTCATAGTAAATATCACCTAGCCATTCGACTGTTTATAAATAGGCCACGCTTCTATAAATAAGTTTGTTACATAAGTTTTTCTTCATAATATATATTTTTTTTACTTGTCATTATAGATATGCACGCACTCTTGGCGTCACGCGGCAAACTCCGTATATAAATCCAAATATTTTTCTTTAACTTTTTGTTTGCTAAATAATTGATTTTTATCAATTACTACGTGAAAACTAGATGTGGAGGGGTCTTGGCATGTACTACGTACTACGGGTGGTCATCGAGGGGAGGGAGGGGTTTAAATATTTGAGAAAAGTGGGTCACGTTACTACGTACGTACGACCATGGGTACGTGCCCTTATACATGGTGTTTTTAATTTAATCAACAGCGGAATAGCTGATTTTCGTTTTAAATTACAGAGTTGATCACGTAGTAAAATTTGACTACAGGTATTCATGATTTACCACGTCCATAGCCTAAAAATAGCCTAGACTCTAGGCTAGGAATAAGACCTTTTGGGTCCTATTGACCATATATAGATTTAATGTACTCGGTCACGTTAACGTAAACATTCTCTTATGCAAAATTTGTATAAAGAAAAAGCGGTCTCCCTTGTTTTTTTTTGTAAAAACTCGCACTAAGCCCACTGTACCTACGTATAACTGATGATGTTCCTCGAAGGTCAAATGACGGTTAAACCCATTTCATCACGTGTTACGAGTACAATGTCAAGTTACCTTCCTACAATTTGTTGAATGATACAAATCAGTATCTAGCACGTGTTGGGAGCAACCCTATTTCCAATAAACGGGTCCAAATCCAGACTACTAACCTACTGCAAATTTAAGGAAAAATCTTAAAACGTTTCCTAGCCAGGATATAGACGCTAGACATCAGTGTTCTGCGGCCGTTCTCTGACCAGTCAAAACTTTCATGACTCCACTGTGAAGATGGGATAGCGCTCTTCGTCTTACATAGCTCTGTCTCTCTCTCCCACAGTGTTACCACGATTGTTTTGACACGTGAGAGGCCCCAGCAGTCGCGCTTGAGAACACTACACCAACTAGTTACTACTAATTTGGCTAGTGAACATTCATATACTTTCCATCAAAATAAAATTTGAGAAATCTTACCTGAGTAAGTCCCGTAGAAGTCATAGGCCCTTCATTCAGCAGCAGGAAATCTGTCAAGGCAGCCCAGTCCAGAGCCTGAGTGTTGTTCACTGCAGTCAGTATGAAGTACAAGGCGGCTCCGCAGTGGTTCTTGAGGGTTTTTCCAACGGGCAGGTCGGCTAGCACAGGGATACCTAAGGGTTCCAGGACTTCTTTTGGTCCTACTCCAGAGTGCATGAGGATTTTCGGACTGGTTAAGGATCCAGCACTGAGGATAACCTGTAATTGATTTAGTCAGAGATTTTTTTAAATATGCTTTATCCTAGACCTTTTGTAAAATATAATATCAGAGGCCGATTTATTAATGAGCTTTCCAAAGGGTTGTTCTTCAGTCATTGCGTCGACGTTCTTTAATAAGCACCATGTAGGAAAAGCATCTCAATATCTGCATCATCTCATCAACTGCTTTCATTAAGTAATTTATTAAATTTAATTCAGAATAACTTCATCAAATATAATGTGCCCTAATATCGTTTTGCCCAGTATGTGTTGCGGTTGGGGTACGTTCACACAGAACATCCGTATTTCCAGGATTGTTTTTAACGGATTTGTCGTTACTGGGGGTAATGTTCACACCACATTTAGTCAGTGTACCACCACTTTCAAACCAAACAGTTCAGTATTTGAATACTGTTGTGTGTGTGAACTCATTCATACAACTACGTACCTACGACTAGAAAACCGACAGGCTTGCAAACGTATTCAAGGCTTTGGAGTTTTGAATCGACCAGTGTATAGTTGCCTATCAGCCTCTTGGGCCGGCTGTCAATTGACTCAAGTGCATCAAGTTGGTATTTGGCAGATCCGTCCCAGAGGTAAGAGCAGTACTCCATGCATGACCGAACTTGCGCTTTATACAAGTTGAACAGCTGTTCAGGCGTGAAGTACCGTCACACCTTTGCAAGGATCTACAACTTTTTTGCAGCCAACTGAGCCTTCGCGTCAATGAATGGACCAAAATTGAGGGTTGATGTCAACGTTACACCAGGAAGGTTGAGATGGTTCGTTATCAGCACGGTTACACTAAGGAAAGATGGAGCCAGGTGGAATTGACTCTTTTTTTGCGGGAAAAAGATACGCCTGGGTCTTAGCAGCATTAAAACTGACTAGATCGGCATTGCCCCATTCGGAGACTGCCTCCAAAGACAGATTCAAGCGCCCAACCAATGGCCTCCTGAAGAGAGCGAACCTGAGGCCCATCTCCCAGCAACAGTGCGTGTGTCATGTTGTCTGCATACCCAAAGGTTCCGGGTTTTAGCAGGTCATTAATGTGCAGCAAGAACAATTAAATTTCAAAAATCAAAATCGGAGTCATCCGTTTAGGAGTTACGATTTCACAGATAGATACACAAACCCACAGTACACGTCAAATTTATAACACTCCTCTTTTTTCGCTAATACACAAACACTCAGGTACACACGTCAGATTTATAACAGCCCACTTTTTCCGTCGGGGGTTAAAAAGACAAGCGTCTCTTACCTCTTTAGTAGCATTAACAGTCCTCGTATTGCCGTTTTTGTCAACGTATTCTACTCCATAGGCTGTGGTGCCGTCGAATAGCACCCTAGTGACGTGGGCATAGAGTTTCACGTCAAGATTAGGACGCACGGACTTAGGTTCCAGGTATGCGCGCGCTGTGGTGTAGCGCTGGCCGTTGCTGAAAGGCAGAAGATATAATATTAATTATTCACAGCTTGGCTCATCGCCGCAAGGTTGCCTGCTTGTCGGTCTTCTACAGACTGTATTTCGGTGAGTGTGCACAAGAACTCCACGACCTCATCCCACCAGCCCCCTTCTACCATCGGACATCTAGACGCACTGCAAGTTACCATCCTTACCTTGTTGCCATTCCACCAATTCGCACCAAGCGCTTCCAAACATCCTTCATAATGCGCACAGCGAATGAATGGAACTCACTACCTGCGTCTGTGTTTCCGAACGCATTCAACCCGAATCTCTTCAAAGTTAGAGTAAACAGGCTCCTTCTGGGTAAGCTCACTCCATCGTCGACTCTGTCTCTGTCACTTATGACTTAGACTAGAGTCAAGAGCAAACCCATCTCAAAAAAAAAAACTCAACTTAATTTGCTAGCACTTTTGAACTTCGAAGTTTTAGGTTTATAGAGACAGTCCTCAAAAAACCGGCCAAGTGCGTGTCAAACTTCGCACATTTAGGGTTCCGTACCAAACCCCAAAATCATTTGGGTTGTTATAGGAAAATTGTGGGAATTTTTAAGAAAAAGTCTAATTTTTATCAATATTTTGGTGTTTGTTAGTAAAATTTATATCATAGCAAACATTATCACCAAATTTCAAGTCCATAGGTCAATGGGAAGTTAAAAATTCTTCAGAACAAAATTTTGTAAAAAAAGCTGATTTTAGTGGCTTCTCATTTCTTTGTTTTCCAATATTTTTTAAACCAAAAAAATACAGTATTTATCTACTCAACGAGTTCTAAACAAAGATACTCCCTCGATTGGGTAGGTCAACATTTTTGTTTTGCCCCCCCCCCTTTTGCTGTATGATAATTTGTATGGCTTTGGGTCAACAAGATGCTTATACTGTGAATTGAAACTGTGAATTTGAAGTCTGTAGTTCCAACCGTTAGGCTGTAAAACCTGTGTGACAGACGACGGACAGACACGTGGGTGAGAGCAATAGGGCTCTGTTTGGACCTTTCGGGGTCCGTACGATCACTAAAAAGAAAATGCATACGGTTGAAAACGTGATAAATACTATACTTTGAACCCTGCTTTGTCAAAATCGCTAATAAGGGTGCTGTTCTACCAGATATGTGCTTGGCGATGCTAGAGGAAAAAAGACACCAATGAGCGAAGCCAATGAGTTCATTACATTTCTAGCCTGGCTTAGCGCAGCTCTGGTGGAAAAGGGCTCCTAAAAAGGGCTAATAGAGCTAAGTATTTGTACATTATGCAACAGAGAATTCTCAACCCTAGAAATGTATCAAAAGCGACATCTATGGACAGGAGGATGTACTACGATGTTTACGTGCGCCGCGTGTCATCGCTGTGATATCAATGAAACTTAACTTCAAACTAGAAATAAAAAATCAGACGGCGCTCATGCAAGCGACCGCTAGGTAATATCCTCAAGTCGGCCGTGACGTTTATAACATATTATAAAAATTAGATTATGTAGAAGATTGAGGGCAGGTAAGCTTATAATTTTGTTAAAAAAACATGACATAGCATCATAATGATAAATGATTCTATTTCTGTAAGTTGGTTTGTACAAACACTTTTACATGTCGATCATATTTTTAAAACTAGATGAGGTAGGCGTTTCCTATCTGACTACTCGGCGAAGAAAGGCCGAAACAAACTCTGAGGTCACAGTCTCTTTTAAAGTCCAGACAATATTTTGGTTAGATCATGTGAAGACCATGTAGACTGATGTCTGAAATGGTCTTTTGAGGAAAGAACTAGCCAGATTGAGTGGACCTGTCCAGTCAGTGCACGCATTTGTCAATAACCGAGCAGCTCAACTCAGAATTTAAAGAGCTCAACGATTCGACGAACAATACCAAAGAAAGGACATTCGGGTAGGCCGCATAAACTACTCAAACTGCCAGACCATGATTAAAAACTAAGAAAATTAAAAAAAAAAGAATGATCCACATAGTTTTCACATTCACAATAATTAAAATAAAATAATACTTTAAAAAGTAAATATTCTTGACATCGCAAGAAAACACACAACAGAATACCGTACGACATTACACTATGAAAATAGCTAAAGTATACTAAACGGGCTGTCTCTATGTCAGTTAAATTACGAATTTTTCTAACAGCATATGCTGCGGAGCTTAGCTTCTTTGAGAATTTATCTATATGTGGACCCCACTGAAGCTTAGCATCCAAAGTTAAGCCTAAGAATACTGTGCTATTTCCAGGATTCAATTCTTTGCCCTTTATCAACACATCGGTTTTCACCTGCCTAACGTGAGGTAGGGTAAACTTAATGCATTTGGTTTTTTTTTTCATTAAGAAGTAAATTATTAACATTGAACCAGTGAACTACTTTCGAGATCGCGCTATTTACATCGTCAGTAACCAGCTGCTGACGTTTAAGTTTAAACAAAAGTCAAGTATCATCCGCAAACGTGTTGTTTGCGGATGATACTTCCTTACTTGTATATCATGGTTATCCTTTATGAGGTAAGGCAAGTCATTAATATAAATAAGAAACAAGAAAGGACCAAGAATCGAGCCCTGTGGGACTCCCATTGTTACCATAGATCCAGGAGATCTTTTTCCATTAACGTCAACGGTTTGAATCCTATTTCTCAAATATGAAGTAAGAAGATCCAGAGCGCTGTTCCGGATCCCGTAGTGGCGGAGTTTCCTGATTAGCGTTTCATGAAAAACACAATCAAATGCCTTGGAAAAATCACAAAAGATTCCCAAGGCATCGCATTTATCTTCCCATGCATTATAAATATGTCCTAAAAGCTCAACACATCAGTGTTGAATGACCCCTTGTAAAACCGAACTGCTTGCTACGTAGTTATTTATGTATGTTTATTAAAAAATCTTTGCAAGGCGTTAAAGATTGTAGCAAGAGATTCGATACGAAACTTTTGTAACTTGGCAAGGGGGCCGCAGATGGTAAGCGATGATGTATTCGACGACGAAGCGCGCTTGCCTAGACGTAACCTATTCACTCTTGACTTGAAGACCCCTAGATTGTATCTAGCTATCGGGAAACACAGACTCCAGCAGAGAATTCCACTCCTTAGCTGTACGCATAATAAAAGTAAAGTGCAGAAGTAGTATACTATGTGCTATTCCAGACCAGGCTGTAATATATATCTGTGATTCTGTGCCAAATTTTATCCAGATACTTTCAGCCGGTCTGGCGTGATTGTGTAAAAATATCCGCTCATCAATCCAAACTTTCGCATTCATAATAGTAAGATAATACTCACTCATTAAAAGTTTGTGCTATGGTGAACCCCACAGGAGTGTTGGGGTTGTTCATGTCCTTGATGAACGGGATGCCCGTCTGATTGATGGCTTCGATCAGATCCTGGAGTTCCGGAGGCTGGTAGTTGAACTGGATCGGAAAATACAAATTGTTATATATTTGTTTTGAACTTATATGACTCTGCTTTAATCCGTGTTTTTCTGACAGAATTTTTGTTAATTGACAGAACCATGATCAAGGCAGGAATATTTTTTAAGTCGGAAATCACGTAGAAATTAATTTCTTATTACCTACTTCAAGCCTAAATTAAGGTATTTATATGTTATGGAACAAATGATTAATACGGCATTATTCATAATGCCCAGACAATTTGAAAAATGCCTAAAGTAGGCAATATGCTAAATACTATTTAATTCAATATAATGCAGCAGCGGTCCTATTATTAGAATATTACTGATACTAATAAAATTAACCTTTCCATTAAGATCACATTTTTTCTTCAAGTTTCCTGTACCTAGATAAGTACGGCTGTTCAGTAGGCACTGACCATTGCTCTATTGAGTTTGAGAATCTAGTATTCATTCACAGGCTAAAATGCTTGATCGTTTACCATCGGGAGAGATCGTGATCAATCGTGAGACTATCAATAATACATTTGACTATACGTACCGTTTGGATAGGCATTTTTCCAGTTGTCGAGTGGTATTCCGCACTGACGAGTGTCCCAACTTGCCTGTTACCTTCTGCCATGTCCATGAAGGGTTTGAGTTCGTCCCAGGACCAGCCCTCGGCTCCTGCTGCTACCCAATCATCGTAGTCCGCGGGGTGACCACGGTGGAACATCATGCCGTTAAGTTGACTTGTTCCTCCTGCACGCAAAATAAGGGGAGTGTGTTTTAAGATACACTTCGTATATTTTTGGCTTCATATTTTAAACCTGTACCTGCAGCCTAATTGCGTATGTGAATTCGGCAAGGTAAAGGATTTGAACCCATCAATCGACCAATCACATGCGAGACGAAAGACGAGATGGCGGACGGCCTGGAGTTAAACCGTTTTTAGACAGAAAAGTCACGTTTCGAGTTCATTCTAAGAAAATCTAAAGATAAATAATAAAAAAAATCGTTACCTAAGCCTTTTCCAAGCGGCCACTGGCAACCCTGGCCATCTTGATCGAGGCAATAGTTGTCGGGAACGGTGCGAGCTCTCCAGTCCACCTCCCCGTTGCCACTGAATGCCCTGTAGAATGACGGAACTCGCACTCCCAGTGGCGCCGGACCGCCTGCCTCTAGTAACAGCACCTGGGGTAAAATAACCTGCTGTATTTTGTTCTCCGGAATAGTGGGAGTCTACAAGTAATGGGCTAGATTCTGAATTAAGTTTTTTTGAGTTCAGAACGTGTCAAACTTATATTTGAATGTCAAAATTTGTCTGTTTGCCTGGTTAAAGTAGACTTGGACAAATACTCAACTTTAAATTCTTAATTCAAATATCGGGGGTTCATTTGTTGTTACCATTTACTAAGACCTACACAAAATTTTACAACAGCACATACACACAATTTTACAACAGCACATACACACAATTTTACAACAGCACATACACACAATTTTACAACAGCACACACACACAATTTTACAACAGCACATACACAAAATTTTACAACAGCATATACACACAATTTTTAACAATACCACTTTGCCTGACCCGGGAAGTAGCGGTTGCAACCACTAGACCAGACATATTTTCTGCACAAAAAAAAATCAATTCACTTACAGTATGTTCCCAATTTTCACTCAGTCTAGCAGCTACAATGGACCCGGCAGACCCAGCGCCCACGACGATGAAGTCATAAGCCTCCTTTGTTTCCTGCACCGACTCGATCCTCTTGCAAGGCGTGGAGATGCTGCAGCGCCCCCACAGATACCCTTGCAGGAGCATCATGAACATGAAGTTGCCGCTGCATACTGAGGAGTTGACAAGAGATGGTCCCTCTTCGACTATGGGGCAGCCACAATTCTGGGGGAATAACGTCATAAGTAGACTTTAACAGCATTATTTATTTTAAACAAAATAACCATATGATTAGTGTTAAGTGTAAACTAATCATATTATGGTGATATTGGTTCCTAATTCAATTTTTCTATAGAGAATTTGAATTAAGAATCTGCTAATCAGTATTTAAAGTAATCGTAAAGTAATTTTTATATAATTATGGCCTCATGTGTCAGGTGACTTGTTGATTGGGGAAGCAATTAGTTGGGAAGATAATTGAAAATTATAGTGTTACTAGCGTATGCAAAAGAGTATAGGCCGGTTTCTATATTTTTAACCGACTCCCCAAAAAGGAGGAGGTTCTATGTTCGACTTAGTTTTTTTTTTTTTGTATGTTCACCGATTACTCCGTCAATTGTGGACCGATTTTGAAAATTCTTTTTTTGTTTGAAAAAGTATGTTCCGAAATTGGTCCCATTTTAATTTGGTGAAGATCTGATGAAGAACTTCGGAGATATACAACAGAACTCTTCAATAAATAACAGCAAATCTCTCGGGATTGCTGCAATCGCATTTCTGTTTATTGTTTATACCATTTCATAACATAACATCACGCCAGTACGCTCTTAAGGGGTACGCAGATCTCTCATTTCACCGGATATGTTCAAGTTTCATGAAATCTATTTTGGCGTTAAAGTTACCTTACTAACTTGCCTATTAGGTACATACAACTAAAAAGTGAAAAATAAAAAACTTTTTGCAAAAAAATACTACCGACTTCCAAATACTAAACTACAAAGTGAAAAATAACTTAATTTTTTGAAGTCGGTGTCCATAACGCAAAAAATGGTACCTACGAAAGACACCGACTTCAAAAAATTAAGTTATTTTTCACTTTGTAGTTTAGTATTTGGAAGTCGGTAGTATTTTTTTGCAAAAAGTTTTTTTTTATGACAGATTTTCAGGCCAAAAGAAGAGTTTGACAAAAGCTCATAATATCATAATTCTTAATTCAGATACGGCTAGGTAGGTACCTAATAGATACTGCAAGCTACTAGAATTAGCTATTGTGTGGTAAAACCTCTAGAACACCTCCTACCTAGCTGTCAACTTTATCCTAAACCCACTCGGTTGGCAATTAAATAACTTTTATTTAAATTTGATAGGTACTCGCCCGAAAAACCCGGGGTTTTATTTTAGCAGAAGGTAAAAGAAAATTTAAAAAAAACTCACCTCGGCGGCTAAAACCATGTTGGTATTTTACTAAAAGCTGCTCCAGAAAACCTACAAAGAAGTGTAATAATTAACAAATTATTCCACTCGAACTATTTACGGTTTTATCACATCACATCATCAGCCTACTAATGTTCCCACTGCTGGGACACAGGGCACAGGTCCTCCTCTCTGTGAGAGGGGATGGGCCATAATCCACCACGCGGGTCCAGTGCGGGTTGGTGGATGTCACATGTCTTCGAATTTTTGGTTCTACGACATGCCGGTTTACTCACGATGTTTTCCTTCACCACAAATTACACAAAGTAAAGCGCCTGCCTGGGTTGGAACCCACGACCTACAAATTGTAAGTCGCGGCCGATACCACTGGGCCACCACTGCTCGCCTTTTTTGTATACGGTTGTATACAAAAAATAAACAGAGGTCTCTTTTTATAATAATTACCATAATCTGTTACTATGTGGTTATTCGTTCGTGTTGAAATACTGCAGTTAATATAGGCAAATCGTAAAATGACCAACAGCCAAGCGCCAGTGAATTCGGCAAGGCAAAGTTTGACCGCCATCAATCGACCAATCACACGCGAGATGAAAGACGCGATGTAGATTTCCATCTATGTGATTGGTCAATTAATGGCGGTCAAACCTTTTGCCTTGCCGAATTCACTTACGCAATAAGGCTGCAGGAATTTATTTATTTATTAAATCTTTTTTTGTCTGGAAGGACTTGGGGGAGGTCTTTGCCCACCAGTGGGACAGTAATAGCTACACATAAAAAAAAACTTCATGCTCTAGTAAAAACACTGTACAAAGGCGGACTTAATAATTAATACCTTTGGGTTAGATTCTGAATTAAGTATCTCGAGTTAAGAACGTGTCAAAGTTTAACAGATTTCCAGGCTAAAGTTGAGTTTGACAAATACTTACCTTCAACTTAATTCAGAAATGGGTTTGCCTTACTTAATTTCATAACCAAGATTGGGATGAGAACGATTTAAATGTAAATACGGGCAATTTTTTAATAAAGAGAGTCACCGCGGCCCTGGCTCAAGCAACTGAAGGAACACGGGTGGGCTTTAGTCAGTAAAAGTCTGACACGCCCTTCCGCCTCACCCAGGGAAGGAGATGTCATTGGATGAATTATCAAACAAAAAGAAAAATCTTTTGAAACCTTCTTACATTTTAATTATTACATTGAAAAATTTCAGTAATTATATTAGCAATTTTCTTAGTATTCCAACTAAAACACGTATATTGGATTCATTCCAACTTAAACCATTCGACGTTTATTTTCAAAAGAAAACCTTTAATGTAACAAAGGTACATACTAATCTAATAAAAGCGTGTTAAAAAGGCCTTGGAATAGACCGTCATGGCCTGAAGGGGTAAAGGGCCGATTAATTCAAACGGAGAAGATTAAACGGTAAAGAAACCTTCGTATGGAGTCAGATTTCTGATAACTAGAAAATCGAAGACATGTGAACTGATTGTACCAATCAGCAAAGGGCCGGGCGTGATGGATGGGAGTAGGCTGTTCCCACTACCTCTAACAAATTCGAGGCCTGTGTCTCAGCTACAAACACATTATATGCTCATTATGCATAAGTACAATAAAGAACTATGAGATAAAATAAAAAATCACCTTATCCTTTAAATATGCTGAATTTAAGAACTCAATTTCCACTTTAAAAACTTTTTGGTTCTGATGGTAGACCCACCCCGTTCTTACTCGAACTGAAACTAACCTTCCAGTTCTGCTCCTTAAATACAAACATAAGGAAGAGTGCAAATCAAAATGACTTGAACAAAATTGCGAATAATCACAATAAAGTGATCTAGTAGTAGGTATTCAAAGATAAGATTGGTTTGTTTAGATAAATTTTGTGTAAGCCATAAGGATTAATTTTATCATGAAAACAATCGTAAAAACTAGTAGGTATGTAAGTGAAGCAGATACGATTTTTCATAATGACTGGATAATCACAAATTCATACATAGCATTGACGAGTTCGCTACGTCTGCGAGGATTACAGATAAGTTGCCAAAGATTTTGGAGTGGTCTACGAGATAAGGATTCATCATTCCAGAAAATGTAATAGTTCCATTATCTTGCTGATTATCTTTTACCTCTGTCGATAAAGAAAAACAAAAAAAAGGAAATTGCCTTGAAGAATTGTCAAACTTAATGACAGTGCGCATGGGCAGGGCCCATTGCTCGAAGATCGGATGTCTGAAGCGGAAAAGTTTAGAGGCCCTACAATAAGCTCTTCATAGACCACAATGGAAATAACTTTGCTCTAAGAGCACATGGTAGAACCCCTGGCGTTGCGACCGCGGATCGGAAGACACGGCATTGGAGGCCCCTGATTAGGTGGGCCGTGCTGTGGATCGTGGATGCAAGATGCACAGGACCATTTGGATTTGTACTGATAAAAGGACCTGGTGCTATAAGTTTCATAATATTTTTTTCGCCTTTTCTTGTGTTCATCAATATGATGGACCCTAATCTTAATACAATCTAGCCTTATATATAGACGAATAAGTAATATAATTGTAACCTAAACTATTACATTGTCTTTACTTACCATGTGTCCAATAGCGCTTTTCTTATTATCTCTATTAAGGCGAATACACTTCATTCTTTGTTTGGGTGGCTTTTTTTTACGTGACACTATTCACATTCACTAACACTAGACACTAACTCAAACGGTTTTGTTCTTTTTAGTCTTCTAACTATGTTTATGTGGTCGAGAAGCTGGATTGCCTCGACGTTCACATGCTGATGAAGTCTCTTTTCGTGAGCTTCTGCAAATTTCTGGATTACTTTTTCGATGATCTCAACTTTTAAGTCCCGATGGAGGTCATTCTTTCGTATGTACCAAGGTGCATTTACAATTGCCCTTAGCACTTTGTCCTGGAATCGTTGTATAATTAATATATTGCTCTGTTTGGTGCAGCCCCTTAGTTGAATACCATAAGTCCAAACTGGCATCAGAACTTGTTTGTATAGCAACAATTTGTTTTGCACGGACAGCATAGTGTTTCTTCCAAGCAGCCATATATCGGAAGTCCAGTTCTTCCTTGTTTTGCTTGGCTTGGGCTTTCCAGCGTAAATTTGCGTCAAGGGTCATTCAGTAATATTTGGCTGTATTCTCGTATGGGACTTGTTTATGATTAATATAAACTGGAGAATACTGTCCCCATAGCCTGATGTGTCAATACTATCAAAGTTCGACTGTAAAAAAGGGACAGATGTAAACAAGTCATATACATGTAAAGTATATAATAAATAAATAATACATGTCGGGTTTAGTCAACAGAACGGACGTCAAAAAAATGCCCCCAGGCAGCAAATCTAGAACAACTACGCATTGGCGCGCTTTTTCTAACCGTGGCGGGACAGCAGATGAGTACTGCCCGCCTTGGGGCTAAGACGCCGTAGAATCAGTGTTGATCCGTAATATTAGTAAGCTAGATTGTAACTGTGAGTTGTGCCTATTTGAAAAAACCCAGTTACGGGGTCTCATTGCTAAGAAAGAAAATTTGGTTCAAATAAATCCTACTAGATGGCGCGATATGCACGTATCTGTTATTGAATGTGTGTAAAATTCACATTTTCTGGAATTGAACATAAAAATTGTATGTTCTTGTTTAATCAACTCTCCTAAGTACAAAATTTTGGAATATTAGGTTCTTAATTCACATTTCAAAGATTATTTTAACGGATCATTTAGAATTGATGCCAATAGATGGCGCATTTTTTAATTTCTGAGGCATTCCACTCGATTGTTAAAATTTGCATTGTAACACATTTCGGTGCAAAAATACTGTGAAAACGTGGAAATAAATACTATAACACGAACCTTCACTGTATTTAAAGAAAAAATATTCACTAACCTAGTAAACCCTTTTACTTGCAAGTTGCTGCTAACACTATCTATCTAATACCGTGAAACAGAACTGAACGCATTCGATATATAAAAAATAACAAGATTAATCAGATGAAAAACGCTAGTTACGTTGGCACGGTTTCTTTGTATGGGATGAGGCATCTGTATGCTAGTATTATATTATCTGTGACCCAGTGTATCGAATAACTTGTGTAATTTCATTTTTACGTTTGTACCCACCGACCTGCCCACACACTATGTCTTAACCTATCCTGACTTCCCGATGGTTTGCATCGATCGGCCAGCCTTGATGCGACATCAGAAGTGGGATTCAGTAGTGCTAATGAGATCACACGTAAAAACAATGCTAGTAAAAATGGCGTTTACATCCTTGCAAAAAAAATACGGTATTGTTTATCCGGGAACAACGTGGGAATGATTTAAAGAATCGTCGAGTTTTCTGCGACTACCATCAGTCTTGAATAATGAAAAACCAGTCCGGAGCGGAGCATCAAGGAGGCTGCTGAACCAAGGAGCTGGACAGGTCAAGTAGAAGCGTGTGGACGTGTGGAAAGATCCATACGCACTGATCTTTATGCCAATCTGGTGGGTCGTTTTCATTTTGTTATAACTATGGCCAAGAGTGTTCATTATTCAAAATTCTGTTTTGTGTACGGTATGGCGGTCAGTGGATCGTCGGGGTGTCCCGTGTCAGGTCATTATTTCATGTTAGTTATTGCTGATCAAGTTGTAGTGTTGCTGAAGAGTTATTATTCTACTATCACTGGTAATGGTCCTTAGCTGACTATTATTGTTCGGATTTTAGAGCGATGTAGTAGCATTGCCGTACCGAACACATCATTCTGGAAGTTATGATAATACCAAATAAAATATTTTGATTATTTTTAATAATGTGATAGTTTTATGCAGTGAGGGTTAAGTTTGAGAAGAAGCATGGTATTCTTCTTTTCGAGTCAGGGAGCCAAACTATCTGGAACGTGGTAAACCCTACGAACGTGGTAAACCCTACAAGGCCTCGTTAAAGAGTTGAGACTTAAATTGCCACTGACGTTATATCATTTGGGACGCTGTAATGTGTGGTTCATGTTTTGGACAAGGGCTCTGCACTCGCATTCGGTGTCCATAATAACCCATTTCGCCTTGCCGGCTTAGGTTACTAGACCGCTGCACCGGTTAATTTCCATCAAAGCTGTGTATGGTTAAGATAACCGTGTGAAAATGTACTGTCGTAATGTTTTTCATGTTTCAGATACTAAACTGCATCGCAGTGAAGCCTTTGCTGCAGGCTAGCGGTTCAGATGCTGAATACGAAGGTTGACGTGTCAACATCTGAGAGTTTAAGACCAATGGCAGGCTAGCAGTTCGTAGGTGGTAGCCGAACGTTATGACAACAGCTGTGAGGTCGATGGCGCGCAAGTTTGGAGTGGAATACTCGATGAGCCGCTTCATTTTATTTCGATAGTGATTTCGAATGTTCGAGTTTTAAGAGTGTTCAGGTTTGATCACTTAATTGGTAGTGGTTATACCTAGCACTGTCACTAGGTAATTAAGACACACTTGGTAAAAAGCAAGTAGTTAATGAGTTTCCTATTGGCCGTATAGTTTCTACATTTGGTTCGGTACGAAATTAAGATGAGATATCCTATTAGAAGGCGCTGAGATATCCAAAGCTGTGCAGTCACAACTAGTGATTTTCAGTGGCAAAGCGAGTTAGTAATGTCGTTAGGCCAACGAAATTGTATCGAGTTAGTAACGGTACTGGTCATTTACGTATATTCAGAACAGATCTTATGTTGCGTAACGATTTACAACCACTGTCTTCAGATCTGAATTCACTTGCTTACTTTCAATGTAAAATTGTGATAGCAGTAGATCTCGCGATCGTTTTCCTTCCATCAAAACTGAATTAGTGCGCGATAGTAAAGGGTTACTGTTGATAATCTGATTTTAACGATATTGATTCGAGTTAATTCATGAAGCTCGTTAATATTATCAGGGTTAGTGGCTTCCCTTTTATTATAAGTTGGTATGTTCCAAAATCTTTAAGTAAAAAGCGCGAATCTTATGAGAAGGATTCCCGATCACCAAGTTCCTTGAGAATTTGACATCATGATTGATGACAGTGTTAGTGAAACCAAATCTGAATAACATTTCTACTCATACAACAAATTCTGGACCGCACATCATGAGTAACATGTGGCGATGGGTCTTTGAAAAGTTTGCATAAATTGAGTGTTTATTGCCTTTGAATTATGGTAAAGAGTAACAGCATCGTTATTATTACTTTGTTTAGTTGTTGAACTTGTTGATCGTCGGATATTTTTCTAATGAATAGTGTTGTGTGGGCAACTCTAGTACAAAAACGAAATGGGCCCTGTATTAAGTCCGTGATAGGGTGATTATGACAAGACAGTGATAGTTATACACTGAAAGCTTTAAGTAGTAGTAGTAAGTAGTTTGTAGGTTAAGGAAGATGCCAGCGGTTCATGTACCAGTCGATATTGATTTCAAAAGGATTTTGATGATAATGAGCGTCGATAGTGAGTAATTGAGTCTATCGGCCGTATTATGTTTGACCGTACCAGTAGATTCTGGTGAAGGTCGGGGTCTAGAGAGACCGTTGTGTTAGAGCAATACATTTTCTAACATAGGCAGACTAAATCTCTGTGTGAACAGGTTCTGTGTTCAGAGAGTTGAGTTGACTCGACATCATGGGGATGTGCGAGTAGAGCAATTGTGATCGCTAAGAGATAGCTTAGAGAGCTATTAGATAGCTAGGAGAGCTATGTGATGGCTGAAGATCGTGAATAAGATATCCGGGTTTCTTTTGTTTCATTTAATGTGATTTAATGACTATCAGTGGTACTTGGATTTTGTAATCACGAAGATTAGGTGCATTTAGGTACCAAACCGATGATAAAGTTGCTATTTTCTTTAAATTACTTGTTCCTTACAAAAGTGAACAGATATTTAAATGAATCATAATTGTTTGTTTCAAAAAGTTTTCCCTCTCACCTAGAGTCTGAGTCAGGATTGGACGAGTGAATACTGTTTGGTAATTTTGTATGGTTTAGAAAAACATTCCTTGTATGATGGGAGATTGGCAGGATGGAGTAGACCAAGAAGACGTGTGGCGCAAAACGACATGAGGTGGCCTAGAGCAAGGACAAGAAGATGATGCCTGCGAGTGATAGATTTGGGGAGTCCGTCACCTGAGAGAGGCCTGAGATGGCGACGTGATGTGTTCCAGGCTCGCCTCTCAAGAGGAACTAAGGCATATAGAACACCATGTGGTTTTAGTCAGTAGGAGTCTGACAGACCCCACAGCTTTTCCCAAGGGCTGAGGACATCCATGAGGATTTCGAAATGATTCGATACACTGTTAATCCTGACAATGTGAAACTGACGAGGACGCCTGTCTCGCAGGATGGCCGTGTCGGGTTTAGTCAATAGTACGGACGCACAAGCACGGGCGGCAAATCTAGAACTACTACGCATTGGCGCGCTTTTTTTAACCGCTTGCGTGGTGGGGACAGCGGAATAGAGCAGTTGAGTACTGCCAGCCTTGGGGCTAAGACGTCGTAGAATCAGTGTTGATCCGTAATATTAGTAAGCAAGATTGTATCTGTGAGTTACGGAACCTGGTACGGAACCCTAAAAATGAATTACTTTTAAGTATTGCCGTTTTTATTCAGAACACAAAATTCATGTCATCAGGAAAGTGGTACTTACATTCTATCAATTCTTATGACACGTGTATTTATTTTTAACTATTGGAACATTTCGATGAATGAAAAGCATGACTATTTTCATTTTTTGTTTATCATTCTGTCTGACGACGACGAGTGAATAAAATAATATGATAAAAATATGCCGCTCTGAACTTTCAGAGAGTGAGTGTATGTTTTAGTAAGCGTAACCAACACGTTGGGTTGGCGGTAACGAATTGGTCTGATACAAACGCGCCCTAACTGCATGCAGCAAGGACTCCCGTTTTTTTGTTAACTGCCCCCTTTGCCCTTCAAAAGGGGCGGCTTTTGAAGGTTTCCCCTGTAAACATAACTTTCAGGACTTCAGGTACTTTCAGGGAAAATACCAGGTAGTGCGTGTGTTTTACCTTACTAAAGCCACCTTGGCATGTGGGACCCGTGACCTCTTAAAATACCACCCTGGCACACTCTATGTGCAACGCCTTTTAGAGGGCACATCCCTGGGTAGACTGAAGAAGCGTCTCCCCGTGAGTCTCGCTTTGCACCACAGCACGTGATCACTTTGCTAACGGCTTTCGTGGTGTCACTTGGTGGCCGGAAAAAGTCCCCAATCAGAGTGTCTACTACCCCGGAGTCCCAGCGTCGGCGTCGCAGCGGTTGCCTCCCTGACGCCTTCGTTGCCGAGTGGGATCCGCCCCCTCACGCCTCGCCTTATCCTGGCGACCAAGACCTGCCACTCCGAGGCCTACGCAGAGCACTGCTTGAGCGTGTCCTGTGTGGATAAAAATCGCTTCCGCAGTGGTGGCAATTTGTCGTAGTCTCTCTCCCAGTCCTATTCAGGTATATTCGAAGCCACCGTGCCCAGTAAGTAACTAAGTGAACCTCTCTTTTCAGCCAGGCTTCGAAGTGCAGCAGGACGGCTTCGACAACGCGCTTGCGCAAAAATTGCGGCGGCTGTAGCCGCTCGCGCCACCGCTCAAACGCGTGTCTTGGTTTCTGCCGCCTTACCCTTACTACTGCGATTACTGGCACGCTATTGTAATTTTGGTGGTAGGTGCAAATTCGTTTAAAAGCCGTCCATATCCGCCAGAATGTCCAGCGAAAAAAAAAACGCGCCACTCGTGCCAGTATACGTTTTAAAGTTTTATGATGCGCTATCTTCATACCCAACTAGCGGATGCATGAAACCTAAATGAGGCAGCCAACTTCAATTTGAAGAATCCAAAGGTTTTCTATGATTTTATCGATTACAGAGTCATAAAAGATATTCTTTATCAACACATCAGTTTAATCAAAAAATCCATAAATATATTAAAAGTCATATCAAGATCTATAGTCACAATACGGTAGACAATTATTTTACTATATCATCTTCATATTGTTTTATTTATCTACTAATTTATCTACTTATCTATTAAGCTGTAAAATATCGTTATATCCTACAATATCTGCATTATGATAATTTTAATAAAAAAAATATGATCACATGTTTATTTGCGCATTAAATTGTCTTTGTTTCTACGCAGACACTTAATTGTTTTGCTCATAGAAAATGCACCAAGTGCAAATGTAGGCGTGGTTCGATGATCTGTGCAAAAATTGTGTTGAGATCAAGTTGTAGCCTAGGGGTAGCCGTGTCGACATGCCCGAGCTTCTGATCCGCTTTCGATACGTGCTTAGAGCTTGGTCAAAATAACTGAACATCCGAATTGTCAAATGTCCGACTCCCGCCTAATCGCGCGACGCCCCTTGTGCTCTTCGTGAGCCAATAGCTCGGGATCTGCGTTCTTCCAATAATCTCCTCTTGCTTTATCCTTCTCATACTACTGATTTTGTTCACTCTTCCTTTAATATGCAGTCCATTATTCTCTGGAACGCGCTTCCTCTCGACATCAGGACGGCTACAAATCGGTTTACATTCAGCGGAAATTGCGGTTTTATTTTCAGCACAACTAAGAAGAGTCATCTCACTTTCTTCTTCTCTGTTACTTCATAAATATATATTTTATATAAGTATATATTATATTCAATATATATGTACGTATATTTTACCTATTTTAGTATGTTAATAACAACTTTTTGTTTTTAAATTGTTTAAACAATGCACCTGCCTTGTTATCTCTTCACTTCCCTTGGTTGACTGGTACAGAATGCCTAAGTCATTAAGTCCGCCTTTGTACCTTTTTGTGCATGAAGTAATTAAAAAGCAAGAGTCGAACGTGAGTGACATTGACATTTCGGGTGCTCATTTGTTTTCACCTTATTTTCACCATATCGTTAAGTTGATGCCTGGTTGACGGCGAGGCAAAAGGCGAGGCGGTGACTTTCCGTTTCAGAGTTGATTTGTGTGCGCCAACCTTTATAGTGCGCACACACCGAACGGATGTAAGTGGACGAACTTTGTTTTAATTAAAGGATCGGCGTGATTAAACTAAGGTTTAAGGGTTCCTTCTTGACTACGGAACCCTAAAAACTAAAGACATTGACTTTAGAAGCCAGGCCATAAAATTTGCAAAAAAAAACAGTGTTGGATGCCTGACCTTACCTACCTGGCTGTAGTTAGGCTTTTGGCGTATCTACTCGTGGGTAGCTAAAACAAATGGCTCGTACCCGTTTTACAGACGTCACTGCTACATACTTGATGATAAGTAACATTTTTATTGTACTCGCATGATGAGGAATGGTAATGGTTACTGACATTTCAGAGATTTGGTAATCATCTTGTAAGTCTGAGGATTAACGATGGTATAGATCATTAACATTAGAATCGGGATATTTACCATGTTTACTGTTTGTAGCGAGTTTCAGATATTTCGGTGCTGTTGCAAGCACCATGATCACGGATAAACTAAAGTTATTGCGGGTGGGTGTTTATGAGGAGACATATCGGTCTACCCTCTTTCTTGTTCGTTTTTTGCACTCGGTACCGCTACCACTGACACTCACAACTCGATTCTGTTCCCGACACACGAAACTCACTGTGTCCGCTCGCCAACTTTTTTTGTCACTTTTCCGGGATTTACACAGCTGAACCACTGGATTCCAAGCTCTCGACAGTTGAAAAACATCCTCCCGGTTGAAATTCTTATATTTGGTGATCTTAATAGCTTCCCTCACCAGTCTAGACATATAGTGGCGTTCTGTCGAAATGACCTTAGCGTTATGTAACTCAATCCAGTGGATCAATCCTGATTCCAAAAGATGTTGAGCTATGGCCGATTATTGGTTTCATTGGAAGAAATTTCTATTGAAATAAGCAGTACCTTTGTGCTCTTCTATCTGTATTCCTTCTTTTCTCTGTTAAGTGTTTTGTGTGTACATAAATAAATAAGTTCTGCAGGTTGCACTAAATATAGTTGACTTAAAATTATGTTAAGTTGTTCCCAATAAGTAATGAAATACATTTTGTTTAGATATTAATTACAGAAAAGAGCTTTATATCAATATTTGAATCAAGTTATCTAGACAATCCCACTAGTTATCAAAAGCAAGTTAATTCAGTGATTATTCTTGTACATTAAGGTTTATATTGATATAAGTTTTGCTGTACAAAGAGCTTAACATCGGTACCGAAACTCCAAAGAAAGTGGTTAATTTCTGTTATATTGGTGTGCATATTTACTACAGTTTATGAACGCAGATGCAGATCGCAGATCGTTCGCAGATTGCTATTGAGAGGCCATCCTACGCAAGTAAAATTCAATGAATAAACGAAAGTTTCGAGAACTATCCTGCCTGCATAAATAAAATGGACTGATTAGCAGCTTATATCTATTAAAAAAATACATTGTGATAAATAATTGGGCTTTGCGAACATAAAGGTTGTTATTTTGTAATTAGTTTTGTATTATTTTATCATAATTTATTTTCTAATAATTACAATAACATAAATCTATTCTATTATCAAGTATCATTCATGAAAACTAAGTATAATCAAAAACAAATTACCTACATGCAGATTTTCGCAGTGTGATCTTAAGCTATAAAGTTTGCTTAAAATGAAAGTTTTTAACAGCAAATGTTTATAATAAAATGTTTGCAGCAAATGTTTAACCATATTTCGAAAGAGGATATATACCAACACAATGGGAAACTTCATATATAATCTTACTACACAAGAAAGGCGCAAAGGACGACATCGGGAATTATCGGCCAGTAAGCCTTATGTCGAATGTGTACAAAATATTCGCAAATATCATTTTGGGCAGAATAAGCGCAAAATTAGACGAAAGCCAACCAATAGAACAAGCCGGTTTCAGACGGAACTTTTCAACAATAGACCACATCCACAAACTCAAACAGATAATTGAGAAGTATAATGAATTCAACAAAACATTGTATGTAGCTTTTATAGATTATGCAAAGGCATTCGACTGCATTAGTCACAAGGCAATATGGGAGAGCTTAGGAAGGCAAGGTATACCTGCAACATATATTAACATTATCAAAAATATATATATAAACAGTAAAGCAAAAATCCATTTGGAAGCCTTTGGAAAAGAATTCCGGATCAAGCGAGGAGTTGGACAGGGAGACCCAATGTCCTCAAAGTTGTTTTCAGCAGTTTTAGAGAACGTCTTTCGCAACCTTGACTGGGAACATCTAGGCCTCAACATAGACGTAAGAATACTAAACCACTTAAGATTTGCCGACGATTTGCTAGAAGAAAATCCAAAAGCACTCGAGAAGATGATCCAAACTCTAAATACTGAGAGCTCTAAAGTGGGTTTAAAAATGAACTCAACAAAAACGAAACTGATGACCAACTCAGAAATGGAACCTATTGAAATTGAAGGATAAGAAATAGATTATGTCAATAAATATTGCTACTTGGGCCAGATAGAATAGAATAGAATATACTTTATTGTACACCAAAAACTAAAATTACACATCTCTTTTACAATTATACTTATTTCTACGGGCACAAAGGCGGCTTTATCGCTGACAGCGATATCTAGCAGACAACCTTTCATCAGATCACCAGATCATCTCCCCTAAAGACCAAACAACCCAGAAAATAAATAAGAGGATTTCTAATGAGTGGAAAAGATACTGGTCTCTCAAGGAAACTGTAAAATCTAAAGACCACAATATGGCACAGAAAAGAAAAGTATTCAATGCTTGTATTCTTCCATGCATCAACTACGGCTGCGAAACATGGTCCCATAACAAAATAGAATAGAGACAAACTAGGAAAGTGCTAGCGAGATATGGAACGAATGACAGGAACAAGAAGGCAAGATAAAATTAGCAATGTGCAATGAAGAGCGAACACCAAATTAACCGATATCCTAGAAAAAATAGACCTCCAAAAATGGAGATGGACAGGCCACATGTTGAGATCTATACAAGAAAAGTGGAGCCAAATTACAACGAATTGGTATCCAAGAGTTGGCAAGAGATGTCGAGGACGATAACAAATGCGCTGAGATGATGACAAATGCGCTGAGAAACTTACTGCAGGACCCAAATGGAGACGAGTTGCTCGAGACAGGAAGCAATGGAATCTACTGGAGGAGGCCTTTGCCAGAGACATCATATAGCCACACGAATCAATGAATACAGTCATAAAGATTAATTTCACTCAGTTTCACGGGCTAAATAAATAAATAAACTGTAGTTATTAGAAAATAAACGATAAAAAGATAATACAAAAAAACTTTTTTGCAAAAAAAAACTACCTACTTCCAAATAAAAAACTACAAAGATAAAATAACTTTATTTTTGGAAGTCGGTGTCTTTCGTAGGTACCAATTATTTGCGTTAAAGACACCGACTTCCAAAAATAAAGTTATTTTTCACATTTTAGTTTTTTATTTGGAAGTCGGTAGTATTTTTTTGCAAAAAAAACCAAACGTAAAGTGGAAAATAGAACCTCCTCCTTTTTGGTAAGTCGGTTAAAAACTAGTTTTCTTTGTTGTTAGTAGGAAAAAAGTTCGCAAGTTCTTATTATTTTTATTCAGTGTATTCAATAATACTTCAGGTTTAATACATACCTACCTAACGTTTGTGTATCCATGCCTCCAATCTACAGGACATTGCAATATCTATACTAATGTTATAAAGCTGAAGAGTTTTTGGTTTGAACGCGCTAATCTCAGGAACTAATGGTTTTAATTGAAAAATTATTTTTGTCTTGGATAGTCCATTTATCGAGAAAGGCTATATAACATCGCGCTACGACCAATAGGAGCGGAGCATAAATGAAAAATGTTGCAAAAATGGGAAAAATTATTCCTTTTTGAGAGCTTCCGTTGCGTGCGCTGCGTAAATGGGTTAACTTATTACGCAACAATCATGTATGTAGGGTAGGTAGGGTAGGGTAGGTAGGGAAGATGGGTGGTAGGTAGCCAGGTGACAGCTAGTTTTATATACTACTACTACTTTTATGTCAACATAAACAAGTACCTAAATAGGTGCTGAGGTCACAAATACTTAAGTTTAATGAGAACGGACTGAAGCATAATTATACACCTGGAATACCGTGAGAATCGCTTAAACATTAATAATCCGGATCATGAAGTTCATCATCATCATTTCAGCCGAAAGACGTCCATTGCTGGATATAGGCCTCCCCCAGGCGTCGCCACATTGACCGATCCCGTGCGTCTCGCATCCAGCGCCTTCCCGCCACCTTAACCAAGTCATCAGTCCTCCTAGAGGGAGGCCTTCCAACGTATCGTCTTCCGGTTCGCGGTCGCCATTCCAGAACTTTACGGCCCCATCGGCCATCCGTTCTGCGAGCAATGTGCCCTGCCCACTGCCACTTAGGTTTGGCAATTCTTCGGGCTATGTCGATAACTTTGGTTCTCCTGCGGATATCATTATTTAGAAGATACCACGCAACTTCCCGAACGCCGCCCAGCCGAGTCGGATTCGACGGTTGACCTCTTTCTCGAAATTGGACCTACCCAACTGGACCGTTTGTCCCAGGTAGACATAATCGTCTACAATTTCGAGAGTAGAGTCTCCGACCTTGATAGGAGTGGGTGTTACATGGGCATTCACCATGATCTTGGTTTTGTCCATGTTCATTTTAAGACCCACTCTTTCGGAAGCTCTACTGAGGTCATCGAGCATTTTACTGAGGCTCTACTTGGTCTCAGCCATGACCACTATGTCGTCGGCAAACCGAAGGTGAGTAATGTACTCGCCATTAACGTTGATGCCCAGCCCCCTGGGATCATGAAGATGACAAGTAAAAAATTCAATATCTAAGAAAATAATAAATTATTTTAAATCCATAGACGACATTGTACATTGTAGCTTTGTTTAAGGAAAAGCTCTGTCTACCCTCTAAAAGGCATTAAAGCATGATATGATTTATGTTTAGACGAAGCGACAACGGGGACATGGCATCCAAGAGGATGAAGACCCAAGGTCAATGATCCTCGACCGGATCCTCAAGGGAGGCGGTGGCGGCTGTGAAACTCGCAGTCGTCACTGTCAAGTACCTGGAGGAGTACTTGAAGGCGGAGGATCAGTTAAAAGATTTATTACTTGATCGGTTTGAATACGTTGAGGCTCCAGTTGCCACCATGTGTAGACTCTTTAAAGAAAATCCAATAGGCGGAGAGTACATGTCAGCCTATACTACTCTATTCCTGAGTACATTAATGAACCAATGGCATACCTTATCGACCGACCAAATTTCCTTCTATGGATTTTGTCATTGAGAAATTTGGATTGGATTTGGTCTTATTTTACCAGCAGACACGTGGTATCCTAGGAATTCAATGTCAGTTTTCAGAAAAGCACACTTATAAAGTTTCAGTGAAAATCGGCATTTGTCAATGCTTCCAAAACCCGACGTAAGCGATCTAGGCCTTCTGCAATAGATTCTGAAGGTATTATGACGTCATCAATATAGACTACAGCAAATGTCTTAGTTAAGGGTCCTAGGGCCTTATTTGTGGCACGTTGGTACACCGAAGGGGCATTTTGAACACCAAATGGCACGGTCAAACATTCAAACTGCCCGTCCGGCGTTACAAAAATTCTACGTTCTATGGACTCTTCTTGAACCGGTATCTGATGAAAGCCACTAGCCAGATTAAGCGATGTAAAGTAGTTTGCCCCTACCAAACGTCCTATCTGCTCAGTAATTAGCGGCAATGGGTAACGGTCGGATCCTGTATTGCTATTCAATTCACGGTAGTCGACGCAAAGTCAATCAGTTCCGTCTTTCTTTTTAACCAGTATTATTGGAAACCCAAAGGGTGAACAACTCTCCCGAATGATAGAAGCTTCTAGAAGTTATTTGATTTTAGTACGCACTGCCTCTCTCTCTTCGGGGCTTAAACGATAAGGCCGCCGTTGTACTGTGCCGTTTGGATCAGCTAATCTAATATCTAACTGCCCTGTAGTTACTCTACCCGTCGGCGTGCCTTTCACAAAATAATCCGAGCTACCTTCGAGCAATGGAAATAATTGACGTTTATACTCAGCAGGAATACCAGTATTGATATTGTAAAAATACTATTTTTATCGCCTACATCACAAGCTAAAACTTCTATATTATTTTTAGCACACGCACTTGGCCGGTTTTTAAATAATAATATGATGGAACCTTTGCATTACTTTCTGTATAGTTATCATCAATAAACATCAAGATAGTAAACATACAAAGATCGATGAAAATGAAGACCTGGAACGGGTAACAAGTATGTTATCCGATAAAATGCAAACAATGTTTGTGTTTGAAAGGTCTTTCAAGGTCCAAATCCCAACAATAGAGGTCTGGACGAAGACGAAATCGATATAGAGGAACCAGAGGTTAATCCATATGTATTCTTCGTGACGTTCAGGCTGCAATCAAAGCCATGGCCATCCTATAAAGCGGACTCCAGACTTATTCTGGATGCTATCTAAACCCTAAACAGGCTTGGGAAGCATAACAGGTTAAGACTGATGTTGGTCCTTGGGCACAAAGGAATCCATGGTAACGAAGTGGCAGATGAACTGGCAAGAGAGGGCTCAGCAAATGATTTTTTGGGTGCAGAACCATGTGTAGGCATTTCGACTTGTATCGTAAAAGCCACATTTAGGGAGTTTGCAGAACACAGACAATGAAAGAAGAGAAAGAAAGAAAAAATATTTATTTGTGACCCGCACAGGAGACACGAGAAATATGCAAAAAATTTAACAATAATATAAAATAAAAAATTAAAACCCTATGCTCGACCAAAAAGGTTCCTATCTCAGCATGTGCAGCGATATCCAAAAAGAAAATAACGCCGCGCTGATATTCTGATAGGACCCACTGTTGATGCCACGGACACACTTACGGAAACCGAAAATACTTAAATAATATATAAATAACAAACAAAATAGAATAAACACAGAAGGTGGGTCAAAGTATGTATATTATAATTATGTGTAAGTTTGATACAGATCTATAAATAAAATCATATTAAATGTAGGAATGAACACATTGGCTGTCTAATAGCGGTCTGCAACACTCCAAGAAATTCCTGGGCTCTACGTTCAAAGCCCTGGGAAGATTGAAGGGAAACGTCCTAGACGTCGTAGTCCAATAAGATGGTCAGACCAAGTCCACCCATCGTTGAACCCCAAACTGCACGATGCGATGAGATGGCGCAAATTAGTGAAAGAAAAGTTGCTTCCACGACGACAGGGAATCACGACCCTCAGCATAATGAGGAACGCGACGTGAGGAGGAGAAGGAGGATGTTCAAGGCACGGGGATGCAATTGAAATATGAGCAGGGGTCAAATCCGCTTCCTGCTTGGGCACTTTGGAACCAACGACATGCTCATGAAGATGAGTCTAACCGCGACACCTATGTGCAGGTCGTGTGGGGAACATACGGAACGCATGGAGCACCTTCTGCGCACATGCGATGCACTGGTTGGTAAGCGAATGAGTCTCCTAGAGGTTGTACCCATATCCAATCGGCCGCTGCACAAGATAAGATGAGATAATAGCTTTTTATTTTTAATATTTCATCTCTTGCAGCACTTTGATCCCCGGCACGTAAGTTGGCAAGAGTCGGCAGATACGCAGATTATATATATTTATATAGTTTTTTAGGTCTCTTTGGTAGTGACCGTTCCGAGCGCGCGATTGGTTGGTCAGCTGACACAAGGATCGACTGACCAATCGTGTCGCGTTCACATTTCGTTCGCTCTATATGGTGGTTGGTCAGTTCGCGTAATATGCGCGTACTTACCCCCGCTACGCCAAAACCTTGCCAATTTACATGCCGGGGATTATATACGAGGATGTTGCCTGGCTGGAGGCTACAGTTTAGTCCCCACGGGATCGCCCTGTTAAGCAGTAGCTAATCACTTGGATTGACCTGCGAGAAGGAAAACAAAAAAAAAATGTGCATATACAGGGTGTAAAGGCAAGGTGCGATCATATTGTAAAAATATGATTGCACCTTGCCTTTACACCCTGCCATACCCTACCATATTTCTGCCCTTGTAAATTAACAACTTTCTCCAAAGAAGCCAGGCAATTCCCAAATAAAAAATTGGAGTTAAAGTACAACGTTGTCATCAGCTGACCAAACGTATTGTATGAGGGATACAATTTTTTACCCGAGTGCCGAAGGAGGGTAGTGTGTTTATTTGTGTCATGTTTGTTCCTATGTGGCGTTCTAGAGACCAAACGCGTTTGCCGATTTTGATGATTTTTCCGCCAATCGATTCGTCTTAACTCTGCGAGTGTCACTGGCTACAATAAAATTGGAAATTAAAAAAATGGCGGATTTTGGGCGCCATATTGTGGGATGCCATTTTTTTTTCTTCCTAACCAATCGTGTGGGGTATCAAAATAAAGGGTTTTAAGAGGTGATTGCAAAAATCTGACACTTATATGTTTAAATGTACTTAAATCTAATAAGTTATAAATAAAAAAGATAACCTTTTTATTTATAATATAATAATAATATATAATATTTATAATAAAAGAAACAAAAAACCCAACTGCTTAAAAAGTGAAAAACAAAAGGAAAACTAAAAAGACGTAAACAAGAAGAAAATCATGCTGTGCAGTCGGAGGATACATCTGGTTTTGGTCAACCAGCTCGCGAATAATATGTAGGTATACTCCGACTGCACAGCTTGATTTTCTTCTTGTTTACGTCTTTTTAGTTCGCTTTTTAATCTTTAAAGAATGTACTGTGACTTTCTTGTGGAAAGTTGATCATTTACAAGGACAGAAGCAGTTTTTGGGTTACGTACCCGAAGGCTCCAAACGGAGCCCTATTGCTGTCGCTCACGCGTCTGTCTGTCTGTCCGTCGTCTGTCACACATTTTGCTCCGAGGATTTTTAACTTCCCATTGACCTTGAAATTTGGTGATAATGTTTAATATTACGTAATATACGTAACTAACAAATACCAATATATTAGCAAGTTGGTACGGAAACCTAAATGTGTGAAATCCGACACGCACTGGGCCGGTTTTTAAATAATATGATCGAACCTTTGCGTTACTCTCTGAATAGTTCCTATTTATAACCGGCCTGCGTAAACTTATTATTACGAGCTGGGGTTCAGGTATAAATTATTTAAACAGCAGACTTCAAATTAATCACATTTTATTACAAAAAACACTTCTTGAACCATTCTATTACTTCGCATTATTTTCCTTTTCCGATCGCTCTGTGTCGCTTCCAAATCGAAACTGACTCACGAGTTCACGACGAACCCGAACGCTCTTTATAGCACGGAGGAAGTTTCTAGAACGTTCCATATTGAAGAAAAGAAGAAGAGAATAAGATACTTCGAGAATCTTTCAAAACAATCGACTTTCGAACTCATTGTGCCCGAAGCGAAGAACTTTCGAGAAGATTAGTCCCGCTATTCGATACTAGATGGCGCTACTCGTTACTACTAGTTCTTCCTCTCGTCTCTAGATGACATTTCTCTATCTTGTAACAGTATCAAAAGGAGTATGTAAGGATCGTAGCAGGTGTCGTTCTGTCATCCGTCTATCATCATGGAAATAAGTCGTGCGTTTATGTATGTATGTTTGTGGATAACCAATCATCATACCATTGGTTATGAAAAAATAGGACTCCCACAAAAAGAAAAAAAACATGAATATTCAAAATTTTATTCACAAAGTTAGTAACAATAATGTACAATACATGTACGTAATATTTAATGAGATTGTTGCATAGTCGGTATAGAGTCAGTTAAATCGGTCTATTTCCATGTTTCTTTGATGAAGTGCGCGCCTCTTTCGGCGACCGCCATGATGGCACCTTGAGGGTTGCCGGTCGGTTGGGAGGGCATGGATCCAGCGTCAATTACTCGTAAGTCTGAAAGAAAGATATTGTAAGTTACTGTTATCAAACAACGCACACGCGTGTTTATTGGATGAAAGATGTAAGTACAGCAAGATTCAAACGTAATAGCTTCTCTAAAGTTCGCTGCTCGCCGTAGTCAACCGCCTTACACCCGCTGTCACATGAAGTTGCTACTGTTCAGCAACTCAAAGAGTGCTCCAAGCCGTTAATGGAATATTATCGTGGTGTAGAGGTGCACTGAGATACAATATTTCATATTTTATTTCGAGAGAGGATAACACTTCAGGCTACCCCTTCGAGGAATAAGAGAGCTTTATATTGCGAATGTCAACATGATGCTATAAGTAAAGGTTATCACAAGAAAAATATCACAACTACACTAAGATCTTAAAAAAACGCATATCAAAATCACAACAGATAAATAACAACCTTTTTTTAAATAATACTAAAAATAAATGTAAAGTGACATGGAAAATCATAAAAAAAATAGTTTAAACAAACCTAATAATAGCAACTATATAAATGAATTAAAAATCCTTGATAAAAAAAATCCTAATGACATATGTATACTAAAAATAAATGTAAAGTGACATGGAAAATCATAAAAAAAATAGTTTAAACAAACCTAATAATAGCAACTATATAAATGAATTAAAAATCCTTGATAAAAAAAATCCTAATGACATATGTAACCAATTTAACAATTATTTCATTGATCTGACACAAAAAACCAACAATAACAATCCTGACATAAACAACATTAATATTGACAATAATATAAATACTTTATTTCACTAATTGACTCCATTGAATGAAATTGACGTTATCAAAATAATTAATTCATTAAATAATACAAATCCTACTGGATATGATGAAGTAACCAATCAAATTATTAAATTAAGTGCGAAAAATATGGCGTCCCCACTTAGCTAACTAATAAATCTCTCTTTTGAAGAAGGTCTCTTTTGAAGGGTTTACCCATCTAGAAAATCAAATCAATCAAAAGAGTCTATAATTAAACCACTGTTCAAAAAGGGCAACTGTACTGGTATGGGCAATTATAGGCCCATTACAATGATCTCAATCTTTGCAAAAAAAATATGAAAAAGCAATGCATGATTAATTAATAGCTTTGTAACTAAATACAATTTAATCGTGGAGAGTCAGTTTGGTTTTAGGAAAAACAGTTCAACTACTATAGTCTGTTTTTCTTTAGTGAAACTAATTACCGAAGCTCTTAAAAAAAAAGTCTAAGTCTCTTAAGTCTAAGTTATACTTTATCGGTATTCTTAGATATGAGCAAAGCATTTGATTTTGTAGCACACGAACTACTACTCTACAAGCTTGAGAAATATGGCATAAGAGGCAAAGCACATGATTGGCTTAAAAGTTACTTATCTAATCGCAAACAGAGAACTATTATCTCTAGAATATAAAATAATACTAGGACGACATATTGCTCAGAACTAAAGACTAATGGTTCTGGCGTCCCGCAGGGAAGTGTACTGGGTCCACCACTATTTATATTATATATTAATGACCTCAATTATTTTTTTGAATATGTATGTAGGTATTCAATTTGCTGACGATACTACATTGACGATAAAATGTTCCAACAAAACTGACATAGAAATAGATGAATTAATTAATGTCATAAAATGGCTGGAGTACAATAATCTTCATGTTAATATTGAGAAAAACGAAATAGTTCAATTTCAAACATGTAAGTTACATGTTTGAAATTGAACTATTTCGTTTCGTTTCGTCAGTAATACCAACAGCAATCAGGCATAATAATGTAATTCTGCAACCAGAGCCATCAGCTTTATTTTTGGGTATAGTAATTGACAACAAATTGAACTGGAAAGAACATGTAGAAAGAGTATGCAGTAAGCTTGTTAAGTTTGTGTATGCTCTTCGCAAGTTAAGACTAGTGTCCATTAGAGACACAGTCCTAAATGCTTATCATGGATATGTTTCATCGATATTGCGTTACGGCCTTGTCATATGGGGTAATTCAGTGGATGTGGAAAGAGCATTCATAGTGTTAAAGAAATGTATCAGATCCATGAGTGGAGCAGATTATTTGGACCATTGCAGGCCATTATTTAAGGACTTAAAAATTCTCCCACTTCCATGTCTGTATGTTGTTGAAGTTTGTCTATTTGTAAAAAAAACCGTCATTTATTTCCATTGAATGAACAAGTCTCCGAAAGACTGAACAAAAAACATGCCGGGAAATTATTAGTGCCTGCTCAGAGATTGCAGTTATACAGAGGAAATGCCAGCTGCATGACAATTAAAATTTATAATAAATTGCCACCTGCCCTGAGAATGCTACCAATTAATAAGTTTAAATGTAAAATGTTTGCTTGGCTTTTAGACATGTGTTTTTATTCTGTCAATGCATTTTTAAATCATACATTTTGATATTATAATTAAAATCTTAATAATGGTATTAGTAATTTGACATTATTATGAATTCTTTAACACTGTAATTTAGTTTTTTTTTTTGACGCTATGATTTATATTTTGACATGATGTTTTATTTTTTGACATATTTGATAAAGATTTTGACATTATGATTAATTTTATTGTATTATGATTTATTTTTGGTTATTATGAGTTATATTTTGACATTATACAGAATTTCATAAATTTATATAATCATCTTATAATGTAAGTTTTGATTTGCATGTAGCTAGTTTCTTATTTAATATTTCTACACCAGCAATGGTAGTATGTGTGAAACAATGTTAAATGTAAGATCTCAATGTACCATATACAGAGAAATAAATATTTACTTACTTACTTAATACCGACGTCATATGTTTAGACTTACACCTAGAGAGATCTATTATCTTAGGAGAGCGGTAGTTATTTTAAGGTCGACCAAGTGTTCTTGGTAAGAACAAGTACACGTGTAATAAATTATCTGTGACGTAGGGAACTTACTCGTAAGGTTGTACACCCTAAGTTGCGGGTCAATGACCTTGCCGATGGCGTTGGTGGCCAGTTGGTGGTTCTGTGGGTCGGTGTGTACTCTGATCATGCACTCCATCCATTCGTCAGACCAGGAATCAGCCTTCTTGTCGCATACCGTCGTATATTCAGGGTCTAATTCCACTTTGTATTTCTCTTGCAGTATCTGTTGGATAGGAAGATAAAATTGGGTAAAAATGTGAACAGTCCTAGCCAAAAAGATTTTTATAGGAATTTAATTATATTTTTCACCTTAACTAGCTTGACACCTTAATCGTTACGATTTTCAACTTTCGGCTGACTGAATCGAGGTTTGAAAATCCATCCGTTCTGTACTTTTATTTAGACAGCCATTATTTTATAGTTGCCTAGTGTAAATAACACGGGAATAACAGCTGAAGAAGTGGACTGAGAAAGCATTGAGAATAAATTACCCAAGCTTCTTAGGATGATATTACACCTAGAGGATCCCACACGATCAATGTTGCATCGACCGTCGCTCATAGGAGTGTTTGCATCATAAAGCCGGCTTAAAGTCTAATTTACGAAGTTAAATAAAAACCAATTAAATCCACACATTTTTGCAGCTTAATAACCTGTCCATCTAAATAGGGACTTTGTTACTCAAGTAGTTGACCCTTCCTGCATAAGTAGTCGGAACCCAGTGGTTTTCTAAACCGCATGTCTATGTTCTAGGCGTTTGTTTTTTCACTGCATTAGAGTTTGAACTGTACGTTTGGTGTGATAAATAGTGAAAATAAACATTTTGGATATGAAAGTACAAGGTACGTAGATCATTTTAACATGATAATGAAATACTTTGAAAAATCAGATAGATGGACAGAAAATTTTAAAAAAAAAATATTTATTCGTGTTTTTGTTTATTTGTCAAGGCTTGTCAACCGTTTGTTTTACGATTTATATGTTATCTGGTATATATTTGAGTAAATACGAGAAAAAAATGTCTTTATGTTGCTCTATTTTTAATTTCAGATAATGTAGAATCGACTATTAATTAGAAACGAAAGAGAAAATACAAAAAGACTAAAATACAACACCAGTTGCGAAAATATAGACGAAGACGATGAAGAGGAAGAGGACAATTAAGATAATTTTAAGCACTTAAGTTAACGTTAACGTTGTATTAATGAAACCTGTTGTTTTGCTGTAAATGTATCTTTTATTGACATTAAAGATTATATTAAATCATATTAACATGTTTTATTAATAAATAAGCCATTTAATAATTTTGACCGGATTTCACCTGGAAATACTCCTATGTGCGTCGCCTCGCCGTCGTGTTGCTACTTCTGTAAGTACTATGTATCTAGTTGTCGCCAAACTTCTTGGCCGGCCTGAAGTTGGAATGAATGAATGGCTGCACAGTAGTAAATCTCATACAAAAAAGTTAATTCATAAATCAAAAATACCCTTTTTGGTTCAAAAAGGGTATTTTTGATTTATGAATTTTTTTTTTTTTTTTTTTCGATAGTACTTTTTTTATTTATAACGTTTTAGTTTACTTTTTTTCTCGAATTAGGTACATTTAAACATGTAAGTGTTGTATTTTTTTTCTTAAACCCCATAACATAGCACCCAAAATCCGCCATTTTTCTATTTTCCAATTTTAATGTAGCCAAAACACTCGCAAGGTTAAGACGAATCGATTGACGTAATCATCATCAAAATCGGCCAAAGCGTTTGGTCTCTAGAAAGCCACATAGGAGCAAACATACATACATAGACTGATAAACAAATTACCCTCCTTCGGCAGCCGGATAAAACCAGTGCCTTGCGCATCGGAAAGGCAACTTCAGGACGGCCCAGAACTTTGGCGAGCACTATACATTATACCAAACAACGGATCAAGGCTAGCAAGGTTGTTTCGTCGCCATCGATGGGATATTGTGAGTATAATGAAACTCTTATTTAGAGGAATTACACTTCAAAGTTTCTAAAGAATCGAATGTCCAATGCTTTGCCTACCTCGCTATTAAATATCTTGCGCAAGTATTGGAGGCCTTCCTTGATGATCTTCATGTCTTCTGGTTCAGAGAAGAAGTTAGGGTAGAAGAGCGACTGCTCGAAGGGGTCGGTGGAGTTGATCGTCAACCAGCCGACGCTGCGCGGGAGCAGGGCCACTGCGTTCGCTCTGGAAACGAGAGTTTTGTGATTTAATGTGGGGTTAAGAGGCATTGCGTAGCCGACTGCAGACGGCGTGTCGCTGCAAGAGTGGGTTACGTATTTCTAGGCAGGCGACGGACATGTCGTGTCCCTAGCTAAGGAAAGTATTTCATCAGGCCTGGAGTACAGTATGAAATCACATTATCAATATCAATCATTCAAAAGTTGTTTTTGTACATCGAAAATATTTCCAAAAAAATAACCGGGGTGAAAGGGTAATAAGGGGGCTTTAACAATTTTACAGAACAACTTTACAAAACCCAATGCCAGCATTTTTAGTTCTTTCTCTGTTTAGTTGTGCACGCATCACGTAAAATGAACGTAACCAATGTAGATTTTTTTTTAAAAGACTTTCCAAAATCAATTGAGGACCGATTTCGAACATTCTATTTTGTTTGTAAAAGTATGTTTCGAAATTGGTCCCATTTTAATTTGGTGAAGATCTGATGAAGAACTTCGAAGATATCCAACAGAATTCTTCGATAAATAACGGCAAATCTCTCGGGATTGCTGCAATCGCATGTATGTTTATTGTTTATACCATTTCATAACATCACGCCAGTACGCTTTTAAGGGGTACGCAGATCTCTCATTTCACCGGTTATGTTCAAGTTTCTGATATTCGGATAATATTCTGGCGTTATATGTATCTTATTAACAACTTGCCCATTAGATAAGTACAACTAAAAAGTAATAAATAAAAAAAGTTTTTTACAAAAAAATACTACCGGGGTCCAAATAAAAAAACTACAAAGTGAAAAATAACTTTATTATTGGAAGTCGGTGTCCTTAACGCAAATTATTGGTACCTACGAAAGACATAGAGAGAGGTATTACATAAAAATTGTGCGTAACTTGAAGTAGGTATTGCTTAGTTTTTGTTTAATCGCAATCGGTTCACTCTATCAATATATATGAATTTAAAGTGTTCAAGAAGTAAACTATCACAACACACGCAATTCAGATACTCGGACAGTCGAACTCCATATTCGATAGATTGCGTTGTGCTTTTGACGTCATTTTCTGAATGGCGGTGTTAAGATTCTCCGCGGAAGAATGACCTTAGAAAAAATAATTGGGAGGTAGGTATGTAGACAGGTAAATAGGGTCGGTAGGCAGTTAACGGGAGCGAAGCCGCGGGCACAGCTAGTCTTTCAAAATCAGAGAAAATCCACATGGACAAGAGAATGGAGGCTCATGCCGGACTCCTACCGACTGTAAACCCTGTTGTTTCTTTCCGTTGCCATGAGTCGGAAATGCGCGATTCGCGCTTGTTCCGCACAGTGCGCACCCTCAAATTTCTACCATTTTTCGTTAAATTTCTGATCAGTACAAGTCCTAAAACGCCTCCTTTTCTGAAAGGAGTTATAGTACTCACTACGGATCTTTGTGTCTCTGAATTTGTCTGCAAGATCCTGCGCAGTAGTTATTTATGTGTTAACTACTTCGAAACTGTATTGGGAGTGTTTTCAGACTATTTCTTTTCTATGATCTACAATTTGCTTTACAATTTTCTACTTACGAAACGTTGTATCCAGAGCTGGAGCAGCCTCCAGATTTCTCACCAATTACACCGGTCTTGGAGCATTCTGCGTAGAGGCCGTTGAAGAAGAACTGCAGGTCTGGCTGTTTCTTGCTCTTGTCAGCGTAGCTGGAGTACAGGAGACCTGTGAGCTGTGGAAAGCAGTAAATATTGTGTTATACTGGCTTATTTTTAATTTTATCAACAGCGGAACAGCTGATTTTTGTTTTTGACCGACTTTCCAAAAAGGACGAGGTTCTATGCTCGACTTCATGTCCCTTTATTTTTTTTAAAGTTTGAGATTTGATCCCGTAAAAATTGAAAACAGGGTAAGCAATCATGACTTACCCCGTCCCAAAAATGATAATGAATTAAATAAATTTTAACAAAAGATAGCACAAATGTATTTATTGGGATATAATATATACGGGAATTACGAACCTCGACTCAGAAAGCCCTCAGTCTTCGACTTCGGGCTTCTACTAGAGCCTCGATCGTAATTCCTTACATACCGCCCTTAATACACAATGTACTATAATGTGTTGAGTAAGTTACGTATTACCCTGAGTCGTGGTGCCAAATTGCCTTCCGCAAAAACGCCAATACATGACCCCCGACAGCCAAAATACTTTCTTTATGAAGGAAGCTGTCCTCGACAATTGTTAACTAAACTTGCTGGTGTCACTAGGATTGCTACTATATAAATATTTTTTCCAATTAAAAAAAACCTTTTTTTAAACAAGATTTTTAGCTTACCGTGCATTGCCATCCAAACCAAACATGTATGCAATTCTTCTTAGTCGGTTAAGCATAACTGCTTTATAAATCAGTTGCAAGATTTGACTCGAACATACAAACATATAGGTACATAGATAGGTATAGGTACTTACATCAATTGCAAGTTAATAACAAGTAAAATTTCAAAATTGCAAAAATCCCCGACACATTTATCTTACGAAAACATCACGATCTAAACTGTAAAACGCGCATAACTTTTGAACGGCTGAACCGATTTTATTCAAACATAGCTAAGAACACTCTCGATACAATCACCTTTCAAACAAAAAAAAACTAAATCAAAATCGGTTCATCCTTTGAGGCGCTATGATGCCACAGACAGACACACAGATACACAGATACACAGCAACACACCTCAAACTTATAACACCCCTCTTTTTTTTCCGTCGGGGGTTAAAAAGCTTGTAAGATAGCCCTGTTAGAGAACCCAACTATGGGTTAAGCTCGCCTTTGTACATACACTGTCCTATTGTATTTGAATGTTTTTTATGTTTTATGTACAATTAAGAATAAGAATAGCCTAGATTAGGCTAGGTATTAGTCCTCTAGGCCCTAGAGGCCTATTGCTAGTAAATAGGCCTAAATCCAGACCTACTACAAATTTAAGTAGAAATTTAAAAAATATTGCCTGGTCAGGATATAGACGCCAGACATAAGTGTTCTGGGGCCGTTCTCTGACCAGTCAAAACTACCATGTATCGGCTGTGGAAAAGGGATAGCGCTCTTCGCCCTGTATAGCTCTGTCTCTCTCTCCCAAAGTGGTTCCATGATATTTTTGACACGTCAGTGTAAGGCCCCAGCAGTCGCGCTTCAGAACACTACACCAACTTTCGACAAGTGAACATTCTCACACTATAAGCACATAAAAATAAAGTTTGAGGAATCTTACCTGAGTTAGTCCCGTTGAAGTCATAGGCCCTTTGTTCAGCAGCAGGAAATCTGTCAAGGCAGCCCAATTAAGAGCTTCAGTGTTGTTCACTGCAGTCAGTATGAAGTACAAGGTGGCTCCGCAGTGGTTCTTAAGGGTTTTGCCAACGGGCAGGTCGGCTAGCACAGGGATCCCTAAGGGTTCCAGGACTTCTTTTGGTCCTACTCCGGAGTGCATGAGGATTTTCGGACTGGTTAAGGATCCTGCACTGAGGATAACCTGTAATTGATTTAGAATTTGAAAAAATCTTTATCCTATACCTTTTGTAATGTAAATAATTATAATATGAGAGATCAGAGGCCGATTTATTAATAGAGACTTCCATAGAGTTGTTCTTCAGTCATTGTGTCGACGTTCTTTAATAATGTAATTTAAACGTACACACACCGATACACACACCTACCCAAAGCATTCATTCAACTCCTAATTCATAAATAAATAAACATACCCCATACATTGCTACACGAACTCTAAATTAGTAAAATAAGTATTATTATGCTATTCATTAAGCCAGATCGACACAGCTCACTTTTTGTTGTATTGTATAAATTATGTTATAAATGAATCTCATGGCCGAACACTGTCTCTTAAGATACAGGTTATCCTAGTTTAAGAGGCAGGGTTAATCTATTAAGTACAGTTTTTGCAACATACAATTCCGTGTCATAATAATATTCTACCTATTAGTTGTAACATATCCTCATTTTTCTTGTACCAAACTGTAATTTTCCGTGAATAAAAATTTATTATTATTATTAAACACCATGCAGGAAAAGTAAATATCTGCATCATCTCATCAACTGCATTCATTTAGCAATTACGTATACTCCATTTGAAATTTCTACAACCCTTTTTTACAGTCCGTTCAACCGATTTTGAGTTCAATCTAAGGATAGCATAAAAAGCCTGGTACCAAAACTAACTGTTTACTACAGCTGCCATTTGGTACGCTGACACCACCGACTTTCAAACAAAACGGATCAGTATTTTAATACTGTTGTGTGTGTGAACTCGCTCATACAACTACCTACGCCATTGCCGAATAAAAAGTTGTACGATAAACCGGACCTGTAAAACGGACTGTTGTATATTTTGTCGGTTTTTTTACCGGATCTGGAATACTGACATGTGTGTGAACTCGCTCATACACCTACATACGTCATCGAAAAAACTTATACGATAAAGTAGATCTGTAAAACGGACCTCTGTGTGAACGAGCACTTAGATAGAGCGTCGTCGCTCCTTGTAAAATAGTGGAATCCTGAGGTAGATGATAAAAAATAAGCCCTAATACCTGTCTTAAAGGGTCTTGATTAATTAGTCACACGTAAAATTTAAAACACACCACACGGATGACACGGTTGGCGTAGTGGTTGAGTGATCGTGTGCTGCGCATTTTAAGGCCTACAGATAGTAAGTTCCGGATCTGGGTGTCTTGTGTATGCGAATTTAAATGTTTGTAAGCGCACCCACGCACGCACTCGTTGCACCCATATTCACGGCCATATTCAACGAAGTTTTAAACACGGAAATTATACCCAAGCAATGGACTTGTTCGACAATCACGCTGATACACAAGAAAGGAGACAAAAATGAGATAAACAACTACAGACCGATCATTCTAATGTCAAACATTTACAAAGTCTTTGCGAAGGTAATCCTTAAGCGCATAACAAAAATACTTGATGAGTATCAACCAAAGGAGCAAGCGGGGTTTAGAAGCGACTTTTCGACTATAGACCACATATATGTCGTTAAACAAATCTTTGAAAAAAGGAAAGAATATAACATCCCCTTCTACTGCTGTTTTGTAGACTACAGTAAGGCCTTCGACTCACTAGTACATGAACGAATATGGATCGCGCTTAAGAATCAGGGAGTCGACAGAAAATACATAAGAATAATCCGAAATATATACAAAAACAGCACAGCTAGAGTCAAATTAGAAAGAGAGGATGAAGAAATCACAATAAAACGAGGGGTAAGACAGGGCGACCCGCTATCACCAAAATTGTTTTCAGCCGTTCTCGAAGAAATTTGCCGGCATCTCAGCTGGGACAACTTGGGTCTCAACATAAACGTATAGAAATTAACTCACTTGAGGTTTGCTGACGACCTAATAATTTTTGCATCAACAAAAGATGAAATTCAAAAAATGCTGAACCGGCTATATAATGAAAGCCGGCAAGTAGGACTAACCATGAACCACGATAAAACTAAAATGATGACAAATGACACACAAGAACCAGTTACCATAAACAACAGTAATATAGAATATGTAAACGAGTACACTTATCTAGGCCAAATTATATCACCAACCGATATAACAAATGCTCATACTAAAAAGTTAGAAGTCTGTCAAGCTGCCATGGAAAGAAGTATGCTCGGGAAAAGGAGACTGGATAAAATGAGAAACGAAACACTCAGAAGACGCACAAAAATAGAAAATGTTGCATTGAAAGTAAAGAAATTAAAATGGACATGGACAGGACACACAGTACGGGGAAGGGAGAAATGGAGTAGAATATTGATGAATTGGTTCCCAAAATACAATAAACGAAAGAGGGGGAGACCGTTTAAAAGGTGGGAGGACGAACTAAAGGATATCGCAGGAAAACATGGACAAGGACGGCTAGAGATAGAGAGGGTTGGAAGAGGTTGGAGGAGGCCTTTGCCGAAAATGGGCAAACAGATATTATATGTGTCGATGTCATGTAAAAATATTGTAATAATTAAGTACTTTGGAATTATCTGTATAAAAAGGCTTAAATAATAATAATAAACGCACCCACGAATACAGAAAGAAATTCCGAGTGTGGAGCAAAGTGTTAAACAAAAAAATACCCCGATACATTTTTATTTCATGCTACTTAATCTATCTAGTAGTAGACACGCTTCGATCGACAATCTTTTAAATACGTAATTATGACACGATGTCTTGTGAAAACTATCCGATTCGAACAGTAAAAGCCCATAACTTAAGAACAGTTTAACCGATTTTCATCAAACATAGCTATGAACACTCTCGATAAAGCCACACCTTTAAACAAGATAAAATATATATGACAAACACAAAAAATGACAAAAACACACATGTACCTACACAATCATGTCAAACTTATATAACACCCCTCATTTTTCGTCGGGGGTAAAAAGACAAGCGTCTCTTACCTCTTTAGTAGCATTAACAGTCCTCGTATTGCCGTTTTTGTCAACGTATTCTACTCCATAAGCTCTGGTGCCGTCGAATAGCACCCTCGTGACGTGGGCATGGAGTTTCACGTCAAGATTAGGACGCACGGACTTAGGTTCCAGGTATGCGCGCGCTGTGGTGTAGCGCTGGCCGTTGCTGAAAGGCAGAAGACATTTGAGTATTCAAATTAGGCTGAGAGCCAGCATTTTTTGAACGTCAAAGTTCTAGGTTTATAAAGACAGACCCCTAAAACGCCGGCCCGTCAAAACTTCCTCGTGTTTTAGCCAAATTAAGAAAGAATTCATTAAGCTATAAGATTTCAGTGAGTAAAGTCAGCCTACATTATATGCTCACTTAGCATTGGTGGTGGCCCAGTGCAGAGCAGTGGTGGCCGAGTGGTAACGGCCCTGACTTACGTGTCGTTGGTCGTGGTTGTCAAGCAGGCGTTTTACTTTGTGTAAATTATTTCTTCACCAAGCACTGCTCTTAAGCTATCCCCCTATCTGTACTACCCGAACAGATGGGGCTCGCAGCTGGAACTACGGGTCCGGCTGTTTGGATCAGGGTACGCGGGGTCAGGTAGGCCCTCCACCATTGCAAGCGCAAAGGTGGTACCTGACATTGAGGTTGGACTCGCGGTGGTCTATGTGGTGGTTGCAGAGGAGTGGCATGTTGTCTGCTCGGCTATGTGTGGGCCGAGCGTCATTCCTCGCGCGCAACAAGTGTCTGAAGTTACCGGCCCAAGGCAAAGGGCCACCTGGTGGTCAGACGCGGGGTTCGTGAGTAACCCTCAAGCAAGTGAGCTCTTGTGAGCGAGCTGCATCTCCGGCACTTTCCTGGATAGAAAGAAGAGGACTACCCGTTGGATTAGTTTTCCGGCAACCCAGCTGTAGGCATTGGGTAGATGCGATGATTTGTATTCGAGAGGTGAGCGTGCTTACAGCTCCGGGACCATTCTGGAGAAATGAGAGCCAGCTTCTCTGGCGTCCTTAACGGGGATTGAATCCGCTAGCACCAACTGCGCTGGTGCTGGTGCTTGCACTAGTGCTGGCGTGCTGGGGTGCGTGTGGTGAGCGGCTTTATTGCTCCGGTACCATTCTGGACAAATGGTAGTGAATAATCACGGTGCAACTCACATTTTCTCTTGAGTACCAGGGGCGAGTGCTCTCGGAGGCGTGACCTACCGAAGATGGTCCCAGACACCTCGTAAGGGGTTGCCTGGTATAGTGTGCCGCTTTCCATAACGTAAGGTTGGTGAAGGAGGCCACTATAGGAAAACTCAGTAGACAAATAGGGGTATGCTCTTACGCGTCACCTCGTAAGGGGTTGCCTGGTATAGTGTGCCGCTTTCCATAACGTAAGGTTGGTGAAGGAGGCCACTATAGGAAAACTCAGTAGACAAATAGGGGTATGCTCTTACGCGTGCTGGGGTGCGTGTGGTGAGCGGCTTTATTGCTCCGGTACCATTCTGGACAAATGGTAGTGAGTAATCATGATGCGACTCACATTTTCTCTTGAGTACCAGGGGCGAGTGCTCTCGGAGGCGTGACCTACCGAAGATGGTCCCAGACACCTCGTAAGGGGTTGCCTGGTATAGTGTGCCGCCTTTTTATACCGAAAGGTGGGTAAAGGTGGCCACTATAGAAAATCTCATTAGTTTTGATCGGGGTTATGCTCTTACGCGTCCCTATCTGTACGACCCGAACAGATGGGGCTTTCGCAGCTGGAACTACGGGTCCGGCTAGGCGGCTGTTTGGATCAGGGTACGCGGGGTCAGGTAGGCCCTCCACCATTGCAAGCGCAAATGTGGTACCTGACATTGAGGTTGGACTCGCGGTGGTCTATGTGGTGGTTGCAGAGGAGTGGCATGTTGTCTGCTCGGCTATGTGTGGGCCGAGCGTCATTCCTCGCGCGCAACAAGTGTCTGAAGTTACCGGCCCAAGGCAAAGGGCCACCTGGTGGTCAGACGCGGGGTTCGTGAGTAACCCTCAAGCAAGTGAGCTCCTGTGAGCGAGCTGCATCTCCGGCACTTTCCTGGATAGAAAGAAGAGGACTACCCGTTGGATTAGTTTTCCGGCAACCCAGCTGTAGGCATTGGGTAGATGCGATGATTTGTATTCGAGAGGTGAGCGTGCTTACAGCTCCGGGACCATTCTGGAGAAATGGGAGCCAGCTTCTCTGGCGTCCTTAACGGGGATTGAATCCGCTAGCACCAACTGCGCTGGTGCCGGTGCTTGCACTAGTGCTGGCGTGCTGGGGTGCGTGTGGTGAGCGGCTTTATTGCTCCGGTACCATTCTGGACAAATGGTAGTGAGTAATCACCATGCGACTCACATTTTCTCTTGAGTACCAGGGGCGAGTGCTCTCGGAGGCGTGACCTACCGAAGATGGTCCCAGACACCTCGTAAGGGGTTGCCTGGTATAGTGTGCCGCCTTTTATAACGTAAAGTTGGTGAAGGAGGCCACTATAGGAAAACTCAGTAGACAAATAGGGGTATGCTCTTACGCGTTTCGCTCCAGAGGGGCGAGTGCTCTCGGAGGCGTGACCTACCGAAGATGGTCCCAGACACCTCGTAAGGGGTTGCCTGGTATAGTGTGCCGCCTTTTTATACCGTAAGGTGGGTAAAGGTGGCCACTATAGAAAATCTCAGTAGTTTGATTGGGTTATGCTCTTACGCGTTATATTATTATTGTTATTTATCTTACGTAATGTTGGTGAAGGTGGCCACTATAGAAAATCTCAGTAGACTAATAGGGGTATGTCCCTTTTTCACCGTCGGTGCCGGTGCTTGCGCTAGTGCTGGCGTGCTGGGGTGCGTGTTGTGAGCGGATTTACAGCTCCGGTACCATTCTGGATAAATGGTAGTGAGTAATCACGAGGCGACTCACATTTTCTCTTGAGTACCAGGGGCGAGTACTCTGGAGGCGTGACCTACCGTAGATGGTCCCAGACGCCTCGTAAGGGGTTGCCTGGTATAGTGTGCCGTCTTATATACCGAAAGGTGGGAGAAGGTGGCCACTATAGAAAATCTCAGTAGTTTTAAGGGGGGTGCTCTTAAAAAGGTGAAGGAAAACATCGTGAGGAAGCCGGCATGTTCTAGAACTAAAACTTCGAAAATATGTGACATCCACCAATCCGCACTGGGCCCGCGTGGTGGATTAAGGCCCATTGCCTGTCACAGAGGGGAGGCCTGTGTCCCAGCAGTGGGAAAATTAAAAAGGCAGAAATAACGATAAGCGAAAAGGAAGCAATAAAGCACGGTTGGATGAAACCGCGGGGCACAGCTAGTAATAGATATTGTATTGGAAGATAGAAATAGTCATGAGATTGTTAACTGCAGGATACAAAATGCCTACTTAAATCGATTGAATAGAGTAGTTCAGCGATTAGCATCTACTTATTCTGGTCGCGGGTTCGACTACCGCTTAGAAATTAACAGACTGTTGTTCTAAGTCTATAATACGTAAGTTAAACCCACAATAGAGAAGAATTCAGATGTGAGAAAACAGTGTAAAATGAATAGTAGAGTCAATTAAAACTTAGCAGGAGTAATTATAATTTTTGGGACTTCTGGGTGATATGTTGCCTAATGGCCGGGGTCTGAATTTAGAATATGGAGATAAGAACATGATAAATCCTACTATAATGCCAAAGTTTGACAGGCCTTGAGGCTATACAGAATGTAATAGAAAGATGTGCTATTTTCTTTTTACTTTTTGTTTCTGGCCATGTTTGTAAATTAATAACTTTCTTCAGGCAAATCGTAGACAATTCCAAAGGACATCATTCAAATTGATATAAAAAGGCTTCAAGCTTCTACTGGGTAAGCCATCGTTGACTTTGTCTCTGTCACCTCAGACCTAGACTAGAGTCAAGAGCAAATCCATCTCAAATATAAAAAAATTAAGTCAGCCAGAAAAAAAATACAAGTTATAGAAAAACCATCCAATTCCTAAAAAAGTTTAATATTACGCCAAACCCGTACATCCATTGGTTAAGTTGTTACAGACTAGTATAAGTCATCGGCACGTAACTTGGCAAGAGTCGTTAGATGCGCAGAAGTCGTTTTTTAGGTCTCCTTGGTAGTGAAGCGGGACGCGGGGTACAAGGTCACGCCGATCCGAGCGCGCGATTGGTGGCTAAGTCGTCCCTTGCCTCCCGCACCCCGTCCTCGCTCCTGATTACACATGCGTGCACAAAAGTTGTACACTTTGTTATAGATGAGTTTTTGTTAAGATTTTGTTAAGTTAGTTTTTGTTAGGGGTAGTTGTTATTGTTTTGAATTTAGTTTTTATTACGAGTTTTACTGTTTTAATTTGATAACAATGCCATAATTTTTACTATCTTTTTAAAATATTTTTTTTAACTTGTAACTGTATATATTTTATTTATAACACCTAATAAACTTCACGAATTCTTCTCCATTATTTAACTTTCCTCTAAACATACATTTAAAAAAATAAATAATGGCCATAACCACTGAAAAATAACAAGAAATTAAAGTGACCACTTTTTTGTGGCAATAAGTGTACGATGCGCGAACTTACCCCCACTACGCCAAAACCTTGCCAAGTTACGTGCCGATGACTTATACAACAAAAATGTTATTAAAATATTACTAATAAAAATAGCGCACGTGTTTTCTTCATAGTAAAACATGTCAGGGATTCAATCCACATAAAACTTATTTATTTATGGCTTTTTGATTTTTAGTTTTTTGGACCAAAAATTTATGAATCGTGAATGATTTTCTTTGTATGGGAGAAACAATTTTTTTTTACTACAAATTTCAATTTATTTATGAGTTCTTGGAGAAAGTTGTTGATATACATGGTTCAGAAGCAGTTTTTAGAATATGATCACACCTTTCTGTTACACCCTGTAAATAGTAGTTTGATAAATACTCAACTTCAAGTTCATCATTCAGAAATCGGAGGTCTACACAGTTGGGAAAGAAGACTAATAAGAAATAGGTAAGTAGGGACATATTATAACTGTTGTCAAGTAAATATATGAGACTACAATAGAACTGGAACAACCGATCAAAACAAGTGACTGCGTGTAAAAAACAGTTCTAATTATTTCGTAGTTTTGCTCAAATAAGATTATACAATAAACAAATATTATTATGGTAACAAAGATAAATTGATAACGAATTAGATTAAAATCAGTTTTTATTTCCTTATTTTTTTCTAGCCAGTCGCGTAATCAAGTATAATTTAGGTATTATTGTTTTCAAAGATATGCGTGTAATTATGGATTACACAATCTACATACATAGTTAATTCTTACAATATTATTGTGTGGTTATCTTATCGTTTATTATTCTCATCATAATTAGATAGATAAGCTTAATTAAGAGCTGCAAACACAGATATAAATCCGAATAGATGACACAATTGTATGAACTTCGCGTGCCAAAAAACGGAGTCAAGTTGTAGTCAATGATCGTAATCTGAGCTTTTCATTTAGCCGTGGAGATCATCCCATACAAAGAAACTGTCCCGACGTACTGTACTGATTATACTGATTATTTGTTTTATATATCTACTAGCTTCTGCCAGCGGCTTCACCCGCGTGAATGTCGAAAATTATCCCGAGGGAACATATTCCCGGGATAAAAAGTATCCTATGTGCTGTTCCCTACTATAATCTACCTCTGTGCTAACTTTCATCCAGATCCGTCCAGCCGTTTCAGCGTGAAGAAGTAACAAACATACAAACACACTCACAGACTTTCACATTTATAATATTAGTGTGACGTGTGATTTATGATATCGATTGATTATTAGATGGTGATCTATATATCGCTGTGGAACCGAACGCGATCGATTTACAAAAAATAATTGGTATAATCAGATGAAAAACGCTAGTTACGTGGCACGGTTTCTTTGTATGGGATGAGGCATCTGGTGATTTAGCATTATAGGCACCGGAAATCCACCGAAATCTAGAAACCTTTTTATGACATATTGAGCTGTAAAGAATGTATAGAAAAGTTGGCCGAGGCATTGGAAATGTTTTCTTTCATTTAAATTTGTTTTTAAATTGTTTGTGAAAAAGTGGCACGCTTGGTTTTCATACAGATGGAGGGACTTGCGTTATCTATTATGATTTATGTCTGTGGCTGCACATGATTGACAAGATGTTATTGGCTCTTATTTGTGTCAAAAAAGAGCATTCATGTGGTAGAAAACGTGATTGGTTATTTGAACCCATTTTGCATTGACTAAATCGCTAATAAGGGTACTTTTCAGATATTTGCGAAGTTGCTAGGCGATGGTCGAGGAATATAAACCACCATATGGGTTCATTACATTTCTAGCCTGGCTTAGCGCAGCTCTGATGAAAAAGGGTTAATAGAGCTAGGTATTTATACATCCTAAAAAGCCAGAGATGAATGTGTGTAAGGAAGTTGTGTGCCCCCGCTAAACCTCACATCTCGCCCGCGCATAGTTGAAAAGATTCCGCTACGCATCCTCGCACCACTCAGCTACTCATTACATAGCTTCGCTACGCTCTGCGTAAGCTATTCGTATAGCTTTGGTGGCAACAGTCACGTGATTCAGCGTCGCTACACATCCTCGCTAAGTTGCTACCTCGCTTATCTTTGAAGAAATAGCATCCGAATGCTTCCCCAGACAGGTGCGATGCATCAACGCGTTTTATGAAGAAAGTGTTCTATGGATAAATATTCCTGAATTCCTGAATTCTACTCTCTAGCTGTACCTACGCAGTAGAATCCTATATGCTATTCCAGACCAGACTAGAGTATCTGTGATTCTGTGCCAAATTTCATCCAGGTCCGTTCAGCCGTTCTGGCGTGATTGAGTAGAGACAAACATCCATTCATCCATCCAAACTTTCGCATTCATAATAGTATTAAGATAATACTCACTCATTAAAAGCTTGTGCTATGGTAAACCCTACAGGAGTGTCGAGGTCATTCATGTCATCGATGATCGGGATGCCCGTCTGGTTGATGGCGTCGATCAGATCCTGGAGTGCCAGAGGCTGGTAGTTGAACTGGATCAGAAAAGACAAATTGTTATTTGTTTTGAACTTATATGACTCAACTTTTTTCATATTTCCCGACAAAACTTTAAATTAATAAGATAATAAGAATATATTTTATCCTAGGAATCACGTAGTTACTTCTTATTACCTACTTACACCTAAATTAAGGTATGTCTACCTTTTTACCCGAGTACAGCGAAGCAAAAAGGAGGGTTATATTTTTGACCGGTGTGTGTGTGTGTACGTATATGAATGTATGATGTATGTATTTTTATCTGTTCCCTCATAACTTCTAAACTACTTATCATAAATTGACAAATGAGGTGTCGTTGGAAGCGTTTTGTTTGTCCGCTGGATAACCAGCCTAACGTGCCACCTTAATATGAAATTGTATGTGGTGCCCTCTACGGGGCACGAAGTCAAGAAAGTGGTGGGGTGGGGTGAAAAAAAATTATTGAAACACCCCACCCCATCATGTGTGGTATCATTGAACAGGGGTTTTAAAATGAAGGTAGAGTTTGGTACATGATATTTTAGTCAAGCGTACCGTTTGCGAGACATATTCCGTCAAAATCATGAAAACTGTTTTTATCCGACTACGGGCGGCGTGGGCGTGGCAAAGTGTTTGTTGATCGTTATGTATGTATGCATTTATGTTCATTTGTTTCCTCAGGCTCTGCAAAAACCCCAAAATACTTCAAATATTAAATAAGTTCGAAAACTAAAACCCAACTACTTACTAAAAAATTACGCTCTCAATCTGCCTAGCCTTTTCCCAACTGTGTTGGGGTCGGCTTCCAATCTATCCGGATTCAGCTAAGTACCAGTGTTTTACATGGAGCGACTGCCTATCTGACCTCCACAACCCAGTAACTGGTTAACAAGGTAACCCCTTGGCTAGACTGGTGTCAGATCTCAAGCTTCTGAGTACTCGTAATTACTGTCAAAGATCTTCAAATCACAGCCGGGACCAACGGCTTAACGTGTTTACCGAGGCACGAAGGAATCTCGGTATGTTGAAATGGTCACCCATCTACGGACCGACCTCGTCAAGTGTTCCTTAACCTTGATGATTACGCTGTAAAAGGTATAAAACAAGAAAATATTCCGTGGTAAATTTACCGTGGTCGTACCTAAGCTACTTTGCAGAATGTATTGTGTTGTTACGGTAAGTGATTTAGGGAATATTTTCTTGTTTAATACTTTTTAGAGCGTTTTTTTTACAAATTCTTGTAAGTATGTGTGCACTAAAGGATATCGCAACAGTTGGTGCATCAGAAGAAAAGAAATCAACAGAATGCAGTAGCGGTCTGACTACTTACCGATCTGTCAAGATTATTATTTTCCCTTCAAGTTTCCTGTACCTCGGTAGGTACGGCTGTTCAGAAGGCACTGACCATTGCTCTATTGAGTTTGAGAATCCACTATTCACAGGCTAAAATGCTTGAGAGCTTATCAGCAGGTGGGTTCGTCATCAATCGCAAGACCATCAATGATTACATAAAATACCTTTAACTACTACGTACCCTCTGGATAGGCATTTTTCCAGTTGTAGAGTGGTGTTCCGCACTGACGACTGTCCCAACATCCCTGTTGCCTTCTGCCATGTCCATGTAAGGTTTGAGTTCGTCCCAGGACCAGCCCTCGGCTCCTGCTGCTACCCAATCATCGAAATCCGCGGGATGACCACGGTGGTACATCATGCCGTTGAGTTGACTTGTTCCTCCTGAACGCGAAAAAAGGGGAGTGTGTTTTAAAATAGGCCTTTAACGCAATTAAGAGTTTTTGTAGTTTTCTATGTGTGGCTTTACAATATAGCAAAGCATGCTGTATCGGTATCTTCTCGTCTAAATTACCACAGTGTCTCAAGACGAAAGTCTATGACCAGTGTGTGTTGCCAGTGATGACTTATGGCTTTGAGACGTGGTAGCTTACAATGGGACTCATCAGAAAGCTTACAGTCACCCAAACGGCAATGGAGAGGGCTATGCTCGAGTTTCCTTGCGTGTACGAATCAGAAATGTAGAGATCCGCAAGAGAACCAGGGTTACCGACATAGACCGAAGAATTTCCAAACTTAAGTGGCAGTGGGCAGGGCACATTGCTCGCAGAATGGATGGCCGATGGGGCAGAAAGGTTCTCGAGTGGCGACCGCGAACCGGAAGACGTTGCGTTGGAAGGCCTCCCACCAGGTGGACCGACGACCTAGTGAAGGTTGCAGGGATACGCTGGTTGCGAGGCGCACGGGACCGGTCAAAGTGGCGACGCTTGGGGGAGGCCTATGTCCAGCAGTGGACGTCTTTCGGCTGATATGATGATGATGATGATGAAAGCATGCTGTAGGTATAGTATAGCTTTTCAAGTAGCTCTATTGCAGTTGGCAAAGATTTTAAAGAGTATTCTTTGGCCTTTATCGTCAGAAAAACGTACTTGCCTGCAAAAACCGCCGAGGCAATGAAGCTATGCGAGTCATGGGAAAACAGTTAAACGGGACCCCCCGCAACCAATTAATCAATATATCTTGATCAAATAATATCTTGTCTGTGACTATCCGAGTCTGCTAGTACGCTCATAATTTGCTTGTCCACTATTTATGCGAAGACACTGCCTCCTAAGATACAGGTTCTTCCTAGTTTAGGAGTCAGGGCTACAATTGTTGTATTGACTATACTTTCCTCTCTTTCGCACACTATTTTAGTTGTTATTAATTTATTATCTCTGTACCCTAGTTGACAATTATGTGTACTTTAATGTTTCAAACTTGTATTTTCTGCTAATAAATATGTCGGGTTTAGTCAATAGTACGGACGTCAAACCAAATCGCAAGCACGCCATCTGGTGGCAAAGCAAGAACAACTACGCATTGGCGCGCTTTTATCAAGCGCTTGCGCGGTGGGGACGGCGGCATAGAGCAGTCGAGTACTGACAGCCTCAGAGCTAAGACGTCGTAGAATCAGTTTCGATCCCTAATATTAGTAAGCAAGATTATTAACTCTGAATATTTGAATAAACCCAGTGTATCGAATAATTTCTGTGATTTCCTTTGCACGATTGTACCCATCCTGACTTCCCGATGGTTTGCATCTATCGGCCAGCCTTGATGCGACAAATATTATATTATTATTATTAATTAGAACAAATAGCAGAGAAGAAATAAAGGTAAACAACAAATGCAAACACCGTAGTTCATAGTTTGCTTATTCGGAAATGAAAAACGGGCGAAGTGGACAAGCTAACATTTTTCCTGAGCTCTCGCGAACCTGACGCAGCGCAGGTTAAAAACATGTAGCTAATATTTTTGGCTCCATAGTTTAGACGAAAAAAGTCACGTGTCGAGTAATCGAGTTCCTTCACAAGAAAATCTAAAGTCCCTTTAATAGATGTAATTACAAATAGTTACCTAAGCCTTTTCCAAGCGGCCACTGGCAACCCTGGCCATCTTGATCGAGGCAGTAGTTGTCGGGGACGGTGCGAGCTCTCCAGTCCACCTCTTCGTTGCCCCAGAATGCCCTGTAGAATGACGGGACTCGCACTCCTAGTGGTTCGGGACCACCTGCTTCTAGTAACAGTACCTGGAAGAAATAATCTGCTGTATTCTGTTGTCGGCTAAGTTATGTTTGTCTACGAGTAATAGGTCAGTTTCTGAAATCAGTGTTTTGAGTTGAGAACGTGTCAAACATAAGTTTCGACGAGTAACGAATTTTGTCTCCCTCTCCTCTTCGGGATTTAACTCCCTCGCTTTGCTCGTGAGTTAAATCCCGAATCCTTCATTGCGCTCGAGATTCAATATGACGCCCGTGACATAAGACACAACTTTAGCCCCTCGGTGCATAATCTACTATTATGTGTTTGTTGTGTGCTCTGGCTTGTGTCAAATAAATTTATTTTCTTTCTTTAGACGCAAACGTTTCTCGAAGTTGTGAAAAATCTCTCTAAAAACGTCTAGTGTAATATTTCTTCTGATGAACTAGTGGCGCCAGCTTCTTATATATGTTAAATGATTTTATTTCTGTAACCAGCTTACACACATTTTTACATGTCGATCATATTTTTAAAACTAGTTGAGGTCGAAGTTTCCTATCTGACTAGTTACTCTGAGAAGAAAGGCCGAAAAAAACTCAGAGGCAGATATCTTGGTTAGATCATATGAAGACCATGTAGATTGATGTCTGAAATGGTCTTTTGAGGAACCGTGCAGCTAAACTCAGAATTTAAGGAGTTCAACGATTCGACGAACAATACTAAAGAAAGGATATTCGGGTAGGCCGCAAAAAAACGTCAAATTGCCAGACCATGATTAAAATTGAGAAAATTGAAAAAAAATATCCACATAGTCTTCACATTCACAATAATTAAAATAATATAATACTTAAAAAAGTGAATATTCTTGTCATTGAAAGAAAACCAGAAAACTACTACAAATTTGTGATTGTTCCTAGTATTTATGTTATTGATATCACTGTATTTTTTAAACAATTTTATATTTTTATGGGCATATAAAAGATTTTCATAAATATACTGAGAAGGCACAGTGATTATATTAATCTCCTTAAATTTCTCTCTGAGAGTGTCTCGGGCTTAATTTATAAATTGTTCGAACAGCTGTTTTCCGCAAAACAAAGATAGTTAAATTGTCGGCGGCATTTCCCCACAACAGAATACCGTACATTACACTATGAAAATAGATAAAGTACACTAAACAGGCTGTCTCTATATCAGTTATATTACGATTTTTTTCTATCAGCATATGCTGCGGAGCTTAGCATCTTTGACAATTTATCTATATGTGGGCTCCACTGAAGCTTGGCATCCAAAGTTAAGCCTAAGAAATAAGAATACTGTGCTATTTTCAGGATTCAATTCTTCGCCCTTTATCAACACATCGCCGTACTGTCAGCGAACGTATTAAGAAAATCTAGATGGAAAAACCCAAATACACTGCCAACCCGGGAATCGAACTTTGGATCTCATACTCAGCAGTAGCGCTGGCGACAACAAGACCATCGAGGTATTTATCCATAAAAAAGTACTTCACTTACTGAAAAATCACTATTTTCACTCAGTCTCCCAGCCACAATGGACCCCGCCGACCCAGCGCCCACGACGATGAAGTCATAAGCCTCCTTTGTTTCCTGCACCGACTCGATCCTCTTGCAAGGCGTGGAGATGCTGCAGCGCCCCCACAGATACCCTTGCAGGAGCATCATGAACATGAAGTTGCCGCTGCATACTGGGGAGTTGACTAGAGAAGGCCCTTCTTCGACTATGGGGCAGCCACAATTCTGGGGAAATGACGTCATAAGTAGACAAAATTAGCATTATTTATTTTAAACAAAATAACTATAATGATTAGTGAAAAGTGTAAACTAATCATATATGGTGATATTGGTTCCTAATTCAAATCTATGGAGAATTTGAATTAAGAATAGATAATCAATATTTAAAGTAATCGTATGTTTTTTTTTATTATTGGCCTCATGTGTTAAGTATTTTATAATTATGTCTGTAACTTATTGATTGAGGATGCAATTAGTTGGACAGGTAATTGAAAATTATAATGTTTCTAGCGCATGCAAAAGAGTATGGGCTGGTTTCAGAATTTAGATTTTGGTGTTAAGAACGTTTCGAACCCTTCTTTTATGCCAAATTTTGACAGATTTTCAGGCCAAAAGAAGAGTTTGACAAATATTCATAATACCATACTTCAAATTCAGATATCGGAAGTAGGTTTTTAGTAATCGAGAACGGCTAGGTAGGTACCTAATATATACTGCAAGCTACTAGAATTGGGTGGTAAAACCTTTACGAACACATCCTACATAAATACATTTTATTTAAATTTGAGGGGATAGGTACTCGTCCGAAAAAACCCAGGGTTTTATTTTAGAAGAATGATAAAAGAAATTAAAAATATTTACTCACCTCGGCGGCTAAAACCATGTTGGTATTTTACTAAAAGCTGCTCCAGAAAACCTACAAAAAAGTGTAATAGTTAACAAATTATTCCACTTACACTATTTACGGTAGAATACCAAAAAAAAAGGAGGTCTCTCTTTTTATAATAATTTCCATCATCTGTTACTATGTGGTTATTCGTTCATTTTGCAATTCAGCAGTTAATATAAGCAAATCGTAAAATGACCAGGAATATATTATTAATGTATGTATTTATTTACTAAGACTTTTTAATCTGAAAGGGCTTGGGGGAGGTCTTTGCCCTACAGTGGGACAGTAATAGCTACACAAAAAATAAACTTTATGAACTAGTAAAAACACTGTACAATTTTTTTCTGAATTAAGTATTTAGAGTTAAGAACGTGTCAAAGTTTAACAGGTTTTTAGGCTACAGTTGAGTTTAACAAATACTCAACTTCAACTTAATTCAGAAATGGGTTTGCATTGTTTAATTTCTTGACTAAGATTGGAATGAGAACGATTTAAAAGTAAATACGGGCATTTTACGCAACTCCGAATTTGTGAATTGAGAAATCGAAATTGAGAACTAGAGTAGGGTTGAGTTTGACAGGTTTATAACTTCAAATTCTCAATTTAGAAACCGCAGCAACATTTCTAAAACTATTCGTCCTGGTGTTACTTCACTACCTAGGTGTGCACTTTGAGGCATGGGAGTTTTCCACCATTTAGAATATTTGACAGAGCATTTTTTATAAAATGTAGGATTTATCAAACTGAATGCAGCATCAGCCACGTTTTTCCGGTATTTTTTACGGAAATTTTATGCCATTTGCACCTGAATACCCCTAAGATCAGTCAGACAATAAATACAGGAACGTATTAAAATTATCATGAACAAACGTTTTAGTCAACTTGTTGATTCATATTGACGCAGTTAAAAAACTTCTTACTTTTTAATTATTAGTTATTATAAATTATATTGAATTTTGTGAAGGTAATTTTATTAACAATGTAGTATTCCGACTAAATTGTTAATTATATTGGCGTTTATTTTCAAAAGAAAACCTTTAATATAAAAAGGCCTTGGAATAGAGTGTCATGGCCTGAAGGGATTACGGGCCGATTAATTCAAACGGATAAGATTAAACGGTAAAAAAGCCTTCGTAAGGAGTCCAGCATGACTGATAACTAAAAATTCGAAGACATTTGACTTCTACCAATCCGCAAAGGGCGGGCGTGATGGATTACAGCCCACTCCCTCTCAAAGAAAGCTGATGGCCTGAGCGTTGAGAACAAGATTATAAGTAGGCTGATGATGCTTATTAAATATAATTACGAGATAAAATAAATAACAAATCACCTTTTCCTGTAAATATTCTGAATTTAAGAACTCAATTTCCCCTTAAAAAACTTTTTGGTTCTGATGGTAGACCCACCCCGTTCTTACTCGAACTGAAACTAACCTTCCAGTTCTGCTCCTTAAATACAAACTTAAGGAAGAGTGCAAAGCAAAATGACTTGAACAAAATTACGAATGATCACAATAAAGTGATCTAATAGTACTAAAAGATAAGATTGGTTTGTTTAGATAAATTTTGTGTAAGCCATAAGGATATCTTTTCATGAAAACAATCGTAAAAACTAGTAGGTACCTACCTATGTAAGTGAAGCAGACACGATTTTTCATAATGACTGGATAAATAAATAAATAGCTGGATAGCAGTGACGAGTTCGCTACGTCTGCGAGGATTACAGATAAGTTGCCAAAGAGTTTAGTGTGCTCTGCGAGATATGGATTCGTCATTTAGGAAAATGCAAAAGTACCATTATCTTGCTGACTTTCTTTCTCATCGGTGGGTATACGAAGAGGAAAAAGTCAATTAATTTACAGACATTGATGCACAAAGCCCGAAGAATTGCCAATCTTAAGACGACGATATTCGCCAACAATCTTGAGGGAACAAAACGCGCAGTCCTTTCACACCCGCGCGTCCCAAAATTCAGTAGATTTTTGTTCTTTCCTTATTATTCTAATACTTAAAAAAAAAAAAAATCTGATCAATATGTAGATAGTTAAATTGTCTTTGAGATGGTGACAATTTACTTCAACAAGTTACTTCTCAAAAGGTTCCTATGGACAAAAACATTATATACCTCAATATTGCGGGCTATATATTATATTAGGTTTTCTCGTCTAAATCCAAAGCAAGACATGAGTCTTGGCATTGACATGGGCATATACTATACACATACCTACATAGATATAGGTATAGTAATCACAGTGGATTCATGTGTCTCTGAAGTTGGCTGCAAGACCCTGCGCAGTTGCAAGTGCAGTTGCATTTGTTTGGTATTTTTGTATCAATGTTGAAGTAGAAGATTGCATTGTATAACTGCCTCTTTCACTCGCTTACGTTTGTCGCATCATCCTATGTCGCTAACTATATGCAGTTTACTCGATGACAAACTGTTTTTTGAGCATGCTTCGCAGAGCCAACTTCAGGGACACAAATATCAGTTGGGACTACTATAATATCTTTTCCCAGCGGTTCTACCCGCGTGAAAGTTGAAAATTATATTATTAATTGGCCAAGTACCCTACTATCGCGATAAAAGGTCATGATGGCATACTCGTATGCTAAGTTTCACATCTATACTCTATACTAATATTATAATCCCGATCCATTATCGGAATGCAAGACGTACGGCGATGCGTCATTGATACACGGTGGACATCCCACCCATACGCACTAAACGTTTTGGGAATAAATTTATTATGCGCACAGCAAAAGTGTGGAATTCCCTGCCGGAGTCTGCATTTCCCGATAGCTACAACCTGGGAGTCTTTAAGTCAAGAGTGAATAGGTTTCTTCTAGGCAAGCGTGCTTCATCGTCGACCAGATCATTGCTTACCATCAGGTGAGATAGTGGTCAAGCACAAGCCAGGTTCTCACAGAATGAGGCCATTACTCTCCAGTATTCTATCTTTGCCAGCATGGTTCTGGCCATGGTTCAACTGCTGAGAAATACAGGTCTCGCCCGATCCTGGCGACCAAGACCTGACGCTGAGAGGCGCACGCAGAGCACTCCTCGAGCGTGTGCTGTGTAGAATAAAGGGTCGCCTCCGCAGTGATGGCAATTTGCCGTAGTCTCTCTCCTTAACCTATTTAGGTACATTAACGAAGCAACCGTTCCCGGTCAGTAACTGAGTGAACTTGTAGGAGATGCGCTCCTCTTTTTCAGCCAGGCTTCGAAATGCGGGAGGACGGCTTCGACAACGCTCTTGCGCCAAAATTTCGGCTGCTGTAGCGCCTGGTGTCACCGCTGGAGCGCGTGTTACCGTTTCTGCTACTACGATTCCAGGCGGGCTATTAAAATTCGGTTATAAACCTTTACGTCCATATCAATGTCCAGTATAGCAATCAGTGTACCAATCCCAGAATCTCTAGTGGAAGAACATGTGCCTTTCGTGCCAGTATAGTTTCCGCTTAAAAAGATACCGTTCGGTATCCACGTGCGATACGAATGGCCATTTTCCGCTGCAGGCAATTAATTTTAATCCAACAGCGTCGGACACCTGCTTGACCAAGCAGGCGTCTCATAAAGGACCATCGATCGCACGGCACCCGCGTAGTTTGTTGGGCAGCAGTGAATGCAAAGCATCCCCTGCTTTTTAAACGCGGGGGACTAGTCGCTCGAAGTGCTCTTCCAAACCGCACCAACCATCCAGGGTTAGGCCAAGAAACTTAATGTATCGATGGAATTGCAAATCTCCAACTGTCATACTGATGAGCTGGGCAGCACCTCAGTTTTATAAGGCGCTATCTCCATACCCAACTGGTGGATCAAGCACGACTCTTGCCACCCTGATCTCGAAGAAGCCAGGAGCCCTAGTGGTGAAAATGGATGGTGCATGATACCTAAATAAGTCAGCCAATTTCAATTTGAATAATCCAAAGGTTTTCTATGATTTTATCGATTACATATAATCATAATAGGTACTCTTTATCTACACATCAGCTATTAATTATTCTGTGACATCAGTTTAATCAAAAAATTCCATTATGAAATTAAAAGCAAGTGTCACGATACGGTAGACAATATTTTTACTATCTCATCACATTTATCTACTAAGCTGTAAAATATCATTATCTCCTAGATAGATATTGTATATCTGAATTATGATAATGTTAATAAAAACATTATGATCACATGATTTGCGCATTAAGTTGTCTTTATTACTTAATTGTTTTGCACGTAGAAAATGTACCAAGTGCAAATGTAGGCGTGGTTCGATGATCTTTGCAAAAGTTGTGTACAGTTGTTACGGCGAATAATACAATCTACGTCGGACTACAATGGAGTAAGCACATTCGATATATATACCTATTAATAGATATTAGTCTGGTTTTAGAATCACTCTGACCGACGCTGGCCGTCGGCGCTAACGGTCGCCGCTCGTGATTGGTCAATTCGCTCGGCTCAGCGCTGATGGCCATCAGCGTCAACCAATGACGAGCTGGTTGAGTATGATGGCCATCAGCACTGACGGTCAGCGTCGGTCAGCTTGACTTTAGAACAGCCTTATGATACAAGCAATGTTGGTCGTCCAGCGCAGTAACGAGATAGGCAGACGACATTGTTGACAGTGTGGGCAGAGCCTGGATGAGGTTGGCACAGGAGCACTTATGCTCAGCAGTGGGCGCAGTCAGGCTGCGGATGATGACGATGAAAAGATAAAGATGAAAGAAAAATTGTTTTTTTTATTTAGGTACTAGCTGGTACTAGCTACTTTGCTACCGTCAACTGGCTACCTACCTACCTGCCCTACCTAACATACCTAACCCACCCACCTACCCTACCCAACTACCCTACCTACCAATTTACTACTACAATAAGAATGTAAACAACTTTTGTTTCTACCGGCGCGGGCGATCTAATTAAAATTTAAAACATAAAAGCTGCTATTGTGACTTAACTATGATAATTAGATATATTCTCGCGCAGTATTTTTTGCAGGTAATAATCAGTACTTTAATCAAGTAGTACATAATTTTTATGTATCATCAATAGTTTTCTCAGCCCACGCCGAAGAATGAATTTTATAGGCAAAATGTTCCTACTTTGGGTTACATTATTGCAATTTTCATAAGGATCTCTAATATTTTTGAAAATAAATTATAGTTAATGTCACTTAGGAATAATGTAGTTTTCTACTGGTGAACGAATTTTCAAATTCGGTTCAGTAGATCCAGAGATTACCTACCCCTACAACCTCACAAACTTTATCTCTTTATAATATTAGTAGGTATATTATACGTGTAAAAGGTAATTAGAAGTACTAACCGATTACGAAAATTCTAAAACTGATTGCAAGCTACACTACATTATCCCTGAGTGTTATAGATGTCTTCAAGAAAATGCCGGCTCCTGTGGGATAGGCCTCGGAGACGAAACTGCGGGCAAAAGCTAGTATAATTTAGCATAGGTAGTCAAAGTCAAAATCTTTATTTCAATTAGGCCATTACGCGGCACTTCTAAACGTCAAAAATTTAATTTTGTTTTGAAAATACTTTCATTGTGCGTACAGCTAAGGAGTGGCATTCTCTGCCGGCGTCTTTGTTTCCTGATAGCTACAACCTAGGGGTCTTCAAGTCAACAGTGAATTGGTTACTTCTAGGCAAGCGTGCTTCACCTTCGACCACATCAAAACTTAACAACGTAGTATCAAAACGTAACAAGAGTAGGACAGGTCGCTGTAGCAATTGTTAAGGCTTTGGTTACCCAAGCACCACCAAGGCCCGCTTGCAGGAAAAACTTAACTCAGTGTTAGTTACTACATTTGAGAGTTTATCATGCAATATTGTCAAGTTAACCTCGTGTTAGCAACTAACTCTGAATGAGTTTTTCGTGCAAGTAGGCCCAAGAGTTACTTTTTACGAAACTAACCTAGTGTTCTCTTCAGATCCATGTAAGACCACACCAATAGAGGACCTCCGTTTCTACTTTACTACGTTGTTGTACAACACCTATAGTAATATTCTAGAGCAGCTTGTGGCTGAGCAACGCTTGCCGATGTCGATCCATTGCTTACCGAGATTCCTACGTGCCTCCCAAAGCACAATAAACCGTTGGTGCCGGCTGTCATTTGAAGTTTTTTGACCTGGTCTTTACTATAGGCAGAACCCAGAAACGACACTGTTAATACAGGGTGGGCAAAAAATCAGGCTCTGGGACCCAGCGTTAAGAAAGCCAATTTGGTTCAAATAAATCTCACTAGATGGCGCGATATGCACCGAGTTGTTATTGAATTGTATGTAATGTTAAAATTTTCTGGAATTGAAAATAAAAATTGTATGTTCTTGCACGGGGTCCCAGCGCTAAGAAAGAAAAATTTCAAATAAATCTCACTAGATGGCGCGATATGCACCGAGTTATTGAATTGTGTGTAAAATTAACATTTTCTGGAATTGAACATAAAAATTGTATGTTCTTGTTTAATCAACTCTCCTAAACACAAAATTAAGGACTATTTGGCTCTTAATTCCTATTTCAAAGATTATTTGAACGGATCATTTAAAATGTATGGCAATAGATGGCGCGGTTTTAAATTTCTGAGGCAATCCATTCGATTGTTTAAATTTGTATTGTAACACATTTTAGTTCAACCAAACTCTAAACGGAACCGAACGCGGTCGATGTACAAAAAATAATCAGACGAGAAACGCTAGTTACGTCGGCACGCTTTCTTTGTATGGGATGAGGCATCTGTATGCTTATTATATTATCTGTGCTTGAGCTAATTTGCAGTAAAAAAATAATAATATATTAACAGAAAAAAAAAATGGTATGTACTTTAGGACCTCCTCCAAATAACCCCAACTATGGTCAAGTTTCATTTGATCCACGATTTTTTGACCACACCGTATAATATAACGACCATTTTTTTTACTGAGACAATATAAATTCATTTTATACATACATTTTAAATTCTTTTAATGGATTTGTCAACACTTTGCACTTTTAAAATGTAGTCACCGCACCGCGAAACGGAACTATCAAAACACAACGAAGAAATGTTTATTCAACACAGGCAATGCCATATAACCTTACTGAATCCTCCAGCCCGTCATGACAATGAGGTAATTAAGAATTGTTCAAAAATATACGTTATTTCACGTGCCAATGTTGAAGCCTGGGAATAAATTCATAATTGTAGTCTTAAGGTTGACGCACACATATCAACTCGGAAACGGATCGTCACCGTATCATCTCTAACTGGTCGGTACCTATTCTTTGGATGATATTCTCAACTAGAGATGTAAATTGAAAAAAAACATGAAAAAAAACTTGGCACCTTCGTTTTTTTTCTACATTTGGTTTTCTTTCAGAAAGAGTGAAACACTAAAATTGGTTATTTTGTTTTTAATTAAAGTCAAATTATGTTTAAATCAAGGGGTATTATGAACTTAGAAAATACTTAATTTGTTACAATCAGAATCATATTTTCTTTCTAATTAGGAAAATCCCCGTCCGTAAATGGTAAACTTCTGAGAGTGTTGCCACAATTATTTTAAGAGATTTATGTACTATTTAACAAAAAACAAACGGTATTTATCATTGAACTATTTTTTTTTTTAATATCAACTCATATACGATAACCGCCTTACTATACTTTATTTTCGTACTATTGAAAAAAAAAACTCAGGAAAAAAACTGTTTTGTCATGTTTTTTTAACGTTTTTTTTTCATTTCAGAAAAAACAACTCTCAACTTCAACGCACCCTATTCAGCAGCATCGTAAACCCTAAGCGATGCGTCGTCAACTCGCAGTCCCCGCACTTTCGCCGTACTTACGTCTCGCCGACCCCGCACTTACGCCTATATATCTGTCCCCACGCATACTTCTATCCTTCACCGCGCTGCCGTCTATCCGTTACCACGTTTAAGATTTTAAGGATATTTCCTCTTCATCAAGAGCAATAGGTACGACAGCCATCTCCCGTATTGTGAAATTCACAGAATATACGGGCTGCGCAAAAAATCGTGGATCAAACGAAACAAGTCGATAGTTGGGGTTATTTGCAGTAGGTCCTAAAGTAACAAAAAAATTTTTTATTTTTTTTTTACTGCAAATCACCTGTTGTCGATTAGCGGCCGTGTCGACGTGCCCCAGTTTCTGATCCGCTTTCATACTTGCTTGCAGCTTGGTCAAAATAAAACGGCCGACCCCGCCTAATCGCGCGACGCCCCGCGTTTGCCTCGTGTAGCTAACTAGCTAGAGTCGAATGTTAGAGTGACATTGACATTGACGGGTGCTCATTTATTTTGGCCGTGTCGTTAGGTTGACGCCTGGTTGATGGCGAGGCAAAAGGCGCGGCGGTTACGTTCCGTTTCAGAGTTGATATGTGTGCGCCAACCTTTATGCTGCGCACACACCGAACAGACGTAAGTAGATGAACTTTGTTTTAATTAAAGGATTGGCGTGGTCAAACTAAGGTTAAAACATGGCAAACACTTGTATCTAAGTACTTATAATAAACCACGATTTCGAAAATATTGTTTCAATTCTTGCTTGCGCTATTTCAATTAGTGGTTCTTGATTGTTTTACTGATAAATGATTGGCTTAGCAATAATGCTATTTTTGGATAACTATGTATTTAAATATCACATTCTTATAAATATAAGTCCCTTATCCGTTCACAGTCACACCTTTACCTATCAATATATCGTCTTAATAAAAAAACGGAAAAAATGCCCAAATTATCCAAACGAAGATAATTATTACATTTTGAAACTTAAATAAAGAAAATTTCTGATGAAATAAGGCTATTCTCAAAGTGTTATCTGCTGTTTTTATTCGTTTAAAATAATAATGAGTAAAAAATTAAAATGTTAGTTAGTTTTACCACTAATATTACTAATAACGGAGCAAAAACGTCGATTACACAATTTTCTTGACACTTTACTAATTCATCATCATCGTCAGCTTATCAGCAGTCTACTGCTGGAGATAGACCTCTCCAATCGCACGCCATTGGTCTCGATTTTCGGCAACTCTCATCTAGCTGCTACCAGCCACCCTGAGAAGATCGTCGCTTTACCTAGCCTGAGGGCGACCCACGCTACCTTTACCCATTCCTGGTCTCCACTCGAGAACACGTCTACCTCAACGGTCATCGGTTCTAAGTCTAATATGGCCGGCCCATTGCCACTTCAGCTTGCTTATTCTCTGAGCTATATCGACATCTTTGTTCCTTTGCCGGATCACCTCGGTCCGGATTCGATCTCTCAGAGAAACGCCTAGCATTGCCTTTTACATAGCTCGCTAAACGACCTTAAGATGATGGACCAGGCCTAGTGAGTATCCACGTATCGGCCCCGTAAGTCATAACAGGTAGGACTCACTGATTGTAGACTCATGTCTTTAAAGGCTCTGTGGAATTCGCGACGAGAAGACTGGACGAAGTTTCCCAAACGCCGCCCAGCTGTATTCTTCTGCTAGCCTCTCTCATAAGGTGACCAAACTGCAGAGTTTGCCTGAGGTAAACGTATTCTTGAACAAGCTTGAGAGCCACGCCATTGACAACAATCGGAGTGGCGTTTGAGATGAACATAACCTCAGTTTTTCCAAGTTCATCCAAAGACCGACGCGTGCAGAAGACTCAGCTAGGCCGTCCAGCATCAGCTGCAAGTCATGCAGCGATTCAGCCATTATGACGATGTCATCTGCAAATCTCAAGTGTAAGATGTACTCGCCGTATATGTTAATGCCCCGTGCTTCCCAGTCCAACGTCTTAAAATACATCCTCCAACGCGTTGCTGAATAATTTGGGGGAAATTAAACCCCCTTGTCTCACAGTAAGATGCATGTGTGTTGTCAACGCAGTAAGATGTTCAGTTTGCAGGTCTGAACTTGGACGGTCGTTGTAGCATTTTCATAAAGTCATCTCAGCACTTGGATGTATCGCCAGGCAACTTGGCATCGCTGCATAGACTCCAAAATAGAACAGAAGCCTAATTGCGCAAGTGCATTCGGCAAGGCAAAGAGTTTGACCCCATCAATCGACCGACAATCTACATCGCGTCTTTCATCGCGCATTTCATTGGTCGATTGATGGCGGTCAAATCCTTTGGCCGATTATACTAGGCAATTCGTGACGACTCTCGAAAACAACTTATATACGTGGCTAATAAGCTAAATGGGTCTGTAACTCTTTAAGATCGTCTTGTCACCCTTTTTAAAGAAGAGAACGACCACGCTCCTTACCCATGCCTCCTGAGCTCTCTCAGTGAACAGGACAGAGTTAAAGAGCTACCGAAGCTCTTGCAATGCAGGACTTTCTTCCGCTTTCAGGAGCTCGGTAAGTAGTAATACCGTCCTCGCCTGGGGCTTTTCCATTTTAAGCTGTTTGAGAGTCTCCTCGATTTTGTCTTGGCTGACTTCAGGCAGGTCCTCTGTGTAATGGCGGGTTAAGGTGGCTCTAGATTGGTGAGGTTTGGTAAGGTGCTTCATTTTCAGGCTCAGGTCGAGATGCGATGCGTACAATTGGCCGTAGAAGTTTTCAACTTCCGAAAGAATCTCCGGCCTCGAAACGACGATGTCCCCATTCGATTTAGTCAGGTGGCTCCTCCCAAGTGGTTGGACGAACACTTTCGGCGCCCGATTTTACTCAATCACTTTTCTATATCGAGCGTATTGCTCGTAAGAGGTCGCGTCGTACCAGTTTCCTAATATTTTTATTGAGGGCCCGCTGTTCTGACAAAGTGACAGGTGGATTTTCACGTCGTTCCATCATAAGCACTAGAGCTTCTTGCTAAAGTTTAGACTTCCGGCCCGTACGCCGCATCTTACAAAATCTCGTACCTTCCTCCCTGACGATTTGCACCATTTGTAGAGCGTCTGGTTAACGTCGTCTGTGGTTTCCACAACAGCAAACCGGTTTTCCAGGTCTGACAGGAACGCTTCAGATCCTAACATAGTTTGGAGCATATTTGGACGGACCCTAGACTTCTTCAACCGAGTTCGATCACGCTTGAAGTTGATATACAAAGACCCTCGAACAAGTCTGTGATCGCTGCCAGTATTTAACCTGTTTATCACTGAGACATTCCTGAATATATGCTTGTTGTCTGTTATGATGAAGTCTATCTCATTTTTACCGACTTCAAAAAAAAGGAGGTAATCAATTCGACACGTATGTATGTAATATTGTTGGAACTGCACAATATTCACAAATTTCATTAATGTATGTATGTTTGGTTTTGTTTGTATGTATGTTTGTCCACGCATTTCTCCGAAACAAATTATCGGATAAGATAACTTATAGAAGTTGCAATTTTTTTGTGATGGTGTACTAAAACTAAAAAGAAAGAAATAAAAACTTTACCACAAAAACATAAACCGACTTCAAAAGCAAAACACTAAAAAGTGCAAAATAACTTTCGTTTCGGAAGTTGGTGTCGAAAAATTATTAAAAAACATGTTAATTCAAAAAAACAAAAATTCCGACTGCTTAAAAACCGAACTAAAAAGAAGTAAACAAGAAGAAAATAATGCTGTGCAGTCGGAGGATACATATTCGCGAGCTGGCTGACCAAAACCAGATGTATCCTCCGACTGCACACTGCAACTATTTTTATTTATAACTTTTTCTTTAATATTTTTTTTTAAATTAGGTACATCTATATCTATAAAAGCGAAAGGTGATTGACTGACTCACTGACTGACTGATCAATCAACGCACAGCCAAAACTGCTAAGCCTAGAAGCATGAAATTTGGCAGAAAGGTTCCTCAAGTGACGTAAGTGTGCACTAAGAAAGGATTTTTGGAAATTCCTCCCCTAAGGGGGTAAAAAGGGGGTTGAAAATTTGTATGAAAAATATAATTCCTTCAAAATTCTTGAAACTTAGCAGAAATAGTATTCTAAGTAAATGATAGAGATTGACATTATTAGTTTTTCGAAACTACCCCCAAATGATGATTTAGGGGGTGTTGAAGTTTGTATGGAAAAATCTGATTTCTTGGGTCAATAAACATGAAACCTGACATAAATACTGAACTAAATAAACAATAACGGTTTTCATTATTAGTTTTTCGAAACTCCCCCAAATGATTATTAAGGGGGTGTTGAAGTGTTTTTGAAAAATCTTATTTCTTGGGTTAATAAAATTGAAAGTTGACATAAATACCAACCTAAATAAATAATAAAGGTTTGCATTATTAAAATCAAAATCTTTTTTTTTTATTTCACATGGGCCTACATGGGCACTTATAAAACGTCGACAAAAGGTGCACGGTTCGGGTTGGTCGTTTCCTATGGAGAAGAACCGGCAAGAAACTCCATGGTTACTCTTTTAAAAAAAATGTTTTGGTTTTACAATGTAATAATAATATAATATGTTACAGCATTAGTACTATGGGGGGACAACGTAGGCCCGACAATAAGTCGTAAGAAACTAAAAAAAAATAATTATATAATATATAAAAAAGTTAACAAATGTTAACTAATATCTAGAAGGCCTGCAATGTTCATACTTCTTAGACCTTGCTTGAGTGTGAAGTTCCTTGACATGCTTGGTCCATCCTTTTATACCTTTCTTTCTAACAATACCTTTAGAGACTCTGTTTACACTAGCTGCTTCACATAACATAGATATCATGTCTTTATACATCGAATCCAATAATAACCTACAGTCGGGATTATTACAAAAAATAACGGCACATAGTTCAAAATCCTCAGGAAAATCCAAACTGCTCTAACAGCTCAGGCGAATGAGCGGCTCATTTGGCCGAGCCGCTCACGTGGAGACACCTGAGCAAGTCCGAGCACGCTCAAGGCGAGCCCGCACCATGTCAGTTTTTGTCCGCGCTCAAAGGCGGAAGGCGCTCAGTAATCAGTACAAAGATTACTATATTATATAATCCGCATTCGCTCGGCGCTCAGTGTGGACGGTTGTTTTTGTGTTTGACGAGCGCGTTGAGCCCCGATATAGTTTAGATTAACGTTTTATTTTACTTGTTCTGTTATTTGCATCTGAATGTAAAATGAGTGGCTTGTGGGATAGCGAAACGTGTTTTCTCTTCTTCTTTATTTATTTATTTATTTTTTTATTTATTTATTCAATAAGGCATGCCAACAACACATTTACAAATTCATTACAGTTTATACATACAAGATGGTCCTGTGCAAACATGTCAATTACAGGCGTGCACATCATTCACGTCTTAAATTACAGTTTTATTTTTACGAATATTGTATTAATTGAGTATTATGATAAAAATTTAATTGAAATGAACTACAATAATTGCATTTAAATTAAAGTAGAAAATTATTATAATTGTGCTAGAATAAAAATAAATTACAATTAGATATATAACAAATTAGTTACTAGTAAGGTCAAAGATAAAATTAAGTTACAATTAGATTACAATAAAATACTAGTAAGTCAAGGACAAATTAAAATTAAGTTACAATTGAGTCAAAGTTAAAATATAATAAAATGCTAATAAAATGATGTCAAAGCTATTTGAGTCACAGATAAAATTAAATTAAATTACATCACAAAAAAAAACGAAACTAGTGAGTCAAAGTTATAATATAATGCTAATAAAATGATGTCAAAGTTAGTTATGTGATAATTTAATGTTGAGGGTACACAATGAAACAGAGCAGGCAAGTCGGGCGAGACTACGGATCAATCTGCATGACCCTAGACCTAAACCGAGACAGAGAGTCAAAGAAGACATCCATGTCCTCATTGCAAGAGCTGATCTTGTTGTATGTGCTCATCATCCTGTTCAAAGGAGCCGAACGCCCAAGATTGGTACGAGAATTTTTGCCCACGAATGTTCTGCGAACTCTCGCTGACCTAACAAGGCCCCCGCGTGGTACATCAAGGCTGATTTGTTTTAGTAGTTCGGGGGTGCATATCATATTATTGACAATCTTGTACAAGAATATCATGTCTGCTGAGACCCTACGGTCTTGTAAGGAGGTCAAATGGAAGTGAAACATACGCTGCCTGTAGTCGGCTCTGTAGGGACAAGTATGATCCTTGAATCGTAGATAACGCGTAAAATTTCTTTGAATCTTCTCGATGCGGCTCGCGTGGACATTGTAGGTTGGGTTCCAGACCGGGGATGCGTATTCCAGCGTGCTGCGCACAAGACAGTTGTAAAGAATTCTTATGGCAAGCATATTTTGAAATTCCCTACAAGTTCTTTTTATGAAACCAGACATCCTAGCTGCTTTTGCAACAATGTTATCGATGTGCAAACTGAACGAGAGGTCACTACTAAGCAGCACGCCAAGGTCGCGGATGGACTCAACCTTCTGCAATGCAGTACCCGCAATCGAGTAGCGTGATTGTATAGATTGTTTTTTACGCGTGAAGGAGACATGGTGACATTTTTTTGCGTTTAGGACCATTCCGTTTGTATCGCACCAGGACTGCAGCGCATTGAGGTCACATTGAAGTAGTTCGGCGTCCTCATGTGAGGCAATCCTACGATAGATTTTAAGGTCATCCGCGAATAGAGAGCATTTGCTATGACGAATGCAGTCCGGTAAGTCGTTGACGAAAACAATGAATAAAATTGGCCCTGCGTGCGATCCCTGAGGCACCCCAGATGTTGCGATGTATTCTGAAGAGTAGTAGCCTCCCACCACCACTCTCTGCCTCCGCTGGTCCAGATATGACCTGAACCACTCCAAGAGGGTGCCGTGCACACCATGACTTTCTAGCTTTAAGAGTAACAGTCGGTGGTCAACTTTGTCGAAGGCGCTACTGAAATCTGTGTAGAGGGCGTCGACCTGCGCACCAGCATCCACGGAAGCTGAAAGGTCGCTTACATAAGACACCAAGTTTGTAACGGTGGACTTATTGTTGCAGAATCCGTGTTGCTGGGGCGCTATTTGTGACTGTATATGAGCAGTTAGCACGGGACACACAATGGACTCAAATACTTTTGAGAAGATAGAGAGCATCGAAATGGGCCGATAGTTAACCGCGTCAGCTCTGTCGCCTTTTTTGTACACTGGAACAACGTTTGCTTTTTTCCATTCGCTTGGGAAAACGGCTGCAGTTAGGGATTTCTTAAATATAAGAGTGAGTGGGAGGGCAAGGTCGCGAGCACACTTTTTAATAAAAATAGGGGGTATTCCATCGGGTCCGGCTCCTTTGGTTATATCAAGCCTATGGAGAGCCCTGAGGACGTCTCTTTCGGTGAGGGAAATCTTGCTTAGCGCATGTTGTGGAAACGCATGAGAGCCTTTAGAAGGTGGACCACTGTTACGATCACATGGAGAGAATGACGATGAAAATTGCGAGGCAAAAAGATTACAAATGTCAGCGCCGTTGGTGGCAACAGTATTGTTTAGATTAATGACAGAAGGGATTTGTGATGATTGAGTGTTTTTGGATTTCACAAACGACCAAAATGCCTTAGGATTGTACCGAATGTTACTTTCCATTCTATTCACATACTTTTTATAACATTGTTTGATATGATCCCGGGCCCTGTCGTCAAGGATTCTATATTCAATTTCGTCGCGAGGGTTTCCATATTTTCTATAACGCTTCCTCAGTCTCTCCTTCTCGGTCAAAATATTGACAAGGGGTCTTGTGTACCATTGCGGATATTTGCTATTGAGACGCCTCTTTTTAGGGACGAGCTCATTAATAATGCCGTTCAGATGATCGTAGAAAACAGACACCATAAGGTCAACTTGAGAAAGCGGTTCAAATAACTGCCTCCAGTCAATACTGCACAATTTTCTATTGATTGATTCGTAGTCTGCACCTCGGAAGTTAAAAGAAATTGTTTGCTTAGATTTTAGTGTAGCAACCTTTATAAATTTGAAGTCAATTTCTAACGGAGGATGATATTCATCCACTTTACTTATGGGTGTTCTACACTCGTTCACCACTCCACTTAACACATTTGAAAAGAATATCAAGTCCAGAACTTTACCTTTAGAATTTTTAACAAAATTGCCCTGCTGTAGTGAGTTTAAGGACACGAAATCGACCAGCGAAAAGCCTAGACCATTGCCATAGTTAGAAGGAACAGTTGTTGTAGCATTAGATACACTATGATTCAGTTCCCAGTTTATGAAACCGAGGTTGAAATCTCCCAGTATGACTACGTCTTCTCCTCTCGCTTCAATGACGCTCGCTGCGGAATCCAGAAACGAGTCAAGCGTACGTTGATTCACCGGTGGAGGCAGATACACAGCGCATATGTTGATTTTCTGGCCACTTTCAGATTTCAGACTGACCCAAAGGTCCTCCACCGTGGTTTCCCATTGACAAGCCCGAAATGAATCAAGCCTTTTGGAGACCGCTATCAGAACTCCACCCCCCTCTCTGCATCCCAAGGCACTAGAGGCTCTGTCCCTTCGATAGATGTTGTATGCGGTGCTGAATACCTCGCCGTCACTGATGTTGCCGTTGAGCCAAGTTTCAGTCGCCACAATAATGTCGTACTGAGCCACGCTGACTGCCATGTTTATCTCGTGAAGTTTAGTACGCATTCCTCGCAGATTTTGGTAATAGATGGTGAATTTTAAAACTACGCGTAGGAATGGTTCATGGTTAATGAATATAAAAGCCGCAGCAGCTACACGGACACTCGAAGACATGACGAAGCCGAGCACATACTGAGCAGGCTGAGCACAGTTATTTCAATGTTGAGACTCGGTCGACCAAGACTTTCATTCTGTTCCTCTGAGCATGCTCAGAGAATGTCCAGCTCATTCACCTGATCATGCTCAATTGGATACACGGCTTTACGTGTCGTAGGTAGGTTGTGGTCTCGAACCCAGACAGGCGCTTTACTTTGTGTAAACTATTTCACCACTGCTCTAAAAACGGTGAAGGAAAATATCTTGAGGAAACCGGCATGTACTAGAACCAAAAATTCAAAGACATGTGACATCCACAAATCCGCACTGGACCCGTGTTGTGGATTACGGCCCTTCCCCTCTCACAGAAAGGAGGCCTTGTGTCCCAGCAGTGGGATCATTAAAAGGCTGATGATGAGATCAACAAAATGGGTATATATAGAGATGTTGTTAGGTTAATATATTTGATTCGAAGATATCTATATCTATACTAGTCTATGTCTATAAAAGAGGAAAGATTTGTATTTTTGTTTTTAACGAATAAACTTAAAACTACTGGACCGACTTCAAAACTTCTTCCACCGTTGGGAAGCTACACTATCCCCGGGTGACGTAGGCTACTTTTTATCCATGTACTCCCACGGGAACGGGCATTACGCGGGTAAAACCGCGAGGCGTCCGCTGGTAAAATATAAAACGAGAATTATGTTAATTATGCTTTTCAGTCTAAATTTTTATAAGAATGCTATTTTAGTTGTTATGCTCATTCACTATCTTTTTAACTATGCATTATATTGTAAAGTGTGTTTTACCATTAGATAGACATCGTTTTTTTTTTAAGAAAAACTGTATTTGACTAGGAACAAGTATATACAATGTAAAAAATACTTAACTAAGACTGCAAAAATATACACTTAAACCAAAAACTACTCACTTTTTACATTGTATATACTTGTTTCTATGTAAATAAATCAATTCTTTATTTGACTTAGTTTTGCAAAAATCGCCTCGGTTTTTCCATTAACACGACGATATTGTTTGTAGTTCTTTTGTATTTTCTATGAACTGTGTAAGAAATACAAAAGAAAATAATTATTGTATTGATGTTTTCGTACATAGAGCCGTCTGTGATCCAGTTATATTTTTTTAATGTGTTTCTTGCATTAACCGCACATCTTGTGACACTAACCGCACACAAAGCAGATTTCTGACTGCTTCAGTGAAATTTCTGCTTCTAAAACCATTTTTACACATTGGTTCAATTCTTTATAACAACCTTACCGAAACGCCAAGAGACCAAAGGCACTACCATAAGCTCTGACAGCAAGGTTATATTCATTGTTCATATACATCTGTCCCTTACGCACTATGGCAATAATCTTGCTCTAAGAACTGAGAAGTTGCTGTCATACTAGTCATAGCAATCATAATTGAGGATTTTTTTGTCATGAATATTTGCGTGAGAAGTTCAGCGGCTATTTAAATTATTTGCGAAATGATTTCTAGTGGATATAATGATGTAAAATTGTAGTTTTGTGTCTCAAGTGTCTAAAAGCAACTGGACAATACGTGACATCATTGAAACAGGCGCGATCACGGTAAAGTGGAGCTGAGAATTTTACTGTAGTATTGGCTATCTCAGCGAAGCTGCCCCTATATGGCAGACTTGATATATTAGATGGAAAATACTCCAAAAAACATCAGAATGTGTTACATCCGTATTCTAATGCTAAACAACGTTTCCGTGACTCTATAAAACAATCTAAGGACGTTGACTTTTGAAGCCAGGTCATAAAATTACCAAAAAAAACAGTGTTGTATGCCTAGGGTTGCCATAGGACTTAAAACCGAACAGCCAGACAGACCAGTCAGCTTAGCCGGACATTTAGGTAAAAAGGGCGGACGGACTTTTTTTAGGGTTTTAGACTTTACACGAATTTTTAAATAAAAAGTAAAACATGTATTTTTGTTTACCATAATATATTCTTAAATTCTAATGAAACAACAATAACATTGAATGAATCAGTCTTCTATATTATTAATCATTCAATATTAATTACAATATTTATTAAATAATTGCAATAGTACTTAGCAGTAACTACTATTACAATTTGCAATGGAAAACAAATTAAAACAAAATGTTTATTGCCCATAAAATCTTCTTAAATTAATGAAATAATAAAATTTCCCGGACAGGAAATGCAACTAAAAAACATGACTGTGTACGACTTTATGGCAACCCTATGTATGCCTGACCTTACCTACCTGGCTGTAGTTAGTTACTTGGCGTATCTACGCGTAGATAGCTAAAACAAACGACACGTACCCGTTTTACAAACGTCACTGCTACATATTTGATGATAAATAATATTTTTATTGTAGTCACATGATAAGGAATGGTAAATTTTAATGAAATTTCAAAAAGTTGAGAACCATCTTGTTTGTAAGATTAAAGATGGCTAAGAAACTTCATCGTTACTGCGATAGGCAGTCGCTCTATGTAAAATACTGGTATTTAACAGCATCCGGACTGTAAGCCGACCTTAAGAGGAAATGCGGTCGCAGGCAACCGACAGAATATCCTAAGTAAAATGACGTAATTCGAGGTTTGGCTCTCGCCTATTTCCTCCTCCAATATTGGTCCAATTTAAAAAATATTCCATAAACTGGAAAATAAAGACATATACTATGCTCCTATGTTTTCCTTTTTGACGATACTTTATCTTTAGAAGCACTAGATAGAACCCTCACAAAATGCTTAAAATTGCTCTGTCAACAGAGGCCTAAGTGTACAAATTTGACAACTATAAATTTAAAAAAAGAAAAACATAGGGGCATAGAATATATCTTTATTTTCCAGTAAGAATATCTTTTAAATTGGTCCAATATTGGAGAAGGAAACCGGCGAGAGTCAAACCTCTAATTATGATTTTTTACAAAGGAAATTTAGTCGGAGCTCTCTGCCCATGTTTCCTCTTAATATAGTTCTGCTTCTCTTTCTTTCTTTTCGTGTGAGGTGTGGCCACCTCTGGTGTCACAGTTTATTAAGCCGCCTCTGGGAAACCCCACAGGCCTCTGACTTGGCTATTTCAGGCTTACATTATAACTACATAAGTCCAGGTTTCCTCACGATGTTTTCCTTCACCGTTGCCTGTGATGTCCAAGATAAACTGAGAAAGTACATATGAATTTGTCAAATTGGTACTTGCCCGAATTCGAACCTACGACCTCAAGCACGACAGGCGAGGTCTTAGCCACTGGGCCACCACGACTTAATATAATTGGAAATAGGCAAGGCAGAAGAAAAGGCTGTAATGACATAGAAGGCACGATAACTGAAAGCTTGGCCACTGTGCTGCCTGTTGCAGGTTCGTTTTCTGCACGACGCAAACACTTATGTGCATTTACTACTGTATATAGGATTTTGCTTGACTAACAGCTGGTGGGCGAGCACGGCCTCTGTGATAACCTTGAGTCACGCGTTTATCACGTTTTTTGCTCCCAAACTGTGATAAAAATGTGTGACTCCAGCCTGTCACACTTGTCACAGTAGGCCGTGCTCGCCCGCTTGATGAACGCATCTACGATGTGAGAGACAATCCTACACAAGTAAAAAAATATCATTCAGAATAAAAATAAAATGCAATGTACTAACGAAAGTTTCGAAACGTATCCTGTCTGGATAAATAAAATGGCCTTTGATATAATATATCAGCTTATATTTAAAAAAATACAGCATGAAAAATAATTGGACCTTGCGAATTTATAGTTATAAAAACATGCAGATTTTAGAAATGGCATTTTGAAGTCTGCTTAAATTTAATGTTACAATAAATGTTCGGTTTTAACCAAATTTTTCGTAAAAATAATACAAAACAAGTTTTGTTGTGAGTAAGAAAAGAGTTCGCAAGTTCCAACTATTTTCATTCAGTGTATTAAAAAATACTTCAGGCTTAATACATACCTAATAGATAATAGATATCCATTACCCCAATCCACAGGACATTGCACTATTTTATTTACTGCTACTACTTTTATGACAACATAACACGTTCCTAAGTAGGTACTGAGTGCTGAGTGCACAGATACTTAAGTTTAATGAGAACGGACTGAAGCATAATTATCCACCTCGAATACGGTGCGAATCGTTTAACCATTCATAATCCGAATCACGAATGTGTGTGTGAAATTAAAGTTTTTATGGTTCCTTGATTCTTTGAAGAGTTTTTGTTGAATAATAACCAGTAAAATATAAAATTTAAAACCCACCGACACATTTTTATTTCATGCTACATAATTTATCTAGTACATAGTAGATACGCTTCGATCGGCAATATATTGCGCACGTAATTATGACACGATATCTTGCGGAAACACCCCGATTCAAACAGTAAAACGCCCATAACTTTTGAACGGCTTAATCGATTTTATTCTAACATAGCTAAGAACACTCTCGACAAAATAACCTTTCAAACAAAAAAAAGTAAATCAAATTCGGTTCATCCGTTTAGGCGCTATGATGCCACAGACATACACACAGATACACAGCAACACACGTCAAACTTATAAAACCCCCCTTTTTCCGGCGGGGGTTATGCCGGCGGGGTTTAAAAATAGTTAAAATGAAGGATTTTTCAGCGATTTTTGTTTAATATTTTGCTTCCCCACACTAGGAATTTCTCCTGTACCGTGGGTGCGTTAAAAAACACGCACAGACATTAACAGTCAGATCCGGAACAACTCTGAAGGCCATACAAATATTTGTTCCGTGCGGGAATCGAACCTTCAACACGCAAGCAGCAGCAGATCTCTCAGCCACTGATAACCATGTCACCATTGCGATTAGCCTTTTACCGCAACTTCACTCACGTTTTATTTTCAATTGAATTATTCATGTATACTGCGCCACTACGGGTAGATAGCGCACTTATGTGGGACTCCTACCCACTAAAACTCCTCGGTGTCCTCCTGTGCCGCTATTACCCTCCGGTACACGCGTAAGCGGCTGTCCGTCACCGGGCCCTCCTCTGGGGAGTACCCCCCATCACCGGTGCACCAGAACACATTGCACGTCGTGACCACCCGAGGGACCAAACCAGCACATGGGCGCCAGACGATCCCGTGTATGGCACCCTTAGTCATAGGGATACAAAGAGGATACATAGAGCGGCCACAACTTGCCGTGCTTTGCTTTTTTTCGGGATAATAAGTCTATTGACTTTCAACGATAGCAACCGCGTACCAGAAGACAAAGCGTTGAAAAGCCTCCAATTAGGTAGACCGATGAATCCGCTGGATGCGAGACACACAGGACCGCCGATGAGTGACTCTTGGGGGAGTCCTATCTTCAGCAGTGCACGTCTCTCAGCTGAAATGATATTGATGACTCAACGATATTGCAGCTTTATATCATTGAAAGAATTTTTGAAATCTGTTTCCCGCATTGTAGAGGCGGGAAGGCCGGCTTGGTCACCACCGGTTAAGCGAAGATGAACCCGCAGCCTTATTGCGTAATGAATTGGGCAAGGTAAAGGGCAAAGAGTATGAAAAATCGACCAATCACATAGATATAAATCCACATCGCGTCTTTTATCTCGCATGTGATTGGTAAATTTTATCGTACTCTTTGCCCTTTACCTTGCCGAATCCTTTACGCAATAAATTTTAACGCGTTAAATTTAGTCTTGTTATATATATATTTTTTTATTTTTGCCGTTGTATAGATTCGTTTACCGATTATTTTGTGAATGTGTGAACATTGTAGGCCTTCTAGATGTTAGTTAACATTTGTTCACTTTTTTATATAATATATAATCTTTTTTTTTTAGTTTCTTACGACTTATTGTCGGGCCTACGTTGTCCCCCCACTTTACTAATGCTGTAACATGGAAATATTGTAAAACCAAACCATTTTTTAAAAGTGTAACCATGTGGAGTTTCTTGCCGGTTCTTCTCCATAAGAAACGACCAACCCGAACCGTGCACCTTTTGTCGACATTTTATAAGTGTCCAGGCCTATGTGAAATAAAAAAAATGTTTTTTTTTTTTAATATTGCTGCCGCTCGTCAGGGCTTTTGTCGATTAAGCCGACGACGTAGCGGCCAACAGGAAGGTAGGTTGCGGAGCCGCTTGGTAAAAGAGGTGATATCACAACTGAGGCGAGCCGCTATGTCGTATGGGAGGCATCACGGCTGAGGGTTGGAGGCCGCGGTGGGAGAGGCGAAATGTAACCTAAGTATAACCTTTTCAAAATGCGCATGGAATTTTGGGGAAAACACAAAGGCGTTTGCACTGTGCCACCGTCTTAGCTGGGGTCACTTAGTGGGCACACAAGGAATATATCCTACCCACACTACAATATTTACAGAACCCAAAGAAAATTTATGTGATCACGCTTTTTCATGTTCATGTTTGACTTTCTTACCCTCATCAGTTTAATTAACCAAATTAATGGCACTTCGCCACAATTGTAGTTAATCACAACTTCTTAATCATAATTATGACATCATCTGATAACGGAATTTTAAAAGGGGCGACGTTTTTATTAGGGATCCGTTTCTCAACATGAAATTGAAATCTTATAGATCATTTCGTTGTTTGTCTGTCTGTCAAGCAAGACCCTTCTAAAATCACATACATCACTTTCCATCAGGCGAGCTCGAGGATGACTAGTGCATGCCCATTTCGAAATTTCATAGTTTTGAAATTTCGGACCATATATTTGCTTGCTTATTAATTCCGTAATTGACACCCCTAAATTTCGAAACTAATTATTTCAAATATTGTGTTATTTTTATGTTTAAAATTATGTTAATTAATGAATCTAAAAAGAGGATCATCTTAAAATGAGTCTGAATCCGAATCTAAAGCCAAAGAGAACGCTGTGATGAGCGGCGATAATACATCTGCTAACATTACAATAAATAAATGAAAGGCTAACCATAGTGTTAAATAAAAAACATTTTTGAAAAAAAAATACTACCGACTTCCAAATACAAAACTACACAGTGAAAATAACTTTATTTTTTAAAGTCGGTGTCTTTCGTTGGTACGATATTTTTTACGTTATGGACACCGACTTTAAAAAATAAAGTTATTTTTCACTTTGTAGTTTTGTATTTGGAAGTCGGTAGTATTTTTCTTCAAAAATGTTTTATTTTTCACTTTTTAGTTGTACCTACCTAATAGGCAAGTTGGTAATAGTAAGGTAACTATAACGCCAGAATAGATTTCATGAAACTTGAACATAACCGGTGAAATGAGAGATCTGCGTACCCCTTAAGAGCGAACTGGCGTGATGTTATGTTATGAAATGGTATAAACAATAAACAGACATGCGATTGCAGCAATCCCGAGAGATTTGCCGCGCTTATTTATTGAAGAGTTCTGTTGATCTCCGAAGTTCTTCATCAGATCTTCACCAAATTAAAATGGGACCAATTTCGAAACATACCTTTTCAAACAAAAAAATATTTTTTTAAATCGGTCCAAAATTGACGAGATATCGGTGAACATACACAAAAAAAAAACAAACATAATGTCGAACATAGAACCTCCTCCTTTTTGAGAAGTCGGTTAAAAAATGAGAAGTGAAAGAAATTCAGGCATTAAAAAAACCAGCCACGAAAATGTATTACACGTGGAAATGGCGCTTTATAATAATAGTGGCAAGCGAGAGGACCTAAATTCGTTTGCTGGGAATTCCATCTTTTTTTGCTATCGGAGGGAACCTTCAAAAGGCGCCTGAACTTTTGGGGAGAAAATCAGGGAGTGTAGCAAATTGAGCGTCTTTCCTGACATTACTCCATGGAAACGAAGCCGCGGAGGCCGCCTTCCCTAAATGGTAGAGGCGGTGTTTCATCGTGTTAGGCGCCGAGGCGGTTGCCTCCACGATGCCTCCTTCTCCGAGTGGAATCGGCCGTCTCTCGTTTCCACTCAGTGGTCTTTTCTGGAACATCACTGTCTCATAAAAGGAAGCCATTTCCCTCCAGATTTCTGTCTCCGCCAGCGGCTCTCATTAGTTCTGGCAGAGACAGGTCTCACACGGTCGTGGCAACTAACACCCGCCGCTCAGAGACCCACACAGGGCACTCCTCACGAATGTGCTGTGCAGAATCTATGTCACCTCCACAGTGGTGTCAATTTGCTGTGGCCTCTTGCCCAATCCTATTCAGCTACTTATCGTAGCAACCGTGCCCGGTTAGTACCTGAGTGAGCTTGTAATATATGCGCTCCCCTCTTTGCCACGTGCGATTCGTGCCCTTTTCTACTGCAGGTAGATTTAAGTCCTGCTGCTTCGGACACCTGACAGTCGGTTTGACCAAAGAGGCGCTCCATAAATTACCCCATGCATTTCCATCGATAGCACTACATCCGCGTAGAGGTAGAAGCAACGAGCTTTTGCCCGAGGTCCTCCGAGAATGGGCACTAATCTATGCAAAGCATCCACTGACCTATCAACGCGGGGGAACAGGCGCTCGAAATGCGCTTCGAAGCCCTTCCGTCCATGGGGAGGCTAAAATACTTGACTTGCGCATCTCCAACTGTCACTCATGAGCTGGATGACTCTCTGCTCCTCTGCAGTTTATATATCTATAGTGCCTCAATTTTATGAGCCACTATCTGTAAACCTGGTTCGCGGAACGACGCCGCCGGCGCATGAACAACTCTTGCCACTCCAAGCTCGGAATAGCTAGATGGTATTCCCCGCATTAGTGGTAGACGCGATTTAGTGTATTTTTTGAAAATGTGATTTAATTCATTTGAAAACATTAAAAAAGTTGCTCTTAGGTACCTATACAGACTACCAATTTTACATTTTCAGTTAAGTTAAAGTATTATTCTGAGTTCTGACTGCCCATTATATTTGGCTCCCCAGTTTCGAAACTGGAGGAGCCCAATTTCGAAATTGAAAATGTTTGAAACTGCATGCCCTAAGGTAGACCTCACGACAAAACAAAACCATGTTTGTTTTCGTGGTTTTTTGGACTCAAGGGCATCCGTCTTTGATTCGAGTGTTTTATTACATGATAAAGAAACAAAAAAAAATAAGAGCTAAAAACCTACAGATACTATATACAAGCACACAGATGCCTTATCCTATACAAAGAAACCGGGCCGACGTAACTAGCGTTTTTCGACTGATTAAGATGATTATTTTTATAAGTACACCAATCGCGTTCAGTTCCATTCCACGGCTATAAATGGTGTTAGCAGCGATTTGCAAGTAAAAGGGTTTTCTCTGTTCGTGACTATTTTTTCTTAAAATATAGTGACGATTTGTTTCATAGTAAACTTCTGCACGTTTTTACAGTTTTGTTGTACCAAAATGTGTTACAATACCTTAGAAATTTTAAACAGCGCCATCTATTGGAATCAATTTTAAATGACCCGTTCAAATAATCTATGAAATGTGAATTAAGAGCCCAATATTCCTTAATTTTGTGTTATAAGGAGAGTTGATTAAAAAAGAACATACAATTTTTATAATCAATTCTAGAAAATGTTAATTTTTTCACACAATTCAATAACAAGTCGATGCATATCGCGCCATCTAGTGACATTTATTTAAACCAAATTGTCTTTGTTAGCGCTGGGACCTTATGGTACAAAACTAGGTACAGCTTATGGTACAAAACGTTACTGCGGCAAGCCGTTGGTCTCGTCTGTAATTTTCAAATCTTTTACTGTCGTGTCGTTACGGTTAGTCGGCACCCTGAAAGTCGGACAGGCAGTCTTTCCAAGGTGTTAACCAGTTACTGGTAGATATGTTTGTGGTAGTCGGGTAGGCAGTCGCTCCATGTAAGGATACTGGTATTCAGGTACATCAGCAGGGCCGTCTTAACTCATACGGGGCCCCCTGGGCACACCAAGTTATGGGAAAATGCCCCGGAAAGATGAAAAGCGGCCACATTCTATACTTACTGCATAATAACGTTAATTATCCTGTCCTAGAACCAGAAAGACTGATTCGAAGACATGGACATCTACCAATCCGCACTGGGCCCGCGTGGTGCATTAAGGCCACTGACCTCTATCATACAAGTACGCTGGACTTCATATTATTGATGACAAAATGAAGACATTTGATTTTCGCCATTTTGACGCTGATAGCAACGAGTCCATGGAACGAATATTAGAGATGGGACATAGCCTTCGGTAAAAAAAATATTTTATGAGCTTTATCGATCGTAAGAATAATTTAATACGTAAGAGAAAAAAAAACCCAGTTATTTTTATTATTCGATTCATTTTTAAGTAATAGAATAATTGCAGTAAATGTTAACTGAAAAATATTTTCAGTCAGATTGCAAGCTTCTACCTAGTAGTGGATAGCGTGCTAGTAAAATTATAGCGTATAACTGTCAGATCAGTGAGATTTAAATATGGGGATAGGCTAACAACTTATCCGTAAAACTAGTATATTTGAGCAAGTATCTCCTCGCTCAAGTACACTGGTTAGTACTAAGTAATACTTACAATCGTTCGGATTCACTCGGTTGGCGCCCATCGGATTCGTCGAAGGGTACACCATTTATACAATAATAATAATACATGAGATGGATAATCATTTACAACGGACGTATTTCTCGCTCTCATCGCTGAGATCCTGTCTCTGTAGTGCAAATAAGAGTGACATCGCATTCCAGTGAGGTGAAGACTTATATCAGTTTTCTACTCTGTTTCAGATGCAGATAATAAATTGTTTGACTTCAAAACATTTGTTATTAAAATTATAATTATCATGATAATATTCCAGAATTAATTCCAGGCTCAGGAAAGTGGTGATTGGTACAAGAGAGAGGTCTGTGCAAAGCATATTTTTAATTTTAATTAGCGTTCAAAAACATATGTTACACAAGTCACAGTTAATGCTTATTTTTGCTTCAAAATGTGACTAACTAAGAAAGGTATTGTTGTTTAAATTAGCAACAGGCCAATTCTCCTAATGATAATCCGATTACAATCCAATCGCAGCCAGTATCATTAAAATTGCAAGACGTCAAAATTGGCCAATCGCAAACCGATTTGTCAAACAAGTTTGACGTTTTATAATTTTGGTGATGATAATGCTATTGGAATGTAATCGATTTTGAGCCGATTTTCAATAGTCTGTGTCGGTGTCTGCTGATGAGTGTAGGGATGCGTGCTAGTGTATGTGTGTGTTGGGACGGATGTGTGTGGGAGTGTAATGTTTGTGCTAATATTAGGCGAATATTACTGATTTCTATTTTAGATTTTATCATAATCATATCCCCGTTATGACGCAGTTTTTTTTTTAATGAGTACCTTAATTAAATAAGTAATAAATATTTACACTAGGCTTAGATAACTTTAAAATTGGATACATTATTGTGCTATGACCAAGTGTTCTAAACATCATAGTGATTGGCATACGACCCCGAGCTACGCTTAGATTTTTGTAAAGTTCGCTTTTAGCGATAAGACCGCCCATTGTTAGAACCTATTAACTCTAAGATCTGAATTGTAATTTGTTATAATGTACAATAAAGAGTAATATTTATTATCTATCTACCAACTCTGCTCTGCGAAGTGATACGATGTTCTACGATGCGCTACGTGGTCTACACAGTGCTACGTCGTTCAAGGTTGCAATGTTCTACTACGCGCTACGATGCCCTACGGGGTCTACACCGTGTCACGTCGTTCAAGGTTACGATGTTTTCAACGTGCTATGTTGTGCTACGCGGGCTACACCGTGCTACATCGTTAAAGGTTACGATATTCTAGGACGCGCTACGCGGTCTACACCGTGCTACGTCGTTCACGGTTACAATGTTCTACGACGCGCTACGATGCACTACGCGGTCTACACTGTGCTACGTCGTTCAAGGTTACGATGTTCTACTACGCGCTACGCTGTTCTACGATGCGCAACGATGCGCTACGCGGTCTTCACTGTGCTACGTCGTTCAAGGTTACGATGTTCTACTACGCGCTACGCTGTTCTACGATACGCTACGATAATGATATAGATAAAGATAAATTTATGTGTTTAAACATGTGTAACACGATACATGAATATGCACATATAGATGGAAACATAATTTTACCGGACCAACATGTTATGCCTCACTCAGCGTACAAAATGAAAATATTAGTTATAGTTTTTTTTTTTATTTTTTTTTTACCGTCGTGTACGCATTTCAAAGCGACATATGACCCGACGTAGATCTACGTCACACTAAGCTGTTCTACGATACGCTGTCTATAAATTGCTAGGCAATAAATAAACTATCGCATCGTTATTTTAAGGAAACTATACAAGAAAATTCGCCAAGATAAGGATGCCAGTTGTGTCTTTAATAGCTCTATAGACTAAATATTGCGTTGATATGGCGCAAAAGGATGAGTTCAAGTTTTTGTTCGAAGTAAAATCAACGAGTTTAAAGACGGGCATTTATATTGCTCGGAATTATATGTAAAAAAACAATCAGTTGAGTTTCATAGTGGTACTGTAGCCGCAACAAACTAGACTAATTGGCAAATAATATACAATATAGGGAAGTATAACTTCATAATAGTTATATTATAAAAAATATCGCAACTTTAAAACACTCACATTAATACAAATTCTTCTGAAGCCTCCAAGTTAAAATAAGAACACACTTTAAGAACTTTCTAAATAAGAACGCAATTCGTAAGTCTTACGCACTGTACCTTCTAGACCTTATAGGGGCCAAATACGTAAATTATCCGACTTCGAGTGTCATTGGTTATGCTGACTTCAGATAATCGTTCCTTGCACAACAAGCTAGAGTAGCACTACATCCGCGTAGAGGTAGAAGCAACGAGCTTTTGCCCGAGGTCCTCCGAGAATGGGCACTAATCTATGCAAAGCATCCACTGACCTATCAACGCGGGGGAACAGGCGCTCGAAATGCGCTTCGAAGCCCTTCCGTCCATGGGGAGGCTAAAATACTTGACTTGCGCATCTCCAACTGTCACTCATGAGCTGGATGACTCTCTGCTCCTCTGCAGTTTATATATCTATAGTGCCTCAATTTTATGAGCCACTATCTGTAAACCTGGTTCGCGGAACGACGCCGCCGGCGCATGAACAACTCTTGCCACTCCAAGCTCGGAATAGCTAGATGGTATTCCCCGCATTAGTGGTAGACGCGATTTAGTGTATTTTTTGAAAATGTGATTTAATTCATTTGAAAACATTAAAAAAGTTGCTCTTAGGACTACCAATCAGACAGACAGACTACCAATTTTACATTTTCAGTTAAGTTAAAGTATTATTCTGAGTTCTGACTGCCCATTATATTTGGCTCCCCAGTTTCGAAACTGGAGGAGCCCAATTTCGAAATTGAAAATGTTTGAAACTGCATGCCCTAAGGTAGACCTCACGACAAAACAAAACCATGTTTGTTTTCGTGGTTTTTTGGACTCAAGGGCATCCGTCTTTGTTTCGAGTGTTTTATTACATGATAAAGAAACAAAAAAAAATAAGAGCTAAAAACCTACAGATACTATATACAAGCACACAGATGCCTTATCCTATACAAAGAAACCGGGCCGACGTAACTAGCGTTTTTCGACTGATTAAGATGATTATTTTTATAAGTACACCAATCGCGTTCAGTTCCATTCCACGGCTATAAATGGTGTTAGCAGCGATTTGCAAGTAAAAGGGTTTTCTCTGTTCGTGACTATTTTTTCTTAAAATATAGTGACGATTTGTTTCATAGTAAATTTCTGCACGTTTTTACAGTTTTGTTGTACCAAAATGTGTTACAATACCTTAGAAATTTTAAACAGCGCCATCTATTGGAATCAATTTTAAATGACCCGTTCAAATAATCTATGAAATGTGAATTAAGAGCCCAATATTCCTTAATTTTGTGTTATAAGGAGAGTTGATTAAAAAAGAACATATAATTTTTATAATCAATTCTAGAAAATGTAAATTTTTTCACACAATTCAATAACAAGTCGATGCATATCGCGCCATCTAGTGACATTTATTTAAACAAAATTGTCTTTGTTAGCGCTGGGACCCCGTGCTATAAGCTAGGTACAGCTTATGGTACAAAACGTTACTGCGGCAAGCCGTTGGTCTCGTCTGTAATTTTCAAATCTTTTACTGTCGTGTAGTTACGGTTAGTCGGCACCCTGAAAGTCGGACAGGCAGTCTTTCCAAGGTGTTAACCAGTTACTGGTAGATATGTTTGTGGTAGTCGGGTAGGCAGTCGCTCCATGTAAGGATACTGGTATTCAGGTACATCGGCAGGGCCGTCTTAACTCATACGGGGCCGCCTGGGCACACCAAGTTATGGGAAAATGCCCCGGAAAGATGAAAAGCGGCCACATTCTATACTTACTGCATAATAACGTTAATTATCCTGTCCTAGAACCAGAAAGACTGATTCGAAGACATGGACATCTACCAATCCGCACTGGGCCCGCGTGGTGCATTAAGGCCACTGACCTCTATCATACAAGTACGCTGGACTTCATATTATTGATGACAAAATGAAGACATTTGATTTTCGTCATTTTGACGCTGATAGCAACGAGTCCATGGAACGAATATTAGAGATGGGACATAGCCATCGGTAAAAAAAAAATTTTATGAGCTTTATCGATCGTAAGAATAATTTAATACGTAAGAGAAAAAAAAACCCAGTTATTTTTATTATTCGATTCATTTTTAAGTAATAGAATAATTGCTGTAAATGTTAACTGAAAAATATTTTCAGTCAGATTGCAAGCTTCTACCTAGTAGTGGATAGCGTGCTAGTAAAATTATAGCGTATAACTGTCAGATCAGTGAGATTTAAATATGGGGATAGGCTAACAACTTATCCGTAAAACTAGTATATTTGAGCAAGTATCTCCTCGCTCAAGTACACTAGTTAGTACTAAGTAATACTTACAATCGTTCGGATTCACTCGGTTGGCGCCCATCGGATTCGTGAAGGGTACACCATTTATACAATAATAATAATACATGAGATGGATAATCATTTACAACGGACGTATTTCTCGCTCTCATCGCTGAGATCCTGTCTCTGTAGTGCAAATAAGAGTGACATCGCATTCCAGTGAGGTGAAGACTTATATCAGTTTTCTACTCTGTTTCAGATGCAGATAATAAATTGTTTGACTTCAAAACATTTGTTATTAAAATTATAATTATCATGATAATATTCCAGAATTAATTCCAGGCTCAGGAAAGTGGTGATTGGTACAAGAGAGAGGTCTGTGCAAAGCATATTTTTAATTTTAATTAGCGTTCAAAAACATATGTTACACAAGTCACAGTTAATGCTTATTTTTGCTTCAAAATGTGACTAACTAAGAAAGGTATTGTTGTTTAAATTAGCAACAGGCCAATTCTCCTAATGATAATCCGATTACAATCCAATCGCAGCCAGTATCATTAAAATTGCAAAACGTCAAAATTGGCCAATCGCAAACCGATTTGTCAAACAAGTTTGACGTTTTACAATTTTGGTGATGATAATGCTATTGGAATGTAATCGATTTTGAGCCGATTTTCAATAGTCTGTGTCGGTGTCTGCTGATGAGTGTAGGGATGCGTGCTAGTGTATGTGTGTGTTGGGACGGATGTGTGTGGGAGTGTAATGTTTGTGCTAATATTAGGCGAATATTACTGATTTTTATTTTAGATTTTATCATAATCATATCCCCGTTAAGACGCAGTTTTTTTTTTAATGAGTACCTTAATTAAATAAGTAATAAATATTTACACTAGGCTTATATAACTTTAAAATTGGATACATTATTGTGCTATGACCAAGTGTTCTAAACATCATAGTGATTGGCATACGACCCCGAGCTACGCTTAGATTTTTGTAAAGTTCGCTTTTAGCGATAAGACCGCCCATTGTTAGAACCTATTAACTCTAAGATCTGAATTGTAATTTGTTATAATGTACAATAAAGAGTAATATTTATTATCTATCTACCAACTCTGCTCTGCGAAGTGATACGATGTTCTACGATGCGCTACGTGGTCTACACAGTGCTACGTCGTTCAAGGTTGCGATGTTCTACTACGCGCTACGATGCGCTACGGGGCCTACACCGTGTCACGTCGTTCAAGGTTACGATGTTCTTCAACGTGCTATGTTGCGCTACGCGGGCTACACCGTGCTACATCGTTAAAGGTTACAATATTCTAGGACGCGCTACGCGGTCTACACCGTGCTACGTCGTTCACGGTTACAATGTTCTACGACGCGCTACGATGCACTACGCGGTCTACACTGTGCTACGTCGTTCAAGGTTACGATGTTCTACTAGGCGCTACGCTGTTCTACGATGCGCTACGCGGTCTACACTGTGCTACGTCGTTCAAAGTTACGATGTTCTACAACGCGCTACGCTGTTCAACGATCCGCTACGTTAATGATATAGATAAAGATAAATTTATTTGTTTATACATGTGTAACACGATACATGAATATGCACATATAGATGGAAACATAATTTTATCGGACCAACATGTTATGCCTCACTCAGCGTACAAAATGAAAATATTAGTTATAGTTTTTTTTTATTTATTTTTTTACCGTCGTGTACGCATTTCAAAGCGACATATGACCCGACGTAGATCTACGTCACACTAAGCTGTTCTACGATACGCTGTCTATAAATTGCTAGGCAATAAATAAACTATCGCATCGTTATTTTAAGGAAACTATACAAGAAAATTCGCCAAGATAAGGATGCCAGTTGTGTCTTTAATAGCTCTATAGACTAAATATTGCGTTGATATGGCGCAAAAGGATGAGTTCAAGTTTTTGTTCGAAGTAAAATCAACGAGTTTAAAGACGGGCATTTATATTGCTCGGAATTATATGTAAAAAAACAATCAGTTGAGTTTCATAGTGGTACTGTAGCCGCAACAAACTAGACTAATTGGCAAATAATATACAATATATTCATTTGATTAATTAACATTACCCTATTTTTTGCAATTTCTGAAATGTTTTATTTAATTTGGTACTTGTTTTGACATTGTAGTTTTTATTGAAAATTAATTAATTGTCAGGAAAATAGTAACTATATTTAACCATCCAACACTCTTTCTAGTTTTTATGTAATATTGTGCAATTAATGATCAAACATTTGTACGCCTAATGGCAAAGCATAGAGAACTTACAAAATTGTAACATCCCACACACCTGTGTATCTGTAACCTATGTTTACAAATAAAGAATCTGAATCTGAATCTGAATATAGGGAAGTATAACTTCATAATAGTTATATTATAAAAAATATCGCAACTTTAAAACACTCACATTAATACAAATTCTTCTGAAGCCTCCAAGTTAAAAATAAGAACACACTTTAAGAACTTTCTAAATAAGAACGCAATTCGTAAGTCTTACGCACTGTACCTTCTAGACCTTAAAGGGCCCAAATACGTAAATTATCCGACTTCGAGTCTCATTGTTTATGCTGACTTTAGATAATTGTTCCTTGTACAACAAGCTAGAGTTTTTCGAACATGAAAATGACTGTTGCAAACTATGTAGGCGTATCTAACAGCGATAAAATTAAAGTTATTCGTAAGCGTTTTGGGTCATATCTATGGAGGACTCCTATGCAGTTATGGTATGGCCAAATGTATAAAGCAATGATGGCCCAGGTTCGAATCCTGACAGGCGCTTTACTCTGTGTAAATTATTTCATCACCACTGCTCTCAAAACGGTCAAAAAAAACATCGGCATATCCTAGAACCAAAAATTCGAAGACATGTGACAGTTCGTGGCTAAATAATAACAGCCACACTGGTCGATCTTCAAGGTTAAGCAACGCTTGCCAAGGTCGGTCCGTGGATGGGTGACCATCTTCACATAGCGAGTTTCTGCCGTGCCTCGGAAAGCACATTAAACCTTTGGTCCCCGCTATCATTTGAAAATCTCTGACAGTCGTTACGGGTAGTCAGAAACCTGAGATCTGACACCAGTCTAGCCAAGAGATATCGTGATTCCCAGTTACTGGGTTGTTGAGGTCAGATAGGCAGTCGGTCCACGTAAAACACTGATACTTAGCTGAAGCCGACCTCAACATAGTTGGGAAAAGGCTAGGCAGAATATGATGGTATGAACGTAAACGAAGCAAAAGGAGTAAGGATCGTAGCAGGTGACGTTCTATAGTTTCTTCAGAACTTTTCGTTCATGTTGTAGCCGGGACTTTAGATTTGTGCCTAAGAATGTACAGTAAGGGGTCTAAATTGCAGTCACACCTCAATGTTTATAGTCACCTGTACGGTTCTGTGCATATAAGTGTGTGCGTGATGTTTTAACGCAAACAATAAGTAAGACATCATACAGTCTAACTACGAGGTGAAGGGGCGTGGTCAACGCCACACAAAGATAAAAATATATACTTACTCGTTAACCGACTTCCCAAAAAGGAGGAGGTTCTATGTTCGACATTACGTTTGTTTTTTTTGTGTATGTTCACCGATATCTCCGTCAATTCTGGACCGATTTTGAATTTTAATTTTCATTTGAATAAGTATGTTCCGAAATTGGTCCCATTTTAATTTGGTGAAGATCTGATGAACCACTTCGGAGATATACAACAGAACTCTTCAATAAATAACGGCAAATCTCTCGGGATTGCTGCAATCGCATGTCTGTTTATTGTTTATACCATTTCATAACGTAACATCACGCCAGTACGCTCTTAAGAGGTACGCAGATCTCTCATTTCACCGGTTATGTTCAAGTTTCATGAAATCTATTCTGGCGGTATAGGTACCTTACTAACTTGCCTGTTAGGTAGGTACAACTAAAAAGTGAAAAATATAAAAAACTTTTTTGCAAAGAAATACTACCGACTTCCAAATGCAAAACTACAAAGTGAAAAATAACTTCAGTTTTTGAAGTCGGTGTCCATAACGCAAGAAAAATGGTACCTACGAAAGACACCGACTTCAAAAACTAAAGTTATTTTTCACTTTGTAGTTTTGCATTTGGAAGTCGGTAGTATTTTTAAGCAAAAAAGATTTTTACTTATATACAGGGTGTTTGGAAGGGAGCTGTACATACGCCTAGGGTAGAAACTAGGGATAGTCTGCTACCTACCCCCGCCCATTATATTGACCTTGGCCTCAAGGTTTTTTATTATTATTTTTTATTTGACTTTTTTATGATTTTTTGACTAAAACTACCTGTAGCTCAAAATCTATCCATGGGACCGGTCGGCTAATGGTCTTGTTTTAATCGTTAGAGTCTTAGGGTCCTGCAAAAAATTATTTTACACCAGAAAATTGTGGAGAAGAAAAGTTATGGGGCCTGAAGTACCGTAGTAAGGTAAAGAAATAATTTTAAGGGCAACTTTCTATGGGGTTTAAAAAAAAACTAACAGGGTTGGAGTTCTTCTGATTTTTTTAAAACATCCTCAGTCCATGCCCTTTCTAACGATATGCTAAAAGTGTAATTATCACTTTTAGTTTTAAAGTTATTAATTAATTTCCGCAACTAGGGCACTTCAAGCAAAAATTTCAACTAATGAAAATTAAATGTGTTCGATCGTAAAAGGATGGCAAATGAAACAAAAAATTTGGTAATGACTAATGTCATTAAATTACAAATTTTAATTAATTACTAATTTTAATTAATTACAAATTTTGTTCAAATTGATGACCATTGACCTGTAAACATGCTCGGCACCTCTTCCTCATCTCCACGGTCACCGTTCTAAGCAGCAGTTCCTCGCGCATTGTATCGAATGCGGCGTGGATCCTGTTAATTAGAACCTCCCTTGTTGGTACTTCTTCTGCGTACACCAACTCTTTCGCCCTTCCCCAGACGTAGAAGTCGAGTGGGGTAAGGTCAGGCGACCTTGGGGGCCAGGGAACAAAAACTTTATGTAAAAAATTACCTTGAACAGGGGTGTAGTGGAAAGGATGACGTCCATTTTCGCGAAGAACCGACCAGACTTTCCACACGCTTAAACCAAGCGTCCGGGCTACGGTTCTTACGCTTCTGGTCGGATCTTCCTCAAATTCAGCCAATATGCGTTCTTCCGCAGCCAAATTTGGTTGAAATCTGTTCACGGCTGGTTCCCGGAAATTTAAATTTCCGGTTTCTCGCAGACGCCGATAAGTTGAGCCAAACGTTTGGTGGTTAGGCACTCGCCGGTTAGGATACCGTTCTTGATAAATCCTCCGTGCCTCGCGCCCATTGCAATCAGCCATTCCATACACCACCAGCATGTCGGTGTACTCTTCACTGGTAAATCCAGCCATTTTGCCAACAACAAGGTAACAAATAACAAAACTTAACAAAAACGAAGTAATAACAAACTCAACAAAATTAACGAAAACAGTGGAGCGTCGTAACGGCAAGTACGTAAGTTAGCTAAGATGGGTAAATCTCGACTGACTAACAAAGACCCCAACGAGTTACCTGCCCGGCCCCGTCGACCCAAGAGCGAAAGAGACATGACATGACATGTTTTGTCTCTTACATGTTGCTCTCGTGTAAGAGTGAGACAACAAATTTGCCAACTGTAGGCCAAACTGGTTTAAATTCTGGAAATTACATTTGTCTTACAAATGTCGACTCGTGGTGGTAAAAGTGCCCTAGTTGCGGAAATTAATTAATAACTTTAAAACTAAAAGTGATAAATACACTTTTAGCATATCGTTAGAAAGGGCATGGACTGAGGATGTTTTAAAAAAATCAGAAGAACTCCAACCCTGTTAGTTTTTTTTTAAACCCCATAGAAAGTTGCCCTTAAAATTATTTCTTTACCTTACTACGGTACTTCAGGCCCCATAACTTTTCTTCTCCACAATTTTCTGGTGTAAAATAATTTTTTGCAGGACCCTAAGACTCTAACGATTAAAACAAGACCATTAGCCGACCGGTCCCATGGATAGATTTTGAGCTACAGGTAGTTTTAGTCAAAAAATCATAAAAAAGTCAAATAAAAAATAATAATAAATTAAAAAAAAACCTTGAGGCCAAGGTCAATATAATGGCCGGGGGTAGGTAGCAGACTATCCCTAGTTTCTACCCTAGGCGTATGTACAGCTCCCTTCCAAACACCCTGTATAACTAAAAAAGTCCGTGTTGAGCTTGTTCAAAAAAAAGTCTAAAATTCGTATTAGTAGTTATCGTAACTCGTGGCAGATTTGTGAGAGAGTGCCATTCTAAAGCGGGATCATAGTATACGCTAGTTCAAATCTCGACTGCACAGAGTTTCTTTTTGTATTTTTGGTAACCTATACTCATGGTAACAAATAATGACTAGTAAGTTACGCGAAAGGAATGCGGGTATAGAAATTAGGGAATAGGTATAAAATATAAACAAAAGTTTTTTTTTATGCATCCTTTGTTAATATTCTTTACACCAAAACATTCAAAAAGAAAACAAGTTGAAAATAAAGTAATTTATTGATTTAATAAATATTATTGATTACAATTTAAATAGTAGGCAGATAAAAAAATTATAGATAAGTTTTAATTTTTTGAATAATAATATGATAACTATTTATTATTGAGGCTATAGCTTAATTTTTTCATTTTCTCTAGGAAAAGAGGATTGAAGCTTAACCTCAACAATACAATGCTAAACAATACAATGATACACCATTGAGTTAAATGTACTACGTACTAGAGAAGCTATTTCAAACAAAAGATTGCGCGTAACTCGGTGACAGCGGGGCAAGCAGGGGGGGGGGGGGGGGGTTATGTTCTCACAGATAAACAATCAATGCGCGCAGATGAACTTTTTCTTACTCTTTGACATTTACACAAACATGGCCGCCCTCCCGCCTCCGCGGTGACGCGACGTCACGAGATACAATAAATTGATAAAATATAATTAAATTAAGCGTGTTTTCAACTTACTGTTGAAAACGCATTCCTTGACTTTTATTTATATTTCTCGAGTTGTTTGAACAGTATCTCAATACACACGAAGGCATTTTATAAGAAACAAAACTTATACTCGGAATTTTAATTCGATTCCAGATTTGACAATTTCAGTGTTGGAACGTTATGACAAGTACTAAATAGTGACGTTGCAAAATTATTCGATATGGAAATGGAATATTTCCGGATCGATTCTTCTCGTTTATAATTTTACTCTCGTAAACTAAGTATATCAGGAAATTAAATATTTCTGAACCGATAATTTAGTTTTGACGATTAATTAACGATCTGATACTTTTCTTTTATAATTGTGTGTGAAATAAATAAAAAAATGTGATCATGAAGGAACATGACAAATAAAACAGATAGATGTATTATGGTAATAATTTATTTTATATATTGTCGCCGTCATCGCTTTCGCTATCGCTGTCACTTTCTGTAACATTTATTATAAATGTGTCTGTGATATTGTCAATTAACATATCTAGCTTACTCATGTTTTCCTCTTCTTTGACAACATGGGATACGCATTTAGACCATTCGGTAGCCGTAATTTTTAGAATGCCTTCCTGAAATAAATTTCTCACATCTGTCAATTTGAAAGTTTTATTATTTTGAGCTACATGCCCCATTACCTTCGCCCATATCAATTCGATAGGGTTTAGCTCGCAATGGTAAGGGGGCAGTCTTAAAACCGTGATCCCATGTTGTGCTGCCATTTCGTCTACAGCGTACTTATTAAAAGACTCGTTATGTAGAATCAGTTCTAAAAGCGTAGCTTTAACCATATCTGGTTCGTAATGAATATTTTTATTTAAAAGCCAATCTTGAATGGCAGCTTTTTGCCAGCTCATTTTGTTTTTCGATTGTTTATCGATTTTTGTGTTCATCACTACACTATTATATGTGGTATCATTATTTCACAAAATGACAGTAGCTAATGTCAAATCTGGAATCGAATTAAAATTCTGAATTTAGTACTGAAACGTGTCACGTTGCAGCGAGCGCTTGCCACAGACTAAGTGAGTTGGGGTACGCGCGCTCTAACGCATGTTACAAACTATTGAGTTGAGGAGTCTCCTCTAGTACGTAGTACATTTAACTCAATGTGATACACTGATGATTACATAGAATACCGTTAATATTTAAAACAATAAATTTATTATTAATAAATAATAATATTGTAATAAAATTAAAACTTTTTTTACATAATAAATTGGTTTTTAGGTTCGGTTCGGTTTAAATATCTTTATTCACATTAAGACAAATTGTCACTTACATTACAACAATATGCATTTTAGAAGTACTCGTATTATCCCAGTGAGGATAAAAGAAAAACAAATGGTTCGTTGTCGACAAGTTAAGAGGAGTCTCGAGTCACGAAGAATTTGAAAAATAGGTATTTGAAGAATCTGTTGCCGTCGCGCTGCGCCCGACCAAGCGAGCTATCAATGTGTGAACAAGTAGTGTATTTGTGTGCGTAAGAGCGCGTCGCGCCGCCGCCCGATGCGCGCGCGCACCCGGGCCTCTCTCACGCCCGTACCATTCATAAATTTCATACTACCGTCGCTGACTCGCTTTGCTTTTTGGCTTGTTCGCCTCAGTCTGATAAAAGCGTGAAGCGTTTGCAGCGTGCGTTATTCTGATACTACTTACCTACCCGCTTTTATAATTGTGTTTGACATGGCTATTGTTTTCGGACTTGATGTTTTGCTTCACTGTTTTGTCTCTGCTTGTGTATCGGATTTTGTGTAATTATTTCATTGACCGAAGAAAAATCGTAGGCAAGTAGTTTTGTTAATGTTTTATGAGTAACTATTTCATTCATTACTTATCTAAATAAATGCTTTATTACCTTAACTATATTAAAATAGATTAAAAAAAAATGAAAAAGGCCCACATAGGTACATAGCTAATCTTTTTTTTCTTTCCGATAAACCTTTGTCTATCTACATAAATAATAAGTGGAAGAAAGGGGAATAAAACTCGTTTATTTATGAGTGCTCAAAGAAGAAAACATAATTCACGTATAAAATGACAAATCCATGTGGCACCGTGTACAATACCATATAAGTAAGTAGATTGTCATTGCCTATTCAAGTACGTATTATTATAATATTTTAAATCAATCGGTGGCATGTTGTGGCGGTGGAACTGCCAAATTAATTTTAAGTCTACTAAAATATCTCTCCTAAATTTAAATTCATTTTGGAATGAGTTTGTTCTCAGTTCGAATATTGTTTATATTTTACTTTTTTTCAACTTATGGATTTACTTGAGTGGATCACTAATTACTTTTGAGTAGGCGACCGCGACGTGAAGTAAATAAAAATCTATTTATAGAAGTAATAAACTTCTTGATCAGCAATATCTTTTTTCTCTTTACAGGTTCAATCACAATTAACATTTTTAGGATAGGTACTCATATTTTTTTTTGTTTGTACGAGTATACAGATGTAGAAATAAGTATTGCATTATGAGCAAACTTCATTTTATATATTTTCAATCTACAACAAGGGTTTCATGCGAACACAAAGTGCGGTCGAAGTAGGTACTACTTGTTAGCTCGTTCGTTTCGTTTGCGTGCTGTCCGAACTATTTCTGTTGCATTACATGTTACGTGATACAGTACAACCTAATATGTTGAACCTCGATAATTCAAAAACCTCTGTATCTCAAAAAAAAATGTTTATGTCATTGATTCTTATAAAATAATGTAAGAGTATACAGTAAACGGATTTACCAAGTCTACTAAATGATAATGATGTTTATTTCTTACGTTAGCACATGCTTTTGTTTTATGGTGTCAGAGCCCCTAGCACGAGTTTCTGCGTAATTGGATCGACTACGTTAACGTATCGCCTCCGACAATTTTTGTATGCAAAATTAATCAGCGCCATGTGTCCGTATTTGGAACTAACATATCGGTAGCACAAGTTTTTGACAATTGCCTTCGTATCGAGTTCACGTATTTACGTTGCGTTAACGCTCCAAATGTATGGGAATCGGTAGCACGAGTTTTCATTTTGACATGTAGTATCGAATTTTACGCTAGGTGTGACGAAAGCACGTCGAAAACTATCTCACTGACATTTTCTCGGTGAGACATTTCACGTCAAACAATTTTCCGTATTTATTTGGGTATCTTTGCAATTAAATGCTATTTAATCATGAATAAAAAGGGCAGGCATGCTGTCTATTGATTATCTTACCTCCTAATTTAATAAAGAGGCTAGGAGAAGATGTTAAACGAGGTAGACAACATTTTCATTTTCTTTGTAAACAAACAGTAGGTAATAGTTTCTTTTAATAAACCATTTCTATAAGTTATTGATACTAACCACACATAGAGCGGCGCGGCACGCCCGTGCATCGCCCGTGCTGTCTTCCTGCCGTGGTGGAGTACGGTCCTTAGCACGTTATTCGCCGCAACTCTACTTTTTACTTGCGGTTCTCCATAATTATCATGACTCATTTGAAGATTCCCTATAAATTAGAGATTATAATACTAGTATGCACGTATGCCTATACATTTTGCAACCGGTTTATACCGGTATATACAGTTAGTTTGGGAATATGGGTTAGAATTTGGGATAAACAACATTGGCAGTTGCTTCAAGTCAACTGAAGCCCTTTCATTTGTCGGCAGCTAAAATGTTCGTTGTTGTAGGTACACTATTAACAACAATATAAATCTAAAACGTATTAATATACATGTTCTTCAGCAGGTCTAATGGCAATGGTTGCGGTATTTTAAGTAGCAAAAACCTTAAGCCATTCTACAAGTCTAGCTAGTCTGTCGATGATAAACAGAGACAGATGTACAACGAAAAAGAGAAAACTAGGACAAAAATGAAGTAGAATCCCTTCGCAGAGTGACAAACGGTCTATTATAAAGACCTTCCATGGTAATTGCCACCTGACAGCCAATGTTCCAGAATCCAGAGTAAACTCTATGAGACGAGAAATCGATGCAGAGAGTGGACTGTGATAGGACTCTCCTTCAAAACTAATCGAATCCAAGTCATATCGTTACTTCGTACATGGAAAGCCTTCTTGGCTCAGCCTATTATTATTTAAAATTCTTACTTGTTGTTGATGTCTATTGAATTTATTATATTTCTAACATGTACTTAAGTATCCGTGAATTGAATAAGTAACTAACTAAGCTATTAATGTGATAATAAAAACCTAAATAAACAGAAACTATATGTTTTTCCTAATCTAAACATACATACATAAACTTACGCTTTATCCGGATGGGGATAACTAGGTAGAAACTACAGAATGCCACCTGCTACGTTATATTCACTTCATAATTCTATTCGTTATCTACACGCACGCGGTTTATGACATGCACGCACGCTGGCCTTTCTGAAGAACATCACAATAAGATCTGTTGCGGACGGTACCCGGGTGGTGTAAGTACCCGCGGTCGCCCTGGGAAAGTATCCCACTGTTGTTTGACGTGCTTTCTATACGCTCTGAGTCAAGCGACTCTGCTGGTGGCACACGCCACCACGCACCCCTGAATGCGTATGTAGGGTGGTAGGTACTAGGAAAACCCACATACAAGAACCAAGTTTTGACCAAAGAAATAAAAAGCGGGCTTTTTCATGATAAATATTGTTGCACGTGTTTCAGGCCATTTTTGCGTTCATCTTTACTTAGCCGAAATCTTAAGAGCCTTATATATAAACCTCTATACATAAATATAATCATTACAATATTTGATTTTTACACACGGGCATTTATTGGCATACGACAATAATAATTACACATTTATCTCACCATCGTTTTTTAATCTATCATTCAAAATTACACTAAACATAGGTACTTCCTATTCTAAACTAATATTGTAAAATTGCTTTTAACTATATTTGTACAAGGTAATCTCTGGAAGGAAACGCTTGCCGTTCCTACCGCTAAGTGTAGCAGTAAAAACTTAATGGGCTGATAATGCGTTAAGAATAAGTAATAGAATATGTAGCTATTGTAGGTGGTACTAATTTATATAATGCATTGAAGAAATAAAATGCAGATTTAATGAACAAAACTTTGTATTACATAATGTTCTTTCATATTCGCATCATAATGAATTGACAGAGCTTCTAAGATTCCAACCATAGCTCATAGCTGCTCCAAACGCTTGAAATAGCATGAAGAGCATTTGTACCAAAACGGTTGTGAATTAGTAGATACTTTTAACGTCGTCGTAAGTTACAAAATATTCCCCCAATTCCTTCGTTGGATGTCACTATTGCACAAAGAGACGTATAGCTTGCCGTGTGCTTTGAAGAAATCACGGCTGCAGTCTTGTAGACGGTGGTGCAAGCGATTGGAATGGCTTGTCTTCTCTAAGTGGCAATGCTGGCTTATATTGTTCCGGTGTCGACAAAGGCTTTTGGCTAGTACCGGGAATATTTTATTCATTATCTCCTGTTGGCAAAAGAAGTTGATATAGAACAAAATACAAAGATTCTGTAACTAAATACAATATTGTCGGTCGTGCAGTGTTATTGCACTTTTCCATTTGGAATTTCTTAGTGGCAACCCGGAGTCTCACTCTAAGTGCTGTGCACGGCAATAGGCTCGCCTCTTACTACATGAGACCTCATAGGATTAAGCGGATAAAGCGCATATTGCATAATTGTATGAATCTGTGCAATAAACTTACTTGTTTGCTTCTTTATGAAGTTCTCCATGATGATGACCTGAGTGAAGCAAGTTCTATTTGGGTTCGTTAATTCTAAAATCACAGAACCATCGTACATAACAGATTTACGTCTGAAATTATTGGTAAATTTAAATAATTATTTGAAATGACAACAAACAACAATAGAGGTTTACATCTTAGGGTCTGCTCACACCGAGACGCAATGCGATAGTACATATAAACCGCGCGGCATTTAAAATTAAAACAAAGTGTTCAAAGTCTCCATGCGTTTGTATTTAGGCTTGTAAGTGGCGTTGTTAACTTCAGCTTGCTCAGTCATAACTTTGCTGATGATATCTATTTATTCATATATTTATATAAATAATATTATTATACGTAAAATGTGAATGATTATGTGGACAATCCTGGTGAGTAATAATGGAGGTATATTTATTATGTCTAGCATTCTGGGCATGATTGCTGACAGGCTTTGTTGTATGGAATCGTTGCTCCAGTATTTTAGCTTTAATTATTTTGAAGCAATGATGGTGATCTGTGTGTGTGTGTTAAATGTTTGTGTGTATAAATGTTGTTTGTTGTTATTGTGTTACTAAAATAGGTATAAGTCTTTTTACATCGTTTTCACATATCTATGTAATTTTCCTGTAACCAAATACTTGTAATTATACTGTGTTGATGGAAAAGAGTGTTCGTGGAGTTTCTTGTACGTTCTTCTCCATAGAGACCTACTGACGCTTGTGAATGTGCAACTAGTTTCATCTTTTGTTTGTCTATTCAAAAATGCCTTTATATGGTTTAGTTGAAATAAAGTATTTTGACTTTGATAAGTTTATATTGTTACTAATACTATGTATATAATATATATTTAGGTTATGTTATTCTGTAGGCTCTATTGCCTTTAATAAATTAATTAATAATTAAGTATAATAAGGTATTTAACGTTTCGGCGTGGACGTGCAAAATACTCTTTTGGAACAAATCACTGAGTTCGGAAAGTTCGTCGGAAGAAATTCGTTTCTACACGCGTTTGCATCAGTGAGCTAACGGTTTTATATTTTTGTAATTTGAAAGAAACCGTCAAACATTAAGTGACAATTGTCAAACGTCATGTACGGGACCGTTCGAAACCGAACAATTTATCATAAATTAAAACTCCAATAAACTGAAATTTTCAATGATTTGTTAAAAAAAGAATTAATAAAAATGTTAAATATGTTTTAAAGTATGTTTATAACAAATATTTGTTCAGTTTTAGTCTCTAAATTATTTAAGACAATGTTACCCGTTTTTGTCTTCGATTTTCAGAACACACCATTCACTACAAACGAATCCAAACGCTATTGGAGTCTCGGCCTTAATTAACCATAGTTCAATTACTACTACCGAGTTGACGCAAGACGTTTTTTTGAACTCGTGCTGCCAAAATAACTTGTCGCAGCATCGACTACGTTTTCGTCTGGTAAAATGTCACGATGACGATACGAATACGTTAGAAACTTGTGCTAGGGGCTCAGATGTCATTGTTACTTGTAATTTTTACACATATAAGAAAAATAATTATTAACAGTAGGTATTTTTATCTTTCCAGTAATGAAAACAAAGAAAATTCTGCAACAGCATTGAATACACCTTCCAGGAATATTCGAGAAGTGTTTGAAGAAAATGCTTCTTGCTCTTCCACGTCAACCACTACACCGATGATTGTGATGAAAAACTATCAAACGACCTTCTGCCAGAAATAATTGATGGTCGCATACCACGAAATTTACCTGTAAGGGAAAGGACTGAAATTACGACAGAATAAATGATTTTTTTATTGTTATAATTTCTATGTTTTAATTTAAATACCTATAAATCCCACTTCTCCAAAATATATAAACATTTTTAAAAGTACCATCTTTATAAGATATTAAAATTTAGTTTGCATGATACTGGGTATAGACCAACCGAAAGAACGCAAATCAGCAGGCAGGACGTAAGGTGAGCGAACGATTCAGTACATCAGAGCCTCTGGGACGGATATGCCAAATACCAGCTTTATGCACTAGATTTGATCGAAAAACGGGCCAAGAGGCTCATCGGCAATGAGGCACTGGTCGAGTCAAAGCTCAAGAGCCTTGAACATCGTCACAGAGTTGCCAGCTTGTCGTTTTTTTATCGGTTGCTTTTCGGGGAGTTTACGATGGAATTGCATGATCTAATTCCGTCTAGCCCGTTTCATTGTCGGATTACAAGACGTACGGCGATGCGCCATCAGTACAAGGGGGCATCCCGCCAATACTTACTTTCATTATGCATACAGCTAAGGAGTGAAATTCTCTGCCGGAGCCTGTGTTGCCCGATAGCTACAACCTCGGTAAGTCAAGAGTGAAGTAACTTCTAGGCAAGTGTGCTACACCGTCGACCACATCATCGCTTACCATCAGGTGAGATAGTGGTCAAGCGCGAGCTTATCTATAATAACTAAAATCTGCGATTTCTTTTCAACAATATTTGTTAGTTCGTTCGGCTGGTCTGTACCTAGCATTATTCTGGACCCTAGCTTAATTTTCCTAACAACTTGTGATAGTGGAATCGCAACTGCACTTTCCAGTTCTCATGCATGATTAGGATAATCATTCGACAAGTGTCTTCATCAATAAAAAGTAATATTTAAAATCATTGTATAGTGTAAATATCGACATCAGTGTATATCACTAGAGAATCGATAAAATATCGATACTTGCCACTTCCCTATTAGTGTACGTGTGAGCCTTACCCTCCCTCACCGCCAACCTGCCCCCGTAAAGTGCGAAAGGGACAACTGTAGCTGGGGCTGATTTAACCTACAAAAATCTTGACCAAAAGACGTTTCGTATTCTGCTGTTTTCTTCTTCAAAACTAGGCTGATCTAAAAAAAAATATCTATATCAAAATTTAGAGGAAAAGTATATCTACGCCTCTATCATTTTCTTTTTTGTTAAAAACCTATAAATATTGTCTGAAAGTCGTCTGAACATGGCGATAAAAACGGGATTTTTTTTCTGGTTTTTGGATGGTCATATTTCTTTTAGTGATTATGTTTGTCATGCTCCGTTTTGACGGTGACTATACGGTGGACTAGACGGCAGGACGGCAAGTGTGCAATAAGGGCCGGCGCTCACTATCGGCATGGCACGGCAAAAGATTTTCGACCTTGCCACGGTACCGCACGGCACTTTTCAGCATGCCAAAACATTCTGCCACTGCATGCCGCGGCATTTATGTAGAAATAAAGAAATTTCAACGCTAAAGTCATTGAAATAAGGTCGAAAATCATATGTCCACGAAAAATCCTTTGCCGTGCCATGCCGATAGTGAGCGCCGGCCCTAAGCATGCAAAACCAACAGAACACTTATAAAAAGAGAGAAGTGACAACTACTCAACACATTACTTGTACGTTAACATGTAAAGTAGTGTCGTCTGTTTGAATTAATTAAATTAAAATTTGGATGTCCTCGAGCCAATCTGGTCACTAAAAATAGAATGTGTGCGTGTATGCCATTTCTTACTTTCGTGGAGAGACATGAGACAATCTGTCCCAAATTTTAGTTTAATGTTTACGATATCCTAACGTTCAGATGTAATCGGTGCCCAATCTGGGGTCACAGAAAACGGAGTACGTGTTTAGCCTATGTGGTAATGCACTTTCTCTAACTTTTGTGGATATACATGAGACAATCTGTCCTGAATTTTAGGCGAGTGGTTCAAACAGCGAGCGCCTTTTTTGTTAACATGTAAGCTATTGTATGAATAATTAAATTAAAATATGGATAACCTTGGTGCCCAATCTGGGGTCATAGAAATTGAATGTGTGTGTGCCTCTAGGTGCATGCTATTTCCTGCTCTGTGAAGTGTTATGAGACAATCTGTCCTGAATTTTAGGTTGGTGGTTCAAACAGCAAGCGTCTTATTTGTTAACATGGAAGCTAGTGTATAAATAATTAAATTAAAATTTGGATAACTTTGGTGCCCAATCTGGGGTCATAGAAATTGAATGTGTGTGTGCCTCTAGGTGCATGCTATTTTCTCCTCTGTGAAGTATTATGAGACAATCTGTCCCAAATTTTAGTTTAATGTTTACGATTAGTGGTGGTTAATATAACGTAAAGCAACTAAAAGTAGCGTGCTTATTATAAATAGCATAAAGCAAACGCTATCTCGGAACACACATGGCGCTATACGCTATTTGTTTAATTCGTTATAACGCAGAAACGCGCAAGCAATAACGTAAATACAGCAATAAGCTTGGGGCGCCGAGCGGGCGCGGCGGCCAGTCGTTGCATGCTAGCGATTGTTATCGGTCGCGCGCGTAATTTTGGATCCCGGCGGCTCACGTAATATACCTACGCTATTTAGCTTCGTGCTTTTTATTGTAAACAGTGATAAGACACTTTATATTGACTAAGTATAATAAATCGTCCTTACTTACACAAGTAAGTAAGGACGATTTATTGAGAGATTGTGTTGTTGTTTAATCTTTTGTTTTTGTGTGTGTATAGCAGACGAAAATGTCTAAAAGAAATAGTGATTTTCCAATATGGAACTTAAATTAGTGAAGTAGAACTTAAAGTATGAAGGAAAGTTCATTGTTTATTTTTACTGCTGCATTATATCGTAATAAATTCATAAAAGCGATGTAATATCGATGTGTATATTGGAAGTTCCTTGGAACACTTGGTATCGGCAAACCGCGACATTTAGACCTTCCAAATTCTATTGACTTAGACGATCTCAACCGCCATTTCTCCACTGTACCTATCATGGATCGTCTAACCAAGCAACAAACTCTGTCTCTTATCTCTGGTTTAACGCGTCCTCTCATAAATCCTTTTCGTTTCGTTCCAGTTGAGCCGGGCGAGATCAGAAAAATCATACTCTCCATCAAATCCAAAGCGGTGGGCTGTGATAATATCACTCGTGATATGATCATAGCTATTCTGGATCACCTTCTACCTCCCATCTCCCATATCGTAAATTTTTCCTTGTTTTCCGGAATATTCCCCTCCCTGTGGAGTAAAGCCTATGTTCGCCCACTGCCTAAAGTTGCCAATCCCACTCTTCCAACCCACTTCCGCCCAATTTCCATCCTACCCTTCCTATCCAAAGTGCTTGAGGCTTGTGTCCACAAACAACTTTCAAACTTTGTGCAGTGTAATTCACTCATTAGCCCTCTTCAATCTGGATTCAGGCCCGGGCACAGCACTGTGTCCGCCCTCCTTAAAGTGACTGGCGATGTGAGGGTAGGTTTAGAAGACACCAAAGTCACTGTACTAGTGATGGTCGATTTCTCGAACGCCTTCAATACCGTTAGTCACGACCTCCTATTAGCCATTCTATCCTATTTGATGGTCTCTCCCGAAGCACTGGAATGGTTCACCTCTTACCTTCAGGAACGCCAGCAGTCGGTTCACGTTGGGGATTCCTCATCTCACTGGTGTAATTTGGAAACTGGCGTTCCTCAAGGCGGCATTCTTTCTCCTCTTCTTTTTTCTATTTTCATAAATCTCATTACTTTCGAACTTCAGTGTGCGTATCATCTGTATGCAGATGACCTTCAGTTGTACTGTCAGGGGAGTGTTGACGAAATATCTGACGTTATCAGTAAATTGAACAGGGACTTATCTGCTATAAAAACTTGGTCCGATAGATTCGGTGTGGCAGTAAACCCCAATAAATGTCAGGCGATCATCATTGGGAGTCACCGAAGCATCGCTAAAGTGGATGGTACAACTTTGCCACCTGTATTTTTTGACAATAAAATTGTTCCTTTCAGCACTGATGTAAAGAACTTGGGCTTGCACATCGATAATACCCTTACCTGGCGTACTCAAGTCGCTAGTGTGAGTCGGAAGGTCACTGGAACGCTGCGGGCTCTGTATCGTATGAAAAACTTATTACCATCGAACACCAAGGCAATGCTTGTGCAGGCCCTAATTTTTCCTATCATCGATTATGGTGACGTGTGCTACTATGACCTGAATGCAGATCTTCTCAACAAACTTGACCGTCTTCTAAATTACTGCATTCGATTCGTTTTCAATTTGCGTAAATATGATCATGTCTCTGCGCATCGATCGCTTCTAAAGTGGTTGCCTATACGCCAGCGCAGAGAGCAAAGGGCACTAACTACGTTGTTCTCATTTCTCGCCTCTTCTAATTCCCCTAGTTATCTGTCACCTCACTTTAACTACATTTGCGCCAACCACAATAAAAATCTACGGTCATCCCATAACCGCCTTCTTCAATGTCCCACTCACCGCACTGACTTCATTCACTGTTCTTTCTTCGTTCAGTCTATTTCTCTGTGGAATGCGCTCCCCCAGGAAATCAGGATGGCAACCAACCGGTTAACATTCAAAGTTAAAGTTCGTGAGCACATTCGCAAGAAGTTGGCAGTAGTATCGTCACAACTCTAATGTTTTTCAATTGTTAATCTAATATTACTAATGTTTAAGTATATCTTTATATTTAGTTTATTCTTTTGAGTATATATGGTATAATTTTCTTGATTATATTGTATTTATAATTTATATATATTTTTTGCATAAATCTGTTTCGTTTAATTGTTAACATTGCACCTACCACTAGTTGTCTCTGCACCACCCAAAGGTCGACTGGTAGAAAATGCCTAAGGCATTAAGTCCGCCTCTGTACGTTTGTGTGCATGAAGTATTAAATAAATAAATAAATAAATAAATATTTTAAGCATGCTGTCTGTCCAACGAGTCCAACGCTAGGGTAGGAGCTGCGAGTTAACAGTCACCGCGCTTGCTTTATTCGTGTCCGCCCCGCGCCCGTGCGTTATAATAAAGCGTGTAAAATAACGCGCTTAAAATATAAAGCATAAAGCAAGTTATTGTCATATAGCTACTTTGAACACTACTATTTACGATATCCTAACGTTCAGATGCAATCGGTGCCCAGTCTAGGGTCGCAGAAAACGGAGTTCGTGTTTAGCCTATGTGGTAATACACTTTCTCTAACTTTTGTGGATATGCATGAGACAATCTGTGCTGAATTTTAGGTTAGCGGGGTGCATGAAAGGAGCCTCCTCGTGGCGCACCCTGGAAGCAGCTAGACACGGTATCACAGTGGCTAGGCTGACTAATCCTTCAACTTGGTAATATTGAATCTTAGAACTAAAATAGTCGAACAGGTGTCGAACTAGTATTTTACTGCCAAACGAGTTTCAAAAAGAGGAGTAGCGCCCAAACCACAAACTTTGTAGATACATTTATGTTATTATAAATTCTAGACCATTTTCCGTTACATTCACAACAAAACGAGATTTAAAAGTAAAGTAGCGCCCAAAACATAAAATTTGTAGATCCATTTTTGTTATTGAATATTCTAACCGCTTTCCGTTCCATTTGCAACCAAACGAGATTTTAAAAAAGGAATAAGACTCAAACCACAAACCTCGTAAATATCGTACCGTACCGTACTTTGTAAAATACAGTACAGTAAAAGGGTTTAACCTTTAGTTACATAACGGTAAATGCTAGGTAGTCAACCGACTCGCAACCAAAAGATATTATAAAAGTAGTATAGGACTTCAACCACAAACTTTGTAGATCCATTTATGTAATTGAGCATTCTAGAAAACATTTTGTTCCAATCAAAACCAAACGATATTTAAAATGTGGAATAGCGCCCAAACCACAAACTTTGTAGATCTATTTATGTTATTATAAATTATAGACCATTTTCCGTTACATTCGCAACAAAACGAGATTTAAAAAGTAAAGTAGCGCCCAAACCACAAACTTTGTAGATCCATTTATATTATTGGCCATTCTAACCGTTTGCTGTTCCATTTGCAAACGAACGAGATTTTAAAAGCGAAATGAGGTTCAAACCACAAACCTCATAAATATCCTACTGTACCGTTCTTTGTAAAACACAGTACAGTAAAATGGTTTAACCTTTAGTTACCTAACGATAAACGGTAGGTTTGCAGGGACGATTCAATCGCAACCAAACGAGATTTTAAAATTAGAATAGAGCTTAAACAACTAACTGTGTAAATCCGTTTATGATTTTGATTATTCTAAACCATTTTCCGTTCCATTTGCAACCAAACGAGATTATAAAAGTAGAATAGGACTTCAACCACAAACTTTGTAGATCCATTTATGTAATTGAGTATTCTAGAAAACATTTCGTTCCAATCAAAACCAAACGAGATTTAAAATGTGGAATAGCGCCCAAACCACATACTTTGTAGATCAATTTATGTTATTAAACATTATAACCGCTTTTCGTTCCATTCGCAATCAAACGATATTTAAAATGTGGAATAGCGTCCAAACCACAAACTTTGTAGATCCATTTATGTTACTGAACATTCTAACCGCTTTCCGTTCAATTTGCAACCAAACGAGATTAAAAAAGTGGAGTAGCGCCCAAAACATAAACTTTGTAAATTCATTTTTGTTATTGAACAAACATCATCAAAAGCATCCAAAGTTTGGAATTTCCTAAGATCATTGGGGGTCGGTAAAACGCGACAAGAATCAATCCCTAAAGATTTAGATATCGATCCATTAAATAATCATTTCACAGCTTCGTCCAATTTCGATAGGACAGTAAAATTGAATACATTGGATTATCTTTCATCTCTTCCGACTCCCAGTTATGCTCCATTTGTTTTTAGTCAATTCTCCGCATGTGATGTTAATGAAGAGCATACTATCAATTACTTCCAATGCAGTGAGAAGTGACTGTATCAACCGTAAAATGTTACTCCCGGTGCTGGACGTTATCCTTCCTGTCATTTGCCACATCCTTAACTTTTCTGCGTCTAGCGGTCTCTTCCCATCCTCATGGAAAGATGCGCAGATAATTCCTTTACCAAAAAAATCCAATCCCTCATCCTTTTCTGAATTCCGCCCAATATCCGTCTTACCATTCTTGTCCAAAGTCTTAGAACGGTTAATTCATAATCAAATAAACACTTTCCTATCCAAAAATAATCTCCTCAATCCCTTCAAGTCCGGCTTCCGTCCTGGTCACAGCACCACTACAGCTCTTCTAAAAATTACGGATGATATAAGGTCAGCCATGGAAAGTAGTAATCTGACGGTCTTGGCATTGCTGGATTTCAGTAAGGCTTTTAATACTGTTGATTTCGACATTTTGCTTGGCATTCTATGCTCTCTTAATATATCTCCATCAGTGGTTGACTGGTTTCGTAGTTACCTGTACGGGCGCCGGCAACGTATATGCATCGGAGAGAACTTGTCTTCCTGGTGTAGTACTTGTGCCGGGGTACCACAGGGTGGCGTTTTATCTCCTTTACTTTTCGCAGTTTTTATAAACTCAATCTCCAATGAACTAATTTCTTCCTACCATCTTTATGCAGATGATCAGCAATTATACTCGCGAGCTCCTCTCGGAAAGCTGACTGAGCCTTTAGCAAACATCAATCATGATCTGGCTCGCAATTGCGATTGGAGCAAGAGGTATGGGCTTAAAGTAAACCCTATAAAGACGCAGGTAATAGTAGTGGGCAGTCCTAGAATGGTTTCTACGATCGACTGGACGACTCTTCCCCAAGTTATTTTTGACAATGCAGTAATTCCCTTCAGTGAGAAAGTTAAAAACTTGGGGATATACATCGACGGGAACTTCTCTTGGACTGCCCAACTGCAAGAAGTTAGCCGCAAGTTGTTTGCATCTGCTGCAACTTTGAGGAGACTACGTAATTTTCTTCCGACTGCCACCAAGATTGCGCTTGCACAATCTCTTCTTCTTCCCATCCTTGATTATACTGATGCCAGCTATCTTGACCTTACTCAAGAACAACTCGATAAACTTGAGCGGCTTCAAAATTTTTGTATAAGGTTCATATTCGGTTTACGCAAATATGACCATGTTTCCGAATTCAGTGTAAAGCTCAAGTGGTTGCCAATTCGCCTTCGCCGGAATACACATATTCTTTCTCTTTGTTTAATGTGCTCTTTACTCCTTCTACCCCTCTTTATCTCAAAGATCGTTTTCAGTTTATCTGCGATACCCACACAAAATCCCTGAGGTCATCAGTTAACTTGCGACTTAAAATGCCAATGCATTCCACAACTTTCATGGATAAATCTTTTACAGTCCAGGCTGCTCGTCTGTGGAATGCATTGCCTGACCCAATTAAACGTGCTCAGTCGTTGCCTGTGTTTAAAAGACTCGTCAAGGGACATTACTTATCGATGTAATCGTACTCTTAGTTTTTTGACAGACTTTGTCTATGATTGTCATACGTCATTTATTTTCACGTCTTATATATTAAATATGTATGTATTTATGTATTTATTATATGGCATATATATCTATTTGTGTTTTTATTAGGTATTATTGTATCATTATATTCATTGTTGGTATTGTTACACCCCTGACAACCCCATGTCATGTCCAGGCAATCACTGTCCATTCCAGGTTGCCTGGAAGAGATCGCGGAATGCGATAAGGCCGCCCGTTGTATATTTTTAGTTTTAAGTTTCTTTTGTTGCTGTATTTTCTGGTGTACAATAATGAATACATAAATAAATAAATAACCGCTTTCCGTTCCATTTGCAACCAAACGCGATTTTAAACGTAGAATTGAGCTTAAACCACAAACATGTAGATAAATTTATGTTATTGGGCAGTCTATTCCACCGAAAGCGACGAAGGCGATCGAAGTGAGCCGTAGGAAGCGATAGGTGGAATAGAATGCCCAATAATATACTACTCTTGTCTTGACAGTAACTACTCTCACATACCCGTCCTTTCCAGGATGAAGAAGATGTACTCGACCCATTGCCCATTTACCCGGAGGTACGTTCTCTTCACATATGAGGACGAAGTCATTGACTTTAAGATTATGTCGTGCCTTTTGCCACTTGGTTCTGGTTTGTAGCTGTTGCAGATACTCCGATGACCACCGTTGCCAGATTTTCTTTGTCATAGCTTGGACGAGTTGCCGCGTTGATGATGCCGTTTCAGTTTGAGGCCGTGATAAAATCGGTGCCCCAGTCAGGAAGTGTTCCGGAGTAAGGCAGTCGTCGTCGGCATTTTCCGTGAGTGGACATAGTGGTCTGGAATTCAGACACGCCTCTATTTGGCAAAGTAACATCGAAAACTCTTCGTACGTAAGGTGTTGATCGCCTATGACCCTTTTCAAATGGTATTTCAGGCTCTTCACAGCCGCCTCCCAAAGTCCACCAGCGTTAGGCCAGGCTGGTGCATTAAAGTGCCACTGGATGTTCATTTCACTGATTTTGTTAAAGAAGTCCGGGTTGATATTCTGAATAATCTCCTTATACTCCTTCTTCATGACTCGTTTAGCGCCTACTAAGTTTGTACCGCTGTCACTATACATGTGCAGGTCACACATGTATTCCACGTCGGGAGCAGAATCGACGAAACGCTGCTAGAAAGGCGGTCGTACTCAGGTCTGAAACCAGTTCCAGATGGACAGCTTTGGTTGACAGGCAGACGAAGACTGCTACGTATCCTTCATTCGGCGTTTTGATCCCGCGTCCTTTATTGACTTTCAGCTCTACGTGGCCCGCGTGAAATCGACACCAGCATAAGTGAATGTCCTTAACGGAGTGACTCTGGCTCGTGGTAAGTCTGCCATAATTTGCTGTTGAACTTCGTTGTTAAATCGGCGAAACTTAACGCACAGTCTTAACAGCCGTTTTACCGTCCTGATTCCGCTGATGATCCAGTATCTATCCCTTATGTAAGAAAGTGTTAGACGGGGACCAACGTGCAAAGTGTGTGCCTGGCTAATGACAAGTTCAGTAAGTAGTCTGTGGCTTGGTAGGATGATGGGATGCTTCGCCAATGTACTTAGACTGGCGTGTTTTAAACGTCCACCAACTCTTAATAAACCATTTTCATCTAGCCAAGGGTTTAGACAACACGTGAGCTCGAAAAGCAAGGTTTGCACCTTGCTTTTCGAGCTCACGTGTTGTTTACAATTAATAAGTTGTAATTCTTGCTGGAATTCTTGTGATTGCACTTCTTTAATAATTAAATTGTAAGCGTTGATTATTTCTTATGACTCCAGAAAACCATGTCTTGCAATATGTTTGTTGCGAATTCTCTTGATGAAACGTGAAACCCAGCCAGTAACCCGCACAATTTGTGTCAACGAACTGTAATTTTGCAGTAATTCAGTAATGAATGAAACATTATTTTCCACTAAGGCTGTGTTCACACAAACCGCTTTTGTTTCTGTTTCTTTTCTATTCGACTGGTATACGATCTTAACTGCATCTTTCCTCTCGCAACCTTTTAGCCATTCAGGCCCTTCCCACCACAAAATTTGATTTAACAATTGATAAGACGTTATGCCTCGTGTAGCACAATCAACTGCGTTTTCTTCAGAGCTGACATGACTCCAGCATTCTGCCAGAATTATGTTGGTTATCTGCTTAACTCGGTTAGCTACAAATGAATTCCATCTGGATGTATCTCCGTGTAGCCAGCCCAAAACTATCATAGAATATTTCCATGCATGCAAATATTTGGTAAGGACTCAATGACATTATTTACAAGTTGAGATAGAAGTAGCGCGCCGCAGAGTTCTAGTCTAGGGAGCGATGTTTTCTTTGCGACCGGTGCCAGCTTTGGTTTTTTTTTGTAAGCGAAATTTGTCGATGCAGTTGATGTCTTCTTTTAATTTAAGCCAATATTCTTGCATGTCCTTTGGTAGTTCTTGATCCCAGTTGGTTTTAATGAACCACGTTTGTTGAAACAGTAGCTTCGCTCTGATTTTCAGCGGTGATAACCAACCAAGAGGATCGAAGAGGTTTGATACTTCGGATAATAATTTCCGCTTTGTAATTACTGCATTACTCTAAGAGATTACATGACTTTGGAACATGAATGTATCGGACCATGGTTTCCATTTTAAGCCTATAGTCTTTCTGGTTTCGAGACACTTAAATTCGTAGGGACTGCTCAATTGGTCGGTTGTTAAATGCTGCAGGAGTTCTGGCTTGTCACTTGACCATTCTCGCAGGTTCATACCAGCACCGTGGAGCATTTTGATAAGTTGTAGTTGTAGCTCTTTTGCTAGATCGGCGGTATTCTGTCTACTCAGCAAATTATCCATGTAAAAGGAGTTCTGTACAGCTGCTGCTGCTAGTGGATATTTTTCTGCGTCATCTGCCGCGAGTTGTATTAGAGTCCGCATAGCCAAAAATGGGGCTGCTTTGGTCCCGTACGTTACAGTGGTTAATTGGTATAGATTCAATTGATCATCCATTGAATCTCTTCAAATGATCGTTTGCAGAGGTTGATCTTACTCTCTAACGAGTATCTGCCGAAACATTTTAACAATATCCGCAGTGATTACATATTGGTATTGCCTCCAATTTATGATAAGTGTTAATAGGTATTGTTGTAAGTTGGGTCCACTGTACATTAAGTCGTTCAGACTATTACCCGATGTAGTCTTGGATGAGGCATTAAAAACTACTCTCAACTTTGTTGTTGTAGAATCAAGTTTCCATACACCATGATGTGGTAAGTAATATGCCTGATCGGTTGTACTTTCGACCTGCCGCATGTGACCTAATTCTTGGTATTCGTTCTTAGATTGTTTGTATTGTCTTGAAAATGATGTATTTTTGGCCATTTTTGATTCTAATTGTTTAAATTGCGCTATAGCTTTAAACTTTGATGAGCATCATGGGTATCCCAACTTCATACATGCCATTATCTAAGCGTCTCGTGGTGGTTTTGTAGAAATCTTCACAAAATTGATCGCCAATAGTCACGTTTGATGATGATGAGTCGTGAATATCCTCTAACTCCCAAAATTTGGATATTTGTTCAATGTTATTGATGGCGACATGACATTTGAACCTTTTGACATTGCCTGATAAGATCCAACCTATTTTGGTTTGTTGAGCTATTGAAGCCTGCTCTGGGCCCTTGATAAAACCGCTTAATATAATTTCCGAATATACACTGGCATCCAGAAGAAAATCAATAGGTCTTGATACATTCTACTCCGGGTCTGCTAACTGAAAATTTTGCAAGTGAGACCAGCTCTTTGCGTAATAATGAGTTCGGTATGCTGCTTATAACCTTTGATACAACTAACGCCTGAGTCTTCAGGGTATAATGATAATCTCCGTAGATTGACTTACAGTCTAGTGTCACAATTCCTTTGCTTTGTTTGGAGACGGGACCCACTCCTGAAATGGAGGCATGATATTGTCGACGTTGCAAGCCTAACATTTGTGTCGCATTTTCTGAAATCAATGAAATTTGGGACCCTTGATCTAGAAGCGCTCGTAGTGTGACATATGTACCATTTTCAGATAATACAATTAACGACAACGTGCTTAGCAGTATCTCTTCATTATCAGCTGCGCCGGTGATGCTGTGCCGGTGATGGCTGCACGGTAGCGCACGTCGTCAAAATCAAAATAATTTTTTTTCATTTCACATAGGCCTACATGGGCACTTATAAAACGTCGACAAAAGGTGCACGGTTCGGGTTGGTCGTTTCCTATGGAGAAGAACCGGCAAGAAACTCCATGGTTACTCTTTTAAAAATGGTTTGTTTTTACAATATTTCCATGTTACAGCATTAGTACTTGGGGGGACAACGCAGGCCCGACTTATGACAATAAGTCGTAAGAAAATAAAACAAAATAAAAAAAAGATTATATATTAAATAAAAATGTTAACTAGCATCAAGAAGGCCTACAATGTTCACACATTCACAAAACAATCGGTAAAAGAATCTATACAAAGGTAAAAAAAAAATAAGTATAACAAGACTAAATTTAACGTGTGGCACAAATGTTGTTATCAGTGCTGTAACTATTCTTAGCAAAGGGCTATTAAAGATGATTGAAAACCATTGTAAAAAGTCTAATTAAAAGAAGGAAAGAAAAAATGAGATTGAGAATAGTTAGAGACATCCACTTATTTGTGCCGTTTACAAGTTACCAGGGAAGCTGCATGCGCAGAAGGAGCTAAGGCCAAATGTTTTTATCTTCAACGTAGTCCTTGATTTTATAATATGCTTTGTTAATAAGGATACGTTTGATGTAGTTTTTGACCCTTCCATCGGTCAGTTATATAACTGACTTTGGCAACTTGTTATAAAAGCGTATACTGTTTATAAGAAAAGACTTGCTAGTTTTCGTTAATCTGAATTTGGGTATTACAATTTCGTGCTTACTGCGTGTATTTAAATTATGGAAGTCGCTTCTAGTTTTGAATAGCCCCCGATTTTTACGGACATACAAAATACATTCCAAAATATAAAGTAAAGGTAGAGTCAGTATATCGATCTCTCTAAATTTTTCTCTGAGGGACTCGCGAGGACCCATTTTATAGATTGCGCGGATTGCCCTCTTTTGTAGGATGAAAATTGAGTCAACGTCTGCTGCTGATCCCCACAGCAGAATGCCATAAGACATAATACTGTGGAAATAAGCATAGTATACTAACCTAGCTGTAGCTACATCGGTTAGCTGCCTTATTTTCCTTACTGCATATGCAGCCGAACTTAACCTACCCGAAAGAGTTCTAATGTGCGCGCCCCACTGCAATTTTGAATCGATAGTAATCCCTAAGAATACAGTTTCCGTTATAACTTCAAGATTTTTGCCGTCAAGATTTAGGTTTAGGTCATGTTGTGGTACATTTGGTAAAGAGAACTTTAGACATTTTGTTTTTTTCGCATTCAGTAAAAGATTGTTAGCTGCGAACCAGTTTGAGAGAACAATCAGACTTTCGTTGACATTTAAGACATCCGCATCTTGCCTATCTATTTTAAAAATTAGCGAAGTATCATCGGCAAATAGAATTATATCCGATAATTTGGCCATCATAAAAGGGAGATCATTAATGTAAACAAGAAAAAGGAAAGGGCCGAGAATTGAACCTTGGGGCACGCCCATCTTGACTAGAGACCCGGAGGACGTCGCCCCATTAACATTTACTTTTTGCTGTCTGTTTGATAAATAGGAAAGCATGAGATCAGCAGATTTTCCACGAATTCCGTAGTGGTGTAATTTACAGATCAGTGTGTTGTGGTCGACGCAGTCGAAAGCTTTTGAGAGATCACAGAAAATGCCAATGGCATCCTGGGACCTCTCCCAAGCCTCCAAGATGTGACTGATGAGTTTTACTCCCGCGTCCGTTGTCGACCTACCTTTCGTGAAACCAAACTGTTGACTATGCAGGATCCCATTTGAATTGAAGTGAGACAACATCTGTTCCAGCATGATTTTTTCATAGATTTTACTCAATGCTGGAAGCACGGATATAGGTCTATAATTAGAAGGATCACTCTTACAGCCTGATTTGAAAATTGGTACTAATTTACTGTGTTTCATTAAGTCAGGAAAAGTGCCGCTGTCCAAACATTGATTGAATATGCCTGTTAGGACAGGAGCAATTGAGTCAATAATATCTCCAAGAACCCTAACGGATATCCCCCACAAGTCTTCAGTATTCTTTATATTGAAACTTTTGAACGCGTTTTTAATTGTATCAATACATATTGGTTTAAATTTAAAGATTGGTATGTCTTTAGTAAAGTTTTCTTTAAGAAGAGATTCAGCTAATTTAGATGAGGAAGGAAGAGACTTCGTAACCTCAAACGGAATGTTGGTAAAGAACCACTGTGGCTTGTTGATGTGGTACACACGCATCATGCAGAAAAGTGTTGTGTTCGTTGTTACACCTTTTGCAACATTTTGTGCTGTTGTACTCACTGTCAGGATGATAATAAAGGCAATTTTTGCAATATTGACTCTTTGTTACCAAGATCAATTTATCACCTATGGTCATTTTCGTAAATTTCCGGCAACGAAATAAATGGTGTCGTATATTACAAATCGGACAGTCTGGCCCTTGAGTAGCGACGACTTGATAATGTTTCTTGTAGTGGTTCCCATGATTTGAACGACTTAATGTACAGTGGACCCAACTTACAACAAGACCTATTAACACTTATCATAAATTGGAGGCAATACCAATATGTAATCACTGCGGATATTGTTAAAATGTTTCGGCAGATACTCGTTAGAGAGTAAGATCAACCTCTGCAAACGATCATTTGAAGAGATTCAATGGATGATCAATTGAATCTATACCAATTAACCACTGTAACGTACGGGACCAAAGCAGCCCCATTTTTGGCTATGCGGACTCTAATACAACTCGCGGCAGATGACGCAGAAAAATATCCACTAGCAGCAGCAGCTGTACAGAACTCCTTTTACATGGATAATTTGCTGAGTAGACAGAATACCGCCGATCTAGCAAAAGAGCTACAACTACAACTTATCAAAATGCTCCACGGTGCTGGTATGAACCTGCGAGAATGGTCAAGTAACAAGCCAGAACTCCTGCAGCATTTAACAACCGACCAATTGAACAGTCCCTACGAATTTAAGTGTCTCGAAACCAGAAAGACTATAGGCTTAAAATGGAACCCATGGTCCGATACATTCATGTTCCAAAGTCATGTAATCTCTTAGAGTAATGCAGTAATTACAAAGCGGAAATTATTATCCGAAGTATCAAACCTCTTCGATCCTCTTGGTTGGTTATCACCGCTGAAAATCAGAGCGAAGCTACTGTTTCAACAAACGTGGTTCATTAAAACCAACTGGGATCAAGAACTACCAAAGGACATGCTAGAATATTGGCTTAAATTAAAAGAAGACATCAAGTGCATCGACAAATTTTGCATACCAAGAAAACAAAAAGCTGGCACCGGTCGCAAAGAAAACATCGCTCCCTAGACTGGAACTCTGCGGCGCGCTACTTCTATCTCAACTTGCAAAGAATGTCATTGAGTCCTTACCAAATATCTGCATGCATGGAAATATTCTATGATAGTTTTGAGCTGGCTACACGAAGATACATCCAGATGGAAGTCATTTGTAGCTAACCGAGTTAAGCAGATAACCAGCATAATTCCGGCAGAATGCTGGAGTCATGTCAGCTCGCAAGAAAACGCAGCTGATTGTGCTACACGAGGCATAATGTCTTATCAATTGTTAAATCAATATTTGTGGTGGGAAGGGCCTGAATGGCTAAAAGGTTGCGAGAGGAAAGATGCAGTTAAGATCGTATACCAGTCGAATAGAAAAGAAACAGAAACAAAAGCGGTTTGTGTGAACACAGCCTTAGTGGAAAATAATGTTTCATTCATTACTGAATTACTGCAAAATTACAGTTCGTTGACACAAATTGTGCGGGTTACTGGCTGGGTTTCACGTTTCATCAAGAGAATTCGCAACAAACATATTGCAACACATGGTTTTCTGGAGTCATAAGAAATAATCAACGCTTACAATTTAATTATTAAAGAAGTGCAATCACAAGAATTTCAGTAAGAATTACAACATATTAATTGTGAACAACACGTGAGCTCGAAAAGCAAGATTTGCAGTCTAAACCCTTGGCTAGATGAAAATGGTTTATTAAGAGTTGGTGGACGTTTAAAACACGCCAGTCTAAGTACATTGACGAAGCATCCCATCATCCTACCAAGCCACAGACTACTTACTGATCAAGATTAGCCAGGCACACACTTTGCACGTTGGTCCCCGTCTAACACTTTCTTACATAAGGGATAGATACTGGATCATAGCGGAATCAGAACGGTAAAACGGCTGTTAAGACTGTGCGTTAAGTTTCGCCGATTTAACAACGAAGTTCAACAGCAAATTATGGCAGACTTACCACGAGCCAGAGTCACTCCGTCAAGGACATTCACTCATGCTGGTATCGATTTCACGGGCCACGTAGAGCTGAAAGTCAATAAAGGACGCGGGATCAAAACGACGAATGAAGGATACGTAGCAGTCTTCGTCTGCCTGTCAACCAAAGCTGTCCATCTGGAACTGGTTTCAGACATGAGTACGACCGCCTTTCTAGCAGCGTTTCGTCGATTCTGCTCCCGATGTGGAACACATGTGTGACCTGCACATGTATAGTGACAGCGGTACAAACTTAGTAGGCGCTAATCGACTCATGAAGAAGGAGTATAAGGAGATTATTCAGAATATCAACCCGGACTTCTTTAACAAAATCAGTGAAATGAACATCCAGTGGCACTTTAATGCACCAGCCTGGCCTAACGCTGGTGTACTTTGGGAGGCGGCTGTGAAGAGCCTGAAATACCATTTGAAAAGGGTCATAGGCGATCAACGCCTTACGTACGAAGAGTTTTCGACGTTACTTTGCCAAATAGAGGCGTGTCTGAATTCCAGACCACTATGTCCACTCACGGAAAATGCCGACGACGACTGCCTTACTCCGGATCACATCCTGACTGGGGCACCGATTTTATCACGGCCTCAAACTGAAACGGCATCATCAACGCGGCAACTCGTCCAAGCTATGACAAAGAAAATCTGGCAACGGTGGTCATCAGAGTATCTGCAACAGCTACAAACCAGAACGAAGTGGCAAAAGGCACGACATAATCTTAAAGTCAATGACTTCGTCCTCATACGTGAAGAGAACGTACCTCCGGGTAAATGGGCAATGGGTCGAGTACACCTACTTCATCGTGGAAAGGACGGGTATGTGAGAGTAGTTACTGTCAAGACAAGCAATAACACCAAACAGCGCCCAGTCAACAAGCTTGTATACTTGCCTGTAAATGAGGAGGTATCCCCATCTAAACCCATGAACGAATGTGTGGATGAGCCTTCCACTACGTCATCAGATCATGTTGATAACAAAAGGCGGTCTCTGCGACCACAAAAGCAGAAAACATTGCAAGCCTTTTTCATCAGTGTTTTACTAATGCTTTTATTTGCATCTCCAAGTGTTTGAATATCAAGAAACTGAACATAACCGGTGAAATGAGAGTGTACCAAAGTGAACTGTACACATCTGCGTACCTCTTTAGAGCATACTGGCGTGATGTTATGTTATGAAATGGTATAAAGAATAAACAGACATGCGATTCCAACAATCCCGAGAGATTTGCCGTTATTTATTGAAGAGTTCTGTTGTATATCACCGAAGTTCTTTATCAGATCTTCACCAAATTAAAATGTGACCAATTTTGGCACATATTCTATCAAACAAAAAAAGAATTTTCAAAATCGGTCCACAATTGACGGAAATATCGGTGAACAAACATAAAAAAAGACGTGTGGCACTCGGGGACTGCCGCGGTAAAGCTATTGCATAGCATTTAATTTTTGAGAATATAAGTAATTTTCTTTCACCTATTGTTCTTAAAATCTACTTTCTTTTCCCAAATAGTAAATGCAGATCACGGTCCACCCACCATAATAAACCCTTTCCCCTTCCCCTTGCCTTTTCCTTTTGCGACCGTCGTCCAGCCCTGCTGGTTGGTCGGGGTGGTGGATGGCAGAAGAGCGTCCTCTGCGGATGCCTCTCTCCAACCCCCTTATTACCATATTTTTTACCTTTTCCCCAAATAATAAATTTAAATAGTGACCCCTATTTATACCACAATAAGGTCACTTTTTGAAAGTGACCCTTATTCCCACATACATAAAGTCTACATTGAACGCGGTGGAATTTAAAATAGGATACAAATAAAGAACCTCAACTTCAATAGACAAAAAAATATTTCCTACATCCGTCATAATAAAAATTCTTATTTTAACTTGTCATTGCCAAGCGAATTTGAGCCTTAAATTAAAAACTCGAAAACGTAGCGAGCCAAACCCCCATTTATTTCCGATTAATAAAACTCTAAAAAACAAAACAAAAATATAAAGTGACTCTTTTTCACATTGAAATAAGGTCCACATTGATCACCAGTGTCACGTTTCGTTACGGAATTTTTCGTTACGGAATTTCTGGATTCGGTCACCACGCTCAAGGCCTGCGATAGAAGCTATGCAATAGCTTAAAATCCTTTTCTCAGTCTATAATGATGAAAGTAAGAGATTAATACGAATCTAATACTAAATTAGAACAAGATAACAACATAATTAACACATTCTAATTGGAATCTAGTTAGACATAGAACATTTCTCAATAGTAGGTACAGATTGCTAGGTACTTGGCTATTGCGCGATGCACATATAATGGGCATTTTTTGTAATATTCGTACATAATGGTAAGAAGCAAGAACGATAACTTTTATGGTTTAATATTTTGGAACAATATATTTAATTTTCATCAATATATTGACGATAATAACAAGATTGAATCGGTTAAAAGTCAAAACACTGTATCAGCTATGTGGATTGGATATGGACTACAATGGATAGAAATGAACGTCGTGACGTCATACGGGCTCGGGTTTGGTCGGGAACTGTCGAGGTGTTTTCGGTACTGGATTCAACAAAATCTTTTCAATTTGATATTACTTTGTAAATACACCGAAAAAAAAACTAAAAGCAGTTTTGTATGAAAACTTATATCTGATCTTTCTATTTAAAAAAAAAAAAAAATTGTTTAACAGACCAATTATCCCTGTATGCACTAGTCACTATAATGACTAGTAAACACCCATTGCAGAATATGGAGACAACTCATTGGGCTATGGGTTTGGGAGGTTTCGTGGATTGATTACCTAAATTATGCCTAAATCTATAGAAGGACTATTAACCCCTGGCTGACCACTGTGGATCTACACGGTAGCACTTTAGTGACGTAGCGCCAAGGGGGCAACATATAAGGAGGTGCTTGAGGAGGGGAGAGATATGCCACGGTTATCAGGACAATCCCGCAAGTACGGTCAAGATCCAAGCACGTTTGATCTTGCGAATCTCCACTTAACCCAACCAATTAAGGCAAGAGAGGTGAGAGCTCTGGTCCCCGTCAGTTTTCACTCCGACAGGCCAATAAAGGCAAGCCAGAGATGAGGAACGAAGCTTTTCCCTGGAGATCAGGTCCGTGGGGTCGCCACTGCCCACCAGCTCGCCACAAAGCTGCCCTGGCACAATTATTATTAACATGGTGTCTATTCCTTCTTTCCCTTTTTTTCTATCTTATACTCCATCTAGCCAATCATTTAAATAGGAGTCTTGCGCCAAACACTTTGCTAGAAAGTGGTCAAATAACAATATGATAATAGATAGCCGGGTTATCTCGGCATTAGTAAGAAACCCCAAAGTGTCGCAAGTGGCGTTACCTGTATCACAATGCTATCTTTTTAACCCAAAGGTTTTTCTTTTGGGACAAGCCTGTCACACTGTTTCCAAAAACAAGATGCCAAATCAAAGCCAGAATCGACAGTTGCGACCACCACAAAAACACCGACTCGGTGAAGCTCGACGAGATCCGTCGAAAAGGTTCAACTGTCATGGATCCCTCGTTCTTTTCCTAGCGTTAAAAAAGAACTTTGTTTTTTGTATGTATGTTGTAGTGAGAGGGAGATCTTTGCCCAGCAGTGGGATATAACAGGCTACTTATATATATTAATTTAAAAACAAAGTACTTTTTTTTTCACAAATAATTTTATTGAAAACTTTTACAATATGTAGCACATCTTCAAGGGCTTGCTGCTTACTGTTAATCCATAGTATCACGTTGTCCACGTTTTTCATTGAATAATTTCAAGGTCAGACCTCTTAGGTACAAATGTTGAAGGGTCTACTTTAGCTGTAGCAGAAACTCATCATACCCCCCTCGCTGGACAGCGCAGCCCATTCCAGGACATGGTGCAAACGCATATGAGGATTCTCGTTTTTGACTGAAAAACAAAGAATGAAAAGACGTGTCAATATCATCATAATATTGCTGAAATGGTGCACAATGATGTCTTGAAAGACATCATGTTTTTAGTGTGAGGTAGCACTATCCCTTTTTATTAACAACAGAATCATAATGGAATTAAGACATCGTGGTAAGGCTGCTCTCAAAACGGTCAAGGAAAATATGGCGAGGAATCCGACATCTCCTAGAATCTAAATTCGAAGTCTGGTCTGGTGCACCAAGCGGTGCTTGGACCCAGCTGAATTCTGTGACATTACTAGGTCCACGGTTCACATGGGGGCTTACCCAAGCTCTGACGACTCTCCGAACGCACTCTCGGTGCATCGTCGAGCCGCTACCTCGGGTAGCTCAGTTAAAGTTATGCCTGTAATTTGGTCTTATTTCTTACCTACAACCCTCACATACTGCTTAGTAGGCCGATCAGCTATGGGCCTCGTTGGTCTTCCAAGCGTAAAATGAGTCGTTGCTGGTATGCCTTTGTGAAGTTCCTGTTGCAAAAAGGTTATTGTAAAAACCGACGAAAAATTACACGGAAATATGAATTTACGTATGTGCTGTGGAATCTATGTGAGTATGGAGGTATGTGACACAGAGAGTAAAAACAAACAAACACCATCGAAAATTGAGGATTCTCCGTCCAGACAGTTATGTCTGGTTATTGTCCGTTGTCGAGCTGTTATATATTGCTACAAGATAAGGCAACGCGATCTATTGACGAGAGGGAAATCTACTAATAGCTAGTAGCGCCATCTTGTATTGAATAGCGGAAGTAATCTTGTCGAATGTTTGTGCCACCGAAGTCTTTCTCAGCCGAACGTTCTGGCAATTTCTAGTCACGTCTAGAACGATCTCGAAAGTTTTTCTCGAATGTCTGTCTCAGCCGATTATTCTGGAAGGTTCTCGAATTATCTAGAACAGTATGGAACGTTCTAGAAACTTCTTCCGTGCTATATAAAGAGCGGTCGGGTTCGTCCTGGATCAGTTTCGATTGAGAAGCGATACAGAGCGATCAAAGCGGAAAATAGTGCGAAGTAATAGAATTGTTTAAGAAGTGTTTTTGTAATAAACAGTGATTAATTGAAGTCTGCTATTTAAATAATTTATCCCTGAACCCCAGCTCGTAACAATATGCATCGAAAGGAGCGATGTTTAAATTTATAAAAAAAAAAATGTTTTTTGTTAACAGCGAAAGACGATTTGAGATAATAAAAAAATACAAATTTGATAAAAACAAAAAAAAAATATCGGGCAACAAAATTTTGAGAAATATTGTGGCCTAATTGTATATTGTTATTTTCTATCGTTGCGCGACATCAGGAAATAAGAAAAATCCACAAATTCTTCAAGTTTTCTTAAAAAAGTGATAGTTGTATCTTGTGCTCCCTACTAAATGATGCTTAAATATTTACTAGGCGTCTACTAGTGTCTCAGACAATTTATAGAATTTTTCATCGTTGCGCGATGTTAGGAAATAAGAAAATATACAAATTCTTCAAGTTTCCTTAAAAACGTGATAGTTGTATCTTGCGCTCCCTACTAAATTATGCTTTAATATTTACTAGGCGTCTACTAGAGTGTCTCAGACAATTTATAGAATTTTTCATCGTTGCGCGATGTTAGGAAATAAGAAAATCTTCAAGTTTTCTTAAAAAAGTGATAGTTGTATCTTGCGCTCCCTACTAAATCAGGCTTAAATATTTACTAGACGTCTGCTAGAGTGTCTCAGACAATTTATAGAATTTTTCATCATTGCGCGATGTTAAGAAATAAGAAAAATCTGCAAATTTCTTCAATTTCTTAAAGTTTTCTCAAAAATGTCATAGTTGTATCTTCTGCTCCCTAAGTAAACAGAACTCAAACACTCACACAGGCGCGCGTGTGGTAAATTTCATAAAAATATCTGATCCACTAATAATTTGATATTCGAAAATCTGACTAAAAGTCGTTGCCTAATTTTCAAGTTAATAATCTAAATTATTCCATAAAATGCCACCTTAAGATAATAATTAAAATTTAAAAAAATCGGTTGCACGGGGCCCCATAATATTTACGGCCCTGGGTAGTTTGGTTGCTACGTTTTGGCTGCCAGTTTCAGCTTCATGTCCTGACTTTGGACGGTCATTGCTGCGATTTCATAAAGACATCTTAGCACTTGGATGTATCGCCAGTCAACTTGGCATCGCTGCATAGACTCCAAAACAGACCAGGTTACGATGGAGTCAAAAGCCTTCTCATAGTCCACAAAAGCAAAACAGGGGCCGATTATACTCTTCGGACTTTTGTATAATTTGCCGCACTGTGTGGATGTGGTCTATGGTGCTGTATCCTCCTCGGAACCCGGCCTGCTCCGGTGGCTGAAACTCGACGAGTCTTCGCGCTAGACGATTCGTGACGACTCTCGAAAACAACTTATAAACGTGACTATAAGAAGCGAAATGGGTCTGTAATTCTTCAAAAGGGTCTTGTCACCCTTTTTGAAGAAAAGAACGACCACGCTTCTCTGCCAAGCCATTGGAGTTCTCCCAGAGAACAGGACAGAGTTAAAGAGCTCCCCAAGCTCCTTCAATACCGGGCGTCCTCCCGCTTTCAGGAGCTCGGTTGTAATCCCGTCGTCGCCAGGGGCTTTTCCATTTTTAAGCTGTTTGAGAGCCGCCTCAATTTCATCTTGGCTTACTTCAGGCAGGTCTTCTGTAAAATAGCGGGTTAAGTAGGCTCTAGAATCCTCATTTTCGGGATCAGGCTGAGATGCATGCGATGTGTATAGTTGGAGTGTAGAAATCTTCTACTTCCGAAAGAATCTCCGATCGATTTAGCCAGCTTCGTCAGATGGGTCCTCCCAAATCTTTTTTTGGTTTGCTCAATCGCTTTCTCTATAGAGAGCTATTGGATCGTCGGAGATCGCGTCGTACCAGTTTCCTAATATGTTTGTTGAGTGCCCGCTGTTCTGACGAAGTAGCTGGTGGATTTTCACGTCGCTCCGTTATGAGCTTTAGAGTCTCTTCCGAAAATTTTGACGGCCCTTACGCCGCATCTTACAAAATCTCGTACCTTCCTCCCTCAAGATTTGCACCATTTGATCGAGCGTCTGGTCAACGTCATCTGTGGTTTCCACGACAGCGAACCGGTTCTCCAGGTCTGACTGGAACGCTTCAGATCCTAACATAGTTTGGAGTGTTTGGACGGAGCCTAGACTTCATCAAACGACTTCTCTCAAGCTTGAAGTTGATATTCAGAGAGCCTCGAACAAGTCTGTGATCGCTGCCGGTATTAAACCGGTTAATCACTGAGACATCCCTGAATATATGCTTTTTATCTGTTATGATGAAGTCTATCTCATTTTTGATCATTTCCTTTGGGGCTGTTTCTTAAAAAAGGAATTCATTACGAAAAGCCCCTCCTTCTCTAGGCAGTTGACAAGCATTTGCCCCCTATGATTTCTGGTGCCAAACCCTTCTCCTACTACCGATTCGCTGCAATTCCGTACTCCCACTTTAGCATTAAAATCCCCCATGACAACGCTGTAGTGGGTCTTAGTGGTGGAGTGCAAGGCCTTGTAAATGTCCTCGAACATTTCCTCCATTTCATCGTCCGAATGCGCCTTGAAGCTATACCTCTCGGTTAGCTTCACTATGAGGTACGCTACCCTGTTCGACAAACTGGAGACTTTCACAACGTTGCCACAGATGAATTTGTTAACCAGGAACCCGACACCGCCTTGGGATAACTGGTCTCCCTCACGGAAATACATAAGGTGGCACTATTCAAGAGTTATTGTGTCCTCCCCCTCTCTTCGGACTTCACTCAACTCCAGAATGTGCCACCTTATATTCTCGAGCTCCTGTTCAAGCTGCACGAGGTGTTCGTCGAGCCGTAACGTACGTCCGTTGTACGTAGCCAAGGTCAGCTGGATTTTTTATTTTGTCGGCCGTAGTCCGTAACCCGGAGATTCTTCGCACCCTCGAGGGCCCTGCCGCTACCGTGACCGCTGCCATAATCAGCAATAACAGCAGGGCGGCCGTGGTTTCTTTTGACTTACCATTGAAGGGTTTATTCATAATCGCCACGCTGGGCATGCGGGTTCGCACTGGTGACGCTGCTGCCCGTCACCAGTCTGAGCCATTTAACTGCGAAGATTTGTTGAAATGATTATACCGCCATTTGTCGGTTGTCGTGAAAGGCTCGTTTGTTGATCAGCAGGATGCACCCAAGCAGGTAAGGTTGACTTGGGGCGCCAAGTTTTCGAGTTCGCCCCCTTACATCATGGTCATCGGTCTACCTAGTGCAAACTTACTTGGTCCCAAATATTCTTTCGTATGATCTGGGGTTCTTCTCGATCAGAGCGCTGAGCTTTAGGGTTGTAGTCGGGAGGATGATACAACATGTCGTAGGCACAAAGAGGAGCTTTCTTCGATTTCCAATGGGTATTAAAAAACGTCTCATTGGACGTCGGAAGGACCATACCACTTCGGACCTTTTCCGGCAGCTTCAGACTTGTGGTCAGCGTCTTTTCGTCGATTTCCTCAGGCATTTTGTTTTAGGTTCCTACTTATTGGATTCCACTTAGAATTTCTAGTAGTAAAGTCTCGATTTCATGAAGTTTGGTAGACGGTAACAACTTTGTTTCTGAGGTACTCATTTGATTTGAACACGGATGTTTTTAGATCGAGTGGAATGTGAATAAAATTATAAAGATTAGAGTGGCATTTTCGGTTGATTTAAATCAGACGACACTTGTGGACGACAATGGTAAAATGTGTGGTAAAATGTATGTTTCTCTGTGATGACTTTCCGTGACAGCAAACATGTCACAGAGAAACATAAAACATGTCACTGAGCTTTGATTATTATTTGATATTGAGATATAACCTACCTATTTTAGAGGTATTTTCAAATAAAACCTTTGTACATGCATTACCCGTAAGACTTAACCTTTTTCGCCAATAACCAACCAACATAATGTCAAAAACGAGAACAACTAATGTCAGTTGTAGTTGTCAAAGTACGATCATTGTCAAAATTTTATTCCCGAAAAATGTTGTTTCGTAGCGATATTTTCATTTAATATCAATATTAATTAATGCAGCCTCGAAATTCAATATGGACTGTTACAGCGCAGAGTCTGAGTTTATCGGTCTGATATAATTTTTTATTTTATTCCAAATTGTTAGTTTTTTGTTCTGCATTTTTATTTTTATTTTTTGGTGTTTAGAGTCACTGGACTTTTTAAGTCCGCCGGTGAAAAGGATCAACAGCAGCAGGCAGGCATTTGGTAGTGCCTACAACTCGGAGGAGAACGACGTTCACTTGTTAAGGGGTTTCCGCAATACGTTCTTCGGACCACCACCCAACTTCACAAAACACACGAACACTGTCAATAATACTGAATCCACCACATCGTTGATACTGAAGAAAACGTCCGAAACACAGGTCAGAATCTTTCTCTCCGTCACTTTTAGGGTAACGTTCAAAATATCATATATTTACTAAGTATTTAATTTTGGTAGAAAGGCATGACACAATTTTCCTGTTACCAACAGATCCTAGGACAGCAGTATTCATTTGTAAGTTTCCCGAGCTTAAAGAAACCTCAGAACGAAATTTGTACTCTACCTAAACCAGAAAAAAAGCCAAATACTTCTGAGAAACCACTTATAAAAGTTACTGTCATACCAAAAAAGGATCAAGTACAAGCAGCGAAACTGCTAAGAAGACGGAGATATATACCGAAAAGAGTTCAGAGTACTACATCAAATCACGAGAATTCCATACAGACGAAGAACGTATACTTAATAGTTGCGGGACGAAGAAGAGAGAAAGTTTATGAAATCAAGACCACCGGCAGCGCCAAACTCTCCACAGACCACGATAGCTACTCGAAAAATGAAGACACACCAGTATCGGAGCTGACAAACTTCCAACAGCTGATCCAGTCTCTGAACATGGATAGGAAGAAGAAAAAAGAGAAGTCACTGGCAACGGTGGACACCTCGGAAGCACTACAAACTTTGGATTGGAACAACTTCGAAAACTGTATCAACTGTTTGAACAAGGAACCAAGGGGCCGCCAAGCACCTAAGAAAAGTCGTGTACGAATATTCGGCCAGTTAGGAATCTCTGATGAAGACAAATATGTATTGAGATATGGGGCCACGGTGGACGATAAAACAGGTACAAAACGAATCATGTACAATCATTGCGAAGGCATTGGCAGGGATACCGAATAATTATTTATCTGTATGAATCGAACCTGGCATGCTCCAGTCAACATACGAAATTAAACTAGACTCTGAATGCCTTGCGATGTTATTTGAGAATTTTTATTAATACCCAACTTTCTGTCTACACAGTATAAGCTAAACAATTCAGGTACCATTTAAATCCGTGTCTTTTTTACAGTGATGTCAGATGTCGCTCAGTTGACTCGCGACTTTTCGCATGTTCTTGCTGACGCTTCATACGCCACTACTGGACAGTCACCGTAAGATTTGATTAAATTTAGTACTTATGGCGTATATATTCCCCAATGTTAACGCAGTACTTGCTGTGCGCCCGCTCGGCCAGAATATCACCTCCTTTTGGACAGATTTGTTTGCAAAATATTATTTAATTTACATATCCTATTTCAGTTATGAAGAAATTCTAGTTATCAATTTTTCTTTATAAAATATTTTAAACATCCATGTCGTTTTGGAAGAGTATCCAAAAGTAACGAAAAAATTTTGTTGTTAATTATTTCACGAAAAAACCATGTTTCACAATAATGTAAATGAACACATTTTTTATTTATTTTTCAAAACATTTAAACCTAGCCGTTAATAAGGAGTATGCTTTAGTTAGAGAGTAACCGTTTTACGGCATTAAAGCGGAGGAAGGCCCTTAAGTAGTTAGAAACTTCATAGCTACCTTTGCGGACGTTAAAATCACTTTCAGAAATTTGTCGGCGAATGCTCACTTACACTAGGTCGACAGGATGGCTTCGGCGGGCATCAGAAGTTTTCCAACGACCCAGTGCAAACACCTAGTCGTTTGACGATTCAGTTTCGTAGTTGTGAATGACCAATTTAGGATTCGAGCGATACGGTTAATTGCAACGGTCGACCGAACAGCAGTCGTATTGCGTAAGTGTGCAAAGAGTTTAAACTCTATCCAAAGATTAATATTACAATGACGCGATGTAGATTTCCGTTTTGTGTGTTTGGGTTGGTTGGATAGAGTTTAAACTCTTTGCGCACTTAGGCAATACGACTGCAGATCGCCTCTACATTGTATTATGTTCTTTGTCTACGGTACTTAGACGGGGTGCCGCAGGCGCTAGGTGGCCCGAATGAAACGTTGCTTACATACAGACGCCTGTTTCAGCTAACTGTAGCAAGCGTCCGTGTCACACAATTACCGAATTTGCTCGAATTCAGCTGCCAAGTCCTTTGTTTTTTTTATATTACCTACCTGCTTCTACAGGCAACAACAAGACTCATGTATACAAGCTGACCATAACTATGATCTTGACATTGAAAAACTGCCAGTTTCTGATGCAGTAAGGTAAACATATATTATCACAAAGTGCATAAAATTAATTGTGAGTATCGATGAATTTATAAAAATATTGTTTTTGATTCCAGCAAGGAATCACAAGGAACTCAAGTTAACTTTAATGTCGAAGTTCCTGCGGCCAAAGAGCGATATCCAATGTTTGCGGACAAAAAAGTTCAGTGCAGTTGTTGTGGCAAAAAGTCGGACCAGAACACTCTTAAAGATTGTCAAAGCCCTATGGTCATAATATCAGTGTACCCTAAAGTTAGCCCGGCAGATGCCATGAAGTCTGCTCCAGCCGTGAGTGCACGCAGTATATCACCGACAGCAGTAAATACGTACATGAGTAACCACGTTTTAAAAACAGAGAAACCTCCAACTAAAATTGATACAAGAAGAAACACTAAAAGTCCCAGACTCCAGAGTCGTTCACCATCACCTGTAAGAAAAGCATCGAAACCTAAAGTGCCTGACAACCCGGCTAAGGGACCAACCACCGAAAAGAAAAGCCCCGATCGTCAAAAAGCTCTAAGAGCAATAAAAGAAAAGATACGAGAGAAAGATAAGTTGAAACAGGAAGCTAATTTACGAAAACCACCATTAAAAGTTAATGTGAATCATGCAACACAAGTCTCTAAACACATTCAGAATCTAACTGTATCGAATGCAACACAGATATCGAAAAAAAATCAAATACTAAATACAGCGTCTCAAGGAACACAAATATCGAAAGATTATTATCAAGTTCCCAATACATCTAATGGAACACAGGTTTCTGCCAAAAGAATACAAAATTATACCGCGTGCAGTGGCACACAATATTCTAATGATGCGCAGAGTTTCACAGCATCCACGCAATGCGAGGATGCTATTGATAGTCTGCAGAACATTGCTCCTGTCAAACATTCAGTTAATGACATGACGACATCTACGAGTAAAAGATATCAACATCCCCAGTTTTCGGCAACTGCACATTTTAAAACTCAGGTGTCTAACGCAACGCAGGTACCTGCACGTCAATTATATTCGGGTCAATCAACACAAGTATCTAAAAGTGGTGAACCTATAACGATTGCTATTGAGACACAGGTCTCAAAAGCTCATCCAAAAGTGTTTGCACCGCGGATGGCTAAAAATAAAGAAACTTTTATTAGTAAACCAGCCCAAGGTTTCAAAAGCGCACAAACCTCGCGATATACATCAAAAGAAAAGGCCGAATCGGGAACCAATACGGATCATGCTGAGACAAAAAAAGCTCTAGTAGATACTTATACAAAGAAGCTGACTGAACAAATGAATCAAAAACAGTGTGATGGTGCTAGGTTTGACAATTCTAAGGTCAGGGTAAATATAGAGGGCGACAGAGATTATTACGATGTTTTGTTTAATCGAGATACATTGACTACTGACTTGAGGATCCGAAAGACATTGAAAGATATGGATCCCCAAAAGTGTAAAAATGAACCATCGATGGGAGGTTGGCCGCGTTTGCCTGATAGCGCATTACAAAGAGGGTTTCGTTCTGGTAATAAATCGCCAACGAGGAGTCCGCCAACTGCGGTTTACAATAACGTAAGTTTTCATAATATGGAGGCGACTGTTGTAAGGATCCGTTATTGTTTCGCCTAGCTGGCATTATAATAATCAATTCCTATCTAACATAAAATAATAATCATCATATAACTTTTAGAAAAGCTTTGCCAAACCTCTTGCTTTTTGGTTTCAGCCGTCAGACGATGCATTAATGAAAAATGTTTCAAGACTTACCATACGAGATAGTCTAGAGATTTGCCACAGGTAGATTTATTTTTTATTGCTTTTTATCGTTTCGCGTGTTCTTCTAACTAACCTTACCATTTATCAAATCGAACTTGTAGAATAATACTGACAACATAACTTACCTATTAACTAAATTCAACCCTTATATTTCCAGGCGTGAAGATAAAAATAATAACAATAAAAAGTACACACAAACGTGCTTTACCACTCAGCTTTCTGGTGGAGTTGAGGAAGAAACAGAATTCTCAGGTGATATTTAATTATTTGTAGAACTAATGGGACCCTTTTTCAATACCTACTGCAATGCTAGAGAATCCGGTAGAAAAGATTCGAAAAATATGAAAGAACATTCTTTACGGCCTACAGTGGATACGTCGAATTTAATTTACTGATTTAAACCACTATTTAATAATTCAAAAGATAAAACCTTATATAATGAAGTGAAAACTCTTTTAGCCCCTTTGTGATTTGAAACTCGATGAAACGAAAAAGCGACGTTAAAAAGAGACAAACCCATGAGATAGGATATCATTTGAAGGTTTCACTTCTACCGCGTGTACACTGCACACATGTTTTAAAATACTAGCGCTTGCCAGCGGCTTCGACAGGGTAAGATCACAGTGAGATAGTTACAGAATAGCACTGGCTAGATGAAGGTTAGTTGCTACGACGATCTCCAACCAAAGTATAAGCTGGTAGGTAATAGATAGATCGCAGAAGAAAGCATCGGGGAGGCAACCACCCCGATGCCTAAAACTGTGAAAACCCGCCTGCATTATAAGCAAGTGGGACTCTGGGGTCACGGTTGCTCAGATTGGGGACTCCGTCCACCAAGTGACTCTAGGAAGGACGGTGGCACAGTGATCACGTGCTGCCGTGCACAGCGAGGCTCAGGGGAGGCGCTCTTTCGGTCTCCCCAGGGATGTGCCCTAACAGGCGTTGCACAGAGGCGGGGTCCCGGGGTGGTCCTTTAAGAGGTAACGAAGCCCCTTCTACGTGCTGATGGTGATCACCGGGGTTGTTTTAGTGAGGTAAACAGCCCACACTCCCTGGTCTTTTCCCCAAAAGTCCACGCGCCTTTTGAAGGTTTCCCCCAAAAAAAAACGGTAATAGATAGATACGCAAGTGGTGTGCAGTTGGGGCCCCTGCCGGCCTGAACAGTGTAGTGGCGTAGGCTGATTATAACGATCACAGGCGGTATTCGACCAACCATGTCTTAATACGCCAACTAAAACAGATGAAAGCTTAATATACCAAACAAGTGCTATTCGGTAACAAGTAAAATTTCAAAATTTAAAAATCCCCCGACACATTTATCTTGCGGCAACACCCCGATTCAAACAGTAAAACGCCCATAACTTTTGAACGGCTGAACCTATTTTGTTCAAACATAGCTAAGAACACTCTCGACAAAGTCAGCTTTCAAACAAAAAAAACTAAAGCAAAATCGGTTCCGTTTAGGCGCTATGATGCCACAGACAGACACACAGATACACAGCAACACACGTCAAACTTCCTCTTTTTCCGGCGGGGGTTAAAAAATACACCGTGTTTTTTTTTTTTTTTCTTTGGTTCATCAATAGGATTGACCCTAATCTTATTACAATCTAGCCTTATAAATAGACTAATAAGTAATTTAATTATAACCTAAACTATTACATTGTCTTTACTAAGAATGTGTCCAATAGCACTTTTCTTATTGTCTCTATTAAGGCGAATACACTTCGTTCTTGTGTTTATTTGGTAGCACTTTCGTACGTTACACTATTCACTAACACTATACACTAACTCGAACGGTTTTGTTATTTTTAGTCTTCTCACTATGTTTGTGTGTTCGAGAAGCTGGATTGCCTCGACGTTCACATGCTGATGAAGTCTCTTTTCGTGAGCTTCTGCATATTTCTGAATCACTTTATCGATGAACTCAACTTTTAGGTCCCGATGGAGGTCATCATTTCGTATGTACCAAGGTGCATTTACAATTGCTCTTAGCACTTTGTTCTGGAATCGTTGTATAATGAATATATTGCTCTGTTTGGTGCAGCCCCATAGCTGAATACCATAAGCCAAACTGGCATCAGGACTTGTTTGTATAGCAATAATTTGTTTTGCACAGACAGCATGGCGTTTCTTCCAAGCAGCCAATACATTCTTTTATATCGGAAGTTGAGTTCTTCTTTTTTCTTCTTGACGTGGGCTTTCCAGCGTAACTTTGCGTCAAGGGTCATACCGAGATATTTGGCTGTATTCTCGTATGGGACTTGTTTATTATTAATATAAACTGGAGAATACTGGTGTTTTTGTTGGTAAAATCTATGTGAACAGATTTGGATTCATTTAGTTTATACTCCATTTTATGGTCCTGTCATAAACTTGATTAACAGCCATTTGAACCTTTTCTACTGCTTCTACCTGGCTGTTTCCTACAGCCATTATGGCTGTATCATCAGCAAAGGTTCCAATCGTGTTTTGCTCTAATTCAGGAATATCACAAGTGTATAGTAGGTACAGGACCGGGCCTAACACACTTCCTTGCGGTACGCCAGCTTTTATTTGTTTCAGTTCTGAGTAGGCATCTTCTTGTCTTATTCTAAAGACTCTGTTTAGAACGTAGGACTCTAATATATCAGCAAATTGCTTCGGTAACAAGCTCTTCAGTTTATGTATAAGGCCTTCATGCCATACTTTGTCAAACGCTTGGGCCACGTCTAGGAATACAGTAGAACATACTTTCTTGTCTTCAAGGGCGTTTTCTATGACATTTGTGATCCTATGCACTTGATCAATAGTAGAGTGTTTTTCTCGAAAACCAAATTAGCTCTGGTATTATGTTCTTGCTATCTATTATAGGTTTTAGTTGTCTGAGTAACAGCTTTTCAAATAGCCGTGATGACTTGGATAAAGTCAAATCGAAGTGAGCTGTCAATCCCTAAAACCACTAACCGTTAACCGCTTAAACGCGGTTAGCCGCTTTTCCATTTTAAAATGCAACCGCTTGTGATCGTACGCACTTTACCGCCATAAAATTTCAAACGCGGCAGTTAAATACAGGACCGCGGCCCGTTTCGCGGCTGGCCGCCATCCTTTCGCATTAGCGTTTCATGGGCGGTTTAAGGTGAACACGCACCGAGACGCACCGCAGGAGCCGCACGCGCCGCAGTCATCGCATTTTCTCAAGGCCCCGCGCTATCCGCGCCAAACGCGCCGCACGCATCGTATTCACTTCTGTACATTATAGTAGTAGTAGGGACTCCCTTTTCCGCACTTAGACTCCTATTTGGTCCGTTGTACGTGGGTGTACATTATAGTATATCGCACTCGCCGCAAGCATCGAACGCGCCGAGTCTGATGACGTCATCCGCACGCGCTGGTGAAATCCGTAACCTACAGCATTTTGCTGAAATGCGGGTCGTGCGGTGCGGATAGGTGCGCGAGGCTGCATACGATTTCATATAAAGATTTAAGTATTTACGCAGAACGGGACCCTCGACCCTGGGGCTTTGTACACGATCGAATTATTTAGTTTAATAGTTTAAATGATTATTTTGCAGCTCCAATGAAGCATTTCATGGGTGATGACTGTTCCATAAGTGATCCCGTCGAGAGGGACAGACAGATCCGGGAACTCCTTGGCGTCAAACACAATTACTCTAAAACAAGTCAGGTGAGTTAAAATTTGAACTTTATTAGAACTAAGTCTGTAATAATCTTTCACAGAATGTATGGCGTGGAAATATGAATCAACATTTGAATGCATAGGATAATAATATTTTATAGTTTGCGTTGTTGCCCTACTTTTTAGTAAGGTCCTAAACTCCTAGTACTCGTTTTTTATTATTATTATTATAAGTTTCTTTGAGTTAATTTTTTTTTCGTTTTTTTAGGTCCGTTTTTGTGAAAACGATGTCGGAATTCCGTATCAGTGTATCTACCGGCAAAAATGGTTTTAATAAGCTTTCATTTTATTTTTTAATTTATTTGTTAGTACAATATTATATTAAATAAATCTCATTTTTTTTAGCAAGGAAAGTCAAGTGACAGAAATTAATTTTGGGTTTACTAAACTATGCCCTTGTTTCAAACCGCTTCTAAAAAAAAAGCCAAATGTGTCTGTCTCAGTGCAGTGTCGACAAAAAAGTTGTAAAGAACGTCTCCTTAAAGAGAACGCGGGCGATGGGGGATGCCCAAATCTATGTTATGTCAATTATACAGCAGAAGGAAGGAATGAAAAGAAAGACGATAAAAAGTCTGCTATCTATCAACAATTAATACTCAACCGAAACATTCAAGTTTTCTTACAAGTGGAACAATTCTCAAAGCAAAAGCCTATTGTCCTTTCTCGGCAACAATACGACAAAGTAAAGAAAACAATACAAAAAACCATAAGTACGAAGAGAAGTAGTCAAAATGGTAAACTTAAGAAATTGATGGGAAAGTTCGGTGGGAATCGTGAAACTAGTGAAATATTTATCGGGGAAGTAAGAACCAAAAAGGTCATGGATCCTGAGCATCTTAAAAAAGATGCTAAGGTCGAAGAAATAAGCACTTTTCCATGTAAATCATCATCAGAGGAAGAGAGATTATCAGGATGTTGTGAGATTGCAGCACAAACGGATCCTATTCGCTGCAGTAGAAAAAATTGTAGACCAGCTAAAGCTGCACGGAAAGGCAAAACTCGTAAACCAAATATTGATACTCATAAATCAAATATTGATATGAAAGGTGACTCCTCAGAACAAAGCTCTGTTCGTAGCGAGACAAGGTCAAAGAAATCAAAGAAAAAAGAAGAAGTAAAAACTATATTTAAACCCCGTCCAGGAATTGTCGTAGAACTAGACGTAGGAGTAGGAGACGCACCAAACCAGCGTGAACCAGTTTCAAAGAAAGACTGTTCCAATTGTTGCGTATGCGATGAAGAGTCTGACAAAGGAAATGAACTGCAAACATATGTTTTGTTTAATGCTCAAACTACCAAAGACAATTTTAAAGACGCTGAAGATACAGAGTATGTTGCCCACACCAGAAAAACATTGTCTTCAGTAGAGATACATTACGCGAGTGTGGCTTTTATGAAGCAGGTTGCCCATTCGTCGACAGACGTCGGAGCCCTGTCCGATGCGAGTTTAGATCATTTGAACTCATTTCAAACTTTATTTAGAGGTGCGTTTAAGAAATTCTTCGTTTGGACAAAAGCCCTCCTAATGTTTCACACCCAGCTTTCTTCTTAACAGGCACAGCACGTTTTTATGCACTCGTATACGCGCGCTTTTGCCATACGCTTGATAGGAAGGAGACTCTGTCACTAGCTTGTACAAAGTTGGTACGATCGATCCACATATTGATATTAGCAGACCAACATACACTTTTAAGAAAATGCGCGCGCTCGGTATTGCAAAATAATCAGGAAGAACAAACAAGCGATTGCGATAACCCCTCGTGTGTGTATTAAAGTCATTTATTGAAGAATTCCGTTGTTCTCCGAAGTTCTTTATCAGACCTTCACAATAAAATGGAACCACCTCGGGCGAATACTCTTTCAAACACAAAAATATTAATCAAAAATCGGTTCACAGTTGGCGTATATGTCGCTGAACATACATACAAAAAAACGTTCAGACGAATTGTGAACCTCATCCTATTTTTGAAGTCGGTTAGTAAGGGATAGGTTAAAAATCCGACAAAATGTGTGTCGGACTTCGCACAATTAAGGTTCCGTACAAAATGTAGAATATATTGGTATTAGTTTGTAAAATATACGTAATAATAACATTATCACCAAATTTCAAGTTCATAGGTCATTGACAGACGACGGACATACAGACGGACACGTGAGTGACAGCAATAGGGTTCCGTATGGACGCTTCGGGTACAGAACCCTAAAAAGTGCAACACAAAATTTGCCTCAACCTTTGAATGATAAATTAAGCCTTAAATAATTGTTACAAAAATGTTATCTTTCAATGTCAGTTTTACCAGGGGCTTCCCCCGCGTGAAAGTCGAATGCTACCCTGTGGGAACCTTAAAAGTATCTATCCAAAGATATGCTAATCCAGCTCATGGTCTACCCGAGTACGTGCGTCCTGAATCGACATCTATCGTAACCTTTGAATTGTTACTAATATAAAACTATAGCTACAAATGTATTGATCGTAAACATCGATCAACATGTATTTATTATCTATGAAAGATCGTAAACAATAAATAATAATATGCAACAATTGACCCTACGGCACTTGTACCACCGCCCGCCGCGCCGGTGACGAAACGATTAGCGATCGTCTATTTTCTCACTAACGAAACGAATAAACGATACAGATCCCGTGTCAATAAAAGAGATAGAGACACATCTTACATTAATGATCAATTATTGGCTGGCTGTTCCCACTTCCGCGCCGGCGACTAACTACTCTCTCGACACAAATTTGTCTCAGCGATCACTGCTGGACATAGGCCTACCACAGGCGTCGCCACATTGACCGATCCCGTGCGTCTCGCACTCAACGCATTCCCGCAACCGTAACCAGGTCATAGGTCCACCTAGTGGGAGGCCTTCCAACTCATCGTCTTCCGGTTCCGGTTCACGGTACCATACCAGAACTGTTCCCCCCATCCGCCATCCGTTCTGCGAGCCCTGTGCCCTGCCAACTGCCACTTAAGTTTCGCAATTCTTCGAGCTATGTCGGTAACATTGGTTCTCCTGCGGATATCTTCATTTCTGATGCGATCACGAAAGGAAATTTCGAGCATAGCCCTCTCCATTGCCCTTTGGGTGACTTTAAGCTTTCTGATAAGGCCCATTGTGAGCGACCAAGTCTCGGTCCCCATAGGTGATCACTGGCAACACAAACTGCTCTGTCGCAAGTGTCGCAGCGATAAGAGCTATCAAAGATAATACTCGTTCAGCAATACACGCCGAGAGACCAACCAACCAATGCGTGCAGGACTGGCCGCCCGAGCGAGTGATGCGAGTAATCGCCCGTCGCCAAAAACACTCGCTCATCATAAAATTATCGGAACTATACACACGCTTCTCGCTGCTCGCCAACTCATATGTAGGTTCTAGCTCTACTCGCTGCTCGCTGATCGTCGGCGGTAGGACAAGTGCCAATAGTTTGGTGTAGAAGTAGGAAATGCATCATTCAATATATTAGGCCAATTAATAGAATTAAGGTTACACTAGTCAATCATTCTTCCATACAAACGTAGTCTAGCGATTATTCCACTGTTTCACGATGCGTTCAAAAGCCCTGTTGTGTGTATAAAAGTTAAAAATAAAATATTTGAAAGTTATGAGCGTCGAAAGTTCCATATTTCAACACTAATTTTAACGCATCTTTGGGCGGAAATAAATACCATAAGAAGAAGGAAAATTGTAAAACGGCCTCCATACTGGTATAGATTAGTAATTCAACAATGCAATTTTATTTTTTTGGAAATATACATTTAGTAGTTTTTTCATGATATCTACTCTACTCCCAAAGGGCTGTTTATGAAATCTCGCGCGCTCGTTTGCGCCTCAAATTATCATGCATTTCGATACAAATTTGCAAAAGTGCTAATTCGCAAACTAGCTTCTTACTGCTCATGACAGCATCTACCATTCGCACGTGTTTTCGCATGAGATGGCATGCATTTTAACCTCGCGCACAAAATAGTTCGTGCCGTCGACTAGTTGAACCTTAACTGCTGCCTCTCTCTGCCTCGTTGGTCTAGTGGTCGCAAACATTACTGCTGACCATGACGTCCTGGGTTCCATGCCCGAGGTGCGCCGTGTTATTGGGTTTTTCCATCTGGAATTCCTCAATAGCAGCCCGGAGTATGGACTGGTGTGCGGTTGATGGCAATAGGCGTCCCATATAACATAGGACTTCACATAACTGGCGAAATGTGTTTGAACCATTGGTGCACCCTTCGGGAAATACCAGGTGTGATGCTTTTATGTTATACTAGCTGTGCCCGCGGCTTCGCTCCCGTCAACTGCTAACCCTACTTACCTACCTACCCTACTTATCTAACTACCTACCCTACCTACCTACCAATTTTTTCTAGGGTCATTCTATCGCGGAGTATCTTAACACCGATCTTCAGGAAATGACGTCAATTGCACAACGCCATCTATCGATTAAGGAGTCCAACTCTCCGAGTATAACAATTGCGTGTGTTTTGATATTATTTTTCGTGAACACTACTTTTGATAGAGAAAACCGATTGCGATGAAACAAAAACTAAGTAATACTTCAAGTTATGCACAAATTTTACGTATAAAAGTTATCTACATTGGTTTCGTACATTTTACGTGATGCGTGCACAACTAAACAGAGAAACCGACACACAGACAAAAATTTTAAAAATGCTGGCAATGGGTTCTGTTGGTTATCCTTTATCACACTGGCTATTTATTTTGGAAATATTTTCGATGTACAAAAGCTACTTTTCTACAGATTTATTATATGTAGGTATTGATGATAATATTATGGCAAGTTCATTAAACATTGCCAATCTTTTAAGCGCCTACCATAGTTCAATAGTAATTTTTCTGTTCTTTTACAGGACATAGAAAATGCGCAACGCCAAATCTAGGAACTTCAGCCTACTCGTTGTATTCAGAAGAAGGTTACAATTCAGAAAACAAGTGTGCTAAGTTGGAGCCGCAGGAGTCGAAACCCAGGAAGCCGTTTTTAAGGAGACTTATGTCGTGCTTGGTCATGAGATCGACCAAAGACTCACAGTTAAAGCTACCCACTGGGCCTCCACCTGATCTGCCTAGCGTCAATAGTTCTATTGATTCATATCACATCAGCACTTCACTTGGTGTTAGTATTTAATTAATAAGGCTTAACAATACAATATGGTACTTAAAATAATTATTAAAATGAGCTGCAGGTTATCGACTTTATCGTCAGTTGCCCTGCAGGTAATTTTGGTCGGCCACAACCACCAACTAACAACCATCCGATTAGTTGCGATCAAACTTTACGTAGGTATTTTACTATGAACATCTGCATTTCGGATGAAGCTTCTACTAATCGCGACCAAGGTTGTTCCGACTACAAACAGTAGTGGTCTTAAGGTTGTCCTAGTCTGTAATTCTTCCATACAAACGTAGTATGGCGATTACTCCACTGTTTGACGGTGTATGCTCAAAATAAAAAATTATATCTATCAATTTGTCTCATCATTATCTAGCCCTGTATGGAAACACAAAAAATCGTGTATTTGAAAGTTATGAGCGTCAAAAGTTCCATATGCCAACACTAATTTCAATCAAAGCATCTTTGAGCGGAAATAAATACCATAAAAAGAAGGAAAACAGTCACCATACAGCAAAAAAAAATAAAATGTAAATACATTTATTTAAAACAAATACATTCAGTAGTACTCCCAAAGGGATGATTATAAAATTTCGCGCGCTCCATTTCTTTCTAAATCATCATCCATTAATTATTTTTATACCATGAGTGTGTATTCGTACGCGCATTAGCTTCTTACTGCTCGTCGCAGTGTCTGCCCCCTTTCGTACGTGTTGTTGGATGAGATAGCATGCATTTTAACCCGGGCCACAAAATAATTCGTGCCGCCGACTACGGCAACCTTAAGTAAGGTACAAGTTCGTAGCCTACTTCTACCGGCTGCAATAGGCTTCGAACTTTTTCCTTTAGCCAGATATTGTGCAAGACTCGTTAACTCTTTATTCTTGTCTGCCTAGCTATCCCAATCTCATTTAATTTGGTGTCCACTATCTTCATCATTTATTGCCGGAAATGTCATTGACCATCTTAGTATGGACAGTGTTTCTTTCAGGCAAAATTCCCCGAGGGGCAGTTAAGAGATCTGTGTGGGGCGGAGTAAATAAAGGAAACCAAGTAATATTTAAAATCAACTCGAATTATTATTAATATTTTAATGAATAAAAGATGCTATAAGCTGAATCAATATTGTCAAATTAACATTGTAAAAAGCCACAAAGAATAATATTCTTTACAAAAATCTTATTCTTCGTGACTTTTTTCTTGCTTAGGTACACATAAAGGTATGAACAGGATACAGCTATAATTTTCATTCTATAAATTTCGCGAAATTACTGTCTATAAACAGCTGTTTAGAGCCTTACGAGATAACGTTAGAAGAAAAGGAATGGCGATATTCTCGAAAGTATGTTGTTTTTTCTAGGCGCTATTCCAGTTTCTGATTGGCTTCTTTAATAGGTCATGTATTACTCAATTCCTGGTTGGCTGATTGAGTGCCACTTCACGACAATTAAGCGTTTCCAGCTCTTTTATGATACCAGGTTTAAATAATTTGCCAAATTGTAGGGATATTCGTCGCGAATATACGTAAATATGCTGTAGACGCGCGAAAGTGAGCGAGCGGCAACCTATTGCTAATGATCAAGTTCCAAACGCCCCGGGGGGGGCAGTAAGGAAGCTCCGGGGGGGCAAAGCCCCCCCCCGAAGTAGTACCTGAAAGAAACACTGAGTATGGAAACCATACCCATGGCGTACACAAACGGAATATAGTAGAATGTATTGATAGGATTATGGCTCTGATTTACTATGGCATTAATCACATTAATGTGAGTCACGGGAATGTCGAAAGAAATATAAAATTATCGTATAGGTACAGGTTGAGTTTTTCATGTGGGCCAAATCCGAAACTATGAGGAAAAGCTATAAACACTGAAAGTAGACTCGGGACCGTTTTGATGAAAACTAAAACTGCATTATGGTATTTTTAAAAACTCAATATTCTTAGCCAGAAAAAATAAACAAGCTGACTATTAGAATACACGATCTGATAGTGTCGCTAATAAAGATCAAATTCTGGAAAATGACACAGGAAATACCTCATATTTAACAAAATGTACCGACGAAAAATGTAGTCCGCTGAAATCGTATTATTTTCAATTTTTTTAAACGATTCGGCACATTATTCTCCATTGATTTTGAATAAAATAAATATATGCAATTGACGGTCATGTTTATTCTCGTTAGTTTAAAACAATTTTGAGCAATTTTGATTTGTGGCCCTTTCGTTTCATCGACATGTTTTGAGCATTCTTCAAGTCGTAGTTTGATGTGGGATATTCAGGTCAAGGACCGGTGCCCATTTTTAGAACTTGACTGATATTTTTTGTGCTTTTTTGTTTTTGCGTTTTATTCTTAGGACTTGCCGTGTCAGCCGCGTGTCGGGGATTTTTTCATTAGCCCTTCATTTACTAAGTGTTCGTTTATTTCAGGCAATGGAAGTAAGCTCGTCTATCTACGACACGTCGGCATCCTTTTACAGTAACCACACAATCCTCCCAGTAAACAGCAAAATTAAAAGAGGATTCTTCAGCTCAGTCAGAGGATTCCTCACCAACCGGAAAAGTTGATGCCGTTCCTAATGTTTATATGAGTTTTGTTTTTATACTTTGTTACACTTGAATGAAATAGTATTCTTTAATGTGATTGTCTACTGTTTTATAATGAGAAGTATATATAGAGACTTGCTATTGTTTTATTTAACTTTGAATAAGTTCACATCAGTTTTGGAGCAGCAGTGTTAGCTGTGTTAGCACTGGCGGAATTATATTTTACAAGTTTGGCGCCAATCCGCACTAGCCTGTGTATTCGACTATCTATGGCTACAAAGGTCTGTTTCTCAGCGGCTAGCGAATTATTTATTATTTATATACTTTATTGTACCTACACCACTTAATAATTACCGGATTATTGTGGGGCTATTCTCGCTATTTCCACTTCTTATCCAATAGAAGAAGTCTTATAAAAGAAACCCAGCAAAGTCACTTAGGAACAGGGACTTGAAACGTTACTCAAAATTGCGTTACAGGTGGTCGTAGATTTCGTTACGTTTGCTAGTAACGTTATAGATTTTGTTATGATCCTGTTGGAACGGTTACACATTATAGTTACTTGACTAACTATAACGCAATTTTGAGTAACGTTTCAAGTCCCTGCTTAAGAACTATTGCAATGCAACTTACAGTACGTGCCACGACAGATTAGACTTAACACACCTGCACATGGTTTGACTTGCGCATTAAGAGCTAGTTGAACTTAGCAATACCAGAATGTTGTGGATGAACGCGACCAACAGACGGTAGTCACGGTTGGTTTCAATAACCGCAGTTATCTATATGAGAAGGCTTTAAGTAAAGTTAGGGGTCTAGAAGAAGAATTGATTCACGCAAATACTCATATTTTTAAATTACATAAAGAACAGGAATCAACTTAGGTTGATGAAACTTGCCATTTGTATGATGAACTTATTCAATCGAATTGTAAACCTGATTCAATACCCACAATTGACCTAACTTAAGATTCTATAATAAATCAGAAAAATTGTTAAAAATGCAAAACTAAATAGAATAATTAGGTTTTGTAACAAGTTTAGGAAACAACACAAGTTCTTTATTAAACATATTCCACATAGGAAAGAACGTGTTGACCTATAGTTAATAAATTAAATAATTACCAAATTAAATTAGAAGACAGCAAAAAAATCTATGAGATTGACACACATCGTTTACAGACAGAAAACCAGGTGCTCGAGAACAGACTTAGTTATCTTTACAGTAAATATATAAATTCAAAATTACAAACTAAATAACACATTTTGGGCGCAAATGAGTTAGTGATGTGTCAGTGTAACTGCCAGACAGTCTCAAATCTAATTGTAGTCCAGCCTGATACTGCGGAGGACCCGGTCCAAGCTGAGAGGGTGTCTCAAGACAGTGTCTTCGTACAAGACATATATAATGTAGCAAAGGATTTGCCTCAAGTAGACCGAGCCGTTTTTGAGGAGACTTATGTCGTGCTTGGTCATGCGATCGACCAAAGACTCACAGTTAAAGCTACCCACTGGGCCTCCACCTGATCTGCCTAGCGTCAACAGTTCTATTGATTCATATCACATCAGCACTTCACTTGGTGTTAGTATTTAATTAATAAGGCCTAACAATACAATATGGTACTTAAAATAATTATTAAAATGAGCTGCAGGTTATCGGCTTTATCGTCAGTTGCCCTGCAGCTAATTTTGGTCGGCCACAACCACCAACTAACAACCATCCGATTAGTTGCGATCAAAGATAATATAATACTACAGTACAGATACCCAATCCCATACAAAGAAATGTCACCTCCTTAAGTCGGGCTATTGGTCGGGCTATTTTTTCTTTCTCCATATTTTAAACAGGCGGCAGCACCAGTGACTCTTTAATAGCTCGAGACTGTGGTTTTCTAACGCCATCTAGTAGTTTGCCTAGATACTAAATCATATGGCAATTTGAGCGAGAAATCGTATCGTTGCGATCAAACTTTACGTAGGTATTTTACTATGAACATCTGCATTTCGGATGAAGCTTCTACTAATCGCGACCAAGGTTGTTCCGACTACAAACAGTAGTGGTCTTAAGGTTGCCCTAGTCTGTCATTCTTCCATACAAACGTAGTATGGCGGTTACTCCACTGTTTGACGGTGTATGCTCAAAATAAAAAATTATATCTATCAATTTGTCTCATCATTATCTAGCCCTGTATGGAAACACAAAAAATCGTGTATTTGAAAGTTATGAGCGTCGAAAGTTCCATATGCCAACACTAATTTCAATCTACGCATCTTTGGGCGGAAATAAATACCATAAAAAGAAGGAAAACAGTCACCACAGAGCAAAAAAAAAAAAAAAAAAAAATTTTAAACAAATACATTCAGTAGTACTCCCAAAGGGATGATTATAAAATTTCGCGCGCTCCTTTTTATTCTAATTTTTATACCATGAGTGTGTATTCGTACGCGCACTAGCTTCTTACTGCTCGTCACAGCGTCTGCCCCCTTTCGTACGTGTTGTCGGATGAGATAGCATGCATTTTAACCCGGGCCACAAAATAGTTCGTGCCGCCGACTACGGCAACCTTAAGTAAGGTACGAGTTCGTAGCCAACTTCTACCGGCTGCAATAGGCTTCGAACTTTTTCCTTTAGCCAGATAGTGTGCAAGACTCGTTAACTCTTTATTCTTGTCTGCCTAGCTATCCCAATCTCATTTAATTTGGTGTCCACTATCTTCATCATTTATTGCCGGAAATGTCATTGGCCATCTTAGTATGGAAACCATACCCATGGCGTACACAAACGAAATATAGTAGAATGTATTGATAGGTTTATGGCTCCGATTTACTATGGCATTAATCACATTAAGGCCGTACCCTGACCAAAAAATCATTCCTATTGGCCTAACGGCACTGTCGGCGCATGAATTACAGTAATGAATACGCCCAGATTTTAGAATAAAACCTTTATAAAATCAAATATTGGTCTTTAGAAAAAAAAAATCTACCAAAATGTTCGTTTTCAAATTGTCTATCCATTAGTGTTAGTACAATTTTTTTTTAATGAACACTTTACGAGGAGATTAATAATTTTTTAATTAATGAATATCAATCATTATTTCTCATTTTTATGTTTTATTGGAAGGAGATTAGTGAAACATATAATACATAAAAAAAAAAAAAATCCACAATTTTGGAATCAATAATATGTAGAAATTTTATGTATTTTTATTAGTTGATATTTCATTTTAAATAACGAGTAGATAGCTCCTAAAAACTGCACGAAAAACGGCTAGCGCGGCGTTTTGCTCGGGGTAGCGCCTGAATGTGAGTCACGGGAATGTCGAAAGAAATATAAAATTATCGTATTAGGTACAGGTTGAGTTTTTCATGTGGGCCAAATCTGAAACTATGAGGAAAAGCTATCAACACTGAAAGGAGACTCGGGACCGTTTTGATGAAAACTAAAACTGCATTATGGTATTTTTGAAAACTCAATATTTTATCCAGAAAAAATAAACAAGCTGACTATTAGAATACACGATCTGATAGTGTCGGTAATAAAGATCAAATTCTGGAAAAACACAGGAAATACCTCATATTTAACAAAATGTACCGACGAAAAATGTAGTCCGCTGAAATCGTATTATTTTCAATTTTTTTAAACGATTCGGAACATTATTCTCCATTGATTTTGAATAAAATAAATATATGCAATTGACGGTCATGTTTATTCTCTTTAGTTTAAAACAATTTTGAGCAATTTTGATTTGTGGCCCTTTCGTTTCATCGACATGTTTTGAGCATTCTTCAAGTCGTAGTTTGAAGTGGGATATTCACGTCAAGGACCGGTGCCCATTTTTTGAACTTGACTGATATTTTTTGTGCTTTTTTGTTTTTGCGTTTTATTCTTAGGACTTACCGTGTCAGCCGCGTGTCGGGGATTTTTTCATTAGCCCTTCATTTACTAAGTGTTCGTTTATTTCAGGCAATGGAAGTAAGCTCGTCTATCTACGACACGTCGGCATCCTTTTACAGTAACCACACAATCCTCCCAGTAAACAGCAAAATTAAAAGAGGATTCTTCAGCTCAGTCAGAGGATTCCTCACCAACCGGAAAAGTTGATGCCGTTCCTAATGTTTTTATGAGTTTTGTTTTTATACTTTGTTTCACTTCAATGAAATCGTATTCTTTAATGTGATTGTCTACTGTTTTATAATGAGAAGTATATATAGAGACTTGCTATTGTTTTATTTAACTTTGAATAAGTTCATCAGTTTTGGAGCAGCAGTGTTAGCTGTGTTAGCACTGGCGGAATTATATTTTACAAGTTTGGCGCCAATCCGCACTAGCTTGTGTATTCGACTATACAAATAATATATCGTACGGTAGATTTCGTTACGTTTGCTAGTAACGTTATAGATTTTGTTACGATCCTGTTGGAACGGTTACACATTATCGTTACTTGACTAACTATAACGCAATTTTGAGTAACGTTTCAAGTCCCTGCTTAAGAACTATTGCAGTGCGTGCCACGAAAGATTAGACTTAACACACCTGCACATGGTTTGACTTGCGCATTAAGAGGAACTTAGCAATACCAGAATGTTGTGGATGAACGCGACCAACTGACGGTAGTCACGGTTGGTTTCAATAACTGCAGTTATCTATATGAGAAGGCTTAGGGGTCTAGAAGAAGAATTGATTCACGCAAATACTCATATTTTTTAATTACAAAAAGAACAGGAATCAACTTAGGTTGATGAAACTTGCCATTTGTATGATGAACTTATTAAATCGAATTGTAACCCTGATTCAATACCTAAAATTGACCAAACTGAAAATTCTTTAATAAATCAGAAAAATTGTTCCAAAGTTAGATAAGACAAACTCATAAAATATGTAAAACTAAATAGAAGATTTTGTAACAAGTTTAGGAAACAACACAAGTTCTTTATTAAACATATTCCACTCAGGAAAGAACGTGTTGACCTAATTAATAAATTAAATAATTACCAAATGAAATTAGAAGACAGCAAAAAAAATCTATGAGATTGACACACATCGTTTACAGACAGAAATCCAGGTGCTTGAGAACAGACTTAGTTATCTTTACAGTAAATATATAAATTCAAAATTACAAATTAAAGATGTCCGTCAGGATTGAGGAGCCACTTCTCGTATTTTTATGAAATTAATATACTTATTTAGTAGTAAGTTTAAAAATTTTGTAGGTTCAATCCTCGATTTTGTAGTATAATACATCAAAAGTTATATGAACATAAAGGTGGCTCCTCAATCTAAATGTTTGGATTGAGGAGCCACGTCAGAACTAGGAACATCATGGATAAATATTTATCATAATTAGGTATGATTTTGTAGTATTTGAGAGTATTTAGTAGACAAAATCTGAGCTCGGTTGCATTAAAATTAAAAAAGTTACCACACATTGTAAGTGGTTCCTCAGACCATAGGTACATACGACTCGTCATTATTCAAAGAAGCAGTAGTTCAATTAATGCGAAATTTCTGCGTCATTTAGTAGTAAGTATATTAGATTTGTAGGACAAGAATCAGTAATTAAAAATGAGTGCATTGGGAGATATGGCACATTTTAACTGGCTCCTCAATCCTGACGTTAGTGTATCTACCTGAGATCACAACGTTACTGTACCTACCTGAGATTACAACGGAATCAAAAACCAGAGACACTAACATTTAGTATGAATGTCTACTAAATACTTAAGTGGAGATCAACATTGTATATATTCGTCATCTGAAAAACAGATTACTTTTCAATATTCCTTAAGAATTCGCTATTAAGGGTGACCATGTTATATGAATGAAACCAGGATAACAAGTTTTTTTTAATTTATTTTTTAACAAATCGACAATACAGAAATATAGGTAAGGTGTACAGATATTCTTCATATGTTTTAGGTATTTAAATCAATTTCTACATAAGTTAAAGAATGAATTAATATAGGTTGGTCGGTGCTTTTACGAATTTTACAGTGAGAATCATAATCGTCGTAACAAAACATCTCATCCTTCATTGGGTAGTGACATTTATAGTGGCCCATGCCAGTGTCGCTAATTCCAGGTATAAATTCTATAACACCTATTAATGTATATGATCTACTTGTAATCATTATAGATTCTGGTACCTCGTTAAAACATTTTAGGTTGTGCAAAGTTTTTGTAAAATGACTAGGAGTCCAGTCTGATAAAAGTAGAGGGGACGTCTGAAGACTGCCCTTCTAAAATTGAAAACAATTTTTTTATATAGTCCTTTGCACTGCTGAACCCCGTAAAAGCTTCAGTACTGGCTGCAATCAGGGCAGAAGAATCATCACAAATAATTTCGTGAGGTGATCTTTGAATTGAACTTTTCCATTGATTTAGCCAGTTGATTATCGATTGCTTGCCGTGTGCATCGGTGACCATTTGTAATACGGGCACAGATTTTAATTTACGATTTGCTGTTATTAGACCTGCATACATAAATAATCTTTTGGTGATCTTTGTTCCATCGGGGAGGCACATAGACTCAAAAAATGAGCCGGTAGCATCTATCGTAAGAGTAACTCTTCCAAATTTCCTTAGATACTGATTTTAATAATCAATTTGTTCTTCGCTCCAATAATAAACAAAGAAATGAGGGTGTACACTAGAGATTGGATTATATTTTTATGTGTACTTTTCGCCATAGCCACTAAAGATATAATCGGATTAGGATCTAGCCACTGTCCTCGCCGGACCTCAGATTTTATTTGACGTAAAGCGGACAGAGAAGGTATGGTATAAGAGGCAATGTTCTTAATTTAATTAAATCCTATTTAGACAATAGAAAGCAAAAGACAGAAATTACTAGAATTAATATAACCACTAAAAAGGAAGAAGTATACGTATCAGATGAACGTCAAACAATTTTTGGTGTTCCACAAGGTAGTGTATTGGGACCGCCACTTTTTACACTATACATTAATGACTTGCCAAAATCAATTCCACATCCTATGACTTTATTTGCAGATGATAGCACGGTGACAGTTTCTAGTAGTAGCAATGACATGATCCAATATAAACTTGACATTCACGATACCTTGACATCTATAATAGAATGGTTAAACAACAATAACTTAAAGATAAATTTAGACAAAACTAAAATCATACATTTTAGCCAACGATTGACTGTAGAAAATATGGACATAAGTATAGATAATAAAATTGTTGAAATCGTAAATACTACTAAATTCCTTGGACTAATAATTGATAAAAGGCTTGACTGGAAATCACAAATCGAGTATCTTTGCAAAAAAAATTGTAGTACTGCATTCGTGTTGCACACTCTCTAGCTGCAGTTGTGAATGTGGATACCCTGATTGCGGCCTACCATTGCATAGTTGCGTCTCACCTAAGATACGGTATCATATTTTGGGGAAACTCTACAGACGCTAACACGGCATTTAAGGCCCAAAAGAGATGCATTAGATTGTAGCCACAACTCATCAACCCACGTTTTTGACACACTGTTTATTAGAAACATTGAAACAAGTAGCTCTGAAAAGAACTTTTGATCACAGTACGTTTTGACACTGTCTACCAGAAATATTGAAGCAAGCAGTTCTCAAAAGAACCTTTTTATTAAACGTTTTGACAATCGCCAGTTCTAAAAAGAACTCTGAGATCTGAGATCCCGAAGGAACTCATTTGTAAAGAAATAGGACACGAACAACCGTCGCACCAGACACGTCTGTCTTGCGCAACGGCCGCTCGAGGAAAAGGCCGAATCAACGCGCCACCTATATTTATAACTTTAGTGCGCACAATGCCTCGTAGGATACGCGCCTAAACGAACGGAACAAACACCGAACTATGCTTTCACCCTATTGGTCACAAGAATTATGCAACTCTATTGGTTAAGATTTTATTTTTATATTTGTAAATCTGTTTCTGTATTTTCATTGGTTAGAGTATAAGTGTAAAATAGTATTAAGTCGGGGTCACCACTTTAGCGATGGGACGCAGGTTGATGGAAATAATAATGACTCCAGATTGTAGAAAATAATAAGGGCTTTATTTTTCGTTGCACACACTTAAATACTATTTTACACTTATACTCTAACCAATGAAAATACAGAAACAGATTTACAAATATAAAAATAAAATCTTAACCAATAGAGTTGCATAATTCTTGTGACCAATAGGGTGAAAGCATAGTTCGGTGTTTGTTCCGTTCGTTTAGGCGCGTATCCTACGAGGCATTGTGCGCACTAAAGTTATAAATATAGGTGGCGCGTTGATTCGGCCTTTTCCTCGAGCGGCCGTTGCGCAAGACAGACGTGTCTGGTGCGACGGTTGTTCGTGTCCTATTTCTTTACAAATGAGTTCCTTCGGGATCTCAGATCTCAGAGTTCTTTTTAGAACTGGCGATTGTCAAAACGTTTAATAAAAAGGTTCTTTTGAGAACTGCTTGCTTCAATATTTCTGGTAGACAGTGTCAAAACGTACTGTGATCAAAAGTTCTTTTCAGAGCTACTTGTTTCAATGTTTCTAATAAACAGTGTGTCAAAAACGTGGGTTGATGAGTTGTGGCTACAACGCTAACTCATTATGAACGATTATTGCAGGTTTGTACTTTAATATTTTTGCTAATTGTTGTCTTTTATAGGGCGTCAATTTAAATTTCTTTTTTGGGTTGTGTATGATATTTCTATCTATATTGATAATTTGGCAGAAAATTGTGTGAATTCTGTCTGTAGTTTCATAACTTTTATCAAAATGCATGCCATACATTGGGAACAATTGCCTTTCACAATGATTTTATTTGTAACAACTTTTTCGCGCTTTAAGGTCCAAGTGCAAGGTAGCTTTGTATATTTATAAATGTTTTCCTTCAACAAATTACTCCATTTGAATTTTGGCATTGTTCTGTATTTCTTATAGGTGTTATTGTTTTAGTGCAATTTTCAGTAAAAAACTGTACTAATGAGACATGCCAATTTACCCCAATATCTAGACAGATCGCATTTTTGCCTCTGAACCTAAATATAATTTCTGTTTTCGGCATCCAAAGTTTAGAAGATGCAATTTGTATTTCAGAAGAAAAAAACGTTTGTACGGCGTGTAATCACCAAACAATGTGCAAATATACTCTATCAAACACAGTTTCATTTGAACTAAATATTTGTACTAAGTTTCGAGTAAACGAGGTACCAGAATCTATAATGATTACAAGTAGATCATATACATTAATAGGTGTTATAGAATTTATACCTGGAATTAGCGACACTGGCATGGGCCACTATAAATGTCACTACCCAATGAAGGATGAGATGTTTTGTTACGACGATTATGATTCTCACTGTAAAATTCGTAAAAGCACCGACCAACCTATATTAATTCATTCTTTAACTTATGTAGAAATTGATTTAAATACCTAAAACATATGAAGAATATCTGTACACCTTACCTATATTTCTGTATTGTCGATTTGTTAAAAAATAAATTAAAAAAAACTTGTTATCCTGGTTTCATTCATATAACATGGTCACCCTTAATAGCGAATTCTTAAGGAATATTGAAAAGTAATCTGTTTTTCAGATGACGAATATATACAATGTTGATCTCCACTTAAGTATTTAGTAGACATTCATACTAAATGTTAGTGTCTCTGGTTTTTGATTCCGTTGTAATCTCAGGTAGGTACAGTAACGTTGTGATCTCAGGTAGATACACTAACGTCAGGATTGAGGAGCCAGTTAAAATGTGCCATATCTCCCAATGCACTCATTTTTAATTACTGATTCTTGTCCTACAAATCTAATATACTTACTACTAAATGACGCAGAAATTTCGCATTAATTGAACTACTGCTTCTTTGAATAATGACGAGTCGTATGTATGGTCTGAGGAAGCACTTACAATGTGTGGTAACTTTTTTAATTTTAATGCAACCGAGCTCAGATTTTGTCAACTAAATACTCTCAAATACTACAAAATCATATCTAATTATGATAAATATTTATCCATGATGTTCCTAGTTCTGACGTGGCTCCTCAATCCAAACATTTAGATTGAGGAGCCACCTTTATGTTCATATAACTTTTGAAGTATTATACTACAAAATCGAGGATTGATCCTACAAAATTTTTAAACTTACTACTAAATAAGTATATTAATTTCATTAAAATACGAGAAATGGCTCCTCAATCCTGACGGACATAATTAAAGAACACAAATGAGTTAGTGATGTGTCAGTGTAACTGCCAGACAGTCTCAAATCTAATTGCAGTCCAGCCTGATGCTGCGGAGGACCCGGTCCAAGCTGAGAGGGTGTCTCAAGACAGTGTCTTCGTACAAGACATATCTAATGTAGCACAGGATTTGCCTCAAGTAGACCGCCCTGAGAGCGCTGGCTTTTCATCTAAGTAATCATAGTAATGAAGGTTTTCATTCGGTTATGTTTTCCGATGGTATTTTAAAAGGTTTAGGTAAATTATTTATCCCATCACAAGTATTTTCGGATTACTTTCTGGGAAGCCCCGGCAACTTAATTGTATAGATTTAAGATAATAAACACATTTTTTTTATTTTTTATTAATAAATGGCGATCAGTGTCATTCCACTTTTAATTATTGCATCTAACAAGCAAATAATGGAATCTGTGACAACGAATATATATATACCAGATACCAATTTAACTGTATTTGTAGGTAAAAATATATAAAAAAATATGTAGGTAAATAGTATAAAAGTAAAAAAGGTGACATCACTGAGTGTGTAAAAGAGATGTTAAAGTTAAATTGCTACACAATTATTTTGTGTGCCTTCCCTTACTTGGATAAATTGTGAAATATACAAAATAATCACATTCACATGCTTAAAAAGCATCTGCACTTTCTTGTGAGTCACTATAGTGACAAACTAGTTTTTTTGTCATCAACATTTTTGTTGATAAATTAAAGTCGAAGCGATACTTTGTATCTGCCTCTTAGGGTAAGACATCAAATAGCTCGGCTATTATCTTCCTTCCTTACATAGTATAAAACAAAATCGCTTCCCGCTGTCTGTGCCTATGTATGCTTAGATCTTTAAAAATACGCAACGGATTTTGATGTGGTTTTTTTTTAATAGATAGAGTGATCAAGAGGAAGGTTTATATGTATAATACACGCGGCCGAAGCCGCTGGCAGAAGCTAGTATACAATAAACTCAGACATAAGTAGTATGTCGAAGTATCCAATTATTATTGATATTAATATTAGTAATAACAAGTACTAATTTAAAGGTTGTCAATAGGTTTTTTTTATTAAAATTTATTCTTTAAACTAGTTGTTCGGACAAGGGAGGGTACTAATAACGGAATAGTTACGAGTATATCCACATCCACATTATCATCTTGAGCGCAAAAAAAAAAAAAAAGCCTGAGCAGAATTCTCAGAAATTATTCCACCAGAATATTCAGGGTTTTTCTTCGAAGGAATTGGAAATCGAACTGTTTTTAGAAAAAACAATGTTTAAAATTGTTTGTTTCACTGAGCATTGGTTGAAAGTTTATGCAATGCTAATCAATTATGAAAATTATACTGTGGGTAGTTGATTTAACAGAAATATTATGTTGCGTGGGGGTTCACTTACATTAATAAAAAATGGTATTAAATCAAAACCTCGTAAAGATTTAGTAGATCTATCAGTTGAACATAGTGTTTGTCCGTATATATAAGTTTCTCTGTGATAGTGTTTGAACTGTCCTGTGTTGAGCTGGATATATGCATGTCATAGTGTGCGTCTCAGATCAAGTAAAAAAAGGTAGATACCGCACGGCCTATAGTTTAGGTGAAGCCACTTTTTTAACTATGTGTGAGTCACTGGAGTGTAGCCACTTTTTTTTAAAAAGTACCTCAAATTATTAAAATGGGATTAAATATTAATTTCACAATTTTAAGTAGGTAGTACTTTATATATGCAAATGTGAAAGGAAATCTGCCAGGGCAGGATTTAGGGGGTCTAAGGGCTCTCGCAAGTTTGTATGAAAGTCCTTCATTTTTTGAGCAGCAAACTTAAAATTTGGTAGGGAGGTAGTTTATAGTTAGTTAACGTCCATTAAGAAAGGTTTTTACGACAGGGCCGGATTTAGGGGGTCTAAGGGCTCTCGCAAGTTTGTATGAAAGTCCTTCATTTTTTGAGCAGCGAACTTAATATTTGGCAGGGAGGTAGTTTATAGTTAGTAGACGTCCGTTAAGAAAGGATTTTACGACAGGGCCGGATTTAGGGGGTCTAGGGGCTCTCGCAAGTTTTTATGAAAGTCCTTAATTTTTGGAGTTACAAACTTAAAATTTGACAGGGAGGTATTTTATAGTTAGTAGACGTCCTTTAAGGAAGGTTTTTACGACAGGGCCGGATTTAGGGGGCCTAAGGGCTCTCGCAAGTTTGTATGAAAGTCCTTCATTTTTTGTGCTACAAATTTGAAATTTGGCAGGGAAGTAGTTTATAGTTAGTAGACGTCCGCTAAGAACGGATATTGTGACAGGGCCGGATTAAAGAAGGCCTCTCACAAGTTTATATGAAATGCTTGGCTTTTTATACCTGAAAAGTTAAGACATGTCAGGAAGGAACAGATTTTACGACAGGGCCGGTTTAAGGGAATATAATCGCTTTTGCAACCCTATGTGTTCAACAAAAATTTATTGATCATTTATAATACAACAAACAGAAAATACAACAAAATTATTTCAAACGGTGATTTATCATATCACCATATTAAATACCAAATGCCAGACAATTCTTAAAACGGCCGCGACTTACATGTTATAGGTTATAGGTTCGAACCCAGGCAGGCGCTTTATTTGTGTAAAATATTCCATCGACACTGCTCACAAAACGGTAAAGGCAAACATCGTGAGGAAACCGGCATGAATCAGAACCAAAAATTTGAAGATATGTGACATCCATCAATCTGCACTGGGCACGCGTGGTGGGTTACGGCCCATTCTCTGTCACAGCCACGCACATCGGACCAAATAGGAGTCTAAGCCCCGGTTTCACAACACTCGATTATCGGGCTGTTAACGTAATTGGCGACAATCGGTATCGACAATTGGCAAATAATCGACGGTTATCTGCTGTGGTTGGCTGTTGAAAATTCATTCAACCAATTACAGCACATATTCTTTTATGGCTTGATGAGGAAATAAGGACAGAGTCCGTCGATAATATAATTTGTGCAGAGATACCTGGCCCAAAAGTGGATCCAGCCCTTTATGAAATCGTAAATAGTTTATATATACTGCAGCCTGAAAATAAAACTAAAAATGTGGTGTATAGAGAGGTTTTACAAGAATAAAAACCCCATATTTTGTTTTCTAATTGGTGTCTTAAAAAATGTTGCTTAGTGTGATAAGCATTTTTTGTTGACTGAAATATAAAAATAGTTTGTGTTAAACATCATTAAACTTTATATCTTCATAACCACGCGGACGAAGTCGCGGGCAACAGCTAGTATTATATAAATTAACATAACCGCACAGCACGTGTGTGAGTAATATTTACCCAACTGTAAATCTACTATTTGCTGTTGAATGTGCTTCACGTCCAACCAAGGACGTGGCTTGAAATATTTTTCCTACAAAAACAGGCTAAAGGATATAATGAGGTATTGAGGTACTTACAGGATACTTGGAACACTGCATGGAGTCGGGTGATCACCACACTTGCCCTTTTAGTCTTAGTTCACGATAGTTTTTCTTCGCGCACGCGAAAGTTAGCCGGCCGGCATTTTTATCGAGTTCTTACTGAATAGTTTTGTTACCCGCCGTCAGATGGCGGGATTGAGGTAATGTCTTTTATGTACTCGCAGATGTGGGAGTGCCTTTGCCTTTGCCTTGGCGGCAGATTTGAAGTACACAGATAAAGGAAAGGAAGGGACTAGGGAATTCATCCCAAAGCCTGTTCATATCCCCCCTTTTGAAATCAACCAGGGATTTCACAAGATAAGATAGATAAAGTTCGAGACTTACAGCCTATGCGGATTCATAAGTCACGATGCTGATTAGATAGATTCTGAATTTAAGTTTAAGTTAAGAACTAAATACGTTTATAAATGTAATGTATAAATGTAAAGTGTAATATATATAAATTTTAGGATATTTATGTAGATAATTAATTATTTAGTTCTATGGGAAGTGGACGGCAGGTCTTACAAGTAAGCCTTTAGATGTTTTGACTGTCACCACACGAGTAATATTATCTTTACCCGGATGGAGATGTACAACGCGACCTAGTCTCCATTCGTTAGCAGGTAAGTTAGGTTTGAAAATGGTTACAAGATCGTTCAGTTTTGGCTTACGGTTGCCATGTTTAAACCACTTCAGTTGCTGTTGCAATGTATGCAAATAGTCCCTTTGCCAGGTGCGCCAGAAGCTTTGTGATAGGCGCTGTAATAGCTGCCAACGAGTAAGTAAAGTCTCGTTTGCAGCAAAAACCGGTTCAGGTAGGGAGATTAAAGGTCGACCGATGAGGAAGTGACCAGCTGTAAGAGCGTCAACCTCGCCGGGATCAGAAGATAGTTCCACTAACGGTCTAGAGTTTAACATGGCTTCCACCTTTGTTAGAACAGTATAAAATTCTTCAAAAGTAAGAATTTGCGATCCAATGACACGCTTGAGATGGTATTTTGTTGATTTTATACCGCTTTCGAAGATGCCTCCGAAGTGAGGACCGGACAAAGGATTAAGTTTCCACGTGATACCTCGAGAAGCGAGCTGTCTGGAAATAGCATCGCTTTCACGGTTGAGCATTTCGCTGACTTCCGACAAATAACGCTTGGCACCCACGAAGTTAGTACCACCATCTGTAACTATGGAGTGGTAAACTATGGGGCAAAGATTAGCTTTGTAAGTTTTAGCGTTACGACTCCTACCTTCTTTTATGATACCTCCAAAATTGATGCCAATTGTTTGGAAACAATGACCCAGTTGCGTACGGGAAGGTGGAAAGTCACCTAGTACAGTTTGAAGTGGAATAGATTTAGCTTTAAAACAGGTCACGCATTTCGATAACCGCGATCTGATAAGAACTCTAACGCTGAGTATCCAAAATCGACGTATAAATAAAGATTTGAGTAGGCGAAGCCCACAGTGAAGATAAGCTGTGTGTAAGTGGTCAATAAGAAGAGTACTCAATCGAGAAGTCTTAGGTGAGAGGTATGGATTTTTGACGCGAACTGGTAACGATGCATGCTTGAGACGTCCCCTCACTCGCAAGATTCCGCGAGTGTCAAGATAAGGGGAGAGCTTAGATAAATGTTTGGTTAAATGTTTATTGGAATTTATTAAAGATATGACATCATTAAAATTTTGATGTTGAACATACTTTGTTAAATGATTTAAAGATTGGCTTAATTCAGTGGCTGTCAGGTAAGGTATTACGTTATGCTCAGTAAGTTTAGCTTTCGCGTTTTTAATGAAACGGGAGAACCATGCAACCACTCTTTTTAATGGAAAAAGTGAGGAGTGGCGTTCCATGAGAGATTCAAGCACGTCAGCTTCGGGTGTCACACTAGCATGACACGCGCGTGATGTTGGCTTGAGTTCGAGCACATTATCTAACACTTCTACTGCTGAAACAGGCCAGTTGAAGAGTTCGTTAGACAACCACTGAGAACCATACCACCAGTTTTCGGCAGATGATAAAGATAAGCAAGATAAGCCACGACTATAGATGTCGGCTGGATTGTTATGGGTGGACACATGTCGCCACTCAGTAGGCAGAGGACTGTCGTTAATTAGAACTACCCTGGGCACAACAAAGGTCATAAGTGAATGTGGCTCAGTATTCCACCACGACAAGACAGTCGAGCTGTCCGTGAATAAGATAGATTTATTTAAGATGAGTTTTGAACTAAGCAAGGAGTGAATGCGATTTATTACTTTGAAGAGTAATACAGCATTGCACGGCTCTAAAAGGTTAAGTGTCACTTTTAGAGGTGCTACCTTGGACTTAGGAATTAAAAGATAAAAACGCCATAAATCTTGAAGGAGCAATTTGGCTTCTAAGATACAAGGTGTGAGCCACCCAAGAGGGTCAAAAATACAAGCGATGCTGGATAAGATGGAACGCTTCGTAAATTCAGCGTCCTCGATTGGGGACTGTGGGTAACTGAAATTATCACTCACAGGATCATATTGGACTCCTAAGATTTTTAACGTTGATTTATCACTTTCTTCGGAGAAATGTTTAGGGTTTTGATAAAGATCTAACGATTGACCGTTAGTGGTTTTAGACCTGACATCGAATACCACTCTCAATTTAGTGGTCGTGCTCTCCGGGCGAACGACGCAACTGTGAGGGATAAGATAACGATTGAGAGTAGGTACGACGGCGTTAGGTACGGTGTACATGTGATTTAAATTCTCGTACTCACGCATAAAATTAATATAATCGGATTTAAGTTCAGTCTGACGATTAAATTTCTTTTCAAGATGAGTCAAACGCGACAAAGTACTATTATAAGATTCCCTCGAAGAACGCTCGCCATCCTTTAAGAGGATAGGTACGGCGTATCGTCCGTTAGGTTCACGATAGGTTAAATCAGTGTACATGCGTTCGCAGATATCATTCTCAGGGACAGTGATGTCCACGCGCGGTGGTTCCTCCACTTCCCAATTTTTTTTAATTTGGTCATCTAATGTGAATGTGGTGGCCACTAAAGAGCAGGCGGTGTTTAAAGGCACTGAGTACGCGTTTACTGTCCCGGTGAGAATCCACCCGAAAACGCTACGCAAAGCGGTAGGTAAACCGGGCTCCAGATTGATACGTTGACCGTCATAGATATCGGGGAATAACTCCGCCCCTATTAATAAATCGATTTTCGCGGGTACATCGTAGTCGCGATCAGCTAACACTAACTGGTTGCAACATTCTCGAACGACTGATGGTACTTTAACGCTAGGTATTAGAGCAGTGATGTTATCTAACACGACTGGCTTTATATTAAAATGCGGAGCTTCACCGTGCACGGGCCGTATAGTGCATTCCGTCACCCCCCTTACTTGAGTGACTAAGTTTTGTCCTAGTCCGCCTATACTAAGTTTACACCGGCGGATTTTTAACCCGAGCGATCGTGCGCACGCTGAAGTGATAAAACAATCCTGCGCCCCACTGTCTACGAGTGCACGGACGGTACACTGAGTGCCGGCGGCAGTGTTGAACGCGCGCGCCTGACATGTACCTAGTAATACCATATCGCAGTGGGGAACGGCGGCGTGAGCATGAGCAGTAACGTTCGCTCCAGTGGTTGCGCTGGCGCTTGATGGCGCTGGGTCAATATGCAATAGGGTATGGTGACGTAATCCACATAACGTGCAAGTCATTTTAGATAGGCATTTATCTATGACGTGATTTGTACGCAAACAATTTGTACACATATTATTTTTACTTTGTACTAACGCGAGTCTAGCACGAGAATCTAAGGATTGAAAGGTAGGGCACCGATAAATCGAGTGCGCCTCACTGCAATGAGCACAAGTCACATTTGCAAGTGGGTTTGATTTTGCGAGATAAGATGAGCGTTTTGATGCGCTGCTATTTTGCCTACTAGCCGCAGGCGGAGATTTTTTCCCCTCAAGGTTACGAGGGTTAGACATAATAGTATGCCTGATATTAGATTTAGAAGATAACTGACTAGTTTCTAAGACTTTTACGTAGTCTTGAAGAAACTTTAACAATTCACAAAAAGTGGGTATTTGTGAAATGTTTTGAGATTCGAACCGATTGCGCGTGTCCGAGTCCAGCATGCGCGAAGTTAAACAAAATAAAATGAAATCACCTAAATTTTCAATTTTCAAAGCTTGGAGTGCATGGTATGCCTCATAAATTACGTTTGTTAAAATTTGTAAATCTTGGAAGTTACCCGATTTTAAAGCTGGCTGATCTAAGAATTTATCTAGATATGTTAAAGCTATTATACGCTTGTTTTGATAACGTTCGATCAAACTATTAAAAACAACTTCGTAATTATCCGCGGTCATCGGGACCCCTTTGACAATAGACAAAGCCGGGCCTTGTAAACAAGACGCTAAATAGTGATATTTTTCTATTTGAGAAATCGAAGTGTTATCATGAATCAAGGTTTTATAAATATCATAAAACGTTTGCCAATTTTCAATTTTACTATCAAATTTAGGTAACTCAAGTTTAGGGAGCCGTGCGTTACGCCCTGATTGTGCGGCAAGCACGGGCGGCGCCGTCTCCTGCGATGCCCCGGCGACGTTCCCGCTCTTATCAGTAATTTGTAACTCAGCCGCCGCACTGATTACGGCATAGTACAAATCATCAAACGAGCTCAAAGACTCTTGGCACACCCGGGCATCGGGTTTCATGGCTAACTCCAAAGTCTGTATTTTACCACATATCAAAACAAATTCTTCGCGAATTGAATGTATTCGAGTATATCTCGCCTTGAACGACGATACCTTTGAACGATCTTGAATCATAGTTTTTGATAAGTCATAAAGGATTTGGATATCACGGTAAACATATTCGCGTTGAGATTGAAGAAGTTTAAGTTTGCCTTCCTCCATTTTGTTCTGTGTGTGAAAAATAGGTATGAAAATACGAACCTAAGTTGAGATTTTACTAGGTGTTTTTCGATACGTTTAGGTTTAGGAGGTTTAGGAAATGGTTGTGAAATAATGTTTATAAGTTAATAAATACGTTAAATAGCTATAGATAATGTAATTACTTGCAATAAATTACGTAAAATACATAAGTTATTGATATATAATACGGATGAAATTAAGATGACCTCTGAATCCGTATAGGTTATATGGAAAGTATGACCAACGCAATTTTAGTAGGATAATATTTGTAAAATGCAAATATCTAGCAAATCTCAGAGTTTTTTATTAAAATTGAACCTGAGAATGCCTGAAAAAACTGTAATCTACAGGTATCCGGCTCGAAGGACCAAAAATATGAATGTGCTTCACGTCCAACCAAGGACGTTGCTTGAAATATTTTTCCTACAAAAACAGGCTAAAGGATATAATGAGGTATTGAGGTACTTACAGGATACTTGGAACACTGCATGGAGTCGGGTGATCACCACACTTGCCCTTTTAGTCTTATTTCACGATAGTTTTTCTTCGCGCACGCGAAAGTTAGCCGGCCGGCATTTTTATCGAGTTCTTACTGAATAGTTTTGTTACCCGCCGTCAGATGGCGGGATTGAGGTAATGTCTTTTATGTACTCGCAGATGTGGGAGTGCCTTTGCCTTTGCCTTGGCGGCAGATTTGAAGTACACAGATAAAGGAAAGGAAGGGACTAGGGAATTCATCCCAAAGCCTGTTCAGCTGTACCTTTATAATAAAGCCGCTTCACAAAAAGCAAGACAAAATATATATAAAAAAATATTGACTGATAGCCAAAATATCCGTATTGCCAAAAAAAAAGAAAAATCATTTATAACTCTTACACCAATATTTTACCAAATTTAACATTTTATGCAAAGAACAAAATGGTTTCCGAAAAAATAAGACACTGAACATGGCGATATTTGATTTTTTAAATAATGTTATGTCTACAGACATGACCAAAGCCTTTGACTATGTGGATCACAAAATTCTATTAGATAAATTACACAGTTATGGCATCAGAGGTAACATTTTAAGATTACTGGAATCATATCTATTCAACAGATTGCAATGTTCTGAAATCACAAGAGTGTGCTCAGAGACAAAAGTAGAACGAACATATCTCTCAAAATTCAGGACTTTAAAATATGGAGTGCCACAAGGAGGCGTGCTTGGGCCACCACTATTTCTCATTTACATTAATGATTTGCCACGAGTGACACAACAACAAATGATTTTGTTTGCAGATGATAGCACTGCCATAGTAAAATGCAAAAAAATTAAATACCTATCAATTTGAAATTAACTATACACTTACTGACATAATTAATTGGCTTAATATGAATAATTTATTAATTAACCTTAAGAAAACTAAAGTAATGCATTTTCACCAAAAAGCAAATAAACCGGAAATATGTGTTAACTAAATAGAAGACGATAACGAAATAGAAGAGGTAAAAGTAACTATGTTTTTAGGTATCCATATTGACAACCATCTTAATTGGAAAGCACATATAGAACAACTAGCTGACCCGGCAAACTTTGTTTTGCCATAAAAACACCAAACATTCATCTACCCTACCTAACACTATCTACCCAACTCTACCTACCCTACCCTACCTACCCTACCCTACCTACCCTACCTACCCTACCTACCCTACCCTACCCTACCTACCCTACCTACCCTACCTACCCCACCCTACCCTACCTACCCTACCCTACCTACCCTACCCTACCTACCCTACCCTACCTACCCTACCCTACCTACCCTACCCTACCTACCCTACCCTACCTACCCTACCCTACCTACCCTACCCTACCTACCCTACCCTACCTACCCTACCCTACCTACCCTACCTACCCTACCCTACCTACCCTACCCTACCTACCCTACCCTACCTACCCTACCCTACTTACCCTATAAACCTCACGGAGCCCGAGACCTTTCCAACGAATGCAAAACCGTGGAAATCGGTTCGTGCGTTCTGGAGTTATAGCGTCAGGTTATTGTGACTGTCAAATAATAACAGACAAATAATTAGCAATAAATTAAAATTGCGACTATAATTTGAGATTTAAACTATCCTATCTCTCAAGTTGGATCGAACTGCACATGGTGTGCGAATTTTATTATAATCGGTTAAGTGGTTTAGGAGTCCATTGAGGACAAACATTGTGACACGAGATTTATATATATTAAGAATATGTAAAAAAAAAAAAAAAACTGCCTATGCGCTCTTCCAATTATCGAAAAAAGTAAACAGAGATGCGTTACTGGTTGCCTATCACGGTCTATAATTTAAATCCTTAAAAATACTTACATTGCCGGCGTTTTACATATTAGAAATTAGTATTTTCGTCAAAACAAATCCAAACCTTTTTGAAAAAATATCTACTGTACGAGATGTTCCAATTCGTAGTCAATACAAAAATGCCTTGTGTAATCGCAAATGTAAAACTGCTTTAATAACAAAGAGTGTTCTGTGTATGGCCCCACGTATTTACAATAAAATTCTAGATGCCATAAAAAATTAGATTTAATACATTTCAAGAAAAAAAATATTATTACTTGTTGATAAATTGTTGTTATTATACTGTTGACGAATACTTAGATGATAAATTAATTTAACATGACTCTACTATTTTGTTATTATAATCAATTTTTCTTTTTAAATAAGTAACTACTGTAAGTGTGACTTAAATAATTGACACTAAACGTAACTATTTTTTATTAAATTGACATATTTTAAAGAATTTAACTAATTTGTACTAAATCAAATTTGAACACCATATTTGTACGCCTCCTGGCATAACATAGCGCTCTATTTCATGTAAGCTAAGATCTGTATTTATAAACACCTATGTTAACAAATAAATGATTGATTGATTGATTTGTGTCGTTCGTTGACTTGTGTGTGCCCCAAAGACCTTATACGTATTTCTTACTACTAGACTGTGTACCAAAATTTTTTGTTTAGCTAAAATGAAATCTATCAACATACACCTAGGTTAGCTATTTCCTTATAAGCGGTAGCTAACCAAAAGCGGTCCTGGCGAGAGGGTTTCCGCTGGTAGTGTGTAGTATCTCTAAGTAGTCTGTGGGTAGTGTGTCCTTGTCTGACCTCTTGCTAGCTCAACTAATCATTGGGTTTGGTAGAAATGGTAGAAAATTTTATATTTTTATTTTATGTTATACCAAAACGAACAATTCATAGACTTTGACACGTATTTCAATATTTCTAGAAAAGTATATAAATATTTCCACAGTTCCTATATTTAATCAATTCGTTGTATTTAAAAAAATATTCATTAATACTGAGTAAGAGTAGTACATTTAAATGTTTGGGCTTGGTAATACTAAATGTAGGGTGGTGGTTTGCGGATTTTTTGGCGGACTTTGTTCGAGTGAAATTCAGCGGCTGTTAATATTATTTGCAAATTGATTCCTAGTAGAATACAATTGGTGTAGTTTTATTTCTCAACTGTCTACGCAACTGGACAATATATGACATCATAGAGATCCTTTGAGCTATATTTAGCTGCCGGTATTTCAAAGCACCGTCAAAAGACTGCAGGGTCATCTAACGCCTCTCCTTCATGAGCTTGAGAGTAGGATCAGAGAGCTTTTTGTTCCAATCTATATGGTGGTCTTGAAGAATGAAACTTGAAGAGACTTGGGATTTGAAGATTATTGAGTCCTCCCCCTCTCTTCGAACTTCTGATAACCCTTTAATACTCCATCGTAAACTGCTAAATTCCTCTTCGGGTTCGGTGATATTTTCGTCGGTCCGGAGTGTGCTCGTGTTGTACTTTGCCAGGTCCAGTCGTCGGTATTTATTGGGGTAGCCGGATCTCGTCCGGCATTCTTAGCACCCCTTGCCATACCGTAACCTCGACCGCTACCGTAGTCGAGGGTACAGGCTGCCGGGCAATAGGGGCTATGTTTTATTTGTGCTATTCATGGGGAGTACTTTGCAGGTGGGTTGGCGATCGCAGTTTGGTTGTTACAAATGCACAGAGAACGCTGCTGTCCATTCTCTCCTTAGTCGCCTCTTACGACACCCACGGGCAAACATGGGATGGTGAAATTCTTTACGCCCGACACCATACGGTTAGTGATGTAGATACCAAAAAATATAATACTTTTTTTTTTTAATAACTATAAATTAGCTAGGTTTAGGTAGCGCAGTTAGGTAGCATCAACATATCGGAATACTTAAACTATCGTTTTTACAATCAATTTGTCCCGTGTTCTGTTTGGTCATTGTCACCTCATTAGAAAGAGACACACTACCAATGGGAGCCCTCCCGCTCGGACCGGCTTTTGCGCCATAGTGCACAGTCTAGTATTAAGAAGTATAAGGTCTTTGGTGTGCCCTGGCAATTGAGTGTGTCATGCTCTCTCAAATGTCTCTCTGATGTTGGCGCGTGTGTTGAATCATTCGGTTCCCTTCATGATGGTTGCACCCAGTGCCGTCTTTACCCTATGGGCACACGGGGCCCGTGCCCAGGGCCCCCATCCTCAGGGGGCCCCGAAGGACCGATAATTTTATGTGCATAGAAAGTGACATCCTTCAAAAACTTGACTCTGCTATGAGGATATAATAGAAGATTTTGCTCAACAGAAAGCCCGAAAGAAACCACTATTGTAATCGTAACCAAAAAACCAGCAGCATACTAATATCATTAATGACATATTATATTATATAGAAGAAGATCTTAGTAGAAAATGTTAGTATAGTTTGCTTTCTTTACTTTTCAAAAGGGCCCCAAATTCTTGTGTGCCCGAGGGCCCCGGCATAGTTTAAGACGGCCCTGGTTGCACCACCCAGCTGGTGCCGATTCATGCGTTATGTTCGTGAACGGGCGCCGTCAGTTGGGATTGGTCATAACTTTACTGCTTCGGATTTTAATGTTTTTCTAGTACCTATTATATTATAACTGCACAGTACATGTGTTAGTACTTTTAATACTTTATACCTACCTGTATGTAGGATAGTGTAGTGATTCTGGGTGAATTGTCCTCACATAAATGAATTTATTAATGTATGTACCTAATTATTGTAAAAAAAACTATTTATTTTAATGAGTATGTATGGAGTTTCTTGTGCGTTCTTCTCCACAACAATCTACTTTCCGAATGCACGGTAGAATCAATTTTTATTCCTTGTAAATTTTAATGTAACGTTCAAAAGTGCCGCTTGGTGGCCTAGTTGAAATAAAATATCTTTGTGTTTGTCTATAAGGTCTCTTTAGCGGTATGAGGTCAGAGTGCGGGATGGGACCGGGCGTCAGCGGGTGGCGGACAGAAGAACAGAGCGCGGGAAGCGCGGTCAAGTCTCATCTTTTGTGGCACGCACTGTACTATAGACATGTAGTTGAACCCACTCACAATACCAAGGTGCGAGCCCGATAGCGTAGCTTGCCGAGTTTTTGTTAAAGTGACTGTATCAAAAAACTAATACTTAAAGGCCTCAGTAGCCATTTATTAAACACCCAAAAAAAAAAAGGGAATAACCTCAAAATTTGACGTTTTGTTTGTGAATCTTGCTTGCGATGTTTTGAATTGAATTTTATTGAGATAAATTGATAATTCATTTGAAATAAATATGGCTTTAATAAGACGTTGCGTGCCGCTTTTTGCGAGGGTTGTTAAAATTAATCCCGTAACTACGCAAGGTATGTTTTCCACAGCATCGAAATTCGTGTTACTTAACACTGTTTATGATAGTCTTTCATAATAAATTTATGGGTTTTAGCTCAAAAGATACATCGATGGGTTGCTCCAACACTGATGGAGCTCAAACGTCGTGAAAAGAAGGTTGGTGGGAAGAAGATCAACCCAAGAAATACTTTTCTGGAATGGAATTTAGAAGCTGAACTATACGCGTTTGCGCAGCGACTGAATGAAGACTTCGACTCAGATTTACTGCTGCAGGCATTCACAGACAGATCTTATGTTATAAAGGAGGAGATGAAACAAAAAGAAATGGAGTTTGATATAAAAATGAAGGACAACAGGGACCTAGTAGAAATAGGTAATATAGCCATATAAAACTATAAATAACAGAAACCTTTCCCTAATATCTCTATCTAATAATCTTAATAATATATATAATATATCGTACAATATTAAGAAATGTTGATTTAGGATGGCTTTTTCTAATGAAATTGATATTAAGAACTAGCTGTACCTGCAGCTTCGCTCCCGTCAACTACTTACCCTACCTACCAAGCACGTATAACAATAGTTGTTGTTTTTTTATTTCCGTAAGAATGTTCTACAAAAAATTAGAAAACTAAAAAAAATATAAATGAAGTGGGTAAGGCTATTCTCAAGTTATGGCATGACCAAGGGCAATAGGGTATCATTTTATTATATATATAGATGTCACTAAAATGGCAAGGCATTAACCGCTTTTGGCAACCATTCTGATACCAACCATAGAATTGAATATAATATATAATGTTCTATATACTAATATTGTCTTACACCATATTTGTGAAAGTAGTTTATGAATATTTTTTATTTATGATACTCTCGAAGAATGTCCTATTGGAATAATCACAAACTAACATTACTAATAGTTCTCTCCAAACTTATTGGCCGCCCTGAGGTTGGCTACAATGGCTGTGCAGTAGTAAATCTCATACAAAAACAGCACTGTTTCGTGCGTCGCGCATCCGGTAAACCAACTTCAGGGCGGCCAAGAAGTTTGGCGAGAACTATACAAAACAATGTTCCTTTTTCAAATAACTTATTTTTATTTCCAGGAGACCAGTTCATAAATGCCTATATTCAGAACTACCTAGAAGTAGTCCTGCCTAAATTCCCCATAGTAGGTGTGCAGGGAGTCCAAAGGTTCCTTACCAGTGAGGCAACGCTAGCAAATGTATCCCAGCATTTAGGCACCAAAGATATTGTACTAGCTGCTGTAAGTATTCAAATTATCACCTACTTTCACATTAGTCAGGCCTGAAAGGGTTAATAAGATGTTGTTTAATAAGCTTATGGAAATGTATGAGTACTTCGACGCTTAGGTGTATCTTGTTTTTACCCGACTGCCGGAGGAGGGTAATATGTTTATCAGTCTATGTAGGTATGTTTATTCATATGTGTGTATAGCTTTCTAGACACCAAATGTGTTGACTGAATTTGATGATTCACGTCAATCGATTCCTCATAACCTTGCGAGTGTCACTGGCTACATTAAATAAAAATAAAGTTATTTAAAAAAATCTAAAAACCTGACTGCTTAAGGTGATATATACGCCCCAATTTAACGCAGTACTGGCAAAATATCAAAATTGAACCTCCTTTTGAACAGTTTTGTTTGCAAAATATTATTTGATTTACATATGCTATGTTAGGTATGAAGTAATTCCAGCCATCAATTTTTCTGTATAAAAATATTTTTAAACATCCAAGTCGTTTTGGAGGAGTTTCCAAAACTTGCGAAAAAATATCGTGTTGTTAATTATTTTTTTAAAGCAAAACTATTAGTTACACGAAAAAACCTTGTGTTCAAAATTATGTACATGAATCAATAATAAATATATAATTTTTGCAAACCTTTTAACCTTGCCGTTACTGAGGAGTATGCTTTAGAAAGTTACCGTTTTACGGCACTAAAGCGTATGTAGGCCCTTACGGGCTACATACGCTTTAGTGAAAAAAATAATTATCCACACGATATTTTTTCGCAACTTTTGGATACTCCTCCAAAACGACTTGGATGTTTAAAAATATTTTTATACAGAAAAATTGATGGCTGGAATTTCTTCATACCTAACATAGCATATGTAAATCAGATAATATTTTGCAAACAAAACTGTTCAAAAGGAGGTTCAATTTTGATATTTTGGCATCGAGCGGGCGCACGGGCAGTACTGCGTTACATTGGGGCGTATATATCACCTTAATGTTGCGTAAGACCTTGGTAAGGGACCAATCAGAGCGCAGTACCCCGTTCCTCATACCTCAGCTAGTTGTCAGAATTGTTTTGATGTATTAGATTAAGCATTAGGCGTCTAGTGGCTATGTGGTCGATGCTCAGTACGCAGTGTAGTTAGGTTTAGTAATAAGTAGGAAGAAGATAATTTTGCAACAACGGATAAAGTGAGAAATGAGTATATTAGAGGAAGTTAGTTATGGTGGACATCCCACCCATACGCACAAAACGTTTTGGGGACACTTTTATTACGCGTACAGCTAAGGAGTGGAATTCCCTGCCGGAGTCTGTGTTTCCCGATAGCTACAATCTAGGGGTCTTTAAGTCAAGAGTGAATGGGATTTTTCTAGGCAAGCGTGCTTCACCGTCGACCACATCATCGCTTTCCATCAGGTGAGATAGTGGTCAAGCGCGAGCCTATTGCTAATAAAAAAAAAAAAAAAAAAAAAGTTTGAAAGTGGCGCCAGTGACAGAAAAGTCGAAAGGAAACCGTTTGTCCTGGTATGGTCATCTGATGTCAACATGCGCGTTACTAAAAGAGTTATGAATATAAATGTGGATGGATGGAGAGGGAGGGGACGGCCAAAGAAAAGATGGATGGACTGTGTGAGGAGTGATATGAAAGAAAAGGGGGTCAGTGATAGCATGATGGGGCATAGGACGGTATGAAAGAAGAAAACATGTTGCGCCAAGCCCAAGTAAGATGGGACAAGGGCAGGAAGATGATGAACTTCAATTAATTACCAGTTTGGGTTGGAGGATGGTAGTAAGTACAAAGAAAGGCTGAATGAATATTGACGAAATCACTGATAATCCATCCATCTTACCAGCTTTGCCTGAAGAATCAGTGTTTCTAACAAAAAATTGCACTGTTATTTCTGCAGTGAAAATTCTTTAATATAAATTCATATACATTTTTCAAGTTGGCACAACAATGAATGCCAATCTCTTGTGTCTTTTGGCCCAATCTGATATGGTATCAATAACTAATTTATTTTGTTTTTTATAGGAATATCCAGTAGACAATTTCATTCTAGCAAACACATTCAAGGCTGTGGTTGGTGCATTACTGGACTCTTCCGGAGAAGAGAGAGCTGCACACTTTGTTAGAGACTTTGTCATCACGCAGTTACAAGGTTTGTTGTACAAAAAATATTATTTTTAAGAAATATGCAAGACAAGGAACATTGATATTTATTTTATATCTGTAAAGATTCGGTACAGAAACGAAAACGCACCGACCCAGTGCGAAAGGCGCCTTAATTCTGGAAGAATTTATTTTATACGATTTTTGTCTGTTTTTTTTTATCAACAGAACCACGGGGTCTCATTGCTAAGAAAGAAAATTTGGTTCAAATAAATCTCACTAGATGACGCGACTTGTACACACAATTCAATAGAATTGTGGGTAAAAGTAACATTTTCTGGAATCGAACATAAAAATTGTATGTTCTTGTTTAATCAACTCTCCCAAGTACAAAATTATGTAATATTGGGCTCTTAATTCACATTTCAAAGATTTTTTGATGAATCATTTTAAATTGATGCCAATAGATGGCGCATTTTTAAATTTCTGAGGCATTCCACTCGATTGCTAAAATTTTCATAGTAACACATTTTGGCGCAAAAAAACTGTAAAAACGTGCAGAAAATTACTATAAAACGAACCTTTACTGTATTTAAAGAAAAACATATTCACGAACCTAGTAAACCCTTTTACTTGCTAGTCGCTGCTAACACCATCTATTGCCTTGAAACGGGATCGAACGCGATTGATGTACTTACAAAAATAACAAGCTTAATCAGATGAAAAACGCTAGTTACGTCGGCACGGTTTCTTTGTATGGGATGAGGCATCTGTATGCTAGTATTATATTATCTGTGACAGAACTATGAAACAATACCAATACTATGCTAGAATAGAGAACAACATGACTTATTCTATAAAAATAAACTCACGCCTTTTTCCCATGGGGGTAGGCAGAAACTACAGAACGCCACCTGCTACGATCCTTACATACTTCTTTTGCTTCACTCACATTCATACATTTAGTCATAAACACACGCCGGTTATGAGTACTGCGCACCTGGCCTTTTTGAAGAACATCACCTATAAGGTCTATGTATGTCTTTCTAGGGCGTCCCCTCCCGGCGTTTCCATTCGAATCTGCCTTGTAAATACATTTCGTTAGTCGCCTTTCATTCATCCTCTCAACATGGCCAAACCATCTTAACATACTCTTTTCAATTTTAGTCACAAACAGTCGTTTTTCTGATACAATTTTTCTAAAAAGGAAAAATCATTTGATTTTTTGTAGGAAGTAATGTCTGGAGTGGCAGTACAGATGCCATTATGACTATAAGAAATATATTTTTTTTATTTGCTAAATGAAACATTTATTAACTATAAACAATTTTTTTTTTATATCTCGGTCAGAGACAAAGTTTAGAGAAGTCTGACGTGCCACATGACGTCAGATGGCACGATGCCCATACATATAGCTGCAATAAATAACGGCGTTTTCTTAGAGGGACAGATATATGTCTTTAAATTGTTATTTTTTGATCGCTTTGATTCTGTTTTCTCTATTAATATTCAATTTTAGTATTTTTATCGATAAGTGGTAAAATATGCATATTCGCTATTATTTATAAGATAAGTCACGGGAGCGAATCTGCAGTAAAAAGCTAGCCAATCAATTCAAAAAACTATAACTTATTAACTGCCAATGTTTCAGGACAAGACGTCAATGACTACTTGCCAATTGAAGATCCTTGGTCAATGCTGACGTCAGTAGTAAAACAAGATGGCGCACCAATAGAACCCCGGCTGATCGGTGAGACAGGCAGGAACACCTTGCTGGCTTGCTACAGGGTCGGTCTCTATGTAGACAAGAAAATGGTGTCTTCAGGTGAGGGATTGTTTTTTATTTAGCTTGAAAAGCAACAAGGTGTAATGGGTCAAACACAGGGTGTAATGGAAAGATGTGGTCATATATTTTAAATACTAAGGAGTAAGCTGCCCATGTGTAGAAACAGCTTTCTCCAAGGATATCATAGACAAAAACTTAAAAAAAAAGGTTTTCCATACAAAGTTGTCGTCAACGGACTAACATTTGTATGGGACATACAACTTTTATTTTGAGAATTGCCTATGATTCCTTGAAGAAAGTTGCTCATAAACATGGGCAGAAGCAGTATATTGTCGTTTAGGTAAACTGCAAGGGACATCGCGGGCAGCGGGAGATAGCGGGAACAAGAATCCTACGATAAAGATAGATCCCAGATAGCTCTAGCTCTGTCTAGGGTATTACATGGGACAATAGGGTATTGTATGGGACAATAGGGTGTTATATGGGACAATAGGGTATTATATGGGACCATAGGGTGTTATATGGGACAATAGGTTGTTATATGGGACAATAGGGTGTTATTTGGGACAATAGGGTTTTATATGGGACAATAGGGGTATTGCATGAAAAAAAAAGTGTATTAAATGGGTCAATAGGGCGTTATATGGGACAAAAGCGTATTAAGTGGGTCAATAGGATATTATATGGGACAAGTTTCTAGAAGTTAAAGGAACGTAAAGAGTTTACTCTTTACTTTACGCACCTGATGGTAAACAAGTATTTTTTTTAAATGCCTTAATAATAGTTAAGGAATCAATTTTAGTTAGGTATTCAATTCTCTAAACTTGCACTCAGCATATCAACGAAAAGTCGGTAACTTATTCACTCTTTCTCAACCGAAATTATTGTTAATATTCCAGGTTTCGGCGAATCAGTAGCCATCGCAAAGGAGATGGCTGCAAGGGAAGCTCTCAAGAAGATCTTCGGTACAGAGGACACCATGAAGCCAATCAACTTCAAACTAGAGGGCATTCCCAAACCGACCTCGCAAACGCGCCACCAGATTTCTGCCAGTTGAATTAGAACTCTATTGTAAAGTAGATTAGGATTAAAGTTGTATATTATTTAATTTTGTGTTTCAGTTTTGTATAACTGGTCGAAGGTCACAGCTTGAAATTCTTAAAACTGAAAGCAGTGCCATCATAGTATAACGGTCACAAAGACTATAAATATATTGCATAGAACCAAAAAATAATCTTTTAATATAAAACAGGTTTGGACTCAATGAAGGTCTATAAAGTTATGAAGAAATATCTATGAACCAAAAAATATACGTAAAGTAAAATATAACATTCTTTATTAAAGCCGACATTTTCCTTACAAAAGTTACGATTATAAACATTTACTACTTAGATAAAAATTTCCTATAAACAACATTTAACACTGATCATTTAAAGTAATCATAATATAAACAAGTTTTAGCTATTTATCACAAATAAACTGTAGAAAAAATTACATGCACAGTATAGACTTTATAAAGAATAATTCAATTTAAAGTTATTAAATCTTAAGAATAGATTACAGAAAACAGTGCACACAGTTCAACTGTAACAAAAGTATTCAAGGCACTTCATTACAATATCAACATTAATCAGTCAATAAGGTACAAATTCGACTAACTTCATCGGGGCGCCGAGTCCATGATCAGATTGCCATGCTTGTCTTTGATGCGTACGCGTCCTGATGCGTATCTTGTTTCAGATGTGCTCGTTCGTATCGTTATAGACTAGCTTCACTGTGCCATCGGGGAACTCGCGACGCTGAAATTAGATGAACAATACGTTTATGAATAATACAAAATATATGAACAATACAAAAGTTCATGAACAGTACAAAAGTTCATGAACAATACAAAAGTTCATAAACAATACAAAAGTTTATGATTATACAAAATTGATGAATGATTTCAAGCACAAGCTGACCCGGCAAACATTGTTTTGCCATAATAAAACCAAAAATTAAAAAATAACCAAAGAAGAAGAATTAAAGATAACCAAAAATTTTGCATGCACTGTGTAATATAGTATTTTAACTGTCATTTAATAATGGAATGGTTCATACAGGTAACACAATGGTTGTTGTTGGCGGGAGCTCGTGACACGTGTTGAATACTATTGATTTATATGAGATTAATTAATTAACTGTACGTGAGAACTATCTTGAGCAAAATGTCACCTACCTACCCTACCCTACATACCTAACGTACGCTACCCTACATACCTACCTACCGTACTTACCTACCTACCCTACCGTACTTACCTACCTACCCTACCGTACTTACCTACCTATCCTACCGTACTTACCTACCTACCCTACCGTACTTACCTACCTACCCTACCGTACTTACCTACCTACCCTACCGTACTTACCTACCTACCGTACCGTACTTACCTGCCTACCCTACCGTACTTACCTACCTACCCTACCGTACTTACCTACCTACCCTACCGTACTTACCTACCTACCGTACTTACCTACCTACCGTACTTACCTACCTACCGTACTTACCTACCCTACTTGACCTACCTACCTAACTACACACCTACCCTATCTAACGTTCTTGAGTTATAAATGGTGTAACTAACACGACTTTGTTTTATATATATAGATGTAGAGTTGAGAGTGCTAATGATTTTTGGGCCGCTTACCGCTCTGCAAAACAAAACTGGAATAGTACATTGTGTATTAAGGGCGGTAAGTAGTGTCCGTTTCGATGGCGCGGCCACGGCGTTTTTTTTTTTTAAAAAAACTATGCCAAGATTATGTAAAAATTTGTAAAACTTGATTCCCAAAACCATAAATTTGTCAAAGTTATGGTTAAAAAGTTTTAAGGGTTTGAACGTGGCCGCGCCATTGAAACGCGGCGAACCGCGCGGCTACGGAGATCTTTAAAACTAAGCGTTGCAGAGACCTGAAATTTTGGCAGATAACAGATTGAATTTGTAAAAATATAGAAATAGAAATAATCCTAGGTTTATATTTTAGGAGCTGTAAGACTAAAACCCCATGGCCGCGCCATTGAAACGGTGAAAAACACGTTATCGACGATATCTCGCTGAAATAGCATCGCAGCGGTCTGAAGTTTTTTGTAAAACCTGGATTTGAATTTGTCAAAATATGTAAAAATACACAAAAATATCCAAGGTTTATATATTAGGAGCTGTAAGATTAAAACCCCATGGCCGCGCCATTGAAACGGTGAAAAACACGTTATCGCCGATATCTCACTGAAAAAGCATCGCAGAGGTTTGAAGTTTTTTGTAAATCCTAGATTTGTATTTGTCAAAATATGTAAAAATACACAAAAAAATCCTAGGTTTATATATTAGGAGCTGTAAGACTAAAACCCCATGGCCGCGCCATTGAAACGGTGAAAGACACGTTATCGCCGATATCTCACTGAAAAAGCATCGCAGAGGTTTGAAGTTTTTTGTAAAACCTAGATTTGAATTTGTCAAAATATGTAAAAATACACAAAAAATACTTAGGTTTATATTTCAGGAGCTGTAAGACCAAAACCCTATGGCCGCGCCATTGAAACGGTGAAAAACACGTTATCGCCGATATTTCGCTGTAAAATTATCGCAGAGGACTGAAGTTTTTTGTAAAACCTAGATTTGAATTTGTCAAAATATGTAAAAATACACAAAAAATACCTAGGTTTATATTTTAGGAGCTGTAAGACCAAAACCCTATGGCCGCGCCATTGAAACGGTAAAAAACACGTTATCACCGATATCTCGCTAAAAAAGCATCGCAGCGGTCTGAAGTTTTTTGTAAAACCTAGATTTGAATTTATCAAAATATGTAAAAATACACAAAAAAATCAAAGGTTTATATATTAGGAGCTGTAAGACCAAAACCCTATGGCCGCGCCATTGAAACGGTGAAAAACACGTTATCGCCGATATCTCGCTGAAAAAGCAACGTAGAGGACTGAAGGTTTTTGTAAAACCTAGGTTTGAATTTGTCTAAACATGTAAAAATACAAAGAAAAATCCTAGGTTTGTATTTCAGGAGCTGTAAGACCAAAACCCTATGGCCGCGCCATTGAAACGGTAAAAAAACACGTTATCAGGTTATCACCGATATCTCGCTGAAAAAGCATCGCAGAGGTCTGAAGTTTTTTGTAAAACCTAGATTCGAATTTGTCAACATAATTAAAATACACCAAAAAATCCTAGGTTTATATTTCAGGAGCTGTAGTACTTTATCGCGTAGAAATAGGTTGTGGTTATCTATCGAAGAAAAAAAGTATTAGCGGTGTATTTTTTTGTAAACAACACCTATTATTATGTAGAATTACCGATAATAGGCAAAAAAGTTTTTTTTTTCATAGTAAAATACTTTCAATACGTTTTGAATGTTCCGATAGGGTGACCATGACTTATTGTTTACAGAAAACTTTCCACCTGCAAGTATCATAGTAAAAAACTTTCAATACGTTTTGAATGTTCCGATAGGGTGACCATGACTTATTGTTTACAGAAAACTTTCCACCTGCAAGTATTAGAAACTATATCTCAAGGATTCTAAATTAAATTAAAATGAAACGATAACTAAAATACAAAACATATGTTTATTTCTTTAAAAATCACATGAATCACAGATTATTATGATTCCTTGAAGAAAGTTGCTCATAAACATGGGCAGAAGCAGTATATTGTCGTTTAGGTAAACTGCAAGGGACATCGCGGGCAGCGGGAGATAGCGGGAACAAGAATCCTACGATAAAGATAGATCCCAGATAGCTCTAGCTCTGTCTAGGGTATTACATGGGACAATAGGGTATTGTATGGGACAATAGGGTGTTATATGGGACAATAGGGTGTTATATGGGACAATAGGGTATTATATGGGACCAAAGGGTGTTATATGGGACAATAGGGTATTGTATGGAAAAAAAGGGTATTAAATGGGTCAATAGGGTGTTATATGGGACAAAAGCGTATTAAATGGGTCAATAGGATATTATATGGGACAAGTTTCTAGAAGTTAAAGGAACGTAAAGAGTTTACTCTTTACGCATCTGATGGTAAACAAGATTTTTTTTTAAATGCCTTAATAATAGTTAAGGAATCAATTTTAGTTAGGTATTCAATTCTCTAAACTTGCACTCAGCATATCAACGAAAAGTCGGTAACTTATTCACTCTTTCTCAACCGAAATTATTGTTAATATTCCAGGTTTCGGCGAATCAGTAGCCATCGCAAAGGAGATGGCTGCAAGGGAAGCTCTCAAGAAGATCTTCGGTACAGAGGACACCATGAAGCCAATCAACTTCAAACTAGAGGGCATTCCCAAACCGACCTCGCAAACGCGCTACCAGATTTCTACCAGTTGAATTAGAACTCTATTGTAAAGTAGATTAGGATTAAAGTTGTATATTATTTAATTTTGTGTTTCAGTTTTGTATAACTGGTCGAAGGTCACAGCTTGAAATTCTTAAAACTGAAAGCAGTGCCATCATAGTATAACGGTCACAAAGACTAGAAATATATTGCACTAGAGGACGCCTAGCGGTTTCACCCGCGTAGTTCCCGTTCCCGTGGGAATACAGGGATAAAAAGTAGCCTATGTCACCCGGGGATAGTGTAGCTGCCCAACGGTGAAAGAATTTTTAAAATCGGTCCAGTAGTTTCGGAGCCTATTCGGTACAAACAAACAAAAAAATCTTTCCTCTTTATAATATTGGTATAGATAGAACCAAAAAATAATCTTTTAATATAAAACAGATTTGGACTCAATGAAGGTCTATAAAGTTATGGAGATATATCTATGAACCAAAAAATATACGTAAAATAAAATATAACATTCTTTATTAAAGCCGACATTTTCCTTACAAAAGTTACGATTACAAACATTTACTACTTAGATAAAAATTTCCTATAAACAACATTTAACACTGATCATTTAAAGTAATCATAATATAAACAAGTTTTAGCTATTTATCACAAATAAACTGTAGAAAAAATTACATGCCCAGTATAGACTTTATAAAGAATAATTCAATTTAAAGTTATTAAATCTTAAGAATAGATTACAGAAAACAGTGCACACAGTTCAACTGTAACAAAAGTATTCAAGGCACTTCATTACAATATCAACATTAATCAGTCAATAAGGTACAAATTCGACTATCTTCATCGGGGCGCCGAGTCCATGATCAGATTGCCATGCTTGTCTTTGATGCGTACGCGTCCTGACGCGTATCTTGTTTCAGATGTGCCATCGTTATAGACTAGCTTCACTGTGCCATCGGGGAACTCGCGACGCTGAAATTAGATGAACAATACGTTTATGAATAATACAAAAGTTTATGAATAATACAAAAAAATATGAATGATACAAAAGTTTATGAACAATACAAAAGTTTATGAACAATACAAAAGTTTATGAATAATACAAAATTGATGAATGATTTTTTATTCAAGCATGCAGAGTTGAGAATGCTCATGATTTTTGGGCCGCTTACCGCTCCGCAAAACAAACTGGCATATAATATTATTTCGGCAATATCAATATCGAATACCAAAAAGAGCTAACTTTCTCGCGCTGCCTTATGTAAGATGGCACAATTAAAGTCACATATTTTTGCTGAGTGCCTCGCCGCTCTCTTTGTCGCAATGGCGATAACTAAGTGCAGGGTCCAACTTAGGATTTCATTCATCGATTCCAATCCAAGGATGGGCAGTAATAATATAACCCCCAGTTTCCCAGCTCTAAATTATCGGAGAATTAATGTGACAAATTGTCAAGCACGCGTTATCTGCTGTGATTGGCTGTTGAAAATTCATTCAACCAATCACTGCAGATAACGCGTGCTTGACAATTTGTCAATTCTCCGATAATTTAGAGCTGGGAAACTGGGGGTGAATCTTTAATGTATGTGGTTAAAAAATTGGTGAAACATATAAACATACAGGGGTTATTTTAGGACACAACACAACCATCATCAGATACAAGACGTACGACGAAGCGGCATCGGTGGACATTCCACCCAAACGCATTAAATATTTTGGGAATTATATAATTGTACTGTTTCCTGATAGCTGCAATCTGAGTATTTTAAGTCAAGAGTGAATTGTTCACTTCTAGGCAAGCGTGCTACACCATCGACCACATCATCGCTTACCATCAAGTGAGATAGACGAGATAGTGGTCAAACGCGATTCTAACAATAATAAAATAACCATCTCTTCACCTTATGATCCTTAGCATGAACTTCCACTTGTCCGTTACTAAACACGATGCGCTGTTCTCCACTGGCGGAGACGGTTAGCGCCGCGCCGTCCGGGAACCGCCACTCTTCTCGAACATGTTCGTTCTTGGGGTCGAAGTATCGCACGCTACCGTTGGGTAACCGGACCTCCGACGAACCGTCTTTGTACCTCTTTTCGACTTGGCCACTGCAAAATTAACAACAAGTAAAATTTAAAAATCCCCAGACATATTCTTATTTCATGCTTTTTATATTACATAATTTATGTAGTGTTAGACACGCTTCGATCGAAAACCTATCGAACCCGTAATTATGACACGATGTCTTGCGAAAATACCCCGACTCAAACAGTAAAACATCCATAACTTTTGAACGGATTCACCGATTTTCAGCACGAAGAACACTCTCGATAGTCACCTTTCAAACAAAAAGCTATATCAAAATCGATTCATCCGTTTAGTATGGTGCCACAGACAGATACACACCCCGAACTTATACCACCCCTCTTTTTCGTCGAGGGTTGAAAAAGAAGTTACACACGAAAAAATAACCTTAACGATTTTTATAAAGAAGTGTTAAATTGTATGTTTGTAATGCGTGCTCGCTAGCCTACTAATCCGATAGCGAAAATTAAATCACTGCTATAAAGAAAGCTACACTATCCGTGAGTGTAACCAGACCGGCGGGCATGGCCTACTGTGACAGGCTTAATTCACACATTTTTATCACAGTTTGGGAACAAAAACCGTGTTAAAATGCGTGACACTCGCCTACCACAGAGGCCATGCTCGCCCCGCTGCAGTCTTATTGCGTAATGTATTCGGCAAGGCAAAGGGCAAAGAGAAAATCCAAAATCCTCATCGCGTCTTCCATCACGCATGTGATTGGTCGAATTTTCATACTCTTTGCCCTTTGCCTTGCCGAATTCATTACGCAATAAGGCTGCTGTACTTTTATTTATTCGGTGTTGTAACAAGTTACTTTAATCCCAAAAATAATAACAGATTCTGTGGCGAAGCCGCGGGTAAAAGGCTATTATAACTATAGCAGGGTGTAAGGACCATAACCCATGGAAAAAAGGCGCGAGTTTATGTATAGAGAACATAATTATTGCCTGGTAACCAACATGGTTGCTAAGCAATATTATTATGTGAGATACAATTCACTTTGCCTTGATGCCTTTCTTATTATGAAGACCTGATGCCTTTCCTAAAGTCCCTGGCTGATAAAATAGGACGTAAAGGAATACTAAACATGAAAAGATTAAAAGAAGTTGCTGAAACAAGATACTCACTCAGGAAACTCCACAACTTCCAATCCATCAGCATGAGTAGTGTGGTATGTTTTAGTCTCATCATAGAAATACTTAATTCTACCCTCACTATAAAAGTTCTCCTTTATGTCTCCATTGTAATACACAAACTTGCTATACTTCCCATCTGATGATATGTATTTTATGTTCCCATTTGGAAACCTCAGTTCTCTAGAACCATCTGGCTTCTTGACTTCTGTAGGGTTCAGACTGGTTCTACTAAAAGTAGTCTTACTAATAGTTGGCTCTGGACTTAAAGTAAGCAGTTTGTCTCTGTACTGTTCATTGTGTATCACAGTTACCGATTTTAGTGACGAATGGTTGAAGGCAGACGTGGGAGACTTTGATCTGTTCTGTGATGCATTGGAACCAGAATGATTTGACATGTATTCTACAGAATTACGTGAAGGAGGTGATTTGTTGCTATTCGATCTGTTGGTAAGTATAGAAACTGGAGACTTTGATCTGTTTATATTTGCTTCATTATTGCCGAAACAAGGCGATATTGTTCTTTTCGGGGATCTAGAATTTCTTGACGATCCTGAGTTCGATTTCTGAATGAAGAAGCCTTTAGCATTCTCATTTATATTTGGTTTATCATTCAAATTAAGTTCAAAGTTGAAGCTGGAACCACTAGACCTGCTAGTTCTGTTGCTTTTGGGTGATGTTCTAAATCTTTCAATGTATATCTTCTCTAAATTATTGTTATCTTCATTTCTGTCATCTTCGTCAATAAGGGAATCGTTTGATATAGTGTCGTTGTCAGCTACTGAGTTCTCATCATCAGAGTGATCCAATCTTGTCACATTTGGCAGCCTGTTTTGTAACTGTTCCACATGGCTGATGGTGTCTCTTTGGCTGAAATATTTAGCATACCTAGATGTGACATTTAGATTGGGAACACTTTTTGCTCTAGGTCTTATGGTGCCTCTAGCAACAGGCTCAACTCTTCTGTTCCTGCTCTGTCTCTCAATCTCATAAGCTTTATATTTCACATCGCTATCAATGCTCACCTCCGGTCGTGAGTCTCTATTGGACATATTTGTTAATTTTTTATTTATTTCTTCAAGATATTTTATATTAGTCAATCTTCTTGTAACCTCATTGCTGTGTTGAATTCGTCTGTTTTGCTTTTTTAACTTCTCGACCTCCTCCTGCAAGTCTTTCTTCTCTTTTTCCATAATTTTGATTTGGTTCCGGAGTCTAGCTATTGTGGAGGTCGACTTCGCGTCTTTGAGTCTTATCTCATCTTTGAGGTCATTTATTTCCTTCTTCAAGTTAACAACTTCATCTTTATCTTTCTTGTTCAGTCTGCCTCTCATTTCCCTCACAAATCTATCGTACATTTGCTTCTGTTTATTTAGTTTCTCTTTTTCTTCTGCAAGATAGTATTCTGATAGAACTTTTTCTTCATTGAACTTCTGTTCGAAAGCCGCTTTTTCTTCATAAAACTTTTGTCTGTCTTGATCAACTTCTTCTCGTAATTTAGCCAAACTCGCATTTTCTTTCCTAAATGTTTCTATTTCGTCTTCTAACTCACACAATCTATCTTTTAACAGTTCACTTGTGGAAATTAGCTTGGCATTCATTTCTGCAATATTTGCTTTCATGGCGTCACTTTCTGTCATTGTGTCATCATGACATTCGTTATTAGCAACCTCTTTTTGATTTATTTTGGTTACTTTATTCTTAGGATCAATACTTTTTCTTTTCTTCTCCTTATGTTCATTGCCATTTTGTGGGGAATCCTGGGTGTGTTCAACAGTTTTGCAAGAACAACATGACACTGAAGAGCATGCATCACTGCAGCAGTCAGAGTAGTTACTGCAACATGTTTCAGCATCACTCTGAGAATTTTCATTCCTAACTTTACCATTATATCCAGGCAAAATATGCCTCAATTCAGGATTTTGGGACAGACACTTTTGTAGAACCAATGGAGTACTTTCACCAGAACATTCTAAGTTACTTCTTAAGAAGCGGTTGAAAAATGAGTTCTCTAAGTTAAAGCTCTCATGAGTGACTTTGTTTTCCAGCAACTCGAACATGTTTTGTTCAGCAGTTTCTCTCTCATGCCTCAATCTTGTCATTGTCTCGTCACAACTGACATCTGAAACTGCACTTTTAGTAGGTGAAGCAAAGTTTTTGTAATAGTCACTCTGTTTGAGTTGGCTAAGGAAGTCATTTTGTTCTTTAGTCAGTACGGCCGCCCATGATTTACCTTTGTTAGTTACTAATGGGTGTTTATTTTTTGGGAATAGTGCTCTTGATGCTGGTTTATTTGCAGTTTGAATATTACTGCTGTTTGTGCTCACTGATTCTGAAGTCTGTTGATTTTCTGTGCGAGTGCTGATAGTTTCTGATGGTTCATCATTATCATCAGAAACCCTGCGTGCAGGTTGAATCTTTCTGGTTAATTTTGCTTGCCTTATGTCTGTTGTTATCAATGAAGGTTCCAACATCTGATAATCAGTATTCATAGTCTTTTGTACATTGTTATTGGTGGCACTATGAGTATTTTTGGAAATAGTGTTTTGAAAATTTTTGGTATTTTCCTTTTGAACATTATTTGTTGTAACCTTCTGCACATCCTTCTTTTGTTCCTTAAGTTTTTTGAAAGGTGATTCAGTTTTATTCTGAAAAGATTTTCTTTTCCATGGCAGAGATTTAGTGTTTTGTATAACAAAGTCATTTTTCTTAAGTCCAAGCCGGGCTATTCCTTCACCTCTTCTTAGAAAAGGTCTTTTGTTATGAGCTTTTATAGAATAGTCACACTCTGGGCTTTTCGGTTTAGATACATGTTTTTCATTTTGCAACTTTTCTAAAAGCAATGCCTCAAAATCTTTTTTAGGAGATAAAATAGGCATCTCATCAAGTGCTATTTGTTTTTGAAGTAATGAATTTTTGTTCATAGAAGAGTTTACAGACGTTCTGTTACTTGTATTTTGAGAAGGTTCCGATGGGGGGCCTTCATCTAGTTCTTGAATAGCTACTTGGTTCCTGGATGGGGCTGATACTCTGCTTCTGCTTGACAAAGGAGAATTAACAATAAACTCTGACTCCTGAGAAAGGTTTAACACTGAAACACCTTCAATTAAGTCTCTTTCATGCACTTTATGCGATAGATCGCTGGTGTTGGCTCGCGGTGTACCCTCATTCGAAATATCATTAGATGACTGTAACAAACTACGAAATGTATTATAACTGGTACTGTTACTGAAATGGCTGACAATTTCAGTGATACTTGATGAAGTTTCAGAGGTTTCTTTATACTCCAATCGTTGTTTTTGTAGCTTCCCGCGCTGTAGTAACTGAAGTTGTCGCAACACTTGCAAACGTTCCAATATTTGTGAAGGAGAGAGCGACACGTCACTCTCTGAGTAAGTTTCATCCATAGCCGTTTATTTATTTAATACATTATTTGCAAACGAATAAGTTTAGTATACAAAAGAAATAACCCGAAAACACCCAGCGTAACAAACTTTTTGAAAATTGACAACTTTGACAGATCAATTTACAATTTTTTTTTTTTTTTTTTTTAGTTTGTTCCTAACGGAACAGGCTAAGGTCTGAGACCATGCTGCCTAGTCATCAGTATTTGTATTCTTTAGTATGCATCACAGAGTACATTTTAATATAGTATGCATTAGAACGCGGATGCAACACATTCTAATGTTTCTTGGAGCATTTGGCAGCAAATTGCATCGAGTCAGCCTTCCCAGTAAGCTTTGCAGAGGTAGTCAATACTACAATAAAATACTCCGCTCCACTATCCCGAGATCGCTTCTGTTAACGTTTTTACATATTGTCAATTGCGTAGACAGTTGAGACACAAAACTACACCAATTTTATATCACAATATCCACTATAAATCAATTTGCAAATAATATTAACAGCCGCTGAACTGCACTCGAGAAAATCCCGCCAAAAAAACTCGATCAATTTACAAACAAAACTTTACAAAACTTTTTTTTTTTTTTTTCCTTCGCCGGGCGTACTCGGGCAGGCTAAGGTCTTGGACCATACCGCCTCATCTTCAGTGCATATCTTTCTTGAATTCTATAATTATGCATTAGAATGCGGATGTAACACATTCTAATGTTTTTTGGAGTATTTGGCAGCAAATTGTATTGAGTCAGCCTTCTCAGTAAGCTTCGCGGAGGTAGTCAATACTACAATAGAATTCTCTTCTCCACTATCCCGTAAATAAATAGTAGTAGTAGATCACTTCTGTCAATGAGTTCACACACTGTCCATTTGCGTAGACGACACAAAACTACACCAATTTTATATCACAATAACCACTAGGAATCAAACTGCAAATAATATTAACAGCCGCTGAACTGCACTCGAAAAAATCCCGCCAAAAACTCCCTTTATTACAAAACGTAATAAAATTCACTGCTACAGTGCTACCAACCTATGTTCTGTGCAGAGAGTTTGTAATTACTAGAGATAATGTATTTAAGACTCAATTTCAACATCGGTATTCCCTTTCGCACTAACACATAACGTCATAAGCAAAAAGAGATAGATATGCTTTTTTCTATGCCATCTTTTATGCTAGTGTGTACGAGGTTGCTATAGATACTTATCTATAGACATATATGAATACTAGATCTGTGCCACTGACATATCGATATTATTGAGTTTAGTTTCGGATCGATCTACTTTGGTCAAATGTCTGTAAGAATCGCGGCTAAGTTTTCTACGTTTTTTTAGGGATTCTTTATAATTATTTAAAGAGTGAATGTGTATTCGTACAAAGAGTGAACTTATCAGTAATTTTCTGCGCATTATACACGTTGTATAATAATATTTATTCATACCTTGCACAAAAACGAGGTACATCATGAGATCAAAGTGACAGTTTTTGGTTCACTCGTACGACTGTACAGTTGATCAATATACTGATATATAGTACGGTAGAGAGATGATGATACTTATAGACGAGTATGTACATAAAATTAATAATAACAAAATGCTTTCAATATAATAATTTAATTTTAAAAAGTAAAATTGAAAATAAACATTATTCATCAACCTGTATCCATAGCCCATCTATAGATACAGGTTGATGAATCATGTTTATCAAGGGATATCATGATTCATTAAAATGCAGTGAACACAAGTGGGAATATAGTGAAGGTGTCCTGTTAGCTCGTTTTATAATCTTGATCCACTTATTTCTTAAATAAGTACTCTTAGCAAACCTGTGCACAATCAATATTAGATTAATACTAACAAATAAACTTTATGAAATAAATTAAAGTAAGTAAAATAAAAATACAGTATCGATAAATCTTTCTTGTGAATTTTGTCACATCTCTAACATCAGAACGTAAGTACGTAAACTGTCAAAGCTCTATCAGCGAACGCATAAAAGTTAATTATTTCACTAAATAAAATGGTTTAAATGATACTATACATCCTCGACGTATTTATTTATTAAGGTTAATTTATTCCGGACAGCCTATGAAATCTATTCCCTGCACAATAATTTCAGTATGCTAGTCGATAAATCACCTGTGGAAAGATATCCTTTGATTATATTCTGTTAATACACTCATACTACTCTTGCAACCGATAGCCACACACGACATGGTTCATGCAGATAATTAAACAACAAAATTCTTCCTGATATAAACGAAACAAAGGCGTGAAAACAGCGAAAAACTATAATTAGAACTGCTAACCAATGGGTTACAACAGTGACTAAAAAGTTATCTCTTTGACGTTCAGGATGGTAGCGTTTGTCTATGTTTGTCTCTTTTTATTTCATAGAGTTTTTCCATAAGCCAGAACGAAAGAATTGACAGTTTATTTTTCGTCGTAAATACATTATCTCTATAATATACAAACTATCTGGTTCTGTGGCTACCAACCTACAGACAGAGAGTTGGTCGCAGACTTTGTCGCAGATAATAAAACAGAAAAGGTCATTTGTGGCTCCTGTCAGAAACAATGAATGTTATTGAATTTAGCTCGGTCAAAATATCTGAGCACCCGATAAATGTCAATCAAACGACTCCACTCTCGCTCACCCCGCGTTCGCCTCGTGAGCCAATAGCGACAGTCGAACGTCAGAATGACATTGACATTTCGGGTGCTCAGATACCTTGACCGAGCTATAATACAATTTTGTAAATTTTTGTTTAAATATACGGCAAAGGCTGCTTTGTTAGGTGATGCTGTTAATCCACTGATTCGCTACTAATATGATCTGCTATTATACTAATAGTCTTATGTAGGTTGGGGTCGGCTTTCAGAAACAGCAATCAGAAATCATCGCATCTTTAAGTAAACGCATAAAACTCGGCATTACCTACAGAGTAGGTATGGTAGGTCCTACACAGTCGTTTGCTAATCGCTAGCTCTTTGTAAAATGCATTTGTTTAAAAAAATACCGCCAAAAACTCTAAAACTTCTGTATTGAAGAGCAATAAAACTCTTGCGCAAAAATCGCTATCGTTAAGCTATTGCAAGATACGTAATAAGCCTGCGGTGCAACTAAATATCTATTGTGATAGACAGAGCGCCCATCTCTCAATACCAACAACCCGGTATTGCACTGATACAAAAATCTCGGCAATGAACCACACATGCAGTAAGATCTTTAGGGCCACGCGCCAGCCAGTTGGCAGTGGTAGCCGAACTGGTACTTTTATAAAGTTTTCCATCAGCGCCCCACTGACAATGGTATTAAAAAGCCAAAAGATCCTTGTATCTCACTCAACATCTTTCAGATTCTGTCCCACTCCCGTCCACTCCCATGTTACTTGGGGTCGGTGCAACAAGTTTTCTGCTTCCATTCCGACTTGTAGCACTGTATAATCTATCGAAGTATCGACGGCTTGCAATAATTACTTAGTAGGTAACACAAAAACCTTGCGATCACACTTTCGATACGCAGCTGCGTTCCCACTACCCAGTTTTCTAGACACAGTAATGCGGTCTAACATAATAAACTACCGAATATGTGATTTGGTAGTATTTAAAAAAAAATCTAAGTGAATAGTAGAAAATATATCTTGTAAGTTGTAACACTAGCACATGCGCCAATAAATGTCAAAATTCTTGTCCATTTTTATTCAAAAAACATCTGGTTCTCTGGGCGCAAAACACATATTACCTGCGATGTCTAAAAGAAGTGGTTTCCACCGAACTCCTAAGTTTAAGCCTGAAGTGAAGGTGATAAATAATAAAGCCAAATCAGCGATGTATATGTCGCTACGACAGGAGAAAGTTGATGTGTTGTCTGAACCAATCAAATCGGATGCTGATAAAAAACTTTACAAGTGAGTAGGCTTATTTCATAAAATAAAAGAACGATTTTTACTGAAGTTAAATACTGTTTGGTGTGTGAGGTATACATATATAGAGGATGGGTTAATTAAAATAAATATAACCAAAATATAACACTGGAATGTTGCTGCAGGACTATACGCCTGCAGAATGGTCTGACAGCGCTCCTGATATCAGACCCGAGCCGTCCAGCGGCGGGTAACGAGACTAGCTCCAGTGAGGAGGAGTCCAGTGGGTCGGATGAGACCACAGACCCTGAAAGTGAGAGTGGGCAGTCCGGTCACTCTGCAGCCAGTGACCACCATGGCACCAAGAGGCGCAGCGAATACGACGAGGAGAAACTGGTCAGTAAAATAATTTGAAATCCCTTATTCCACATTAGTTCTCCTTTTTATTTCAACTGCAACTGTTCATAAATATCCAAGTTAATTTTTACTAAATAAATAATATTTTATAAATAAATAAATTTAAAGTTTAAATTACTTAAGAAACCATTTAGTTATGTGAGTAATAGCTAGTTACATGACTTTATGAGGCAAACAACAATTTGTGTGCGGTCCAAAACATACAGTATATAATGTTATTTTTCTTCTTTTTGTGCAAGTGATAATGTGGACTAAATATTTTTAACCTTACTTACGTATACTACAGACCATGGCATATAATTAAAATTGATATGTTGAATAAAAATATTATTTGGTTACTTACACTAAATAATAAACCATTTTGGGAAAATATATATGTTGAACCTCTGCCTGCCCCTTCGGGGATGGCAGGAGTGATATTATGTTTATTATGTGTTTAAGTATAATTTTTTTTCAAGCTTTAGGCATCAACCAAAAATGAAATTCAAATTGCAAAATAATTAAATGGAAAAAATATTGCCATAAAATGGTCACATTGGTAGTTCATCATCATTATCAGCCTTTTAATGTTCCCACTGCTGGGACACAGGCCTCCTCTCTGTGAGGGAGGGGATAGGCCTTGGTGGATGTCACATGTCTTCAAATTTTTGGTTCTAGTACACGCAGGTTTCCTTACAATGTTTCCTTTCACCGTTTTTATAGCAGTGGTGATGAATTACCACCTACCTGGGTTCAAACCCACGACCTACTACACGTAAGTCGGGGCCGTTACCACCGGGCCACCACCACTCATAGTTAGTAGTTATTTTGGGATAAAAACACTTAAAAATTCGGTATTGTTTGGTATGAAAATACAGTTAAATAATTAATATTGACCGTGACTCAGAGCCTTGAATTATAAACTTGCATCATTATACGATGCAATGTTTGGCCTTGATTCAGATCAATTGTGTTAGCATAAGATGTGGCCTTTGCTTTGTTTGCTTTTTTTAAGTAGAAAGCCGGCAAGTTGCACTAAAGTTGTTGGTCTATTTTCAGTTTTATATAATAGGAATGTAAGGTTGAAATTTAATAAAGCACTAGAATTTCTTGATTAAAGTGCTGAAGCTGAATCTCAGCCTCAATCATAGAGAATCGGCGCTTTTTATGGACAAAATCAACCTTTCAAAAGAGGTAGATTTTGGCAAATATAATTATATACTAGTTTCTGCCAGTAGCATCACTAAGTCGAAAATTATCCACTTTCGGGATAAAAACTATCTTATGTCCAAATCCAGGTCATGGTCTAGCCAGGTGTCAAATTTGATCCAAATTCGTTCAGTCATTATGGCCTTATCAATTTACGAAATTTCAAACGTGCAGACTAACACATTTATAATATAATAACTAGCTGTTTCCCGCTTAATTAGATTCCGTGAAAAAAAAAATGCTCATGTACTATTCCAGACTTAATCTATCTCTGTGCCAATTTTCATCCAGATCCGTTCAGTCGGTCTGGCGTGATAGAGTAACTATCATACATCCATCCAAACTTCCGTATTTCTTAGAAAATACGTGCGGGATATTGCGTTTCGACGCAATTTGAAGCCATCAGAGAATATCAGGAAGGTCCCTTACTCACTTCTCGCAATATTTCCGACATCCGTAATTACAATAAGAAGTAGTCTATCTATGTTGAACATCGCTGACAACGTGAAGGAAAACATCATGTGGAAACCTGGACTTATATAGTTTGTGTTCCATTGGTGGATTGCTGCAAGGCATTCCAGTGCGAGGATAAACGAATTAATAATTAATCGTGTATCTATAGTCACCTACATAAATCTTACTCTCTTAATCTTACCTACATAAAGCCACTTAAATAATAAGGAAAAGATCCCAGTGATAGTATATCAACCTCCTTGCAATCGGTTAATCCCACGACAAGCCTGTGAACCTTCTCCCGACTTATTCCATTAGCCCACATATCCATAAGGAAAAGATCCCAGTGATGGTCTATCAACCTCCTTGCATCGTTCGTCTATCAACCTCCTTGCATCGTTCGTGGTTCCATTTATTGTGTCAAGTGCAAAATAAATTGGTAATTGCATCGTAACACATGTTGGCTACGTTTCAGGATTGGTCCAGTTCTGCTAGCGATTTTAACGACGCGGTCAAATCACATTAGTCTTTACAAGATAAGTAATTCCGGTTGACGTGTTTGTTTTTTGAATAGCCTAATAGAATATAAAGGTAGGGATAGGTTTTTGAATAGAAGTTGTTGACTAGGTGTTACGATAATTATTACTCTTCTTTTTATAAGTGGGCGATACTCTGTGGTCTGTCCGCCCACCAATTGGGGCAAGGAAGGCCAGTGGCAAAGTGATCACGAGCACAGCGAGGCTCAGAGCAGGCGCTCTTTCAGTCTCCCCAGAGTGTGTGCCCTAACTGGCGTCGCACAGAGGGGGTTCCGAGGTGGTCTGTTGCGAGGTCATGGTGGTAGGATGCTGATGGTGATCACCGGGGTTTTAGTGAGGTAAAAATCGCACACTCCTTGTTCTTTTCCCCAAGAGTCTAGGCGCCTTTTGAAGGTTGCCCACGTTAAAAAAACAGGGCATTGGTATTGGTGTGATATATCTGGCTGATATCCACAGCTCTAAGTCTGTGAATACCTTATTAGGACTTTACATGGTCTTCTTTTACCCGACTGTCGAAGGAGGGTAATGTGTTTATCAGTCTATTTATGTATGTTTGTTCCTCTTTGGCGTTCTAGAGACCAAACGCGTTGGCCGATTTTGATGATTCTTTCGTCAATCTATTCGTCTTAATCTTGCAAGTGTCACTGGCTACATTCAAATTGGAAAATATAAAAATGGCGGCTTTCGGGCGCCATATTGTGGGGGCCCAATTAATTTTTTCTTCCAATGCCATCGTGTGGGATATCAAAATAAAGGGTTTTAAGAGGTGACTTCAAAAATATATAACACTTATATGTTTAAATGTACCTAATTTGAATAAAATGTTAACGAAAAAGTGTTAAATCACAAAAATATTCAAAAATTCAAAAAACCCGACTGCTTAAAAAACGAACTTAAAAGAAATAAACAAGAAAAAAATTATGCTGTGCAATCGGAGGATACATCTGGTTTTGGTCAGCCAGCTCGCGGATACGTATCCTCTGACTCTGACTGCCTAGCATAATTTTTTTCATCATCATCATAATTTTTAGTTCGTTTTTAAGCAGTCGGGTTTTATGTTTTTTTTTATTCTTCTCTAGGGAATGTAGTTACATACATTCGTAACATAACGCCTGTGTTCCTCGAAAGGTTGGGCAGAGGTACACCTTTTTATATATATATATAGTACACTGGGATCGTAGCTGTCTGACCAAAGCACTACAAAATGTGCATGTGTACTAGCTTTTTGCCGGAGTCTATGGTCGCGTCAAAATCGAAAAAGAAAACCTCTTAAATTATCATCAATTATCTTTTGATCTATCTCCTATCAAGGTCAGAGACTACACTCGAAGTTGTGGATGACTATGTCTTCTTCGGCTTCGAGAAAGAGGTCAACCGTCGAATCCGACTCGGCTGGGCAGCGTTCGGGAAGTTGCGCGATATCATTCGTCCAACTTACCACAGTGCCTCAAGACGAAAGTCTATTACCAGTGTGTGTTGCCAGTGATGACATATGTCTCTGAGACGTGGTCGCTCACAATGGGCTTCATCAGAAAGCTTACAGTTACCCAAAGGGCAATGGAGAGGGCCATGCACGGGTTGTCCTTGCGTTATCGAATCAGAAATGTAGAGATCCGCAAAATAACCAGGGTTACCGACATAGCCCGAAGAATTGCCAAACTTAAGTGAAGGCAAGGGCGCATTGCTCGCAGAACGGATGACCGATGGGGCAGAAAAGTTCTGGAGTGGCGACCGAGAACCGGAAGACGTTGCGATGGAAGGCCTCCCACCAGGTGGACCGATGACCTGGTGAAGGTTGCGGTGATCCGTTGCATGCGGGACGCAGGGGACCGGTCCATGTGGCGAAGCTTTTGGGTGGCCTATGTCCAGCAGTGGACGTATTTCGGATGATATGATGATGGTGATGATCTTTTGATCGAGCAAAAAAACACCTGAATAATTGGAAAAACATAGGTATCATGTCTGCCTTAGCCCCTAACATGCAATTAACCTGCCGTTCTCACACTACGTAGTTTACGACATAACTATTTACTCCGACAATACCAAATAATGATATACTCCACGTATTTACTTGGGCAGAGGATGTCATTACCGGCGAGCGGTAGGAAACCGCGCGGTTCACGGCTGAGCGGGCCGTCAACACGTGAATAGCTAGTCGACAAAAAATCTATTTTTTATCACATCTATTCAAAAAGAGAAGAGATCTATTAAACCAGCTCTCTCTCTTCCTCGTAAACAGGGACCAAAATAGCTCATTAATCCCTTAGGGACCAAAATAGATTTAAATTTGGAATGTGGATATTGTTAGTAAATGTTCCAATCAGCAAAGAGGTGAATCACAAACCATGCAGGAACAATCTGTCTTGACACCAAATTAATCATCACCATCATTTCAGCCGAAAGACGTCCAGTGCTGGACATACGCCCCCCCGGGGCTTCCAAAATTACGGAAATGTCAATTACGTAACTAATTACGCAACCTTTTTCTCCAATTCCGTAGTTACGTAATTTTTCCTATTTTTTTTAATCGATTATGAATTTTTGTAAATATTGTAGATAGAGGTATCTACAATTTTTGAAATCATCTTTTCTAACTCAAATTCAAGAAATTATCAAAATAAACACAATATTTAAACAAAAAAATATTTATTCAAGAATTTATCATCGTACATCAAAGTCAAACCATTTTTTTTCGTCCCGAATATAATCTTCTTCTTCGCCGCCAGGGCTGTCGTAAATGCACATTTCTACCCTAATAATGGAATGGAGATCTGTGTTTACTGTTGAAATTGGTTTATTTACAGTCACTTTGTGTATTTCTTTGTCTAACTGTTGTGCGATTGTCAACTCCTCGTCATCATCGTCATTGGTGGCAATTGCGTCCGAAGCACTCGGTTGTGGTTGCGAATTTGTACTTTTTTGAGTAGAATCACTTACTACTACACTAGTAGTAGTAAGTGATTATGGATTATGGTACTTTTTCAACCGTTCCAACAGTTCCACTATGTACATTCGTATATCATCCGACGAAGGTTTCGTGAAACATTCTGTGTCAGCAGTTTAAAAAAATTCCTCATTGTTATGCAAATATTGCAAAACACCGAATACATTTGTTCGCCTTTCCTTTATTCTCTTTCTAAGAGATGTGGCTAATTTTCCACTGAGATCGTTTGACTGAAGATCAAGTTTCTCTAGCATAAATCGAAGCGCAGCGTCGGCCGTCAATAAGTTTGAATCACGGCGACATAATGACAAAACTGTAGTTTTTATTACATCCAAGCTGTAATGAATGTCGTGAAGGTCTTGTATCTCTTCGTCTGTAAATTTTGCATTTGATTTCAAATCTAATAACGCCTTTAAAACGCATGCTTTTAATTTGAGAAATCGGCCTTCCATATCTGACAAGCTGTTCCATCGCGTTTTACAGTCTAGTATTAGTTCAATATTTTTACGATGTTCTTCTAAAATGTACTTTTGCAACAAGTCGTTTTTCAAAAGGGAGTTTTTAAAAGATTTTATTAGATCTCTTAATTTTTTTATAGTACCTTTGTATAAAAACTCCGATTCTGGAACTCTGTTCGATTCTACAATAAACGCATCCTCATCTTCTTCAATTTCTTCTGCTTCTTCAGCGCCGGTATTTGAGACATCCTCCTGGACTTCAGGTTCTGGAGATTTCTGTGTTTTATATAAAACATCCAGGACTGCTAGTTGTATCCCATGAGCCAAACACAATTGGTGGTGGCCGTCAAAATTTCTACCCATTTTGACCATTACACTTGCTCCATCTGTTGTGAAAGCAATTATGTCGTCTTCTAGACTTAAACCGAAGTCATTCAAATGCTGCTGTAATAATTGAGTGCCTACTTCAGCTGGCATTGATCCCTGTATCCGTACAAGTCCCAAATTTTTATATTTGGCCTTATCAAAGTCTTTATTGTGGATATTTATATTCAAATACCTTTTATTACGGGTAGATGTCCACTCATCAAACGTGATTGTAAATCTTTTATTTTCAGACTTCATAATTTCCAATTGATTTTTCAATTTGTTTTTTGTGTTATCACTCTGTTCTAGAATTATCTGTGTTATAGTCGTAGAAGATTTTGGCACATCGTAGCCAGAGTTTTTAAAAAGATATCTCAGATCTTCTGAAGTAAAAAATGTGCTCAATGGTATCCCATCCAATGCAGCCATTCTGGCCACTCGAACCTCCATATTTGAAAAATAATCATGACTTTAATTTTCTTTTGTGAAGTTTCATTCGTACGTTTTCGTGTTTGAATTTGACCACTATTAGACGTTGATGTACTCGGCCTTTGCGACTCCTGCTCTTGCGGCATCTCTCCGATATGCTTGGCACGCATGTGAGTGTGTAACGCTCCAGTTGCGCCACCAGGAGTGTTCAATTTTTTTTTGCAATGCTTACATTCAACACTTTGTCCATTATCAGCTCTCAAGAAATGTTCCCAGATAGAGCTTTGTGTGCGTTTGTTCAAAAACTCCTTGTATACAGTCTTATTTAAAGAAGACATCTTTCATGAGATAATCCACAATTCCACACATTCAAAGTCACCCACGATAAAGATACAACTGCTACAAATTGTTAATTTGCACGCATTTACCACCAACTTTTAATTTAGTAATCAGTTTCAACTGCGTCGAGAGTCTAGCGATGTGAACTGAACAACCGACAATTGAGCAATGAAACTACTTTCTTTTTAGTTAAGAAAGTGAAGAGCATAGTAGTTCCCCTAAGTTCCCCGTGGTCGTAGGGACTCCCCGGCCCTGCCGACTCACCAAGTTGATAATTTGAACTCTATTCTGTACGTCTTAGACCTATTTTTTGCAAGATTTTACAAACGATAAAATAAACAGCGGGGAATACCCTGTTTGTACAGTTTAGATGTAGTTATATCGTATAGTGTTGCAACATTATAAATGTGTACGTATAATGCTTTTTTATTGGTTGACTATTTTGATTGATTGATGATACCAATAATTACGTAAGTACGGAATTGACATCTTCAGTTACGGAATTGAAAATACTTTAAAATGAGTTCGTAATTACGTAATTGCGTAATTACGTAATTACGTAATGGAAGCCCTAGGAACAATGTATTGAATATGTGACCGGCTGAAAAACTGCGAGTGCTAATTAAAAAAAAGTTGATGAAAATTAACAATGCGCGAAATTCTGCCTTCGTTCGTAGTTGTTTCAAATTCAGATTTTAGAATGATAATAAAAAAACTTTTTGCAAAAAAATACTAACGACTTCCAAATACAAAACTACAAAGTGAAAAATAACTTTATTTTTTGAAGTCGGTGTCTTTCGTAGGCACCAATTTTTTGCGTTATGGACACCGACTTCAAAAAATAAAGTTATTTTTCACTTTGTAGTTTTGTATTTGGAAGTCGGTAGTATTTTTTTGCAAAAAGTTTTTTTATTTTTCATTTTTTAGTTGTACCTATCTAATAGGCAAGTTAGTAAGGTAACTATAACGCCAGAATAGATTTCATGAAACTTGAACATAACCGGTGAAATGGGAGATCTGCGTACCCCTTAAGAGCGTACTGGCGTGATGTTATGTTATGAAATGGTATAAACAATAAACAGACTTGCGATTGCAGCAATTCCGAGAGATTTGCCGTTATTTATTGAAGAGTTCTGTTGAATATCTCCGAAGTTCTTCATCAGATCTTCACCAAATTAAAATGGAACCAATTTCGGAACATACTCTATCAAAGAAAAAAAGAATTTCCAAAAATCGGTCCACAATTGACGGAGATATCGGTGAACATAAACAAAAAAAAACACAAGAAGTCGAACATCTCCTCTCTCCTCCTTTTTTGAAAGTCGGTTTAAAACTACATCCTGAGACACGGTTTTCCGAGACTATTTATAATTCCCAAGCTGTAAATAAATCTACAACTGTAACGGATGGTACTAATAAAATTGTTACGTAGCACTTCCATAATTGTTCAAATATAAACATTAGCGTCTAATTATTTTATTTTATGTCTTATGGGTTTTAAGTAAATAAACGTAACGTTCTTGTTCACAAGTGGCACTTACTTATTTTCTCATAGAGGGTGATAAAAAGTTGAGTTTCCACTTCGGGAGTAACACTATTTTCAGCTCGAGTGACGTACTTTGAATCCTGAAACACTCTCGCCTTTAAAATAGTTGTTTGTTCCCTAGGTAAACAATCTACTATAGTTCGTCAGTTTGATAACCTAAAAATATTGGACACGTATTTTTCTTTTGTTACGTAAACAAAAAAATACAACGATACAGTGCATTGAAATATCGTGTGACGTCGCGGTGTGCTACATTTCATACTGACAAAGTGACGTCACAAGCGACCACTCCTGAACTTTGATGCGCTTTATCTTTGTCAATTTTCATTTATTTGATAAAGCAAAAAATGCGGGTCCAATATTATTTGATAATCTCACTGACGGACTAAATAGAATTATCATTTTTCTACCCATGAAACATCCCTATTACTTTCTGTCATTTTAGTAATTAAAAACAAAATAACTTACTTTGCTCTGAGTGCCACTAAAATATCTCTACGTCAACGTATTGAGTAGCGTAGTTTACAACAGAACTATTTGCTCCGACAATAACCAATAATGATATACACAATTTATTTGCTTGAGCAGAGGGTGTTATTACTGGCGAAATGGCGAGCGGTAGGCAACCACGTGGGACACGGCTGAGCGGGCTGTCAACACGTGAATTGCGTTCTTTCACATAACCTAACATCACGGCCCGTATTCCCGAAAAGTTAGGTTGCGATGCACATATAGTACACCTACAGTTCGCCAGTTGGGTTTAAGGCCCATGTATTAGGGGCCACCTTATTGCCATCAGCAGGACACAAATCCAGACTCCAAAGGATATTAACAACGAAGTAACTTACTAGGTTCTGAGTACCACCGAAAGATATGACAGCATATCTTTATCTTAATTTAGTGTTTGTTTTTTATTTATTTTTCAAAATCTATGACCAGTGTGTGTTGCCAGTTATGACCTATGGCTCTGTGACGTGGTCGCTAACAATGGGCCTCAGTAGAAAGCTTACAACCAAACCAAAGGACAATGGAGATGGCCATGCTCGGAGTATCCTTGCGTGATCGAATCAGAAATGTGGAGATCCGCAAGAAAACCGACAGAGCCCGAAGAATTGCCAAACCTAAGTGGCAGTAGGCAGGGCAGAACGGATGGCCGATGGGACAGAATAGTTCTGGAATGGCGACCGCGAACCGGACGACATTGCGTTGGCATGCCTCCCACCAGGTGGACCGATGACCAGGTGCGGGGATCCGCTGGATGCGAGACGCGCGGGACTGGTTGATGTGGCGACGCCAGACAGTGGACGTCTTTCGGCTGATATGATGATGATGATGACAAATCCAATCTTCAGGCTTCTACTGAGAAATTCCAGGTAGAAAGAACCTAATATTACTTTGTTCGACCCGAGAATTGAACTCAAGACGTCATGTTCACCAGTAGCGTTTCCGACCACTAGACGAAGAAGGCAATTATTAAATTACCATAATAACCATTATCCGTAATACAAACAAACTGCTTACAATCGCAATTACGTGATGAAAAACGTTTATTTTCTAAACTATCGCATTTTTTATTGAATCGATTTGAAACATAGATTGTCTTTGATGTGACTGCAGTAGTACTTAAGTTTTCCATGCAAAATAACATGTTCTCACGATACGGTACTATAGTGCAACAAAAAATAATGTTTTGTATGTGATAAAGAGGCCCATTTATAATAGAAGGTGAATACAAAGCATAATTAGGTAACCGTGAAGTGCATATATTTGTACAATTGTATACGCTACAGCCTTTACGGATGAATGTATTGAGTAAATAGTATGGTGTATTGAGCACATTGAGGCCGTTGACTGGAACCGAAACATGTACTCAATAACCTATTCAGGTTAGCTATTTATATCCCCTCACATTCGCATCCATAAGGGACCTTTCCGATGGTGAGGTTTAATTAAGTTACGTCTTTAGGTGATATCACGCACATTTTCTAAGTCATATAATTGCATGCGCAAATCGTTTGAATTGCATCGCTTTGCGTCCATGTGATCGGACCATCTTGAGCTTCTTAGCGTAACGTTGACATCGACACTCAATTTTGGCCCATACATTGAGGCAAAGGCTTAACTGGGCGAAAAATGTGTTGATCCTTGCGATTACGTCTATAGCGACATCGCGCACATTTTCTAAGTCGTGCAATTGCATGCGCAAATCGGTTGAATTGCATCGCTTTGCTTCCATGTGATCGGACCATCTTGAGCTTCTTAGCGTAACGTTGACATCAACACTCAATTTTGGCCCATACATTGAGGCAAATGCTCAACTGGGCGAAAAATGTGCTGATCCTTGCGATTACGTCTATAGCGACATCGCGCACATTTTCTAAGTCGTGCTATTGCATGCGCAAATCGGTTGAATTGCATCGCTTTGCTTCCATGTGATCGGACCATCTTGAGCTTCTTAGCGTAACGTTGACATCAACACTCAATTTTGGCCCATACATTGAGGCAAATGCTCAACTGGGCGAAAAATGTGTTGATCCTTGCGATTACGTCTATAGGCGATATCGCGCACATTTTCTAAGTCGTGCAATTGCATGCGCAAATCGGTTGAATTGCATCGCTTTGCGTCCATGTGATCGGACCATCTTGAGCTTCTTAGCGTAACGTTGACATCGACACTCAATTTTGGCCCATACATTGAGGCAAAGGCTTAACTGGGCGAAAAATGTGTTGATCCTTGCGATTACGTCTATAGCGACATCGCGCACATTTTCTAAGTCGTGCAATTGCATGCGCAAATCGGTTGAATTGCATCGCTTTGCTTCCATGTGATCGGACCATCTTGAGCTTCTTAGCGTAACGTTGACATCAACACTCAATTTTGGCCCATACATTGAGGCAAATGCTCAACTGGGCGAAAAATGTGCTGATCCTTGCGATTACGTCTATAGCGACATCGCGCACATTTTCTAAGTCGTGCTATTGCATGCGCAAATCGGTTGAATTGCATCGCTTTGCTTCCATGTGATCGGACCATCTTGAGCTTCTTAGCGTAACGTTGACATCAACACTCAATTTTGGCCCATACATTGAGGCAAATGCTCAACTGGGCGAAAAATGTGTTGATCCTTGCGATTACGTCTATAGGCGATATCGCGCACATTTTCTAAGTCGTGCAATTGCATGCGCAAATCGGTTGAATTGCATCGCTTTGCGTCCATGTGATCGGACCATCTTGAGCTTCTTAGCGTAACGTTGACATCAACACTCAATTTTGGCCCATACATTGAGGCAAAGGCTCAACTCGGCGAAAAATGTGTTGATCCTTGCGATTACGTCTATAGGCGATATCGCGCACATTTTCTAAGTCGTGCAATTGCATGCGCAAATCGGTTGAATTGCATCGCTTTGCGTCCATGTGATCGGACCATCTTGAGCTTCTTAGCGTAACGTTGACATCGACACTCAATTTTGGCCCATACATTGAGGCAAAGGCTCAGGCTCAAACACCACAATTTGCTTATATGTACAATCAACCGTTAAATGCTATTAGTTTACTCTAGTAATTGTTTTACGAGTAACAGCAAAATCGATAGCTCTTTAGATAGCTGGCCTCAATGATGTAAGACTGAAACATAATTTGCGAATTATATATGTACCTACCTACTAGACACCTCTATGTACGCAGTCCTTTCGGGAATACAGGCATCATGTTATGTAGCATTTATGTACTAGTTCTAACAGTACCTATTGATTTAACCACAGGCGCCAAAATGAGGAGTGTTATAAGTTTGACCTGTGAATATGTGTGTCTGTCAATGGTATTGTAGCTCACCAACGGATGAACCGATTTGGATTTTTAAATCTTTCTTTTTATCTTACCGTGCATTTTCATCCAAACCAAAGGTGTATGCAAAATTTTATCTTAATCAGTTGAGGCTAATTTGACCCAAACATACATAATTACATACATAGGTACATTACAAGTTAATAAAAAGCTTGTATATTTTCTTCGGATTCATATGAAAAATTCTTTTATTTTGAAAATAAAAGAGTTACGGTTAGAAACACATAACTTAGGTAACTTCCACTAGTTTATGTAATCAGATTACATGAACTGAGTTCATTCATGTTATAAGAAAACAATTTACTAATACATAACTGGTGAAATGTGAGTGAATTGGGTGTAGTAATAGGTGTATCTCTGCCTAATCCCTCGGGGAATAGTGCGTGATGTTATCTTATGTACGGGACGCGTATGTTGTATGTCCGATTGTATGTTCCATCAGCATAAATGACGAACTTACTAAACTTGCAGCCCCGTAACCTGTTTAATTTTGTTTATTTATTTTTGTTAGGGAAAACCAACAATTGAACATTTTATGTTGGAACAGAATGTACAAATTGGTAAATAGATAAATGTACAATCCACGACGTTTCCACAGATTATCATAAACAAAAATATACAGTGAAGAGTGAAGACGTGGGAATGCGGGCACAGTCCTCCGACTGAATTACCTGAGGTTTGGTTCTCGCCTATAAGGTCGGTTTGGTTTGGTTCTCCTCCAGTATTGGACAAATTTAAAAGATATTTCATAAATTGAATAAAAATGATAAATGTTGTGCTTCAATGTTTTCTTTTTTTTTGCATTTATAGTTGTCTTATTTGTACACTAAGCCTCTGTTGACAGCGCAATTATGAGCATCTTTTGAGGGTTCCAGTGCTTGTAAAGATTATGTATCATAGAAAAGGAAAACATAGTGCCACAGTATAGGTTACTTCTAGGCAAGCGTGCTCCACCATCGACCACATCATCGCTTACTATCAGGTGAGATAGTGGTCAAGCGCGAGCCTATATTGGAATATCTTTTAAATTGGTCCAATATTGGAGGAGGAAATAGGCGAGAGCCAAACCTCGAATGATGACTTTTTACTTGAAAAATTTAGTCGTATGCGACCGCATTTCCTCTTGAGGGTAGGATAATTGTTTAAAAACACTAACGTTATAAGTTTAAGGAACTCATGTGCAAATTGCCAGGCTTCTAGACCCAGCGGTTTAGGCTGTCAGTAAATGAATTTAAGATTTTTAAGTGAATCCGTAGAACACGCATACATATGCCTTTTGCCCAGACGAATCCGAAAAACCGAAGTCCTGAGAACAATTCCTTTAAATACATAATTGACGAATCATTTTTGCATTGTCTCGTCTGTCTGTGGTAGCCTTTAAGGTGTATCTCTTACCAGATTATTTCAAACTCTGTGAGCTGTGTAAGTACTGACCGACCGACCAATCAGGGGCGTTACAATTTAACTGTCACACCAAAATGGATAGATTGTAGACTTGTGGACCGATTGGTCGTATTATTCTATTAGAAATGTTAAGTTAACCATCTCTCTAGGTAGTTCATAAACTAACGACTTCTAAAATAATCTGGTGACATAATATCCATGTAAAAGTTACAATCTCTCTAGGTAGTTCATAAACTAACGACTTCTACAATAATCTGGTGACATAATATCCATATAAAATTTACAATCTCTCTAGGTAGTTCATAAACTAACGACTTCTACAATAATCTGGTGACATAATATCCATGTAAAATTTACAATCTCTCTAGGTAGTTCATAAATTAACGACTTCTACAATAATCTGGTGACATATCCATGTAAAATTAAATAATACCATTGCCAAGGTCATTTAACAATACACGAGACGTGCATCAAATTACCTCGTAATGAAATGCTTTGAAATCATGAATTGCAGTCACATAATATAAATGACAATAGCTTTGCATATAACAGAAGTATATAAGACCTTGAAAACTCAATTACTACGTGGTTTTGTTGACGTTTAACATGCCTTATTGCAATTTGCATAAATAATTTGGATTTAAATATTATTTGTACAAGAATTATATAGGTTGAGTTTTTCAAGTGGGCGTGGATGGCCAAATTTATTTATTTATTTATTTAGACTTCATACACAAAGGTACAAAGGCGGACTTAATGCCTTAGGCATTCTCTACCAGTCAACCAAGGGTGGTGAAGAGACAACATGGCGGTGCATAGTTTAATAATAAAAAACTAGTAGTTATTATGCTAAAATAGGTGAAATATACGTACATATATATTGAATATAATATATACCTATAAAATATACATATTATACAGGGTGTCCCAGAAATCGACGTCAAGCCGTAAATGGGTGATAGACCAAGTTATAACAGTTCTCAGAAAAATACGAAAAAAAATCTATCTCATGTTTTTAAAAAATTATGTTCACTTTAAAAATTTACTAAAAAAATCAATCCCTGTAATGGTTATTTAACTCCAATTGCTACAAATCCCATAATTTATCAATTTTTTTTATTATTATGTAATCTTGAATAATGCTTGTGTAGATTTTTGCCTAAAATTTAAAGCCAACTCCTCCTACTTAGAAGAAAATTAAACTTTTTCAAAACCAAATTATTCAAATTTACTGTTTCGCCCAACTTTAACTGACTGTACTGAAAAAAAAATGTACTACGCTAGTTTGGCAAGTAACATGAAAAATTGGCGCATTTAATAAGGATTCAAAAATGGTGTAACACTTGCTAGATTACGTTTTCAATAATTGGTCAATTTTTTTTTTGTAAATAGTATCGGTTTTTACCCAAAATGTCCATACTTCCTTAAAATGACTTTAGCTTACCTAAAGCTTTGCTAAACTCCGTTTCTAATTCGATAGAGACGGAGAGAGTCATTTTACGAAGTGTGAGCGAGATAAGAAATCGAAATTTTACGTAATTTAAGAGCAAAGTTATGATAGTGATTCAACCTTTTTACTTTAAGTCAGGACCAGTTTTCTCTTCTAGCAGCCGCTAGACTTTATCGTGAGAGGTACCCGAACAATCGTCACCCAGATCATCGAGTTTTTATTAATGTGCACCGTTCAATATCAGAGGGACGATTCCCTAACCAAGTACATGGTGAAGGAAGACATCGTAATCCGTACGAAGACGTCGTACTACAAGCAGTCCAAGAAGACCCAAGTGCTGTTTGTTTTGTTTTTTTTTTCTAAGATGAGAAAACTGGTCCTGACTTAAAGTAAAAAGGTTGAATCACTATCATAACTTTGCTCTTAAATTACGTAAAATTTCGATTTCTTATCTCGCTCACACTTCGTAAAATGACTCTCTCCGTCTCTATCGAATTAGAAACGGAGTTTAGCAAAGCTTTAGGTAAGCTAAAGTCATTTTAAGGAAGTATGGACATTTTGGGTAAAAACCGATACTATTTACAAAAAAAAAATTGACCAATTATTGAAAACGTAATCTAGCAAGTGTTACACCATTTTTGAATCCTTATTAAATGCGCCAATTTTTCATGTTACTTGCCAAACTAGCGTAGTACATTTTTTTTTCAGTACAGTCAGTTAAAGTTGGGCGAAACAGTAAATTTGAATAATTTGGTTTTGAAAAAGTTTAATTTTCTTCTAAGTAGGAGGAGTTGGCTTTAAATTTTAGGCAAAAATCTACACAAGCATTATTCAAGATTACATAATAATAAAAAAAAATGATAAATTATGGGATTTGTAGCAATTGGAGTTAAAGAACCATTACAGGGATTGATTTTTTTAGTAAATTTTTAAAGTGAACATAATTTTTTAAAAACATGAGATAGATTTTTTTTCGTATTTTTCTGAGAACTGTTATAACTTGGTCTATCACCCATTTACGGCTTGACGTCGATTTCTGGGACACCCTGTATATATTTTTGGAGTAACAGAAAAGAAGAAGGTGAGATGACCCTGCTTATTTGTGTTGAAAATAAATCCGCAATTGCCGCTTAAATGCGTACCGACTGGTGGCCGTCCTGATCTCGGAAGGAAGCGCATTCCAAAAAAGAATGGACTGGATATGAAGGATTTCGTTCACTCTGAACGAAATCAGTAGTATGAGAAGGACAGAGTAAGAGGAGATCATTGGAAGAACGCAGATTGCGAGCGTGTGAAGAACTTAGATATTGAAAGCCAGAGATAAGATAGGAAGGAGGCGTAGGCGAATTAAGTAGCGTGGTCAAAGCGCGTAAGTAAATCCGAAACTATGAGGAATAGCGAAGAAATCCTGAATGAATTTTCAACAGCCAATCACAGCAGATAACGCGTGCTTGATAATTTATCACATTAATTCTCCGATAATTTAGAGCTGGAAAACTGGCAGTTAAACACACATACACAAATAGCCAGACCCTGAACAACTATCTACAGGTTATAAAAATATTTGTTCCGTGCGAAGATCTGTTGTTTAAAGTCAGATTCTTTTTCTTCCTATATTTTGTCCCCTATTTACTAGTGTTCGACTGCCACAGAGGTTAAACATAATAAAAACAAAAAAAAATATACAAATTTTCTACAAAGATCGCCAATACCAGACAGCCAGCAGTTAAGCCATCAGACTCTAAAAAGAAAGACCTTCCTAAATTTAATATGTACAAAACAAAGCGTAGCAAACTTGTACAACAAACAGCAGACGGCCTTGCCTTTCCAAGTGAATCTACGTTCAAATTACAGTGGCAGCAGTATCATTAAGTGTTGCATCCACTCACAGTTGCGTCAGGCTGACCAAATTTATTCACGATCGGACAGTTGAATAGTCTTTCTTTTTGTATTTTACACTCTGTTTACGATATAGACTGGTAGACAGTATTATTTAATAATTGCTTATCGAAGCCATTGAGCTACCAACTCCTTACGTATTCATGAAGTTTCCTGAAAGACCGCTTTACGCGCCAGAAATTCTAAATCGGAATTATGGGTCGAATCAGCTCCGAATATATATTGAAGAACATGATTGTTCAGAAGTTCTTCCTGTGGTTCTTTTCTATAGGAAAATCTGACTGAGAAATGGTAGGTTTTCCCTAAATCTGATGAATTTTAAAAATTGACGCATTCGAAGTTTTCGAAGTCGCTAGATTTAGGGAAAGTCCACAATTACTTCGTCAGATTTGTCTATTTATTTTATTTTGCGTCAAACCGCAACTGAAAATAAATGGCCCTGCACGTTAAGAATCCTTTTAGGAAAGGAGATTGCCCACACACATGCCCCTTATGAGGTATGGTGTAAGCGATTTCAATAATATCCGAAAAAAAAAACCATCCGTGTTCTTTACTTAATATGTACGGACAACAACATTTCACTTGGACATTTGCACGTTATTGCATTGTAATAAGGGTTCATTTCAAGAACAGAAACAAAGTTATGTCGTGAACCCGGGTGACTAAATAAAAATGTTCTCTAATTATGAATATAACGTGTTTTTCTATACCAATATTATAAAGAGGAAATATTTTTTTGTTTGTACCGAATAGGCGCCGAAACTACTGGACCGATTTCAACTATGGAAAGCTACATTATTCCCGAGTAACATAGGCTATAATTTTGACGGGAGCGAAGCCCTGGGCGTCAGCTAGTCTATAATATACAACGAAATTCATCGAGACACAACCATTTTTCAAAGGGGCCCAAGTTCCCTTACAAAATGGGCATTCTCCTTTGATAGTGGACCCCGGACCAAAGGGCTCCGCTCTGAACTTTCAGATAGGAGGTCCATATTCTCGCTGTTCTCTTAGCAAGCCGCACCTACTCAGCTATAAACTTTTCGTCCTGAATATGCTTGCTCAGAAACCCTGCCAGCTCCCCTTCTGTTTGACGTCGACTGTGCCTATAAGTAATTCACGGTCAAATTACGAATCGTCTATTGTCGTGTAAGAAAGGTGTGTCTTTGTAACAAGATTTATTTCACCTTCCCTTTGTCTGTGAATTTCGGAACCAGGTTTGAAAACGATTATCATTTCGAAATTGCCGCGGTCAGTTCGTGGACTGACTGAGACTTCTTCGGCCTCTTTCGTGCCTCGGAAAGCACGATAAACTGTTGGTTATCACATGTAGATCTTTGACAGTCGTTATGGATAGTCTGGGGACAGGAAATCGTGTCGAATCGGTGGTGTCAAGGGTTATCGTGTTACCCAGTTACTGGGTTGTAGAGGTCAGCAAGCAGTCGTTCCATGAAAACTGTTCAACATTTGCTAGGCCCGCTCCTTTTACCACACTGAATCTACTCCTATTGCCACTTCTGTGTTTGATATTATTATTGAGATTGTACAGTGTTCGTAATAAATGTTTTCTTTATAAAATACAAGCGGATGCCTCGCGGTTTCACCCGCGTAGTTCCCGTTCCCGTGGGAATACAGGGATAAAAAGTAGCCTATGCCACCAGGGGATAGTGTAGCTTCCCAACAGTGAAAGAATTTTTAAATCGGTCTAGCCGTTTCGGAGTCTATAAGGAACATACATGCATACTTTCTCTTTTATGTATATAGATTGGTACTCAGCTGCATTCAGACTGGAAGCCGACTCCAAAAGAGCTGGGCGACTGTGCAGATTGGTTCTTATTTTCTTCGATAATATTATTTATCACATAGGTGATATTAATTTTGCGACGTGACAAATGGGCAAATTGCTGCGTCTAGAGTGCTCACTTATCAGTCAATGATGTCGTTTGTCACGTATATAAACAAAATTAATTATTTTAGTAGTTTGCAGTCATCAGTCACGTGGTATAAAATTAAAATCCGTCCAAGAAGTTGGTGAAATCACTTTTACTTGGATGTAGCTCACGAATATAACTGGCGTTGAATGATTACTTCCCCCAATATCTGTATAAATTATAGTCTATGCTATGTGTTATTCTGTTGAGGTATGTTACTGTAAAGTTTCATCAAAACCTGTTTAGTATTTAGAGTGATCTTTCACAAACAAACCACCCACAAACTTTCACATTTATAATATTAGATATCAAGAAGTAGGATAAGGCTCAAATAAATGTAGAAGCAAATTACATGTAGGATTCTCAAAAACAAAGCATATTTTTTAATATTTTTTTTTTCCTTTTTCTTTCGTTTGACCACTATCTTTCCTGCTGGGTCTCCTTGCATTTATTTCAACTGTACCATTTTTAAGGCACTTTTCAATTGCCAAGGGGGGTCCATATCCAGTAAGGTACTGCAAGTTCCAACACGTATGTCTACAATTCTACGAAATGATGGGATTCTATTTTTAAAGGTAGGTCATCTTCATTCCAGAAACGCTCTAACTTCTAGTCCTCAAGTTTGCCACAACTGATTCTATCTATCTATATTTCTATACTAATATTATAAAGAGGTAAAGTTTGTGAGTTTGTGACGTTGTAAGGGGTAAAATCTCTGGATCTACTAAACCGATTTTGAAAATTCATTCACCAGTAGAAAGCTACATTATTCCTGAGTGTCATAGGCTGTAATATATTCTCAAAAAAATAGAGATCCTTATGAAAATAACAATAATATAACCCAAGGTAGCAAAATGTTGCCTATAAAATTCATTCTTTGGCGTGCGAGGCTATAATATATTCTCAAAAAAAATTGAGATCCTTATGAAAATTGCAATAATATAACCCAAGGTAGCAAAATATTGCCTATAAAATTCATTCTTTGCCGTGCGCTGGGAAAACTATTGATAATAGATAAAAAATAGTAGGTAGGTCGGGTAGGTAGGGCAGGCAGGGTAGGTAGGTAGCTAGTTGACGGGATCGAAGCCCCGGGGGTATAAATTTTCAAATTATGTATTAAATTTCAGTTACGGAAAAATTCTAGCCTTACATTTTTATGAGTAAAAATCTTTTTTAATCATCCAAGTCGTTTTGGAGGGGTATCCGAACGTGGCGAAAAAATATCGTGTTGTTAATTTTTTAAGTAAAACTATTAGTTACAAGAAAGCCACCATGTTTCACAAATAATGTTTTTTTTTTGTCATTCCTTCTAACCTAGCCGTTACTAAGGAGTATGCTTTAGAAAGTAACTGTTTTACGCCACTAAAGCGGTGGCCACAGGCTTCACCAGCTATCGGATTTTTGACAAACATGGCCCAAAGCCTTCAAAGCTATAAAAAAAAGACAACTACTTCTTCTTCGAGACAATGATCCCTTTTTCTTAATTTAAATTTTGTTCGACCAGTACTCAGAATGACAACTACTAATACAATATGCTTTCGACAGGAAATCGGTGGTCACTGTAAGCGAAATTTGATTAGAATGTTGAAGAACGTGTACGACAGAATATCTTTAACAAAGAGATGCAAGATTTTTATGAGTGGTCTCTCACTCGACACGGTACGATATGCCTAGAAACACAAGAGGCGCCAGACAAAGTGCCATTCGATGTCAGCGATGTCCATGTTCGAAATTCCAAAATTTAAACCCCTTTTCACACCGGTGGCTAATATATAGCCCTGTACGCCGGTATATGTGAAAGCTAACGTACTGGCATGACAGTAACGTACTGACATGGCTATACATTAGCCGCCGGGTACCCGGCACCGGCTACCCGGAAACCGGTACGTATGAAAAGGCACCTCGAGTTTGATCCCGAGACATTTAGACTGCGATTGTCAATCCTATAAATTTTTGACTTTTTTTTGTTAGAATGCCACAAAGAAATGGCGTCGGGCGCGGACATGGCACGGGCGGCTTTCTGTTCCATTCAAATGTCATACAAAATGCATGGAAATAAAGCGCAATATAGGAAACATGGTATGTCGTTGCTCGGAAATGGTTAAGACGCGACATTTCGGCGCCCGCGCCTGTTCAAATTGCGCTTTATTGCCATGCATTGTGTATGAAATTTGAATGGAATAGGAAGCCGTCCGTGACTTGTCCGCGTCCGACGCCATATCTATGTGGCCTGCGCCTAAGGGTTTGACCTGCGCTACCGAAACGTCACGTGGCTAATACCTCACATTTTGACGTTTTGGCAATGGATATCGCTGTTAGATTGTCAGTTTGTCTAGAGTATCTCTTTTGCCTGTTGTATCTTATAATAATCGCTTACTACTAGTTGGTAGGATCTATTCAGTAGTTAGGTAGGTAGATTGCCAGTACCAGTAGGTAGGATATATAATTATGTTAATTTTTCTAGGCTCCGGGCGAGCACGGCCTCTGTGATAGGTTTGAGTGACGCATTTTATCACGGTTTTTGCTCCCAAACTATGATAAAAATGTGAGATTCAAGCCTGTCACAGTAGGCCGTGCTCGCCCCGCATGTATACTCATAGGGAGGTAGTTCAGAAGTAAGTCTAATAGTATAGGTAAAAATGAATAAAATAGACACATGTAAACTTAAACATTTCGATAAGCACAGTTGCTGTTTTGTGTGTTGAGTAAAGAAATAGTTTTAGTACGTATATGTACCATTCTAAGTACATCGATTTTCAGAATCCATAGAGTTTTTGTCAGTATAGACAAAATGTTGTTCCAAGTTATTCGGTCAATATGTATACGTGTATTCAGTATGTGTGCATTTTTAGGGTTCCGTAGTCAACAAGTCGAAATCGTCGAATCCGACTCGGCTGGGCAGCGTTCGGGAAGTTGCGCGGTATCTTCACGTCCAACTTACAACAGTGTCTCAAGACGAAAGTCTATGACCAGTGTGTATTGCCAGTTATGACCTATGGCTCTGAGACGTGGTCGCTCACAACGGGCCTCATCAGAAAGCTTACAGTCACCCAGAAGGCAATGGAGAGGGCTATGCTCGGAGTTTCCTTACGTGATCGAATCAGAAATGTAGAGATCCGCAAGAGAACCAGGGTTACCGACATAGCCCGAAGAATTGCCAAACTTAAGTGGCAGTGGGCAGGGCACATTGCTCGCAGAACGGATGGCCGATGGGGCAGAAAGGTTCTGGAGTGGCGACCGCGAACCGGAAGACGTTGCGTTGGAAGGTCTCCCACCAGGTGGACCGATGACCTGGTGAAGGTTGCAGGGATCCGCTGGATGCGGGACGCACGGGACCGGTCAATGTGGCGACGCTTGGGGGAGGCCTATGTCCAGCAGTGGACGTCTTGCGGCTGATATGATGATGATGATGAGTCAACAAGGAACCCTTATAGTTTCGTCATGTGATCATGTCCGTCTATCCACCCGTTCGTCCACAGCTTAGCTCAGAGGCTCTTAGTACTAGAAAGCTATAATTTGGCATGGATATACGGGCTATAAATCACGCCGACAAAGTGGTAAAATAAAACCAATAAAAAAAGTCGCTGGAAAGGCCATTCAAAAATATTACGGGTCTGTGAAAACCATTTTTCGATTCAGGGATCCGTTTGCGTAATTACAAATTTTTATTAGACTCAAGTGTCCCAGCCCCCTCACAGCTAAATGGTTGCATTTGGATATGTCAAAAATTTACGTCAGTAGTATATAGGTAGCTAAGTAGGCTTTACAAGTTTACGAGTAATAGTCGACCAACTAACATACAGCTGGTTTTTCTAGACTGAGAATCCTTACTTTGCCGTAACACAGTCTTTGATTAGCGCGGAAGGTAAATAATTTTTATCTGTATACCGCCAATTGTTTATCTTTTCTTTATATGGTTCTAAAATCAGTAAAGTTTTTGTTTAGTTTTAAGTTCGAATAAAACCGCATCAATTTAGTGAAAAATGTTTATATATTTTTTTTTTTAGGAATTTATATTAGTTTTGTAAACTTATTACTAGTACCTATTTTGATTAATGATTAGTCTTGGGTGGTGGTGTACAATGTAACATTTACTTTTGGAAATAAATTCTATTCTATTCTAACTTATAAAATTTACGAGGAAAAGTAAACGTTTTTTATATTGATGTATGTATGGGGACAACAGTTTTCGAACGGCAAAGTTTATTTTGTCCCTTCGTAAGAGCAATGTTCGGTGCTTTCATTGTTAACGAACGTTAGTAATGTTACCTATTTATTTTGGTGAATGTAGCTGTTCATACGGAACCTTCTGTGCGCGAGTCAGACTCGCACTTGGCCGGTGTTTTAAAAAAATTATATGACTCATTCATTATAATAGTTTTACACCAACACGTGTAGAGAGTTAGCAATAAAATTGACAAACATTTAAAAAGATAAAAACAGTCATAAATTTAAAAAAATACAAAGGACAATAAGCAATAAAATTCACAAAATACTGATAAGAAATACCTACAAATTATACACAAACATTAAACATAAAAATCATAATAAATCAATTATTCTAAAGGAAAGAAAGAAAAATGTTAAATTTGTGACTCGAACACGAAAAACGAGACCAAAAAGACTCTTATCTAAGACTACATAATATTTATTTTCAAAAACATAACATGTTTTAAACTTTTCTCTTTGTTTTTATTATTTTATGTAGGTCTTTCGAAACGCTTACACCACACTCCAACATGTTTATATTTTACGACACGTGTGAAAGTAAAAATATTTATGAAGACTTTCATGTGACAACTTTCTCTTGTTTCACTTTTTACAGTTGGACATAAAAATATCATTGTATTATGGCGCTGTATACGCCCCAATGTTAACGCAGTACTGGCCGTGCGCCCGCTCGATCCCAAAATATCAATCAATATTGAACATCCTTTTAAACGGTTTTGTTTGCAAAATATTATTTGGTTCACATAATTATGCTATGTTAGTTAAGTAGAAAATCCAGCCATCAATTTTTCTGTGTAAAAATATTTTAAACATCCAAGTCGTTTTGCGAAAAAATATCGTGTTGTAAATTATATTTTAAAGCAAAACTATTAGTTACACGAAAAAACCTTGTGTTCAAAATTATATACATGAATCAATAATAAATATATTTATTTTTCAAACCTTTTAACCTAACCGTTACTAAGGAGTATGCTTTAGAAAGTTACCGTTTTACGGCACTAAAGGGTATGTAGGCCCTTAACCAAATTCACTGATCTCTCTTCTTCTTGGGCCATTATCGGAATTAATTTGGGGTCAGCCCTCCTAGTATTTCTGCGACACACACTACGGTTGTAGGTTGTCGCTTCTGTTGTGACTTGTGTTGTTCACTGTCATGTAATTTTTTATTGGTCATTGGTGGTCGTCGACGGCCTCTTTTTCCGTGCGACCGAATTTACTGATCTGTGCTGAAATAAACATAAACCTACATTCTATATATGAGAACAGTTTTTATTGATCTTATTTCAGGATCTTATTTTTTGGTCCAACTTTCTCTGTAAGAAAACTTGACGTATACATGATCTGGAGCAGCGAGCGTCCTATTACAGACGCTGGCCTATCATAGGACGTTGGTCCGTTGGGACTTTAGAAAACTATAGCTATTTTAAACCGACTTTCCGAAAAGGAGGAGGATCTATGTTCGACTATATGTTCGTTTTTTTATATTTCTTCAGCGATTTTTCCGTCAATTGTGGACCGATTTTGAAAATTCTTTTTTTGTTGAACTCTTCAATAAATGACGGCAATGTCTCGGGATTGCTGGAATCGCATGTCTGTTTATTGTTAATAGTATAGTATAAACTTTATACCATTTCATAACATTACACCAGTTATGTTCAAGTTCCATGACATTCGGGTAATTTATTCTGGCATTATAGGTACCTTAATATCTTTACCGTACGCAAAATACGCGCTTAGACGTGGAGTTGCGGACACCAGCCCGTCTTAACTTAACTTATAGGTACCTTACTTAAGAATTTGCCTATTAGGTACCACAGCTAAAAATTTAAAAACTTTTTTTTACAAACAAATACAACCGACTTCCAAATAAATACACTACAAAGTGAAAAATAACTTCTTTTTCGGAAGTCGGTGTCAAAAAACGAAGAAAAGAAAATAGTACTTCCGAAAAAGAAGTTATTTTACACTTTGTAGTGTTTTTATTGGGATGTCGTTTGTATATTTTAGTAAAAAGTTTATTTTGTACTATTAGTAATACAGACAGATAGTAGGAATGTGCCCACTGCTGGGATACAGGCCTATCTTTGTGAGACGAAAAAAAAAAGTAAGTATCGTCTTTTCGCACCGTACGGGTAAAATAAAATATTTAATAATTCAATCTGTTGACTTGGGGTTTCCCGAGGCTAGTGACGGGAGGAGCATTCACACCCATTCAATTCCACCATTCTCCCTAAACGAACCTTACAAACCATTCGATCCGGGATGGAAACGAATGATTGTGGCTTGTGAATAGCCATCCAACCCATCGAAGAACAGTTTGCCGAACAATTTGTGGTATTTTGAGATCAACTATAAGATAATTTATGAATGAGATTCTGGTTAAAATGTTACTAAATCACGCAGCATAAGGCTGTGTATAGCACTAGCTGACCCTCGGGGCTTCGCACCCGTCAACTGCCTGCCTACCCTACCTACCCTGCCTACCCAGGTTTCCCTGGCTACCCTGTCTACCCTGGCTGCCCTGGCTACCATGCCTACCCTACCTACTAATTTTTATCTATCATCAATAGTTTTCTCAGCGCACGCCAAATAATGTATTTTACAGGCAACATTTTGCTACCTTGGGTTACATTATTGCAATTTTCATAAGGATCTCTAATTTTTTTGAAAATATATTATAGCCTATGACACTCAGGAATAATGTAGCTTTCTACTGGTGAAAGAATTTTCAAAATCGGTTCAGTAGATCCAGAGATTACCCCTTACAACGTCACAAACTCACAAACTTTACCTCTTTATAATATTAGTATAGATTTAAATGTATGCCTATACATGCTCACTTTGACCGGTTTGTTTACTCGTATTAATAAATAACTTGATGGAGATCTTTTTGATCATATCTTATAAGACCCTCTCACTTGTCCGCGTGAAAGGAGAAAGTTGGAATTAAAATTCACTCGAATTCAATGTCATGCCAAATAACTTTTTCATTCACCTTTGACAACTTTTAGCATTCTATGTTGATAACTGCATGTGCCTCATTGATCTATAACTCCATTTGAAATAACATTGTTTCCAAATCTTTTTACAGACCGTTCAACCGATTTTGAGTTCTATCCTGTAAATATAAGGATGACATAAAAAGCAGAAACCTGTTACCAAAACCAACTGTTTACTACAGCTACCATTTGTCGTATCACCAACGCAATAGAAGTCAAAATCGGTTGAACGGGCTGTAAAATGGGCTAATTTAAACGTCTAATGTTATTGCAAATGGAGTATAGTGCAAATGGTCGCATGCGCTATCTGAGCATGAGGTCCTCAGTTTGATTCCTGGGTTGGGCAGCGTTTTTGGGTTTTCCATCTGGAATTTATTATTGCTCTTCAATACAGAAGTTTAAGAGTTTTTAATTTTAGCGGTTTTAGGGTTCCGTACCTCAAAAGGTAAAAGAAGGAAACTCTTATAAGATCACTCTCTTGTCCGTCTGTCACCACCGATTTTCGCAGGAACGGGTGGACCTAACAATTTGAAATGTATACCAGATACTGAGGTCTATAGTCCCTATTAGGTGTATAAAAATCAAGGTCCTGAGTCAACACGATAAAAAGATATGGGCAAATTCAGATTTTCGCGCAAACTTGTAAGTACAAAAATATACCTTTATTTTTCAACTTTTTTATTTTCCGGTATTTTCCCTTTACTTGTGCTGTAGCACCTTGCTCTTAACCAAAATTGTCAATTCTAGGTCAACCAGAAGCCACCTATAGGTTTTGGGTCGAAAATCTATATGGTAGATCCCGTTGACCTAGAATCAAGAAATTTGGCGAAAAGAAAGGCCACGTTAACATCACAAATAAAAGAAAAATTTCAAAAATAAAAAAGGTTATAATGAAAGGGTGACCCCATACATACATAGTTGACCATCCTGGGTACGGAACCCTTCGTGCGCGAGTCCGACTCGCATTCGGCCGGTTTTATTAGAAATAAGTGCATTTGACAAACAGCGAGCGATTAATGAACGATTGTGTGTAGGACCTACCTTACCATACATTACGACTTTTATGACATAAAGCGTTGGATCGCGCGATGATTGCTGATTGCTGTTTCTTACGAATCAAGTAATAGATCTTAACATTTCAGATCATACAGCTCAAACTTTAAAAATTCCCGTAAGAAATACTTGTACATTAGACAGTTGGACTATTAGATTACGTGACTACAGCCATGATAACCTTCTAAAATTTAAATCTTGTATAGCTGCATTATCATTTGGGGATGTTTATCATACAAGTGACCCCAATATGGCATACAACGACTTTATTGATTTGTTTAAACTGTTTTATGATTTATGTTTCCCCATGAAAAATGTAAAAATTAAGTCAAAGATTGTTCCTGATTGGATAACGCCTGGCATAAAACGTTGCAGTAAAGTCAAACGCCGTTGTTTATGGCAATTAAGAAGAAATCCTAATAACGATAACATAAATAAATATAGAAATTATTCACGGAAACTTAAAAAAATTATAAATTTAACTCAAAAAGCTAAAAATAACCATAAAATTTTAACATCCACAAATAAATCAAAGGACACGTGGAAAATCATAAAGGAGAATAAATATCGCTCACCCACTGAAAGCATTACTGAAATAAAGGAAAATGGTATTACATTAACAAGTCCCAGTAAAATTGCAAATGCATTCAACGAGTATTTTGTAAATCAACCACGAATACTTTCAAGCACCACAAGGTCTCAATATAACAAGTCCCCACACGTGGACCATCCCTTGTTTAGTCAGTCCATGTTTTTAGCCCCTACTACCCCATACGAAGTACATCGTATTATTCTAGACCTAAAAAATAAAACTAGCGTCGGGTCTGACGACATTTATACAAAGGTTTTAAAATTCGTGTCACAAATAATATCAGGTCATATTAGCCATATAATAAACTTATGTATTTCGTCTGGAATATTTCCTGAAAGATTAAAACAGACTATTATAAAACCGCTATTCAAAAAAGGAAATAAATCTCACATGCAGAATTATAGACCTATTGCGCTCATACCTGTTATATCAAAGATATTTGAAAAGGTAATTTACCGATCCTTACAGTCCTACCTAACTAAAAATAAAATTCTAGCAAAGGAGCAGAAAGGATTCAGACAAAACATGACAGTGAATGTAGCAATTTATGATTTACTTAATATAGTAGTGCCAGATATGGACAAAAGAACCAGAACCAGTGCAATATTTATGGATATGACGAAGGCGTTCGACCTAGTGGACCACGATATATTAATAAATAAGCTAAATATGTATGGAATAAGAGGAAATGTACTCTCGTTAATAAATTCCTACCTTTGTAATAGGAAACAATTCACAGAAATCAGACGAATTTGTAAAAAGACCAAGAAAGAAATTAAATATATATCTGAAGTATATACAAATTCTTATGGCGTGCCACAAGGCGGCGTGTTGGGCCCTCCGCTTTTCCTTGTGTATATAAATGACTTTCCTAGGCACGTGAATCATCCGATGATTCTTTTTGCTGATGACAGTACTTTAGTAGTAAGACAACTTGATGAGAATAACCGCGAGACAGAAATAAAAAATGCATTGAAACAATCGACTGAATGGCTGGACCAAAATAATCTTATCTTAAATTTAAGCAAAACTAAAATTATAAATTTCCGACAAGGAACTGCTTCTACTGCGTCTGATATAATTTTAAATAAGGAAAAAATTGAAGCAGTTTCAAGCACTAAATTTCTAGGCCTAACAATTGACTACAAATTGAATTGGAAAGAACATGCAGCTCTACTAATGGCACGACTTAGTAAATATTCATTTGTTTTATATAAACTTAGCAAAGTAGCTAATAGATCAGCAGTCGTTGCCGCCTATTTTGGTTATGTTGATTCCATACTTCGCTATGGTATAATTTTTTGGGGCAACTCCTGTGAAAAAACCTCTGTTTTCAGGGCACAAAAACGTTGTTTAAGGTCCATATGCAGTTTGAAATCGATAGATAGTTGTAAACCATATTATATTGAGCTCAAAATATTAACACTGCCATGTCTCTATATATATGAAACCGCAATTTTTGTAAAGAAAAATATTGAACTATTTCGCAAAAAAAAAGAACATCATCCTAAATTAACAAGACAAGTTTATCGTCATGAATTGTACTTAAGGCCTTCAAAAACCGCCCTCATGCACAATAGCATACTGTGCATGGCACCTAAAATCTATAACAAATTGCCTAATTCCGTTAAAGATTGTAATTTATTGCAGTTTAAACGAAAATTATATAATTTATTAATCCAAAAATGCTATTATTCAATTACTGAATTTCTTTATGACGGAAATATTTAATTGACAATTTGATTATTTGCTTATCTGACATTACTTTATATAGCTTCATGTACTTTGCATAATAATATAATATACTTCAGTAATAATGAACGAATTTTCTTAAAAAAGTGTAAGCCCTATGGGTAGTTTTTTGAGCACAATGTTTGTATTTTATAAGACCATGTAACCTCACCAAAAAACACACTTAATAAATGATTTGATTTGATTTGATTTGATTTGATTACGTATTAGCCAAGAGAATCAGGGTTACCGACATAGCCCGAAGAATTGCCAAACTTAAGTGGCAGTGGCCAGGGCACATTGCTCGCAGAACGGATGGCCGATGGGGCAGAAAGGTTCTGGAGTGGCGACCGCGAACCGGAAGACGTTGCACTGGAAGGTCTCCCACCAGGTGGACCGAAGACTTGGTGAAGGTTGCAGGGATCCGCTGGTTGCGAGATACACGGGTCCGGTCAAAGTGGCGACGCTTGGTGGAGGTCTATGTCCAGCACTGGACTTCTTTCGGCTGATATGACGCTGATGATGATGACGTATAAGCCTGCTAGTCAAAAATATTGTAGGTTACATCTTTCTACGTGTACACATAACATAACATCAAGCCTGTAGATATTCTCCGAAGGGCTAGGCAGGGGTGCACCTATAAGACACCCACATTTGCCAGTCATGAGCACGTGGCTTACTAATAACAGTCGCACCGGTTGATCATCAAGGTTAAGCAACGCTTGACGAGGTCGGTCCGTGGATGGGTGACCGTTTCAACATACCGAGTTTCCTCCGTGCCTCGGCAAGCACGTTAAGCCGTTGGTCCCGGCCATCATTTGAAGACCTTTGACAGTCGTTACGGGTAGTCAGAAGCTTGAGCTCTGACACCAGTCAGAGGGGTATCGTGTTCCAAGGGGTATCGTGTTACCCAGTTACTGGGTTGTGGAGGTCAGATAGGCAGTTGCTCCATGTAAAACACTGGTACTCAGCTGAATCAGGTAAGACTGGAAGCTGACCCCAATGTAGTTGAAAAAAAGGCTAGTTAGATTGATTGTAGTTTGTCTCATTAATCGCCCGATTCAGGACTTCTCTATTTTTCCGTATTATTAACCCTCTTTATTCTCTTGTTATAGGCAGCATGCTCGCTTTGCGTCGGTGTGGGCAGCTACAGCGACCCTGCGGACATTCAGGGGCTTGCGCATTTCGTCGAACACATGGTCTTCATGGGCAGCGAGAAATACCCCAAGGAGAATGAATTTGATGCTTTCATCAAGGTAAGAGCAATGTAGGTGATAAATGTGACAGCTTGTCATACAATATTGTCAATTTAACCTCCTGTTAACAACTAACTCTGAGTTAAGGCGTATATATTCCCAATGTTTACGCTGTACTGGCTGTGCGCCCGCTCGGAGACAGAATGTCAATATTGAACCTCTTTTTGGACAGTTTTGTTTGCAAAATATTCTTTGAATTACATATGCTATTTCATTTATGAAGAAAGCCATCAATTGTTCTGTGTAAAATTATTTTTAAACATTCATGTCGTTTTGGAGGAGTATCCAAAAGTAGCGAAAACAATATCTTGCTAATCATTTCTTTTTAAATATTGTTTCTCAAATAATGAACTTAAATCAGTAATAAATAAATTCTTTTTTTTTAACTTTTAACCTGGCCGTTACTAAGGAGTATGGTTTAGAAAGTAACCGTTTTATGGCACTAAAGTGGTGGCAGGCCCTTAAGTTTTTCGTGCAAATGGGTCTTATCAGTTACCTGTTATTCTATATGGGTGGATTGGTGAAGTTATAGTGTAGAAAACAATATCTACTATTTGTATACCAATACCAGTCGAAGAAGATCGCTGTTCACTCTTGCTGAAGTATTGATGGGCGTGGGAAGCGAAAGCAGATGATGGTAGAGACTCGATTTTCTGGGATTTTATTGGAAGTTGGATGGTTATCCCACCAACTTGACATCTGTAGGCCAAGTCTGTCTTAGTTAATGATTAGAATATTATAAAGAAGTTTCGTAATCTACTCGACTTGACGTGGAGGTCAAGTGTTGACGTCTAGACAGACGGACTGTATTTCAACTGCACTCCGACTTTGAATGCAGTTAGTAGTTTGACTGCATAAAAACTGCAAAATAACCGTGCAGTCCGATTGCAGTCGGTGTGCAGTTGGCGTTCCAACGACAACTTGCGCCAAAGACTTAACTCGAGAGATCATTGCTAACACGAGATTTGACGGGGTATTGAGTTAAGAATTGATACAGATTCAGTATCTAGATTAGCCTATTGATAATAAGGATGAAATAAATATTCAAAAAATGGCATATTTTTTATATCAGCCATAAGAAGTTTAAACTGTACTTGAGTTTGTATAATAACTTTACAAAGCTGCGTATATCTCGGCAACTAAATGCCAGCTTGACCCTTTTTAACCGACGAAAAAAAAGGAGGAGGTTCCCAATTCGATACGCATATTTTTATTTTAATGTATGACCACGCATAACTTTTTATAGAGTGGTCCGATTTCAAAAAATATTTTTATTGGCAAGAGTATACCTCAAATTTAGTCCCATTTAAATTAAAAAAATAAGAACCACCCCTTAAGTTTGAGGGTCACCTCCAGGCACAGATTACCTCCCAATAGATACCGCATGCCTACTGTTTTGTTTGATTCCGAGATCACCAAACATGGCGGAAGGCACGGGTTGCGCGGGGGTGACAAGTGCGCTGGGATTGGCTATTCAAGGTCACGGTACCTGTCGTAGTGACGGGACATGCGCATTAAATGTCGATAAAAATATCGATATTTTTCAAACAGAATGGTATTTTATGTAAAATGTATTAGCCGGCGATTTTATAATTACATTAATAATGATAAAGAAAAACATCGATCGAGAAAAGATTTTGATTATGGCCAAAAGTGATTTAATTTAATTGTAATCTTATGTAAACAGGGCCACACTGAGCTCTTGTTATGAGTAGAGCACAATTAGTTCAAAGTAAAAATAAAGTAATTTGTTAATTTTTAAATAATCAATTTTAACAAAATTATTTTATTCTCCTATATACCTAATTAAACATCGATCATCGATACTTTTCGATAAGCAAAAAACTTATTTGTCTCAACATTTTTACTTCTGTGGGAAAAAGATAGCAATATAATAATACCTTATGAGTAAAAGGGACTTTCACAAAAGACATCAACGAGCGCTACTGTAAAGTGTGCAATTTTGATTTGATAACCATTAAAACTTGACCTTTTTTAGATTGCTCAATATTTATTACTTTGCCTATTGGTGGAATATTAACCAATCTTTTTTTGAACTTGAAGGGCTGGTTAATTTTTCACACCATTTTACTGCACAGTTCGTCATTTTTTTTTAAGACAAAACGTTGATTACTATTTTTTAAACAGAATTAAAACTATAAATCGCTTGCGCCCCTACAGCTCTAATGTCTGGTCGACACTAAAGAGATCATTCCGTGCACTGAGTTATATCAGCCTAAATAGGCTGATGTGTGGTGCGCGTAAGTTGCCTTCTATGCGGAATCTATTGGGAGGTAATCTGTGCCTCCAGGCCAAGACGCCGTAAGCGGCTCTCCACTTGTGAGGCCGCAGCAACGCTGCCTCCCTGTACGAGCTCCCCCGGGCGGTGACTAGCGTAACGTCAGCGTAACACGTCAGGTCTACGCCCGGTTAGAGTTAGCCCCTAAGCATACAGTCGTACCCGATGTTCCATAGGGGCGGTCCCAAGACCGAACCCTGTGGAACACCGCACGACATGCGGTGCAAGTTACCGACCTATCCGGTCCCACATAGGTGATACACCTCTCCGCCAAATAAGCCCCGATGATGCGGCGGAGGTAGGGAGGCATTGGATGATACCGCAGTGCCTCCGGAACACAACTCCAGGGCAGGGTGTTGAAGGCGTTGTAAATGGCCAAGGACACCGCCAACATCATCCCACCCCTGGGCACCGCTTCCTCCGCCAGGACTCTCACCTGCGATATCGTGTGGGAATTGGCGCAAGCTGGCCTAAGAAGTATAACTTTTCTGAAAGCGGTGAAAGCATAGAATTTGGAGAGAATGCTAATGAGTTTTATGGTGGAGATTTTTTTACATAAAAGCATGTTGTTTTCACCTGAAGTTATGATAAAAATGTAACATGTTAAACCGGTATAGCTTTGTAAGTGGACGTTGTTTGTGTAATAAATAATAATTGTTGTGTCGCTGCAAATATTTGACGCCAGTGAACGCAAATTCGAAAGTAAACAATCCTGACTTTCTAGTTATGTGATGTTTGACATAAATAAGCGTAACATTACGTCTTAATTCTTGAAGGTCTTACAGTTAGGCAGAGGACTCCCCCATAATTTCTATTTTACCCGATTACCGAAGGAGGGCTATGTGTTTATCAGTCTATGTGTGTATGTTTGTTCCTATGAGGCGTTCTAGAGACCTTACGTGTTGGCCAATTTTGATGATTCTTACGTTAATCGATTTGTGAGTGTCACTGCCTACATTAAAATTGAAAATAGAAATATTGGCGCCATATTGTGAGAGTCTATTTTTTTTTCCTAGCATAGGTACCCATCGTGTATCGGGGTATCAAAATAAATGGTATTAAGAGGTAATTTCAAAAATATATAACACTTACATATTTAAATGTACCTAATTCGAAAATAAATATGTTAACTAAAAAGTATATAAATAAAAAAACCCGACTGCTTAAGAAGCGAACTAAAAAGACGTAAACAAGAAGAAAATCATGCTGTTTATTCGGAGGATACATCTGGTTTTGGTCAATCAGCTCGCGAATATGTATCCTCCGACTGCACAGCCATTTTAAATAAGATTAGATTTTTTTTCAAAACTTTTTACAGTCCATTCAACCGAATTTGAGTTCTATCCCGTAAATATAAGGATAGCATAAAAAGCATAAACCTGTTACTAAAACTGTTTACTTACAGCTGCCATTTGTCATATCACCAACGCAATAGAAGTCAAAATCGGTTAAACGGGCTGTAAAATTGAATTATTTAAATGTCTAATTTTATCTCAAATGGAGTATACGCCTTTTTAGTTCGCTTCTTAAGCAGTCGGGTTATTAGATTTTTATAATATATTTTTTCCCAATCTTTTGCTATCTCCGGCTGATCGTCCGTAAACGTGTCAGACGCCCGAATCCAAAAACGTACCGTATTCATTACTCGTATACCAAATGTATTTTTTTATTATTATTCATACGCTTGCATTTAACCACCTGATGGTAAGCGATGATCTGGTCGACAGTGAAGCACGCTTGCCTAGAAGTAACCAATTCACTCTTGACTTAAAGACCCCCCCGTTTTTTAACTATCAGGAACACAGACTTCACAAGGACTTCCTCTCTTTAGCCTAAACCCTATTAATACTAGGCAAATCTAGGTACTGGTTTTCGGTACGTTACTGGGTTCGGCTTTAAGTCACCATGCCAGTGCTTTTTGCCAACCTTACAATCTTTAAATATTATATATCTTGTCTAGAAAAAAGGCGGTTCAGACAACGCGTCGACGGACTGCGAGGTGACAACGTTCTACTTCGAGATCCAGGAGAAGTACCTGCCCAAGGCCATGGATATGTTCAGCCAGTTCTTCGTCAGCCCGCTCATGAACAAGGAGGCGATGCAAAGGGAACGAGAGGCTATTGAGTCAGGTCAGTTGAAATTGCTTGATCTAATACCATATTAATTGTTCTCTTGACCGAATTTCTGTCACGGTGGAGACAAAATATAGTCATCGGAGTAGGCGATACTGTAGTGTACGAGTGTGTACGCAAATACACTCTGTGCCCTGAGTTTCATTGTCTGATGTGTCGACAATTCGACCCGGAAAGCGGACCCAGTACCTGGTGCTCAGCAGCTTGCGAACTCTAGACCAACGGGGCAGATCATCATGATCATCATTTCAGCCAAAAGACGTCTACTGCTGGAAATATGCCTCCCCCAAGCATCGCCATACTGATCGGTCTTGTTCGTCTCGCATCCACCGGACTCCCACGCCCTTGACCAGGTCGTCGCTCCACTTAGTGGAAGGCCACTCCAGAACTTTTCGGACCCAACAGCCATCCGTTCTGCGTGCAATGTGCCCTACCAACTGCCTCTTAAGTTTGATGATGTCTTCATTTCTAAATCGATCACGCAAGGAAACTCCGAGCATAGCTCTCTCCATTGCCCCTTGGGTAACTTTAAGCATTCTGATGAGGCCCAATGTGAGCAACCACGTTTCGGTTCCATACGTCATCACTACGGGCAGTTATGATTTACAAATTATAGTTAAATGAATTGTAACCCAAACACATACATACAACATACGAAGAAAGCCTCAACATCTTGCAAATCATAATACATCTCCACCAATTCTTTCCATCCGTTCGCGTGCGGCTGGCCAGGACGTGGCTGGAGGTGGATCACTGTGTTGCCCAATTTCTCACAGGCCATGGTAACTTTAAAAGTAAATTATTTTCCTTCAAGCTCGTTGGCTCGCCTTTATGTCAGTGTTCTACATCTGACTTCGAATATGTACAATCTGCACATCATATCTTATGGGAATGTATTCTTTGGCAGAATGAACGCAATATTATGTTGAATAATGTACAGGCTGCATCAGGAGTTGTTTACTATACGGACCTTGTGGAAACTAGAACAAATTTCAGTGCGTTCAAGCGTTTTTGCCATACCTATTATTGAAATCAAATATAACAGCTCACAAATGTTAATGCACTTTTTTAACCCTGGTGCTAGGCAACTGGGCTTATCCCAGTTGTAAACGACCCTTTGTGCCTTTTGGCCTTGTTTTGTTCTGTCTCCTGCTTGATATGGAGGGAAGTGGAAATATGTATTTTTTCCTACTCCTCCATTATTCTATTCTGATTAATTTCGTTGCGGGATCCAAGACAGTTAAATTCATTTGCCGAGATTTCGTCGTGCTTCATTGCCTCGGCGCTTTTCTGGTGGTCGCCACTGTTGATTCTGGCTTTCAGGAGTTGCAGTGGTTTGGGGGGTCATTCCCAAAGTACTCCATTCTTTTGTTCTAAAAAGATAAGAATCGCATACATTAATTCCCAAGTTACACCAAGGAATTATTATTATTTTAAAATACTTATTATTCTGCTCCATAGGTATCTGGAATTATTCTCAAAATACTCCACCGATTATTCGTTAGCAATTCTCAAACTGCATAATTACCATCTACATAATTACCAATAAAATACATATATTTCATAACAGTTAATCACAAAATTCTTAAAATATAGATTAAAGTTTAGCATTTTGTTACAACGTCTATGCATATTTAATATTGTAGGCTTTTTACCATAATCCCTAGTTCTCAAACAATTTGAAACAGGGACTGAAAGCGGTTACGGTTAAAGGTTAAGATACCTCAAAAAAATATCGGTACCGCTTTAAAATAAAGGTAGAGCTATACCGATACCTTTATAAATAAAGCTTGGGCTAAATAACGGTTTAACCTTAAAACAATTTCGGTACCGAAAAATATGCGAGGGGCGCGGCGCGGGTGCGCGGGGATGTCGAACACGTTAGAACTGTGTACAATTTGTTTGCTGAACCTACTCTTTTACTCAACTCTATGTTCGTTGCCGACTGTGTGCCGCGCAATACGTTTTTATTTTGTCGATCTGTTACAACCCTTATTACAAGGCAATAAAGCCGACTTTTGCATTCTCTAGTTAAAGTCTCAGATTTCATTGCAAAGCCAATGCTGAATTGCAGTTATCGCACATTAGCGGAATTTTAATATTAATTTAGTTAGTTAGATTCTGGAAGCCGTCGCGTAAACCCAAATTCGTTAGACTTATCTCGAGAGATACAAGAGATTATAGAAAGCCGTTATTTCGGTTGGTGTATTTTCGTGTACTATTAAATAGAACTTTAATCAAAAGTGTAATTGTTGGTTTTTGTGAATAAATAAGTGGTTTGGTAGAAAATAGTATTTTTTTTAAAAGATCTACGCGGGGTCGGCCGTGTAACAGATCGCTGATACTCTGATAGTTCATCAACTTAAATCAGCGTCAGACTGGGACCCCAAAAACTACCGGGACTTTTTTTAAACTGCGCTCTCTGCGAGTGTGGTCCGCCACACTAGGCAAAGGCAAAAAATAAGATTAATAATTATCGGAGGCTATGTTTGAGTTAAATTAAATTATTGTTTAATTATGTTTACTGACATGAAATCAATCAATCTGTCTAGCCTAGAGTATGAAAAATGTGCTGAACAATAAGCTCCTGGCATACCTAGAAGACAACGACATCCTCAGTGACAACCAATACGGCTTCCGCCGAAATCGGTCAACTGGGGATCTTCTAGCGTATTTCAGGCCATCGAGAGGCACGGGGATGCGCTTGCTGTCTTCCTTGACATCTCGAAGGCTTTCGACAGGGTCTGAAATGAGAGCCTTATTGGTAAACTTCCTTCCTTCGGTCTGCCTAGTGGTCTGTGTGACTGGATTGCTGACTTCCTGAGGCATCGGTCCATCCGAGTGGTTATCGATAGCTACTCGTCCGGTCAGTTAGGTATTAACGCAGGAGTCCCTCAGGAGTTGCTGAGAGATACGTGTCCGGCGCACGGGCTACTGGGGAGGCCATGGTTGAGCGCTTGAACCTGTCTTTGGAGGCAGTCTCCGAATGGGGCGATGCCAAACCAGACAGTTTCAATGCTGATTGGACTCAGGCGTGTCTTTTTGCCGCAAAAAAGAGCCTATTCCATCCGAATCCATCTTTCCGTGGTGTAACCATGCCGATAACGGACCATCTCAACTTTCTTGGTGTTACGTTAACATCAACCCTCAATTTTGGTCCATTCATTGAGGCAAAGGCTCAGTTGGCTCCAAAAAAGTTGGGGATCCTTGTATAGGTGAGACGGTACTTCACGCCTGAACAGCGGCTCAATTTTTATAAAACGCAAGTTCGGTCATGCATGGAGTACTGCTCTCACCTCTGGGACGGATCTGCCAAATATCAACTTGATGCACTTGAGTCGATTGACAAACGGGCCAAGAGGCTTATCGGCAACGATGCACTGGTCGCCTCAAAGCTCCAGAGGATTGAACATCGACGCCGAATGGCCAGTCTGTCGGTTTTATAGCGGTTACATTTCGGGGAGTGTGCGATGCAACTGTACAATTTGATTCCGCCTGGCCCTCCATCATCGGACAACAAGACGTACGGCAATGCGCCACCGGTACATGGTGGACATCCCACCATTCCCACCCATACGTATAAAGCGTTTTGCGAATACTTTCATTATGCGCACAGCTAAGAAGTGGAATTCCCTGCCGGAGTCTTTGTTTCCTGATAGCTACAACCTTGGGGTCTTTAATTTAATTTTAGGCAAGCGTTTTTCACCGTCGACCACATCATAGCTTGCCATCAGGCGATATGAAAAAAGCCTTGTTCCCAACTAAATAGAAAGAAAGAAGAGGTTGGGCTCCTCTTTCAGTGTAACTGGATACAGCTGAGTACCAGTATTTTACATGAAAGGACTGCCTATCTTACATCCATAACCCAGTAACTGGGTAATACGATACCCCTATATCAAGACTGGTCACCATCTGACCACCGATCTGATCTGTCCGCTGAATGTGAGACGCACGGAACCGGTCAATGTGGCTGAAACGCTTGGGGGAAGCCTATGTAGTGGACGTCTTGCGGCTGAAATCAGTGGCGTGCCTAGGGTTTCAAAATAAGGCAAGCCCACTAAAATTTAAAAAGATTTCAAAAAAAAAAAAAAAAAAAAAAAAAAAAAAAAAAAAAAAAAAAAAAAAAAATCTTTTCGTCTGTGTATGTAGGTACCTACATATGTATCATCGCAATTTTCTCATAAACTACTGGGTCAGGGTGGACTGTATGTATGTTGAATTGTTGATTGATGAGTAAAACTTCGGGCTTCTTGTTTCTTAATTTATTCCCAGGAGTGGCTTGCTGCTGATGGTTGAGTGACGAAATGTTGAATGACAAATTTGCAGCAAGCCACCCATTATTTATACAATTTAGCTCTACGCCATCGTGCGGTGAATGAGGTAACCAAAGCACACTGAAGGCATGCTAGTGCTAGATTGAATATAATAAACATATCAGCAATTGCATACCTCCGGTGGCTTTTAAAAAAGCCGTTTGGTTTGCTTCATTGCTTGAGGGAACAAAGTAATGGTAAGTAGTTGCTTGCTTCGTAACAGGACTAACAGGTTACAGACGAAAAAAAAAACAAAACCGAAAGTTAAAAAATAGCTAGATAGAATGTAAAAAGGAATTTAAATAAATTATTTATATTCTAATTGGAATCGTCTATCTTTCTTAAGAAATGATTTAATTACATCAGAGTAAAATGTTGGTGATCGTTTTAATTCTACCAACAACTGTTTTTCAATAGCTATCATTGATAATTCGGAAAGACGCTCTTGACCTTGTGTATTTCTCAGATAGGTATGGATACGTTTAAGAGACGAAAAAGCACGTTCCGCGGAAGAACTGGTAGCCGGAATAGTTACAACAAGATACGCTAACTTTAACAGCTCGGGAAAGGCATCTTCGAGGTTATTCATTCTCATGAATGAAATCAATTAATTCGAAAACATTACGATCTTTCAGATCAGGACTAGAATACAAGCAAATCAATTGGCTTTTTAATGTTTGTTTGTCGAAATAGTTTGCATAAATGTCAAATAATGAATCTAATTCCTCTGTAGGAAAATGTGAGTGATAATTGTCAAATTTTTTGTTGTTGAGCAGTTGGAAAAACTTTAATTTATAAATTTCAGAATATCGGTCAGTAATTTCGGTATTAATGTTATCAATTACTTCTACAAAAAGTCGTCTGTATTCCGTTTTTGCACAGCGTACGTTGCGTCTCAAACGAGGAGCCGAGTTATTTTGCAAAGTATTCTCATAAATTTGATCAAATTCGGATTGAAATTCAGCACGTAACCATGCCTGAAAATCCTTTATTTTATTAATACAATAACCGACATCAACTTGTGATTTTTGTAGAATATTGTACAAGCAGTCAGTTTTTTCAAATATCCGATGAAAAATAAAAAGAAAAAAATTGAAATTAAAAGATCGCAAAGTGTTTTCAAAATTCTCCGCAGCTAAAATCGTATCCCCGTCCCAGTTCTGTGGATTGTCGCACAGATCAGAAAACAACTCAATAAGTTTAATTTTTTGTTCAAAAACCGTGTTTACAACTCGCGACATGTATGTCCAACGAGTTGCGGGAGCATTAGGCAATTTTTTGCTGCAATGAGTATCGTAAAAAGCAGCTCGTTTTGTACTATTACTAAAAAAATTACACAAAGCCTGAAGGGCTGAAAAAAATAAACTAACCTCCTGAATTCTATTGCATGATTTAGACAACACTAAGGCCAAAATATGTGCATTACACCAAATGTAAATTGCTTGTGGACAAACATCTTTAACTTTTTGTTGCACTCCATTTCTTACACCAGACATTACACTAGCACCGTCATAGCTTTGCGCTACTAATTTAGCGATGCAATCATGTCTATTCAATAATTCTAAAATAATATTAGAGAGTGAGTCTGCTGTGCGACTTTCCGAAACATTAAGAAAGCCCAAAAAACGGTCATGAATTTCATTTTTATAATAATATCTCAGAATCAAGCACAGTTGTTCTCTATGACTAACATCGGGGGTTTCGTCAATAATAATTGAAACAAATTTTGTATGCCTAACTTCGTAATCGATGCAAGTTTGCATCACATCGGCTACGGAATGAATAATATCGTTTTGAATTTTGTTAGATAAATAACTCGGCCCCGGTTTGTCAGTTTCCTGATGCTGCATATGCTTTTCTAAAACGACATCGTATTTTGAAATTAACGAGACCAGTTCTAAAAAATTGCCTTTATTTAATGAAGTTTTGGACTCATCATGACCTCTTAAAGGAAGTTCTTGTTGTGCTAAATGACAAACAATATCGACTAATCTTTGAAATACACTACGGTTGTTATCAACGCGCGTGTTATATTTTGAAATTTCCTCAGATATCTGGCGTGATATAGATGTCTCAATTCGTTGTTTACCAAAATTTCCGAAAGAAACCATTGCACACAGGTGTTTATGGGAATTTGCGTGCCTTTTAATGGCGCCAGATATGTTATTTAAATCATTATAACCAGATGTATTCCAAACGGAATCTTCATTCGAAAAAAATATGCAGCACCAGCAATACAACTTATTAGTGTGCGAACAGCCAACAATCCAACTAGTTTTATACACTGATCTATTAAATTTTCGTTTATGCGATTTACTAGTCTGAGAAATAGACAGATTAGGCGTCGGTTTTAATGAAGAAATTAACTGTTTTTTCTGAGCAAAGTTTAAAGATTTTACCTTATCTTCGCCAATCAAAACTTGAACGCATTTTAAATCCTCACAAGGTACAATTACCTCCATTGTTGTAGGTAAGTCACCAAAACAATTGTATCACCGAGAAAATCTAAGAAAACACAAAAAACTCTAACTTTTCCCACTCAAGCAAATGAAACTGACAATGACAATGGCACAGACTACTAAGACAGTGTTACCTGTGTTGTTGTGTTATAAACAAAAATATTCCCCAATTTTTCCGAATTTCCCTAAAAATCCCTAAATAGAATTTTATATGTGTTATACCTACATACTTATTTAGTACCTAAATTATTTCGTAGGTAAATATAACGTTACATATTAAGTTGATAAAAAAAAATGAAAAATACAACTATGCAAACTTGTTAATTATTTCTAGAACCACATCATCATCCTGTTGCTCCTTTCATTTGACGTCTCATTTTTGAAGTCATACGATGAAGTTCTTGATCGTGTCCACAGTATGATTAAGTTTTACTCACGATCCATAATCCCGATTTATAAGGAAAATCGTACCATCATGATACTATGTACCTTTTTAGGGGATATGAATTACATATCGTGCGTTCCTTTCTACGCACAAAACAGAAAACACACGCTTTGTTTTCGATTTGGTAAGTTTTGTTCGAAATCCCTAAAAAAATCCCCAAAATATTCCAGTCCCCAAAAATTTCCCTTTTAACACTTCTAGTCCCTAAATTTAGGGACAAAATCCCTAAGTTGGTAACCGTGTACTAAGAGATATGAACTGAAGTGAGTTGCACTCGGGTCATTGCAGTGTTGTCATTTGGCAAAAATAAGTCGCCAGTTATATGAAAAATCTAGCTAGATGTCGCAAATTTTTTATTTTTAAGATATTGCTTGAATATTTATATTCGTTATTTTCAAAAGTCGCTGGTTTTTATTTTTGCTAAATCTTAAAAAAGTCACCAAACTCGTTAAAAATCTCCAAGATCTCACAACGTCGCTAAAACGGCAACACTGCAGAGTTGGCAAGGTGACAAGGTCACGGATACGCGTACAACTTCACATGCAAAGCCCTGCTTAAATCTTCAAACTGAACGTCTACAAAGACGCACAAGTTTCTAACTCGTTATACGACACATCGCTATAAGTGCGAAAGAGACAGATATAGTATTTGAAAGCCCGGTAAAAGCCGGTGCGTGTAAGCGAGATAGCTATATGTAGATGCTACAACTGCAAATGCGAAACTCTGCGCGCGACCAATCGCTATGTGAAGTAGTGTGGCATAGGTAGATACTTTGTGTTATTTTGATAAGAATTAAGCGCGCGAACTTTTAAATAGTTCAGGTTTGATATTGATTCTCTATCGAGCATTTTAGTAAGGCAAGCCAGGCTTTTGGGCTTCTATGAAGCTACCGCCACTGGCTGAAATGATGATGATGACGATGACTATCTTGCATACGAATTGATCCTTAGTGTGGACCCACCCGCCGGCGTTAATATCGTTATTTACGCAGACAACACCCTGGTGTTAGCCGGCGGGGACACCTTCGACGAGACCATCCAGTTTTCCGAGCTCGGGGTGGCAACAGTCGTGGCGTCGATCTGCGAGCTGGGTTTGTAGATAGCGCCTCATAAAACTGAGGCTATGTTTCCATAAACTGGAGAGGGGCAGATAGCCGCCCAGCTTGTCAGTGACAGTTGGAGATGCGCAAGCCCAGGTGGGTTGATACATTAACTGTCTTGGCCTAACCCTGGATGGTTGGTGGGGCTTTTAAGAGCATTTCGGGCGCCTGCAAGTCCCTCGCGTTGAAAAGGCAGTGGGTGCTATGCATACGCGACACTACTATTCAACTTCGCGGGACCATGAGAAGAAGTTCGCCACCTCTACGCAGTGTCGTGCGATCGATGGCCCTTAATGGGACGCCTGTTTGGTCAAGCAGACTATCAGGTGACCGACGCTGCAGGACTAAATAGTCTGCAGCGGAAAATGGTCATTCGTATCGCATGAAATTACGGAACGATATCTTTTGAGGCGGCAACACTCCTGGCACGCTTTCCTCTGCTAGATATTCTGGTGGATATGGAAGCGAGGGTTTACAACCGAATTTGCGGCATCCGCCAGAATGGTGATAGCGCGCCAGCAATCGCTGTATTTAGGCAGAGACGACAGGGACGGCGACACGCGCTGCTCGAGCGTTGGCGCGAGTGGCTACAGCAGCCGCAATTTTTACACAAGCACGTTGTCGAAGCTGTCCTGCCGCACTTTGAAGCATGGCTGAAAAGAGAGGGACGCATCTCCTACAGGCTCAGCCAAGTACTGCCCGCCACGGTTGCTTCGGTGAGTATCTGAATAGGATTGGGCGAGACACCACGCCAAATTGCCACCACTGTGGAGGCGACCTTGACTCTGCACAGCACAAGCCCTAGGAGTGCCCAGTGGGCCTCTGAGCGGCAGTTCTTAGTCGCCAGGATCGGGCGAGACCTGTCTTTTCTAGCAGTGTTATGGGATAAGCTGGCAGAGATAGAAAACTGAAGGAAAATGGCCTCCTTCGATGAGACCGTGATGGTCCAGAAGGCCGCCGAGCAGGGTCGTGATAGGGCCGATCCCACTCGGAAAAGAAGGACGGAAAGCCAATCGCCCCGATGCCTAAAACGTTGAAACCCTCCCTGCATTATAAGCAGGCGGGATTCCGGGGTCATGGGCGCTCAGACTGGAGACTTTGTCCACCCTCCAAGTGAATCCAGGAAAGACAGCGAGGCTCAGGGGAGACGCTCTTTTAGTCTCCCCACGGATGTGTGCCGGGGTAGTTTTAGTGAGTTAAAAAGACCACACTCCCTAGTCTTTTTCTCAAAAGTCTTGGCGCCTTTTGAAGGTTAACAAAAAAGGGCAGACGGCGTCCACAAATATCCACCATCGCGATTGGTCTTGAGTTTCACGCTTATTTATTATTTATTCTACACTAAAAATCCTCATTACATACATGTGATAATAAAGTACATGTACAAAGGCTACCTCCCCGCGCTTCACCTCGCTCCACGTCATTCCGATGCTCGTCGCTTCTGCCAACATGGTGCGACGCCAGGTTTGATGGGGACGGCCAAGCTTTCTTTTCCCTTGGGGATTCCAGTCCAAAGTTTGTTTTGGTATGTGATCGAGACCCCTTTGGAGCTTGTGGCCAATCTATCTCCACTTGCAACGCTTGATCTAGTGGTCGATCGGGCTCTCGTGGCATTTCTCCAAAATCTCTACGTTGGAGATAGTCACGGGCCAGTAAATACCGAGAATGCGACCATGCGACGAAGACAGTGGTTGAAAAACGAAAACTTTGAATTGGCGTTAGATGTTTTGTTTTGTATCCTTTGTGACCTTCCACGTTTCGCACCCATAGTGCAGCACTCAACCGGTTGCGCACCTAGCTGGGCCTAGCTTGGCGTGTCCACCTACTAAGCCCAAAATTAAAGATGTAAAAATTAAGGGAAATGAAGCTGGAGTCCAGCTCCGGGGCGCTCCGCGGGCCTGTCATGCATGTTGTGACCTTCGTAAGATAAATGTACCTACCCACATTATATACCTACCTACTAAACCACTTGCCACGCCAACGTTCGCAAATTGCCAGTAGGTAAGCTTGCTTATGGGTCCTCTTAGTTAGGTACCTAGTCGAAATCAACTACCTACCGACGTGGTTATAGAGTATGGATAAAAATACACATGCCTGTATCTGGCATAAATATGTGCAAGTAGTTTGCATATATGCCAATATGACATTAACCAATCAGAAGTTACTATGGCACATTGGCATGCAAGCTACTAGCACACTTTTATACAAGTTACAGGCATGTAACTGTCATGTATGCCAATATTTTAATGTTGCTAAATTAACCTATTAGAGGGACGTAGGTAGTGTAGGTACCTAACTAATATGCATTTTCGAAAATAGCATAGAAACGAATCGAAAGAAAGCAGAGAAACGTAAGAAAACCTTAGGTAGGCACTCGGCTTAGTCCGGTCACAGTCGTGTCCTTCCGATCGGAAATAAAAACCAATACCGACTGAGTTATAATAACACGACAGGTCGACAGACAGAGTGGCGAGGCTGTGCGTCAAAGTAAACCCCTATTTATTAAGGTTTAGGTACCACTACCAAAATATTTATAAAAGGTTATAGTACTTCTACCGAAATATACCGGTATGCATTTCAAACCTCAAAATGCCGCTACTGAAAAAAATAACGATATCAAAATATTTCGGTAACCCTTATTTAACGGTATGACGTCATAACGAAATTTTAAGGTACCTTAATTTTTGGGTAATTCAGTCCCTGATTTGAAATGATTTCAAATGATTATATTGGCCGAATTTTCAAATATTTTATGTTAGGCTATTGCTAATCATTTTAGATATTTTATTATTTGTTTAACAAATAGATAGTGGTCAAGCGCAAGCCTATATAAGATAAAAAAAAAAAAAAAACATGTTTTTTTGACTTCTGAATCCAGAGCCCCCACTTTATTAATTTTATCAGTAGATTTTTGAATAATTTTAATTGTTGACTTAAAAAAAAATAAGTTTCAGAATGTCTTATTTAATAAACATATTTATAGGTACTTAAAAATATATTTGCAAAACGTTTGAGCCTAACTGTACGTCAGCTACCCTTTTATAGTAATACGGTACGGTATATATTTGAATTAGCTTTTTGATTAAAATGGGGTGGAGTACCTTGATAACATTTTAATATTATCATGAAGTAGAATTAAACCTAATTAAAAATATTATATTTCTCACGGAGTAGTTTGACAACTCTTTTTGGAGAACTTTGGGAATATCCAAAAAAAAATACTTAATACGGAAAATGGTTACCCTAGCTTTCCAATGCAAAAAAGCCACAGCTGTACTGGTTCCATCATACACACACAGAAATAACCTGATACTTAACATAAATAATACATAACTATTAGGTAATCTACAACTACCGTCAGTCACTGGACTGACCACAACAATGTGCAATAATGATGAGTTATAGCATCATTTGCGCGTCGCGTCAACATTTCACGTTGCGGTGTTATGAACAGCATAAAAACGACATTATACGTTCCTACTTGCGTTTTCCGTGTCGTCATCGCTGTCCTATCCTTTACCATTCCCGTGCATTTTTTCGGGGATAAAAGTATGTATATAGAACTCTGTAAGAATAGATTTTGATCGCTGAAATAATTTTATTAATTTGATCAGATCCAGAGATTTCTTCCTACATACAAACTCACGAACTACGCCATTTTTTTCCACGCTTTTTACCCGACTGCCGATGGAGGGTAATGTGTTTATCAGTCAATGTATGTATGTTTGTTCCTATGTGGCGTTCTAGAGACAAAACGCGTGGGCCGATTTTGATGATTATTAACGTCAATCGATTCGTCTTAACCCAGCGAGTGTCACTGGCTACATAAAAATTGGAAAATAAAAAAATGGCGGCTTTTGGGCGCCATTTTGTGAGGATTTTTTTTTTTTTTTTTAAATTTTACTTGTTTTAAAATCAGCTACGGGGTATCTGCGCCTTAACCAGAGTCATCGGTCCACGTAGAGGCCTTCAAACGCTGCAAGGATAGGTTAAGGGCGCCAAAATGCGGGGTAAAGCTAGTTGACTATAAAATTGAGGTTACAATAGCAGTAAGCACTGTTTATAAAACATTTATTATTTTCTGTGTGAATAGAATGTGTTTTGCACTTGAACGGTTGCGCTGATTATGTTCTAGGGAAAACTTATAAGTTATTATAAATCCAATAGCTATGTAAAAGGTCATTGTGATTGGTCTATATCGGCTGGTTTGGCGGAGACTGCTGGTCTTTGGATTTATATCTGACTAGCTTATTACCGCGGCTTCGCATTCCGCATTTCGGGAATTATCCCACACATAGGTAGGAATTGAAACTACTTATTCAGGTTATATGGTCTCCTTTTTACTCCCGACGGAAAAAGAGGGATGTTACAAGTTTGACATGTGTTTTCGTGTATCGGTGTGTCTGTCTGTGGCACCTTAGCTCCTAAATGGATTCACCGATTTTGGTTCAGGTTTTTTTGTTTGAAGGTGACTGTCGAGAGCGATCTTAGCTGATTCGGTTCAGCCGTTCAAAAGTTATACGCATTTTACTTTTTGAACCGGGTTTTTTTTCCAAGGTATCGTGTCATAATTATGTGTTTCGATAGATTGTCGATCGAAGTGCGTCTACTACTAGGTGTAGTTTAAAAACCATTATATAAAAACTGGCCAAGTGCGTGTCGGACTTCGCACATTTAGGGTTCCGTACAATACCGCAATATCAAGTTGGTTGTAATATATATACACACATACCGGCCAAAACTGAGGGTATTTCAACCCAAAAATCTAATTCATCAATATTTGATAGTATAATATACATAAAATAAATATTATTATCAAATTTGAAGTACATAGGTTAAATGGGAAGTTGAAAATTTCTCGAAAAAAAAATTTGTAAAAATGTTGACTTTGGCGGCTTCTCATTCCTTTGTTTTCCAATATTTATTAAAACAATAAATACAGTATTTCTCTGCTCATAACGAGTTTTAAACAACGATACCCCACTCGATGGAGCAGATAAAAAAAAATATTCGCGCCCACCTTTAGCTGTATGGAAGCCCCCCTGGAAAGAAGGTGATTCGTGCCCTAGAGGTGGTAATAGGACAAACACTGACTTTGTGTTTTAACAGTTATATTTTTACAATAAAGATGACAAACGGTCGACAGTCAAAATACTGGGTTGAAGGCGGAATGTGAAGCGCGCACTCAGGACGGTAGTGAGTAATGCAGTGCTTGATCAGCTGGACTGGCCGGTGCGCGCTCGCAGGTCGAGCCCCCTCCGCACCCGCCGCTCCGCCGCGGTCGCCCGGCGTGTAGGGATGGCAACGAGCGCTAGTGATGTCTTAACATGCTCGCGGCGTTGAAGACTTGTCTTCAAGATTATGCTGGAAGAGGACAGATGGTGTTAAAAGCGCGTCTGACTGTCCCTTTCTTCGTCTTGACGTCTGCAACTCTGCTTATTCCGTCTCTCCCAGGTATGAGACGTACGATACGTCCAAGTGGCCACATCAGTGGTGGTGCTTGCTTCTCCTTGAGTACCACCATGGTTCCCTCTTCAAGTATCCCATCGGAATCCGTCCACTTGGTTCTCTGTTGGAGGTAGAATATGTACTCGTTAGTGAATCTGTTCCAGAACTGTTGCTTCAGGTGTTCTATGCGCTGGTAACGTTTTAGGCTGGAGACGTTCTGGTTGATGACGTGTGGATGCGGCAGGGATGTGAGAGATCTCCCAATAAGGAAGTGGGCAGGAGTTAACGGGTAAAGGTCTGATGGATCAGTGGAAAGCGGAGTAAGAGGACGAGAGTTTAGTATAGCCTCAACCTGAATCAGACATGTAGACATCTCTTCGTAAGTGAGATGCGCCAAGCCTAATATACGCCTAAGGTGATGTTTGATGGACTTTACAGCTGATTCCCATAGGCCCCCGAAATGTGGAGTGTATGCTGGGATGAAATTAAAGTTTATACCTGCATTGGCCATGTCTGAAGAGAGATCCTGTTTGCGTATATCAGCCATTTCATTACAGGTGCCAACAAAGGTTGTACCGTTGTCGGAGTAAATAGTTCTTGGCTTACCACGACGAGCAATAAACCTGTTCAGTGCTGCAATAAAGGCATGTTTTGTAAGATCTGAGACAAGCTCCAGATGAACCGCCCTTGTGGCTAGACATACAAAAACACAAATATATGATTTTACTAATCTACACCCTCTACCTTTGCGATCGGCTAGGAGGATGGGTCCAGCGTAGTCTGTACCAGTCTCTAGGAAAGGAAATTCCAACTGAACTCGTTCCTTAGGTAAATTACCCATGATGGGTTGAACTGTTTTTCCGTTGAACCGTTGGCATTTAACGCACTTATGGGCAGTTGATTTGGCAAGGTTTCTACCACCCAAAGGCCAATACTCGTGTCGAATCGTGGCTAAGAGGAGTTGTGGGCCAGCGTGGAATAAGCGTAAATGAAAAGAATTGAAAATAAGTTTAGCGAAATTATGTTTGCTGCATATAATAATTGGGTGCCTGACATTATAGTCGTAGCAAGAATTATCCAATCTGCCTCCGACTCGTATAATACCAGAATCGATGAAAGGCGACAACTTCTTCAGACGATTCTTATTTGGCAATGGTTTACCTGATGAAAGTAGCTCGTACTCTTCAGGAAACATTTCCCTCTGAACTGTTTTAATTATGAAATTAGCGCTGTAAGTTAATTCTGAATAAGTAAGGGTAGGGCTGTGATTATTTACTCTCTTAGACCGTTTAATGAATCTAAATACGTATGCTAATAAACGTTGTAAATGTACATAGTTAGAAGAATTATTGATTAAGTCGTGAAATGAGTTATTTCCAGTATCAGTATTAGGATTAGTGTTAGTGATATGTAATGCTTGATTATCAGTGTTTAGAGAATGTGATTTCAATAGTTCTGGTAGTATTGTGTCAACATCTGAGTTAGGCATTGAAGGCCAAAGAGCTGGGTCTGTTAATAGGAATGAAGGCCCCGACCACCACATGGAAGATTGACCTATTAAGTCAGCGCTCAGACCACGGGAAACAAGGTCTGCAGGGTTGTCCTTGGAGGGCACATATCGCCAGGTGTAATCACCAAAGCCTTCCCGTATCTCCGAAACTCTATGCCTGACGAACGGCTTAAGGGTGCTAGGTGAAGCAGACAGCCAACCCAGGACAATCATTGAATCACACCAGAATATGCATTTGTCGGGTTTAAGTGTTAACGACTCTTGTACCTTTGCACACAACCTTGTCCCTAATAAGGCCCCACAAAGCTCTAGCCTTGGGATTGTAGTCGACTTGATGGGTGCTACCTTACTTTTAGACGCGAGTAGATGTGTATGAACGGTGCCACCACTAGCTACGGAACGAATGTATATACAAGCTCCGTATGCCTTTTCGGACGCATCTGTGAAAATATGTATCTCAACGGACGTAGGCCTATCACATACCACCCAACGTGGTATGCTAAGCTGTGGTAAAGTTTGTGTGAACTTCACCCATAACCTTTTAATGTCCACATTAACCTCATCGTCCCATGCGCACTTGTCTATCCATAATTTTTGCAAGATTATCTTAACTTCGATAATACATGGAGAGACAAGTCCCAGTGGGTCGAACACTTGCGCTATTGTGGAAAGAATATGTCGTTTTGTAATAGGAGTATCTGTATATTTCATTACATGTATGGAGAACGTCAGACAGTCAGTATGACAATGCCAATTAAGCCCGAGAGTTTTACTGGGTTCGTCGATACTTAAGCTGACTGTGTTAAGAGTCTCTGTATGTGCTGTCGTGGATGTGGTTTGAGTGGATGTTGGATTTTTGGTTGTAGTGACTGCCTGTAGTATTTGTACGCTGTTAGACTGCCACTTCCGAAGATTAAGTTGTGCAGTTTCAAGTGTGCTGATGACATCTCTACACAATGTTATAGTACTCTCTATAGAGTCACTTCCTGACAGGTAGTCATCTACGTAAAAATCATGTTGTATAGAATGTTGTGTGCGTGGCTTCCTTCGCTAATTGTGATAAACATCGTGTACTAATGAACGGAGCAGAAGCTGTTCCGTAAGTGACGGTGTTTAACATGTACGTTTTAAGAGGTAACGATGGATCAGAGCGCCACAATATCTGTTGTAGTGATCGCTGCGATTCGTCCACTTCAATTTGTCGAAAGAACTTTTCAATATCTGACGATACGACGTATTTATGCTGACGAAACCTCAATAAAATGGACAGTAAGTCGTCCTGAACTCTAGGACCTATGCTTTGAATGTCGTTAAACGACTTACCCGAAGTTGTGACGGCAGATGCGTCGAAGACAACTCGAAGCTTTGTCGTTGTACTGGACTCTCTGATTACACCATGGTGTGGAAGGTAATATACATGAGATGAAGAAGGCTGTGAGACTTCGCTCATATGACCTAATGCTTCATACTCCTGCAAGAACTCTACGTAGCGATGCTTAAGTGTTGGGTCTCTGTCGAGTCTACGCTCCAACGACAGAAAGCGACGTTTAGCCATCTCAAAGGAGTTACCTAACGCTTCAGGGGATTCCTTTAATGGAATGGTGACGACAAAACGTCCTTCAGCATTACGCCTAGTAGTGGTTTTGTAATTCTGTTCACATGCTCGCTCTTCAGATGTGAAATTGTACTTGGGTGAAATTGAATCAAGTTCCCAGAATCTTGAGAGGTCCATGGGCGCTTGTACGCTTGTGGTGCGCCTATCATGGGTGAACATACACACCGATGAGTGGGTTGAATTAGGTTGAGGTATGGCGCCTGATATGAGCCATCCGAGCTTGGTCTCGAAAAGCGTTGGCATATGTCTACCTAACCGTATACGATTGCGACCAATCACACCCCAAAATATATCGGCTCCAACAAGTATGTCGATAGTGGAGGGGACATTAAAGGATGGATCGGCCAGACTTATTCCTGCTGGTAGCTGCAAGTCAGCTAAGTCTAAGTATGTATGTGGTATGTGAGTGGTAATGTTGGGCAAGACAAAACAATCAATGTCAATGTTATATGACCCATCACACGACTGTATATGTACAGCACATGTTTGTGTAATGGTGGACACCTGACTGTTAATGCCCGCAACCTGTGAGCTTACACTACGAATGACGAACGAACTAAAAAACGAACTAAAAAAAATGTAGCTTACCACAAAGGTCCTTGGTTATGAAATGTGCCGTGCTTCCATTGTCAAGCAAGACTCTGGCGCTGTGCGGCGTCCCGGAATTGTCCGTGACTCTTACCAAAGCTGTGGAAAGTAATACATGACGAGATGAAAATTCATAATTAGTACCTGCCAAAGTTATATGCTCCTTACTGGAATTAGGGTCATCATCGTGAGAATGCAACATTGTATTGTGCCTTTTCTTGCAATATTTGCAGTGTCCATGTGGACAAGTAGCCCCAAAATGACCTGGGTGCAAACAATTCAAACAAAGTTTAAATTCCTTCGCTTTAGAGAAGCGTGCTGCGACTGCTAGCGCCTTGAACTGTTCACAACTAAATATGTAATGCTTCTGTTTACACAGGGGACAAGAAACATCTGATTTACCCTTATTTGTTAATATAGAGAAGTTTTTAGGCTTACTGTGTGATGATTCCGGCTTTGTCCTTAAACTCTTAGCCTCCTCAAGTGTTTCTAAAAGATTGCAACGGCTAGAAACAAATTTAATAAATTCATCCAAAGATGGATACTCAGCCAGAGTGTTCCTATGTTCTTCCCACTGTCTACTGGTGACAGAGTCTAACTTAGATGCCATTAAATGTATCACCATGTCACCCCAATGTTGTACGGACCTGCCTAGGGTTGCCAATGACCTAAGATTTTTCCTGGTCACGTCGACAATCTCGCGCAGGCCCGCACTACTCTCTTTTTGAAGTGGTTCCACGCTAAACAATGCCTGAATGTGATTGTTCACTAACAACTGCTTGTTGTCGTACCTTTCACATAGCAACTGCCACGCATTATTGTAGTTGTCCCCTCTAAAATCTAAACTTTTAATAACTAATGCTGCGCTGCCATTAAGTGACGATCGTAAGTAGTGAAACTTATTTACGTTGTCTATATTTTTGTCTTCGTGGATCAAAGAAACGTAAATATCTTTAAATTCTAACCAATCCCTATAGCCGCCGTTAAAGTGAGGTAGATGAATTTTAGGAAGTCTAACATTATTATGTCTAGTAACCACAGAAAGTTGCTCACCGGAGCCTACCTTTGACGCCAGCTGCGCACGATGCCGTGACAGCAGCGCGCGGGCAGCCGCGAGTTGCCTATAGTAGATGTTCTCGAATTGCTCTCGTTCGGTAAACTGCTCGTCGGGCCTAGCAGACAGGTACTCCAGTTGACCCTGTAACTGATCATAGGTGGCATATAAGGTTACCATTTTCTCAATTCTGATGTCCAACTCTACAAGTTGTTCCTCACTAAGCTGTTCGCAAGATTTACTGGTAGCTAGAAAATTTGTGAATTGAGTTAGCTGTGATTTAATTGAGGCGCGTTTCCTTGTCAGTTCTTTAACCGTCACCTCTTCAGCCATGGCTAAACAGGAGGATAGCTTTTAGCGCTAGTGAAAGAAGAAATAAAAATATAAAAAAGTAAGAATAAACCTTAACAAGGAAAAAATGCTAATAGCACTAAAACCAAACTTAACTATGCGCCTGCTATCAAGCTAAAGGCAAACAGCTGACCGATGTTACGTTGCTATTCAAATCCGTTAGGCGTTAGAAAAAAAATTGAATTCAAACTGAATTATAAAAAAAAACGGGTATCTTAAAAAAAATAAAAATGTTTCAATAGTTTTTAAATTAGATTATTAAGCACTTATTACTAATGATTCTATATGAATGGGTTCTAGTTTAATAGGGAATTCTACTCGTGTATGAATGGGTTGAAATTTGAACTTGAACAAAAATGAGATTGTCAATAAGGAGTATTAAATTAGGTTTTAGTATAATCAACAAAGGCTAGTTAATGTAATTAACGTTATGCGATTCTACTCACTGAGATGACTACCAAATGAATGATTATCTGGTCTAATGCACTATCTAATTCTCTAGTGGAATGATAATGTTAGTGAAATGTGTACAAATGTTAGTGTGAATATGGAAAGATCTCACAAAATCCATTGACTGCGCGTCCGTTGAACGTTTTCTTGCGTCTTCTTGGAACGGATGGCAATGTTCTTGGGCTCCGCTCGGGCTGCGACGTTGCGATGACACTGCTGTGCTGCCAACGAAGAACTATGCTCCCTCGCTCAATACGCCTCTTCACAAATGCGCTGAAGATGATGACCGGAGACTGGAACCAGGCACGCACGAAGGGCGGGATGTCGTCTTGATCTCGAAGTCCAGTTTCTAACGGCCGTTTTCAAATTTGAAAAACCCGCTTGTCACTTTTGGCTGCTGGTTTGCTGCTCGTTGAAAGTTCGAAGGACCATGGAAAGAAGGTGATTCGTGCCCTAGAGGTGGTAATAGGACAAACACTGACTTTGTGTTTTAACAGTTATATTTTTACAATAAAGATGACAAACGGTCGACAGTCAAAATACTGGGTTGAAGGCGGAATGTGAAGCGCGCACTCAGGACGGTAGTGAGTAATGCAGTGCTTGATCAGCTGGACTGGCCGGTGCGCGCTCGCAGGTCGAGCCCCCTCCGCACCCGCCGCTCCGCCGCGGTCGCCCGGCGTGTAGGGATGGCAACGAGCGCTAGTGATGTCTTAACACCCCCTAAATAACATTTCAAAATATTATTTGAATGGTTTTGGGTCAAAAAGATGTTACTGTGGAAATTTTATAACTGTAGCTCCAACCGTTTCACTGTAAAACCTGTGTGACAGACGACGAACAGGCAGACATTTGAGTGACAGTAATAGTGCGCCGTTTTAACCCTTCGGATATAGCACCCTAAAAAATAAAGGCTTTTTAACAGGTTCACTGCCCACATAGCAGAAACAATAGTTAAACAATCACGTGAGTCATATATGACTCATTGGACAGGGAAGAGGTTTATATACTCGTACTTTGGCAGTTGAAGATTGTAAGCAATAACATTTCTGTATTGATTCCGATAGCAGGTTACTAACACTGGTTTTCTTTATTGATTTAGTTATGAGACAATGATGTTTATTACCTGCCTGGCTTAAAGTATGTGCAATGTTACTGAAGATACTGTGTGAATACTACAACTTGATTTGCCTAACTTCTTGGTTTGTTATGTGAAATTTTCTTTGTTTGAGTATTAGTTTTCCCTTGCCTTCGCTTTTGTGGCTTGTGCCACATAAACCGTATAATTTTGCAGATAAAAGTGATATCACGGCGTGTCCGACCGAAACTGGATTTTACGAGTGAAACAGAAACCGAATTTCGGCTACAGTCTCAGTTTCGGTCTAAACCGAAACTGCCTTACAAGAGGATCAAAAATAAAGAAAACGTTATTATGATCAGTTAGTCTTTATTTTTTATCTTTAAATCACATAGCTACGCAGTCTTCGACATTTTTAACCCCCGACGGAAAAAGAGGGGTGTTATAAGTTTGAGGTGTGTTGCTGTGTATAGTTCTCGCCAAACTTTTTGGCCGCCCTGAAGTTGGCTACAATGGCTGCGCAGTAGTAAATCTCATACAAAAACAGCACCGATTCGTGCGTCGCGCATCCGATAAACTAACTTCAGGGCGGCCAAGAAGTTTGGCGAGGGCTATATCTGTGTCTTCGTATCTGTGTAACTGTGTATCTGTGTGTCTGTCTGTGGCATCATAGCGCCTCAACGGATGAACCGATTTTGATTTAGTTTGAAAGGTGATTGTGTCGAGAGTGTTCTTAGCTATGTTTGAATAAAATCGGTTTAGCCGTTCAAAAGTTATGGGCGTTTTACTGTTTAAATCGGGATGTTTTAGCAAGAAATGTGTCGGTGGGTTTTTTAAATTTTTAAATTTTACTTGTCACTTATTGGTATGATAATCAACATAACAACCCCTCCTTTAAGATAAATATTCGGAAAAAATTTCGCTTGGATGGAATTCACGCGCCGAACATGACCGATCACAGCGCGAGAACGCCCGAAAACAGTTTCGGTTTCGGTCGTATTTTTGGCAGGTTTGCCGCCGAAACCGAAACTCGTTTTTTTGCCGAAACTCTACCGAAACCGAACTTTCGGTCGGATACTAACTATCAGTGCAGTTGTCTTGTAGCAAAAGATTGTTCGTGATCGGAACAGTACCTACTTCCAGAGCTAACCTCCAACCAAAAAACAATTATTTTTTTCTCAAGATTTGGGAAGGCCTTTGCCCAGCAGTGGGACATACATAGGCAAATATAGAAAAAAAAATATAGTTCATGTTAGATTATGTCAGCTTCTTCTTCAGTACAAATACAGATTCCTATTTTGAAAGTGGTAAATAAACGGTCACAAACAAATTCGTCTTCATTATTTTTTTTACTGTGATTTATTGATAGGTGGTGTTTGACCACTATCTCTCCTGAATGTAACCGATATTGTGGTCCATGTTGAAGCAGGCTTGCCTAACAGTAACATATTCACTCTTGACTTGAATACCCCCATGTTGTAACCATCAGGAAGAACAGACTCTGGTAGGGAATTCCACTCCTTATCTGTACATAAGGTGCAGAAAATTTTGAATTTTCTCAATTTTGATAGGTCGTGAAAAGAGTCTTTCATTTTTATGGTTTTATCAGGCGAAGTCTTATTTGTTTATCAGTCAATGAAGAACGATAACATATGTCAAATAAAAATAATGCTTGTCAAATCAAATTAACAATATCAATGAAATGAGAAAACAAATGCATGTCAAATGAGTGTAGAATTAATGAATTATATGTGAAAATATCAATTAATAGCTGACCCCGCGGGCAACTGGCTATCTATCTACCTACCACTACCTACCTACCCTACCTAACCTACAAACAAACAAACTCTTCAGCTTTATAATGGTATAGATGTTGATAAAACTCCTTCGAAAATGATAATGAACAAATTTGATAACCATAAAAAAGTCATAGTGAGTCAATCTTAAAAGATAAACATATGCTGGCAGACTTTTTTTTAATACCATTAATGAGGAAAAGTTCTATAGATATTATTTGCGTAACTTAAACCGTTTACGCAGCGCACGCAACGGAAGCTCTCGAAAATAATTAATTTTTCCGTTTTTGCAACATTTTTCATTTATGCTCCGCTCCTATTGGTCGTAGCGTGATGTTATATAGCCTACCTTCCTCGATAAGTGGACTACCCAACACAAAAATATTTTTTCAATTCCAACCAGTAGTTCCTGAGATTAGCGCGTTCAAACAAACAAACTCTTCAGCCTTATAATATTAGTGTAGATATTTTGTTAATTTTTCGCTAATAGCAAGAAATCCTTCATAGGATATCACTGCTTACTCTGTTGATCGCTTGTGTGAGTTAGCATGTGCAGAGGTCGAGGGGCATACTGTCTTGTGCGTTTACAGACCACCAGCATCAAACTTGTCATTGTTTTTGATTACAATGGAAGAATTATTAAGTAAACTTTTGAGAGATAATAAATTAGTTTTTGTTTGTGGTGACTTAAATATAGATCTGTTAGTCAACTCGCCTGAAAAATGTAAGCTCATTTCATTATTTAAATCATTTAACCTAAAATATTTATTTAATGAACCAACAAGAATAACAGCGACTTCAGCTTCTTGCATAGATAATGTATTCACTAATTGTAAAGTAAAAGATTCGTTTTTAATTAGTGGCGTTAGGTCAGACCATACTGGTCAACTAGTATCTTTTGAGTCAAATAAAAAAATTAACCTAGCTAAATCAATTCGATTAAGACCACTTACTAAAAATAAATTAATCTCTTTTAATAATAATGTTTTTAGCAACCTTTGTAACGCCAGTTTTGATTCAAACGACCCCAATATAAATTACGGCACGTTGTTTTCAACAGTTTGCCAAGAATTCAATAAAACGTGTCCTGTAAAAACAGTTAAAGTCAACAATTCCAAATCGAAATTTAGTGAATGGGCCACTGTGGGCATAATAAAAAGCCGAGATATCTTATATAATTTATATTACGAAAAATCTTTGACTTCCGATCAAGTTTTTCACACTTATGTTAGAAACTATTCTAAAATATTCAAAAGAGTCTGCGCTCAAGCAAAATCTCAAATAATAATTAACAAAATTGGTGCTTCTAATAACAAAATAAAAACTGTGTGGCAATTAATTAATAGAGAAACTGGAAAGATACAACAACGCGATCAGAATGAGTTGTCTTTGAAAATAACTAATCAAACCATTTCTGATAGGCAAGAAGTCGCTGAGACATTAGAAAATTTCTTTACCAACATTCCGTTAGAGGTTACGAAGTCTCTTCCTTCCTCATCTAAATTAGCTGAAGCTCTTCTTAAAGAAAACTTTACTAAGGACATACCAATCTTTAAATTTAAACCAATATGTATTAATACAATTAAAAACGCGTTCAAAAGTCTCAATATAAAGAATACTGAAGACTTGTGGGGGATATCCGTTAGGGTTCTTGGAGATATTATTGACTCAATTGCTCCTGTCCTAACAGGCATATTCAATCAATGTTTGGACAGCGGCACTTTTCCTGACTTAATGAAACACAGTAAAGTAGTACCAATTTTCAAATCAGGCTGTAAGAGCGATCCTTCTAATTATAGACCTATATCCGTGCTTCCAGCATTGAGTAAAATCTATGAAAAAATCATGCTGGAACAGATGTTGTCTCACTTCAATTCAAATGGGATCCTGCATAGTCAACAGTTTGGTTTCACGAAAGGTAGGTCGACAACGGACGCGGGAGTAAAACTCATCAGCCACATCTTGGAGGCTTGGGAGAGGTCCCAGGATGCCATTGGCATTTTCTGTGATCTCTCAAAAGCTTTCGACTGCGTCGACCACAACACACTGATCTGTAAATTACACCACTACGGAATTCGTGGAAAATCTGCTGATCTCGTGCTTTCCTATTTATCAAACAGACAGCAAAAAGTAAATGTTAATGGGGCGACGTCCTCCGGGTCTCTAGTCAAGATGGGCGTGCCCCAAGGTTCAATTCTCGGCCCTTTCCTTTTTCTGGTTTACATAAATGATCTCCCTTTTATGATGGCCAAATTATCGGATATAATTCTATTTGCTGATGATACTTCGCTAATTTTTAAAATAGATAGGCAAGATACGGATGTTTTAAATGTCAACGAAAGTCTAATTGTTCTCTCAAAATGGTTCGCAGCTAACAATCTTTTACTGAATGCGAAAAAAACAAAATGTCTAAAGTTCTCTTTACCAAATTTACCACAACATGACCTAAACTTAAATCTTGACGGCAAAAATCTTGAAGTTATAACGGAAACTGTATTCTTGGGGATTACTATCGATTCAAAATTGCAGTGGGGCGCGCACATTAGAACTCTTTCGGGTAGGTTAAGTTCGGCTGCATATGCAGTAAGGAAAATAAGGCAGCTAACCGATGTAGCTACAGCTAGGTTAGTATACTATGCTTATTTCCACAGTATTATGTCTTATGGCATTCTGCTGTGGGGATCAGCAGCAGACGTTGACTCAATTTTCATCCTACAAAAGAGGGCAATCCGCGCAATCTATAAAATGGGTCCTCGCGAGTCCCTCAGAGAAAAATTTAAAGAGATCGATATACTGACTCTACCTTCACTTTATATTTTGGAATGTATTTTGTATGTCCGTAAAAATCGGGGGCTTTTCAAAACTAGAAGCGACTTCCATAATTTAAATACACGCAGTAAGCACGAAATTGTAATACCCAAATTCAGATTAACGAAAACTAGCAAGTCTTTTCTTATAAACAGTATACGCTTTTATAACAAGTTGCCAAAGTCAGTTATAGAACTGACCGATGGAAGGTTCAAAAACTACATCAAACGTATCCTTATTAAAAAAGCATATTATAAAATCAAGGACTACGTTGAAGATAAAAACATTTGGCCTTAGCTCCTTCTGCGCATGCAGCTTCCCTGGTAACTTGTAAACGGCACAAATATGTGGATGTCTCTAACTATTCTCAATCTCATTTTTCTTTCCTTCTTTTAATTAGACTTTTACAATGGTTTTCAAACATCTTTATAGCCCTTTGCTAAGAATAGTTACTGATAACAAAATTTGTGCCACATGTTAAATTTAGTCATGTAATACTATTTTTATTTACCTTTGTATAGATTCTTTTACCGATTGTTTTGTAAATGTGTGAACATTGTAGGCCTTCTAGATGCTAGTTAACATTTGTTAACTTTTTTATAAAATATATAATCCTTTTATTTTATTTTTTTAGTTTCTTACGACTTATTGTCATAAGTCGGGCCTACGTTGTCCCCCCATGTCTAAGTACTAATGCTGTAACATGGAAATATTGTAAAACCAAACCATTTTTAAAAGAGTAACCATGGAGTTTCTTGCCGGTTCTTCTCCATAGGAAACGACCAACCCGAACCGTGCACCTTTTGTCGACGTTTTATAAGTGCCCATGTAGGCCTATGTGAAATAAAAAATATTGATTTTGATTTTGATTAATTTAGGGCACGCAAATACCGAATAACTTTTTGGTTCGCGTATAATAGAGTGTTAATAAACGAATGTATCTTTCCGTTCACAGAATTCGCGATAGCATCCCCTTCGGACTCGAACCGTAAGGACCAACTTCTCTCCAGTTTGTTCCCCGAAGGCCATCCAGCGCGTACCTTCACGTGGGGCAACCTGCGCAGTCTCAAGGACGACATAGATGACGACGAGCGGCTGCACCTCGCCGCGCACGCCTTCAGGAAGAGGCATTATAGTGCGCATAGGATGACTGTCGCCGTGCAGGTATATTGGCTCATGTTCACGTTTATCGTTGTCTTTAGATTGGCAGACATGAAGTTTTAACACCCGGCGGAAAAAGAGGGGTGTTATAAGTTTGACGTGTGTTGCTGTGTGTCTGTCTGTGGCATCATAGCTCCTAAACGGACGCACCGATTTTGATCTAGTTTTTTTTTTGTTTGAAAGGTGATTTTGTCGAGAGTGTTCTTAGCTATGTTTAAATTAAATCGGTTCAGGCGTTCAAAAGTTATGGACGTTTTACTGTTTGAATCGGGGTGTTTTCGCAAGATATCGTGTCATAATTACGTGTTTACTAGATTGCCATCGAAGCGTAACTACTATGTACTAGATAAATTATATAGCATGAAATAAAAATTAGTCGAGGGTTTTTTAAATTTTGAAATTTTACTTGTTTGCCATTTGACAATCAGATAGACTAATGACTAATTTAAATTTAATACATGCATGACGCATGTATGCGAGATTCGTAACACGTGTCGTTCTGTTGTTTCTGTATAGCCGACTGGTAAGAGATCTTGCCATCGACTGTGTTATATGATCATCACACAACAAAAAGAGTTTAATTGCTGTTGTGGTTTAATTTACATCGAATTATTATAAACTAGCTTCTGCCAGCGGCTTCGACCGCATGAAAAGTGTTTTATCATCCCAAGGGAACATTATACCGGGCTTAAATTCTTCTCTGTGCCAAATTTCATCCAGATCCGTTCAGTCGTTCTGACGTGATTGAGTAACAAACATACATCCACACTCATCCAAACTTTCACATTAACAATATTAGTAATATCATCATTATCATCATCCGCAGCCTGACTTCGCCCACAGCTGGGCCTGGCATAGGCCTCTCTTTTCATGTGCCAATTCCGACGCTCCTGCGCCACCCTTATCCAGATTCTATCCGCGATGAAAACAATGTCGTCTGTCCATCTCGCTGCCGGGCGATTAAAATTCCTTTTGCCTATCCTTGGACGCCACTCTGTCACTATCATCATCGGGGTACATAATCTATACTAATATTATAAAGCTGAAGAGTTTGTTTGTTTGTTTGTTTGTTTGAACGCGCTAATCTCAGGAACTACTGGTTGGAATTGAAAAATTATTTTTGTGTTGGGTAGTCCATTTATCGAGGAAGGTTATAGGCTATATAACATCACGCTACGACCAATAGGAGCGGAGCATCAATGAAAAATGTTCAAAAAACGGGGAAAATTTATTCTTTTTGAGACGCAACGTATTTAGAGTAGGTGGGCTAGCTTGGTAGGTAGCCAGTTGACGGGAGCGAATATAAATATAATACATGGAATGTAAAAAAAAAACCACAAAACTCAAACACAAAACACATGATGACACTCAGAGAACCAGAATTAAATATCGGGTAGTATTTTAATGAAAATCAAAAAGTACTTTTTGTATCCGAAAAAAATACTGATTGCACAGCAAAATATTATTATTTTAGCAACAATTGCGGGGCACCTATTTCTGTCAGCAGGGTCTTAAAGTAACCTAAGATAAAGGTCCCTTCGAACCAAACCGTGTCGGGATGCCTTAAGCTGCCGAGCTGGCTTCGCTTGCCCTTTTACTTATTTTTTATATGTGTAATTTGCTGTGCAGTCAGTATTTCTGATGTTAAAACGTACATAAATGATGGCTATACAATGATTGGTGATCATTTATTTGAAGTGCAATCAATAATATCCCATAAATATCTACTCACAAAACTACAGTAACTTAGCATTCTCAATTTCTAAAAATAAATCATAACAGGATTCTAATTGTCTATAGTTCAGAGATAAATAAAAACAATAACATTGGTTAGATCACTATGGTATCAAATAAAAATATACGCGTATAAATGGTTATTAAAGCTCGACCTACAGGCCAAACAATAAGACAGAACAATGAGAAGGGATGGGTAGCATTCTTTTAGAATGATAAATAAAACCTATGTAAATATTTGCTGACAAACCTGGATCAATGAGAGTGCAAGGGCCCGTCTAATAAACTCACGCTTTTTCCCATAGGTGTAGGTGGAAACTACAGAATGCTACCTGCTACCACAGATAATATAGTACTAGCATACTCATCCCATACAAAGAAACCGTGCCGACGTAACTAGCGTTTTTCATCTGATTATACTGATTATTTTTTGTACATAGATCGCGTTCGGTTCCGTTCCACGGCAATAGATAGATCACCATTTATATCCGTGGAACGGAACCGAACGCGATCAATTTACAAAAAATAATCAGTACAGTACGTCGGCACGGTTTCTTTGTATGGGATGAGACACCACTGCTGCTATTATCCTTATACTCCTTTAAATTAATCAACGTTCATACATCTAGTCATACACGCAAGCCGGATACGAGTGCTGCGCACCTGGCCTTTCTGAAGAACATCACCAATAAGACATTGTTATATTAATTCTGTTTTTCTTGCTCCTCCGCTGTTCATACTTAGGTAATCTTTCTTCTAAAATCGTTTCAAAAGTTTTTGCTTGCAAGATAAACAAACATCATTCTCACAAACTTTCACATCCTATATAATAATATATAGAGGTGAAACTTTGTGAATGTGAATAGTAGTTACAGCGGATATTTCTCTTGGAAGTTGGCTGTAAGACCCTGCGCAATTGCTATTTTTGTGTCAATGTTGAAGTAGAAGACAGCATTGTATAACTGCCTCTTTCACTCTGTATGCAGTATACTCGATGAGAAACTGTTTCTTGCGCAATGGTTTGCAAAGCCAACTTAGGAGTCACAAAGATCCGCTTTGACTACAATGAGTGTGATTGTATGTTTGTTACTCTTTCACTCAAAAACTACTGCACGGCTCTGGATGGGCACAGATATTGATTATAGTCTGGAATACTAAACAAAGGATTATTTTTATCCCGGGAATAAATTCCTTCGGGATAATTTTCGACATTCACGCGAGCGAAGCCGCTGGCAGAAGCTAGTTTATAATATTAAGTACGATCTATCGAGTTACACATATCACAGTGAAGGCCTTAATTCCAAAAATATAAAATTTACATAGGTACATCAAACTTTACAATTTTCCGTAAATGTTTCAAAACTTTAGGGTTTCATACCCAAAGGGTAAACACGGAACCCTATTACTAAAACTCCACGATACGTCTGTCTGTCACCAGGCTGTATCTCATGAACCGTGATAGCTAGACAGTTGAAATTTTTACAGATGATGTATTTCTGTTGCCGCTATAACAACAAATATTAAAAACAGAATAAAATAAATATTTAATTGGGGCTCTCATACAACAAACGTCATTTATGGTACGGAACCCATCGTGCGCGAATCTGACTCGCACTTGGCCAGGTTTTCTTTTAATTTTTAACAAACTCTAAAAAAGCAGGTTATCAATTCAATACGTATGTATACTATGTAATATTGTTGAAATTGCACAAAATTTATAATGTTACTCTATGTGGGCTTCTAAACAAGTGTGCCAAATTTGATAAGTGTACAAACTTTGTATGTATGTTTGTCCACGTATTTCTCGGAAACTAGAAATCGCATTGCAGTCCTTCTTTTTTATTGGATAAAGTGTCTTTCAACTTAGCGAATAGTGCAAGTCATAAAAATCGGTTCAGCAGTTTTCAAGATATGAAACAATCAAACAAACAACAGAATCCTGTAACGACAAACATAACGAATGTGTAAATTTAATTATTATTGTTCCTTCAACTCAAGCACACCATGTTTCTCCCCAGGCACGGATGGACCTATCCGCCCTAGAAGAATACGTCGTCAACACCTTCGGCCACATTCCCACCAACAAGCTACCTTCACAAGACTTCAGCCAGTTCAACTTCAAGGCCGATACCGTCACTCCAGAATTCAGGAGCATCTATTACGTCAAGCCTGTCGGTGATACCACTGAGGTTAGTTATATGAGGCAAATATGACCCCTGTTACCAAAGAAATGTTTAGAAATATTAAAAAACGTGTTAAAGTATACACGTAGTTTAATATTTCTTATTTTCTTACTTAAGGTCTATCCACACATTATCAGGGCCGTGCCCGGACGTGGACGGACCGTGCCCCGTCAGGGGCTTAAAAAAATATCGGTGCGTACATTTTGTATGAACTCGTTCACACACGTCCGTGCACGGGCCAGTGACGGAGCTTCAATACCTAGGCCCGGCCCTGTCACGTCACGGGCACGGCCCTGATATGTGTGGATAGACTTTAACTTTCTACTTTCTTATTTTCAATCAAGGATTCGATTTAACACAGTATATTAGTTCTCAAAACAATATTGTATACCAAACATAAAATCATCATCATCAGGCCTCCCCAATCAAGCGTTGCCACACTGATCGGTCCTGTGCGTGTCGGATTAAGTGGCAGTGGACAGGGCGGGCACATTGCTCGCAGAACGGATGGTCATTAGGGCCGAAAAGTTCTGGAGTGGCGACCGCGTTCTAGGTGGAATGACGACCTGCTCAAGGGCGTGGGAAACAAAATAAATAAAAATAATCTTGATAACGAAATAATACATTTCACACGAATGATTATTTTTCCACTACCTGATGTGCTTACTTAATTAAATACAAATAATTTCCAACAACAATTTATTAGAAATGTTCAGACTAAAAACCACAGACTATATACACACAATCAACGCGCGCTTTTTCGAGAGGTAACAGGTTCAGTATCATTCTGCCAGTTACATAATGATCCATGCAAAAGTCATTTCGTAACATTGAGCACACACTTGCAGGCAAGATTTTCATTAAATGATAACTTAATTACATAGCAAATTCTGTAATGTTTAATCATATTATATTTCTGTATCTATTTTCTTTTGTAAATACCTAGTTTTCTAAATTTGTAACGCTTTGCTATGGAAGAGCGGAGCTGCCCAACACAGGCATTATTTGCTTAAAGGGAAGCTCCAAACACAATACGTTTTTTTGTAAACTTATGAAACAATAAACTAATTTGTATTGTATTTTTTGTATTTTGTAACTGTTATTATGTAATTTTGTTTTATTTTTATTTTTTATATAATCATGTGTCTGAATGTTCATATTACGAAACGAATTTCTTAGTCAATGTGTTACTTAATAGACAAGGTAGTGGAAAAATTAAATTACTGAACGTTATTTTGCATTACTATATTGATAACTGCCAAATGACTGTTTAGAATTGCATACCAACTGCACGTGGACTGCGGTCGATTGGTACTTTTGATTCAGTCATGACAACTGCATCCGAACTGCGACTTTTCAGCTGGCGTGCAGTTCATAAGTAGTCCGTCTGGTTAGACCCTGTGTAGGTTATCTTGAAACGACATCAGAAAATACAAAGTATCTTTTTATAATAATGTGGTTCTTATTCACAGGTACATTTGACATGGTGCATGCGTTCGCTGCTGTCTGAATACGAGTCTAAACCTCATCAGTACATCTCGTACCTGCTCGGACACGAGGGAAAAGGCAGTCTTCTATCCTATCTGAGGAAAAAGTTAGTAGTCTATTGTCTTATGTTTTGGAACTGGAACAGATACTTATGTTAAAGCCGTGGCGCACACTGCCATGTTTCGATGATAGAATATCTTTGTCTATGGCCTCAGGCGGGTGTTGTGTTTGGTATACGACTGCTCGATGATTGTTGTGGACCGTTGTACGAGTATATTATGTACAAATCGCGCTGAGAACTGAGATTGCGAGATAGGGTTCGTGTGTCTAGTGTGAAAGTAGAATCAATTATTATTAACTTTAAAGAACAATGGCGAAATCTTAACTGACTTAAATTTGAGCGTCTGAAAGTGAGTTATATACGAAAGACATTCTATTAATTGTCTACGTTTTTTAAAGTATAATTGGGATGGTTCAAAACGGATAAAAAAAAACATAATAAATAAAAAGCTATTTGATTTTTTAGTTAATTTCTTTAGCTTAGTGTTGCCATTATATATTTTATCTGCTAAGTGACAAGTAGTAACTATATTAAGTAATATTATCATTATTGTATTTATTGCAGTAAATGAGTTAACAATACAGTTTATGTCTAGATGTTCCTTGCAGGTAGGTAAGAATATTGTAGTGTGTGTTGTTGAATTACTTTCAATTAATGATTGGCAAAAAGACTAGTATCAAAGTCTAAAAAAAATATAGCTTGTTGTTGACAACGACCTTTCGATACACGTCAAAGTCGCTTAGTTTTAGTGGTGGGTCGTTGTCGTATTTTTGACGGACGAAACGCAACCGTTTTCCCGACGACTAAAACTGTTGCAGAAAACGGTCTTCGTCGCAACTGGTTTGAAGACGTCTTGGAGAATGAAACTTGGAGGACGGAACGAACGTGGAACGAAACGCGACATTCGCGACGAGTCGAAGACGTTTGCATGTAGTTGAATCAATTCACTTTCGACTGTATTTTCTTAGCCGTAAAATACAAACTCGCACAAATTTATTCGAAGACTGGTTTGTGCAACGAAGACGGACTTAAAAACTGTTTCACCGTCGCAAGAACTATTTTGTAAACGAACGTGGAACGATAAAGGACGACGTGACGTCTGCGACGACCGATGTGTGTCGTAGTTGAATCATTTCGCTTTCGAATCTCGACTGTATTTTCTGAGGCGTAAAATAAAAAATCGCACGAAGTTATTCGAAGACAGTTTTGTGCAACGAAGACTGCTTTATCCCAGGACGTAAAACGGTTGCACCGTCGCAGAACAAAAAACGGTCTTTAGAAACGGTTCGTCGTCGCAACGCCCACCACTACTTAGTTTAAATAAATATACTCTTTTCCAAAGAGTATATTATACATTTCATGCAGAAAAAAAATTGGTAAGGGAAATACTAATGCGATATTCCCCTTTTACTTCCACGAACATGAATTACATTACCTATTAAACACATTATTAAAAGTTACCCAGACATAACCTACAAAACTTTATGACGGAATATCTACTATTCTCGACACTCGAACAAAAATTCTTGCACAAACTAATTCAGAACATCACCCTGAGTTAAACCAGATATTTTTCATTTAATGACGTAGCAATTTAATCTCTGCTAAAACAATGTCCCATACATTAGTACTAATTAGCACCTGCCATTGTTCTTTATATTTTTGACGTTCAAAAGTGCCGCTTAATTGCTTAGTTGAAGTAAAGAATTTTTGTCTTTGGTCTTTTTAAAATTACTTCGCGTAGATGCCGCTAAAAATAATAATAATAATAACGTCTAAGCATATAGCTCGCATCAGGTCGAAGGCCTTTGTTTTAGTACTTAATTCGATTTACCTCGTCCCGCCAACGGCTGGGGTCGGCCGCGATGCCCATGGACGTTTTCAAAGAGCCACGTTGTTGTAGCCTTAGGGGCCGTCTCCACGAGCGAGAGAATCGCGGCGATATTATACGTGGCAATCGATAATATTGCCACGATTATCTGGTCCCACTTCAGATTTACTGTTTTTTGGGCGTCATCGGCGATTTGAGTCTTGACTGCAGATGGATAATACTTATTTTTGTTTCCCTACAGAGTGTGGGCTCTCGGCATCTACACGGGTAACTCAGAAAGCGGCATCGACTACACGTCTATCTACAGTTTGTTCTCCACGCAAGTCGTGCTCACCAAAGAGGGACTCGATCATGTAGATGAGGTAACTAAAAAGAGATAAAAACATAAACATTCAGATATATCACCAGAATTGCTTCATTAAACGGAGTAAACAGTATCGTTATCAGTCGATCCAATATCTTACTAATATTATAAATGCGAAAGTTTGGATGTATGTTTGTTACTCAATCACGCCAGAACGGCTAAACGAATCTGGATGAAATTTGGCACAGAGATAGATTATAGTCTGGCATATTGGCTATATTTTATTAGCATACCCAATGTGGCTATTTTCACGCGCGGTATAATGTTATCTTGTGATAATATTTTTTTTTTACGCGGTCGAAGCCGCTGGTAGCAGCTAGTATTATTATATTGCTAGCTTCTGCCGGCGGCTTCGGCTACATGAAAGTAGGATTTTTTTCCAAGAGAACGTCCTCCCGGGTATAAATATATCATATATCTATATTCCGTTTGAAATAGCATTAGAAATTTTATCTACTCTCATATCGTAATATTCGAATTATAAAATTCAAAACGAGTTTATATTGGCATACTTTATAAACACAATACCGAAATTTAAAAATAGAATCTTATTATAACACTATTTCTCTAACAAAATAATGCTATAAAACAATTTTTTTTCTATTACGATACAGGACAAATCCAAGAAGTTAATCACTAAGGAGTTTCCATCATTTTTTTTTGTAATGCCATTTTATAGTACCTATTATAAAAAGATTTGATTCCAATTTTAAATTGTCTATGACAATGCCCGCTTTAGACTTAGCACGCACTGCGATTTTTCTTCGCGCGAATTTTGTTTCCTTCTAATTGTTCATAGAGCTCAAAATATTCGGGCGAATAAAATTCGCGCCGTAGTGCGGTGGATTCTGTGGCAAAACACGAATTTCTTGCGGTATTATTTCCGCACGATTTCTTTACCGCAATGCGAACAACTTCATACAATTCCATAGGTCACAGAATGGGCGGAAAAAATCGCGCGAATAAAGATCGCAGTGCGTGCGTGCAAGCCTTAGCGCATGCGCGGTTAATGTGGTGATGTGCTGGGTTTTGGCGCCATTCATACGTTTTGCAAGTTTTGCTATACTGAATTTCATGAGTTATTTTAATTATTGTTTAAAAATGTCTGATATCAGTGAATGTGAAGAAAATTTGACTCCACCCGATATTTTAGATGCGGCGAAGGAAATTACTCTTAATTTATTACCAGCAAAGTCGAGAAAAGTATATGACAAATGCTATCAAGATTTTATGGCATGGAAAATGCAAAAAGAAGGTACTTTGTAGGTTCAATCCCAATTTATGAGTGTAGATAAAGTAGTGTATGAAACTGCACATAACTAGGTATTAAAACATTCGTGTGAAAGCTATTAAAAACCTCGCCTACGGCTCGGTTTTTAAACACACACTCATGTTTTAATACCCCTCATTATGCAACAGTTTCATAAACTACTATAAACGTTCCCTTTTTACGGCCTGTTCAACCAATTTTGACTTCTATTGCGTTGGTGATATGACTAATGGCAGCTGTAGTAAACATTTGGTATTGGTAACAGATTTATACTTTTTATGCCATCCTTATGTCTACGGAATAGAACTCAAAATCGATTGAACAAAGAGAAAAAGGGGATTGTTTAAATGTCTAATGTTATTTCAAATGGAGTATATATCTATACCAAAATCCAACAAAATTGGTTCAACTGTCTAATCGTGAAAAAGTAACAAGCAGACAAAACTTTTACTCTTGCATTTAAATCTAAGATGAGCTGAATTCTAGATAAAATCATTCGACTGCTTACTTATTTATTAATATTTGATATAATAATGTGTAAATTATTTGTTTTCAGGTGCTAGAAGCAATTTTCTCGTACATAAATATGCTCAAACAAATTGGACCATCAGAAAGAATATTCGAAGAAATAAAGGTAAGTTTTAAATCTACATTTTAATCCGTTGGCTGTTAAAACACTGACCACTTACAATGTAGCCTTTAATATGCACTGTATTAATTACTTGGTGTTGGGGCAACACGTTTTCTTCATCCATACCGGCCGGTCTATATTCTGCGCCATAAAACACTCGCTAGCGGATTAAGGCACAGTGGGCTAAACACTCGCTTGCCCGACAGTAACAGATTAACGTAACAGAATCAGATTGTAACTGGACCGATCAATTGCCGACGACTTCTGGCTTTAAAACACTGACACGAATAGCTTTTTACCCGACTGCCTAAGGAGGATACTGTGTTTATCAGTCTATATATGAATGTATGTTTGTTCCTATGTGGCGTTCGAGAGACCAAACGCGTTGGCCGTTTTTGATGATTCGTTTGTCAATCGATTCGTCTTAACCTTGCGAGTGTCATTGGCTATAATAAAATTTAAATAGAAAAATGGCGGCTTGTCGGGCTTCCTATCCCAGTCATGTGGGTAAAATAAAGGGTGTTAAGTGATACAAAAACAAATAAGACTTATATGTTTAAACGTGCCTAATTAAATCAAAAATGTTAACTAAAAAGTAATAAATAAAAAAAGTTAATTCGATAATCAAAATACCCGACTGCTTAAAAAGCGAACTAAAAAGACGTAAACAAGAAGAAAATCATGCTGTGCTGTCGGAGGTTACATCTGCTTGTGGTCAGCCAGCTCGCGAATATGATTTTTGATCGTTTTGTAAGCAGTCGGGTTTTTTTTTTTGTTAATTTAATATCGCTAAGCGATGACAGTAGACTAGTCCAAGCAGAAGCAGTAATACTGACCTGCAAATACTCGGTTTAAGCGAAGTGAGAAGAAACGGCTTTGGTGAGCTGATAACATTCCGGGGCTTGACTTTGCTGTATTCTGGTAAAGAGAGTGACGAAGATTTGCGCGAGTACGGCGTGAGGCCCCTCCTCTCTAATGCCTTCTTTTGATGGTGTACCCATAAACAATGGGCTAAGATAGACTAAAATGGTAAGAAGGCGAGAGTCCTTTGTCTCGCAGTGGGACACTATGCATTTGGTACGGCTGGACCACGGATTTGTGGGCGGTGTTAGTCCGGCCGTACCATATCCGAACGTGCGTAGAGTGGTCCGCCGGACATTATTATTATTAATTGAGTCTCGATCCGCTTGTTTTCACATTGGATATGGTCTGCTCCGTACCAAATCCGGACGTGTGTAGGGTTGTCGGCTGCTTGGGCCGTACCAACTACGACTAGCGTTGAAAAAGTCCCCTATATGTTGTAAAAAAAAACTGGAGACAATAACCAAAATCTGTAGATCTCTCTACTGATTTTGGTTATTTTCGCCCGATATTTTTGCATTCAACTTAGTCTTAAATAAAAATGGAAAATAATGTTCTAAATTAAATACGGCAACACTAGGATTTGTGGGCGGAGTTAGTCCGGCCGTACCATATCCGAGCGTGTGTAAGCGAGAACGGATTTGTGGGCGCAGTATTAGTCCGGCCGTACCATATACGAACGTGTGTAAGCGAGAATGGATTTGTGGGCGGAGTAGTCCGGCCGTACCAAATCCTATTATAGCTGCCGACAGTAAGCGCTAGCCTTGCAAATGTCTATCATAGATCAGGTGATGTCCAAAAGATGGGGCATCATTATAATGTGGCATTCAAACGGCTTTTGAATTTTCTTCTAACAGACAATAGAAGAGACGAGTTTCACATTCGAAGAGGAGTCTCAGCCGGCAGACTACGTGGAGACGCTGTCAGAGAACATGCACTTCTACCCGCCACAGCACTACATCACCGGCGACCGGCTCTACTACAAGTATGATCCTAAGGTAACTAACACGCTTTATTTTTTTACACACTTTTAAGGTACACTTTCAAGCAGATCTGCTCTGCGATACTGGAAATCTGCGGCAAGAAGGTCGTAAAGACCCGTGTAATGGACTGAGAGATGAATGAGATCAATTTAAACTACCTATTCACAAATAATTAGTTCAAATCACACTTAGTAATTTTATTTGTGAATGTACACATGCGCAAATCACCCAATACATGGAGCTTAGGACTTATTCTGGAAATTTCCAGTGACGCTGGCGCCGCAATAGGACTAATGCCATCTTATTTTGTCCTGCAGGGTATAACCGAGCTACTAGACTGCATGCGCGCCGACACAGTGAACATCTTAATACTGTCCAACAAACATTCTACGCCGATCAACTACGACTCCAAGGAAAAATGGTTCGGCACAGAGTACAAGAAAATGGGTGAGTTTTGTAAAATATAAGAAATAAGGTTCACGATGGTTTGAAGAATGAGAGCAAAGAAAAACTGGTACCTACCAGAAAATGGGTGAGTTTTGTAAAATATAAGAAATAAGTTTCACGATGGTTTGAAGAATGAGAACAAAGAAAAACTGGTACCTACCAGAAAATGGGTGAGTTTTATATACTAAGAGAAAGTACACAAGTTCAGAGATATTTTAGCAGTATGTTTTAATCCTACTATCCTACTAATATTATAAATGCGAAAGTTTGTGAGGATGGATGTATGTATGTATGTTTGTTACTCTTTCACGTAAAAACTACTAAACGGATTTGGATGAAACTTTACAGTAATATAGATTATACATCAGAATAACAACACACATAGCTTCACACACATACATCATAGTAAAAGGCTACAATTTAAAATGTTTTTTTTTTTTGTAATTTATTCATAATATAACGATAAATATCAAGTCGGAAAAAATGTTGCCCTCTGAGAGCTATCTTTGCGTGCGCTGCCTAAACCGTTGAAGTTACACAAATATAATGTATCATGGGATGGGTTGTCTTAAATAGTTCTAAATAAAAGTCAGCAACAGCATATATCTACCTTTTATGTGGAAGCCAGTATGACCAATATAGTGAACCTCAAATACAATTAAATTGGATACTTTTTAATGCACATTTTAAAATATTTATCATACTCTTATGAAAATTGACACATTTGTCGCTTTAAATATTTAATGTAGATAAACTTTGTCTTGTACACTATGATGTATGATGATGTGTGATGTATTTTTTTATTTTTTTTATTTATTTAATTATATTTTAATACAGAGGTGTTACTTAATTCTAAACTCGCCAAACTTTTACGTTTGATGGCGAGTTTGAATGCATAGTTTAAAACTTATCACGATAAGATTGACTTGAATGGAGCTCGAGCGACATAAGTACGCGCGGCGGGTAAACCGGGGGAGCGGGGGGAGATGTGATCCAAGCAATGACGCGTCGGGATCCATCAGTTTTGAAGTTAGACATATGAAAATCCGGATACGAGTAGAACATATAGTTAAAAAAAAATGGTTTGTCACGAAACTTTATGTGGTAGACCAAATTCCACGCGAGCGCGGGCAAAAGCTAGTACTAATAAATATTTAAAGATAGTTTTGTCCTTTGGAACTATTTTTTTAAATATCGTTTTTCTTTATCTTTAGAAATTTTCAACATCAATTGGGGCAAGTATAATCATATTAATAATGGCTATTTTATTTTTTCAATGCTCTATTTTGTTTTAAGTTGAGTTGCAAGAGAGTATGACCATATTCATCGAAACAGTTCTTCTCTAAAACAGTCACGTTATCTATAATATAAAAATGAATCGCAAAATGTGTTGGTAAGCGCATAACTCAACAACGCCTGGACCAATTTGGCCAATACTTTTTTTTTAAATGTTCGTTGAAGTTCAAAGATGGTTTTTACAGCGAGAAAATTCGAATAATTGCCGGAAAAACCCAAAAAACAGCCCTTTTCTTTTTCCCATACTAACGTTTTCTAACTAAAACAAGCTTTATTGCTATTGTATAAGGTTCATATTGAATTACAAGCACTCAGGGTAGGGTAGGTAGGGTAGGGTAGGTAGGGTATGGTAGGTAGGGTAGATGGATGTTTGGTGTTTTTATGGCAAAACAAAGTTTGCCGGGTCAGCTAGTTTAAAATATTTTCTCTCCCACAGAGATCCCCGGCAAATGGCTCCACCGTTGGCTGAACGTAGACCCGTACGAAAATTTCTTCTTACCCGAGAAGAACGTATACATCACAACTGACTTCAGCCTTATCCAACCTCATCCAGCATACACAGAGACTGCCCAAGAATTGGGCATAGACTTGAGTAGTTCCCCTAAGGATATCCACAAGAAAGTTGAAGCTGCCAACAAAGATACTACTAAGATTTTAAGCCACGATGACCTTATTGCTACTGTGAATCATTTTAGGTAAGTTTATGACTGTATTTGGTACATCTTGTACCAGTCGGATCTTAAATATAGACTGTTGATGAACTAGACATAGACTTAACAATCACAAGCTTCCCTAAGGATATTGTTCTCTAAGAACTTCAGGTGTGCATCTCATCATCATCATAATCAGTCTTTTTTTTAATGTTCCCACTGCTGGAACACAGTTCTCCTCTTTATGAGAGGGGACGCAGGCCCAGTGCGGGATGGTGGATGTCACATATCTTTGAATTTTTGGTACTAGGACATCCGGCCGGTATCCTCACGATGTTTTCCTTCACCGGTTTGAGAGTAGTGGTGATGCAATAATGTACACAAGGTAAAGTGCCTGCCTGAAAGAAAGAAAAGAAAGAAAGAAAGTAAATCGCGGCCGTTACCACCGGGCCACCACTGCTCTTATTGGTGTGCATCTATTTAATGTTAAAAAAACGCTGGACGGAATATAGAAGATTTTTTACAAGCTTTTTATTAACTTGCAATGTATGTACTATAAAGATCAAAAGTGTAGTCACACTCTACCAAAACAGATAAGGCATTTTTTTTGTAGGCAGCAGAATTTCAACCTTTCGCGGTGGATAATTTAACTTATTCTACAAAAACTAGCCATTTGAGTTTTGGGAGAGTATGACTGCACTTTTGACCCTTGACTGTACCTATGTATGTTCGGGACAAATCTTGAAACGGAGTTTTAAAGCAGTTATCCTCAACCGATTAAGATGATTTTTTGTATACGTGTTAGGTTTGGATGACAATTCACGGCAAGCTAAAAAAATTGGTTTTAAAAAAATTGTAAAATTATTTACAATAACAGGTTCACTGTCCACAAAGCAAAAACTATGTAAAAACAATCACAAATGACATGTGCGTCATGGGACTGTGCACCTATTGAACATATGAAGCAATGGATTGAGTTCAGCGGTGATGGAAGCATTGGAAGCTGTGATTTATAATGCTAACACATGTCCGGATTTGGTACGGCCGGACCACGGATTTGTGGGCGGAGTTAGTCCGGCCGTACCATATCCGAACGTGTGTAGAGTGGTCCGCCAGACATTATTATTATTAATTGATTCCGTCTCGGTCCGTGTTTTTACATCGGATATGGTCTGCTCCGTACCAAATCCGGACGTGTGTAGGGTTCTCGGCTGGTTGGGCCGTACCAACTACGACCAGCGTTGAAAAAGTCCCCGATTTATGAGAGATCTACTGATTTTGGTTATTGTCTGCCGATATTTTTGCATTCAACTAAGTCATGAATAAAAATGGAAATTAATGTTCTACATACGGCAACACTAGGATTTGTGGGCGGAGTTAGTCCGGCCGAACCATATCCGAGCGTGTGAGTGACAACGGATTTGTGGGCGGTGTTAGTCCGGACATGTGTTAGCACTATTAGAGTATTACCAATTCAAGGCGCTGCTGTGGTGTTACCTTATGTTATAATATGTAATCAAACCTATTGTTTCCCAGACTGGACCAGCCCAACCTGCTTCGTAAGAACCGCCACATGGAGCTGTGGTACAAGCCAGATTTCAAGTTCCGCTTCCCCACCGCCCTGCTGTACTTCTACTTCATCTCGCCGCTGAGCCTCAAGTCGCCCAGAGAGTTAGTATGCTAACATTACCTGGGGGTACATAAGCTCATAGAGCAAGGTTATTGTGCGTAAGGGACAGTTGTCATATAAATCTACAGTACAACTATTTTCTTAATATCCCTCGGCAACTATCGCATTTCCGAATACAAACGAATGTTAATTTCCATGTCCATCAATTATTAGATTTATCGTGTATAATAATTTGAATTCAGAACTAAGTACTTTATTGATGTTTTGTTTTGATTTCCGTGTGAAATATATAGAGCTGTAAAATAGCAGATTTCTTATCACCCATCGTCTCCACTTTGCTCCGCTTGTCTCGTTTTTTACAGTGAAAATGTAACCGTAAAAGCGTTACGGGTGGGTATTGTACCTATTACCTAAGTATGTAAAATAAAATGTTTAAAAACAAATTCCTTTTTTCACAGTTCCTGTCTACTCGATCTTTGGACAGACGTATTACAACAGGGACTAAAGGTAATATTTAACCAAGCAAAACCTAATGAAATTTCAACTTTGCATACGTTGAAATAAAGTCTTAAATAAAACACTTTATTTTATAGGAAGAAGTGTATCCAGCTAATATGGCGGACCTGTCTCACTCACTGTACGTTGGTGACAAAGGACTGACCATGAAAGTGACTGGATACAGTCAAAATTTACACGTAAGCACTCTTATTAAAAGTTTTTATTCAACTTGTAATGTATGTATGTATGTTCGGTTCAAATTTGTCAACTGAATTTTAAAGCAGTTATCTTCCACCGATTAAGATGAAATTTTGCATACATGTTTAGTTTGGATGACAACGCGTGGTTAGCTAAGTGACGTCATTCTAAATTCAATATGGTGGACGGCCCAATATGGCGGACTAGCTATTTTGTATGCACTGCGATGACATGCGTATCAAATGAAAGGGTTTTTAATGAATAATTATTTATTTCTAGTTTTGCCCGCGATTTCGCTATTATGTTCCCCTCGTTTTGACTTTGGATGTTAGATCAGCTGACTAACATCCAAATATCCAAACTCAAGGTTGCTAATATGTTATGGAGCGGTTGAAGTAACAGATCGCTTCCCAAACATAGATCGTTGACGTGGCTTATAAAATGCAAAATGAAGGGAAAACGTGCTGTTTTGAAAGTTAAACTATTAAACAACTACTTGAACCGGTATCGATAAAAAATATTGTCTGTATTCTTGGTCTAACCCCAAAATGGAATTATATTGTCCTATTTCTGTTAGACTTCCAACAATAACTAATCTATATCACGGGGTCTCATTACTAAGAAAGAAAATTTGGTTCAAATAAATCTCAATGGATGGCGCGACATGTACACACAATTCTATTGAATTAACTAACATTAACATTTTCTGCAATTGAACATAAAAATTGTATGTTCTTGTTTAATCAACTCTCCTAAGTACAAAATTAAGGAATATTGGGTTCTTAATTCACATTTCAAAGATTATTTGAACGGATCATTTAAAATTGATGCCAATAGATGGCGCATTTTTTAATTTCTGAGGCATTCCACTCGATTGTTAAAATTTGCAATGTAACACATTTTGGTGCAAAAAAACTGTAAAAACGTGCAAAAAATACTATAGAACGAACCTTCACTGTATTTAAAGAAAAAAATATTCACGAACCTAGTATAGTTATCGGCACGTAACTTGGCAAGGTTTTGGCGTAGTTGGGGTAAGTTCGCGCACTTTGCGCAACAAACGTATAGATCGGACGGAACGTGGATGCGACGCGATTGTTCAGTCGATCCTTGTGTCAACTGACCAACCAATCGCGCGCTCGGAACGGTGCTAAACGTTCCCCGCGTCCCGCTTGGTAACCAAAGAGACCTAAAAAACTACTTATGCGCATCTAACGACTCTTGCCAAGTTACGTGCCGACAACTATAAACCCTTTTACTTGCAAGTCGCTGCTAACACCATCTATTGCCGTCAAACGGGATCAAACGCGATTGATGTACTTACAAAAATAACAAGATTAAACAGATGAAAAACGCTAGTTACGTCAGCACGGTTTCTTTGTATGGGATGAGGCATCTGTATGCTAGTATTATATTATCTGTGTCTATATAAATTTTTAATATTGAATAGTAAGTAAGTAAGTAATATATAGTAAGTGAATGATTGTATTCATATGGGAGTAAAGATTTCTCAAATCTCAACTTGCTTATATTTAACCTTTTTCCCACAGTTACTGGTGGAGCTAATCACTCGTGAGATGCGGTCGTCGACGCAGAACCTAACGAGCCCCATGTTCGAGGCCGTGCGTGAGGTTCGCGCGAGGACGTACCACAACGTACTCATCAAGCCGCACAAACTGGCCAAGTAAGTGTGCACTACATTTTGATTAACATTACTAATCTTGTTAGGTACTAGGTGACCCCCGCTCAAAGGAGGAGGCGGAACGCGTGAGAGAGACGCATCAGAGACGCCCTCACGCCCCTAGCCACCGCAGGAGACGCCCTGGGCGTCGGGAGTCGCAAGCCGATTCCCGGCCACCGTAGGCGCGGGCTTGCGGACGGCGAGTAATGGGTAGCTCGCCGTCTGATAAGGACCAGGCCCGAGTCGACGGCGCGTAGTGTTCCACGCGCGCCTCAAAGAGATGTCAGCAAAATTGACGGAGTCCATTAGGGCCGATGCCTGTCTGGGACGCGGATAAATTTGAAAAAGAGTTACCGCGGCCCTGGCTCAAGCAACTGGAGGAACACGGGTGGGTTTTAGTCAGTTAAAATCTGACACGCCCTTCCGCTTCTCCCAGAGCGGGAGAAGTCATTTCATGATTACCTAACCAAAAAAAAAAAAATGTGACCCCCGCTGCTTAGCTCCCGTCAACTGGCTATCTACCTACCCATTTATCCTACCAACCTACCCTACCTACATGATTGTTGCCGTTTACGAAAAGTAAGCCTGGTTTTGCAACATTTTTCATTTATGCTCCGCTCCTATTGTTCGTAGCTTCCTGGATAAATGATCTATCCAACACAAAAATAATTTTTCAATTCCAACCTGCAGCTCCTGTGATTTGCGCGTTCAAACATACAAATTCTTCAGCTTTATAATATTAGTATAGATGATGGAATAGTTCCTCTTTAAAAGTTCTAAAAAAGAGTCCGCGACAGCATTTTTTAAGATTGACTCACAATATCCTTTTTTTATGGTAATTAAATTTGTTGATTTGCGAACGAGTTTTATCAACACCTATACTAATATTATAAGGCTGAAGAGTTTGTTTGTTTGTAGGGTAGGTAGCGTAGGTAGTTAGATGGATAGCCAGTAGACGGGAGCGAAGCCGCGGGGGTCAGCTAGTATAATAATATATCAGTGATAGAGAGCAGTGGTTGGCCCAGTGGTAACGGCCGCTACTTACAAGTTGTAGGTCGTGGGTTCGAACCCAGGCAGACGCTTTACTTTGTGTAAATTATTACATCACCACTGCTCTCAAAAACGTTGAAGGCAAACATCGTGAGGAAACCGGCATGTTCTAGAACCAAAAATTTGAAGACATGTGACAACCACCAACATGCACTGGGCCCGCGCGGTGGTTTACGGTCCATTCCAGTGTTGTACGGACCAAATGCGAGACTTAAGTGCGGCAAAGGGGTCCATCTATCCTATCCTATCCTATATCAGTGATGCAACAGTCTGGCTGCAACACAACCTTATTAGAAGCATTCCAATACCAACACCGACTACTCTTTACAGAGACGTCCGCATGAATATCCTGCTGATGCCGTACGTGTCTCCTCGCGAGAAGGCGGCCATCATCCACAGCATCACGTTGTCCGAGCTCCAGGAGTTCAGCGACCGGCTGCTCAGCAAGATGTACTGTCAGGTCAGTCTACATTAATAAAAGGCTATCATGCAAAGGGTCACCTAATTAAATAGGTTTTGGTCAGTACCAAAATGTATTTGGTCACAAAGAAAATTGAGCTGTTTCTAGTCGTCGGCAAAAAAAAACTATATTGATTACCAACAAAAAACTAAATTGATCAGCCAGTAATGTGCAATGGGCGGCCTTAACACATTGAACGCCGTGGTGGCCACCGGTGAGCGACACTATACTTTCCATATGGGCTGACGCCGATTCGCGATTTCGACAAATTTTACACATTATATTTTATTGGCTCATACGGTTTAAAATAGTCAAAAACCCTACTCTAAATAATTATTTCTTATTACTATCCAAAGAATTAACGAAATAATTGCTGCCGTACACTGGTGACCACCACGGCGCACGCCGTAGAAAATCTGCATTTCGTTCGCGCGGGGCCGCGGGGGTCGGGGCGCCGGCCACACCCCGCGCCCTCCGGGATTCCCGGAAGCACTGCGTGCGCTAGACACGCGCCATTAGAGAGTAATCGCATGCAAGGTCAAGGGCATTGTTAATATTTCTTATTACATAATTATTTTGGATTGTTTTAGTGAAAGTTTTACCCTGGTTATCTCTAAAGTGAATAAACTGTATCCTGCCTGACTCTAAGGAAAAGTGTGGTGTGAATCATGGATGATTTTGAAGACTTTGAAATAACAAATGACGATTTGACGCAGATTGATAATATTGAAATTTCCTTGCTCAATAGTAGCTTTCAGCTAAGTTCGGAGTCTGAGGAAGAGTATGACTTACAACCACCTTTACGAAAGCGACGTCGACGAGTTCTGTCCATTACTGACACGAGCGACATTGAACTTGAAAATGCCGTGCCAAGTACTTCTGGTCACACCGCGTCGCTTCCTGCATCATCTACCATATGGCACCAACCAAAAGGTAATCAGCGTCGGATTATCCCGTACACTGAATTCCCAGGATTAGATCCACGACTTGTAAGAGAAATGGTCGGTAAGACCCCAGCAGATTTCTATCATCTTTTAGTACCTGACGAAATATTCGAAATGGTGGCGGATTATACGAATAGCTTTGCTATCAATAAAGTCACAGGGTCTGGCGCAGCATCTAAATCTGCGCGAATTCGCCAGTGGAAACCAACATCCGCAGCAGAGATGAAACGATTTTTCGGATTGATTATTTTCATGGGGATCGTAAAATTACCCAAAATATCCGACTATTGGTCAAAAGATCCTGTACTTGAACAGAATTTTCCTCGAACAATAATGAGTCGAAACCGATTTGAGCTGCTGTTGCAAATGCTGCACTTTTCTCAGCAAGACGAAGACAATAAATCTAATAGATTACACAGGATTGAGAAATTGCTCGAAGTTGTGAACAGGAACTTCCAAAAAAACTACACCCCTTCCGAAGAGATCTGCATAGATGAAAGCGTGGTGCCTTTTCGCGGACGAATCATTTTTCGGCAGTACAATAAACAAAAAAGGCATAAATATGGTATAAAGGAGTTCAAGCTATGTACCATTCCTGGATATACATACAAAAGAAATGTATACGCAGGAAAGAACAACGACGAAGTCAATACTACACCGTTGAACGTAGTTATGTCTCTATGCAGCGATCTTTTATACAAGGGACATACACTAGTGACCGACAACTGGTACACCAGTATAGATCTTGCCAAAAAACTTCTGGATGCAGAGACTCATCTCGTAGGCACCATTCGGAAGAACCGGAAGCATCTGCCAAAGGATGTAGTAAATGCTAAACTGAAGCGAGGCCAATTCGTGGCAAAGGAAAGCAGTGAGGGCATAACTGTAATGAAGTGGAAGGATAAAAGAGACGTCTTTTTGCTGTCCACAAAACACTCAGTGCGATTCCAGAATGTCCGAAAACGCAACAGAACTGTTTCCAAACCAAAAATAGTCATTGACTATAACGGCGCTAAAGGGGCTGTAGATATGTCAGATCAGATGGCTGCTTACTCAACTCCACTGAGGAAATCGATAAAATGGTACAAGAAGTATGCAATCAACCTTCTCCTGAACACAGCAGTGGTCAATGCACTGGTCTTGTATCAAAGCGTCACTGGCAAGAAAATACAAATGGCAGACTTTCGGCTAGAATTACTGAAGTCGTTTTGCAGCCAACAAGATGTTCCAGTTGCAAGACCTAGAAGAATGGCACACAAACTGCAACAAAAAGAAGGACAAGCCAGAACAAGCAGGCGAACATGTGTGAATTGCTACAAAATTAATGTAGCTACTTACGGCAGAAAGTTGGCCAAAAACAAGACTAAAAAGGTGAGAACGTTTTGTCCACAATGCCCGGAGAAACCTTTTCTCTGCATATCTTGCTTCAATGTGCTTCATCATTGACCAATTTTTTAGCCTCAAAGAAGAGAATTATTTTTGTTAACACTGATTTCATTTATGTGCCAAATATTCATGACAAAGTTGTTAAATACGTAGTAATTTTTTGAGAAGTTTTTTAAGTTTTTTTCGAAGTTTATTTAGTTTATTTTTTACTAAGTTCAAAAATAAGTGATTGCCTAACGTATAATAAAACGTTTTTAAATATTTTCTAATAAAACATATATTTTTTAAACCTTCTTTTATTTTAAAACCACATCTTGTGTACTTAGCCAAAAAATCAACAAAGGCTTTTTTTATACCTAGTGTCGAAACGAGCTAGCATGCGTAAACTGGTCTCCAGGGCCGCGCCGGGCACGCTCAATATAGTTTTGTACCGGCACTGTGTCCTCCAGCGAGAAAAATGAGTTCAAACACGAGCCCGTCGCGCGGCCACCGGTGAGCCCCACGGCCTGAACGGGTAGTATTGCTGTCGCTCACCGGTGAGCCCCATGGCCCAAACGGAACATCACCAAATTTGAATCGGCGTTTAATGTGTTAAGGTTACACTAGTCGATCATTCTTCCACACAAACGTAGTTTGGCTATTACCCCACTGTTTGACGATGTACGTTCAAAATAAAATAAAATATCAGTTTGTACTGTAGGGATAGGTGTAATTGAGTACACGAATTGATGTATAATACTCGTGTTTATTAGCAAACCATTGAATATATAGACTTAGGCTACTTACACATACAAACATAGACATAGTTCTATGACACCCACACTACACCTCCCACATAATAAAATAAAAAAAAATACAAATGTTTTTTTTTTTATTCACATACTCTAATGTTTTAAACTAGGTATACAGACACTATAACAATATCTACTAGGTACAATATAACTTAGTTCTATTCTTATGCACTACATCAATGTTACCTTTTCTTATTATTTCTACGTTTGGTGCTAAGTCCCTTACAACTACATAGGGTCCAGAATAAATGGGACTGAATTTGTTTCCAGTTTCTTTTTTTACAAGGATTTGGTCATTTGGTGTATAAGTGATAGGCCTCATATTGGAATCATAATGTTGCTTGCGCAATGTTTTTCGTTGAATCAAGTTATTTCGTGCTTCAGACTGTGACACCTGTAATCTATATTTCAATTCAAGCGGGTAACTCTCATGATTATAAAGTGGTTCAATTGACTTTGATAAATTATTAGGCAAATTACATTTTTTCCCATATACCAATTCAAATGGAGTATGGTTTGTTGCACTATGCACCGAAGTGTTATATGAGAAGCACCAATAGGGTAACCATGAACTCCATGTTTCAGGATGATTATCCGTCTGGATTCTCAAGAATGCTCCTAGATGTTTATGAGCATTCTCCAACGCACCAATACTTTCGTGATGGTATGCCGTGGAGTTAAGCTTTTTTATATCTAGTAATTTACATACCTCCGTCATTGTTGCGCTGATAAACTCTGCTCCTCGATCGGTCGCTATAGTGTTTGGAACACCATACTTTAGGATAACATTTTCTACCTTTTTAGAAACAAGTGGACAAGCGATAATATATTTGGATAATTCACATTGTGTGGTTAAAATATACGAAAAATTATACCTATCCTTATCTAAGGGTCCTACTATATCTAGATATACCTTCTGAAAGGATGTATGAGCAGTAGTCGTCACTACCATCGGCTCTTTATTGTATATGCTATGTTTTTGAATCTGGCATTTATGACATTTCTTCACAAAATCATGGACATCTCGTTCCATGCTAGGCCAGAAATAATATTTACGAATATTATTTAACATCCGTCTTATACCCGCGTGGCCACTCGTGGGTAAAAGATGAAAGTCGTTAATTATGACTCTTCTGTCATCTTTGTCATCTATTCTTTCTACGTCTTTTAATACACATAACCTTGGTCCGGACCATTTTGCATCTTTCTTTACCTCGGATATCAACTTCTCAATAAAATAATTATTTGTGCCATTTTTAATGAAATATATCTCCTCTATATCATTAATATTACAATATTCCCTGAACTCCCTCGCAAATGCGGCTGGCGTCATCTGCGATCGGGATGCTGGGTTTATAAACAATGTCATCCGAGCCGGCACATAACACAATGTATTCTGACTACTTAACCTTACATTATTATTTTCGTCTCTTAATTTAGCCCAATTATTACTATCTACAAATCGTATCTCAACAGAGTCCTTCGGCTTACTATGAGTTTCCACAACTTTTGGTTGATCAGGCCAAATGTCTGTGTTAACCATATCTTCCGAAGAACTGCTCTCCAATAACTTCCGCTTTTGTCCTCTAGTCATAATGTTTACAACACACTCATGCATTTCTTTCAGTTCCTTCGATGACACACATACTCTCGATAATGCGTCTGCAGCCACATTACTTTTACCTGGCACATATTCGATATCAAAATCGTACTCATCCAAAACCAATCTAAACTTTAATAATCTACTAGAAGGATCCTTCAAATTGAATAAATAAATTAGAGGTTTATGGTCTGTAAAAATCTTAAATTTGCGACCATACAAATATGGACGAAAATGTTTAATACTCCACACTATAGCTAATAATTCTTTTTCTATAGTGGGATAGTTTCTTTCAGCTTTATTTAAACTTCTGCTTGCATAAGCAATTGGCCTTCCATCCCGATTAGACAATACGGCGCCTAACGCGTATCCTGATGCATCTGTTTGTAGGTTGAATATATTGTCACTAGAAAAACATGGGTATTGCAAAACTGGGGCGGATATCAAACGCTGTTTTAATGCATCAAAGCTCACTTGGCAGTCTTTATCCCATTTAAATGTTACATTTTTCCTACTCAAATTATTCAAGGGGTGAACTATATCTGCAAAATTTTTAATAAACTTTCTATAGTAATTGGCAAACGCTACGAAGCGTTTTACCTCATCTGCCGTTTTTGGAATGGGATAATTTTGCATAACACTAATTTTGTCCGGGTCTGGTAAAACTCCGTTGCCAGAGACCACATGACCTAAATATAACATATCCTTTTTCAAAAATACACACTTGGACGGATTCAATTTAAGATTCACTTTCCGAAGTCTTTCAAAAACGTCAATTAAATTTTTATTATGTTGACTGAGACAACTTCCATACACAATTAAATCGTCTTGATAGACGAGGCACTTTTCAAAATTAAGACCTGCCATTGCCATTGTCATCATCCTTGAAAATGAGCTAGGACTTGTTTTAAGCCCCATGGGCATCCTAGTCATTTGATATTGCCCAGAACCAAATGCTGTATATTTCCTACTATTGGGGTCTAACCCTACATTATAATATGCTTGATGAAGATCTAAGTGTGAGAAGTAGATGCATCCTGATAACGAGTCTAAAATTTCTGTAATGTTAGGAAGAGGGAAGTTATCATTTTCAATATTATTATTCAGTTTGCGGTAGTCAATAACTAATCTCCACCTCTTTTGTCCATTAACGTCTAATTTCTTGGGTACCAGCAAAATTGGGCTAGACCAATCACTTACGCATGGCTCTATAATGCCGTCGGCTAACATATTTTGGAGTTGTTTATGTACCTCATCTTTCTGTGAATGAGGTAACCTATATGGTTTAACAAATACGGGCTCTGCATTAGGCTTTACGCGAATAGAATGTTGATAAATATGCGTAGTTGTCAGTTTATCCCCCGGTAAAAAGAATATATCAGCATATTTGGCGCATACTTTTTCAATTGTTATCTGCTCTTCTTCATTTAAATGTTTTATATTCAGCAGTGTAAACATTTTTTTAACGCGGGCCGCATTTTTTCCGCATTTATCAAAACTGCAAATATTGTAATCCGACGCGCTGTGTATAATGGGGTCTATTTTATCTAGAGTTAACTCATTCTCAGTTGTGTTAAGTATTCTTACAGGTATTTTTCCACTAGTGGGCTTTACTAAGGTGCTAGCTATAAAAACACCTTCGCTGCATTCAGAAGTACAAACTACACATTCTTCTTTTATATTAGTTTGTATAAAGTGGATTGACTCCGATCTGGGAGGTATAATAAACATTTCTTTTTTACTATTAGATATCTTAATAGACAACGTGATTGGATTACCATTTAAAGTGTGCAAAGATAAACTATTATTCTTGTAGTCTAATAACGCTTTATGTTTTCGCAAGAAGTCGTCACCGATAATTCCATGCGCCTTACATGGCAAAGAATTAAAAACAATAAACTTATGCCTAAACGTTGCATAATCTGTTACTAAGTCTAAATAAACGTAACCTAAAGATTGAACTTTGCCCCCAAGTCCATTAATCTCAATACTCTCTAAATGGCATGGAATATTTTGTTCGACAAGATGTTTATATTTGATGGCTGAAATTGACGCACCCGAGTCAAGTAACCATCGGAATGGGCTACCATTTACAGAAAACTCGACAACCATGTTATTATCACATGACAAAATATAATGTTTAGGCACGAAAAAACTGATTTTTTGATTCTTCATTTTTAGGTGCATCCTCGGTCATAATATGCATAGCTTCCGAATTACGTGTCCACTTGTTTCGGTTATTATGAAAAGAAGACCTACCTCGATTCGATCTTCTCGAATTCCGCCACGATCCTCGTGGTGCACGACCACGCCCTGGGTCCTGGATGGTCTCATTACGGTCACCCCAACGCATTTGACCCTGGTTTGAGCGGCCTCTAAACGCTCGTCCATGCTGACCTCTAAAATAATTATTAGAAGCACGCCTGTAATTATGTCGATTGTTTTGATTAAAAGCCATAATCTCACCTGATGAAGTCGAAGGCATCGAAGTCTCTTCATCCACTGCTGCTTGAACTGCATCTTTGAGGGATTCAAAATTTCTTGCGGCTATGATAGTGCTTAATCGACGGTTTCGCAATCCGTCGGCAAACCGTTTGATGGCTTGTTTCTCATTAAGCGGTTTCAATACCTGGTAATTACTGGATTTCCCTTCGGATTGCGCTATCGTCAAGTCCACAAACATCTCAGTAATGGCTTTTCCGTACTCATCAATTGACATTTGCTTTTGGCAGAAAGAATGTAGTTTGCTCTGTATTGCCGTAGCAGACTTTGTTGGCAATAATTGAACCCGCATATCGTGTAATAGATCCTTAACTGAGTCATAATTTGATGCTAATTTCAATTTTGCAGCCTGAGACAATCGACTTTTCAAAACGAATGTAATTAATTGTTCTTGCGACTGACTATCTAAAATAGAACTGTAATAATCGATCCCATCGATTAACTGCTTAATACCTAACTCGTCACTTGTCATGACGGGCAACAAATTCAGTGCTATCTTAAGATCAAATTTGGCCATTTTAGCTATTTTTCCTTCGTCCTCACTTAAACTTTCTAAATCTGAGTTACTGTAACTACTTCCTTTTTCACATAACTGTTTTATTTCTACGAATAATTCATCTATCTTATAACGTAACTCATTTATTAGTATTAACTCCTCATTTTTGAAGTCTTTTACGTTAGCTTCTATTTCTTTACAATGATTTTTAAACGAATAAAATAAATTTATCGATTCTTCTAATTTTCTACTACATACCTTAGATTCTAATCTTCGCTCAGGACCTATTTTAATTAAATATATACGTATTTTGCGTAACTCATTATATATGTTATCAAATTTCTTAGCCATAAGACACTATTTTAATCGTTTTGATTTTTACGTCACTGCATACTTTAGAATTTGTCTTAAACAGTCTCTACATAACAGTACATTAACAGTACAGTACATTTAACTTAATTTCTTCCCGAATATCTTGCGTACACAATCACTTTAGTTCACTGATTTACACTGACATTCACTTTCTGCTGCTTTCGGAGTGGCCTGGCCGCGACCTCGTCCGGACAATCGCATGCCCCTGAACGCCTGGTGGTTGATCTCCTGACGCATCCAACGAGTATGGCATTTTTTATATGCCTTAAATCCCAAGTATAGAAGCACTGCACCCATGAAACAGATAATTATTGTGGTCATAATAGTCTGGATGTTCAAATGTTGCCCAATTTCTTGCAAATTCGCACTATTGCCAGCACCAGCTGCGTTTTGAGCTAGAAAAACCTCTTCTTTGGTCTGGTATGATTGACACATTTTGCTTTTCTTAACAATTTCGCACCAATTAATAATGAAGCCAGTTGTAACGCGACACGACCATTATGCGCGGCTTGCCCGAAGGCAGGGTCGCCATGTAGGGATAGGTGTAATTGAGTACACGAATTGATGTATAATACTCGTGTTTATTAGCAAACCATTGAATATATAGACTTAGGCTACTTACACATACAAACATAGACATAGTTCTATGACACCCACACTACAGTACCATCATTATCTACTTGTGCACATTACGGATGATATCAGGTCAGGCATGGAAATGGGCAAGTTAACTGTACTTGCTTTGCTTGACTTTAGCAATGCTTTCAACACGGTTGATTTCGACATTTTGCTGGGCGTCCTATGCTCTTTTAACATATCTCCTTCGGTAATTGACTGTTTCATAGTTATCTGTTTGGCCGCCGGCAGCGTATTTGCATTGAGGAATATTTCTCTTCTTGGTGCCACACCTCTGCCGGTGTGCCGCAGGGTGGCGTTTTATCTCCTCTACTTTTCGCACTCTTTATTAATGCTATCACTCAACGACTATCTTCTTTCTACCACCTGTATGCTGATGATCTGCAAATTTATACCCAAGCCACTCTCGGTGAGTTATCTGACGCTATTGAGACTATTAATATGGACCTGGCTCGAATAGGTGACTGGAGCACTGAGTTTGGGTTGAAGATCAATCCGACTAAGACTCAAGTGGCTGTTGTGGGTAGTTCTCGAAACGTTTCTAGGATTGATTGGGCGTCACTTCCCCAGATTTCTTTCAACAATACTATTATTCCTATATAACTCACACTGTGAAGAACCTGGGGATATATATCGACGGCACTCTTTCCTGGACCAAACAGCTGCAGGAGGTTAGTCGTAAACTATTTGCTTCTGCTGGTTCCCTGAGACGCCTTCGTAATTTTCTTCCCATGACCACTAAAATTGCGATAGCACAATCTCTACTTCTCCCTATCCTGGACTATGCTGATGCCAGCTATCTTGATCTCACTCAAGACCAATTGGACAAGCTTGAGCGACTTCAAAATCTCTGTGTCAGGTTCATATTTGGCTTGTGCAAGTATGATCATGTTTCTGAATTTCGAACCAAGCTCAAATGGCTTCCTATTCACCTTCGCCGGAATGCCCACATACTTTCTTTGCTATATAACGTGCTCTTTAATCCATCAAGTCCTTTTTATCTTAAAGGACGCTTTCAGTTCCTTTGTGACACACATTCTAAGTCCTTGAGATCATCGGAGAATCTAAAATTAAGTATACGTATGCATTCCACATCCTTCTTCGACAAATCTTTTACAGTTCAAGCAGCTCGTTTGTGGAATGCATTACCTATTGAAGTGAGGCGTGCTCAATCCTTACCAACATTCAAAAAAATGGTGAAAGAGCATTTCCTTTCACTATAATTAGTCTTCTCCTTTCTCTATGATATTTTTGTTATATATTAGTATATTATGTATTATTTTACGTATGTATTTTATGTTATTATGTCTAAGTATTATTATTTAAGATATGTTGTACACTGACAACCCTAAATTCCTCTCCTCTCGTTCAGTCCATCCAAAGGTTGTCTGTAAGAGATTGCCCTGTGCGATAAGACCGCCCATTGTACACTTGCTTTTATGATTTTTTATCCTGTATATATATTTGTGTGGTGTACAATAAAGAATATAATAAAAAATAAATATCTAGCCCTGTATGGAAACAAAAGAAAAAAATTTGAGCGTCGAACGTTCCATATTTTAACACTTATTATAACGCATCTTTGGGCGGAAATAAATACCATAAGAAGAAGGAAAATTGCAAAACGGCCTCCATACAGGGATAGATTAGTAATACAACAATGCAAATAATTTTATTTTGAAAATATACATTTTGTCGTTTGTCGCACGTGTTGTCGCATTAGATAGCATACATTTTAACCCCGCCCACAAAATAGTTCGTGCCGTCGTCTAGGGGAACCTTAAGTGATATTAGTACTAGAGCAGCAAATATTGATTCAGAGAATTGAATTACGGTCTTGGGTTAAAAGCCGTGCCCAATATGAACTGAAGGGCAAAATAAGTTTTTTCAGGAATCTCCCATTCCTATTTTTTACCGTGATGGCCTTACCTACACTTATAGAATGACATGTACATATTGGTTTCTTTTCTTTTTGGATATAGCTGCACAGTGTGAGATAGGAGCCTTTTTGGTCTCGCACGGGTTATTTTTTTTGAGATTATCGGTGCACTAGGGTCCCTGACCTTTGAAAGGCGTACCCGGGGGTGAAACCAACTTTCAGAGGCCTTGTTAGACATGTAGGATGAAATGTGACTCCAACCGGCGATTAACCCTAGATGCACTAGTCACTACGCAAGAGCACCCAAGGACAATCTCCAGCTGGTGCAGGACTATTGCAAAATATGGAGACAAAAAACATTGGGCTATGGGTTTGGGAGGTTTCGTGGATCGATTACCTAAAACTATAGGATGACAATTGGCTTGACCACTGTTAATCTACATGATTATAAAATGGCAGGGGATATTGCATACTCAATTAATGCCCCTCCCCCATAAACAGTCGCTAGCACTTCAGTGACGTAACGCCAAGGGGGCAACATATATGGAGATGATTAAGGAGTGGAGAGGTATGCCACGGCTATCAGGACAATCCCGGAAGTACGGTCAAGATCCCTACCAGCATCTTACTGGGTTAACTTCCTTCCTCCGAGCATATTTGCTCTTGCGAATCTCCACTCAACCCAGCCAATTAAGGCAAGAGAGAGCTGGGAGCTCTGTTCCCCGTCAGTGGTCAAGCCGGAGACGAGGGACAAGACTTCTCCCTGGAGAACAGGTCCGTGGGGTCGCCACTGCCCACCAGCTCGCCACAAACCTGCCCTGCGGATTGTATCTCTCTTAGTCTAGCTGCTTACCCTGGCCATGTTGCAGCAAAGTAGAATCTGCCGGCACCGACCTTGAATCGTCATTGTTTTTTGTTTTTACTTATTTCTCGTGTCTCCTGTTCAGGTCATAAATAAATATGAACTATATATAACTATATTTCTTCTTTCTTTCTGGTTTAGTATAATGTTATTTGTTTCTTTAATCAGATCCTGATGCAAGGCAACCTGCCGTGGCACCAGGCCATCAGGATAGCGGAGAACGTGCATGCTACCCTCAAGTGGGACGCGCTCACAGAAGACGAGTTCCCCGATGTAAGTTATTTTATTATTGTATCATTTTACACTATGTTTACTGTTATTTCAGGCCATTGGCATTTGCTTAGAACACTTGTAGTTTTCGAAGTCATTAGATTTAGGAAAAGGCCATAATTTCTTCGTCAGATTTCCTCCCCCTCGGACCACGAAAGTGTTTAGACGTGCATTACGTACAAGATATTTTTTCTTAAATATTTATTCCAAATTAATAGTTATTTCAAAATTAAATGTTAAATATATTTCGCAAAAGTACTAGGTGCGCATAAAGTTTGAAGAGAACGCGAAACGCAGAGTACTGGAGTAAACAAGCCGGCAACAGTAAAGACGGAGATAGAAGGCGGAGCCTGCTGCGCGTAAGCCGTGCGTGCGCCATCCTTGTCGGCTGCCACAACTCAAGAGCGATAGCGATTAGCGAGTAACTTATTTATATTTATGTTTACTTTGCTTTGTCTTGTTTTTGTAGTTCTGATTATACAAATTAGCAAGTTAGGGTAACATGCCTAAGGCAACACCCAAAACTCCTCCGAATCAGTTCTCATCGCGTTCGGAGTCTGATATCCGGAAGCTGCATGCAGACGAAGACTCGGAAGGGAAAATCACCCAGAGGGCCAAACGCAGATGCCTTTCAGATGAAGTCACCGGTGATGAACTGGATATTTTTAAAAACGATATCAAGAAGATGATCACTGAGATGATGTGTACTCAGAGCACCCGATTGGACAAATTGGAAGGACATATTAAAGACATAAAAAAACACTACACGGAAATTAAGGTCACAAATAACGATCTCGAAAAGGCAATGACAGCGGTCTCTGATCAATTACAGTCACTCGAAAACAAAATTACGGGACTAGAAAATCTACGTGGCTCCATGGCAAACCAGCTTGCTACGATAGAAAACAAGTTGGAAGTTCTCGACCACAATCTTATCAAGACCTCTATAGAATTACGCAATGTACCTAAAAGGCAGAATGAGACCAAAACAATGCTGTATGAAACTATAACGCACCTATCAGCACATATAGGCCTTGATACAGAATCTGCTAATATCCGTGATATTGTAAGACTACCCTCAAAAAAGGAAAACTTAACATCGAGTTTATCAGTCGAGTTCTGTAATACGCTGACGAAAACGAAGTTTCTTGCTGCTGTTAAAGACTATAATAAACGCAATCCCAAGGACAAGATAAAATCAACCCATCTGAACATAAAATCTGCACAGGAAATACCTATTTACATCACCGAGCTTTTAACAGCGAATACTAAAAGGTTATTTTACCTTACTAGAAACCACGCTAAGCAACACCAGTATAACTATTGTTGGACGTCGAATGGAAGAGTTATGCTAAAAAAGGATCCTGATAGCCAGGCTATCTTGATAAAAAGCGAAGAACAACTGAAGCAGCTGGCGACAATCATCAAAGCATGACTACTTGCATTTAAGTATACTCTGCTATATCATACGTATTATTTGATTATCCTTACGATTTTTTCGAACTTATATGTTAAAATACTAAATACAAACACAAACAAAACTCACACACTTGACTATTACTATCAACACAACATACTCTCATACATTAATAACTCAACACCAAAATATTACATATTCACCATGGTACCCTTTACATATGCTTGCGTTCATCCCTATTATTCCTTACTTAGCTACTTCAATATCATAAAAAATATGTTTTTAAATTTAGTACTCCCAATCATAAGCTTCCCACACACGTCCCTAAAACAAATACCACCCTATTTTCTCGTAACCATCAAACAACTTTTACCCTACTGCAAAAATGCATAATACCATAAACAATTTAATTGACAACATCGACGAACTATCTGTATCAACTACCTATACATGCGCACCTGAAGAAACACTCTCCATTGTGAAGTGTCCTAAAAACTTCATTAAGATCCTGACACAAAACATTCGCTCTATAAACCGTAACTTCCTAAACTTGCAAACGCTTCTGCACCGAATACCTTTCGATTGCGATTTGGTTGTTTTAACTGAATGCTGGTTACCTTGTTCTAGCAATAGCACTATCCCGATTCTCAATAATTACTCCGCGTTCATGACAACCAAACATATAAATCAGAGTGATGGTGTAGTGGTGTATTCGAAGTCGGACATGTCTGTTACATGCGAAGAACCAGATTTCCACCGAACTGCATCGGGTCTTATTATAAAAATTAACTTTGACTTGGCGATAATCTGTATTTATCGATCGCCGTCAATAGACAATATAAACAGCTTTCTCTCAGTTCTTAACGACATTCTTCCGTCGCTACATAGATTTAAATCGGTAGTTATAACTGGTGACCTGAACGTGGACATTAAACCTACCACATCTGACATGCGCTCCCACGATTACCTAAATTGCCTCGCTTTTCACGGTTATCTTCCTGCTCACACCTTACCGACCAGGGATGGCAACTGTTTGGACCACACGTTCCTCAAAACAATTTCCCCCACGCACACATTTGTCTTAAGTTCCACAATAACTGATCACTCCTCCTCCTTACTTTGCATTCACGATAAATGTCTACGAACGGTCACAAACTATCTTGTAACAAAAATAGACTATGAAGGACTTGACAAATCAATTTCAAAACTGGACTTCACTCCTATTTTCAGTATAAAAGACGCAAATATAGCTACCGATAGATTACTGAACTTAATGACTGTATCCATTTTTGAAAATACCACAGTTAAAAAAGTTTCATCTAAAAATAGAATCCTCAAACCGTGGATCACACCTGGTTTGTTACGGTGCATAAGAAACAGGGATGCTCTACATAAGAAAGTTAAAAATTGCCCAGGAAATGAAATTCTAAAAATGACTTATCTTCGATACAGAAATTTTTGTATTAGTGTTTTAAAGAAAGCAAAGAAAACATATGATACAGAGGAACTAAATAAAGCTAGTAAAAATCCAAAAACACTATGGGACACTATTAAACGGGTAACTAACACTACTAAAACTAAGAATACATCTGCTCAATTACTAACTTTGTCATCTACACCTATTGAGTCTTGCAACACTATTAACTCATACTTCGTAAACATTGGTGAGAGGCTTGCAAATGATATAATTCACACCAGTACTACACAGCCATTGACAGTCACTCAACCTACTTCTCATATCACATCGACTTCATCGTTCGTCCTTGACCCTACTGACATTGACGAAATTACAACAGTCATCCATTCTTTGCGCTCTGATGCGGCAACTGGCTGGGATGGGATATCACCCTACATCCTGAAGAGGTACTCAATTTCCCTGGCACCCATACTATGCCATATTTTTAACCTCTGTTTCGAGACTGCCGTCTTTCCCTCTTCTTTTAAAAAGGCAATCATTCACCCAGTCTTCAAGGGAGGCGACGGGAACCTGCCGAATAATTACCGTCCCATTGCAGTACTGACTGCCTTATCCAAGGTACTAGAACGGCTTATCAATAAAAGACTAGTATATTACCTAGAACATTACAAACTAATATCACGACAACAATTTGGATTTCGTAAAAACAAGTCTACCTGTGACGCAGTTCAGGAATTAACTAACAATATCGTACACAACCTGAACACTAATAAAAAGGTCCTTACGGTATTCTTAGACCTTGCGAAGGCCTTTGACACCGTTCCCGTCCGTTCTCTCTTACTCAAACTTGAAAAGATGGGCGTCAGGGGATTGCAACTTGATCTATTTCAAAACTACCTCACAAATCGCTCCCAGATAGTCAAGATTGACCGTCACAGCAGCCATGAGCTCCCCATCTACTATGGCGTTCCGCAAGGAAGCATATTGGGACCCACTTTATTTCTAGTTTTCATAAATGACTTATGCAATATAAATATCCCAAATGCCAAGATAACATCCTTTGCAGATGACACTGCTATCACTTTTGTCGGTAACACATGGTCTGATCTCGAAGACAAGGCACAACATGGCTTTAATGTAGCACTAAACTGGCTTTATTTTCATATGCTTACACTTAATACCTCTAAAACCAAGTTCATTACCTACTCGATCAGTTCTGCTACCCAACCAAACCCACCAGTAGCACTTAAAGCTCACACATGCAATTTGCTGACTCAAGTTTCATGCCAATGTGCAACTATATCCTCTACGGATGAAATCAAATACCTAGGTGTTATTATAGATAAGAATCTTAAATATAAATCTCATGTTAATGTCCTTACTGGCAGAGTTCGCAAACTTATATATATCTTCAAAACCTTAAGAAATATTGCTAATCCTATAATTATACGTAATGTCTATTTTGCCTTATGCCTATCTATAATTACCTATTGCATTCCCTGTTGGGGTGGTGCTGCAAAAACTATCCTTAAACCGTTGGAAATTGCACATCGCGCCATACTGAAAGTGGCTACCTTCCGTCCACTAATTTATCCAACTGATCAGTTATACAAAAACTGCAACGTTCTCAACGTGCGGCAACACTTTATTTTACAATTAATTTTGTTGCAACACCGCATAACCCCCTATATTGAAATTACCAAACGCCGAAAAGATAAAATATGTACTCCTCCAAAAACTCGCTTGTCGTTTACTAGAAGATTCTTTTATTATTTAGGTCCGTCTCTTTATAATACAATAAACAAAAATTGTCCAATATATAAACTGTCTTATCATAATTGTAAAAAGACCGTCCGCATATTCCTTCAAAATAAAACCTACGACGAAACAGAAAAATATTTAATATAATTTAATTATGATAAGTTTGTAAATTGTACCACTCACTCAAAACATAGACCCACACAAATCCAATCTCCTTACTTACGCACGCTTACACTGACTTACGCAGCTGCACGCTCACGCACATGCATACACACACAAACCTATACACGCACACACAGCACACACGCACAAACACACAAGCACACACACACACGCACACACACACAAATGCGTTCGCGCTCAAATAATTATAGATTTTAAGAATTTGAAAAAGTAACTTGTAGAAATTAAATTGTAGCAATACAATAAGAGGGTATCGGCACTGTTACTCCTTAATACAGGCTATTTCATAGCCTAGCAAGGAGGACAGCACGTCACCCACTTGATTGTCAGAAATTTACAACTACCTACTTTGTAAAACTGTTACATGTACCTACTGCAATCTGTTTTTATATAAATAAAGATTATTATTATTATTATTATTATTTGCCTATATATGTCATTTTGCGTCCAACCGCACTCAATCAAATGACATTGAACAATGAAATGAAATCGTTTATTTGCTAAATGTATGTGTACAGATTATATGTTCTTTTTGTAGATAGTCCGTATACATTTTGCCGTACGGCATGCAATGTCCAAGCAAAAGTTTTATCATTTACAAAATCAGTAATAATGTAGTAACACTTGTCCAATAACATTTTGTGAACTGTTTTTTAAATACATTGGTGGGTGATTCTAGTAGAGTATTGGGTAGCTTATTATAAATAAGAGGACCCATGGATAGAATATTTTTGCATAATAGGTAGCCCTGTTATGAAAAAATATTTTCAACACACTTGCTCATAAAGTGGCTCTAATTTCACCGCAATTAGGCACATAATGACACCTGTTATCAAACTGTGACTTTTTCATTACTATTATTCACAAGTGAGATAAAGAGTTTTATTTTTTTATTTATTGGTTGAGTTGCTTTGTCCTTAAAAAAGTTTCGATATAAAAAAAAGTTAATTTAAAAATCAAAAACCCGACTGCGAACTAAAAAGATGTAAACAAGTAGAAAATCATGCTGTGCAGTCGGAGGATCAGGTGGTCAGCCAGTTCGCGAATATGTATCCTCCGACTGCACAGCATTATTTAACAATGGCGATCGGCCATAGACATAGATAGACATAGATATAGAGCATAGGAAAATTGATTAATTTTGCCCGCCATTGCGTAAAAAAATTCACAACTCGTTTTCACTGTTGGAAATTATTTTTTAGTATTATTTTCTTCACAAGTGTGTTGAAAAACGTCGTATGATACACGTGTGTATAGATGATTACCGTCCTCGGCTCTCTTAAGACCCTCACCTAACGGCTCGGATCTCAATGGCGCCTCAGCGGTAATCACCAACATTACATACTTGTACCATAATGTACTATTATCCACCTGTATAAAGTTGATTTTTATATATAGACCTTATGGGTCCTGTGCGTTTTCTTATATCAATCAATGAGGTAAATAACTGTTTATTAGTTTTAACCAATAGGGCAATTTCAAGAATATATAAGGATGGGAATGTGAGAATTAAACAGCCGGGGCAACAGACGTAAAGACGTCTGGTGCATCTATCTGAAAGTTTGCCGATATATTCTCAGTGTTCAACTCAGCTATCAACTTTTCGGTCCTGAAAATGTTTAATCACAAACCCTTCCAGCTCGTCCTCTTTCAAATTTTATTCTATGCGAAGGTGACCTAATCTAGCAATTGAACCCGAAAGTTGTTAGCTGCTTTACAAAGGCCTCCTCAAAAAAGTATTGTCCTAAATCCAGGTAAAAGTCCACCAGTTGCCTCTGGGCGAGCGTAAGATCCGCGTGCTGAGCCTGAACGAGGCGTCCACCAACAGCATCATCACGAACTACTACCAGGGAGAGGCCACCAGCTCCAAGGATACCGCCACGCTTGAAGTGCTTATGGTAAGAAAATCCTACTGCCTGATGATGATCCCATTTAGGCGATTTCGGCCACAGCACCAGCGTTCCTTGACTCCTCATTGTGGTTGCGAGCTTAGATTTGCTGCCCTCTTATGTGTCCTAATGTGACTTGCATAATCTAACTTTGGCATATCGCCAGTGTATTAACTTTCTTAGGAAACTTCCTTTGACTAACACTAATGAAAAATAACACAAGCTTTTATTTAACTTGTTTTTTTGTTATTTAACTAGTATGTATGGGTCAAATCTTGCAACATAAATTTAAAACAGTTATCCTCAACCGATTGAGCTGAAATTTTGTATACTAGTTTGGTTTGGATGACAATGCACGGTTAGATAAGTAATATCATTCTAAATCCAATGTGAAAGGCGAACTCCAAAAGATGGCGGACCAATTTTTTTTATGCACCCGCAAGGTAACCGTAACAAACGAAAGGGTTTGCTGAGAAAAGACTTGTGGAAAAGCTTTTCTTTTTTAAAGTTAATATGTATTTGTATTATAGTTGCTGATGGAGGAGCCGGTATTCGACAACCTGCGCACCAAGGAGCAGTTAGGTTATAGCGTGTTCAGCATGATGCGCTACACGTTCGGCGTGCTCGGCTTCTCCATCACCGTCAACACGCAGGTGGACAAGTTCAGGTATGTTACACATACGCTGTGTTACCCAGTTACTGGGTTTGGAGGTTAGATAGACAGTCGCTTCATCTATACTAATATTATAAAGAGGTAAAGTTTGTGAGTTTTTGACGTTGTAAGGGGTAATCTCTGGATCTACTGAATCGATTTTGAAAATTCTTTTGCTTAGGCTTTAATATATTTTCAAAAAATTAGAGAATCTTATGAACATTGCAATAATGTAACCCAAGGAAGCAAAATGTTGCATGTAAAATACATTATTTGACGTGCGCTGAGAAAACTATTGATGATAGATAAAAATTAGTAGGTAGGTAGCCAGGGTATCCAGGGTAGCCAGGGTCGGCAAGGTTGGCAGGGTAGGTATGTAGGTAGACAGTTGACGGGAGCGAAGCCCCGAGGGCCAGCTAGTGTAAAATACAGCTATTCAGCTGCATCTGGCAGAAACACTTGCGTTTGGCCATTGTTTCATTTCTGGGGAAATTATGTCAAATATCAATACCTTGCCTAGAATTATCCTATTTACTCTTGGCTTAAAGACACGCAGGTTAGACCTATCAGGAAACACAGAGTCCGTCAGGGAAATTCACTCCTTACGGTCAAGGCCACAGATATAAAATCTGACTAGATAACGCAAGTCCCTCCATCTGTATGAAAACCAAGCGTGCCACTTTTTCACACACAATTTAAAAACAAATTTCCTAACCAATGAAAGAAAACATTTTCAATTCCTCGCTCAACTTTTTCTATAGTCTTTAAAGCTCAATATGGCATAACTAGGCATTTTTTAGATTTCGCTGGATTTCCGGTGCTTATAATGCTAAATGAAAAGAAAGAGCCCTGTTGACCTGTAGGGAGGATGAGAGAATATAATAAGGGCGTATGTCACTGGACTTCCTGCCTTCCAAGCCAAATATTACATTCTTAACCGTTTGCTGAATGTTTTTTGGGAACAGATTGCTAAAAAAATGCTTCGATTTTTGACACGCGAAGTACATACAAACAAACGCGTCATCTAGTTAGATTTATATCTGTGGTCAAGGCGTATTGACGCATAAAGCTTATAGAAATTCGTACGTCGAGTTGTGGAGATAGGGATCTATGTAGATTTTCAGTTCGACTCTGCCTTCCTTGACCCGTGTTCCTTAGCTGCAACTGCACGCACAAATAACGTATTCCAAAAGTTTTTGTCTGTACCACCTGTTCGTTACCGCAGCGTATCGCACGTGGACGCGCGCGTGGAGCAGTTCCTGAAGAAGTTCTCTCGAGACATCAGGCGGCTCACGGAGAAGACTCTGTCGGCCACCAAGCATTCGCTCGTGCAGCTCAAACACACCACAGATTACGAGCTCAAAGAAGAGGTGACTGATTTTTTATCATGTTTTACTGCTAGCGGGCCTTATACAGGGTGTTGATGGAATGTGTAGTCATATTTTTTTAAAACCGGCCAATTGCCAGTCTAGACTCGCGCACGAAGGTTTCCGTACCATTATCGCAAAAAATTTCAAAAAAACCACGTTTGTTCTATGGGAGCCCCACTTACATATTTGTTTTATTCTGTTTTTAGTATTTGTTGTTACAGCGGCAACAGAAATACATCATCTGTGAAAATTTCAACTGTCACGGTTCATGGGATACAGCCTGGTGACAGACAGACGTGGAGTCCCTTTGTGTACGGAATCCTAAAAACTTCTGCCCATGCAAATGAACATTTTCGTCTAGGACGCCATAGTTAATTCCCTAAACAAATGCCACGTTACATACAAAGTTATCAGTTGATCAAAATTAGTATGAGAGGGATTATTTTTTCGATGACCTGGCGTAATAAATCGTTTGGAATGGAGGAAGTTTCCATCAAAAGTACTTGAAATATTAAACTCAGAATCGTACTTATTAAATGTCCGTAATATTATTGTTATGTTTTCGGCAACTTTTGTTGATTTTACTGTCCGTCATTTGTAATTCCGTATTCCGTATCTTAAAATAAATAAATAACAATTTTTCAGGTCGAGAGGAACTGGCGAGAGATTGTGAGCAGGGAATATATGTTCCACCGTTTGTTCTTGGAGGTAAGGCTACTTGCTGTCGGTGTTTTTAAATCTATATTTCGAATTGATACGCTATTACCGCTTATCAAGATTTTGTTAGTGTTGATTAAGGCCGAGTTTCTCACCTCTAAACAATCACAGAATTAATGTGACAAATTGTCAAGTACGCGTTATCTGCTGTGATTGGTTGAATGAATTTTCAACAGCCACTCACAGGAGATAACGCCAATTGACAATTTGTCACATTAATTCTGCGATAATTTAGAGGTGAGAAACTCGGCCTAAGTGTATTTCAGAATTATACGTAATTTATAAAAATAAAAACCGGCCAAGTGCGAGTCGGACTCGCGCACGAAGGGTTCCGTAACATTATCGCAAAAAACGGCAAAAAAATATTTTTTTTTGTATGGGAGACCCCCTTAAATATTAATTTTATCCTGTTTTTAGTATTTGTTATTATAGCGGCAACAGACATACATCATCTGTGAAAATTTCAACTGTCTAGCTATCACGGTTCATGAGATACAGCCTGGTGACAGACAGACAGACGGACCGCCGTAATAGGGTCCCGTTTTTACCCTTTGGGTACGGAACCCTAAAAATGTTGCAGTAGTGACTATATGTGAGGGTAGTAAATATTTTTCCAAGAACACATAATTTTTTGCATGTTTGGAAACTAAATTGCGAACGATGGATGGAAACAACAACTGCAATGACTGCTTTAAAAATATGTCTTTACAGATTAATTATATTTTGTAATGTTACGTTATTGATTTATGATTATCTTGTTAACAATAAAATTGTTATTACATTTGCAGGCTTCCGCAATCGAGAAGATCAAGCTGGCGGATGTCAAGGGCTGGGTCGAAGACCACTTCCCGACCGGCAACAAGTCCAAGTTCAGGAAACTCTCTATACAGGTACTTATGTCTGGATTTTTTAACCGACTTCTAAAATGTGAAGGGTCTCAATTCGGTTGTTGTAAATTAAAGGCGTAAAGGTCAGCGTCTTTTCTTTTGCGGGTTTCAACCAAACATTAACATATCGTGTATAGTCATCGGCACGTAACTTGGCAAGTTTCGTTAGAGACGCAGAAGTCGTTATTTAGGTCTGCTTGTTAGTGAAGCGGGACGCGGGGTACAAGGTCGCGCCGATCCGAGCGCGCGATTGGTGGCTCAGTCGACCCGCGCCTCCCGCACCCCGTCCTCTTGTTAGTGAAGCGGGACGCGGGGTACAAGGTCGCGCCGATCCGACCGCGCGATTGGTGGCTCAGTCGACCCGCGCCTCCCGCACCGCGTCCTCTTGTTAGTGAAGCGGGACGCGGGGTACAAGGTCGCGCCGATCCGAGCGCGCGATTGGTGGCTCAGTCGACCCGCGCCTCCCGCACCCCGTCCTCTTGTTAGTGAAGCGGGACGCGGGGTACAAGGTCGCGCCGATCCGACCGCGCGATTGGTGGCTCAGTCGACCCGCGCCTCCCGCACCGCGTCCTCTTGTTAGTGAAGCGGGACGCGGGGTACAAGGTCGCGCCGATCCGACCGCGCGATTGGTGGCTCAGTCGACCCGCGCCTCCCGCACCCCGTCCTCTTGGTAGTGAAGCGGGACGCGGGGTACAAGGTCGCGCCGATCCGACCGCGCGATTGGTGGCTCAGTCGACCCGCGCCTCCCGCACCCCGTCCTCTTGGTAGTGAAGCGGGACGCGGGGTACAAGGTCGCGCCGATCCGACCGCGCGATTGGTGGCTCAGTCGACCCGCGCCTCCCGCACCCCGTCCTCTTGTTAGTGAAGCGGGACGCGGGGTACAAGGTCGCGCCGATCCGACCGCGCGATTGGTGGCTCAGTCGACCCGCGCCTCCCGCACCCCGTCCTCTTGTTAGTGAAGCGGGACGCGGGGTACAAGGTCGCGCCGATCCGACCGCGCGATTGGTGGCTCAGTCGACCCGCGCCTCCCGCACCGCGTCCTCTTGTTAGTGAAGCGGGACGCGGGGTACAAGGTCGCGCCGATCCGAGCGCGCGATTGGTGGCTCAGTCGACCCGCGCCTCCCGCACCCCGTCCTCTTGTTAGTGAAGCGGGACGCGGGGTACAAGGTCGCGCCGATCCGACCGCGCGATTGGTGGCTCAGTCGACCCGCGCCTCCCGCACCGCGTCCTCTTGTTAGTGAAGCGGGACGCGGGGTACAAGGTCGCGCCGATCCGAGCGCGCGATTGGTGGCTCAGTCGACCCGCGCCTCCCGCACCCCGTCCTCTTGTTAGTGAAGCGGGACGCGGGGTACAAGGTCGCGCCGATCCGACCGCGCGATTGGTGGCTCAGTCGACCCGCGCCTCCCGCACCGCGTCCTCTTGTTAGTGAAGCGGGACGCGGGGTACAAGGTCGCGCCGATCCGACCGCGCGATTGGTGGCTCAGTCGACCCGCGCCTCCCGCACCCCGTCCTCTTGGTAGTGAAGCGGGACGCGGGGTACAAGGTCGCGCCGATCCGACCGCGCGATTGGTGGCTCAGTCGACCCGCGCCTCCCGCACCCCGTCCTCTTGGTAGTGAAGCGGGACGCGGGGTACAAGGTCGCGCCGATCCGACCGCGCGATTGGTGGCTCAGTCGACCCGCGCCTCCCGCACCCCGTCCTCTTGTTAGTGAAGCGGGACGCGGGGTACAAGGTCGCGCCGATCCGACCGCGCGATTGGTGGCTCAGTCGACCCGCGCCTCCCGCACCCCGTCCTCTTGTTAGTGAAGCGGGACGCGGGGTACAAGGTCGCGCCGATCCGACCGCGCGATTGGTGGCTCAGTCGACCCGCGCCTCCCGCACCGCGTCCTCTTGTTAGTGAAGCGGGACGCGGGGTACAAGGTCGCGCCGATCCGAGCGCGCGATTGGTGGCTCAGTCGACCCGCGCCTCCCGCACCCCGTCCTCTTGTTAGTGAAGCGGGACGCGGGGTACAAGGTCGCGCCGATCCGACCGCGCGATTGGTGGCTCAGTCGACCCGCGCCTCCCGCACCGCGTCCTCTTGTTAGTGAAGCGGGACGCGGGGTACAAGGTCGCGCCGATCCGACCGCGCGATTGGTGGCTCAGTCGACCCGCGCCTCCCGCACCCCGTCCTCTTGGTAGTGAAGCGGGACGCGGGGTACAAGGTCGCGCCGATCCGACCGCGCGATTGGTGGCTCAGTCGACCCGCGCCTCCCGCACCCCGTCCTCTTGTTAGTGAAGCGGGACGCGGGGTACAAGGTCGCGCCGATCCGACCGCGCGATTGGTGGCTCAGTCGACCCGCGCCTCCCGCACCCCGTCCTCTTGGTAGTGAAGCGGGACGCGGGGTACAAGGTCGCGCCGATCCGACCGCGCGATTGGTGGCTCAGTCGACCCGCGCCTCCCGCACCCCGTCCTCTTGTTAGTGAAGCGGGACGCGGGGTACAAGGTCGCGCCGATCCGACCGCGCGATTGGTGGCTCAGTCGACCCGCGCCTCCCGCACCCCGTCCTCTTGGTAGTGAAGCGGGACGCGGGGTACAAGGTCGCGCCGATCCGACCGCGCGATTGGTGGCTCAGTCGACCCGCGCCTCCCGCACCCCGTCCTCTTGGTAGTGAAGCGGGACGCGGGGTACAAGGTCGCGCCGATCCGACCGCGCGATTGGTGGCTCAGTCGACCCGCGCCTCCCGCACCCCGTCCTCTTGTTAGTGAAGCGGGACGCGGGGTACAAGGTCGCGCCGATCCGAGCGCGCGATTGGTGGCTCAGTCGACCCGCGCCTCCCGCACCCCGTCCTCTTTCCGTTCGCTCCCGATTACACTTGCGTGCACGAAAGTTGTACACTTTGTTTTTGTTGAGATTTTGTTAAGTTAGTTTTGTTAGGAGTAGTTGATATTGTTTTAAATTTAGTTTTTATTACGAGTGTTCCTGTTTTTTTTTTGATAATAATGCCATAATTTTTACTATCTTCTTCAAATATTTTTTTAACTGGTAACTGTATATATTTTATTTATAACACCTAATAAACTTCACGAATACCTCTCCATTATTTAACTTTCCTCTAAACATACATGTTTAAAAATAAATGATGGAATGAAATGAAATACCATAACCATTGAAAAATGACAAGAAATACAAGTGACCACTTTTTTGTGGCAATAAGTGTACGATGCGCGAACTTACCCCCCACTACTCCAAAACCTTGCCAAGTTACGTGCTGATGACTATACGGTGCAACCGCACATTCTACAATTCAGCAGTTTACGCCACACATTCATTTCAACTCATAATAAATATCTGACAATATAACAGCTAAGCTCTATGGATGTAATTTGTAGAGATAAATAAACATTTTTATTATTATTATTAACTCATAATAATTAATCAGTTCGCGTTCGGCTGTCAAGACAGCCAGACGTCCTCGTAACAGGCAACAAGGGCCACGTCACTCACTTCATTCTTCACACAATCAGTCCATTAAACTCATTTAATCCTAAAAACCTTTTGGGCAATACATCAGTGTTTTAATTCTTTAAATTATTTTATTAGTAAGGGACCATACATATCGATTCTGGAGAATGTCTCAACACAACATTTTATTACACGTATACCTCTTAACTCAGTCGGAACGGAAATCTCTGTAGATATGGAGTTATAACTACATAAAAGTACATCCAATAACACAAATTATTCAGTCTTGGGCCATTTTTACCCGACTGTCGAAAGAGGGTAATGTGTTTATCGGTCTATGTATGTATGTTTGTTCCTATGTGGCGTTCTAGAGACCAAACGCGTTGGCCGATTTTGATGATTCTTACGTCAATCTATTCGTCTTAACCCTGCGAGTGTCACTGACTACATAAAAATTGGAAAAGAAAAATATGGCGGATTTTGGGCGCCATTTTGTGTGGGGAAATTTTTTTTTCTTCCAAACCGATTGTGGGGGTATCAGAATTAAGGGTTTTAAAATATATAACACTTATATGTTTAAATGTACCTAATTTAAAAAAAAATAACCAAAAACTTTTAAAATAAAAAATCTAATTAAAAAATCAAAAAACCTAACTGCTTTAAAAGCAAAATAAAAAAGACGTAAACAAGAAGAAAATCATGCTGTGCGGTCGGAGGATACATCTAGTTTTGGTCAGCCAGCTCGCGAATATGTATCCTTCGACTGCACAGCATTATTTTCTTCTTGTTTACGTCTTTTTAGTTCGCTATTAAAGCAGTCGGGTTTTTTGGTTTTTTTAATTAACTTTTTTATTATAAAGAAAGATTTTTCTTACGTAAGTCAAGCCGTTTTTGAAGGAATAAGTATCATAATATCATTAATTTACTAAATTTAACTACCCTGCACTCAATTTGGCATTTTATCTTCCACAGATAATGGGCCACAAATCAACAAATGCAACCACTCCAGACAGCAACGCGAAGAAACACTACGAACTAACTTACTTAGACGCGAGCGAACCAATCGGAGACACCACAGAGAACAACGCAGACTTTATACACGATATCAGAACTTTTAAGGCGGAACTGCCGTTTATAAACGTACCTAAGGTCAACCTAGGACAATGCTGAAGTCTTAAAATCCGGTTACGAAGAGCGTCTATATAATGTCGTCGTTGATAGTCCAATTCCGCGTAACTAACATTGTTAAATACCGCGTATATACAAAAAAAGCAAATTTTTAGGCGTTTAAAAATTGTCATACGGGTATGACAATTTTTTGAATCGATCCATAGGAGGACGAGTAGGTATATCAAAAATAACAATACCGCGGATCTTTCGACGAACAAGTTTCGACACGAAAACCGCGTATCCGCGCCAATTTGTATTAGTGTGTGGATTCGTTTTAATGTGGTTATGACACACTTATTCTTCACTTTAATATAAATAAAATTGTGATGTTTTTTATTCTGAAATTGTGTGATTTCGAGTGTAATACATTAGATTATGAAGAACGAAACGATCCTATACTCAAGTTCGTTCAAAGTTCTGCCGAATTTATTAGAAAATTAGTTTTTTGGTCCTCCATTAAAATCAGCGAGAGTGTACATACGCTGTATTTCACAATGTTAGTTACGCGGAATTGGACTATCAACGACGATATGTTGTCGTATTCTGATTGGCTGTTCAACTTTCCAATCATAACAGCGAAAACATTAATCAGACCTATTTGTACTGATGCAGACTAGTCGCGGTCACAAAACGTGCGAGTAGGACGGTGAATATTTAGGGATATTTAACTAGAGTAAGTCTCGTGTCGTCTCGCTCTCGCGTTTTATGACCGTTACATATGTCTTTCCTAAAGATGGCATTGAGTTTTGTAAACTTTTAGAAACCGGGTGTATTTTATATGAGTGTAAATCAGGGCTGGCTTGTCCAAAACTTGGGTTGAGCCAGATTATAAGTCGGTTACGGCGTTCCATTGTTCACAAAAAGTAGATTATTTTTGAGCATATCTTGTTTCTCTTCGACCAATCATTGTCATGGCTTTTTAGTCCGAAGGAGAATAAAATTCTCTCACTGGTTGATCGGAACCGTTTCGTCATAAAGCTCATTTCTGATTGGCATTTAATCTTGTGTATTTAGACTTCGAAGTTTGTTATTTCATTCTTACCATTAAGTAAGGTTTACATATAACCGCATGACGTTTATCGCTATACTCTGATTTTTAGTTTCGTAGACTAAACTGACAGATGCCAATGACATTTTTTTTGTAATGTTGCAAGCTCGGAGCATAGTGTTGTAGGTAAGGTAGGTATGTCAATCATAAGTGATTCATCGAATCGATGTGACATGACTCCTCAATTTAATTTTACTAATTGGTGTAAATAAATGTTTTATGAATATAAACGTAATATATTTAAATATAACAGTATTCATACACATAGCACATAAACTTTTATTGTGTTAAATATGAAATCAACAATAAAATAAATGCGACTGCTAAAATGAAGTTGATATAAATGAGCAGAAACTAAATAAAGGCCGCTAGTTTCTTAACAAATGTATTTTTTTGCCGTGAAATAGTTCCATTTTCGATCAACTTTCGATCACTCGGGATAGTCAGGATACGACACTATTTTTATATAATGATAAAGTGAGAACCCCCCCAAATGTCAGTTTAGTCTACGAAATAAAAAAACAGAGTATAGTTCAAATTTTATAATTTTTGTCGTCTAAGTTCCGTCTAATGTCACAATTTTTTCACAGTTCGACGTTATTATGTCTATCATTTTGTCAGATAGTTCACTATTTTACTCCATTTCGCCGACGATTTATTATAACAATTTCCGCTTGAATTTTGATTTTATCAAATTAATTTAGTTGGTACTTTTATAATATGAGTGGACGGTTCGTACAGGGATGTTAACATTACAATATGAATATGAGACGAAATGTGTCGAGCCGGAACCATTTAATTTGATTACGTCCTTGAGACAGGGTCGATAAAAATGTACACAGCATATTGATCCATATCTCCACAACGTAGTGGACACATTATAATATCAATAATTCGACGTTATGTCGATTTGCTTTGAGCCTAAGGTCACGTATTTATTGTATTGTAATGCAACCAGCTCGCATGCAGGTTGCATTACATTATGGGCTACTAATATATATAATATAAATAAATAACTATAACATCCTTCATAATGCGCACAGCGAATGAGTGGAACTCACCGCCTGCGTCTGTTTCCGAACGCATTCGACCCGAATCTCTTCAAATTTAGAGTGAACAGGCTTTTTCTGGGTAAGCTCACTACATCGTCGACTCTGTCTCTGTCACCTCTGACCTAGACTAGAGTCACGAGCAAACCCCCAAAAAAAAAAAACTAACGCTGGATCATGCCCTGCAATGTATCTTGCATGCAAGTTTGGCCTAAGGCACAGATAATATAATACTAGCATACAGATGCCTCGTCCCATACAAAGAAACCGTGCCGACTTAACTAGCGTTTTTCATCTGAATATTTTTCTAAGAACATATCGCGATCGCGCGTTCGGTTCGGTTCCACGGATATAGATGGTGTTAGCAGTGACTTGCTAGTAAAAGCCTTTACTCGGTTCGTGTATACTTTTTTTAATACAGCGACGATTTGTTTTATGGTATTTTTTTTGCACGTTTTTACAGTTTAATTGTACCAAAATGTGTTACAAAATCGAGTGATGCCTCAGAAATTTAAATCCGCGTCATCTATTGGAATCAATTTTAAATTATCCATTCAAATAATCTTTGAAATGAATTAAGAGCCCTTAATTTTATGCTTAGGAGAGTTAATTAAACAAGAACATACGGTTTTTTAGAAAATCTTAATATTTCACAAAACTCAATTACACATCGAAGCTTATCACGCCATCTAGTACAGTTTATTTGAACCAAGTTTTATTTTTTCGCTTTGGGTGGCTGTGGTCACTAAAGTACGCGCAAGACCAGCTATGTTCAGATACCGGAGAACAAGCAAAACACTACAGCCCACTTGCACAGTTTGTCATACAATATTTTCAATTTAACTTCGTGTTAGCAATTAAATCCTAGTTAAGTTTTTCGTGCAAGTGGGCCTAAATAGGGCAACACAGACCGCATAATAATTATTTCAATTTTTATTGGCATGCTTAGCTTGTGTGCTTGCTTCACCAACGCTATGTACAGAATCTAGTATAAATTTAAATATTAATCCGACACTGTATTCCTAGGTTTCTATATTGTATTTAAAAATAAAAGTGTTATAAGTCGTTAGGTAGTAATACCAATTTTATACTGTATATAAAAAAAATGAAATAGATACGTATTAAAAAAAATATAGCAAAGTATATAGAATATTTAACTAATTGTAAATATTGTACTTAAAGTTCTGCTTACCACCGCGGAAACTACAATATCTTTTTCGTAAAATATTTATGAAATAAAGAATGACTGTCTTTATTATAGTTTAATAAATAGTCTAAATAGGACTAAATGCTTGTGTTTTACTTATCACTTCCACCTTCTGTAACTGCTCCTCCTATAACTGCCCCGTTGGTGAAGCAGTAGCAAACGCGACTGCTGAACATGGAGACCCGGATTCGATTCCCAGGTCGGGCAAAATATGTCTTTGGGAGTTTCTCTAAGGCCCAGTTTTTTATCCGTAGTTAACCAATGGTTAAAATATGCTACCCAATGGTTTCAAATTACGCTAAAACGCGTTTATTCATCAATTGTTAGCCTCATAAATGGTCAAATAGCTTTTAACGCAACTGACCATTTGTAAGACTAAAGACTAACAATTGACGAACCAACAACCAACCCAAAATAACCAAACAACAAGAATTGGTTAAATCACCAATGGTTTAAAATTTCGGTAAAACGCGTTCGTCAAATAATTAACTCTCCATTTTATTTGACCATTTGTGAGGCTAAACTGAAGAAAAATGGTGTTGGTGTAACGAAATTTGCAACCATTGGTTAGCATATTTAGCAATTGGTTGAGTTAACTACAGAGCAAAAGCAAAAATTGGGCCCGGAGTTTAGAAGTTGGCGGCGGTGTGACAGTGAGAGCCCGTGCGTCGGGCAGTACGTTCAGCCGTTGGTCCTGCGCCGGATCTCTCTCTGTTTGCGCCGGATTGCCGACCCATCTACCATCGGACTTTCAGAGTGAAGGAAGAGGCAGCGCACCTGTGTTTACGCTCACACTTGTACACAATAATATGTCTCGTGCCCATGGCTGGTCTCCGCTGAGATTGGCTGCCGTGGCCAAAATCCGTCAGGAGGACATTACGAGTACTGTCGCTCCCAAACATATTGCTATAATATCTCTCTTATAAAAAAACACAAAAAGTGTGCCGTTTACTTTTTATTTATAAAATACATAACAATAAATATAATGCTGTCATCTCACGGCGCGTGTTATCACGAGTCGCGCTGCGCCTACCCGCGCTTCGCGCCGGTTGAAGGCAGTGGCTTGACGCGACTCGGGCTGGTGTGTTTTGGCGAGTCCGATCCGCAAATGTCGGTAACTTCAATGCATAATCGCACAACGGAAAATGTGTCACACTGGAAAATAAATGTAGCACAATATAATTATTAGGGTGTGTGTAAGTTGTGTTGGTTAGTGGATATTCTATTTACCTACCTAAATTCTTACAACTATTTACACACACCCTAATAATTATTTGGTCTTGACACACAAATCGACTAGGCGCGGCGCGACTCGTGATATCACGCGCCGTGAGAAGCCAGCATAAAAATAACAGTTATTGGGCTCAGTAGACTATCTGTATCCTTCCGTCGAGGTCCTTGGTGATGACTTGTTGTCTCCGCAAGTAATTCTGCAGCATCACATAATCCACTTGAAAGGTTTCCATGTTCTGTCTGTTGTCAGATAACATCTGGAAAAACATTATGGTATATTAACTCCCGGTTTAAATTTAAATATATAAATAAATTTAAATTTTCGGTTAAGAAAGTGTCAAAATCTACTTTAAAAGGCGTGTTCTTAGTTGAAGGTTTAATTAACGATTGAAGTTGTATACAGAGATGTTGAGAGGGCTTAGAATTAACTTACGAGCTACGTCATACATGGCATAAGATTAACGATATTTAATATGCCTTCGCGCTACAGCAAGTTTCGGGTTGAGGTATTAAGAATTAAAGTTCTTCTCTTTTCATATTTCAAAAAATATTTGCCTTTAAATATCACTGAATCGTGGCACTTAAATACACGAAGGTCATCGCATCTTTGCAAAAAAATCAAAATGACCATGCCAATTTAGTTTCTCTTTGCCCTCTCCTAGCTACTAAAGGAAAAAGTTCAAACCCCTTTTACAATGTAACACTTACCGTGTAGCCGCCGCCGCCGTCGCCGATGTAGTTCTGCGACAGCACGCGGTAGGAGGCGCTGGTGTCGAGCGGCAGGTAGCGCGGCACGTCGCACTCGATGCAGCGCACCGACGCCGACACGCGGGAGCCTATCGGCTGGGACACGTTGTACGTCACGCGCAGGCCTGACAGTAAAACACGCCAGAATAAGAAAAGAGGACAGGAATGGCCATCTTGACCATCAGCACATAATATATGCCAGTAACTAGTAATAACTTTTATCTCGGAAGCATGTTGAACTGTTGGTCCCGCCTGCCATATGTAGATCTTGGACAGTCGCCGGGTAGTAAAGTTCTCTTCTTGGCCGCCCTGAAGTTGGCTACAATGAGCGCAGTCGTAAATCTCAAACAGATACAGCACCGTTTCGTGCCTTGCGCATCGAAAAGCCAACTTCAGGGCGGCCCAGAAGTTTGGCGAATACTATACTACGGTTACAAACAGATACGGCTATAAACTGCTACGGTAACAAAACTGATACGGCTACGAACTGCTACGGCTACAAACTGCTGCGGTAACAAACTGCTACGCCTACAAACTGATACGGTAACTAACTGCTACGACTACAAACTGCTACGGTAACAAACTGATACGGCTACGAACTGCTACGGTAACAAACTGCTACGGCTACAAACTGCTACGGTAACAAACTGCTACGGTAACAAACTGCTACGGCTACAAACTGATACGGTAACTAACTGCTACGGCTACAAACTGCTACGGTAACAAACTGCTACGCCTACAAACTGATACGGTAACTAACTGCGACGACTTTAAACTGCTACGGTAACAAACTGCTACGGCTACAAACTGATACGGTAACTAACTGCTACGGCTACAAACTGCTACGGTAACAAACTGCTACGGCTACAAACTGATACGGTAACAAACTGCTACGGCTACAAACTGCTACGGCTACAAATTGCTACGGTAACAAACTGCTACGCCTACAAACTGCTACGGTAACAAACCGATACGGCCACGAACTGCTACGGCTACAAAACTGATACGGCTACGAACTGCTACGGCTACACACTGCTACAGTTACACATTGCTACAGTTACAAACTGCTATGGTTAAAAACAACTACGGCTATAAACTGCTACGGCTACATACTGCTACGGCTACACAATGCTACAGTTACAAACTGCTATGGTAACAAACAGCTACGGCTATAAACTTCTACGGTATCAAATTGATACGGCTACGAACTGCTACGGCTACACACTGCTACAGTTACAAACTGCAATGGTTACAAACACCTACGGCTATATACTGCTATGGCTACAAACTGGTACGGCTACGAACTGCTACGGCTACACACTCCTACAGTTACAAACTGCTATGGTTACAAACAGCTACGGCTATAAACTGCTACGGTATCAAACGGATATGGCTACGAACTACTACGGCTACACATTGCTACAGTTACAAAGTGCTATGGTTACAAACAGCTACGGCTATAAACTGCTACGGCTACGAACTGCTACGGCTACAAACTGCTACGGTAACAAATTGATACGGCTACGAACTGATACGGCTACGAGCTGCTACGACTACACACTGCTACAGTTACAAACTGCTATGGTTAAAAACAACTACGGCTATAAACTGCTACGGTAACAAACTGATACGGCTACGAACTGCTACAGTTACAAACTGCTATGGTTACAAACAGCTACGGCTACAAACTGCTACGGTAACAAACTGATACGGCTACGAACTGCTACAGTTACAAACTGCTACAGTTATAAACTGCTACGGCTACACACTGCTACAGTTACAAACTGCTATGATTACAAAAAGCTACTGCTACGAACTACTACGGCTACAAACTACTACCAATAAGAAACCAGAAAGTCTCAAACCAGTCTGACAGTCATACGACAAAATATCATGTTGCCCAGTTTCTGGATTGTGGAAGTGATAGGCATATTATGTAGCTCCAACTGCATGCAGTTAGTCTGGAAGTCAACTACATAATTGGCAAAAGACCACTAGAGGTAGTATTAGATACTTTTTATTTTTATTTATTTATTATATACTTTATTGTACACCACAAAAAAACATACAGGACAAACATTCACAATAACTACTCCTATTTTACGTTATAGATACTCCATTATTTGGTCCGCTGTGCGTGGGGTCCTGGCTAACATAGCCAGAATAGCTCTGCCCAAAAGCACAGAGCCTTCCTAGGGGCTTCAGAAGATTCGCGGATCGACGTCACTGTTCCGAGCATCAACGGCTGACTCCTCGGTGTTAAAGCTGCTCCAGCACCATTGCTTGTCTGTAGCGCCTATTTTAAAAATATGTTTGTTTGGGAAAAGACAGGAAGTTAATTAAAATGCCGTACCGCCGATCTGCAGCATCCGTCCACTGGAGAAGGACTCGCTCCAGAACACGCCGACGGAGAACTCGAGCGCCTCCAGCAGGTACTGGCCCGGGAGGTCGTACACCTGCACGTAGTTCTCAAACGGCATCGCCATTAGCAGGGCTTCGGTTGTTACTTCTGCAATACAGAAGAGACAGAACACCCTAAGTACGTGGTTCAAGTGCCGTTTAGAACGTTTTAAAGGTAAAAGGTATTAAACAAGGCAGAACTGAGTGGAAACGCCGGGAGTGGGCGCACAAGAAGGACATTCTCGGCTCTTATTGGTGATGTTGTTCAGAAAGGCCCGCAGCCTTATTGCGTAATGAATACGGCAAAGCAAAGGGCAAAGAGTATGAAAAATCGACCTATCACGTAGACGGAAATCCACATCACTTCTTTCGTCTCGCTTGTGATTTATCGATTTTTAATACTCTTTGCCCTTTGCCTTGCCGAATTCATTTCGCAATAAGGCTGCAAGTGCACAGTTCTGTCAACCGGCGTAAGTATGACTGGATGTATGAACGTAAATAAAAGAAGTATGTAAGGATCGTAGGTATCAGGAGGCGTTCAGTAGTTTCTGCCTACCCCATGCGAACCTTCTAGTGTGATTCCTTTTGTTTGTAAGAAGCCTTTCAGTTCAGCACACTACGACAAAACCGAAGCAAACTTACCTCCAGGGTTGATCTGCACTCGTAGTCCACCGGAGTTGATGAGACACACTTGTGCGTGGTTCCATGCGCTACCTCTTGCTAGAGGCACCATCTGCAATGTAACGTCCGACTTATAGTACCGTAGTATATCTCTTTCTAAATACTATAGTATACTTATAGTATTTAGAAAGAGATAAGGACATTAAAATTGCACTTGACAACATGGCAGTTATCCTCAACCGATTGAGCTGAAGTTTTGCATACACGTTTGGTTTAAGTGACAATTCAAACCAAACGTCTATGCAAAATTACAGATCGTTTACCTAAGTGACATCATTCTAAATCCAACATGAATTCCATATATGGCGGACCAATATTTTTTATGCACGCCTATGAAATGGGTATCAAATCAAATGAAAAGTTTTGCTGAGTTGAAACGAAAAGGCTTTTAATATATTTTCTAAAGCGCGATTAGGTTAGGTAAGGAGCTAGTGGCTGGCTTCGGAAACCAGCACCGCATGTCGTGCGGTGTACCACAGGGCTCGTTCTGGGGCCGCCCCTGTGGAACATCGGGTACGACTGGGTGCTGAGGGGCGAACTCCAACCGGGCGTAGACCTGACGTGTTACTCGAACGATACGCTGGCCACCGCCCGGGGGAGTTCGTACAGGGAGGCAGCGTTTCTGGCGACAGCTGCGGTCTCACAGGTGGTCATCCGCATACGGCGCCTAGGCCTGGAGGTGGCCCTCAACAAGTCAGAGGCCATGGTCTTTCATGGCCCCCGGAGGGCGCCGCCACCAGATGCCTACATCGTGGTCGGGGGGCTCGAATCAAGCAAACAAGCTAGTGGCTAAATAATAACAGCCACACGGCTCGATCTTCAAGGTTATGCAACGCTTACCGAGACCGAGGTCGGTCCGTGGATGGTGGTGGTAGGTGACCACTTTACATAGCAAGTTACCTCCGTGCTTCGGAAAGCACGTTAAGCAGTTGGTCCCGGCTGTCATTTGAAGATCTTTGACAGTCGTTACGTGTAGTCAGAAGCCTGAGCTCTGACACCAGTCTTGCCAAGGGAAATCGCGTTACCCAGACTGTGGAGGTCAGGTAGGAACACACACTAAGCTGAATCCGGTTAGTCTGGAAGATGACCCCAACATAGTTGGGAAAAAGGCTTGGCAGATTGATTGATAGGTTATATAATTGAGGTCTGTTCGTTACCTCGTCGAGGAAGCCGTCGCAGGCCCAGCTGCCGAGGTTGCACTCCCCGCGGCCGCACCACGAGCGGTTGAGCGTGATGCGCGACACGCCCAGCACCTCCTTACCCACGGCGTCGACCTCCTCGCGCCACGGCTCCAGGAGTGCCATGATTCTGGGGTCTGTAGACAAAAAAAGTAGTACAATAAATATAAATAAAAATATTGTCTTAGGAAGTGACTGCCTAAAGAAAGAAAAGAAGGGGTTAAAATGTGTGACTTATTTCATCATCATAATCATTATTTCAATCGAAAGACGTCCACTGCTGGACATAGGCATCCACCAAGTGTCACCACATTGGCCGGTCCCGGGAGTCTCGCATTCCTACAACCCGTTAAGATCATACGGTCCACATAGTCGGGGGTTCCAACGCAGCGTCTTTCGGTTCGTGGTCGCCATCTCCAGCAGCCTTATTGCGTAATGAATTCGGCAAGGTAAAGGGCAAAGATTATTAAAAATCGACCAATCACATAGTCGGATTTCCACAATGCGTCTTTCATCTCGTATGTGATTGCCGAACTTTTCGGCCCCATCGACCATCCGTTGCCATCCGCCCTGCCCAAGCTGCCATTTAAGTATCTTATTTCTTCGGGCTATGTAGGTAACTTTAATCCTCCAGCGGATATCCTGATTTCTGATGCGATTAGGCAACTTCGAGCATAGCCCTCTCCATTGCGACTTATTTATATGGTTCTAAACACGTATGAGGACCAGGGTCGAAAGTTCCTCGTCGAGACGATTGTTATGAGTGTTTGGTGCGCAAATGCCCGCTGGTTATTATCGAGGTAAGTACACAAGCTAGTCGCGCGGATAACTTTGCTTGCGCGATGTAGGAATTGAGAGTTAAAGTTCATATTAGCCCGAAAGTCAGACAACCATTCTTAAGGTTCAACTAGTCGACGGCACGAACTATTTTGTGCGCGTGGTTAAAATGCATGCCATCTCATCCAACAACACGTGCGAATGAGATAGATGCTGTGATGAGCAGTAAGAAGTTAGTTCGTGTACGAATTTGCACTTTTGCAAATTTGTATCGAAATGGATGATGATTTAGGACAAAAACGAGCGCGCGAAAAAACAGACCTTTGGGAGTGTAAATATCATGGAAAAACTACTAAATGTAAGTATATATTCAAAATAAAATTATTTGCATTGTTGAATTAGGTACTAATCTATCCCTGTATGGAGGCCGTTTTGCAATTTTCCTTCTTCCAAAGGAATTTATTTCCGCCCAAAGATGTTAAAATTAGTGTTAAAATATGGAACTTTCGACGCTCATTACTTTCAAATAATTTATTTTTTTACTTTTTTGTTGCCATATAGGGCTAGATAATGATGAGACAAATTGATATAATTTTAAGGGGTTCCGTACCCAAAGGGTAGAAACGGGACCCTATTACTAAGACTCCGCGATGCGTCTGTCTGTCTGTCTGTCACCAGGCTGTATCTCATGAACCGTGATAGCTAAACAGTTGAAATTTTGACAGATGATGTATTTCTGTTGCCGCTATAACAACAAATACAAAAACAGAATAAAATAACATAACATAACATACAACAAACGTGATTTTTTTGCCGTTTTTTTGCTATAATGGTACGGACCCTTTCGTGCGCGAGGCCGACTTGCACTTGGTCGGTTTTTTATTTTGAACGTACATCGGGAAACAGTGAAGTAATCGCTAGTCTAAGTTTGTAAATATGTAGATACATAGTACCTATAATGGGTTGTTAAGGTCAGGCCTATCAGTCAGACGTTAGAGTTGAAGCCGTTTCAATTTGAAAATTATGCTTTATTACCTTTCACGATGGAAGTGCCCAGGAAGACGGGCTCTCCTACCCAGTCCTGCACCACGCCTTGTTCGTCGATGTAGAACTTGATGTTGCCGAGATACCGCGTGTAGCACGACGCTTGCACTATTGGGATCTGTAGAGTACATTAACATAACATTACTTAATTAACAGGTATCTACGTCTGTATGCCCTTGAGGATTAGGCAGAAGAGATTATACGGAGCGATGACCGTTTTGCGTGGTTGTGACGCATATCTTTGTATTTGTATTTATGTTTTTGTTCTTTTTTATGGTAAGGGTCGTTCCTCACGCAAAAAAACATATTCTCATTCATTCTTTCTATTAATTCTTTCTTTTCTTTCCTTCTTTTCTTTCTTTTCTTTCTTTTCTTCCTTCTTTCTTAACTATCTTTCTTTCACCTAGAGTATACCGACATTTTGCCAGTTATGTTTAAGTCCGATGTCATAGAGGGGGACCCTATTGCCGCCCACTAGTCATAAAGTCCACACTCCAGGTTGGGGGCTGCTATTGAGATATTCCAGGTATACTGAGAACAGATTGCCCGACCCCAGAATTGAACCCAGGACCTCATGCTAAGCCATACAATTTACTATACATACAATGATTCAGTTTTACACCTACTTATCGACATTTTCTCGAAAACTGGAAGGTTGACTGACTGGCAAAGAACGCCTATTTTCTACCCATTTTTTAACCCCTGACGGAAAAGAGGGGTGTTATACGTTTGACGTGTGTACCTGTGTGTTTGTGTATCTGTCTGAGGCATCATAGCTCCTTAACGGATGAACCGATTTTGATTTCGTTTTTTTTGTTTGATTGGTGTCTTTATCGAAAGTGTTCTTAGCTAGGTTTGATGAAAATCGGTTCAGCCGTTCTTAAGTTATGGCTGTTTGAACCGGGGGTATCGGCAGTCTAATTGCGTAAGAGAATTCGGCAAGGCAAATGATTTCCAATCACATGCGACATGGAAGACGCGATGTGGATTGATGGCGTCAAAACACTTTGCCTTGCCGTATTCACTTGCGCAATAAGGCTGATATTACGTACTTTATTTACATTTAGTCGAAAGGTATTAAAAAAATTACCCTATGTCCATCGGAACGTGTAACGACAGTGGGATAATCTCCGAGCGCGGTGTCCCCGTTTGGAGTCTCTCCGGTGAACAGCAGCGTGTGAGAGTGAGCGCCCACTATTATGTCCACAGTTGGGGACACACGCGCAGCTAGTTGTCTGAAAACAATGATACAATCTTTAGGTTAATTCATAGAAATACTAAGCAAAGAAGCGAAACGCGCACCCCGTGGATTTTTGGCAAAGTGTTCAAAGCTAATATAAAAAAAAAACTTTTTACAAATAAATACTACCGACTTCCAAATAAGAAAACTACAAAGTGAAAAATACTTTATCTACTCTCATATCGTAATATTCGAATTATAAAATTCAAAACGAGTTTATATTGGCATACTTTATAAACACAATACCGAAATTTAAAAATAGAATCTTATTATAACACTATTTCTCTAACAAAATAATGCAATAAAACAATTTTTTTTCTATTACGATACAGGACAAATCCAAGAAGTTAATCACTAAGGAGTTTCCATCAATATTTTTTTTGTAATGCCATTTTATAGTACCTATTATAAAAAGATTTGATTCCAATTTTAAATTGTCTATGACAATGCCCGCTTTAGACATAGCACGCACTGTGATATTTATTCGCGCGAATTTTGTTTCCTTCTACCTGTTCATAGAGCTCAAAACATTCGGGCGAATAAAATTCGCGCCGTGGTGCGGTGGATTCTGTGGCAAAACACGGATTTCTTGCGGAATTATTTCCGCACGATTTCGTTACCGATGCGAACAACTTCATACAATTACATAGGTCGCAGAATGGGCGGAAAAAAATCGCGCGAATAAAGATCGCAGTGCGTGCTAAGCCTTAGCGCATGCGCGGTTAATGCGGTGATGTGCTCAGCACATCACCGCAGCCAAAACCCAGCACATTGTGCTGGGTTTTGGCGCCATTCATACGTTTTGCAAGTTTTGCTGTACTGAATTTCATGAGTTATTTAAATTATTGTGTGTGAAATGTCTGATATCAGTGAATGTGAAGAAAATTTGACTCCTCCCGATATTTTAGATGCGGCGAAGGAAATTACTCTTAATTTATTACCAGCAAATTCGAGAAAAGTATATGACAAATGCTATCACGATTTTATGGCATAGAAAATGCAAAAAGAGGTATTTAGTAGGTTCAATCCCAATTTATGAGTGTAGATAAAGTAGTGTATGAAACTGCACATAACTAGGTATTAAAACATTCGTGTGAAAGCTATTAAAAACCTCGCCTACTACTACTATTTTAATACCCCTCATTATGCAACAGTTTCATAAACTACTATTATTTTTGGCAGTCGGTGTTCATAATGCAAAAAAAGTTGATACCTACCAAAGACACCTTTTTATTTATCACTTTTTGTTGTTCCTACCTATGGCAAGTAGAATAGATTACACGAATATCATGAAACTGAACATAACCGGTGAAATGAGAGTGTACCAAGGTGAACTGTACACATCTGCGCAGTGGCGTAGCGTGCCTTGGCGGGGCCCCGTATAAAAATTTGTTTGGGGGCCCTTATGAAAGGTAAAGATTTCTCACAAAAGAAAAAAAATGTTTGCATAAAATTAAAAGAAATATTTATTCATATAATTATCTATCTGTCACTTTTTCCAAAATTTTTAAAAACAATTCAAATTAAATACACACTTTCTTTGCCTTTTTTTCGGCAAACTGATTTATTAAATCATTTATAGCTGATGATGACTTTAGTTTTTCTAAAGTTTCTGCCTCTATGGACAATAGCGACAGGTATGACAGGCGAAATAAAAAATGGGAAGTTTTTATTAATTTTTGCTTACGCACGTCGGGGGGCCCTGTGGCCCGGGGGCCCCGTATAACTGATACAGCAGATACGGCGGTAGCTACGCCCCTGCATCTGCGTAGCCCTTTATAGCGTGCTGGCGTGATGTTAAGTTATGAAATGGTATAAGGGTATAAACAAAAAACAGAGATGCGATTGCGGCAATCCCGAGAGATTACCGTTATTTATTGAAGAGTTATGTTGTAGGTATATCTCCGAAGTTCGTCATCAGATCTTTACTAAATTAAAATGGGACCAATTTCGGAACATACTCTTTCAAACGAGAAAAGAATTTTCAAAATCGGTCCACAATTGACGGAGTTATCGGTGAACATACATAAAAAAAAAACATAAATAATGTCGAACATAGAACCTCCTCCTTTTTGGTAAGTCGGTTAATAACAGCACGCCTATTACCGAAAAGGGTATTAATATTAAATACCTAACAACTGCATTTGCATGGTACCACGTGATAGGGGCGAATATGTTGGTATCAACCGGACGCTGCACTCTAGACCATGCGAGATTTAGAACACGATGTGAATTTCCGTCTATGTGATTGGTCTATTGTTCATACTCTTTGCCCTTTGCCTTGCAGAATTCATTACGCAATAAGGCTGCTGGGGATCGAACCCACCCCACGCTCAGCTGCAATGCTTGTAACAACTATGACTAGACCATAGAGCAGTCATGTAAAACAATGAAATTCTTCATTCCTTTCGCCAATTTCAGTTCAATTGACAGTTCACATGAACTTGTACGTTCATGAGAACTGTTATCTATCTGAATCTTTACTAATAATTATAAGCAGGTAAAATTGTATGTTTGTTTAGTACGGGTTATTTGGCTTTTATACCTCATCTAGTTTAAAAAAATATGATCGACATGTAAAAGTATTTCTACAAACCAACTTACAGAAATAAAATCATTTATCATTATAGAATATCGTTAGAATTTACATCCCGAAAATTTTGAAGGGTCCCGTAGGGTGGGCAACGGGAGCAAATACGCGGGCAATTAGCTTGTTATAAATACTATTATCTTATGATCATAACATTCGCATTTATATGCGAATGTTATGTTTGTTACTCTTACTTAAGGCCGTACCCTGACCAAAACACCGCCGTGAACATTCCTAGTGCCCTAGCGGCACACTGGTGGCGCATGAGTTACGGTCAGATTTTAGAATAAAATCTTTATAAAATCTAATTTAGGGTTTTTGAAAAAAAAAAACTTACAATATGTTCGTTATTGAATTGTCTATCCTATAATATAGTACAAACATTAATTAATAAGCACTTTACGAGGAGATGCATGCTATCAATCATTATTTCTCACTTTTATGGTTTTGTTGGAAGGAGATTAGTGAAACTTATACTTCATAAAAAAAAAGAAATCTATCATTTTGGTACCAAATATATATAGAAATTTAATGTATTTTTATTAGTTGATATTTCAATTTAAATAACGAGTAGATAGCTCCTAAAAACTGCACGAAAAACGGCTAGCGCGGCGTAGAACACATAGAATAGATTTTTCGTTTTTTTGTTGGTATTTATTAGTCTATTTTATATGTATATGTGTATTATTAATATATATATTATGTAAGTATATACTTTTTCGTATACAAGATTTTTAAATATTATTTTGTACCCGCTCACAACGTTGTCCTTATTAACCCAAAGGTTGACTGGTAGAGAATGCCTTGCTGCATTAAGTCCGCCTTTGTACCACTATTGTACATGAAGTTAAAATAAATAGATCCTTTTTATCGGTGTATTAGGCTCCTTTTCGATAATTTTCGACATTTACGCGGGCGGAGTCGTGGGCGACAGCTAGTAAATAAATTAACTCTTGACTTACAAGTCACTGGTGTACCCGACGTGAGACAGCACCACGATGATGTCGACGCCCATGGACGTCAGCAACTCCGCCTCGCGGTTTATTGCTTCCAGCTCGTCCTCCATTATAATTCGTCCAATCGGCGCGGAGAACTGAAACAGACGGTCTATTTTTAACCGACATCAAAAAGGAGGAGGTTCTCAATTCGACTGTATTTTTTTGTATTCATTTAGTTATATGTGCTGTCTGCAGTTATTTTTGTCTATTTGTATCAGCCTTTTATCGTTCCCACTGCTGGGAACAGGCCACCGATCTGTGAGAGGGAATAGGCTACAATCCACTACGCGGGCTCAGTGCGGGTTGGTGGATGGCAAATGTCTTCGAATTTTTTGTTTTAGGAAGCCCCGCAGCCTAATTGCGTAAGTGAATTCGGCAAGGCAAAGGGTTCGACCGCCATCAATCGACCAATCACATAGACGGAAATCCACATCGCGACTTTAATCTCGCATGATTGGTCGGCTGATCGGCGTCAAAACGCTTTGCCTTGTCGAATACACTTACACAATTAGGCTGCCGGTTTCCTCACGATATTTTCTTTCACATGAATGCATGCTGGTTTCCTATAATTGAAAGAGGACTCGTAAAAAACGCCTTTTGGATCATTACAACAGATCCCAATTAGGCTGCGGGTTCGCCAAACATAAAGAACAGTAGCCTTCTTGCGTAATGAATTCGGCAAGGCAAAGGGCAAAGAGCATGAAAAATCGACCAATCACATAGACGCAAATCCAAATCGCGTCTTTTATCTCCAATGTGATTGGTCGATTTTTAGGGTTCCGTACCTTAAGGGTAAAAACGGGACCCTATTACTAAGACTTCGCGGTCCATCTGTCTGCCTTTATGTCACCAGGCTGTATCTCATGAACCGTGATAGCTAGACAGTTAAAATTTTCACAGATGATGTATTTCTGTTGCCGCTATGACATCAAATACTAAAAACAGAATAAAATAAATATTTAAGTAGGGCTTCCATAAAGCAAACGTGATTTATTTGCCGTTTTTTTGCGATAATGGTACGGAATCCTTCGTGCGCGAGTCCGACTCGCAATTGGCCGGTTTTTCATACTCTTTGCCCTTTGCCTTGCCGAATTCATTACACAATAAGGCTGCTGGGCGTTCACTTGTTCGTGCGACGTCTCTTGCTCTTGAACAGAAACCCTACACAAGTGACATTCTATAATCGAAAGCGTAGCGATAGCGATTAAAAAAAGGCAAAATTGTATGGGATTGACAAGCGATATCAAAAAATCACGTGACATTTCGACTATCACCTTCGCTGACATCGAATGCCACTTTATCTAGACTCAAGAGCCTCTGAGCGCGTCCAGGCACCTACCTGTCTCAGCAGCACGCCAATGATCCCGATCCTCCTGCCCTTCCTTGTGACGATGGTGTGGTTCTTGATATAGGGCGTCATGGTGGGCTCGTACGTTGTGTTGACGTTGGCGCCCAGCATGGGCGAGTCCAGCCGCGTCAGGTATGGCACCAGGCCGTCTATGTCGTGGTCGAACTCGTGGTTACCGAGCACCTGGCGAGAACAAATAACTACTGTATCTACTACCAAGTAAATGTTTTGAATAAAAATTGCTACCTAATTAAGGTAGGTAATCTTAACTTATAGAGGGGCAGCTGCCAGGGTTAATGAGCAAGCATATTCAGGACGTATAGTTAATAGTTCAGTAGGTGCCCATTTTGGTCAGGGCCCCACTTTACGTGGGACCCAAAAAAGACACTTAACGTGCAGGGCCTTTCATTTACATTTGAACTTTTTTTAATAGTATAGAAGGGGAGCCTCTTACTATTGTAAAGAGGTAAAATTGTTTATTGATACAGACGTTTTTAAAAAGTAAATGCAATCTCTAGAAGCGGTGATTCGATCACAGAATTTTTTCACTGATAGGAAGCTACACTATCGCTCTAATTGCGTAAGTCAATTCGGCAAGGCAAAGGGCTTTACCCCATGAAAGGTTATGACAAATTCTCTTTATATAATTAGATATTGCCAAAAGTTAGTAGGCCTTCATTGAAGATACTCTTTTCGAAAGAGTCCAATACTTTTTGGCAACACCTAATTATTTAAAGAGTAATTGTAAAACTCTTTCATAGGGTCAGACCCTTTGCCTTACCGAATTCACTTACGCAATTAGGCTGCGGGAAAATTATATGCTTTTTGTGGAAAAGGCCACGACAGCGAAGCCGCGGCGGCTAGTGGCTACCGAGATTGTGATTAATTTCTCAATCGTGCATGCGGTGCGAGTTGCTTGCAGGTGGAAATAGGAGCCTTAGGTAGTCTACAAGTTTTGTTGCTGTTCTGTGTTCGATTTAGTGAGGTATTGGAAACATTATCATCAAAGTATATGTGACCAATATATCTGCAGTGACTTACATGAGCATCATGCGGCAGCATGTTCATAAAGTGCTGACTGACGTTCCACCTCAAGAAGTTGTACCAGATGGTTCCCTGGAAGGTATCCCCCCCGTTCAGCAGGATAGACTCGGGCTCCGCCTCAAAGGCCTGTTGTATGGCCGTGTAGAGGCGAGCGAAACCCCCGATGCAAGGGTTCTCCTCGGGGACGCATACTGTGCCTTGTGGACTCACCTCGTCAAAACTGGAGGAAAAATTAGGATAGTTTTTAACGCCGGATTATGGGTGCGTTAACGAAAATATAAACTCACAAACAAAAACATCCAGGTTCGGACCAACGTACAAATATTTTCAGTCACATACACAAACATCCAGACTCAGCATAACTATCTGAAGGCCATACAAATATTTGGTCCATGCGGGAATCGAACCCGCGACATGCAGCGCCGCATACAATAAGAGTCTCTTGACTGGCTCAGCTACTGCGCCAATCCGTACCGTCCAATATCTAAACCTACCTCGCCCATTAGTTAAGTAGTTGTATGTTTGATTGTTTGACGGGGAATAAATCTTAGCACATTCACTAAAAACTGCCTTGGTTTTTAAATCTTCTCAAATGATTTGTCGCCTTTACGATATCTATCCACGGCCGTATATTAAGGGCCTACATACCCTTTAGTGCCGTAAAACGGCAACTTTCTAAAGCATACTCCTTTGTAACGGCTAGGTTAAAAGGATTGAAAAAAATATATATTTATTATTGATTCATGTACATAATTTTGAACACAAGGTTTTTTCTTGTAAGTAACAGTTTTGCTTTAAAAAAATTATTAACAACACGATATCTTTTCGCTACTTTTGTAAACGCCTCCAAAACGACTTGGATGTTTAAAAATATTTTTACACAGATAAATTGATAGATGGAATTTCTACATAACTAACATAGCAGTAAATCAATCAATATTTTGCAAACAAAACTGTTCAAAAGGAGGTTCAATATTGATATTTTGGCATCGAGCGGGCGCACGGCCAGTACTGCGTTACTCGTTAGCATTGGGGCGTATATATCGCCTTCATAAAGATTCTTCTAAAAATTCTCTGACTATTGTGCGAATTCCTTCCTACTTACGTTATCTTCAGTATCAAGATTAGACTTAACTACCTACTTTACTAATCAAAAGTCATAAAACAAATTAAATGCTAATGCTATCAGTAATAGTGGATTACCTACCTGATTAGTACAACGCATTGTTCACGTATCAAACAAACATAACACTTTTCATTAATTAATTTTGCGTGTGGTAGGTACTACTCTTGGGAGCCTCCACTCAGCGGCGTGTGGTGGGTTCTGTCGGACTCTTAACTGACTCTTCTGATCTCCAAACCGAATTCGAAGCCAGAAAGGCCGCTGCAGGCACAACTTAGTCAGATGGGGGTACTCTATGAGCCACAATGCAATTTCGGTGCTAAATAACAAACAATGCCTCTCCTCTTGTCCTCTCTGTCCAAACACATGCACTCTGAAAGACCTTTAAGAGGGAAATGATAACGCTTGACACACAAGGCGTGTTCTTTGACTACCTTTATCCCCTGCTGGAAGACGAGCCTGTGTCTGTTTAGAAGGCAGACTCCCAGTCTGTCATCTGCAAGTCACAACCACTGCGGCCAGAAATTATTGCGCGCCCTACGACGCCCGGTGCATCTACTTACTACGGCTTCGAATGAAGGTTCTATCCCCTCGCTCCCTTTCTCTCCTTTACGGTCTCGTTCACAAAAGGAGGTGGCGGTGTACACGTCCTCTCACTCCCAAACATGGACGGGACCACGACCGGAAGCGAGAGTTTATAGGTTCGCAGCATTTGTTTTAGGGTTAGGCAAACGTAAGAAATGAAATGGGGTTGTGGGCCCAAATGGGGTTTTCAGCTCCAGTGCTGAAAAGCTTAAGAGAATTTCTGATGTATGGTAAATTTGAGTAGGTATTTCGGGTTTCCATTGAGCTTTCATACGATTGGCGCAGAACGAAAAGAACTCATATTTTTTGCATCACTCTTTAGTAGATCCTTTCTTTTAAACGGTTGTACATAAATATCAGTTACTTTGTCGACTTACTAAGTACCTACAAAAATTTGAGGATGAAGAAAATGTAGGAGCGGAGATACTAGAGCGAGCGAAGCAAACTTGATTTTGGCATATTTCTTTTACATACTAACGTAAATCATTTGAATTAATTATTATACTTTTTATGTTTATTGTTTTCTTTCGAAAATGTTGTCTGAATCTACCGACTTCACTAACATCACAAAGTCCGAATACTTGACCTATCTTCGACAAAGGCTCGTTTCTTCGAGGAATAGAATTGATACTCGACAATTTTCATAACAAAAGATTTAACCTATTTCTCCAAGGTAGTAGAACGACGCTAGTGAAAGATGGAATCTTATCGCAAAATAGATCTACCATGATTGTTTAATCAAGGTCAATAACAGTATAAAAGACAAACTAATAAAATTCTCAAGAATCTGGCTGAAATAAGTAGGTACTGAACGGGAGAGCGTGATAGAGCCCCGGCCAAAGGTAGCTGCTGAACACCCTGTGGTTTTAGTCAGTTGGGGTCTGACAGACCCCTCCACTCGCCCCGGAGCGGAGCACATCCATGAGGATGTCCACACCAACAAAAAAGGTGCTTGAGTTATTAATTACCAAATACAAAAAAAAAAACTTACTGCGCATGGAAATCATTGTAGTGTATAATGTTAAGCTCGTACAGTTCACTGTCTTGGGCCAGCACTGCGCTGGCTAGCAACGTCAACACCCATATCACCTGCACCATGCTGGTCCAGCTACAACGGCCAACTTGCACCATGTTGGTCCAGCAGCGACAACTCTCCTCCAGTATACTGAGCGGCTAGCTCGCTAATATAGCGTATCAAATAATACCAGCATATATTGATTAGTTATCTTAACGCCAAAAGATTATCTAATTTCCTGATGATTTCGGAGCTCGCGTTTGTTGATATGCTATTGGTTGAAATGTTTTCAATTTTTATTTTTGCCCTTTAATTAAAATCTAAAGTCGTGTAGGTACATTCATTTAAACGTGCCTCTTTTTAAGATGAAAACCTTGCATAGTAGGTACTTACTGGCACAACACAGTTTATATACTGATTGACGACGACTTCAATTGTAAACATCCGCTATCATTACCAACTACCAAGCCTTCCTCGACCACAATAAATTACTGTTCTCGATACTAGAACTGAAATAAGTGTTGTCCTAAAGGATAGATTTGTCGGAAATACGCATTTCCGAAAAAAACTCTATTTCGGTCAATTGACTAATCGGGACGCCGCCCGACGAACTACAGAACATAGGACAGCGCTCGACCCAGCCCATTATCCCATCTAAGTGCTCGTTCACACAGAGGTCCGTATTACAGGTCCGCTTTAACGTATACGTTTTTATTCGGCGCTGACGTATGTAGTTGTATGATCGAGTTCACAAACATGATCTATTCTAGATACAGTAAAAATATCGATCGTTTTACAGGTTGCCGTGGTTTCCTCCGACGCAGACGCTGAAACTGAGCAATACAACCAATACAACACGTGAACGTCCATCCTTGTAGAAAGTTGGTGGTAGGTATCTGACTAAATGTGGTGTGAACATTACCCCCTGTAGTGGCGGATCCGTTAAAACGGTGCTGTAAATGCGCTGTGAACATCACCTCCAGTAGTGACGGATCCGTTAAAAAACGATCCTGGAAATACGGATGTTCTGTGTGAAAGGTGCAAATTTGTATTAGACTTTTTTTACATATATTTAAGAAGGCCTGCATAAATAAAGAAAATATACTTATTTCTTTATGATATTGAGACTTGCATTGTTATTGTAAATGCACAAATAAAGATTTAAATCTTACATTTAAATTAATTTAATTATAATTTTATCATTGAATTTTACGTAAAATCTTGATAATTCGATAGGAGTGTGTTCTTATCACAATTACGTTCAATGTATAGGTAGGTTAATATACGAAGATTACCTATATTATTGATGTTAAGCGCGTGGATCGATAGTGATAACGATAATACGAATAATACATTCAATAATTTACGATAATATCCGATACTATAATCCTTCGCCACTACCGAATAATCCTATTAGCTGTTTTCAATTAAAAACTTTGGCTATTAAGAAAATATGAAGGGTGATTCGCAAATTCTTTTTTTATTTCGCCTATGCTGTTCCCACTGCTGGGGTCTCCTCCATATATTTCTAGCTATCTTTATCTCCTGCCTTCTCCGGCCGGTACGAGTACAATTCGTCTCGCCAGCTTTTTTTAGGGTTACGTACCCAAAGGATAAAAACGGGACCCTATTACCACACTATTACTAAGACTCCACTGTCCGTCTGTCTGTATTGCATGAACCGCGATAGCTAGACAGTTGAAATGTTCATATGTGTGTCAAAAACAGAATAAAATGAATATTTAAGTGGGGTCCAATACAACAAAAGTGGTTTTTTAACCTTTTTTGCGATAATGGTACGGAATCCTTCGTGCGCTAGTCCGACTCGCACTTGGCTGGATTTTTAACCCTGCCTCGGTTACGACGTCCGTCGTCTTCAGGTACTCACGGCGTGGCGACCCTGTATGTGCCATTTGTCTGCATGAATCCTGAAAATTTGGGCCGCCCAAGCCCAATCCCATTTTACCTAGTAGATTTGTCTCAAACATCGGACATGTCTTGGAGCGAAAAATAAAACAACAAATTATTTTAAACATTTATTATAACTAGAAATCACTTTTTAAAATTTCGTGCATTTATACAAAGGATGACCTAAGATAGTAATACTTAACTATAAAATAAGTGAATAGAGATAGATAAGACAATTAAATGCAATGTTAATTATACAAGCATAAGAAGACGGTATAGTGCATCGCCTAATGGACATTATACATTTTTCTTTTCATTTAAGTACTTATTTAAAATTTTATTTTGTGTTACTACCCACACTTAGTGTCATAAAAAATTTGTCTAGAAAGAATTGCAATGGCTTCTGCACTATATTTTGACTAAAATTAACCCGAATGTGTGATTATTAAAATATTATAGCGGCTACGCAAATGTTCTGTTGTTTAAAAACTTAGTATTTCTCAGACATTTATTACCTCCGATATCGGTTGGTGACTTAAGTTCTCATAGATGACAGTTTTCACTAACACTAGGCGACACCCCTCTTATCTATCAAAATAACCGTAGCGGCGAAAGACAATGGTAATTTCTATTGTGTCTGCTAATTAGCAGGTGGCACAGGGGCAGTTATCTGGAGTCATTACAAACGAAATAGTAAATCAATAGGGATGTTTCCTCTGGGTAGAAAAATGATAATTCTATTTAGTCCGTCAGTGAGATTATCAAATAATATTGGACATGTATTTTTTGCTTTACCAAATCAATAAAAAGTTACAAAGTTAAAGCGCATGAAAGTTCCAGGAGAGGGGGCTTGTGACGTCACTAAGGCAGTAACTTTAAAGAGTACTAGTGGCGTGACGATATTTCCACGAATTATATCGTCATAACTTTATGTTTACGTGTGAAAAGAAAAAGCACGTGTCCAATATTTTTTTATTAATTTACCTGACGGACAAGAAAACTAATTTTCAGTAAACTACCCTATTTTAAACAGAAGCCATAAATGGACTTGCGCCGGTTGAGGAACATAATATAATTATAATAATAGCAGGCTTTTAGTATCCCACTGCTGGGCCAAGGCTTCTCACACAGAGATGGCGTGAGCTTTGATCACCACGCTTGCTCAGTGAAGGTTGGCGATTTCAGTCTTATAGTGACTATAAGTCCAGGTATCCTCACGATGTTTTCCTTCACCGATTTTAGCGAAGCCCAAGACAAACTTAGAAAGTACATTTGAATTGAAAAGGTCACGTTGGTACTTGCCCTGATTGAACCCACACCCTCAAGCATGAGAAGATTGATTGAAAATAAAGACGAATATTCTGTTCAGCCAGGACTTAAAGAGTTTGATAACCAAACCTCATTCCAACACACCCCCTCAATATAAATTTCAAATTAACAATCGAAACAACCTTAATACTATAACTAATACCTTAATTTCAATTAAATTCCAAAACATTATCTCTACAAGATTGGCTTCTTGTTTATCTTTAACAAACACAATGTAAGGTATTTCTCCCATGACCCTCAGAGCTGTGGACAGCTCATGCCTCAGGCCACCAGCTACCTTGTTCAGTACCTTCTCAGTCTCATCATCGGAAGCATCGCCTTTGCACACCCAGAACACATTCACTGTGTTCAAGTCTGGAGTCACATTTACTTTAGAGATTTCAATGCCTCTTCCTACTATATTCGTAGCAACTGTACCAGTAGACATCAAGTCAGTGATCTGTTTCATAAACATTTTGTTGAGCATGGCAGTTCTGCGCTGGCCACGCTTGTCAGGCTCATGCTTGAGAGGTCTTAAATATATTTGCACTGTTGTTCAGCTTTATTAACTACGTTACTTTAAAGTAGCATTATACCCAAAGCTCTCATTTATAGCATTTTCTTAAACAACACAACATCCACGCAGCGTAAACACTTCCTTATACAATAATAATAGCATAAATACTTATAAGTGAGATAATATTAAATACTTTAAAGTAGCGACAACGAGATACAAAAGCGTCTAATTATTCGTATATAAAGGCACTTTTTTATAAACCTACAAGTTAGTACATTCTTTAGAATTCCACTACTAACATTAAAAGTTATAGGTTAAACCTGCAACTAGTTGTTTTATACCACTTCGATAATAATTTACAGACCAGAATATTATTGCCTTTTATTAGAGTATTGAAAAAGGAAAGGCAAAGGAAATAGTTTGGAACCTTCACAAAAACGACTTTACGTATTGCATATTACACTCTGAAAAGGAAAGGAGATGAATCTTACCATGACCAATATTTTGACGTAGAATTGTTTTTTCAGTTTTAAGGAACCATTATACATTTTTAATTAAAAGCATTAGAAGACCATTAGTTGTAAGTAAAATAAAATTATTTCCTAATTATTTGGAAATAAATCATCAGGAGGATGATCGTACCCTTTTCAAATTAGTTTCGCAATACCGAAAAATTTAAAGAAATGATTCTAACTCTTTGAAGGTTCCAAACTGTTTCCTTTGCCGAATTCACTGCAGGCGTTGTCAATTAAAAATACAGCCTTTATGTAACACAGTTTAACGTTCATTTTTCAATGCTCCATTGTCAGGCAGAGCCATGCTGAGTAAAACGACGATGTTCAGAGTGTTCTCATGAAAAATTATACAAATTAAAATTAAATTGTATTTTTGGAGTTCCAAATTTAAATTCGGTATTCTGCTTCTATTTTGTCTTAAGCGGTTGGCACAGGTAAGATATAGCCTCAATATTGAGATATAATCAGGGTCTATAAAATTTGGCGTTGCTTTAGATTAGACAATATAGATATATTCCTAACATAGAGATTTCGTGGGAAAATACCTAAATTAATATCCTCGTGTCTTGAATAAGCTGAATTAATTTTTTAAATAGTTATATATCGAGATCCGTTTCCTTTTTTAATGGGTGGGTTATTTTTTTCCACTGATGGCTAGTCTCCATTGAAATTGGCCACAATGGCCGAGATTTCGAAAGACGAATTTCGGCCATGTCATCCTTTACTTGCTCAATACCTACTCATGCCAGCTCAACATATTTTTATTTTTTTTATAATTTTTAAATAAAGTGACTAACGACTCATCAATTAAAGGTCGATCAAATCGCGTTGGAAAACCTCTGATAACCGCTTGATTTATGAGTGATGTAGATAACAAGAACAAAAGAAGTGTTCGCAAACGGAATACCTCTATCAAGGAGGTGTGATTAATACGCCTACATTTTTAATACAGTACGTTAATACATGTAATATGAAATATGCTCATTTGTATATAAATATGTTGTATTTTCTCAAAGATAATCATTTTCTTACTGATTTATGTAAGTACCTAACAAATCGTTTATTTTCAAAATTCAAAAAGATGGGTCAAAGACACATCAGTGTAAGGAATACAAACATGATTAAGACCCTTTTTCATCAAACAAGGATAATTCTTTATCTTGAAAAACGGATATACAAAACTCTAAAATTGTAGTATTTTTGACATGAATAGTGAACTTAGTATCTTTGTTCAAGGTCAATATTATGAAAAAATTATATGTGTGTTAAGCAGCTATATCCCACCATCGTTTGTGGGTAGCATTCATCCTATCAGCAAGTTTCTTTAATATACAGAATGTAACGGAATTGGGTCGTCATATTTTAAAAACTGAAAACCATGGAAAGTACAATTTTTCATTTGAGAATTGACTACAGGGCCGGATCTAGCAGGGGGGGGAGCCGGGCAAATGCCCAGAGCGGCATAAATGAGGGGCGGCAAACTGTACTAACACCCCTTTTCATTTCATTAGTAAACCTAACTTATTAGTGGTATGGTGCCAAAATTTTTAAGATCGCTTGCTGTCGAATGTTATTGGTTCTTGTTATAAACCCACCGTTAAATAACTTAACGTTCATAATGTTGCAAAAAATCTTGGGTGAAAATTTCGAGCTCACTTCGATTTCATTTCTCTCGAAGTTGTCAAAGAAGCGGGTTTATCCGATCCGACGCGCGACGGTTTAAAACCGCATTTTTCAATAGATAATATTCTGAAACATTTACGTCCTTATAAGGCGTCATTTTAAAGGGCGCCAAGAGCGGCAAATATTGTCTATGCCTGGAGAGAAGAGTTTGCTAGATCGGGGCCTGATTGACTATGACCTCCTTGTCAAAAGATGTTGTCTATACATCGTCAGAAAAAACAAAATTAATATGATATGACCATCCTTTGCCGCTACATCCTGTATTGTTTCTACACGTATCAACCCAGAACATGAATGATGCAATTCTGTTTCGCCGAATAACATATAGAAATTATGAAATATACAAAAGCAGTTTATTTAGTACTTCTACTACATCTACGTAGTATGTTATTTGCTACAACACCGCTAACAAAGATTTTGAAAATTAATAACATTTTTATAAAATAAAATATAACGGGAATAATAACAATGTTTTATCACAATTAAAATTATTCTACCTCACTCTACATAGACTCGATTTAGGCAAGTTTTATTAACTTATTTGATTCGAATACATTACAAGTCAATTGTATTTTAAGTCTCAGCAACTTTTCTATGTTCGACAAACAATTGTAAGGGTTAATAAAAACATAATATAAAGGTTCCGTTTTTGAAATTTGACTGCGGAAACCTAAAAATAAGAGTACGTAAGTAACTTAGGGAATTTATAACAGCGCGAACTTAGAGCAGTTTCACTCTGTATCCGATCCGAATCCGAATTTGTGTGCCGAGTTCTATCCGAATTGGAAACATACTGAATTCGGACAGACGTAGTTCGAAACTTCAGATCTAGTGCAACCCGTCCTACAGTACCTATTACGGCTACTTCGGACCGACTTAACTTGGTTTCGGATCGGATAAGTGCAATACCGTAAAAAATTATTCCGCGGAAATACTGCAAATATCAACGAACTCTTTTAACCAACAAAATATAAGAGCCATTTTTGATTAAATATCTTTGAGCTGTTTAGTTACCGATCAGCAGATTCTAAATTCAAATTCTTTATGAAAATAATAATGCTCAGGTTGTATGGACGAAAAACCCAAAAATCTATTCTCGTCTATCACAAACGATACATTTCAATGAGTTAAAATACAATAAGTTATTAAATCAGTATAAGTGGCATTAGCTAAATCCTAAAAGGGCTTTAGGAGATATTCTATAAACCATGGTTAATAACACACTTGCTTCTGCCCGCGGCTTCGGCCGCGTAAAAAGTGTTTTGTCATCCAAAGGGATTACAAACTATCCTATGTCCTTCCCAGGGTCTCAAACTATCTCCATGCCTATTTTCATCTAAAAAAGTTCAGTGGATCCAGAGATTATTCCCTACAACCTCGCAAACTTTACCTCTATATAATCTTTATATATATAATTCTACTGTACGTGTGTATGCCACTAAACTCCTCCTAAACGGCTGGACCGATTTGAATGAAATTTTTTGCATGCGTTTAGGTGGCGCCCTGGATGGTTTTAATTCCACAATAGGGTAGGTAGGGTAGGTAGGGTAGGTAGAGTAGGATAGGTAGGGTAGGATAGTTAGGGTAGGATAGGTAGGGTAGTATAGGTAGGGTAGTATAGGTAGGGTAGGATAGGTTGGGTAGGTAGGGTTAGGTAGCGTACGATAGGGTAGGTAGGTTAGGTAGGGTAGGATCTGGGTAGGTAGGGTAGGAAGGGAAGGTAGGGTAGATAGGTTAGGCAGGGTAAGGTAGGGTAGATGAATGTTTGGTGTTTTTATGGCAAAACAAAGTTTGCCGGGTCAGCTAGTATAAGTATAGATTATCACTCACATATCAAGACTACTTTTAGTTGATCGAGGAACATTTATTTTCTAGGTTTTTCCGGGTATTGTCATTTGAATTGAACGTCTGATAATCAGTCTCTCTAAACAGCTCAAAAGATTTCGATGAATAAGAGTACATAAAACATAAGTAATCTCATATCTAGAAGTGTATGTATTCACCTGAAGGTGACGCCGTCTAAGAGTAAGGCGTACGAGGGTTCACGTTTATCATCTCGGTAGTGCTGAAACATCAAACAAAACAACAGTGAATTATTATCAACAACAATATTAAGGCACACCTGCACGAAAAACTTAACTCGGAGTTAGTAAATAGTTGCGAGGTTAATTTGAGTTTGTCATCCAATATTGTCAATTTAACTTCCTGTTAGCAACTAACTCTGAGTAAAGTTTTTCGTGCAAGCACAGATAATATAATACTAGCATACAGATGCCTCGTCCAATACAAAGAAACTGTGCTTCCATCTGATTATACCGATTAGTTTTTGTAAATCGTTCGCGTTCGGTTCCGTTCCACGGCGATAGATAGGTCACCATCTATATCCGTGGAACGGAACCGAACGCGATCGATGCACAACAAATAATCAGTATAATCAGTTCAGTACCTCTGTACGATTTCTTTGTATGGGATGAGACATGCCACTGGTGAAATTGAGCCTAAGTGGTCAGTTTGTCACACAGCACATTAGAACTGTGACCTTACACCAAACTTCTGGGCCGCCCTGAAGTCGGCTAAAATGGTAGCGCAGTAGTAAATCTCATACAAAAACGGCACCTATCCGTCCTTTGCGCATCAGAAAGCCAACTTCAGGCCGGCCAAGAAGTTTGGCGAGAACTATACACAAGAAAACGCCCGGAGTTAAATTCATATGAATTGTGGATGTCAGCGGTGGAGAGGAAAGGAAGGATTTAAACGAAAAGCCCTATATCATCGGACAGAGGCCTCCTCAGGCGTCGCGTCGCCACAGTGCCCGATTCCGTGCGTCTCCCATCCAGCGGGTTGTCGCAACCCTAACCAGCACCTTGTGTAAGTGCAAATAATAGCGCACGGTATGCTTTCCTTGCATTCATTGCTAATGTTTAAAAACCCGTCTACTAGACAGTAATCATAATTTGACATATCGGAGCCCTCACGCCACACTAGCGCCTCTAGCGGCGAATTCATACTACTAGACAGCGTAAAATACGCAATAAATATTGTTGAGTTACCATAATTAAAGGGACTGAGTGTGCTGTTAATATAGATACCGGTCCACCTAGTTGGAGGCCTTCCAACGCAGCGTCTGCCGGATCGCGGTCGCCCTACACTAAAAAGTCTACTTTTTAAGAGCACAAAGTCGTACGTACACGTTGTTCTCGTCTTTTTTTCGTTCTTCGTTCGAGCTACCGACCGCAATCTGTTCCGTGTACTGTTTCCACATCTCGCTACAACAAGTTGATTGAAATGTTGATGCGCTATTACTCAACATGTCCGGACCAGCAACTTTTTGAAACAGGGATCAAAACTATTAAGAAGTGTTAAAGCCATCACGGAGGGTCTAGAAAATACGTTCCGCACACGCTACGGAATGAGTATGAACTAATTACAATCATTTTAAACTTGGATAGTTGACTAAGGTATATGGCTGACGATATATATAGCTGATAAACATTATTTTAACGCGCACGGAAGCAAAGTTTGAACTAATATCATTTCTAACGCCGTAGAAGTGCGATTAAATATAAAATCAATTTTGCGCAGCCCGTTTTTTTTTTAAAAAAAAAGGGTTTTAACATTTTCCGAAACACAAAACTCTATTAAAGCAGTGGTTGGTAAATCCCGTACCTATCTTAATCTGCCATATTTGGAAAAATAAAACAAAAAAAAGCGCGTTAACAGCCAAAAAACTATGAAATTTGACATATCGGAGACCTCACGCCACACCAGCGCCCCTAGCGGCGAATTCATACCCGTTAGCCCCCATTAAATGTGAGCAGTGACAGGAAATTCGAGGCAAACGGTCATAAGTGCCGTGTAATACGCGTCGCTTACATGTTCGTGTCAAAACACTTCACAAAATGGTCAAATAAGTTGATGAGTTAATGTTTGACCAATTGTTAGACTAACAATTTACCAAAAAAAAATACCAAACCGAAATTTGAAATCATATTTAACCATTGGTTAAGTTTATTAGGCCTAAATCAATCAAACATAAATATATATTTTTTTTTTTTGAATGATTCCGGCCTTATATTATCACAATTGTCAGCATCTGTTTATATTTTAATTTTCGTAAACATCAAGGATGTGCTTTTAATTTTAAAACAATCGAGGTGGTGCTACAAATTGCTGTCTGGCAGAACACAAAACCATATTAGCGACCCGGCCATAAAATGAGATAAAACACTACTTTTTATTATTGATCGCGATTGACCACTATCTCACCTGATGATAAGCGAAGATGTGGTCAACAGTGAACCACGCTTGCCTAGAAGTAACTTATTGTGATTAAAACAAAAAAATGTAAAGACTTACGGGGTGGACTCTTGTGTCGCGGGCTCCTCGGTTAGGAAGTAGGTTTGGGTAGGAGGGATGAGTCTGACACATGCAAGTGGGGACAGTACGCCGCGTTAATATGGCACGTCGGGCTCAAGAAATAGTTCGGACAGCTCAGCAAGCGTGGTCTCTGCCTGTCACTCATACCTGCGTGACTCTACTACTCGGTTAAAATAACTGTGCACCTGGCGCTGTCACGTCACTCTACGGTTGCCAGATGGTCCGGAATCGTCCGGATTCTCCCGACATTTTAAAGGACTCCCGACAAAACTCAAAATCTCCAGACAAACAAATTCTTTTAAAGTTATTTCTTTTAGATCATTTTTGTGTTACCAATTTCTGTAAGCACTACTGTGAATAGATGTATGTTTGCTTAATAATTTATATACCAAAGAGAGAAATTCTGAGATGATTTTTGATATGTAGTTAAAGCTGAGTTAGTAAATAGACTGAACTTTGAAGTAAATTTGTTTAAATTTAAAAGTAAAGTATATAATACATGTGGCAACCTTAAAATTAAGTGTAGTTAAATTACTCATGTTTCATCAATATTTAGCCAAATAATAAAAAAAAAAATACATTTTAATTTTTCTCCCTACTACAACCTCAAAATCCCGACATTTTCAAAATTTGCCCAGATATTATCGTTTTCCGATCTGGCAACAAGCAAGTAATGTGCACAGATATTTTGACCGTGTCGTACTGACGATCTCTTTCTAAGACTCGAAGTGCCATATTAACGCCCGCGTAATGTAATTATTAGAATTTTTAACATATACAGTTCAGAACGAAAAAGCGGCTTAAGATCAGAAGTCAAGAACTTAAGTCACATTAAACGGCCGTATTTATGACTTGTATATTTAATATTACTAAGTTGAACACCTTATCAAATTTCAAAATTGTACGTCGTAAGTGAGTGACATAATTTCTCTGTTGGATATTCAACTGTCGGCCCAAAGCAGAAAGTTGAAAATCCAAAAGCGGATTATTTGCGAGTCGTAACAGGAAAGAAATTCATGAAATCATGAGCATTGATCGGCGTTTCTATACCATAATTTTGAGTACAGTACCCGGTCGTCCCTATTACATAGCGAAATAGGACTGACTTATATTGTAAACATGATTTTCCCACTACCTTGTCTATTATGTAACACATTGCCTAAGAAATTCGTTTCGAAATATGAACATTTAGACACAAGTTTATAAAATAAAAAACAGAATTACTGAATATCAGTTACGACATGACTTTTGTATGGATCATTATGTAACTGGCAGAATAATACTGAACCTGTTACCTCTCAAAAAAGCGTGCGTTGATTGTGTGTCAAAATTACATAATATCAGTTACGAAATGACTTTTGTATGGATCATTATGTAACTGGCGGAATGATACTGAATCTGTTACCTCTCGAAAAAGCGTGCGTTGATTGTGTGTATATAGTCTGTGGTTTTTAGTGTGAACGTTTCTAATAATTGTTGGAACTTATTTGTATTCAATTAAGTAAGCTCATCAGGTAGTGGAAAAAGAATCGTTCGTGTCTCGTATAAAAAGGCTTTATTTTAACACTAGCATATAGCTTTCGACAAATTGGCTACATTGCTCGTGTTAAAATCTCGACTTTTTATGCTCGACATGAAATGTACTATTACAGAGTGAACAGAAAATGGGTAGGTATATTTCAAAAACCACATCAGCCCATGGAAATAAACAACTTTCGTCTAGCTAGACAGTCATAGACAATACAAAAAAAATGAATTTCCATACAAAGTTATCGTCAGCTGATCAAAAGTAGTACGCGAGGCACAATTTTTTTGAGAATTCATTATAGCTTTATTGAAAAAAATATTGTTAATTTGTTTTATTTATGATATCCTCGCGTTTGACCACTGCCATGTTGGATTCTCACCTGATGGTAAGCGATGATGTGGTCGACGGTCAACCACGCTTGCCTAGAAGAAACCATGGCCACAAGAAGTATTAAAATATGACGACCCATTTCTGTTACTCTATACAAAAACTAAAATAGTCTTTATCTACACTCACAACGTTTTGTTCCAAATATGAATTCAAAAAATATTGTATAAGCACGGACTTTATATTCGTGGATAGGCAAAATTTAAAAAGGACCATTACAAGCACGGTAATGGTTTTTTTTTTAATAATAATAATTTTCATTCGATCTTCAAATAACTGCATCATAAAATAACTTTTTAATTTTTATAGCACACTTTTACTTTTTAATTTATTGGCGCTTATGGGCTCATTGACATAATGTAGAAATGTAGTATCATTGTCTATGGATGCGCGCGCTGCGCAGTCATGCGCAATGAGGATCTAAATTGCCTGCCATACCACATATTTTTTCCGTTTCCACTTTTGTTTTATTTCAACTGTATGAGTGAAGATAAAGAAGTGTATGCAACGGCATATAATTAGGTCTTAAAACACTCGCGTGTAATTATTATCCGCGCTCGTGTTTTAATAACCCCTATTATATGACCATTGCATAAACTACTAATTCAGGTATTATTTTTACTAACCATTGGCCCTATCTACTTTAGAAATATTTTTGAAATTCGAATGTTAAAAGGGGACCGTTACACAGGCACAAGTGAGCGAGACAACGCTCTACAACGCCATACTTTATGTGAAGTTTTCACGGCCGGGTACTGATTCTTTTACTGCTTCACTACAGAAGGCTTCTCATATACATAAGGCCCATACACCCGGATTATTTAACCTCCAAAATATTATACTAGGTACCCAACTGTCCGGCTCCGATTTGATTTATCCTTACATAGTATAAAACAAAGTCGCTACACACTGTCTGTCTGTCCCTATGTATAGTTAGATTATTAAAACTACGCAACTGAGGTTGATGCGGTTTTTTTAATAGATAAAATGATTCAAGAGGAAGGTTTATTTGTATAAAACACGCGGGCGAAGCCGCTGGCAGAAGCTCGTTTTGATATATATCAGAGAGTAGTCTAAAATCACAGACACGTATTTTTTTTTAGCTGCTTGTTTTTAGAGTTTTATTCAAGCAAATTTTGCTAGTCAATTACTGGTTTGATTATATGTTTGAGAACATTTTGTTATATCGTCTCAAACTCATATTTTCGAAACGATGAGAAATATAAAACTATAAAGTGGTTTTTTTAGGTCAATAGGTTGAGATTGAGCAGTTAAAAAAAAATACCGGACGCCTCGCGGTTTCACCCGCGTAGTTCCCGTTCCCGTGGGAATACAGGGATAAAAAGTAGCCTATGTCACCCGGGAATAGTGTAAGCTTCCTAACGGTGAAAGAATTTTTGAAATCGGTCCAGATGTTTTTAAGTTTATTCGTTACATACAAAAATACAAATCATTCCTCTTTATAATATTAGTATAGATAAATCAAATTGGAGCCGGACAGTTGGGTACCTTTCTTTCATGAAAGTAGAAGACTCAAGTCTCATTGTTACTATAATTTTAGTATAATAACATGAAACTAACAATATGGGTGTTACAGTATAACACCAGTCAATTTGATTGAGGAAGGCTGAGTTGAGGAAAATTCAAATGAAGGAAGTGACACACCCCCAGTTCTGGATTCGGAATTGAGAATTTGTAGTTAAGAACGACTCAAATTCTTATGCCAAATTTTGACAGGTTTTTATGCTAAAGTTGAGTTTGACAAGTTATCAACTCCAAAATCGTAAATCAGAAATCGGGGTTTATAATATGGTACAGTACTCCACAATCTTATTTACGATGCGCAAGGCACGGCGTGCTGCCGTTTTTATATGATATTTACCCCGAGATTCTCACCTTTAAATTATCGCAGAATTAATGTGACAAATTGTCAAGCACGCGCTATCTGCTGTGATTGGCTGTTGAAAATTCATTTAACCAATCACAGCAGATTATGTGTGCTTGACAATTTGTCACATTAATTCGGCGATAATTTAGAGGTGAGAAATTCAGGGTTACTACTGCGCAGCCATTGTAGCCAACTTCAGACCGGCCAAAAAGATTGGGGATTACTGTAAGCGAAGCCCAAGGATGTGCCTTGACAAGCGTTGCACAGAGGGGGTTCCTGGATCTTCCTACGTGCTGATGGTGATCACCGGGGTAGTTCTAATGTGGTAGAAAAGCCACACTTTTACTAAAAAGTCCAGGCGCTTTTGAAGAATACCCCCATTTAATAAAAAACTGTATTGAACAGATTTCTAAAGCTATGCATACCTCTTGGAGCACTTGACGTGTATGACGAGTAGTACGATGCCCAGCAAGAGGCACAGAGTCCCGACCACCACGTAGGCCACTCCCAAGAACGGATTCTTGCCGCCCAGCAGCGAAGTCGTCGATATCACGAAGGACTTGGTACCGTCGAAGTCAGTCACAGGGTAGTCTGTGGGAATTGTAACAAGCTTTTTAGTGTCACCGTCCCGGTCCGTGTGTATGTTTGTGTCTCGTGGTGTATGTTCGTGACAATAGAAACCTTTTTAACAAATAATTGGACTGATGAAAAAACGAAAAGCAAAAAAGAAATACTCTTAGTCTAACCTATTAAAAATATTGTTTTTTTTTTTTGCTTTTTTGTTCACTCAATTTCAACAGAATCGGTTCACAATTAAAACTCAGTGAAAAAAATATCAATAAATCCTTGTTTTTCTACTTTTAGGGATGGATTTTATTTTTTCAATAAAAAGATTTTTTGAAATCGGACCACACTATAAAAAGTTATGCGTGGTCATACATAAAAATATATATAGATGTAGAATTAAGAATCTCCTTTAGAGCAGTGGTGGCCCAGTGGTAGCGGCCGCGACTTACAAGTTGTACGTCGTGGGTTCGAACCCAGGCCAGGCGCTTTACTTTGTGTAAATTATTACATCACCACTGCTTTCAAAAACGGTGAAGAGAAACATCGAGAGGAAACCGGGCATGTCTTAGAACCAAAAATTCGAAGACATGTGACATCCGCCAACCCGCACTGGGATCGCGTGGTGGATTACGGCCCATTCCCTCTCACAGAGAGAAGGCCTGCACGCTCAACAGACCAAATGCGAGTCTAAGTGCGTAAAAGGGGTCCATCTCTTTTTTCCTCCTTTTTTTTCGTCGGGTATATCTCATCGCATCACGTCAGCCGTTCTGACGTGACGCGCCTATTCGGTAATTTTTTTTTTACAACTTACGACCCAGTCACACTCACAGAGACAATTCCTTTGTCCCAGCAGGTTGTCCCACATTATGGACTGATTATACTAATATAAATGTTGTTTTTGAGAATATTGTACCACATAAGGTTTTATGCTAAGTGTGCATGTGTCCTATATATTGGAAAGTCGTATCATTGAACTAGTCGCTACAACACTCACTATACTCCACAGTGAGCACATAGGGCCCCCTGACGAGTCCGGAGCTGAAGCCGACCTGAGTGTGATCCACGCGGCGGTACAGCTTGCGGAACAAAGTGTCTGTCGTATCATTGAACTAGTCGCTATAACACTCACTATCCTCCACAGTGAGCACATAGGGCCCCTTGCCGGGTCCGGAGCTGAAGTCGACCTGCGTGTGATCCACCCGACGGTACAGCTTGAGGAACAAAGTGTCTGTCGTATCATTGAACTAGTCGCTATACCACTCACTATACTCCACAGTGAGCACATAGGGCCCCTTGACGAGTCCGGAGCTGAAGCCGACCTGCATGTGATCCACGCGGCGGTACAGCTTACGGAACAAAGTGTCTGTCGTATCATTGAACTAGTCTGTATAACACTCACTATCCTCCACAGTGAGCACATAGGGCCCCTTGACGAGTCCGGAGCTGAAGGCGACCTGCGTGTGATCCACCCGGCGATACAGCTTGCGGAACAAAGTGTCTGTCGTATCATTGAACTAGTCGCTATAACACTCACTATACTCCACAGTGAGCACATAGGGCCCCTTGACGAGTCCGGAGCTGAAGCCGACCTTCGTGTGATCCACGCGGCGGTACAGCTTACGGAACAAAGTGTCTGTCGTATCATTGAACTAGTCGCTATAACACTCACTATCCTCCACAGTGAGCACATAGGGCCCCTTGACAAGTCCGTAGCTGAATCCGACCTGCGTGTGATCCACGCGGCGGTACAGCTTGCGGAACAAAGTGTCTGTCGTATCATTGAACTAGTCGCTATACCACTCACTATACTCCACAGTGAGCACATAGGGCCCCTTGACGAGTCCGGAGCTGAAGCCGACCTGCATGTGATCCACGCGGCGGTACAGCTTACGGAACAAAGTGTCTGTCGTATCATTGAACTAGTCTGTATAACACTCACTATCCTCCACAGTGAGCACATAGGGCCCCTTGACGAGTCCGGAGCTGAAGGCGACCTGCGTGTGATCCACCCGGCGATACAGCTTGCGGAACAAAGTGTCTGTCGTATCATTGAACTAGTCGCTATAACACTCACTATACTCCACAGTGAGCACATAGGGCCCCCTGACGAGTCCGGAGCTGAAGCCGACCTTCGTGTGATCCACGCGGCGGTACAGCTTGCGGAACAAAGTGTCTGTCGTATCATTGAACTAGTCGCTATAACACTCACTATACTCCACAGTGAGCACATAGGGCCCCTTGACGAGTCCGGAGCTGAAGCCGACCTTCGTGTGATCCACGCGGCGGTACAGCTTACGGAACAAAGTGTCTGTCGTATCATTGAACTAGTCGCTATAACACTCACTATCCTCCACAGTGAGCACATAGGGCCCCTTGACGAGTCCGGAGCTGAAGTCGACCTGCGTGTGATCCACCCGACGGTACAGCTTGCGGAACAAAGTGTCTGTCGTATCATTGAACTAGTCGCTATAACACTCACTATCCTCCACAGTGAGCACATAGGGCCCCTTGACGAGTCCGGAGCTGAAGTCGACCTGCGTGTGATCCACCCGACGGTACAGCTTGCGGAACAAAGTGTCTGTCGTATCATTGAACTAGTCGCTATAACACTCACTTTACTCCACAGTGAGCACATAGGGCCCCTTGACGAGTCCGGAGCTGAAGCCGACCTGCGTGTGATCCACCCGGCGGTACAGCTTGCGGAACAAAGTGTCTGTCGTATCATTGAACTAGTCGCTATAACACTCACTATACTCCACAGTGAGCACATAGGGCCCCTTGACGAGTCCGGAGCTGAAGCCGACCTGCGTGTGATCCACCCGGCGGTACAGCTTGCGGAACAAAGTGTCTGTCGTATCATTGAACTAGTCGCTATAACACTCACTATCCTCCACAGTGAGCACATAGGGCCCCTTGACGAGTCCGGAGCTGAAGTCGACCTGCGTGTGATCCACCCGACGGTACAGCTTGCGGAACAAAGTGTCTGTCGTATCATTGAACTAGTCGCTATAACACTCACTATCCTCCACAGTGAGCACATAGGGCCCCTTGACGAGTCCGGAGCTGAAGTCGACCTGCGTGTGATCCACCCGACGGTACAGCTTGCGGAACAAAGTGTCTGTCGTATCATTGAACTAGTCGCTACAACACTCACTTTACTCCACAGTGAGCACATAGGGCCCCTTGACGAGTCCGGAGCTGAAGCCGACCTGCGTGTGATCCACCCGGCGGTACAGCTTGCGGAACAAAGTGTCTGTCGTATCATTGAACTAGTCGCTATAACACTCACTATACTCCACAGTGAGCACATAGGGCCCCTTGACGAGTCCGGAGCTGAAGCCGACCTGCGTGTGATCCACCCGGCGGTACAGCTTGCGGAAGGTGGGCAGCGCGGCCGTGCGCATCCATACTATGAGGTCTTCATTCTGAAAGTGCAAGCGTGTGACTCCTTTAATGCTGACACGACACGACTATAAGTAGCAGCAACCCTACCTCTGCAGTGAATAAAGGCTAAATGTAAGGCTTTATACAATACTAGCTGACCCCCGGGGCTTCGCTCCCGTCAACTGGCTACCTACCTACCTACCATGCCTACCCCCCTGCCTGCCGTGCCTGCCCTACCTACTATTTTTTATCTATCATCAATAGTTTTCTCAGCGCATGCCAACGAGTGAATTTTATAAGGAACATTTTGCTACCTTGGGTTACATTATTGCAATTTTCATAAGGATCTCTGATTTTTTTGAAAATATATTATAGCCTATGACACTCAGGAATAATGTAGCTTCTACTGGTGAAAGAATTTTCAAAATCGGTTCAGTAGATCCAGAGATTACCCCTTACAACGTCACAAACCTCTTTATAATATTAGTACAGATAACTAGCTGACCCCCGGGGCTTCGCTCCCGTCAACTGGCTACCTACCCTGCCTGCGCTGACTTCCCTGCTTACCCTACCTACCCTACCCACCTGCCTACTATTTTTTGTCTATCATTAATAGTTTTCTCAGCGCACGCCAAAGAGTGAATTTTATAGGGAACACATTGCTACCTTGGATTACATTATTGCAATTTTCATAAGGATCTCCAATTTTTTTTTGAAAATATATTATGACCTATGACACTCAGGAATAATGTAGCTTTATACTGGTGAAAGAATTTTCAAAATCGGTTCAGTAGATCTAGAGATTACCCCTTACAACGTCACAAACTTTACCTCTTTATAATATTAGTACATATTAATTACCTGGAAACCGTTGTTTTCCGTGTTGTTAGGATCCAATTCCCAAACATGGAGCCGCCAGTTCTCCGGCTTCGTGAAGTTCGCAAATGCTGTAATCAAATGTTTATATGAGTAACATAGCGTTTTATAAAGTACTAGTGGCCCGCCCCGGTTTTGCCTGGGTCACAATAATTTATATCCTACTAGCTGTCCTTATATGTTGCCTATGTCCTTCCTTAGGATGCCATCCATCTCTTTGCCAAATTTCATTGAATTCTGTTCAGTGGTTTAGGCGTGAAAAAGTAACAGACAGATAGAGTTACTTTCGAATTTATAATATTATTATAGCATGGACAACCGTTTGGAATACTGTACCTTGTAAATGGTGAAAGATTATATTACCCTACACGTAAGAACAAACGCACCTAATTCAGGCTCTCTAAAATATAAGTCAAGTTCGCACGGACAAAAACTAAAGATGTGAACGTCGCAATTGCGATATACAGAACGACCACAGATAAAAAACTAACTAGATGACGCGAATGTATGTAGGTTCTTCGCATTTCAAAAAAGGAATTAAAGTGAGAAGAATGCTCTTAATTCGAGCTGTTGTACATTTTCGCGAGCTGGCTGACCAAAACCAGACGTATCCTCCGACTACACAGCATGAATTTCTTCTTGTTAACGTCTTTTTAGTTCGCTTTTGAAGCAGTCGGGTTTTTGATTTTTTAAATTAACTTCTTTTATTTACAACATTTTAGGTATTTTATCTTAGAATTAGGTACATTTAAACAAATAAGTGTCATATATTTTTGAAATCACCTCTTAAAACCCTTTATTTTGATATCCCACACGATGGGTTTGGAAGGAAAAAACCAAATTTTCCCCCACAAAATGGCGCCCAAAATCCGCCTTTTTTTCTTTTCCAATTTGAAAGTAGCCAGTGACACTCGCAGGGTTAAGAAGATCGTCTCTAGAACGCCACATAGGAACAAACATACATACATATATACATACATACATAGACTGATAAACACATTACCCTCTTTCGGCAGTCGGGTAAAAAGGAATTAAAGTGAGAACAATACTCTTAATTCGAGCTGTTTCAGAAAGCGTTACCGACACCGGGCATCAACCGAAGTCTAGAAAAATGCCTAATAATGCTGTATTGAGCTGTAAAAAGTCTATTAATAAAGTTTGTCGAGACACTGGAAACATTTCAGTGTTTATCCCATATAGTAAAAGACAGCAAGTGTTATTACAAACACCTTAAGTCTATAATAAAACTTGCAAGATTGTAAACTCTTCCATGTCAATAACACTTTGGTATAATATAAACTATCGAATTTTGATGGGCGATTTGATTTTAGAAATTATCTGTTCACATGATTTTGATATCACACAAAATAAATTACGATCTTACGGTGTATGCCGGGATATCTATACTATACCACAGACAATAATTGTAGTATGTACTGTATGTATGTGCATACAGATGCCTCATCCCATACAAAGAAACCGTGCCGACGTAACAACCGTTTTCGTCTGATTATGATGATTATTTTTATAAGTACCCGTATCACATTTGGTTTCGTACCACGGCTTATACAAGGTGTTAGCACCGATTTTCAAGTAAAAGGGTTTTCTCGGTTCGTGACTAATTTCTTCTGTAAATACAGTGGCGATTTGCTTTTGCATGTTTTTACAGTTTCATTGTACCAAAATGTGCTACAAGAAAAATTAAAAAAATCGAGTGGCATGCCCCTGAAATTTAAAATTACGCCATCAATTGGAATCAATTTTAAATGATCCGTTCAAATAATGTTTTTGTGCTTAGGGGATTTGATTAAACAATAACATACCATTATTATGATCAATTCTAGAAAATGTTAATTTTACACACAATTTAATAACAAATCGATGCATATAGACCCAGTATAGACTCCAGCTCTCACAAAGGTTTGAATCTGCTGTAACCTAGATACTATTTACCAAAATGTACGTTTTTGAGAGAAATAACCTTATATTATATTCTATTCTATATCGCGCCATTTAGTGGCATTATTTGAAACAAATTTTCTTTGTTAGCGCTGAGACCCTGTGCGTTCAGTATAATAACGCTTTTAGGATGCTGATGCGGCTGCTGCGGTACTGTAGCGCATCGGGCATTTGGCAAACGCACATGTCGATGGTTTTCATGCCATAGAAAAAGAGCCGCCTCGCTGCTGTGCAACAGCATTCTCAGCGTTGTAGCGGGCCGAACAGACTGCCCAATATTGTGGCATTGTGTTCGATTACAATATGTCGAGAAGTAATAGATTTTGTAAATTTGACCTTTAAGGACGCTGTTACATTTTCGACGAACTCAAATTTAGGTATCTAGTCGCACACAGCAACATTACGCGCACGCACTCATTGAAACTACTGAGCGCTCGATTTTATACGTCACCGAAATAATATTGGTCCTTTATATTATTTTTTAATTTTATTGAAGTTGATTCAGGAAGGTTAGTTGGCTCTTTGAAAATGCATTTGGTAACTTTTACAAACCGTCGTCGTAAAAAGTAAGTTATTATTTTCAACCGACTTCAAAAAAAGGAGGTGCTCTATCTATTCGACCCGTATGTATCCGCGATTTTGTTGAAAATTACTTATCCGATACTGATCGGGTTTTCGTCGATAAATGTATGTGTCTTCAGGGAAGGTTTTATTGTATAATATATTAGAATCTGATAAAGATCTTCGGAGTTAGACAATGGAACTCTTCAATAACAAATAGCAAATGACCTGCGATTAGTGTGATCGTATGTTTATGTTTTGTTTTACTATACCGTAATATAAAATCACGCTTATATAGGGTTTAGGGGATAGACAGATGTATTTAGTATACCCACTACGGGGTACCAACAAAATCTAAAAAGAGAAAAATAATAACTTTCCTGTGTCGAAAAACCAAAAAACAATAGGTACCGACACCAACTTCCGAAAAGAAAATTAGTTATGACTTTGTTGTAGTAAGTAGATATTTAAAAAAGAAAGTTAGGTACGTGAAATAAGTAGATACCTAAAACGAAATAGTAATAATACAGTCGGGTTTTTGATTTTTTTAATCAACTTTTTTTATTTACAACATTTTAGTTTTTTTTTTATTAAGTACATTTAAACATAAAAGTTTTATATATTTTTGAAATCACCTCTTAAACCTCTTTATTTTGATACCCCACACGATGGGTTTGGAAGAAAATATTTTTATTTGCCCCCACAAAATGGCGCCCAAAATCTGCCATTTTTTTCTTTTCCAATTTTTATGTAGCCAGTGACACTCTCAGGGTTAAGACGAATCGATTGACGTAAGAATCATCAAAATCGGCCAACGCATTTGGTCTCTACAACGCCACATAGGAACAAACATACGTACATAGACTTATAAACACATTACCCTCCATCGACAGTCGGGTAAAAAATTACTTGAACATTTTGCACTACATGGAACATGTAAAATATTATTATCAACTTTTTTTACATAATGAGCAGCAGCTAATGACATACTACCCAAAATCCATGAAAATGACACCCGTGACGAAAAGATGTAAAATTTTCGTCAGCGCCATCTTGTATTTTGGTTTTGATCCCGTATTAGATATAAGCGACCCCAAAAACCATGAAAATGACACGCATTTCGAAAAGATGTCAAATTTTCGTCGGCGCCATCTTGTATTTTGGTTTTGACCCCATATTCGATATAAGCCCCCCAAAAACCATGACAATGACACCCATGACGAAAAGATGTCAAATTTTCGTCGGCGCCATTTTGTATTTTGGTTTTGACCCCATATTAGCTATAAGCGAGCCCAAAAACCATGAAAATGACACACATGTCGAAAAGCGGCCAAATTTTCGTCGGCGCCATCTTGTATTTTGTTTTTGACCCCATATTCGATTTAAGTGACCCCAAAAACCATGACAATGGCACCCATGACGAAAAGGTGTCAAATTTTCGTCGGCGCCATCTTGGGTTTTGGTTTTGGCCCCGTATTCGTCATACATACAAACCGGTTAAAATCATAAATCTCCTCCCACCCATCCACTTCTAACCTTCACCGCCGACAGCTTAACCTTACCCATCCAAATCCTAACCTTACTAAGAGCTGCTTAAACCCACCCATCCATTTCTCAACCTTGTCAACAACTGCTTAACACCACCTATCCAAATCCTGATCTTACCCAACATAATTTCTAAATCACATTCTAATAATAATAGAAAACTCAAACATACTTTTATTTCGGCCCGATAAAATATCAACTCCTTTTGATCAAGACAAACGACGACGACGGTACTCACACGCATGCACACTACAATCTTTTCTATTACTTTTATCGTATTTATTTTTTGCGAAAAAGCGATACGCCCATCCTTCCACGAGCGCTTCTGAGCGCGGAATGATGAGCCTCGAGTGCAAAATGTATGAAGAAGTCGGCAAGTGTTTTTATTTTAGCTAATAATTAAAAAATATAATGATTTAGGTAAAAAATAATTAGCTGAACCTGTAAAGGACTATATATACCGCAATTTTTTATAATTTTGAAGATAAAATATGCTGTAAATTTACCTAAACTGGGACCTATTCGGACCCTACTTTTTTAATATTTTTGCGATTATTGTGATGGGCAAAACGTATTTGTGCGAAAATTTTGTATGATGTCATACAATTTTTCTGATGTCAATCTGGAGCTGAATATATTATCTTTAAATTAAGACCATGATATCTTCACATCTCTGATTGCATATACATTAAAATTGTACCTGAAAAGCACCGTTATTTGTAGAAAAATGTAATAGCGTCCTTAATAAACACAGACTTATATTTTATAAATTTTAATGAATTTTACAGAACTTTAATTAATTTTAATATATTTTATTTTTTTCTGGATTTTACATGGCATGTTATTTTATTTTGTTGACATTAATTTTAAATATACATTGTAACAAAATGCATAAATTTATTATTCTTTTTAGATTTTAGTGTACTTCAATTTTGACATGCTGAGTATGTATTGTATGTGTATCTAATTTTAAGTGACTAACATAGTTTATAAGTATTTGTATGTACTAACAAAACTATGGATTTCATATCTGAGACAAATAAATAATACTTTGTAAATTTATATTTGAAACAGTACATACCTGTCTTGAGGTCCCCAGGCGGGTTTCTAAACTTGATTTCCTTGTCCGAATCCCACGCGATTCCTGTTCGAAGCACGGGTACATCCTTATTCAGATCTTGAGAGCGGACCGTCAACGTATCTGGTGAAACAAATGGAAATCACCTTTTATATTTTTCAGACTCCTATAATGGGGAATATGCATGTTATTTTTTATTTGCTAAATGAAATATTTTTCAACTATAGTAATGAAATATAAAAGGTTTTTTTTTAATGTCATGATCAGAGACAAAGTTATAATGTGTTTAAAGTTGCGAATTAGAAAGAGAAGTCCGACGTGCTATCCTGACGACAGATAGCACGACGGCCATAAAACTGCATAGAAAACGGCATTTTTGTAAAGAGGGATAACAGATATATTTCTTAAAAATTTTATATCTCGTTCATTTTACGATTAATTTTGTTTCTGTTTGCAATATTAGTATTCTATTTTAGTATTTTTATTGATAATCTGATCAATTACCAAATATTTTTGGTCATGCATTTATATTTTTAACCCCCGACGGTAAAAGAGGGGTGTTATAAGTTTGAGGTGTGTTGCTGTGTATCTGTGTGTCTGTGTATCTGTGTGTCTGTCTGTGGCATCATAGCACCTCAACGGATGAACCGATTTTGATTTAGTTTGTTTTGTTTGAAAGGTGATTGTATCGAGAGTGTTCTTAGCTATGTTTGAATAAAATCGGTTCAGCCGTTCAAAAGTTATGCGCGTATTACTGTTTAGATCGTCATGTTTTCGCAAGATAAATGTGTCGAGGGTTTTTTTAAATTTTGAAATTTTACTTGTGAAGGTAAATAATTAAGGCAAACATTGAAATTTTGCCTTAATTATTTTATATATTACTGGCTTCCCCACAGTCTTTCACTATGCCATGAATCATACCACCGGAACAAAAAGTATCTTATGTCATAATCCAGGTCATAGTCTAAACCATCTGCCAAGTTTTATATAATTCTGTTTAGCCGTTAAGCCCTGACAAAGCTACAAACTGTCTGTATAACTGATTATTTTATATTTTTATTATATTAAGCTGATTATGATTATTTATTTTAATATTAATAATTATAAAGCAACCAGAATAATATGATGCAATATACATACATAAATGTAATGAACTGATTCTTTAATTAGCCAATAAGCATTCAAGTCTAAGTTCTTTGCATACATTCTAATATAAGCTTGTATAACTATGAAAAACTTATATCGTCATCATCATTAATAATAGCAGCATATTCACTCATCTATACTAATATTATAAATAGGAAAGATTTGTATTTTTGTATGTAACGAATAAACTTAGAAACTACTGGACCAATTCAAAAAATTCTTTCACCGTTGGGAAGCTACACTATACCCGGGTGACAAAGGCTAGTTTTTATCCCTGTATTCCCACAGGAACGGGAATTACGCGGGTGAAACCGCGATGCGCAATTTTTTTGCATAGCGTTTTGCAACAATGAAAATAAAATAATGATTTTCCATTTATCCTGCAACATTAACATGGTAATTGGGAATCTGGGCATCTGGGCTTTTCCTCCTGTTCAAACAAGCTTTGCAGTAAATTTTAATAATGTGTTACATTTTCCTTAAATACTTATTGCATAAATACATACATAAACTACACTACACACGCTACACTACACACACACATGCACACTACACTACTATACTTTTTCTCTATTCATCCATCATTTAGTTGCACCTGCCTTGTTTTATGTCTGCACCACCCTAAGGTTGACGTGTAGAAAATGCCAAAGGCATCAGGTCCGCCTTTGTACTTGTGCATAAAGTTTTAATAAATAAATAAACTCATGAAACTTTTTATGGGGGTAGACAGAAACTATAGAAAGCCACCTGCTATGATCCTTACATACTCCTTTTGCTCCATATACATTCATACATCTAGTCATACACACACACTGTTTATGAGTACTGCGCACCGTGTATGTCCTTCCAGGACTTCCCGTTCTGCATAACTACTCAAATTTGCCTTGTAAATACCTTTCTTAATAAAATATTGAACCAATGAAAGTAGAAATGGATCATAGCAGGTTGCGTTCTGTAGTTTCTGCCTACTCCCATGGAAAAAAGGTGGGAGTTTATGTATGAAAGTAGAAAACGGCCTTCAGTTATAGAACAATCTCCTTCACTGTATCTTGTGACAATACCCCAGACAAATATTCTTTACTTTAATAAGTTCTAAGAGTTAAAGCAAAGGCACAGTCACATACCATTGAATAGTGAGTTAGCTATCGCTCCACATGGTGCCACAGGTTTGTGCTTGCCATCTTCTACTGCAAAAGCAAAGGGCAAGCAATCGGATGAAGGTGTCAGTGACAGGCGGCCAAGAAGCTGACTGTCATCCCTGAAAAAATTATAGAACAAAATGTTAAAGAAGATATTATTATTAGCTAGTGACCCGCCCCAACTTCACACAGAACAAATAATTAACAAAAACCTTCCTCGCTTATTGCTCTTTTTATTAGTGAAAACTGTATCAAAATCTGTTGCATAGGTTTAGGAGAAGCTAGTAGAAAGATATAAATGGCATTGGCAGAGTAAGCTGACATTGTCAATCCCATAGAAGAAATTCTATGGGATTATTTTATTTATCAAGTGTGTGTATGTTTAACAATATAATGGTTTTGTCATTACCTAGACTTGACATATCGTCGATGATTCTGGTAGTAGTTGCTGAGTCCATAGTAAAAGTAGACATCTTCTTTGAAATCTTCAGTCAAGTTGAAGGAGAGGCGGCAAATGCATTGATCCATGGAGTTCTGCTTGATGTAGTCTGCACAAGTGATGTTTTCACCCTCCTTCATGCAGTTTGTGTAATCTATTACATGTTCTTTGACCTATGGAAATTATAGATACCTATTATAATTCAGTCAACAATCATAGTTTTTGTTTGCTGTGTGTAACACAGGTAAGTACCAACAAATGATAAAAAAAACATCCTAATAAATTATTAGATAATGAACGAGTAATTTGTCAAGTAATTATTAAATGAATTTGACATTAGTGAACATAAGGGCGCACCTCATCAGAGAAGTAGAGCAGGCCAATACCGACAGGTATGAAAGCTATGCCAATGACGAAGAACGTTGGCAGGACTGTCCCTGCAGTCAGGATAGGCTGCCAAGCCGGCAGGCGCTGCTGTTTGAACGCAGACTCTACAATCAAAACAGTAATTGAGTCAGTCAAATTCCCCAATCGATATCGCAAGGCCATTTTATAGGTGTGCCAAAAGACCCTTACCAGCAGGACGCCTGGATTTTACATTTTGATCAGACGCTTCGCTGGACGTCGCCATCGTTTCCAATATAAAACTTTGGGTATGTAATTCAAGCTAAAATTAAAAATTACGAACACATCACACAATCAAATCACTCACAGAAACAGATGACAGAAATACAGGATCAGTCAGACAACACAGACCATAGACAATTAGACATAGTTTTTTCCATGGTATAAAGGTGGAAACAGATTATTGAAACCCCACCCGACGCCACGCCACCCGACGCCTTCTGACGCATTGAAGTACTAATCAAACCCATACATTTAGTATGGTCAGAGACACATAGTCAACACGCCATGCGATCACACGCATTCCCACGTGTCAACACGCAGTCGGTTTGGATCAGCGTGTTGCCGGGAGTGGGGGAACACACGCCACCCGACGTTTCGACACAGTGTGTCTCTATTAACACCCGATCCCACGCGTCAGTCAGTCGAGTGGTGCCAACAAAGGGAAATTTACCCTAATTTAGAGTAAAGTTTCATCAGCACGGTCATTTTTAGGATACAAAATCGGTGAGGGTAATTTTTATGTTTATGCTATAATAGAAATTAGTAACTTTTTGAGTCAAATTTGCAATGATATGGACTTAAGTTTAAATATTACCCTTGAGCCCGCAATTTCTTAAAACTTCTTTTTCGATACGCCTATCATAGTCTCAATGACGTAAATCCCAAAATAACCAGATTTTTGTTATGGTTTCTATTATTGTTATAGTAAAACTGGTCTGTATTTATATTATAGATTATAATGTCTCGTCTTATGTATTATCTTGCATGAAATGTATCAAATATATATAGAACGGAGAGGGAAAGCAAATTAATAAAAAAATGTTTTTTTTTTATATAACTTAAAATCAAGACATGTTTCCAAATCTTTTTACAGTCCGTTCAACCGATTTTGGGTTCTATCCTGTAAACATAAGGATGACATAAAAATCATAAACCTGTTACCAAAACCAACTGTTTACTGCAGCTATCATTTGTCGTATCACAAACGCCATAGAAGTTAAAATCGGTTGAATGAGCTGTAATATGGGCTAATTTAAACGTCTAATGTTATCGCAAATGGAGTATAGGGTACATTGAGATCAGACTTGAGATAAAACAAAAACGAGACCTGGCAATACTGGCTATGACATTAGCTAACGTGTTGTAGCATCATGTGGGGTGTTGTATATGTGCACGGTGCGCGTCGGGTGTCGACACGTCGGGTGGCGTGGGGTCGCGTGGGGTTTCAATAATCTGTTTCCACCTTAAATCATCCATCCCGTTTACTCCGGCGAGCGACCGAGTGAGCATCGTGTTTTGTTTGCTAAAGTTTTAATATCTCTGAAGAAGAGTAAATAAATACGAAAGTTAATATCTGTGGATGTAATTTTATTTATTAAATTTATTTCGTCAATAATGTAATGATTGGTATGTTTTCGACTTGTTTGTGCTAACAATACTTGGTCTCAGATCAAATAAAGACTTTTTATTTGATCTGAGTACTTGGTTAATAAATTTTATATTTTATAGTTTGAATTTAATAAGTAATTATTTAGGGAATCAGTAAATCAACAAAGTCGTATTTGCAACTAAAGTAAGTTTATTTTTGTATCAATCGTCAACTAAATATCAAGTCAAATAGCATAATATACGTGTGCCATGCACTGCACATAGCTTCCAGAAGTTCGTGTAGCTATTTATTACTCATTGTTAAGTAACTTTGGTTTCGTTTACAAGAACTAGAGTGGGCTGAATACCTACCGGCCGGCGTAACCTGGATTTGATTTCGTTTATCGATCTTTTCGCAAATGCAAGCAAGTAGGTACTTAATAGTTGTTTCTCGTCGTAATTTGAATTTTCTAAACTAAACGCAACGGATTTACCCGTGGTAGTCGCGGGGGAGGGCCGAAAAATCTAATAGTGGGCTTGTTCCGCTACCTACAAAGCAGAAAAAAAAAATTGACATTTTGTAGTGTTTTATTATTTTTTTGTCGTTTTCCCTATAAAATAAGGTCATGTAACTTTTCTCTTGAAAATGTAACTTTTTGGGATGTCTCATGTAACATTTGACTGTCTCCCACTGGCAACACTGCAGCTATGGTCCAAATGTCAAATGTTGTTGCTGAGCAGCGACAAAGGGGGCGTGCAATGCGCCCGACTCGATTTTCAACCCGGCCCTGGACAAGTGACATTCTATCATCGAAAGCGTGGCGATCAAAGACCTTATACTTCGTAGTAAGAAATACGTATAAGGTCTTTGGTGGCGATAGCGATCATAGACTATAGATAGCGATTGTCAAAGAGGTAAAATTGTATGGGATTGACAAGTGATATCGAAAACGTGATGAATCTCTTACATTTTGGTTCGACTATCGCCTTCGCTGACATCGAATGCCAATTGTCGAGAGCCTCTGCCACTCTGCCACAGTGAAAAATAATATATCGGGTAGCCTCTGCCACAGACTACTTAGAGATATGGTCTCTGCCTTAGGCCTCTGCAGTATTCGATGTCTGCAGTGGTTTGGGCTCGCTAGAGTAAAAATGTTCTGTGGGTTTGAGCCAGTCCTGAGTCAACCTCGAAATGTTTAAAAATAGAACTCACAAAGAATAATGTTTTGCTCTGATTTAACAACGAAATGTTTGCAGCACTTTTGAATTTGACAATTAATTTGAAAAACTGATAACGGACCGAGAAACGAGAACTGGATGATTATTAAGAAGTGCTGAAGTCTCGCAGTCCGCAGGTCCGAGTATACAGGGAGGGCTCCGTTCAACACCGTTGTTAGCTTTCAACTTGGACGCGATACAAGCTCAACTCGTAACTCGAGCCTCCACAAAAATTCTCTCGTTGACGCAATCGCAGATAATTACGTCGGGGTCAACCACGTTAGGATGCAAGAAGAGGGTTCTACCTACAGACATAGATCTACCCTACCTGTTATTTTTTATTAGGCTGTTAGAATATTTGTTGAGGGGATTTTTGGGATCGTGCTTCTGGATTTGGTTTCTCCGAAACGCTTGTGAAATCCCTACTGCGGAGTCGGTTTAAGCAGACAATATTTCAATACTTCTACATTCATTGCATTGCATTTCACAATATTGTTCAACACGTTTCCTTAAGGTTGCCCTAGTCGATCATTCTTCCTTAGAAACGTAGTATGGTGATTACTCCACTGTTTGACGATATACTCGTACGTTCAAAATAAAAATGTATATCAATTTGTTTCATCATTAACTAGCCATATGGAAACCAAAAAGTAAATTAAAAAAATATTTGAAAGTTATGAGCGTCGAAAGTTCCATATTACAACACTAACGCATCTTTGGGTGGAAATAAAAAGCGTAAGAAGAAGGAAAATTGCAAAAATTTTGGAAAATTTTGGAAAGGAAAATTTTGCATTGATAAACATTTCGAGATTTGTGGTCATGAAATTAAATCTATTCATGTGATAATATTATGTATATACAGGACACCCTCATCTAATCTAAATATATTTTTTGAAAATTTACACAAAACCTTACTTAAATTACAAAATAAAAAAAGCAAAATAATAATAGCTGGTGATTTTAATATAAACCTTCTAAGCAATGATAATAATTGTACAAAATTGAAAGAATTAATCTTAAATTATGGTATGAGATGTCATATTCATGAGGCCACCAGGTTGAATACAAGTATTGATAACATCATTAGTAATATTCCAAACGTAATAGGTAAAACTCACAATGTTTGTTTATCTGATCACAACACTGCTCAGGTTGTGAATTTCGAATACAATCAAAAACCCATATCAGGCTATTACTTCATGACCGTAAATGACCTGAGTAAAGACAATGTTAGCAAATTCATTGAACACGTAAGTAAATTATCTTTTTCTGATATTTACAAAATTTCAGACACGAATAATGCTTTCAATTCGTTTCATGACACTTTAACATTATTTTATAAACTATGCTTCCCTCTGATTAAAGTAAAAAAACAGTTCAAAGATAATAAATTAAAATGGATAACAAAAGGAGTTAAAATTAGTAGTAACACTAAACGAACATTAAGATATAAATATTATGTAAACAGAACACATGAAAATAAAACTAGATTTAAGATGTACTCGAAAATGTTAAGGAAATGTATTCATAATATGCAATCCCTATGTAATCTTAAGCACATTGCATACTCAAAAAATAAAGGTAAAGCTTCTTGGGATATTGTAAAAAGCTGCACAGGTAACGAACGGTCTCGAGAGTATATTAATTGTATAATAGATAATGGTGTTACTGCTACATCAGGTTCAGATATAGCAAATATATTTAACAACTTTTTCATTGATATTGTTGAAAACAGCGCTACTTTACAGAACAACACATATAACCAAGATATTAAAAACAATGACAATAGCATTTTTTTAAATCCTACAAATCCTTCTGAAATTTTTAGTATCTTAAAATCTTTAAAAAACACTAAATCCACTGGTTATGATAACTTATCTACAGACCTTTTAAAAAAAATATCCCCTTTCATTGCAGAACCTCTTTCATATATTATTAATTTATCTTTAGAACAAGGCTGCTTCCCGGATAAACTCAAAATATCTATAATAAAACCATTGCATAAAAAAGGCTCTAAAACTGATAAAAACAACTTCCGACCAATTGCTCTAATTCCAATTCTATCCAAGGTCTTTGAAAGAGTCATGTACAGAAGAGTCCTCTCTTTCTTAGACAAATATAACATGCTTGCAAAAGAGCAATACGGTTTTAGGAAAAATAAATCCACCTCACTAGCAGCATTTAATTTAGTCAAATCTATAATAAATAACATTAACTCTAAAAGTGTAACCTCAGCTTTGTTTTTAGACCTTAGTAAAGCCTTCGATTTTGTAAATCATTCCATTCTTATCAATAAATTATCTAGAATTGGCATTAGGGGACCAGCCCTGGAATGGTTTAAATCTTATTTATTAAACAGAACTCAGACCACCCGAATTACAAAATTTGATGACAAAGTAAACAGTCTCATCAACTTCAAATTCCAGCCTCGGCAAAATTACTTTGGAGTTCCACAGGGAAGCATCTTGGGCTCTCCATTATTCCTTGTATATATCAATGATCTTCCTCAAAAAATAGAACAAGAGTGTGTTTTATTTGCAGATGACACAACAGTTATCCTAGATAGTAAAAATCATGAAGCACATGAGACTAATATAAATACCAGTTTAAATAAAATAGTCACATGGTTAGATATAAATGCTTTAAAATTGAACGTTGATATAACTAAAATATTAAATTTTAAAAAACAGAAGTCTAAAAATATCCATCTTAAAATAAAATATAGGGACCAAATAGTAGAACAGATACATACAACAAAATTTTTGGGTATAACACTGGATGAACATTTCACCTGGAGGGAGCATATCAATGAAATATGCATTAAGATTAATAGGTTTGTTTTTGCTCTAAAAAAAGTCAAAGATGAGGCCTCCAAACCAACTGCGCTAATGGTATATCATGCCTATGTTTGCTCCGTTATCCGTTACGGCATCATTGTCTGGGGAAACTCCTCTGAACTATGTAGAGTTCTGTTGGCACAGAAAAAATGCATCCGCACCATTTTTAATATGGACTGGACTGATTCCTGCAGACCAGTATATAAAGAGCACAATCTCCTCACCGTTCCTTGTATGTATATATATGAAGTCGCTAAATTTGTAAAAACTAATTTTTCACTTTTTAATACTAAAAATAACAATAATAAACGAAAAGTTACACAGTATGTATTAGAATTACCTGTACCCAGAATCGAATTATTTAGGTGTAGTTGTGTTTACATGGCCCCTCTTATTTATAATTCTATACCCTCCTTTATAACCGACCTCCCTTACAGAAAATTCTGTATAGTTTTAAAAAAGTGGCTCATTTCTCATAGCTTTTATTCTATAAACGAATTTCTAAAAAAATCTCCATGTCAATCTTATCATTACAGGAATGCATTGTAGATTATCTTGTTATTAGTTGTTGTAATTCCTACCTACTGCCATTTATGATATTATTTGATTTGTATTTTATGTGTGTGTGTTTTTTGTTAACCATATAATTGCATAGTCTAATATATAAACTAAGTATTTTGAAGAGTTTATTAAACTTAACAGGTTAAATACCTAATAAAAATGTGTAATTAGATTATTAGAAATCTGCTTATTGTAACTATTGTAAGCACCTTAACAAATATCTTAATATTTGCATGCCAACTTATGGCGAAATGTGTCATTGTGCTAAAAACTTATTTATACCATCTTTTGTACCGCATTTAATGCAAATAAATGGCTTTGACTTTGACTTGACTTTGACTTTGAAAACAATTACCATACAGAGATAGTTCAACGATGCAAATAATTTTATTTTGAAAATATACATTTAGTATTTTTTTATGACTATATATATACTCCCAAAGGTCTGTTTATAAAATTTTGGGCGCTCGTTTTCGTCCCAAATCATCATCCATTTTGCTACAAAGCAAAAGTGCTAAATCACAATCAGTCATTGCCGGCCGCGCAATCATCCGGGACGGTCGCGCATATCGATAGCGCTAATTTTGTAAAAATGACGAACGTTGTAAAGTGCAGCAAGTGTAATATTGTGATAGACGAGATGTTATCGTACATCCAAAACAAGGTGTCCGTGACAGACGAAGTAACGTTGGTGCGGATTTGTACTTCATCGTTTACGAGTGAAGAAATTAAGACCTCCAAGTCGCTTCTTTTTGATTCCATACCCACGGAGTTGCGTAAGGTGGTCCGAAAAAACAAAGGGTAGGAAGAACGAGATATGGCGGATATAATTAAGTTGTTTAAATCTGCAGAACCAACCGAAATCCCAGTGTTTGTGGCTCGGCAGCTAGAAAAGCTACCTCCGATCACGTTTGATCACTTGGACTGCACTAAACTTCTAAAGGACATAGTACGTGTGCAAACTACAATTAACGAGATGAAGACCACTTATGCCACCTTAGATGATCTGAACGAGTTAAAAGATGAACTATGTAGAATTAGATGTGACTCATTACCACCAACGTCTGCATTTAAGGTAAACACAAGGCGAGGTGCATGGTTACTCGACAGTGGCCCTATGGGACTTTCAAACGTGCATAATTCTTCAATGGATGAGGAAAGCAACATCAATAATAGTGCCTTGGGCAGTGAAAACTTGAAGAAAACTCCACCTAGATACAGAAAAATTATGCGGGTAGATGAGAAACAAAAGCAAAAAAGTGAGAATTCAAAATACAAGGGAACTCGACTACAACGGTCGGAACCGGCGGGCAGTCTAAATATGATGACGTATGAATGTGACGAAGCATCGAGCGCTGCGGTTACGTCAGAGACAGTGAATCATCATTCGCGAGTACATTTGCCCGGGCCGGCCGCGGCACCGCCAGTGCAGGTAGTGAGGGGGAGTCAGCTGACCGACACTATGGCTTTATTGTGTGCAGATGGACAAAAACATCAAAATAAAGACGAGGAATGGCAACAAGTTTCGTATAAGAAACGGACGAAGTACCGTTTTGCAGGCAAGTCAGGCGTTGCCACGGATTTAAACTGTAATTTTAAAGCAGCTGAAAAGAAAATTCCGATACTCATTACGAATATTCACGGCGAAACAACAGAAGACGACATCATTGCATACATTTACCGTAAAACACAGGAAACTGTATGTCTTGAGAAAATTAAAATGAGAAAAGATAAGGGTGTAACTTATTTGAGTCAAATTTGCAATGATATGGACTTAATTTAAACTTAAGTTATTACCCTTGAACCCGCAATTTCTTAAAACTTCTTTTCGATACGCCTATCATAGTCTCAATGACGTAAATCCCAAAATAACCAGTTTTTTGTTATGGTTTCTATTATTGTTATAGTAAAACTGGTCTGTAATTATATGTATATTATAGATTATAATGTCTCGTCTTATGTATAATCTTGAATGAAATGTATCAAATATGTATAGAACGGAGAGGGAAAGCAAATTAATAAAAAATTGTAATTTTTTTATATAACTTAAAATCAAGACATGTTTCCAAATCTTTTTACAGTCCGTTCAACCGATTTTGGGTTCTATTCTGTAAACATAAGGATGACATAAAAAGCATAAAACTGTTACCAAAACCAACTGTTTACTTCAGCTATCATTTGTCGTATCACAAACGCAATAGAAGTTAAAATCGGTTGAATGAGCTGTAATATGGGCTAATTTAAACGTCTAATGTTATCACAAATGGAGTATAGGGTACATTGAGATCAGACTTGAGATAAAACAAAAACGAGATCTGGCAATACTGGCTATGACATTAGCGAACGTGTTGTGGGGTGTTGTATATGTGCACGGTGCGCATCGGGTGTCGACACGTCGGGTGGCGTGGGGTCGCGTGGGGTTTCAATAATCTGTTTCCACCTTCAGACCATAGACAATTAGACATAGTTTTTCCTAGCTCAATGACACAGACAGAATCGCTGATGTCAGTGTCACTGTCTATGAAATTATAACCTTAGCCTGGTACTAACCCAACAAGTGTCAACTGTATCAATCAAGCAGTTTAGTTTGTGTCTACAGTTCCTTCTTTTTAGATTGTTATTTAAATATACCTGCTCTTCCATTTAACTTTAGACATTGGCAGAATAGTCGACATCGGCTTTGCTTGCCATATATAAATATAGAATAGAATAGAATAGAACCTTAGCCTGTCATGCGCTATTGTCACTTAGGGATGTCGAAAGTGAAAAAATATATCGATATATCGATGTATCGATATTTATTAAAATATCAATATTGACCTCGATATATCGAGGAAAAAATATCGATATATCGGTCCAATTTTCAGAGTTTTTAGGTTCTTCTTTTTTTGTTTTTTTGTTGGAAGTAGAAATTTATATACAAAATGTACATTATTTTAATGTATGTGAATCTTAATATAAACGAAAATATTTTAATCGTTATTCATTTTAAATAGGCAAAAATTGAAAATAACAAAAACTAAATAGCAATCTTCTAAAAATATTAGAAGATGACACGCACCACACACACACAACGCAAAAGAACGCACAATTAAAAGTGTAACGAAACGAGTGACTGATGATGACTGCCACCGCGGCCGCCACATACACACGGAACACAAACAAAACATTATAGTCATAGACAATACAGTAATTTTCCGTTCGTTCCTATCTTTTACGGCTTTGAATTCTGCTAACGAATTAAATTTCAAAAAAATATCGTTTTTGATACGTTTTTCGATATTGAATATTTTGTATCGATATATGTATCGGATGAAAATATATCGGCTACAAATATTGATATATCGAATCAAAAATATCGATATATCGATATTTTTTCGACAAGCCTATTGTTACTGTCTTAGATTAAGAACTTATAGGTTACTGCATTGATACTGACAGCAGTCGCAGAGATCAAACTATCTTTTAAGAAGTATAATTACCATGTTAATTCTTTAATAGACCTAAAACCTATTTCTAAGTGCTACTGCTTTATCTTTAAGAGAAATCATTTCTCAAACCAGACAGCTTTAGCTAGCTGCTTTAAAAAACATGAATAGGTATACTTGTTCAACATTGGGACGAAATTATTGTATGCATTTTGTAACGCAAGCTTGACATGCAGTCATTAAGGTGCTTTCATCTAGATATGAAATCAAATGCTGACCCTGACTCAAACTCACTTCTTAAATTAATAAAAGAACTCGCAGCAGCACTAGAAACAGGGTCAGACACAGTGTTTCTTTCAGGTATTACTCCGGGGGGGCCTTTGACCCCCCGTAATAGCCTTACAGCAGACAGCCAAACATCCTCAAATGGTGCAGTGAACAGCAGCCGCAGGACAAGTTTGGTAACCACGATAGAGGGTAAAAAAAACGTTTAGTCTACTTTTGACAGATTCTACAAAACACAGATTCTATAGAAAAAAATATAGATTCTACATTTGACAGATTCTACAAAAGATAGATTACATTTATGGCAGATTCAAAAAATTATAGATTCTACGTTTGAGAGATTATTTGACAGATTCTATTTCTAAATTCTTAATACCGGAGTACCTGGGCGACCGAGCTCTACTCGGGTGAAAATAGAGAAAACGACGTTTTCTAAAAATGAAACCTAGCTAGATCGGTTTATCATATAAAATGTAGGTACACTATATTTTTTTGAGCCCCTGACGGGGCACGGTCCGTCCATGCCAGGGCCGTGCTCGGGCCTTGATATGTGTGGTCAATAACTTTATGGTCAATTATATTATATTTTCAAAATTCAAAAATATCTTTCCATCTTTACAAATTCAATTTTAATGTACACACATATTTAAGAAAAACAAAAGAATAATAAAAATATAAAATAAATTAAAAGTGTAAAGAGGTTATGTAGACCTAGGTCGCATTGTTACGCCGGTGTGACGCTACTATCACCGAACAAATAGCTATATAAATAAAACAAGGTCGGGTTAATTACACCATTTATAACTCAAGAACAGCTGGATCGATTTATAATCTTTAATTTGTTGGATTTGTCTCCGCCGAATAACTAACTATAAAAAAAAAAATGTAAAAGAAAAATTAAAGGAGAACGCGCACCTATCCACGCCGCAGAAGTTGCACGCACCGCAGTCTTTAAATTTAATACTAGGTATAGAAAAAAAATCTGATTATCAATAAATATAGTGATTACTATTTAACAGTATTATTTTTGATGCCACATGTTCCTACTTGGCTCACTTTTTTCAAAATCTATAAAATGCTGAATCTGTCCTAAGTCACAGATAATATAATACTCCTAAGTACAATCTGTAAAAGGTAGACTATGATGACAAAAGTAGAATATGTCAAATGTAGACTAAACGGATATTTTTAGCCCGAGCAATAAACTTTAAAAGTCTGAGGACTATACTTTTTGGCCCGATAGTAGGTATCTACTCTTTATTACGTTAGCTATCCGCCAGTGTAAGTCCGTCCCGTCAAAATCGGTGCAGGCTTTTCGAAGATTAAGAAACAGACACACAAAAATATAATTAAATAACGCATACTCCTTTGATCGATTTTTATAATGCATTTAGTGAAAATTTATAACTATTTTTCGTTTTGTAGTGTTTTGTTTTGGAAGTCGGTTAGATTTTTTGTTTAAAGGTTTTCTATTTTTCTCTTTTTAGTTTTGGTAGGTACCTCCAAATAACATGAAAATGATTTATTGCCACAGAACATCTCACGACGATTGTACGATTCCAATAAGCCCAAACACGACTAGGATAGTTACTTTGTTTTATTTCGGAGTTGCAGTGCCTACCTTCCGGCTTCATCATCAATCGATCAGTTCGATGTTAACATTTACATCAGTACCATTTATTTATAAATATTTGCTTCAATATAGTCTGTTAACTTTCCGAGATATGTTATACGCGTGATATACTTAGCATTAAGGAGTTCCAGTGGCCATCTGTATCTTCTTCATCAGCTCCACTTCACCAAATGATACTTTCTGATTGCAAATGATTGCATTGTTGATGGATATATCAAAACCGCTATATGTATGCCTATAATAGTTGAGGAGATCCCTCGATTTCTCTAGGATCTCATCATCAGATCCTGACGTGATGACCATGGGACCACCTGTGAAGTATACCCTTTCAAACAAAAGAATAATTTTTCAAATTGGTCCAGGCGTCTTTGAGTAATCGGGGAACATAATAAAAAAACAGCTTCCGACGAATTGAGAACCTTCTCCTTTTCTTGAAGTTGGTCCAAAATAAATTGCATGTAGCAGAGATGAGAATGTTTAGGTTTAGATGGGTGTGCGGAGTGACGAGAATAGATAAAGTGAAAATGCGTATATTAGAGAAAGATTGAAAGTAGTGCCAGTGGCAAAAGTTGAAAGGAAACCGTTAGTCCTGGTATGGTCATGATATGAGGAGGGAAGAAACGCATGTTACTAAAAGAATTATAAATATAAATGTGGATGGATGGAGAGGGAGGGGACGGCCAAAGAAAAGATGGATGGACTGTATGAGGAGTCATAAGAAAGAATAGGGAGTCAGCGATGACGTGACAGGGGACAGGACGGTATGGAAGAAGAAAATGTGTTGCGCCGACCCCATGTAACATGGGACAAGGGCAGGAAGATGATGATGTAAAAGAAATTACATATCACTGCTTTACATGACTGATTTCTGTTTCGAAATGCGGACGGTACAGCCCTGAAATATATAAATCGGGGAATCCTCGGTGACCCCAGCCCGAAGCGCTTGCTGTCTCCCTCGACATCTCGAAGGCTTTTGATAGGGTCTGGCACGAAAGCCTTATTGGTAAGCTTCCTTCATTCGGTCTGCCCAGTAGTCTGTGTGATTGGATTGCAGACTTCCTGAACGATCGGTCCATTCGAGTAGTTATAGATGGCTGCTCTTCAGACCAATTGGATATTAATGCGGGGTCGGTAACTCGGTACTCCCAGCGACATTATTTTTGCTGCCCTGAGCTGCTAAAACTCGTCGTATGCAGACGACAGCACTGTTGCTGAGATATACTTGTTCAATGCCCCGAGCATTCTTTTTTTTTTTTAAACTTTCTACACCCACACTAGGAATATCTTCCTGTATTGTGGGTGCGTTTACAAACATATAAACTCACATACACAACACCCAGAGCCGGAACAACTATCTTTAGGTTATACAAATATTTGTTCCGTGCGGGTATCGAACCCGCGACACGCAGCGCAGCAGTCAATCGCTCAACCACTGCGCCAACCGTGCGCCCATAGCATTTTCACTTCATAGCATTGAACAAGTATCTCTCTACTTGGCCTAAAGTCCGGTCTAGTCAATGCCGCTAAAACACAGGCGTGTCTTTTTTCCACTAAAGGAGCTAATTTCACCCGGCTCCATCTTTCCGAGTTGTAACCGTGCCGATTATGGACCATCTTGAGCTTCTTGGCGTAACATTGACATCGACACTAAATTTTGGCCCATACTTTGAGGAAAATGCTCAACTGGCTGCCCAAAAGTTGGGGATCCTTGCAAAGGTGAGACGGTACGTCACGCCAAAACAGCTGCTTAGGTAGTATCAAGTGCACGTTCAATCTTGCATGGAGTACTGTTCTCATCTTTGGGACGGGTCTGCCAAATATCAGCTTGATGCTCTAGAGTCGATCAAAACAGGCCAAGAGGCTTATCGGAAATGGGGCACTGGTTGAGTTAAAGCTCCAGAGCCTTGAACACATCGCCAAGTTGCCAGCTTGTCGGTTTTTTATCGTTTGTATTTCAGGGAATGTGCGATAGAATTGCATGATTTAATTCCGCCTAGCCCGTTTCATCATTGGTCTACAAGACGTACGGCGATGCGCCATTCGGTACATCTCACTCATACGCACTAAACGAAACACTTGCATTATGCGTACAGCTAAGGCTCTCCTTAGCTGTACGCATAATGCAAGTGTTTCTTTTGAAACTAGCCGATATTTATTCCATATTACATCTTATTCCACAAGATACACAGAGTTTTTATAATAGTCTCATTAGTGATAATGCAATTGAAGACGACATAGATGGCCTAGACCAGGCATGGCAAACCTATGGCACGCATGCCTATGGTGGCACACGACAAAATATTTTGGGCACGCTAAAATGAAAATATTTAGAATCTAGGTAAATTGCAAACAGCAGAAAGAAAGGACACCAACAGCTATTTTTTGTAAATTAAGACAAAGTAAAATATTTTTTGGTGGTACTTCATTGTCACATAAAAAAATATATTTTAAATATCCCGTTTTTTAATAAAGGTTCGCCATCTCTGGACTAGACACATGGATTTCGAAATCCAATTTGATGATAACGTCGAATAAACGCTCTCTATATGTATTGTTTTATATTTTTTTGTGAATTAAAGCTATATTACGATATTATAAATACATAGCGTTCACCTTTATGAGACAGTTTATTTACTCATACATTTTAAACGGAAGGGCTTTAACGAAAATTGAACTGGAACCCAAAATTTTAGTAACTTACTATATAATATACAAACATTAAATATTAGATAAAGAATATCAATAAATATAGTGATTACCTACTATTTAACAGTATTATTTTTGATGCCAAAATGTTCCTACTTAGCTCACTTTTTTCAAAATCTGTAAAATGCTGAATCTGTTAAAAGTACAATCTGTAACAATCTGTAACAAGGTAGACTATGATGACAAAAGTAGAATCTGTCAAATGTAGACTAAACGGATATTTTTAGCCCGAGCAATAAACTTTAAAAGTCTGAGGATTATACTTTTTGGCCCGATAGTAGGTACTTTATTACGTTAGCTATCCGCCAGTGTAAGTCCCGTCAAAATCGGTGCAGGCGTTTCGAAGATTAAGAAACAGACACAAATGCGGACAAAACAATTAATTAAATAACGCATAGGTATTCCTTCGATCGATTTTTATAATGCATTTAGTGAAAAGCTGTTATTTTGACATTACAAACAAACAGACACTTTTATTTATTTTTATAAAAAAATACATACTTCCTGATGTTAGTGGACGCTCTGACGTCGGACATAAAGGAAGAGGCACCCTGGTGTATGCTGTTTGCCGAGAGTGGCCTAGAGGTCCAGGGCAGTTTGGAGGTGTGGTAGCACTGACTGGATAGTGTTGGCTTGAAATTGAGTAGAACTAAAACAGAATACCTGTTCTGCGATTTTGGCGGTGTCTCCAGTTCCGTACCTACCGTTTAGCTCTCGCTGGAACACCCATACCGATGTGCTCCGACTTCCGGTACCTAGGGTCGCTTGTCCAATGGGATGGCGAGGTAGACCGAGACGCAACGCACCGGATCAACTCGGGATGGATGAAATGGCGACAAGTCACTGGAAAAACTTGCGACCCACGGATGCCCATCAAGTTAAAGGGGAAAATTTACAAGTCCGTGATTAGACCTGTCGTACTGTATGGATAAGAATGTTAGGCTGTGAAAAAGAGGGATGATAAAAATTGTTTTCCGATTTTCGACACCGACTTCTGCAACGAAAGTTATTTTTCGTTTTGAAGTGTTTTGTTTTGGAAGTCGGTTTGATTTTTTGTTTAAAGGTTTTTTATATTTCTCTTTTTAGTTTTGGTAGGTACCGTAAAATGAGGCTACTTTGCTCCGTGAAGGTAAATATGCTCCAAATTAAAAAAAAGTTTATTTCGATCAAATCTGTAAATCTACGGTTGTGATGACAACTAGTCACACTAGCTATGTCGTCCCTATGCATAAGAAGTCACTTTCACTAATACGTCACTTTGTACAGGTAGTCCGTTTCCCAATTTGTCTCAAGCCGTATTTCGTCTCTTTCCCAACTCGTCCGACGCTTTGTTCAATGTACTGTAAGGTACAAAATGAGAAAAAGAAGAGGTTGGATGCCTGTTGGCCTTATTATTAAGATTACCTACTTACTAAAAAGTAATATTAGTATTTTCAATAAAAAAAATCTGTGATGAAAATGTTTAGATATTTTGTGCTTAAGTGTACATAAGCGTCGGACGAGTTGGGAAAGAGACGTAATACGGCTTGAGACAAATTGGGAAGCTGACTAGCTGTACAAAGTGACGTATTAGTGAAAGTGACCTCTAAGGATAGGGACGACATAGCTAGTGTGACTAGTTGTCATCACAACCAAATCTACAAGGAAATTTAAATATTTTTGAACTGATAAATGATTTATAAGATAGGCAACACTCAATTATACTTCCGTTAGTTCCGGTTTCCGCCATTTCTTTTCTATATCGCAGCAATTCTTTCGATTTTAGTGTTTGTCTTAAAAAATAATAGTCTGCAAAATCCACCTCGATCAACGAATCTACTTGGATTTTTGAGGTAAGGAAGGTTTTATGTAATTGGGTATGTAGTTAGATAACGTTAACAGGTAGTATTTATTTGAATGTTAGATTTATTTGAGCATAAAACCTCTTTCACTTTCCTTCGTTTCACTTTGCGCCATGTTTGGGGATATTTTGCTCCTGGAGCAAAGTCGCAAAATATGTAACGTATAGTAAACTCAAATAGTTTTTTTTTATAGGAAAATATGCCGCGTAAATATGATAGAAAAGTACCGACAAGAATACCAGCCATGGGGGCTACCTACCGGGATGTATAACTGCACCAAAGAAAATTAGTCGTCGTGAGTTTTTTTACTGTTCCTGAACTCGATCGGGGGATCTAAGATCTCAATAATAATTAGCTGTATTTTTGGAAAAAGTTGAAAGGAAACCGTTAGTCCTGGTATGGTCATGAGATGAGGAGGGAAGAAACGCATGTTACTAAAAGAACTATAAATGTGGATGGATGGAGAGGGAGGGGACGGCCAAAGAAAAGATGGATGGACTGTGTGAGGAGTGATAAGAAGAGAGCGATAGGGAGTCAGCGATGGCGTGACAGGGGACAGGACGGTATGGAAGAAGAAAATGTGTTGCGCCGACCCCATGTAACATGGGACAAGGGCAGGAAGATGATGATGTAAAAGAAATTACATATCACTGCTTTACGTGACTGATTTCTGTTTCGAAACGTGGACGGTATAGCCCTGAAATATTTAAATCAGGGAATCCCCGGTGACCCGTCGCGATCGCGTCGCATCGCTTCGGGTTGCGTTCATAAACTTATTCACGGCACGGCTTTTGTCGGCTATTTTAGTGACTGTGGCGATACAAATAATGTAAAATTAAACCACAGTCGTGAATATTGTCTTGGTAGACTTGTATCTATAGTTCTCGACAAACTTCTTGGCCGCCCTGAAGTTTGCTACAATGGCTGCGCAGTTGGAAATCTCATACAAAAACAGCACCGTTTCGTGCCTCACGCATCCAGTAATACAACTTCAGGGCGGCCAAGAAGTTTGGCAAGGGCTATACTTACTTATCGATACTAAACTGTAAAGAATATGTTTTTATGTGACAAAAATAATTTCAATAATTGGCGCTGGCATTTCATCCGGCGCCCCTATTATCCTGGCGCCTGCACTTCGCACACAGGGGCGGCTCGGCACTTCATACATATATATATGTGTGAAGAAGTGGTTGCTATGCGCCTATATAATACCTACCGTGCTACAGGTAAAATCAAAAACATTATTTTAGCATAAACATTTATTGAATAGTTACAGGTACAGTATATTTAAAAAGGTTTATTGTTTTTGTTATTAGTACAAACATCAATATTTAAAAAAAAAAATGCGTTTAAGTATGAGGTAAGCCACTAGGCATCAGTCTGTAGTAGATAGGTACCTAAAATTACGAGATAATTTAAGTCGTTTTACGTTTTATTTTTTATCATATTAGGTAGATAAATATATAGTAGGTAATAAGTTACCCATTGTATATTATTTTTTGATAGGTGTTGGTTGTACCTCTTAGTTGTAGTAGTTTTAGTGAACGCCACGTTAGTTACATACTAGTTGATACGTGGTGATTGAGATTGATGAGGTATCATTTTTACAACACAGAGCACAGGTTATCTTTGTCTAACCTCCAAATATCAGAATATTAGGAAAAAAAAAAAAAAAAATTAGTAAATTGTGGCGTATTGCGTACTTACATAATGGTATGAGATCCCTTCTGTTTTATGTACTTTGGTATCATAATTGGTACAATTTCTAAATACACACGATGGCGTTTTTATATTTTGCGTTTGTTTCAACAAAGCCTATCGCTCTTCGTCATGCGTGACATAAACTAAAGACTAAAGGTCACAATTGTGACCTATTCGAGTCTTCACAATGCGCGCGCTCATAACATATCTATTTATTTGAATATCATTGGTGGTAATAGTAAACTCATAGAACTAAGTATACAAGCACGTAGTTTAACTACTCGTGCAAGTGAATGCATGCATTGATAGTGCCAAGGGGTGAGTTTTCGCGAATATCCAGCGTTTTAAGGTTCCCGCAGAAAGGCGCGACGCGACAACTATTTTCATATTATTATTTTTTAGAATTTTTGTGGAATTTGGTATAAAAAGGATTGTCGTTGTCTCATTGTCGCGGCTCGCCTTTCTGCGAACCTTTAATTGATAGCTTATTCTATTTATCTACACCGGTTGATAGTATTTCTTCTCCTAAATAACAGTAGTCCTGCCAACACGATGCACAACAAACCGATGACCAACAGCGCGACACCAAACCCATATTTTGTTGAATTAACAAACACTCGTTTAGAGCTTATAATAAATTTCCGTCTACCATTGTAGCGCGATGGTGGATATCCTGAAACAACGGGCAATATTAAACAAATGAAAAAAAAAAACTGCTAACAACAAGTATAATTTCTAAATTTATAAAACCCTCCCCGACACATTTATCTTGCGAAAACATCCCGATTCAAACAGTAAAACGCCCATAATTTTTGAACGGCTGAACCGATTTTATTCAAACATAGCTAAGAACACTCTCGACACAATCACTTTTCAAACAAAAAAACTAAATCAAAATCGGTTCATCCGTTGAAGCGCTATGATGCCACAGACAGACACACATATACACAGCAACACACGTCAAACTTATAACGCCCCTCTTTTTCCGTCGGGGGTTAAAAATATACCTATTTTATAAAATAATAAGTGTTAAAGTATGAAATTGCCGTTTAATTGTAATAGGTACTTCGAATTGACAAAGAACCTTCATGGGTTGAGGTTTTTGAGTGAAACTTTTTTCACTTGGTACCCACCTATGAAGTTCTTCTTTTAAAAAATGTGCAACATTCGATTTTCGACGTTCAGTTGTTTTTTTTATTCAGCTTAGACAAGAAAGATGGATACATGGAAAATACAAAACAAAAAAATAAAGTCGTGTGGCACTCGGGGACTGCCGCGGTAAAGCTATTGCATAGCATTTATTCTAGATCCAGTCCTGGAAAATGCGTCAAAAAAATTAAAAACGTTAAAAACTCGAAAACGTAGCGAGCCAAACCCGCATTTATTTACGATTAATAAAACTCTAAAAAATAAAAAACGTAGCGAGCCAAACCCGCATTTATTTACGATTAATAAAACTCTAAAAAACGAAACAAAAATACCCTTATTCACATTGAAATAAGGTCGCTTTTCTTTGACAAGCAAAAGTGATCCTTATTCTCATTAGCATAAGGTCCACATTGATGGACAGTGCGGAGCGTGAGGTTTTTTCGTTACGGAATTTCTGGATTCGGTCCCCGCGCTCAAGGCCCGCGAAAGAAGCTATGCAATAGCTTAAAAATATGGGTGCCTCATGATTTGACTGATCTGCAGAAAGAAACGCGTGTTGAAACTTGTGTTGCCTTGTTGAATCGATACAGTAATGAAGGAATAATAGATCGAATTGTGACATGTGATGAAAAGTGGATTCTTTACGATAACCGTAAGCGAAATATGCAATGGCTTACCCCAGCAGCCGAATTGCGTAAATGAATTCGGCAAAGGAAACAGTTTGGAACCTTCACAAAAACGACTTTACGTATTGCATATTACACTCTGAAAAGAAAAGGAGATGATCCTACCATGACCAATATTTCAACGTAGACTTGATTGTAAAGTATAATAATTTTTCAGTTTTAAGGAACCATTATACATTTTAATTAAAAGCATTAGAAGACCATTAGTTGTAAGTAAAACAAAATTAATTTATGTCCTAATTATTTGGAAATAAATCATCAGGAAGATGATCGTACTCTTTCCCCATTAGTTTCGCAATACCGAAAAAGTTGAAAGAAATGATTCTGGTTCCAAACTGTTTCCTTTGCCGAATTCACTTACGCAATTAGGCTGCAGGTCAAACGCCGCAACAGTGTCCTAAAGCAAAGCTTACCAATAAAAAGGTAATGGTAACCGTTTGATGGTCTCAGCATGGTGTTATTCACTATAGTTTTCTCCGATCTGGTCAAACAATAACGGCAGATGTTTACTGTGCCGAACTCCGAACAATGATAGCAAAACTAGCAGTGAAACAGCCCCGACTCATGAATCGATCTTCACCATTATTGCTCCATGATAACGCGAGACCTCATACAGCACGAGAAACCATTTTAACTCTCCAGGAACTGCAATTAGAAACCCTCCGTATTCGCCAGACCTTGCTCCAACGGACTACCATTTTTATCGTGATTTGGACAATTTTCTACGTGATAAAAAGTTTTCTTCTCAGGAGGCAGTACAAAATGCTTTCACACAGTTTGTCGAATCTAGATCACCAGAGTTCTATCGCAAATGCATAAATGACCTTCCTATTAGAACGCAGCAATGTATAGATGATAATGGTAATTATTTTGATTAAATATGATAAATTAGAAAAAATACTAATTGCAATTTTTTGGTACAAATCGGCAATTTCATACTTTAACCCCTAATAAGATCATCCTATAAATAATTTAAGGCTCTTCAAGAGGATCTCAATCATTTAAATATTATTACATTAAAAACTTGTCGGGCCACGCGCAGTAATAGGGTGCCGTAATTGCACAATAATGTGGACTAAGAAGACGGCTTTTTGTTGTTACCTCAGATCAAATAAAAATACAAGATGGAACGTTGCAAGCAACAAGGTGAAGCCAGTTAAACAAGCTAAGAAGTAGTTTCGTTGTACGAGTGCGCGTGTAATTGTGTATTTATACGGCAAGGCGTAGTTTTAACTGACTTCACCTTGTTGCTTGCAACGTTCCATCTTGACTTTTTATTTGATCTGAAGTTGTTACACTAAAATTGAAACGGTTTCAGCGGCTCACAACGTCTAAAAACGGGCCCACATAGGACGATGGTAACTGAAGAAGAAGTTATAAAATCCAACATCACAGGTGAAGTTAGAAAAATATTATCTATTTGAGTACCACCGCGGGTAGAGGCAAGCGTTTGAAATAAAGATTGATAACCAGCGTCACGTAATAATTTGAATACTGCAGTATTGCCGTTACGGAGATAGTATTCGTTCAAATCTCCAAATATTTACAAACCGAAAACAAATATTTTGGAATGAGTAGGTATTTTCAAACAACCTACTCAACTACCAAAAAGTAAAATCATATTATTCAATGATAGGAACAAACAACCAACGTAATTAAGCTGCATTATATAATCTAGAAGGGGACGCCTTGCGGTTTCACCCGCGTAGTTCGCGTTCCCGTGGGAATACAGGTATAAAAAGTAGCCTATATCACTCGGGGATAGTGTAGCTTCCCACCGGTGAAAACATTTTTGAAACGGTCCACTTGTTTTTAATTTAATTATGCTCATTGAGGCGGGCGTGCCTCTTTATAGTGTTACGAGCTGGGGTTCAGGGATAAATTGTTTAAACAGCAGACTTTAAATAATCACTGTTTATTACAAAAACACTTCTTATACAATTCTATTACTTCGCACTATTTTCCGTTTTGATCGTTCTGTATCGCTTCTCAATCGAAACTGTAACGACGAACCCGACCGCTCTTTATATAGCACGGAAGAAGTTTCTAGAACGTGCCATACTGTTCTAGATAATTCGAGAAACTGCCAGAACAATCGACTTTCGAACTCATTGTTCCCGAAGCGACTAGAAACTTCCAGAATGTTCGGCTCGAACATTCTGGAAAATTCTATTCGACATGAGAAGATAGTTACTACTTAGTTCTTCTACTCGTCACTAGATGGCGTTGCCCTATCTTGTAACAATATTATTATCTTATAAAAATATTAAATTACTTATTTTCTTTTGCCGATATACATCTATAAAGTCAATATCCGACCCGACTACATCACTAATTGAGTAGCGAAGAACTTTCGAGACCGAAATAGTGAATACATTCAAAACTCCACTCTGCATCTCCACTCCGCTGCCTCGCTCAGCAGTCTTAACCATTGTTTGAGTTAACTACGGAACAAAAAACTGGGCCTAACATTATATACGCGGAGCGGGGCCGCGGAGATGAGAAACAGAGCAGTGAGGCGGAGCGGAGGAGCGGAGCGGGGAAACGGAGAGGAGAAACGGGTAAAAATTTAGTATCGTTTGGCAGGAGGAGGGGCACTGGCACCACTTCCGTACAAGGTAACGCACCGTTCCTAAGAAAAACAGTTTATTGTAACCTAAACTCAAAACACTTTAAAGTTGCTTCTGCATCGTCTCCGGCGCTGCGGGAAATGCAACCCCTTCGCCCTTACGTAACAAAGGATAGGCACCCATGCTCACCTCCACAGCTTCGCGCCTCCGGTTTTTATAAATACTCTAGGGTTAGCAGCCAAAAGACTTCGTGAAGTCGGGGTGCCCCGGTTCGGTTTTGGAACAGATTCGACCCATTTTAACCATGAAGTGGTGGTACACTAACTTACTTTCTGAGCAGGATTTCAAGGTTATTATAAAAATGAATAAAAATTTCTTCGAGGAAAACCATAAAAACAACAAGAAACACAAACAGCACATTCACGCGACTCGGGGAGAAACGGAATGAATGAAAACAAATGACATGTCACCCATGATGCAAATTTCATAGTTTTTATTTTATTTTTATGTTCCGTTTCAACAATTTGACTCGAAATATTGCGGCACAAACAATATACCGGTACTGTTTTGGTTGTCAATCGCCCATTTTGACGTTCGTTTTCACTGTTTATCTGATTGAGGTTAGAAACATTTTTTGTTATTTTCTCGAAAAATATGCAATTCCTTGTAATAAGAGTGGTAGTGACCAGGGACCAGGGACCCATCCCTTACCAGCTTTAACTACTTTAACCCTCTACTCCTGAGTCCTGCCAAACGACACTAGACCCAAGCCGAGAAACGAGTGCAACCGAGCTCCGCGTATGAAAAAACACAGTCCGCTACTCCGCTCAGCTGCTCCGCCCCGATACCCCGCTCCGCATTTCTTTCTCTCTCCGGTCCGCTACCTAGCTCCGCGTCTACGGACAGATACAGTCCGCAACTCCGCTTTACACCTCCACTCTGCTGCCTCGCTCAAATGGACAGGCAGGCACTAGGCAGTCAACCATTGCTTGAGTTAAATACGGATCATAAAACTGGGCCTAACACACACTAGCTAGCGTAGTATTACAATCCATTCTACACTAGTATCTAATACATATACCTATATTTGTGTTAATTTGTACATTGACACTAGTTAAAAGTCAACTTATTTGTCCTTGATTCTACTCATTCCATCTATTAAAAGTGTAGACTGGCTGTAGGTGTCGCGGATAAATTTGAAAAAGAGTTACCGTGACCCTGGCTCAAGCAACTGAAGGAACACGGGTGGGTTTTAGTCAGTAAAAGTCTGACATGCCCTCCCGCTTCACCCAGAGCGGGAGAAGTCATAGGATGATTTCCCACCCAAAAAAAAAAAAAAAAAAAAAAAGACTGGCTGTAGGTACCTACAGCTGTAGAGCGGCGGCTAGTTACAAATTCTAGTTTTATATTAGACTAGCGGACGCCTCGCGGTTTCACCCGCGTAATTCCCGTTCACGTGGGAATACAGGGAAGAAAAGTAGCCTATGTCACCCGGGAATAGTGTAGCTTCCTAACGGTGAAATAATTTTTTAAACTGTTCCAGTAGTTTTTAAGTTTATTCGTTACATACAAAAATACAAATCTTTTTTCTTTATAATATTATCATTATATAATTATTTAAATAGTATAAGACCAGCTTTTCCCCGCGGCTTCGCTCCCGTGGCCCACCTCAGATGAACCGTTTTCGGGATTAAAAAAATAGCCTATGTTACTCAGGAATAATGTAGCTTTCTACTGGAGAAAGAATTTTCGAATTCGGTTAAGTAGTTTTTAAGTTTATCCATTACAAACAAACTTAATAACAAATCTTTGCTCTATAAAATATTAGTGTAGACAGTGTAGATAAATAGGGAACGAAATTCTAAAAAGTTATGGATGTGTAGGGAGATACAAGTAAAAAAACCAGCCAAGTGCGAGTCGGGCTCGCGCACGAAAGGTTCCGTACCATTATCGCCAAAAACAGAAAGAAAACACTTTTATTGTATGGGAGCCCCACTTAAATATTTATTTTATTCTGTTTTTAGTCTTTGTTGTTATAGCGGCAACAAAAATACATCATCGTGAAAATTTCAACTGTCTAGCTATCACGGTTTATGAGATACACCCTGGTGACAGACAGACGGACCGCGGAGTCTTAGTAATAGGGTCCCGTTTTACCCTTTGGGTACGGAACCCTAAAAAAGGACGTCAAGTCTGCAATTCGTTTGGATAGGTAGTGATAGAAGGTTAAATAATATTCTCTGGTGTTTCTAATCTTTGTTTTTGATTACTTATTGACGATTTGTAAATTATATTGTAAAGATTTTTTGTGTGGAGACTCATATGAATATCTAATGATAGGATTTATAGGCAATCGTTGTAAATCTGTAAGAAAATATCAATTTCATGGTGAAGGCCCTAAAAAATCAGCTGATTTATTTTGTTTGTAAACATTGTATCTTCCAATTGGCTCACTTTATATATACTAATATAGGTAAATAATATAGGTAGTACTTTAGTAAAAGATTAATAATTTTATAAATAAAAAGTTACATGAAAGCGTAAAATTAACACAAAAATACGTAGTAGATTTAAGGAAAATTACGCATTTTACCCTATTAGTGTTTAGTTATATACCAACGGTCCGCTGATAACACTCAATTGTGGTTAGAAGTAACAATAATTTTACAATTTATCCGATAAATAATAATTTTAACTACGCAATATCCTGCTAAAACAAAAATTTGAATGTTCGAACCCACGACATTCGACTGAAAAGTTGGGGCCGTATGTTTGTGTTTCTTTCACGCAAAAACAGCTAACGGATTTGGATGAAATTTGGCAAACAGATAGTTTATAACCTGGATCAACGTTTCATCCCGGTATAATGTTCCCTTGGGATAAAAAAAACACTTTCAACGCGGATGAAGCCGTAATTGGCCTTATCACAGCTCCACTAGTTATTTGCCAAAAACAGTGAGGAAAGATTTATCAAATATCTAGGTTAATTAGCAAACATGTTTATAAATAAGTATTATTATTTATTTAATCATGATTCCTACCAATACTACAAATTCTGAAAGTTTGTATGTATATGTTTTAATCACTTAAACTTGGATTTGAATCTGGATTAACACATAGGATACTTTTTAGTAGGCGGCATTTAGTCATTTATATTTCTTCCTTTAAAAGTACGATGCCTTTATATTTTTTAAGTAGGTAAAACCCAAAAATATTGTGTAGGTAACACAATATTTTTGGGTTTTTGCCAGTGGTCAGATTGACGGAAATCCCTTTGGAAAGACCAAAGAGATTTTTTCCCGTTGGTCATTACAGCTCGTAATTTAAGTAGTAGGTACGGTTGGATATAAAGAGGTTATAAAACTATTAAATAGGTTTTATTTGTGGTCATTATGGAGTTTGTTGACACTGGTTGAAATTCTTTGCAAGTTGTTTATAACAATTTTTTCCTTTTTGTCATGAAATGTCAATCACACCATGTACTATATACAATCAATGATATTCAAATAAACAGATACGTTATACACTCACAAAACAATTGAAAAAAGTGTTCCGCGCAGCATCGGCAGCACCCATAAACACTTTTTATTCATCTGACATTTTACTACAAGTCGAAAGGCATGGCTTGATAAAACCAACAAGAAAAAAAGAGACAGCTAGTGTTTGTCACTTGCGTGTGAATGTAAACAAACATTATTCTGACCACCAATGTTGTTATCTTTTTCTAACCTCCAAATATCAGAATATAAGGAAAAAAAAAATATTTGTAAATTAAGTCGTATTGCGTACTTACATAATGGTATGAGATCCCTTCTGTTTTATGTACTTTGGTATCATAATTGGTACAATATCTAAATACACACGATGGCAATTTTTTATTTTGTTTTTGTTTCAACAAAGCCTATCGGTCTTCGCCATGCGTGACATAAACTAAAGACTAAAGGTCACAATTGTGACCTTTTTGAGTCTTCACAATGCGCGCGCTCATAACATATCTGTTTATTTAAATATCATTGTATACAATACTAATTTTAACAAGAAGTGGAGTAATGTGCTCGGTCTAAACGGATCTTAATTTTATACATAGAAAGGGTGGGGTTGTGTAGCTATATAAGCTAGCTAATTTTATAAAACAGAACGTTCACAAACGGAAATGAATTTTGGCTTTGCGGTCAGTTCAAAAATAGCTCGTGGCTAAATAATAGCAGCCGCACGGGTCGATCTTCAAGGTTAAGCAACGCTTGACGAGGTCGGGCCGTGGATGGGTGATAATTCAACATACCGAGTTTCCTCCGTGCCTCGGAAAGCACGTTAAGCCGTTGGTCCCGGCTGTCATTTGAAGATCTTTGACAGTCGATACGAGTAGTCAGAAGCTTGAGATCTGACACCAGTCTAGCCAAGGGGTACCCAGTACCCAGTTACTGTGTTGTGGAGGTCAGATAGGCAGTCGCTCCATCTAAAACACTGGTACTCAGCTGAATCCGGTTAGACTGGAAGCCGACCCCAATATAGTTGGGTAAAGGCTAAGCAGATGATGGTCAGTTCAAAAAAATGCGATGCTTGGAATCTGTGACGATTCAATTGAGTAAACTGGTTGATACCTCAAGGAGTCAGTTCTGTTATTTAGTTCGCAGTACGTTCAAGATCCTTGGTCACGACATGATCACTTTCTTGACAAACTCATGTCCATATCAATGCCCGAGTATTATGTATAGGTATATGTATGTAGAAACGGGTCCCGATTGCTAGTAACTGTCTGTTTTCCAGAACGAATTTAGTCAAAAAATCACACCAGCGTTCAAGATGTTGGCAAGATTGAGATAGAAGTTTCATTCAATAACATGCAGGAACAAGCTCACAAGGAATTTCAATCACTGGAAACAATTTATGAAGAGTGTATGTGTCACAAAACTAAGAGATTCCGGCTTAAAATTAACGAATATAATACTATATTTTCAATCTACTAAAAAAACGGTGTACCGTCAACGAAATAAAGCCGCTGAACTTACCAAAATATTTCGCGACATTGACGTTGAAATCCCTAAAGAATTAGAAAATTTCATTTTGGCGTATTCTATTGACCAAGGAACACGTATCATAGCTTTTTTTACGCCGCAATCGAAAGAATATTCATTTAAACGAGTAAACATTTCTTTTTCTTTCAACTACGTAGTAATGTTATTATCATTAATCACTACACAACCGATCACAAAGGACGTCTTTTTTGCTTAGAACCAAAACAGTGCAGAAAGGTTATATGAAATCTCATTGTTGCACAGTTTTTCATTATTGCACTGTTTTTTTTATTTATTTGGATATAAATTTACCATAGACGTTTAATGTCTCCCATTAAGTTGAATTTAAAATGTATGCATTAGATCAAAAAGATACTGGCTGAAAATAAAAATCGGCTATATAAAATGGAATTGTTGAAAAAAAAAACAAATGGCACGCATTTTGTACCATTGTAAAACTTTTATACTTCATAAATATAGCAAGAAAAGTTTAAAAAAACATGGAAATAGACTGCGATAGCGATATGAATTAGTGATGGGCGATTACTACTAAAAGTAATCTGGGCAAGAACCAATAGGATTTTTCAATTCAAATGTGGGTACTTTCCATGTTTATCTCGACCGTCGCTGACATCGGTGAAGAAAAACATCGTAACCTGGACTTAGTTAATATAAGTTTGAAAACAGACTGGGCTGAGAAATTCCAGACGGGAAAACTAAATAACACGTTGCCGACCAGGGACTCAAATTGAGGACCACATGCTCAGCGGATGAGCTTGTAACCACTTTACCAACGAGGCAGTTAATATAACCAAAGTATATATACATTGAGCAGTGGTAGCCCAGTGGTAACGGCCGCGTCTTACAAGTTGTAGGTCGTGAGTTCGCACCCAGGCAGGCGCTTTACTTTGTGTAAATGATTCCATCACCACTGCTCTCAAAACAGTGAAGGAAAACATCGTGAGGAAACCGGTAATTCATAAATTAGATATCCAAAATTTCGAAGACATGTGACATCTACTAAACCGCACTGGGCCCGCGTGGTAGATTACGACGCATTTCCTCTCACAGAGAGGAGGCTTGTCCCAACATTGGAAAAATAAAAAAGGTTGATGATGTTGATGATGAAATATACACGTAGGGAACGCTGGCGTGACGACTTAGAGGCGTTTATGACGGAATAGCTTCTTCCAGCGGCAAACATATTCCCGGGATAAAAAGTATCCTATGTGCTATTCCTGACTATAATCTATATCTGTGTCAAATTACATACATATCAGTTCAGCCGTTCTGGCGTGATTGAGTAACAAACATACACACATCCAATCTTTCGCATAAATATAATATTAGTAAGAAGTAAGATAAGATTGGTTGAAAAAGATAACACATCGAGAACAGTTGAAGGCTATGAGGGTAATCTTTACCCAGCAGTGGGACAACATAGCCTGTTGATAAAAAATATATATACACATACCATAAACAACTTTGAAGGTGTAATTGGCTACTGGCAGTCCTTCTGCATACTTATCTTCGTGCAGGACTCGCCAAGCAGGTTTTCGTTTCAAATCCGTTTTCATCCATACAATAAATGCCTCATTCTGTAATAGCAATAATTCCAAAGATTAAAAACTCTATAAATTGCAGAATCTGCCTTGTCATAAATAGCAAATTAATTATTGGCACAATAACGATAATTCCTGTGTGAAAAAGAATAATTCATTCAGTCCCGTCCGTTATAACTTTTCAGTTTAGGCTTGTGACGTCACTTGTATGCAAAAAAGGGGTACCAAGACGTCACGTAACGCGAAATTTCGGTCCTTCCTCGTGGTCAAACTGGTTGCGCCAACATGCAAAATATGATTGACGTCCGCTATTTCCTATATCTATCCCTTTCCTGCACATCCTCGCGAGTGAACAAGAAGATTTGCTCCGTCATTTTGTTTGGAAATGACTTCCGGATTGATCCGCATCGCGTACGCATATGGCGTCGCCCCGCTCCGTGGAAAAATATTGATAACTTGGGAATTATCACGCTTTCGTATTGTTTCAGTGCCACGACAACACGACCACGCGGCTGCAGAAAAAGGTTTGTGCTTCCTTCCCTAATTATTTTCGGGTTGTACTCTGTCATCCAGCACCCCCGCAACTCGAATTACTATCATCGAGCGTTTGTCAATCGTTTGCTTCGCACCGCAGATACAGTCCACTAAACCAGCCCTACGCGCCACCACAAACTATTTCGTCAAACTGATTTGACCACAAATAATAGTTTTTCCCTATGGTCAAACTGTTATGGTTTAAGAAAAGTACAGTCATTTAAAAAATATAATATAATAAAATGCCAAGTCTCATAAGGAAATGCCAATTTACAATTTTTGCATAAAGAAAAAAGCGTCAGCGTAATTTGTCAAGAAAATGACCGATACTTATTTCTTTATATTTTTAATTATATCTCGTGATTTAGCTGTGCATGCCAGGTTTCTACAGCGTTATTGCTTCTATGTCTCTCACCAAATAATGACCATTCTGATTTGAAGCCTTTGTCTTTCAACCACGTTTTTTCAAAATATTTAAAACCTTTTTTTTTTTTGATTTATGTACTTAAAATCCATTTATATAAATCATTTAGATAATGTACCACCGCAATAATGAATGCAAACAAAACAGGAAAATTAGAATGACATAATATTATTGTCAATTTTAATCATCACTGTACGCAACAAGATAAGTCAAATGAAAAAAGAGTTATCTATCCCAGAAGTTTGACCAAAGGTATTTCTTTTCCTCTTGGTCAAATCAGTTTGACAAAATAGTTTGACCACGAGGAAGAAGCGCGAAATTTCAACACAATGTATCGTCGTTTTTTTTGATGATGGCAAAAGAAGAATCAATACACTAAGCCTCCCCAAACCCGTTAACCTCATAGTCCTCCTCTCATATATCTTCTGTTTCCATATTTTGAAATGGTCCTGCACCAACCGGGGGTTGTTCTCGCACTTAGTGCATACAGGTATTAACGTCGGTTGGTGCCCCATCCTATTTGTAGGGTCTAACCCCATCCTATTTGTAGGGTCTAACGGGGCCTATGCGAGTTCTCTTTGGCCCTTTGTAAAAAATTAAAATATATTTATATATATATGTATATTTTATAATAGCTTTCTCTTTTTTTAGTGTCGATATGGTTCATGGAGAGCGGCAGTGATCGTTCTGACATGGCCGTGACATGACACATACTGGCCTAGGAACTGCTCAGTGTTTCCTTTCCTCCATAGTGATATTAATTGACTCTGTAACGAATTAAACTGTGTAGAAGTTACAGGAGATATTTCTCTAGTTTACCCGTATCCCAAATTCTGCGCCCACTACTGTAATTCTGAAACCTGCATGTCACTAAGTAGGTCAAATCACGATCCTATAGACGTGGATCTGTAAAATATATAAAAGAAAACATTTCCGAAGAGGAGCCAAAATTTTCATAGCTTCGGTCTTCCATCCTACGATCTCCAACTTCTCAAACTTTTCTATGCCAATCAGTCATTTAGAGCAACAGGCTAAGTCCGCCAGTGAACTAGAGAACGTTGAAAGTCCATAAATAAACATACCTGGAATCCGTTATTGTCGGGATTGCTAGGATCCAACTGCCACACATTCTTTCTCCAGTTCATTGGGTGCGAGAATTCTTTAAATGCTGAAATAATACATTTTCAATATAGTGTACCGGACCAGAAAACCGGACAAGTCTTGCCAAGGCGTATCGTGCTATCCAGTTACTGGTTTATGAAGGTCAGATAGCCTATCAAATTTTAGTATTCAGCTGAATCCGGTGACACTGGAAGCCGGCCCGACATAGGGAAAAGGCTACGCAGATTTTTCCTTCCTTCTGTTAGAAATTGAATTTGGTACCATTTTTATTTTTATTCAGTTGGTACCATTGATATATTAATAATTATACAATGATTATACCGCATCAAAAGCAATTGTTCAGTTCAGTAGAAATAAGCAGATACACGGAAAGCGACTTTGTTGAATACCATTTACAACAACACGAACGGCACAAAACGAATACCAACATTTTGTCGAGTTAGCGATTTAAGGGTTGATGCCACCGTAAAAGTTATTTATAAAATTGTATTTTCACTGTCACTGTTCGCGTGCCAGGGGCGAGTGCTCTCGGAGGCGTGACCTACCGAAGATGGTCCCAGACACCTCGTAAGGGGTTTCCTGGTATAGTGTGCCGTCTTTTTATACCGAAAGGTGGGTAAAGGTGGCCACTATAGAAAATCTCAGTAGTTTGATCGGGTTATGTCACTGTTCGCGTCTGTAGACGTGGTTTCTGAATCTCGGCTCACTTCTTCTAAAACACGCAACGGATTTTGATACGGTTTTCACCACTAATAGAAAGAGCAATACCGAGAAAGGTTTTTATGAAGAATTCGTCCTGTGTGAAGCAGGGGCGGTTCGTTAGTATGCTAATTTAATAAGGCTGAAGATTTTTTTTGTTTGATCACGTTAATCTCTGAAACATCACACTACGCACGAAGAATGCCAAGTATACCAACCTTCTGATAGATTTCCCTCTGGATTCCGAAACTGTTTTTTATCATCGTCCGATACTAAACCAGTGCGGTTATATAACACATATGCGTTATTTGTGTGTAAACTATACGTATCTGTAACAAACAATATACATTAAAATGGAAATGTATACTTTTTATACGTTAGATCGGTGTTGAACATTGTTGTATGGGGAAATCCGAAATCAACGCCTACAATTTTGAGGATAAAAGCCAGTCATATATTTTATTTTCAAAATAGCCTTAAATAGCAAAAACAATAGTTATCAGACGTGCTGTGGTCGCGCCTCATAATAGTACAATAGGATATAAGTGCAGTAAGTTTAAAATTACAGCCGAGGCGATATTGCTAGCCCGAGCCGTAGGCGAGGGCTACAAGAAAGCAGAGTATGTAATTATCAAAACGCACGTATGTCATACGACGTTTTATAACATATTTGCGAGGAAATAAATAAAACTCGGACTTTCTTAAACGAATAAATCTTACTTACTTACGTACTTCAAGAATTTTTACTTGTTCACAAATTAGCGATGCGCGCGCCCTAGCGTTTTTTTTTATGGCAAAGGCACAAAAACAGCCAGTATTACGAATCAAGTAAATTAATATTTTTGTGTTTTGTTTTTTGTTATGGTCAAAATTAATTAAATTAAAGAATTAAATGTTTATTTATTATATTTTATCTCCCAAAGTTAATTTTATTCATAAAATGTTGACCACTTTTCTGACATAAAAACTCTTTGCTAAGATTTTAAAAAAGTACCGTTCGTTTTAGACGGAGCATCTTGATAAACCGTGCGTTTTACATTACAATAACGCACAAGTACGTAATGAGATACATTACGATATCGAAATTGGTGAAATAAGAGACCATTTACGAGCAATCATTAACATTAGAAGCGGGATATTTACCATGTTTGTTGCGAGTTTCCGATATTAATGTTAGTGTTTATGTTAAGGCGCTACCCCGAGCAAAACGCCACGCTAGCTGTTTTTCATGCAGTTTTTATTAACTATCTAGTTACTCGTTATTGAAAATGAAATATTAACTAATAAAAATACATTAAATTTCAACATATTATTATTGATTCCAAAATTGTAGATTCCTTTTTTTATGAAGTATGTGTTTAATCTCCTTCCAACAAAACCATAAAATGAGAAGCAATTATTGATTGCATGCATCGCCTCGTAAAGTGTTCATTATTTTTTTTTTTTACTAACACTAATGGATAGACAATTTGATAACGAACATTTTGTAAGTCTTATTTTTTTCAAAAGACCAATATTCGATTTTATAAAGACTTTATTCTAAAATCGCCCAGATTTTAGAATAAAGTCTTTTAATCCTGTAATTCATGCGCCACCAGTGCCGCTAGGCCAATAGGAATGCTCATATCTCATGCTGAATTTTTGGTCAGGGAATGGCCTATGTTAGTGACCATGACAGTTTAAGAACTTATAATGTGTTATAAACAATGATATTCAAATAAACAGATTCGTTATACACTCACAAAACAATTGAAAAAAGTGTTCCGCACTCACATTTTTCATTCATCTGCCATTTCACTACAAGTCGAAAGGGATGGCTTGATAAAACCAACAAGAAAAAAAGAGACAGCTAGTGTTTGTCACTTGCGAGTGAATGTAAACAAACATTATTCTGACCACCAATGTTGTTATCTTTTTCTAACCTCCAAATATCAGAATATTAGGAAAAAAATGAAATAAATTAGTAAATTGAGGCGTATTGCGTACTTACATATGGTATGAGATCCCTTCTGTTTTATGTACTTTGGTATCATAATTGGTACAATTTCTAAATACACACGCTGGCATTTTTTTATTTTGTTTTTGTTTCAACAAAGCGTATCGCTCTTCGCCATGCGTGACATAAACTAATGACTAAAGTTCACAATTGTGACCTATTCGAGTCTTCACTATGCGAACGCTCATAACATATCTGTTTATTTGAATATCATTGGTTATAAATAATTTTATGAAATATCAGTCCTTGGCTGAATAGAATATTTCTTTTTGTTAGATTATTCGATTTTCGTTTGTCTTCAGGGCACCTAGATTGATGCCACGTTTTTCTCTGTTTTCTTTTCTCCATAATGAGATGCTTGATACGGAGCGGGTAAGTATTTCCCTTCGTCCTCTTGTTGTAGTCAGGTGTATTTTCCCACGCTGCTTGCTGGATATGCATTATAAACTTTTTTACTTCGATGTTTAGATGTTCGGGTGTTTTTAATGGAACTTTATGGTCTATCTGATCAATCTGGACTTGAAGCTCCCCCAGTCTGTACATTTATTAACAAGAGTGGGCCTGTTTTATTTATAAAAATGGTTTCGCTAATTTCTAGATAGATTGCAGAGTGATCTGAATTCATGTCATAACTTTGTTCCGATTTTATATAACTAGTTGATAGATCCTTGGTTATAAAAAAATCTATTAAGTCTGGTATTTTATTTTGATCTGTTGGCCAATAGGTGGGCTTTCCAGTTGATATGACATCACGTTTCAGCTCTCTTATGGCACTTAGTAGTTCTTTGCCTTTATTAGTTGTTAGTCTGGAGCCCCATTACGTATTTTTAGCATTGAAGTCACCTCCTAATATAAATCGACTTCTAAAGCGAGTTAGAAAGTTCATATAGTAATAGTGGTCTTTTTTATTATATACCTTGGTGGACAGTAGATGGCAGATACTGTTACAGGATATTTTTTGGTTTGTAGACAAATCGCCACTGCTTGGATATCCTTCTCTTCGTATTTAAACTCTTCATAGTGCTGTAGGTTTTCTTTTACAATAATGGCACACCCACCTTTTGCAGAATTGTCTGGGTTGAGTGCATGGTATACTTTGTACCCTTTAAACTTAATGTGAGACTGCTTTGTGAAGTAACTTTCTGATATGAGGCACACATCATCGTCAAATGATGACATTAACTTTAAGATTTCATCCAACTTTTTATCACTGTTCATATATGCCTCTTGTAGCTACTTGGGCATAAGATACGTTTTTTTTTGTCGTTGTTTGCATTGTGCTTTGACTTCGTTTGTAATGGGTGGGGATTTCGACTCTTCCAGTACGTGTATTTTCTTGAGGGGCAGTATTATTGCCTTTCGATTTTTTGTTTCGAATCTGCTGAATTTCTTTGGCTACGATACATCCCCTGTAGTTAGCTGGATGAGACGCTCCACAGTGGACGCACTTCGGCTTCTCCTCTTTTGATTTTCTGCAATCTTTCGTGAGATGTTTGCCTGTGCACTTTACGCACCTAGGCTCTTTGGAGCAGTACTTTTGCGTATGGTCGGTATGGTCGTAAGCCTGGCATCGTTTTCACTGAGGTACCAGTTTTGTGGATTTTACCGGTTGTATTTCCACATTACATCCCAATACAGTTTAGATATTATACATTTCGCTAGTTTCTTCATCGTTTGCGAATGTTAGCATGAACATATTGAGTCGCTCTTTGGATTTACAACTCAGTTTGTTGACTGCTTCTAGAATTTTGTAGCCTTTGCCACGCAAATCTTCAACAATTCTCGCCGGAATGAATGTGAAATGCATTTTTTTCGCCATAACTCTAATTGGTTTCTCTTGCTTGTTCTCTCAAAGGCAATTGTTGAGTGAGAGGGCCTTTGTAATAGCTCTGTACGAATCATCGTTTTTGGCATTTACTTTGATTGTATCGCCGTTCATCATTTTGATGCTGAACGCGTCAGCTGGTTGGCTCTCAGACAGAAAAACAAAGAATTTCTGGTAATCCTGGATACCATCTACTAAATAGGTAGTGGCAAAGGAGTTTTAATTGTTTTCTTACCTTTATTATCTTCACCTTCTTGTTCATTCAGAGTGGGTTGGGCGGGAGAGGTGTTCAATTTTCTTTTCTTCCTTCTTTTTTACCGTATCCATCCTGTTTCTCGAGCAATTTCTTCTTCATCCGTTGTACAGCAGGCGGGGAAGAAGTCTCAGGGGTGGTTGTAGTAGCTGATTTCGGTGGGTTCTCCGCTTGAAGTTTTAGCTGTTGCTGGAGGTTTTCTATCTGACTTTTTAAGTCATTTAGGTCTTCTTGCAGCTTTTCGCGCTGCCTTTGTTCTTCACAAAACACAAAAATGTTCAGTCTCTGTTGATAAGTTCACGCTAAGTTTTTCCTTTTTCGAACTCATTGTAGAAGTTAAGCGAGTATTAACTTCGCCTTAACAATAATATTCGCACTTGGCAATTCACCTACTCGGTTCTATGAGAGTACCTATACGTATTCATTATTTGTGGGAATTCCCGAATATGCATTTTGTTTTCAAGTAAATAATTACTGCACCATGTAATCACCATCTACACCCCCACCCCCTCTATGTTATCAAACATAAGCAAAGCATTGACCCCCTGCCCCACTATAGTGCTTACGTTATACTTGAACGGTCCCTAACACAGATTAGGTAATCTGTGGTCCCTAATCACTTAAGTGAGCTCGAAGTGAGCTGCCATTCCAAACATGCAAGGGATTGACAACTCAGACAAGAGATAAGTACCCAAAAAAGTTACCGTACCATTGAACATGGCGTCAGCGAGGCGACCGCATGGCGCTATCGGCTTCAAGCCCGTGGGCGAGCAGGCATAAGTGTGAGAGCCGCAGCTTTCCGATGGTTCCAGAGAAAGGTGGCCTGCCAGCTGATCGTCGTCCCTGCCAGAGTAAATTTGGATACACTACTCGGTCAAAATAACTGTGCATTTGGTGCTGTCACGTCACTCTGGCGTTCCACTTTTGCCCTCAGATCAAGTAAAAAAGGTAGATTCCGCACGGCCTATAGTTTAGGTGAAGCCACAAAACCCAGCCGATTCTTGTAAACACACGCGCTCACGCACACACAAGCAATAAAACTACGCTGATTTTTGTTAGTATCTCACGGACCGTCGTGCAATAACTTTGCCTTAAAAATGCCGTCCTGTGTTGTCAAGTGGTGCAAAAACAACACCATAGTGAACAAGAAGTCTTTAGGAGTATCGTTTCACACGTAAGTACACGCAGAACTATTTGTATTTTTGGTTTTCCAACATAATTTTGAGGTTATTCGGAACAGATAATGTTTTTTCCCGAAAATGACATATTGGGAGAGTGTTGCCAGTAATTCTTATTTCTAATTGCGCAAAATGTGGGCAAATAGAAATAAGAAGGCAAGTCAAACAAAAATAATTAAGTAGAGAGTTGACCTAATTAATGTTTATTTTCTATTTAAATCACATGAATACATAAATATTACATACAAAATTATGTAAAAATACACAAAAAGTACCTACAACCTATTTCTGATTTTCTATTTCTGGCATTTTTCTTAAATTCGACAAAAACGACCTTGAAGTAGATGCCTCCGATTGCACGACAGAAATAGGTCACCTTGTTTCAATCTTTTTTAAAGTTCACTATGTTTGTTAGTATTCTGTTATAAGTTAATGCTCTATTTCGTTCGTACTTACATACAAATACTTTTCATTCCATCTGAAAAAGTATATTTTTAATTCCATGGAATGGTTGTTTTTATAATAAAAAAATATATTTTTGTAATAAAAATGTTTATGTGAAACATGTTTATTACAAAAACATAAATTTTAACCTTTGTTGTATTTTTAGTAAAAAAAAATTGTTCTGAGCCGCTCGGTGTTCTTACACATGAGCGACTGCACGCGTTTATTAAAAACAAACAGACAGATTTCCTTTCACATTTGCATATAAAGTACTTACTTAAAATTATGAAATTAATATTTAATCCCATTTAAATAATTTGAGGGACTTTTAAAAAAAAAAGTGGCAACACTCCAGTGACTCACACATAGTTAAAAAAGTGGCTTCACCTAAACTATAGGCCGTGCGGAATCTACCTTTTTTTACTTGATCTGAGCTCTCGCCATTGGCGCACGAGGCGAACCCGGGGTGCCGCGCGGGTAGGCGGTATTGCGGTCGATCTGCACAGTTATTCGGACTGTGTTGTAGATAAATAGGTAACGGTCATTTTCATTTATTTAAATTACACAGTTATGTCATAATTACAATAACGTGGTAAGAGATTGTAACTAACAATGACGATGATTTTAACTTTAACAACAAAAAAAAAAATAGCCAATTCGCATGGAAATAATAAAATATTCGTTGTAGGCATAAATTTTATTTACCTCCTGGGGCCTGGGTAAATTTATATTTAGGAATTCAATTTGTGTGCGTTCGCGCAGCGGAATGTTGTTGAATTTAAAGATATTAATTATGCAGATATTTAGTGTATGACGTCGTATAATTGTGTATGGTAAAAAAAAAATTGTGTACGCAGCCATTGTGGAGAAATTCACCAAAAACTGATTCCGCTGGGCGAACGTTGTCCTGGCGGAACTTATTTTAATCCATAGACTTTAGAAGAAAAGAGGTGTGTCCAAAAATTAGTGTGTATTTGTGTATGTATGAATAAAATGAGTGCATGCATAAACTTCGGAGAAATTCAAGTTTCCGCTACGCGAACGTTTGGCCATTAGCTAGTTTTCATATAAAGCGCTTACATAGAGAGCTGTAGATTTTTACATACGTTGTTTTGAATTTGTTTATATTTGTTTAAAAAACAGATTTAGAAAAAATCGTAGGGCTTAAAAGATAAAAATATAAACGTAAAATACACTTAATAGGTCTTAGTTCTTAAAGTATGCACTTTGGGGTCTAGATTTTCACGTTTATACAAACCTTGTAAGTATCTGAAACATGTTGCCAAGTATCAATGATGTTCCGTTAGTAATTAAAGAGTTAAAGGACAATTTTACCATGAATAGATCACTGTTTACAAAACAGTCAAATATCACGACGTTCTAAAGGAATTGCATGGTAAAATGTATGCCAAAAATTAGTTTATTCATTCAACTATTCACATGCAAAATTTCATGTCATTAAATTTAGTAATTAAAGAAATCAATTAAAATACTGACGAAGCATCGAAAACCTACATAACCCGACCAAGTTCGGATAGCTACAAAAAAGCGGCCCAGCCATATATCTAAGAGACGTTCTTAACCTTCCAATATAGTATTTACTAATATGGTACAGTTCCGTACACAAGCGTTAGGAAAAAATAAAACAATTGCATTTCTTGAATTAAAAATATTTTTTTAATAATAACCCAACTATCTACGATAAAAACAAATCTTCAATTAACAAGTACTTTTCTATTTAAATATCCGTGTACAATTTTTTTTTTTATTAAGTACATACTTAATTATGTTTCATTACACACTTAAATAAGTAATTATAATAACGTTAACAAACGCTTGCAACGACAGCAATAAACTTAAATGTGTTTTAACTAACATAGGTTTAATAAACGATTATGAATATAAGGGTAAGTAAAATATTTAGAGCTTCAATAATAAAATCACAGATTAACAATCTCAGATCACATAACTAGACTATTCAGTTGTTTAGGTTTGAGAGTCTGCCTAATATAAAAATAAATCAACATTTAAAAAGTACTTATAAAATAAAAAAGGTATTTACAACTCAATACCAATTATTAAATGAGTAGCAAATACAGAAAAAGACCTCAACATTTCTAAGTATAATGTACACTAGCTTAAAAAAAAATCACAGATTAACAATCACAGATCACATAACTAGACTATTCAGTTGTTTAGATTTGATCAACATTAAGAAAGTGCTTATAAACTAAAACATTGGTATAAAAAAGGTATTTTCAAGAAAATATTCTTAAATGAGTAGCAAATACAGTAAATAACCTCAACATTTCTAAGTATAATGTACACTAGCTTAAAAAAAAATCACAGATTAACAATCACAGATCACATAACTAGACTATTCAGTTGTTTAGATTTGATCAACATTAAGAAAGTGCTTATAAACTAAAACATTGGTATAAAAAAGGTATTTTCAAGAAAATATTCTTAAATGAGTAGCAAATACAGTAAATAACCTCAACATTTCTAAGTGTACCTCATATTTTCTAGTTTCAATAATAAAATCACAGATCACATAACTAGACTATTCAGTTGTATAAATTATTGCATGAGGCATTATGTTTTTGGAACTATTTTGAATTTTGCTACATAAATCGTCGTAACACTGAAATGATTTATTAGTGTACGGGGGTCTCGAACAATGCGCCTTGTAATGACCAATACCTGGCATTTGTAAAGGTGGAACATATTCAATAATAGCCAATATTAAAAATAGCTTATTATTTATTTCAATATTACGAGGTATGTCCTCTAGATTTATGTACAAATTATGTAGTTCGAAGATAATTAAATCATTTAAATCATATTTAAAATCGACAGTGCCTATTCCACAAAAATTACAAATAGGAGGATTGTCACTCCTCATACCAGATTCTACAGACTCTTGCAATTTGGCAATGCCTTTACACTTAATGATATCAATGTTTAAAGGTAGGTTACATTTACATTTAAAATTGCTGTCATTTATGGAAACAAGGCATTCTTTATTTGAACAACATTTCTTTCTGTTTCCAGAAAAGTATGGCAAACAGATGTCTTCAATTATTTTTGTGACATTGCATGCACAATCTATAATTTGGCACTGTCTTGCATCAAGTGTATTGTCATTAACATTAAACAATGGATTTAGTAAAATTTCTCGTTTTGCGTATAACGTTTTGCAATTCTTTTTCGTATTAGATAATAGGATAAAAAAACGAGTGAATGAATCTTTGCTAATCAAGGAATCTATAAAATTACGGAAAGAGATACGGTCAGTATATGCGACTGCGAAAGCTTGAGCCACTGCGTCAAATGCACAGGTATTAGTCACTACATTTTTGATGTCTTTCGATATTGATACGTTACCATTTTGTAAGATGTAAAGAGGCTTCGACGAGATAGTTTTTGTGTTGGGAATAACTAGACCTCTCCAGTTTTCTATTTCAACAGGATTGTCTTGAAAAATAGATTGCTCCTCGAAATCACCTATAATTTTCGTCTGTTTAACTTGATTTAAAATCATATGTTCATTCTTATTCTTAATTATCTTAGTAGCAGTTTCAGAATATTTAGCTTTATTTAATTTGATCATTCCATTAATGTAAGTGTAATGTTGTATTAAAAATTCGTCTAAACGTATTCGCTCCTGCTTTGTATTGAAATATATGGTCTTTATATCTTTGAAATGATTTTCAACATTTGAGCTACTCCCAACATTTCTAACATTACGAAAATACTTATCCATAACGCCACTCCACATTGGCAACTTTCTCAATAGTCTTTTTAATGTATCATTTATTTCTGGTAGATAATATTCGTTTTTATGTTCGTTCGGGTCAATTAACATTAAATACAATTTTTCGGTTTCTAGAATATTGTCGTAATATTGAATGAGTGGGTTTGTACCTGCATTGTTGGTGTCATTCTTTTCATCGGCTAATACAGAACATAATGCCTCATCATCGTTACAGTTATCTAAATCTTGGATGTCAACCTTATACTCGCTTATATTCGCTAAACACGCTACAGCTTGATCATATTTCTTGCATGAATGCCCATCTAAATCTAGGGTTACATATTCATGTAAAGATACAGTAACGATATCTTTGATTACTGATTTGACTTCGTCATAGGACTTAAGCAAGTGAATTTTTTTTATACAATTTATATAGAAGTATTTACATTTTTCTGTCGCTTTATCGAAACAGCTTTGTTTGTATAATTTTTTGAAAAAATGAGACTTATCCAATCTAATGTAACATGCTGGTATAGAATTATGTTCACCTTCTAATATCGAAAAGCACTGCGCTAAATATTTGTTTGTGTCGGTGTTTAAAAAACTGCGACATATTGCTCCTAATAGGGCAGACGAATCATCACTGATAATTTCATTCGGCGTATTACGGTTACGCGCCCATGTGCTTAACCACGTGGCTATGGTTTCAGTAGTATGGGACTGGGACGCCATATAACATAAAGGTATACTTGTGTTTGCAGTGTATGCCACAACGGCATACAAAAAGGTATGTTTGGGTTCTTTAGTTCTTAAATTATCGTTAACATTTGGCGGTGCAATTACTTGAAAAATCGAACCGGTTGCATCGATGGATAAAACGATGTGTGTATTTTTTAATACTTCATCATAATATTTACCTTGTTCTTGGGTCCAAAAATATAAAAAAAAACGGGACTAAACTAAATTTTTGAACAAAAGAATCAAAAGGTGGACTTTGTGACATAGCATAAATGGAGAGAATTGTATTCTTATCGAATTGGAGTGCCCTTTTAACTTCGTGTCGTATACGCCTCAAAGTACTTAATTTCGGAAATGTTGGAGGTTCACATGGATCATTTATGCCTATAATTTTGTCTGCCATCTTGGCTCTAACTGCTAATGCCTTATTATGTTTTAACATTACTGCTAATTTTTGTTTTCTTACAGAATTAAGTTTATTCTTTATAGTCGAATCATGGACAAAATCTTTTTTATATCGGCTTAGCAAACAAGTAACATCTATGAAATTACTAGTTATTGGATCAATAGTGACTAAAATATTTGCTCCACATTGGGTACATTTGCCATCACATTTGATATTATTTAGCTTTAAATTTGAAGGAACGTAATTGCTTTTAAATGAAAAAGTGCATTGAATATCCGTTTTTGCCCATATGTGGTCTTGTAGCTCATTCGTCCAATTATTTTTTAACAACTTGTGATTTGTTGGTTCTATATTTCTGTACTCATAATAATCCATTAGAAATTTTACTTGAACTTCATCAGATTCGTCTGTAATATCAACATTGTTTTCATCAGAATCATCAAAATAATGTTTACTGGTGGGTATGTTTTCACAGTGGTCAAAAAAATAATTATAATGGCGTTTAATTGACAATTGTATGGCAGGTTTCTTCATGTGGTAATTAAATAATTCAGCTAACTGCTTTTGTATACTGTCATACACTTCATGGCTAACAGGAGGAACAGATTTAACAAACGTGTCTTTATGTATTCGTACTACTACTTTCATATTATTTAACGGTATAGTACTTTTTCTGCCGGCCATTTTAAATTTTTCCTCCCGTCGGCGTCGGTAGCGCCGCGCGATGCGTTGGATCAATTGGTTTGGTTTGTAGAATTAGGTCGTTGAGGTGTTCGCTTCTAGTGAGATTAAGACGCCATTATAATCTGAAACATTAATAAAAAGTATACATTTACATAGGTACATGGATTACTACATAAAGATAATGAAAAATTGTGATACTTTATTAGTTGCTTTCCTTTTAAGGGGAGTATGTCTTAGTGATATAGAATCATATGCATAATTAATTATTGAAAAACAGCCGTTATTGCCACCTCTACACATAACCCCACAAAAAGAAAGTCAATAATAAACATCTGCCTTATACGTATATGTATTTTGCATATTGGTAATAAATATAAGGTGATTATTCAATAACAATATTTATTTTCAACATTTCGTTACAATCTAGTCGGTCGTTTAGTTAATTCAGTAGTTATTCTGTAATTTTCTATTCAGTAGTTTGTCTTTAACCAGGAAAAACATCTACTTGGTTACGATTTTATTATAATATATTACTACTATTACTATTATACTTTAAGGTACACACCAAAATAATACATAAATTTTACAATAAAAAAATATAATGTACAAAGGCGAGCTTAACTCATTAATGAGTTCTCTGACAGCAAACCTAGAGCGAAAGAGAGATAGTTCTTAACAGGACAGAAAACAAGTGTACATAGTAAGAAAGGGGGAAAAAAAAAAGATAAACTACTCTAATTATAATATTATAGGTACCTACATAAAATAAACTACAGATAGAAACTAAACAAATAACAAATACATAAACATAATATATACTCAAATGATACATACTTATAAATATATACTTAAACTACAGTTTATATTGACAAAAAATGTTCCAAAACTACCAACGAAGGGCTATCGCGTAACGAATGAGTGAGTTCCACAGACGCACAGCACGAACAGTGAAAAAGCCATTATAATATGTCTAGTATAATTTATTATTATGAATTTAAATTCTAAATAGAATTAGATCAATCTGTAGATATTAACTTGGGTTTATGGTGTCTGTCCAATGTTAACGTAACACAATTATTATAATTTATATGCCTCATAAACTACGTAAATGAATAAGTGTATAGTTATTAATTTATTATAAAATCTTACCTTATATCTGTGATCAGCTTCTCACTATCACTGACTCAATATTCCTACTACATAATTATGTTAAGCTTCACTGTTACACTATAACATTAATAACACACTTTGTCAATATTATTATTATCGAGAATTGGCGATGCATAGCAAAACAACAGCGCATACGCACATTGTCCTTGACTGCACATTTGTTTGTGACTGGGGATAAAAAACAAAATCAGGTTCAAGTTCAACAGCAAAAACGAATACGCGCGGGCCGCGGCCAATGAAAACATATTATTGCCCTCTCTTTTCTTCAAGGATGGAAGTACCGTTTCAAGCGGGAAGCCGCGCGCGTCCTGTTCGACTAGCAGTTTGTGGAATATTCCACAGACGTTAAATTACGTGCGTTCACAAGAATATAATTAAATCAAAATATTAACTTTTAAAAAATGTGAATACCTATCGGAACTCCGGAATTATTCCAGTCAATTCTGGAGCTGAAAAATCAGAACAATTGAACAAAAATTTGGTGTACAAAAATAAATGACCTTTAAATTATATCGAAACAACAATTGTGTTATCACCTATACCAATTCAATACCGGTATTATACGGTAAATTTTGGGATGTTACCTAAATATATTGCATGGACGCTTTTTTGTAGCTATCCGAACTTGGTCGGGTTATGTAGGTTTTCGATGCTTCGTCAGTATTTTAATTGATTTCTTTAATTACTAAATTTAATGACATGAAACTTTGCATGTGAATAGTTGAATGAATAAACTAATTTTTGGCATACATTTTACCATGCAATTCCTTTAGAACGTCGTGATATTTGACTGTTTTGTAAACAGTGATCTATTCATGGTAAAATTGTCCTTTAACTCTTTAATTACTAACGGAACATCATTGATACTTGGCAACATGTTTCAGATACTTACAAGGTTTGTATAAACGTGAAAATCTAGACCCCAAAGTGCATACTTTAAGAACTAAGACCTATTAAGTGTATTTTACGTTTATATTTTTATCTTTTAAGCCCTACGATTTTTTCTAAATCTGTTTTTTAAACAAATATAAACAAATTCAAAACAACGTATGTAAAAATCTACAGCTCTCTATGTAAGCGCTTTATATGAAAACTAGCTAATGGCCAAACGTTCGCGTAGCGGAAACTTGAATTTCTCCGAAGTTTATGCATGCACTCATTTTATTCATACATACACAATTACACACAAATACACACTAATTTTTGGACACACCTCTTTTCTTCTAAAGTCTATGGATTAAAATAAGTTCCGCCAGGACAACGTTCGCCCAGCGGAATCAGTTTTTGGTGAATTTCTCCACAATGGCTGCGTACACAATTTTTTTTTTACCATACACAATTATACGACGTCATACACTAAATATCTGCATAATTAATATCTTTAAATTCAACAACATTCCGCTGCGCGAACGCACACATTCAATTTAGAATTGGTGTGAGCGGCGAACCAGGTCATGTGATAAACATTAAAATAATAGTATTATGCAATAATGGTAAATATTACAAAATGGGAACATTCAAATGAAATATTCCATCTAACAGGTAAATTCCGAACAATCAAATTATTAAAATAAAACGATAAAAGAACATATCTAATAATAAAAGGCAATGACCTGGACATTAACAGGAAAAAATCTCTGAACTTATCGTTTAACAATAATATATACCGATGGCCAAATCCAAAACTATGAAGAATAGTGAAAACAGTCAAAGGAGTCACGAGGCCGATTTTGATGTAAATTTATTTTGATGTAAGTTGATAAAAATAAAAAAACTGCATTATTGGTTTTTTAAGAAATCTGTTTTTCTAGCCAGGGATTGAAACCGTTAATTTTGAAGGAAAAACACGCGCTGTATTATTACACCATCTGTTAGTGGCGCTGATATGGATCAAATTCTGGGAAGCAATGGCAAACTTAAGGATAAACCTCATTTTTATCGTGACTAATGATTAAAAGTAAAAACCAAGTCACGTTCGTCATGTACTGCCTTAATATTCGCGACCTCTGAGGCTAGGTCTAGGTATGCTTGGGTATGTTAGTATTATCAGTTAGTCTCTCAGAGAAAATTTAAAGAGATCGATAGGTATACTGACTCTACCTTCACTTTATATTTTGGAATGTATTTTGTATGTCCGTAAAAATCGAGGGCTTTTCAAAACTAGAAGCGATTTCCATAATTTAAATACACGCAGTAAACACGAAATTGTAATACCCAAATTCAGATTAACGAAAACTAGCAAGTCTTTTCTTGTAAACAGTATACGCTTTTATAACAAGTTGCCAAAGTCAGTTATAGAACTGACCGATGGAAAGTTCAAAAACTACATCACACGTATCCTTATTAAAAAAGCATATTATAAAATCAAGGACTACGTTGAAGATAAAAACATTTGACCTTAGCTCCTTCTGCGCATGCAGCTTCCCTGGTAACTTGTAAGCGGCACAAATATGTGGATGTCTCTAACTATTCTCAATATCATTTCTTCTTTCCTTCTTTTACAATGGTTTTCAATCATCTTTATAGCCCTTTGCTAAGAATAGTTACAGCACTGATAACAAAATTTGTGCCACATGTTAAATTTAGTCTTGTTACACTTAGTTTATTTATTTTTTACCTTTGTATAGATTCTTTTACCGATTGTTTTGTGAATGTGTGAACATTGTAGGCCTTCTAGATGCTAGTTTTTTTTTTAGTTTCTTACGCCTTATTGTCATAAGTCGGGCCTACGTTGTCCCCCCATATCTAAGTACTAATGTTGTAACATGGAAATATTGTAAAACCAAACCATTTTTAAAAGAGTAACCATGGAGTTTCTTGCCGGTTTTTCTCCATAGGAAACGACCAACCCGAACCGTGTACCTTTTGTCGACGTTTTATAAGTGCCCATGTAGGCCTATGTGAAATAAAAATAATTGATTTTGATTATACTATCTGTGCCTCAGGTCTTCAACTTGACCCGCGTAACTTTAAAGAAAGCGTTTACTTTTACTACACGGTCAAAATAACTGTGCACTTCGTACATCAAGCGGCTCGAGACACATTTACCCGCGCGGCGCACCGTGTTCACCGCGTTTTCCAATGGAGAGAGTCGTCAGTCGAACGTCAAAGTGACATTGCCAGCTCCAAGTGCACAGTTATTTTACCGTGTATTACCTTTAAAAATCCGTCTACTCGACAGCGTAAAACAAGCAGTCTTGTTGCTGTTGAATTGACTAAAGTCTGTTTTTTAATCTCTAAGACATATTGACACATGCAATTGTCAAATTACTTCTTTTAAGACTTACTAAGGCTGTCGTCTGAGCTATGTATTATTTAACTCCTTTTAGACCTATCAGTATTTGAGACTACAAGAGTTTTAAATAACATACCTCAGGAAGCATAAGTCCTAAAAGACGAAATTTTACATTTGCAAATGCATTTGCAAGAAGAGATTAAAAAAACAAATTTTAAATGAAAGGGTGCGCATGAAATACGATGCTTAAATAAATGGGCAGTGGGCACTCGAAATGTCAAATGACCCCACTGCCGCCTACCCGCGCGGCGCCCCGTGTTCACCGCGTGTTCCAGTGGAGAGTTGTCAGTCGAACGTCAAAGTGACATTGACAGCTCCAAGTGCGCAGTTATTCCGTGTAGTACTTTGGTCTTCTAATAAAGTTACGCCATTAGGGTGCAGTGGGCCGTGGCCGTACGTTAGCCCACCTAGATCCATTTGGGACTAAATTTACACATCTTATTCTACTCCAATAATATTTTGAGTGAATTTTGAATCACCCGAAAGCTTGGGCTAGATAAAATATAATTCTTATTCTGGTTGTCTGTTATCGTGGGACAAAATTTTTAGTTTCACACGAACTAATCTGCTGGCAAAAGATAGTATAATAAAAAACAGAACTAAATTCTTCTTACCTCGATTGAGAATATTTGTTAGTAATCTGATCATAAGAATCTAACTCATAGTAAGCGGTCACAGGTGCTTTCATGAGTTCTGTTATTTCTATTAACATATAGCATGAACATTCTTTGCCTGTAGCGTTTAAGCTGTCCTTACATAGTTCTTGATTTGGCTTTGTCTCTGAGGATTCGCAGTCAGTGTAGTCTGTAACTTTTTCATAGCCATCATACTGAAACAAACATAGAAGATTAAGTACCAGACACAGTATCAAATCCGTCTATCCGTAGACATAAGAAAATGGACGGGGTTGTATCAAGATCGTTCGTTGGCAGCACTTGGTTGCGGATAAATTTGAAAGAGAGTTACCGCAGCCCCAGCACAAGCAACTAAAAGAACACGGGTCGATTTGTCGGTAAAAGTCTGACACGCCCTCCCATGCACTTCACCCAGAGCGGGAGAAGTAATCGGATGATTGCCCACCCGAAAAAAGAAAACAAAAAAGAAACTTAATTCAAAAAAACAAAAACCCGACTGCTTATACACCTGGTTTTGGTCAGCCAGCTCGGATTATGTATCCACCGACTGCACAGCATGATTTTGTTCTTGTTTACGTCTTTTTAGTTTGCTTTTTAAGCAGTCGGGTTTTTTGATTTTTGGACTTAAGTTTTTTTAATTTAAATCTTTTTAGTTAACATTGTTTTTTTTTTCGAATTAGGTACATATAAATAAGTGTTATATATATTTTTGAAATCACCTCTTAAAACCCTTGATTTTGATACCACACACGATAGGATTGAAAGAAAGACAAAAAATGGTATCCTACAACACAATATGGCGCCCAAAAGCCGTCATTTTTCTATTTTCCAATCTTAATGTAGCCAGTGACACTCGCAAGCTTAAGACGAATCGATTGACGTAAGAATCGTCAAAATCGGCCAACGCGTTTGGTCTCTGGAACGCCACATAGGAACTAACATATATACAAAAGCAGACTGATAAACACATTACCCTCGCTTCAGATGGGTAAAAAAGCAGCACGAGTGTGCAGCCGTCCTACAAGCGTAACAATTAACATTTTTGAACTGATTTGCAATACACATCCAATTATGGTGACGATGCTATCTCGTCTGGATGAGGAGTTGCTATGGCTACATTTCTGTTAAGAATATATATAAAAGATGGAATGGAAGTAAGTGATAAAGTGAGCTTATCAATAATAAATACTTCACCATCATCAGCCTTACAATGTTCCCAGGCGAGTGAGGTGACAGGCGTCCTCTCTGTGAGAGAGGTAATGGGCCTTAATCCACCACGCGGGTCCAGTGCGGATTGGTGGATGTCACAAGTCTTCGAATTTTTGGTTCTATGACATGCCGATTGAAACAAGATTTCTTGCTTCACCGTTTTAAGAGCAGTTGTGCTGACAAATATACACTAAGTAAAGCGCCTGCCTGGGTTCTAACTCGCGATCTACGACAAGTAAGTCGGGGCTGTTACCACTGGGCCAACACCGCTCTCTTTAATATATAAATAATTTGCTTATCAATAATAGTGAGCGTCATAAACAAGCGTTTTATCGATATTTCATTGTTGTATCGTGCATTGTCATCGAAATCAAACGTGTATGCATAAATTCAGCTCAATGGAACTGCAGCCTTATTACGTAATGAATTTGGCAAGGCCGACCAATCACATAGACGGCAATCCACATCGGATCTTTCATCTCGCTTGTGATTGGTCGATTTTTCATACTCTTTGCCCTTTGCATTGTCGAATTCATCACGCAATAAGGTTGCTGTTTTAAAATTCAGTTGCAAGATTTGCCTCATACATACAGTAGGTAACCCCAATCTTTTTGGCCGGGCTGAACGCATGCGCATGGCATGTCGCGCTGATATAGTATGAGATTTACTACTGCGCTTGCGTAGCCATTGTAGCCAACTTCAGAGTGGCCAAGAAGATTGGGGAGTACTGTAATATTAACAACGAACAATGCAAGTAATAAATAATGCTTACCGTAATATAATTGTTTATAAATACAATTCCTATTATACTAAATATCACTCCAAATAATATTGTACCCAGCAATATAAAATTTTTGAGATCGTCCTTTTTCTTCTTACCTAAAATAATAAATGAAAAGCGTAAAGCACCAATTTAGAAATCATGAAACATAAAAAACTGTTTTTTATAAAAAAAAATCTACCTTAATAACATTAATTTGGAAGTCAAATAAAAAACAAACTTAAGGGCAGCTAGTCTCACTTTTACATCTCTTTGATTCATTATTAAACATACAAAATAATAGTAATAGTTTAAATGCAAAATATATATATATATTGTAGTTGTCATTTCTGAGATTGTAAACATGATAAATCGAAAACTTCGCTAGATTAAAAAAAAATCTGAAAAGGCCACTAAAACGATGTTTTTTTTTATCATTTTCTTATTTTTCTGGAAGATTATTTAAGATTCACTACCTAAAACACATATCTAAAAAAAGTTAACAAACTGTAGAACTTTATTCTCAGAGTAGAATTTATAAAATAGTTTTAATAATAAATTTATATATAACCAGCGGCCGCCGTACGGTACGGCTCTTCAGTCGCCCGCGAGGCCTTGACGAGGCAGGACCTATTCAAGTTTTACTCGTGCTGCACTTCTCGCTAATCAATCGACCGATTTATTATGAGACCACAGTGTAACAGAATCAGTAGGTTAGGAAAGTTTATTAACAGACTTTAAAGAAGACCGAAATATTCGTCATGGGTGTATTTTATTTTGTTTTTTTGGGTTATTAGTCAAAATAAAAATAATAATTGCGAATATTAGTAAGAATAAAAATTCAAAATGGCGCCAACCGAAATTTTTGATATGATTGTCATTGGTGTCATTTTCATGGTTTTTGGGGTCGTTAAATGCTAATATGTGGACAAAATAAAATACCAAAAACCCTGAAAATGACACCCATGACGAAAATTTGAAAAAAATCGATCGACGCCATCTTGGAATTTCGTTTTGACCACAAATTCGCAATTAGCGACCCCAAAAACTCTGAAAATGACACCCATGACAAAAGTTTGATAAATTCGATCGGCGCCATCTTGGAATTTCGTTTTGACCAAAAATTCGCAATTAGCGACTCTGAAAACTCCGAAAATGACACCCATGACGAAAGTTTCAGAAATTTCGGTCGGCGCCATCTTGGAATTTTATTTTGACCACAAATTCGTATTTAGCGACCCCGAAAACTCTGTAAATTACACCCATGACGAAAGTTTTAAAACTTACGGTCGGCGACATCTTGGAATTATATTTTGTTTACAAATTCGCGTAATATTATGTTTTGAAATTATATAAACAATAAACAGACAAGCGATTGCAGCAATCCCGAGAGATTTGCGATAACGGCAAATCTCTCGGGATTGCTGCAATCGCTTGTGTATATCTTTGAATATCTTCATTAGATCTTCATCAAATTAAAATGGAACCAATTTCGGATCATACTCTTTCAAATAACAAATCATTTTCAAAATCGGTCCACAATTGACGGAGATATCAATGAACATACACAAAAAAACAAACAGAAAGTCGAACATAGAACCTGCTGCTTATTGCATCAAGAAATCCAGCAAGACTTCATTAAGGCTAAGCGAGCACTTCGATTTCTTCCGCGTGATTTATGATCTGCGTACTGAATCATATCTAACACGCACGGCGAATAAATTTCCTCGCAATTTTTGTTTATTTCTATTTTCTACCCGTTTATAGGTAGTTCCCAAACTATTTGTGCGAAATTAAATCGCTCTGCGGCGTGGTGAATTCTGTGGCAATTGTGGCAAAACACAGATTTGGGATGGAATTATCTTCAGGCGATATTTTTTTCGCGAGTGCGTACAATTGCCCCAGAATTGTGGGCAATAATTCGCAGTGCGGCCGAAACTGAGACTGTTGCCGAAATTCGGTTTCGGTCGTAAAAACCAGTTTCGGTCGGACACTACAATGATCATAAAGAGACTGGTTCAGTGCAGTACTTATGCCACAGCGAGTTTACTTGCACGAGAGGCCACTGTCCTGTATTCAGTTTGCATTCATTGTTTTTCAGTGGAACCGGGAAGATGAGAAGCTGCCGGGATTATCTCGTATTCGTGTTAGATTTGGTTCTTCGACATTTTCAGATAGTGTGATAACGCCGTAAGAGAAAAAACTGGTTACTTACGAGATTCTAGCGAATTCATTGTCGGTTGTACAAATGATCCTCTGAGGTTACTCTTTTTTCCTTTTCAGGTACGGAGTGCCGTAGGTACCTGAACAATTAAAATAAGCTTTTAATGAACGCTCATATTTCTGCTAATTCAGATCTGGAAACAACAACAGCAACATCCCACTTGCCTCCGCGTATGAAATTGATTTCTCTGCCATCAGAGCCTTGAAGCTCTTCTGTTGGCCTAATTCAGGACAAGCACTGTTATTTGCAATATAGCCAGTACACGAAACAAAGAAACTCGATTCAGGGGGGTTACCATAAGCTCTTAGAGTAAGGTTATTTTGAGTGTGTGTAAGGGACAGATGTATATGACTTGCATACATCTGTCACTTACGCGATATCAAAATAACCTTACTTTAAGAGCTTATGGTAACCCCCCTGAGCTGACTTCCTATCCATCACGTACCTACAGCCTAATTGCGTAAGTGACTTCGGCAAAGTAAAGAGTTTGACCCGATGAAAGAGTATCGACGTGAGCATTACGTCGAACACACCGTCGAACATTCGCAAGAACATTACATTACATGAAAATGCTTTAGGAAACTGAGCAAATGGTCAGTCTGTATTGCACCGCACAGTACATTGTTATGCTCGCGAAAATGCTCTAGTATATACTCACCTTAATAGTACCCACTCATGTGATGTTGAAATAATGATTTGCATTTTAATAGGTACATTATTCTATCTTAGGCTTTTTAAAAAAATTACCAACTTTCAATTCTCCATTAGTTAAGATAATTTGTGAATACATTATGTATTCGTATCTCTTTGCATTATCCTTTGGTCCGTTAATTTGTAATTTCAGTAGAATCACTTTTCAGTAAAGTTCTTTTACTGAATAAAAACACGCTAGCACTGTATTGTCTTCATTGCATTACCCCCATGTGGTGATGCAATGGAACTGCCGCAGTGTAAATGACAAAAAGCAGAACTTTCACACCTTTTGAATAAACACAGTCCCACAATAATAGCCTTATCAGAAACCTGGCTTAGGCCAGGCTCTGTCTTCAAAATAAAAAGTTACTCCTGTCTTAGAGAAGACAGGATTGACCGATATGCTGGAGTAGCTTTACTTATTAGCTTATCTATTTGGACAAAGATGGACTAGAACTCTCTGTATCTAAGTGCTGTGTGGTGCTCTTTTCTAGAAAACGTAAGCCTCGTCCAATAATTCTAAAATACAATGAAGAGCCTATTCCGGTTAAATCTCAGGTAAAATTTCTAGGTCTAGTTTTAGACTCTAAACTCACTGGTAATCCACATTGTGAGTATATTGCTGAAAAATGTGAACGTGCTCTAAATATCCTCAGATGCCTGTCAGGTGTCTGGTGGGGTGCACACCCTTTTTCACTTAAATTTGTTTACAATGCACTGAAAAGGAGTGTATTGGATTACGGCACTTTTTTACTTGAACCATGTAGCGCTGCTGGTATGAAGAGACTGGATGACGTCCAGGCCAAGGCCCTTCGAATAAACATACATAACTGGTGCGATGAAATCTAGTCCCATAAACGCTTTACAGGTCGAATGCGCTGATCCTCCCCTCAAGTTACGTCGACAGTTCCTGGCAGACAGATTTTTCTACCGCATCTTTCAGTTTTCTAAACACCCGGTTCCGTTTCCATTGCCGGTTCTTCTCCATAGGAAACGACCAATCCGAACCGTGCACCTTTTGTCGACTTTTTATAAGTGCCCTATGTGAAATAAAAAAAAATTCTTTGATTTTGACCCTTTAGTCATAAAAACCCATCAACTTTCAGATTTCATCAATTCATCGCCATACTGGGCACATAAACCATTACCGCATCTAGTTATTAGTTTCAAAACACACACAATTATAACTACGCCCACACACCACTCTTAAATTTTTCCTATTTTTTAATCTGATTTTAAAGCGTTAATAATTTCACCTGAAATACATTTGAATAATGGTATCATAAAAGGTGACGATAATGCCAACTTCTCTTCTTAAAGCTGTAGTTGACGAGCTTTGGCCTGGTTGGCACCATGTTTACAGTGATGCCTCAAAACACACAAGCAATCAAAATGTTGGTGTCGGCATATTCCATTCTCAATATAAAATAGTTCATAAAATTAAACTCCCTCCAGAAACTTCAATTTTCACTGCCGAATGCTTTAGTATTTTAAGGCCCTGGAATACGTCCTTATAATGAAACTCTCCAAAACAGTAATTTTCGCAGATTCCACGAGTGCATTACCACGGCTTTAGCAAAATTTCCCTTCAAATCAAATAATCTTTCCCCGGTAACTCTAATGTCAAGAGATTTACTACTAAAATGTGAAAGTAAGGGATATTCGGTGTCCTTTGCTTGGATTCCTAGTCATAGTGGAATCATTGGAAACGAAAAAGCGAATCAGTTAGCTTATGAGGCCATTGCGTGTGGCGATACCTTTTATTTTAAAATCTACCCTCAGGACTTAACTGCTCTACCCAGGGTCCGCCTCAAGGAATCTTGGGGGGAGGCTTGAAAGAGCAGCAGTCAAGTGAAAGGCAAGTATTACTTTTCTATTCAACCTGAAGTCCCTATTAAGCCTTGGTTCTTCAAAACAAAGTTCGGTAAAAGAGCTACTTCAGTATTCATACGCATGCGTTTGGGTCACATGTGCAGCCCTCCTGCACATCTCGCTCGGTTTCGCATTATCGAAAATGATACTTGTGAGTGCGGGGAACAGGATGCTGACACGAATCATATTATTCTTAGATGTTCACTGTATGATCATACTCTGCTATATACAAGACTATCGATTTTAGAAGCCCCATTTCACACTAGCATACCTAGAGTTTACTGTTTAATAACTCCATTCCGATTTATAAAGTGTTAGCTTCATTTATCGAAGCTAATGACATAAAACTGTAACTTAAGTAAATATTTACTAGTTCATTATAATTGTATTTAAATATTACTAGATATTTAATTTGTTTATTTTAATTTAATTTTTGCCTCAATCCCTTTCAATTGTTCCTTCCTTGATCATTTTCTCTGAATGTTATGCCCGCCTGTCCGCGATCTTTATCCTACCCATACGTTTCCCGGTTTTATATATAAAAAAAACTCCAAATCTCTTTCCTTCATTTCCTCGTTTTTCCTACAAGAGATGATGCAACACAAGCCCGAGCACAGAACATATAAACCTTGAGCCCGAGATACCAAGACTAACTTCACAACACGAAGAAATGAATAATAAAATATATAGAAGAACTGAAAATGAGAAACAAACCAGAAATAATTTGACTCTCGAAAATGCACAAGATGTGCGAAGCCAAACTCCTCCGATGAGGACAAAAAAAAAACCCAGTTATGAGAATTTTTGTTCTACCCCTTTACAACCGAATTTACTTAGACTTATTTAAAATTCAGAGGACTTTTTCATGGGTGCCTAAGTATCATCTCTGGTTTCCTGAAAACTTACCCTCACAAGCGTGGCGCTTAGAAGATAGCTCGAGATTTGAGTTTTGTCTAGTTTGGAGATATGGTTTGATCTTAAATGAAAATTAAATTAATTAAACAGTCTTTATAATCATCAGTCATTTATAAACGATATTAATAATGAGTTTTTAAACATTTGGTATAATGTCTTTGACTAAACAATTCCCGTAACCCGCCCTCTACCCTTGTTGGGATAGGTGGTGGAGACTCATCCACTTCGGATTATTCTTCGCCAGAACAAGATACACTGTCTTCTAGGTGATCTAAGACTCTAGCAACAATATCTTCTTTATCATCATCAGCAAATTTCTTAATTTCCGAGTCATTCCCATCTGCTAATATTTGTGCAACTTGGTCATCCTTGAGGAGCATTCCTAAAAATTAAGAAAAATCCTAATTATACGATTATACGTACAGGAAAATGATGTTTAGGTACAAAAAAAATATGAACTACACGATTGTGCGTCCTTGATTTTGAGTCACAATATACCCTAAAACTGTTGGTGAACAAGAAAGATCAATTGCCATTGAAAAAGGTCATGTGTCTTCAGACGGTGTTCCATTTGTTACTGTATATGTAGATGGACGATGGTAGAAAAGGCCATACCAGATGATGAATCAAAGTTGGGCATAACTTTGATTCATCGTCTGGTATGGTAAGAAAATATTTTACTAAACACAAATTTGGTTCTTTATGACCTTTTTATCATGTGTAATATTTACAAGTGTTTGTGGTAAAGAAACTAAGAAATGTCTGTTTCTTGCTGTTCGAAACAAATATTGTTATACATGTTAATATTATGAGAGAAGAAACATGGATATGAAAGCACATAATTGCTGCAAAAATTTTACTGGACCGTCTACAACAATGGAATCACAAATTATTGTGGAAGGCTTTCAAAAGAGTTTAGAAATACACTACACTACACTACACAACTTCGCTATTTGAGTTTTATTGGAGACGGAGATTCTTCTGTGTTTGCAAACTTGAAAGAGAAAGTGTCATACGGGAACATGATAAAAACCGTCAGTGCTCCATGGACCAATTGAAATTTGACCAATTGGTCTATGGGGAAAATTACAAGTTTCCATCGTCCAATTACCAATCCCTATCTTATGATCACCATTACAGACCGGACATCTCGAAGATACTGTGTGAAATACCTGTGCTTTAGTTGTGTTTACATTTTGATTTTTAGTGGACTTAGGTTCTAAGAATTCAAATGTTCTGTATCTACTGGTTAAAAAGTCTTTAAATTGCTCAAATGATGGTAGCTTATCGGAACCAATGTTTGAGGTCACCTTTAATTCCCATTCTTTACGACTGTCTGAATCTAACTTTAATGTAAGGATATGAATGATTAATATGTCTCTAATTGCTGTGTCATTTAACTCCAAACTAATAAGTGCATTTAAACAATCAGATGTGGTGTCCATTCGATCCTTTAAACCTCTAGCTGATTCATTGTTCATGTTTCTTGACTGAACAAACGTTTCAAAATACAATGTGAAAGATATTTTATATTGTTGTAACGCGATTCTAAATGAGCCCAGCACTTATCATAATTTAAATCAGATATTGGAATGTGTCGCAGAATTTGCTCGGCCTCACCTGTAAGATAGCCTTTAAATAATGAAGTTTCCGCACTTTATCTATCTTGTCGTTTTTGTGAATTAAAGAAAGAAATAAATCTCTGAAGGTGATCCATTCTGTATATTTCCCAGAAAACGTTGGGAAATAGGCAATTTGATGGGGACGTTTCTACTTTCTGAATTCGACGACGATCCCGCAATTGGAGAAACATCACTACTACTCTTGAATGTATTTAAAACAGTTTTCAGTTCACACTTTTAAACTCCAAATATAATTCCTCAGTGTTGAAATAAACTTCGTTTATAGTGTAAGGTGACTTTTTTACCTCAATAGCTTCACAATCTTTAACCATCTGTGTATGTGTTAAGCTAAATTGAGCCCACACAGCTCAACATTTTCTTACCTGGCTTCTACATATGGTTTGGTAATCCTATTTTTGGGTGACTTCTTAAAGTTACTTTTAGCTCTCGACATTTGAGCATACAGATCATCCTGTACCTACCTTGATAAACGTTTGTAATTGTGACATATTGACAAATTAATTTTATGAGATAAATCTAATTCAATAACGAGTTGAACTTTTTTTGCTCGAAGACAAATTACATGAGACAGGTCATTAAATCTTGATCAAGAGGTTTTGTAAACATGTCTGCTAGTTGCACTTGTGCTGCAACTTGCTTTACAACTAGTTCTCCTTTTGATACACATTCTCTAATGTAGAAATGTCTCAAACTAATATGCTTTGTTCGACGGTGACACTCGTATGGTGGATTATATGATAATTTCACAGCAGACTCATTATCAATACATAGTGTAACTTTAAAAAAATCTTTGTTAGATAGGTCTGCCAAAAGCTTCTTCAACCACACTATTTCTAGTGTGGTTTCGCTTGCTACAAGTTCAGCCTCTGTTGTTGACAGAGCAACTGAGGTTTGATTCTGACTCTTCCAGGCAATAGCAGTGCCGTCATAAAGGCACACCATGCCCGTAGTAGAGTGCTCAGTCTCTGGATCACCTCCATGATCAGCACCGAGTAGCACATCAAGTCACCTGCTTTGGAGTGATAAAATGTTAGACATCTATCGAGAGTTCCTTTAAGAAAGCGTAGAATTCGCTTTGCAGCCACAGTATCCTCCTTCCTAGGTTTTTCTAAATGCCTTGTTACGACAGACACTGCATAACAGATGTCTGCTCTTGTTGCGACCACCAGGTAAGCCAGTGCTCCGACACAGTTTCGATATGGAAATTTCATGTCTTCATTTCCGCTTGTCTCTTCTATTTTTGGCATCTGAACTGTCGGAAATGTAACTGGTTTGCAATTTTCCATGCCGAATCGTTTTAGGACCTTTTTAGCAAAGGCTCTTTGACTTAAATATATTTTATATAATGCAAATAAATGGCTTTGACTTTAAGTTTATTGATCCGTCTTTGTTTCTATTTATTTCCATACCAAGGAAATAAGACGCTGGTTTCATAGTTATCTTGTAGAAGTTCATTTAAAAAATCTTGACCAGCGCTATCACTGGAAGCTACCAAGCCGTCATCGACATAAAGTCCTACAATAACTTTCGAGTTTCCCTTGATTCCTACATACAAGCAAGGATCTACTTTTTAGAAATTTATGTATGCACTCATTCCAGCATCGAGGTGCCTGTTTTAACCCGTAGAGGCTTCACAAAAGACGACATACCTTTCCTTTTGGTACATGAAGTCCATTTGGTGGTACCATATAAATTTCTTCTTCCACTGTACCGTTCAGGAATGCAGTGGTGACATCAAATTGTTTTAAATTCAGAATTTCTTTAGCTGCAATTCCCAGTATTGGTCCGTTAGTTGATAGTCGTGCTACTGGACTAAATGTTTTATCATAGTCGATACCTTCGCGTTGAGAGAAACCTTTGATGACAAGTGTTGCCTTATAACGTTCTATGGTTCCATCAGGGTTTCCCTTTATCTTGTATATCCATTTGCTTGGTAAAGCTTTTCTACCTTTTGGTAGTGCGGCAAGTTCCCAGGTATTATTTTTCTGAAGTGAATTCATCTCGCTTTGCATGGCTTCTTCCCATTTTTCTCTATTTTCGGATAACATTGCTTCCTTGTATGTATTGGGCTCAGTATAATTGTCTTCTAACTCTGCCACAGCGTTCATAACAAAATCATCAAAACGCACGGGCTTGCGTATTAATGAATGATCACGCAAAGCTCTGGTTTCTGTTCGCTCTTCGGTCACTTCATTATATGGTGGCATTGGTAGTTCTTCTTCATCTGCGGCATACATTTCATTTTCTTCAGAAATTATAATTTAATTTAATTTATTTAATTTTAAGAAAGCTTACAGACTAATAACAATCATGAATATCATGCGTAAGTAAGGACATTTGCTAATTACAAGCTTCCACATATAAATATCTAGATAATTACGCGTTATTTGCGTTGACCACCTACAGCAATTTGACCAAACAAACAGTAAGGTAAGGTAACAATGTAAACACATTAGGCGTGTCGAGACATCATATTAGGTATGTCAAGTCGTGCAACCTCAAAATCAGAATTAAAGGTTATTTATGGTTGTCACCAAAATACTCATTGTTTAAAATCTTTCTTATTTTATGTGCGCTGGTGCCAAATAAATCGATTTCCAGATGTGACGGTAAACTATTAAAAGCTATAACACTACGTATGCAGTAGGCGTTGCGCCTGTACTTAGTCGATGTAGATGGTACATGGAGTAGCGGCCGTTTTCTTAAGTTGTTAATATTAGTGCGAAGATGTATTTTGCTTAGTAGATCGGGACAATCGACGGAGCCGTTTGCGATGTTCACTAAAAAGCAGATATCATTGATATTGCGTCTTACTTCCAACGGTAAGAAATGATACCGCTTACAACGGTGTTCATAGTCAACTGATAATTGCCTAGCCTTGTAGTCCAAGTACTGCAAGAATTTCCTTTGAACAGACTCAATACGAGATTTGTAGATCTCATATTGTGGGTTCCATACTTGAGAAACGTACTCAAGGTGGCTACGCACTAGAGAACAGTAAAGAACTTTTAATGGTTTTAGGGAACGAAAACTAGAGCAAGCTCTAATAATGAAGCCCAAGGCTTTGAACGCCTTGTTGACAACCGTTTCAACATGATCATCAAAAAGCAGCTTGCTGTCGTGTACCACGCCAAGATCCCTAATACTGGTTTCTTTACTTATGTAAGCACCATTCAGAGTATACCCTGGGCCAATGATAGACTTCTGGCGAGTGAATATAACGTGAAAACATTTGGATACATTTAGTTGTAGTTTGTTGGTTTTGCAATATTGTACGAATCTGTCAAGGTCTGACTGAAGTAGCTCAGTATCAGATAATGTGCGTACGGACTTTAGGACCTTCATGTCGTCAGCGTATAGTAGGATATGTGAGTTTCTAAAGCAGTTTTTGATGTCCAAAATAAATATTGTAAACAACAATGGTCCCAAGATTGAGCCTTGGGGCACTCCTGATGGGACAGATTTCCATCCAGACATGTATCCACGCAAAACCACAGCCTGTGTTCGATTGTCTATGTATGACGAAAACCACCGGAACAGATCACCGTGAATTCCCGCGGAAAATAGTTTCTGAAGAAGCACCCGATGATCTATACGGTCAAAACATTTGCTGTAGTCCGTATATATCGCGTCGACCTGACATCGTTCATCCATCCCAGCGGTTATAATTTCATTGGATAGTATCAGGTTGGAGGCGGTTGACCGTTTTCTTAGGAAACCATGCTGTTCGTCGCCGAAATGGCATTGCATTGCTGAGTAAACTTCAGTGTGTACTATGCGTTCAAGAACTTTCGAAAAAATACATAATTTAGATATGGGACGGTAGTTTTCTACTTTAGATTTATCCCCCTTTTTAAAAATTGGTGTAATAAAGGCTGATTTCCACATCCTCGGTACGATTCCCTCTCTCAACGACCGCTCGAACAGCACACAGACTGGCGCCACCAGGCTCTTCGCACAATTAATTATAAAAATGGGGGGTATCAAATCTGGCCCACCAGATTTAGATGGGTCCAAACCTTTAAGTAGCTTGAGTACCGTCTCCGGACACACGCTGACTGTACTCAGGTTCACTGAGCTAGCAGAATGAGTGTCTATACTAACATCCTGATCGTTAGATTCTGAGTCAGGTTCTTGGAAGGTAGACTGGAAGTAAGAAGACAAAAGCTCAGTGATACCCTCACCAGTGTCTGCGGACGAGTCCATGTAATGTAACACGTTAGGCAATGTATTACCAATTCTTTTGCCTTTGATATACGACCAGAAACATTTAGGATTTTTTGCAATTGAGGATTCAATTTTTTCCATATAAGCATCAAAACTAATAGCCTCCAATTCCTTAGCTCGGTTTCGCAAGAGGGAAAAAGAGTGGTAATCGGATAAGTTGCCGTAATTTTTGTATTTGTTATGATATTTGAGTTTTTCTTTTAATATTTTTATTAAAGTAATAAATTAATATTTGAGTTTTTCTTTTAATATTTTTATTATAGTAAATATTGTTATTAGTTCCTGTTTGCGTTTCGGCTTCAGCACAAATGTCTTCTTCTCTTTCTGGATTTTCTTGTATTTGACTATTTATATTCATTTCTAGAAATTCAACCTCGACATATTCTTTTTATTTTCTTGTTTCATCTTTATTTTTACTAAAATTCTCTTCTTCCTTTATGTCGTAGTAGAATTTCTGCATTATATTTACATTTTTGGTTACCATTACTTTTTGTGTTGATGGTACCCAAATCCGGTAAGCCTTGGATATTTCAGAGTATCCAATGAAGACTCCAGGTATTGCTTTGGCATAAAACTTATTTAAGTTATGTCTTCCTTTTAAGAGGATGAATGCCTTTGCTCCAAATTTATTAAAGTGCGCAACACATGGCTTTCTGCCAACCCATTTTTCAAATGGTGTTACATTTCCAATTCTGTTGTTTGGGCTTCTGTTTGAGACGTAGTTTGCTGTGTAGATGGCTTCGCCCCACAGATACATCGGTGCGTTAGACTCAATCATTGGGCTCCTTGCTTTTTCGAGTAAAGTTCTGATTTTCCTTTCCACAATCCCATTTTGATGGGGTGTATAGGGTGCAGATAATCTTCTGGTTATGCCATTTTCTTTTAACAAACTGTTGAACTCATTGTTACAATATTCAGTGCCGTTGTCGGATTGTAGGCATTTAATTTTCTTTTCCATGAAGTTCTCTACTTCAGCTTTATAGACCTTGAACATATCTATGACTTCATTTTTTGTCTTTATGCAAAATATTCGGCTATATCTGGTGAAGTCGTCAATAAATGTAACAAAATATTTGTTACCGGCACAAGAATCTTTTGGTATCGGGCCACACAAATCACTGTGTACAATCTGAAGTGGTCCAGAAGTGCTAGGGTCAGTTCTTGGTTTCCCGCTCATAGGTTTCATTTTTGCTTTAATACAAACTTCACATTCTTCCGGCTGCTCATCTATTTTGAAATCAAGTCCAATCAAACTTTCATTCTTAAGTGCTAGTTTCATATCCATGTAGTTCATATGACCCAGCCTCAGATCAAGTAAAAAAAGGACTTTTTTATTTGATCTGAGGACCCAACCTTGAATGCCATTCAGAAATATTATTATTTTTAATAAAATTAACTTTTTCTTCTTTTGCGTTTATCTTGGGAAAAATAGCATAGAGACCATCTTTAGTTCTCTTCGTTTTTATCACAATACCATATTTTGGATTTTTTACTGTAGCTTCATCCTTTTTGAAGAGTACTGTATTACCAGCATCTGTTATCTTCCCAATTGATAGAAGATTAGTACACAGGTCTGGAATGAACAGTGTATTGTGAAGATATATTTCTTTATTTGTATTTAGTAAGAGATCAACTGACACCAGTCTAGCCAAGGGGTATCGTGTTACCCAGTTACTGGGTTGTGGATGTCAGATAGGCAGTCGCTCCATGTAAAACACTGGTACTCAGCTGAATCCGGTTAGACTGGAAGCCAAACCCAACAATAATTGGGAAAAAGGCTAGGCAGATGATGAGTAAGAAATCAACTCTTCCTTTTCCCAATATGTTTGTGTTGTGATCTTTAGAAGCTAATTTCAGTGTTTTATTCATTTGTTCTATTTCCCCGAAATATTTTTTGCACATATGGGATGTGCATCCACTGTCTAAAATCTATTTTTTCTGGAATGCTACGTCTTTTACTAATAATGCTAAACTATTGAACTCCTTTTGGTTATCTTTATTCCCTTTTATTGTTCTTTTTCTTTTTTTTGAAATTTTCCAGCAGTTCTTATTCATATGCCCCTTTTTGTTACATATTTTGCAGTACAAATTTGTCTCTGCATAGAACGATTCTTGTTCGCTTGAGCTTGTACTCGACTGGGTTCCTTGAGTGTTTTTCCGCGCTTGGAATTCCTCTATGATTTTTATTTTTAGTTCATCCGGTTTCGGAAGGTAATCACGGGATTCAATTGCTACTCTAAAGGTTTCAAATTCTGAGGAAATACTGTACAGCATCATAATACTTAAAAAATCTTCATGAACCGTGACATCCATTTCTTCCAGTTTGTCTACAACGTCCATAAAGTTGTTTAAATGTTCTCTGATGTCGTATCCTCTGTCATATTTCGTAAGAATAAGTTGCTTCAGTAGTGTTGCTTTCTCTGCGGGACATTTACTGGCGTGCGTTTCGTTTAGCTTTTTCCAACTGTCATGAGCTGTTTTGCAGTTTTTTATTTGCTTAAGTTCAGACGGAGATATTATTAGAATTAACTCACTGATTACCGTTAAGTTACCTTCAATAACCGAGTCATTTGCTTTTTACAAATCTATTTCTTGTTCTACGTATTTCCATAGTTTTTTTAGTACGGCTTTGCCCTGTAGTGCCCATGTGTCATAATTTTCTTTATTCAAACTTTCGATTCTGTTAATAGGTAAGACAAAGATTGTTATATAACGTTACTAATGGTAACTGTCTATGCCACTAGAGGAAAGCAAAAGGATTAGATAGAACAAAGTTTTTCGTTTAAGAAAGCATATTGTGAGTGATCAGTGAACTTGATGTGATGTGAACTTTAATTAAGTGAATTTAGTGGAAAAATAGTTAATTATGATAGGTGTTTGATATTAAATCTTGTAGAGATAATGTTTTGGAATTTATTTGAAATTTAGGTATTAGTTATAGTATAAGGTTGTTTTAATTGTTAATTTGAAATTTATATTTAAGGGGGAGGTTTAATATAGTATGTAGAATGTAATGATAGGTAGGGAATAATAGTATGGGTTTTTATTTTTGTATTAATTATGTGTTCAGTGTTGTATAAGGGTGTTCTAGGAAAATATGTCAAAGTTAAATACAGGGTTGGTTTTAATTTTATTTGAGACAATATAAAATTCATAGGGTATGTTGTAGAGATGAATTTTAATTGTCTATGATTATAGTCTATGTTTTAAAAGCAAGTATTTTCAAACTTAGAGCGATTAGTGTTTTGATAATGTCTTGAAGAAAATTTAATGTCATTCGTTTTTGAGAATTGTTCAGAGCAAGCAGTAATTTTGTAGTCAATGTAATTTTGGAAAGATGTAGACTTTATAATATATCAAAGGTTTGTCAGTACAAACGAAATAAATGAGCGAATGCATAAACTAAAAGGCGTTTTTCTAATATGTGAATATTCCTGTGAGGGCAAATTTCCATAATAATGCAAAATAAAGCTTTTGAAAAATATAAAAATAAATCATTTAATAAATAATTATACTTGTTTTAATTACTTATCCGCAAAATTAATTTTTAAAATTAATAAGTTTGCCCCATGTTGGGGCAGCCACAGAAAATAATAAAATTAAATAAGTATAAAGCACGGCATCCCAGGTGTCAGGCTGTATCCGTTTTATTCCTTTGCCATTGTATAATAACATAGAGTCCTACCAACTTATCTGTGAACTGAAAGAGGACGGCACCGTCGATTCAGTGTTGCTAATTAATATAAGGTGCCCAAAATTTTGTAAATTTTCAAGAAGAAAGTTTTTTACAAATTAAAAACAATGATACCTATATAAAAATAAATAAAAAGAATTTGATAATTTACAGTTTAGTACGCTAACAGTTTAGTCTCTCAGCAATAAACAATGGCTTAATCTTAAAAGAAATTCAATGAAGTGGAAATTCAGCAGATAAAATGTTCCTTGTTTGATATAACTTGCATTTAATGCGAAGTTAAGTAGGTACCTACCCTGCAAGAGGTACCTGGATATCTAGCATTTAGTTATGACCGTACCTAACCCCTAACACCAGATTTGACTAATTATATTTAGCAGTGGTACCTAGTGGTAGTGTAGTGTAATAAAAAAACAAATTGCTTTACAATGATTTATTGAAAACCAGGTTTACAGTAATAGTGATCTTTAGATGAACCTGCATACACAACTTCATCCTGGTTGTGAGGCCATACTCCGCTTATTTCCATACCACTATCTTTATTATCACTATCGCTTTCGGTTTCAGTGTCACTTACCACTTCTATAATAAAAGGTTTATCTAAATACAAATCATGTTTTAAGTATTCTCCTTCTAACCTGCAAACGTGTTTACAATGCTGTGCCCACTCAAGAACTGTAATAGCGTCAAAAGCTTCTCTAACTAGGCGGGGAATTTCAGCATTTTAGTGCTCAATATTTACATCAGCAACTTTTCTTTTCATTGTGCTCCATATGAGTTCAATGGGATTGAGATCACAGTGATAAGGTAGTAAATATAAGCATTTGTGTCAATTGCCTTCTAATTTTTTTTCAATCTCATATACAGGTTCAGGCTTGTTTCTCTTAATTATTTCTAAAAGCTGAGGTTTAGTCAAATTTTCTCCGTAGTCAATTTTATTTTGGGTCAACCATAATTGCATATCTTTTTTTAAGGAATTGGTATTTGGGACTATAAAGTCCAAAAATACGGTGATAAGGAGCATTATCTATCACTATTATGGATGGCTCTCGTAAATTAGGCACAAGTTTTTCAATAACCCGCTTTATAAAGTTGGTACTATTCATCTCGTCATGATAATCACCACTTTTTGTGTTTGATTTAAACACAAGTAGCGCATTTGTAACAAATCCAGTATCTCCTCCCGCATGAACAATAATATATCTTTGCCTTTTCGATACAGGCTCCAATACTCCGTCTTCACCCTCTCCTTGCCAACATTTACCCGATGTATGCGAAGAGTGAATATAGGTCTCATCTAAATAAATTATTGGCCGGGGCTCGGGGATTTATTATTTTTATTCACTGCATGCAAGTACTTAGCTCTCCTAGCTGATATTTCATTACGCTCCATAAGAACCTTCCGATTGGATTGAGATTTTTTTAAACGTGTGAAGCAGCTTTTGCAGACTCTCTCGCTGTCCTGTGTAATTTATTTCTGTCTTTTAGACCTCTAGAAGCTTTTTAACAGTAGGGACCTCTTTTTTAGCAGAATAAAATTCATGTACATTCCTCCTCCGTATAACTCCCATGTCAAAATCATCAACATGCATAAATCCACTTTTACGTTTTCTCTCCTTGCCTGGTGTCCTAATTTTTGTACCAGTTTCTTCTGCTGCTTGCCCTTCCTTAACTATTTTTGAAATTAGTCCTTGACTCACACCTGAAATACATACATACATAAACTCACGCCTTTTTCCCATGGGGGTAGGCAGAAACTACAGAACGCCACCTGCTACGATCCTTACATACTTCTTTTGCTTCACTCACATTCATGCATCTAGTCATACACACACGCCGGTTATGAGTACTGCGCTCCTGTCCTTTTTTTTCACACCTGAAATATAAGATAATAAAATAAATGTTAGTAGAAATTTGAAATCTGGCAGGTTAGTTTGCTCACTCACTTAGCAGAGGCCTAAGTGCGAGTTTTTACTCACGCTTACTCGTGATAACGTAAACGAACTCTTATGTCAAAATGTATACAAAAAAAGTGGTTTCTCCTTACCGTCACCAGACGGCGCTTATTCGGTTTCAATACAAAATGACGTTTACGTTAACGCGATTGAGCGTGAGTAAAAACTTGCACTAAGGCCTCTGGTTACCTAATAGATGTACGTTACCGTTACGCTAACCTGTAGCAAGAATAGAAACGAATATTTCGTGGACTTAAATAATTAGTTAAGTATCGGGTAATTTATTACAAGAAAGTTGACAACACTAACCTGTGGCTGCCGAAATTCGTTTGTATATTTGATTAAATGGAATAATCGGAGACCCCGCCCGAGCTTCTTCTTCAAAAAAGGTTTTAACCTTTAGAATAATGTTTCGAGCATCACTTTTAATAGCTTTCGGCATATTTAACTTTATAAATTCAGCAATATCACGACAAAACAACCAGAGAACCCGAATGTAGTAGACACTGACAATCGAATGACATTTCAACATGACGGCCGTAGTTCCAATTTTCAAAAAAAGAAACGTCATATGACATTAAAACTCAATGATGACTATTTTTGTTCTACAGTTGCAGCAGTCTGATACGTAGATTCTCGCCACAGGTTTCTGGGAAAGCACGTGTAGTTCCGAATACTTGTGGTTTTGTTTTTAAGTTTGCTACTTTTGGACTTGTTTTGTGTAAAAGTGTGTTGTCCTTGTGTTTCTCAACAGGTTGGTACTGTGATTGTCCCCTTTTTTTATTAGTTTCCATAAAAATGGAGAAGAATAAACCGCCCGATCCTGATCCGCCTGACATCCCAGCCTTCTTTTCCTTCCTCGCCGAACCCTCTATCGCAGTTTGCAGCGTTTCCGAGATGGAAGTCTCGCAAACATCGCGTAAACATCCTGGTAACGCAGAAATATCTACGCCGACATCTAACAAACAACCCAAGAGTCAAATTGGCCGTGTTAAATACTAAGTTATGGATAAGGGACCATTTATTGTACACGTCTCTCGAGTGGAAACAGATTAATTCTGGCACCACTTTGCATCCCGTGAACTTCGGTAAGTTTCTAATTTTAAATAAAATAGCCGACATTATACAGCCGCGATTCCGACCTTTAATATCACCAGGATGGGCGTAGTGACAGGAGTTCCTTCAGATTTAACCGAAGAAGAGGCTCTAACATATTTCACTGTGCCCCCAGGCTTTGGCCAAATTTTAAAGGTGCGCAGAATCAACCGGAAGGTTCACACTGAAGGTATAGTAGAATGGAAACCTACAGAGGCTACAGAGACTTGTGTACTCACATTCGACGGACAGGCCTTACCTAAACGAGTGCTTTGCTGCTACACATCCCTCCCTGTCGAACAATATATCTACCCCACTATCCAATGCCGTAAATGCTGTCGATTTGGGCATGTTACAAATGTGTGTAGGTCGAATCCACGCTGCAGTAAATGTGGCCACGATCACCGCCGGTGATGGTTGCAGCATTTCTGAGGGCGATGCCTTCTGTGTGCTTTGCTCGGGAAACCACTTCAATAATAGCAAGTCTTGTCCTGAGCACGGTAGGCAGAAATCCATCAAGACAGTCATGACCGAAAAATCAATCTCATATGTTGAAGCAACAAAACAATCCCAGCAGCTGCCCGCAATTATGCCAATGTCACCAAATCACAGTCTTACCAAAAAACTGTCACTCTCAAGCCTAGGACCCATGCCCCACTCTCTCAATCTTACAATAAAGCTGCTCATCAGCAAATAGTAAACATTCCTCAATCCTCACAGTCTAATGGCTGTGCTCTTAACGATAATGTCCCCACCAATGATTCTGTTTCAGTTATTGAACTTGTAATTAAATTGCTACCTTCACTTATTACTTCATCTTCTAGTAACTCTCAAATACCATCCAACGTTGCCGATCAACTAATATCTCTCCTATTATCTTTTAAAAATGTCATCCCACCAAATATTTCTCCAGTGGAATGTGAGGAGCGTGTGGCATAAAAAGCACGACCTCATATTCCTCTTGAATAAATACAAGCCATTGGCTTGTTCCATAGCTGAGAATTGGCTCACCCCAAGCCTCAGCTTCCGTATGCCACATTTTAACATTCTTAGGTGTGATAGATCCGATGGGTACGGAGGGTCGGCTCTGCGTCTTCTCTGCTCTCTTCGTTAATAATCGGGTCCCACTTTCTTCCTTTTCTTTGCCTTTATTTGAGGGCAATTTGAGTATTGTAGCAGGAAGGGTTGAGGGCATCACAGTGTTTTCTATCTATATTGCACACCCTCACCCTGATTTCATAGCTGTTTTAAGAAACATTTTTACCAATGTGCAAGGCCCATTGATGGTCATGGGTGACTTGCCACCATTATAGATGGGAATCTGAATGCTGTGATACCTTCGGTGTAGCTCTGGTTGAGATGTTGGATGATCTAGATCTCTGCATTCTGAATAATGGCTGTCCAACTCGTCGTTCCCCTCCCGGTCAACAAAAGAGTTGTGTAGACCTTACATTTTGTTCTGTTGAATTGGCTGCCTCTCCTCACTGGGAATGTACAACCTTATCGCATGGTAGTGACCATTACCCTATTGTTATATCCCTAATTAACAGAACTTATTTAGAAAAAACTTCTCCTCCACTTTTTAAATAAGTTTGTGTCATTATTGGAGGATAAAATTGATTCTCTTCCAAATTTAAATTCATTTTTACCAGATCCTTCTGGTCACCACCATGCCAAAAGTTGCTATGAGGGTTTCGTCACAGCTTTTACCTCAAGTGCAGATTCCTCTTTTCCGCTGAGAAACAGTGCCAGAAACAAAATCCCTTCACCTCCGTGGTGGGATCCAGGAGTGTGTTACGTGACTTAGAAAAGTGTTACATCGAATAACACGTCCCCGTAAGTTTACTAATACGAAACACTTAACAACGAATGCACGCTACCACGAAAAACTTAACACCGTAGCCATGCGATCTCGAATAGCTAAATCTCTAATTTCACCAATTCGAATCACTTAACAACAAATGCGCGCTTCTACGAAAAACGTATCGCCGAAGCCATGTGTCCACGCTGAACCAAACCTCTAACGAAAAGACACCAATTTAATTTAGGGAAATCCTAATTTTTTATGAAAAATCCCTATTCATTTAACAATCAACAAAATCAAACATTTGAGAAAAAAAAACAAATTATTTTAATATGCGTTCAGCTTCAGTCATCGTTTAAAATAGCACAAGTATGCAAGACCATCTAAAAATGTAGTTAAGTCCTTTGTATCCTTTGCCCCAAATGTTTTCTTATTTTTTCTTCTCTATTTTCTTTCTTTTTTGCTCTTTTGGTTTCATGAGACTGCCGTTTTCTACCGTCAATTCTGTATGTTTTTGTTCCTTATTAATTTATTTAATTCAACTTACAAATTCTATTTATTTCTGCCCGCTGTTCCAGCGGTGGTGCCATGATTCCACCTCAGGAACAGTGGTCCCTATTGAGCTATTTATCGAACAGATATTAGGCGGAAACAATGGAGGCACTTTTTGCAAATTTGTCTTTAATGTTTTGAGATTTTGAGTAGTCCTCTTTTTATAAGTTCCATTGATATAATATCTGGAAAACCAATCAGTGACAATGCGATTGTCTTTTTAGATAACAGAAATTGTAAGTGCACCATCATCACTGATCGCAAATGCCGGGAACAATTATTGTAATAACGCGTATTATACAGCCCTATCATGCATAATATGCATATATTATGCATAGAGTCTATTTTTTTATCTTTGAGACAAAAGTGACACATACAAATGACAAATTACTTCTTTTAGAGATTACTAGCTTCTGCCAGCGGCTTCACCTGCGTGTATGTATAATCATATAAACCTTCCTCTTGAATCACTCTATCTAAACCGCATCTAAATCCGTTGCGTAGTTTTAAAGATCTAAGCATACATAGGGACAGACAGCTGAAAGTGACTTTGTTTTATACTTTGTAAGGAAGTATAAGGCCTCCTGAGCTATGCTATATAAATTGTTGTAGTCTTCAATACTGTAATCGGTCTAAAAGGAGTTATATATATCATACAAAAAATAAAATAAATAAATACCTCAGGAGGTCTAATAAGCCCTAAAGAAGTAATTTGACATTCGCATGTATACATTTTGGGTTATTGGATTGTCTCAGAGATAAACTGTTTCAGGTAATATTTTGCCCATGTTACTACATAAAAAAGAAAGGAACCCTCCAAGGAAAAATATAATTATTTGTAATAATTTCGCCATTTCTTTGAAAAATTTGCGCTCTTAATCTAAAAGTCTTTCGTTAGAGGTTTGGTTAAGCGTGGTCGCGTGGCTTCGGCGATAAGTTTTTCGTATAAGCGCGCATTTGTTGTTAAGTGATTCGAATTGGTAAAATTAGAGATTTGGTTATTCGAGATCGCATGGCTACGGTGTTAAATTTTTCGTGGTAGCGTGCATTCGTTGTTAAGTGTTTCGTATTAGTAAACTTACGGGGACGTGTTATTCGATGTAATACTTTTCTAAGTCACGTAACACACTCGGGATCCAGAATGCACCTCAGCAGTTAAAACAAGGAATGAGGCCGAGAGGCGATACAATGCAGATATGAGTACCTGTAATCTCTTGGCATATCTTCAATGTAATGCCAGGGTCAGACGTCTTCTTTGCAAGAAGAAACGTGCTGGCTGGGTTCAATTTTGTACCTCCTTGTCCCCCTTCACTAAAATCTCAGCAGTCTGGAAAAGCATCAATAGATTTAGGCGAGGCTGTTCTCCTTCTATCACTTCACCAGTAACTAAGGAAACAGCTGAACTTTTCTTTGACAAAATAGCACCACCATATGTAACCCTCTTTTCTGAATGTGTGATTGTCCCCTTATCCAATTCAGCAGCGGATCCTTTTGATGCGCTATTTACCTTGGAAGAACAGAACGTGGTACTCCGTCATGTCCGGGACTCAGCGCCTGGTATTGACAATGTGCCATATTCTTTTATTTCTCAATCTGGCGACAAGGCGAAAACTTACTTTTTGAAAATAATTAACTTCTGCTATAGTCATGGCTGGGTACCAGATCAGTGGAAGCTACAGATGATCATTCCATTATTGAAACCTGGCAAACATGCAAATGATCCGAATGGCCTTATGCCAATAGCTTTATCTTCAGTCCTAGCCAAGCTACTGGAACATCTTATAAAAAAACGTCTCGAGTGGTTAGTCGAATCGAGAGATTTACTGCCGAATTTCCAATTTGGTTTTAGGAAAGGGCTTAGTACTATGGATAGTGTTGGCATCCTGGTCACAGACATCCGTTTAGCCCTCTCCAGAAACCAATCTGTTGTTGCCGCTTTCCTTGACATCTCCTCCGCATACGACAAGTACTTCTTCCCGTACTCAGGCAAAAATTGCAACAGCTGAGTCTACCGGCAAAGATGATACAGTGTATATGTGAACTTCTTTTGTCCCGGTCATTGGTTCTGACGGTTCAGGAAGAGGAGTTCGATAAGAGGCAGGCGTGGAGGGGACTCCCTCAAGGCTTTGTCCTCAGTCCTCTGCTGTACAATTTGTACACAGCCGATATTGGGTCTTGCTCATACAACAATTGTCAGATCCTACAATACTCCGATGACATTGCTCTATACGTGACAGATTCCTCCATCATTGACGCGGCTTCTTCTCTATGCCTCTCTTTGCACTCTCTGAGCCAGTGGCTTTTAAGCCATGGTCTTTCCCTCTCCGCACCGAAAAGCTCTGCAGTAATTTTCTCTCGCAAAAGGCAGTTCCCTCAGATATCAGTGAGCATTTTTGGTCATAATATCCCAATAGTCGATAAAGTTAAATTTTTAGGCGTTTTCTTAGACTAAATTAACTGGCAAGCCTCACATAAGCAACCTCATTAAAAAATGTGAAAGAATTGTTTCAATTTTAAAAGTCTTAGCGGGTGTCTGGTGGGGTGCTCACCCCTACACCATGAAATTAGTGTATAACGCCTTATTTCGTAGCGTTTTGGACTATGGAACGTATCACTTGATTCCTTGTAACAAAGGTGCTTTGGCGGGGCTAGATAGGGTTCAGTCCAAGTGCCTTCGGATCATCTCTGGTTGCATGAAGTCCTCCCCCGTTAACGCATTGCAGGTTGAATGTGCCGAACCTCCCCTTGCCTTAAGACGGCAATATCTTGCCGCCCATTATGTATCTAGGTTAATCTCTAGGTCGTCCCATCCCCTTATAGTTAGATTGCAGGAGCCAGACGCCTTATGCAGAAGCTCCAACTATTGGAGAAACAAAGAAATCCTATTAATTTTAAAAGCTTTTCGCAGTGTTCAAAATTTAGATTGTCCGATGCTCCAGCATCCTAGATTACCCATTTTTGACTTCGCTTACGAAGTATTTTTTTTTACCCCCATAATTATCTATAATATTGGTATATCCAAAAGGTCCCCATCAGCTAATTCGACCTTCAATGCGGTGGTGGGTGAGAGATGGAATGGTTTTCAACTGTTCTTCACTGATGCTTCGAAATTAAATAGCCTTAACAACACTGGAGCTGCGGTATATTACCAAAGCTCTAGAATTGTATTATAGTTCAAGTGTCCTAAAGAGTCTTCTATATTCACAGGCGAGTGTGTGGCTATATTGGAAGCTTGTCTCTTTATAGAGTCATACACTAACATTGAGAAAGCCGTCATCTTTACAGATTCTCTTAGTTGTTTGCAGGCCCTAGAACAAAGTCCTTTTAGAAGTAAATTACATAGCCCTCTTATCTTCAAAATCAAAAAATCTTTACTAGCTTGTGCTAGTAGTCAAAGAGAGGTTCAGCTAATCTGGATACCCAGTCATTGTGGCATCAAGGGTAATGCATGTGTTGATGTATTGGCTAAAGATGCCTGTTCATCTGTTACGGCTGATATCTCACATAACACTCACCTGAGTTATGACTTACTGTCCCTTCCCAAATTGAGTCTCCAGGATTCATGACGGGCACATTGGAATATGTCTGGCAGGAAGAAAGGCAATTTTTTCCATGCTATCCAACCGGTCATAAACCCAAAATCATGGTTCTTTGGTTTCAGAAAGGTCTCCAAAACCGCTATATCTGTCCTTTGTAGAATCCGTTTAGGTTTTTGCTGCATCCCTGTCTTTCTTCATAAAATCCGTGTACGCGATTCCTCTCTCTGCGAGTGCGGATTAGGCGAGGGCACCTTAGATCACATATTTATTGAATGTCCAAATAATGTCCCTTCACTGGATTTATACCGCCGTCTCTCTAAACTTAAGATCCCTCTCCCAATAAATTTCCCATCCCTTCTGACTTATTCTTCCCCAGAACTTCTTGTGGCGTTGATGATTTTTATCCGCCACAATAATATAAAATTATGAGTGTTTCACAACCTTTCAACTACCGTCTGTTTATGTGGCATAAAACGTACCTATCTTTAATGTGTTAACAATTGTATTATTTATGTACTTTTTTTTCTGTTTGTTTCAATCCAGTACTGTTGGGTACAGTAGTGTTGGGTTAAACAAGTGTCAAATGTATCAATCAAGCAACTTAGCCTGTGTCTACAGTTCCTTCTTTTTAAATTATTATTAAAATATACCTGCTCTTTCATGTAACTTTAGACATTGGCAGAATAGTCAACATTGGCTTTGCTTGCCATATAAAAATATAGAATAGAATAGTCTGATATAGACATGGGTCGGATTTGGTAAAAACGATACCTAGTCCTAGTATTTAAAAATACCTAATCCATTTACCTAATCCGAATATTTATTCAATATAGCCGCTGGCCTCTTACCGATATTATGTATCGTATGTCGATAGGATTATAAATAATTGGCATGGACTATGGACGTTCCGTTTCTGATATATTGTGGAACGGTGGATTATATTTCGTTTTTTATGGACAAACTGTACTTAAAGTCAACGTGAATACTTTTGTTTTTAACGTCTAAATTAATTAAACTAGCTTATAAATACGTAAACCAGCTAAAACAATGGAATGTAATTTATGCAATTCTTATTACTAGGTACTGATAGAACATGTGTTACGTAGGCATGATTCATTTGCACTGCCAAAAGTTAGGTCAGGTTTGAAGTTCATTGTAGAATTACTCTTTTAAAACACCTCAAACGACATGATTTTTTAGTCTTTTTTAGCGAAAAATGGCTAAAAATTAAAACTGGTTTACTATGTATAGGAACCATGAAATATTACATGAGTTTCTGATTTTTACATATTTAATTTCAATAAAAGACGTGAATGTTTTGTTATTTTTCTTCGAGAGTATCATCTTAAAATAACGCCCCCTAACGACAACGTATATTCATTACGACATACATCGCTAGAACACTAACTAATCCAGTGGTATTCTACATAGATGACGCTCGCGGCAGTGCTAATTAAACTTGAAACTTACCCCCTACATTTTAAGGTACGGAATATCTTCTGTGGACACTGTGTACGAATATTTTGTGCCATACCTAATCCTCGACGCTTTGATTTAGGTACGGACTAGCATCGAAAAATACCTAATCCACATACCATAATCCAATATTTATGCCTCACCTCTAGTCTGATACGTAGTATCTCTAAGTCGTCTGTCAAGTCTGTGAGCGTGTGTTTCGTATCGATTTTGTTGAATTGTGATATTATTAGCTCTTTGTTTTGTTTTTGTTAATTAGTTATTGTTAGTTTATGTTATTTATCATTATTGGTTTCAAATTAGTATCGTGGAAAAATGAGTGAACCCGAGGCTGGTACAAGCCATACCAACATAAACACATTTCCATCACCGAATAAAAAACGCTTCAAAACTGAACCTTTTTCATCATCTGAGAAACAGACATTGATAAATGTGTTTAAATATGTAGAAGAAACATGGCCCAAAGAGTATTTTCCGTCAAAAACAGACATAGTGCAGAAAACTGACTTAATAAATCACTACTTGTTTCCCCGAAGGGTTCGGCAGAGGTGTACCTATGCACACCCACATTTTGCCAGTTATGTTTAAGTCCCATGTAATAGGGGATGAGCCTATTGCCATTAACCAGGCACAACTCCAGAGTGCAGGCTGCTACTGAAAATTCCAGATAGAAAACCCAATAACATTGCCCAACCTGGGAATTGAACTGTGAACTTCATGCTCAGCTGTAGCGCTTGCGACCACTAGACCAATGAAGCAGAAATTAACATTAACAACAACAATTAACATTTTAAGTCAAAGTACATGAGATGCTTGTATTATAAGAAAATATAATTCTTAACCAGTTGTTGAATGTTATTTAAAACTATGTTTCAGGTTCATCAACAAGTGGTTTTGTATTAATATTAGTTCACCTCCTTCAGGAGGTGAACTAATATTTCAAGCAGCTAAGGGTGATGGTGATTACCACTCAGAAATGGATGCACATAATTTTGAGAAATGGATCACCATAATTTCCAACAAACTGGAAAAAGACTTAATTTTGGTGATGGATAATGCACCCTATCAGAATCGAAAAAAAAAAGTGTCAACAACCGCATCAAGAAAGGCTGATATATCCAGAAGTGGTTAAAAGAAAAAAATATTGCTTTTGAAGAAGCGGAATTAAAAGCACAAAGTACTATTAATAAATGTTTAATATGAAAAACACCAATACCCATACTATGTTGTGGATGAATGAGCCAAGGAAAATGGTGTTACAGTATTGCGCCTGCCACCATATCACTGTGAGCTCAATCCAATTGAGTTAATATGGGCTCAAGTTAAGGGATTTGTAGCCGAGAAAAATAAAACTTTTAAAATGGCTGACCTGAAAATTCTTTTGCCAGAGGCTTTGGCTAATGTAACTGCAGAGAATTGAAAAATTGTGAGGGACTTGTAATAAAAGAAGAACAGAAAATGTTTAAATCAGATAAATTAATAGATGATACAACTAAACACTTTATTATTAATGTGATAGATAGTTCATCAGATTCAGAATAGAGCCTATTAATATGTGACTCTAAATAATATGATTTTAACATTTGAAATTAAAGGTTTTGCATCTATGAGTCACATGGTTTTTTTTGTTTACCCTTTTTTAACTACTTAAACTTACGGAGTTATAGAACCATTGTAATTTCAGGTTTTCATTTTTTGGTTTAGGTTTAATTTTTTTGCTGATTGTATAGGTATTTTAGGTGATAGAGGTAATGGTCACTAAGTTATTTTTGGTGGTCATTATATTTATCTCCTTAATCTAGCAATGCGAATATTATTGTTATAACACGCAATAATAGGATATACCTATTGCATAACTAACTGATAGCATTTTTAAACATAACAATGAATTCACATAAACTCCGCCACTAAGACGACCCACATACGTTATCCAACTAGCGAAAAGAAAGAAAAATCTTTAGAATTATTAAAAGGTTATGTGAAAAATATCCCTACTAGACTATATTACTCTCTTTGGAAGGTCCCAAGCAATGAAAGTAAATTTTCTATGACTGACACACTCACCCAAAGAACTTAATACTCAAGAGCGTCTCCAGTATCACCACACTACAGTCAGTATCCAGTATCACCAGTTCACCACAGCCACACCCACAGGACCACACCACATCACACTAATCAACCACCAAAGAGTAATATAGTCAGGTCAGTCTCAGGCACTAGGCAGAGTATAATTATTAATAATTATTTATATCAGTATTCAGTAATAGTGCTGACCACTTACTGATAAACCTGGTTGTTTTATTATAAAACCCAAACCCTAATTAGTGTTACTAGTGAACACCACATTCAGTACAGAAAAACAGTTACAAATACAAAGTGTTAAAAGTTAAATAGTATAGCCCTCGCCAAACTGAATGGCCGCCCTGAAGTTGGTTTATCAGATGCGCGGGGCACGAAACGGTGCTGTTTTGGTATGAGATTTCCTACTGCGCAGCCATTGTTTGTAGGCAACTTCAGGCCACAGACTACTTAGAGATACTACGTATCAGACTGCCAACTCTAGAACAAAAATTCTTATCATTCTGTTTTAATGATATATGACGTTTCTTTTTTTTTTTGCTTTACATAGACAATGGCGAAGGAATAAAACGGATACAGCCTGAGACGCCGTGCTTATTAACCGACTTGAAAAAAGGAGGAGGTTCTCAATTTATTTTTATAATTGCTATTGCGGGCAAACTTATTAATTTTCTGGATATAATTTTGCGGATAAGTAAAAGAATTATTTATTAAATGATATATAAAAAAAAAAATCAAATGCTTTTTTTAAAATTTTATTAATCATATTGCACCAATTCATTATTGTAAACCTCACAACTAAGGAAATGAAATGATTTAGGACAATTGTCTTGTGTTCGGTACAGTCAATAAAATCAAATGAATAGTTGGAAACAATAACATCATTTACATTTCATGCTACATTGTTTTTATGGGCATCGTGATCGAAGTAAGCATTTGTTTACGTTATTTCTGTACCAAAACACCGCACTGCACCTTCAGATGGGTAGTTTAGGCTTTTTTTTGCTGCCGTATATTCCCGGTAGTTTATCCAGTCGTGGATACTACTTTCATTAATCGTTAGGCTAGTTTTACAAGAATTACATTTAAATTTATCAAACATTTTGCGTACTACCCATCCAGCAGTGTAGGCTCGCGAGTGGACATTCAATCGTTCTCGGAGAGCCTGCTCCACAATCATTTCAATATTTTGACCTGTACTTGAATGTCCTGGCTCGACATTTCCTTTGAATTCTTCAGTAAACAATGACAGTAAATTTATTACCAATTTGGTCTGCCAGGTCATTCTCACAATTAAACGTTTGGTTGTGGAACTTTATGATTCTGGTTATCAATAATGAATTGAAGGTGCAATTGAAGCTGTGGCAGCTTGGGTCATTATTATGGTAATTATATGCTCTTACTTGACCAAAAAAGTTTTCTATAGGATCAGAATTAAATTATCTGGGTCTGATTATTTTTATATTATTGCGTTTAAATATCTGCCATAGCCTCATGTAACTTTTTAGTGTTATAATAAAATTTACTAGAGGGCACAGATTTTTCCTTTCCATTGGAATCAACATAACATATTTATTCCAATTTACTAACTGCCTCTTTCCAAAGCTGGTGGTGGTGATTTTTCTACCACTGCTGTTCTCAGGATTTTTTCCTTGCTTCTTTTTGATAAGGTTGCAGCTCCATTGACACTGTCAAATAGTTGGTCAAAAATAAAACTGTCTCTGCTGTATTTTGTAATGTGCTACTGACAGGTCTTCAATCTGCATAATGAGCTGAAAAAAAAAGATGTTATGTTTAATATTATAAACCAAACCTTTTATATAATTAATCATATAAATTACACATATACCCTATCTTAATAAATATAGTAATTAAAAATACATACATATACATAATACACACATCAACACGGTCTAGGGATATTTCATACTCAATTAAATAACTCGAAAAGTACTGGCCGCATTGGAATCTTTTATACACCGATTTGTTTGTAATTTATCTCAGACTAAAACCAAATTCAAATTTTTGAAAATTCTTTTGTTTCGGTGGCATAAAAATGTCTTGATGTGTAGGAGAGAGAATTTTCATTTGTGCAAAATTTAGAAAACAATACGAATTACGTTTAGTTACAGTTTTTTTCATTTTTAAACGAAAGATAAAGTTAAAATTGAGGTATTGTAGCCATGCAACGCCAACATTTGACGAGGGCGGAGACGTTACGAGCTGTGGGAATGCTGGAAGCTGGGTCTGTTGCAGCGTAATGTTGCTGAGGCCATAGGGACCCACCAAAATGTAATTTCAAGATTGTGGACACGCTATCGTGCCACAGGTGAAGTAGCGGAGAGGCACCGGGGGCCAAGTCGCATCACTACCCCCAGACAAGACCGATTTTTGCAAATTAATGCGCGAGCTCAACCAATTGCAACGGCGACTCAATTGGTCCAAAAGCTGCGAGTGGAACACCAAGTGCTTGTGAGTGACCAAACTGTAAGAAGGCGACTGCATGAAAGCAATCTACGCTCTCGTAGACCACTCCGGGTCCCACCTTTACGGAGAGGCAATCGTGGACGACGATTAAAATGGGTTCGGAACCACGTGGACTGGGGCCGTGAGCAATGGTCCAATGTGCTGTTCACGGATGAATCCAGGTTCGGCTTCCATCCAGATTCACGAAGGACGCGTGTTTGGCGAGTTCCTGGACGATGGAGCCGTCTTCAGAACCCTCAGGAAGTTCACCCATACCAAGGAGGAACAATTATGGTTTGGGCAGGAATTCGTCTTGGAGGACGGACGGATCTCGTTTGGGTGCGGGGCAATATGACGACAGAACGATACGTCCAACAGGTGCTGGGGCCCGTAATCTTGCCCCACAGAACACAAATGGGGCAAGATTTCCTGCTCATGCACGACAATGCCCGGGCACACACGGCGAGAACGGTAGCAGCTTGGTTACATACACACAATGTTAGGGCCTTAGACTGGCCTGCTCAATCGCCAGATCTAAATCCCATTGAGCATGCGTGGGATATGCTGCAAAGAAGAGCTCTGAAGGAAGTTCCTGAAAATCTGGCTACAGAAGATCATCTTTTTGCGCACCTCAGAAGGACATGGGACAATATTCCGCAGCAAGACATTGACAACCTTGTTCTGAGTATACCGAATCTTTGCCGATGTGTTATGAACATCATGGGCGCTTTCTCAGACTACTAACTTCAAGTTTATAAACACAAATTAAATGATTTTTCTATTTTTTTCAGTTTTTACTCATAAATTAAAAGTTAATTCATATACGGTTTCCGTCTATGCTTCATTTTTCCATAAAATCCTGAAATTTTAATCGAAGTACCTTAACCATTATTAAAAAATGGTAGAATATTAAATAACGTATCTTTTAAATATATACATGTCATATAAATAATTAACACATTGATAGTAATTCGCTTTTTTAAAAATATCCCTAGACCGTGTTGATGTGTTTATATAAAACTAGCTGACCCTCGGGGCTTCGCTCCCGTCAACTACCCTGGCTACCTTGCCTACCTTGCCTATCCTGCCTACCATGCCTACCCTGCCTACCCTGCCTGCCCTGCCCCTACCCTGCCTTCCCTGCCTACCCTGGCTACCCTGCCAACCCTGCCTGCCCTGCCTACCCTGCCTACCCAGCCTACCCTGCCTACCCTACCTACCCTGCCTACCCTGCCCCTACCCTGGCTACCCTGCCTACCCTGACTTTCCTGCCTACCCTGCCTACCCTGCCTTTCCTGCCTACCCTGCCTATCCTGCCTATCCTGCCTATCCTGCCTACCCTGCCTACCCTGCCTACCCTGCCTACTCTGCTTACCATGCCTACCCTGCCTACCCTGCCTACCCTACCTATCCTGCCTACCCTGCCTTTCCTGCCTACCCTGCCTTCCCTGCCTAACCTGCCTACCCGGCCTACCCTGCCTACTCTGCTTACCCTGCCCACCCAGCCTACCCTACCTATCCTGCCTGCCCTGCCTTTCCTGCCTACCCTGCCTATCCTGCCTACCCTGCCTACCCTGCCTTTCCTGCCTACCCTGCCTACCCTGCCTTTCCTGCCTATCTTGCCTACCCTGCCTACCCTGCCTACTCTGCTTACCCTGCCTACCCTGCTTAACCTGTCTTTCCTGCCTACCCTGCCTATCCTGCCTACCCTGCCTACTCTGCTTACAATGCCTACCCTGCCTACTCTGCTTACCCTGCCTACCCTGCCTTTCCTGCCTACCCTGCCTATCCTACCTACCCTGCCTACCCTGCCTTTCCTGCCTACCCTGCCTATCTTGCCTACCCTGCCTACCCTGCCTACTCTGCTTACCCTGCCTACACAACATACCCTGCCTACCCTGCCTACTCTACTTACCCTGCCTACCCAGCCTACCCTACCTATCCTGCCTACCCTGCCTTTCCTGCCTATCCTGCCTACCCTGCTTTTCCTGCCTACCCTGCCTATCCTGCCTACCCTGCCTACCCGGCCTACCCTGCCTTTCCTGCCTATCTTGCCTACCCTGCCTACTCTGCTTACCCTGCCTGCCCTGCCTACTCTGCTTACCATGCCTACCCTGCCTACCCTGCCTACTCTGCTTACCCTGCCTACTCTGCTTACCCTGCCTACCCTGCCTACCCTGCCTACTCTGCCTACCCTGCCTAACCTGCCTATCCTACCTACCCTACCTACTAATTTGTATCTATCATCAATAGTTTTCTCAGCGCACGCCAAATAATGTATTTTACAGACAACATTTTGCTATCTTGGGTTACATTATTGCAATTTTCATAAGGATCTCTATTTTTTTTGAAAATATTTTATAGCCTATGACACTCAGGAATAATGTAGCTTTCTATCGGTGCAAGAATTTTCAAAATCGGTTCAGTAGATCCAGAGATTACCCCTTACAACGTCACAAACTCACAAACTCACAAACTTTACCTCTTTATAATATTAAGTATAGATTACAAGTTGGTGGAGAGGTAATGTTCTTTGACTTGTTTTTTGAATAGAGATACATTTTGGGAGGCACGGCTTTTAGGTGGAAGTGAGTTCCACAATCGTACTGCATGAACAGAGAAGGAGTGGGAATAGAAATGGGTTTTATGGGACGGGAAATTGAGATGTAGTTTAAGGCGAGATCTGCACAGAGCATCAGCAGGGCGAGTAAAAGAAAAACGATCGCGCAGGTAGCCAGGGTATGCAGGGTTAAAAAGGATGTTGAATAGGAGACATAATATTCGAGTGTTCCTGCGAAGACGGATAGGGAGCCACTTGAGATCCTTGCGGAACTGAGAGACATGATCGTATTTCCTCAGACCAAACACAAAACGAATGCACAGATTTTGCAAGCGCTCGAGCATATATAAGAGCTCCTCCGTGGCATCCTGGTAGCAAGCATCGGCGTAATCTATGATCGGCTGAATTAAAGTTTGAGCTAAATAAATTTTAGTTTTGAAGGGTAGGAAACTTTGAAGAGTTTTTAAATAGTGAAAAGAAAAATGCACCTTACGACTAACTTAATTTACTTGCGCTCGCCAAGAAAGGTTGCTGTCAATTAAGACACCGAGATTCTTAGCCGTTTCAATGTAAGCAATTGTCGAGCCGTTACGGGACAATGGCGTCAAAGTAGAAATGTCAAGAGCAGCGCGATAACATCTACTACCTATAATCATGGCCTGGGACTTGGAAGGGTTAATCTGTAAGCCATAAGACTTAGCCCATTCACTAATTCTCTCCAGGTCACGATTCATGTCACTGGTCGCTACGTCTAGGTCCGCAAGCAAAACATGTTGATAGAGCTGCAAATCGTCTGCGTAAAGATGGAAGTTGGAAGTGATAACCTTGGTAACAGTGTTTATGAAGATAGAGAAAAGAAGAGAAGAGGGAACGCCACCCTGAGGTACACCAGCAGTGAGATCACACCAATCAGAGAATATCTCATCAAGGCGAACACACTGAGAGCGACCCCGAATATATGAGTCAAACCAGGCTGATGCCGAGGACGAGAAGTTAATAGATTGTAGGAATATAAAAAATCCACCGAGTTGAATGCACAACTGAAGTCAAGTAGGACTAACACGGTTAGAGATTTGTTGTCCATAGCCCAACGGATTTCGTCAGTGACCTTCAGAAGTGCAGTCACAGTACTGTGACCTCTACGGAAGCCAGATTGGAAAGGACGGATAAGATCATGAGACGAAAGGAATCTAGAAATTTGACCATGAACAATGTGCTCGAGTACTTTAGATAGGAATGGTAGTATGGAAATGGGTCTGAAGTGAGATGGAGAAGAAGGATTGGTTATTTTGGGAAGTGGTATTATGTGTGCTTGTTTCCAGGCTGAAGGAAATTTGCCAGAGAATAAAGAATAATTGACAATATGAGTGAGAATGGGCAGGAGTTGTGGGAGAATAGGTATAATCATTTTCGAACACAGTCCATCATGACTAACAGCAGAAGAGGAAATAGCAAGAAGAGATTTTTGACGTCGTCATCAGATACAGAATATAAATTGAATGGTGGGCAAATCGGCAACAGCAATTCAGAGAGTTCAGTCAAAGTGGATGTCTTCACACTAGGATCCAGCGAGACAGGTGGAAGCGAAAAGTGCCTATTGAGAGCCGACAAGTCGACATCTTTACAGGCACTAGTGGGAGCTTTGCCGATACCGACAGACTTGAGAAATCTCCAGATGTCAGAGGACTTGCGATCGACTAGAGATTCGTGGAAATAGCGTCTCTTAGCATCTCGACACAGACGATTGCAGTGATTACGTAGCTTTTTGAAACCAGCAAGATTCCGATCCGTGGGTCTATGCCTGTACCTGCCCTTCGCCTTATCCTTACAAGCAATAGCGTCTGTAATTTGAGGAGTCATCCACGGTGCAGGATCATGCTCAATTTTAATTCGTCGACGCGGTGCATGCTTGTCATAAAGGCTCAACAATCTGACATTGAAATAATTTACTTTTTCATAGACACATGCGCTCTCAAAGACGGGAGACCAGTCGATATCATCGACATCACGCCTCAACGCCACCAGATCTATTCCATTGTAATTGCGCAAATAACAGAGACGAGGTTTGCGTTTAGGAGGCCGGATACGTTATGAGAGATTGATGAGGTCATGGTAAGAGAAGGTTGCAGTGAGCTGCCCGAACTTGGCAACATTGTGAAGGGATGAAACAACCATTAGGTCAAGAAGAGAGGGCGTACTGTTTGGAAAGTTATGGGTTGCAGAAAGAGTTAGAATTTCCAGATTAAAAGAAGATAAGAGTGAACGAGGTTTAAATGAGCGAGAATCATTTTTAATGAGACATGTATTAAAGTCACCCATTAAAATAACATGCTTATACGATGGGCAAAAATTATTAAGTGACGATTCTAAAGAGTCAAAATAGTTGATATGAAGATTAGGGGAGTAAAATACCGCAAGCAATATCTTAGCATGATTTCTAGGAACAGGAATTCAGCCGACCCAGAGTATTGAGATGGAGACGCACTCACAATTTTGTGCGGTATATCAGCACGTATGTAAATCGCTACACCACCACCACCTTTGCCAGTCCTGTCATTTCTGACTAGAACAAAGCCAGGAAGTGCATAGTGCTTAGAAAGGAGAGAAGGCTTTAAAAAGATTCAGATATGAGGAGTGCATCAAGATGAGCACTGCTAAAGGATGCCAGAAGATCGGAATAGTGGCCAGGAACACTTTGAACATTTTTAAGGGCTACATGCAATGATATTCAAATAAACAGATTCATTCGTTATATACTCACAAAACAATTGAAAAAAGTGTTCCGCACACACACTTTTCATTCATCTGACATTTCAATACAAGTTGAAAGGGATGGCTTGATAAAACCAACAAGAAAAAAAGAGACAGCTAGTGTTTGTCACTTGCGTGTGAATGTAAACAAATATTATTCTGACCACCAATGTTGTTATCTTTTTCTAACCTCCAAATATCAGAATATTAGGAAAAATATGAAATAAATTAGTAAATTGCGGCGTATTGCGTACTTACATATGGTATGAGATCCCTTCTGTTTTATGTACTTTGGTAACATAATTGGTACAATTTCTTTATACACACGCTGGCATTTTTTAATTTTGTTTTTGTTTCAACAAAGCGTATCGCTCTTCGCCATGCGTGACATAAACTAAAGACTAAAGTTCACAGTTGTGACCTATTCGAGTCTTCACAATGCGCACGCTCATAACATATCTGTTTATTTGAATATCATTGGCTACATGCAAATTGTTGGGATATTTAGAAAAAAGAGTGGACATGTTGTCATGCAAGGTATGAAGCGGAGACTCACCTCCCGCACTAACAAAACTACAAGTCGAAACATCACAAGAGAAAAACTGTCATTTAAGTCGACAGAATCAGAATCACACATAAAACTTGTAATAAAAACATGAATACGTAAAACAGCGTAAAACGAAACACATTCATTACGAAAACTGACAGGAAAATACAAAACGATTGAACGTCAAGGCTGCTGTCAAATGTCAAATTGACATTGACAGTTCAGTCTAGTTGGATGGATCTTGTATGATTTGTAGGGATGTCGAAAGTGAAAAAATATATCCATATATCGACGTATCGATATTTATTAAAATATCAACATCGACCTCGATATATCGAGGAAAAAATATCGATATATCGGTCCGATTTTCAGAGTTTTTAGGTTTTTTTTGTTTTTAATAGAAATTTTTATACAAAATGTACATTATTTTAATGTAGGAGAAACTTCCTTTTTAATAGGCAAAAAGTGAAGTAAGTGTAAGTATTGAAAGTGAGTAACGAGTGTCTGTTGATGACTGCCTCCGCGGCCGCCACTTACACACACACGCAAGACTAACAAAACATTATAGTCGTAGACAATACAGTAATTTTCCGTTCGTTCCTATCTTTTACGGCTTTGAATTCTGTTAAATATTCTACTAATAATCTAAATTTGAAAAAAAAAATCGTTTTGATACGTTTTTCGATATTGAATATTTTGTATCGATATCGATGTATCGGATGAAAATATATCGGATAAAAATATCGATATGTCGAATCAAAAATATCAATATATCGATGTATCGATATTTTTTCGACAAGCCTAATGATTTGTCGTAAACTAAATTTTTCATTAAAAATATGATACCGACATCTTATAATATATAAATACAGTGATAGAATGAAGGTGTTATGCGGCAAGCAACAAATATCAAAAGTACCGGCACAAAAACAACTAGTTATCGTACACACCGGCACATTTAAAAAGTAGATTAACGAACAGACAAAACAACAACGTCAACATTAATTACGCTGGCGCGCCCTCCTTTGATCTCTTGAGGGTGTAGCAGCAGTCTCAGTCGCACCCACATTCCTTGAGGAAGAAGAATGATCCACAGACTTCGCAGCGTCAGTAGATCCGGTAGAAGCCTTGGGGAACCGCGACCACAAAGCTTGACGGAGTTTCAATCTTGTGGCGCTTGGTATCGGGTGTGATGATCACTATTCTGCCCTCCACCGACCAGCAGCTCTGCACCCAAGAATGCTTGCGCGCGTCCATAAAAGTGCGGTGTCTAGTGTGTGTCAGGAATTCTGAGATAGTGATACCTGTGCCTTTTAGGGACTTTTTATTCTCCCAGATCAGATGACGGTGCTCAGCGGTGTACAGTCTGTCTAATATAGGCCGAGCTTTGGCCCGTGAAGAACCCAACCTATGGCAGACATGGAAGTTGTCCTTCCCAATTTCAGGCAATTTCATATGGTCGGATAGTACTTTCTGAACTACTTCAGGCAACTTTTCCCCGGGAAGCTCGGTGACACCATGGACCAGGAGTATCTTTCTCCGCATCAAGGTTTTATGTCTGTCCAAACCTTGATACAGCATCTCTATTTGATTTTTAAATTTGGAGAGTGCCTGCCATACAAATAACTTAAAATCTGCAAACTCACTTGCTAATGCTGTTATCTGCACTGTAGGCCGAGATTCAGATGACGCATTCTTGAGCTTTTTCTCATAGTCTGCCATTCGGGAATTAAACAGTACCTCCAGATCTTCCAAACTTGTTGCCAACTTTGAGTCCATGGTTTGGTTGAAGAAAAAGTAAGTAGATAGAAGTAAGTATAAGATTCAGAAAAACTTGGAAATAGTAAATAGTGAGCGTAGCGTGGTAAATAAGAATAAACTACAATTAAAATATTAAAAATTCAATTAATAATTAATTAAAATAATTTAAAACTTGGAGTTGTCCGAAAAGGCGTGTTTACCCTCCGTCTACACACACAGGAAAAAAAAGTTCAAAGTCACATCGTTCGTTCCCTTCGCTCGCTCCTTCATTCATTCGTTATTCTTTCTCCACATATCTATGTTCTTCATTTATGCCACATATTTCCAGCGTTGCCAGAACGTAACTTTTGTTACATTTTACATAACTTTTGACCGTCTACGAAACCTCCATGTAACACGACTCAAAATGTAACTTTTACGTAACTTTTAGGTCTTACTAAAAATATTAAAATAAAAATGCATGTAAAAAGTTTTTGTTCGTCATGTTGTCGCACCTAACTCACTCACTCACTTGTATTTCTAAATCATCCATCCCGCTTACTCCGGCGAGCCAGTGAGCATCATGTTTTGTTTGCTAAAGTTTTAATACCTCTAAAGGAGAGTAAATAAATACCTACGAAAGTTAATATCTGTGGATGTAATTTTATTTTTTTAAATCTATTTCGTCAATAGTGTAATGATTGGTTTGTTTTCGACTTGTTTGTGCTAACAATACTTGGTTAGAAAATTTTATATTTATTGTAGTTTTAATTTAATAAATAATTATTTAGGCAATCAGTAAATCAACAACCAAATCGTATTTGCAACTGAAGTAAGTTTATTTTTGTATCAATCGTCAACTAAATATCAAGATTATCAAGTCAAATAGCATAATATATGTGTGCCATGCACTGCACATAGCTTCAAGAAGTTCGTGTAGCTATTTATTACTCATTGTTAAGTAACATTGGTTTCGTTTACAAGAACTACAGTGGGCTGAGTCCCTACCAGCCGGCGTAACCTGGATTTGATTTTGTTTATCGATCTTTTCGCTAATGCAACCAAGTAGTTAACTACCCATATAGTTGTTTCTCGTTGTAATTTGAATTTTATAAACTAAATGCAATAGATTTACCCGTGGTAGTAGCGGGGGAGGGCCCGACCGCGCGAAAATTCGAATAGTGGGCGCGTTCCGCTACCATAGCAGAAAAAAAAATACAAATTGTAGTTTATTATTATTTTAGTGTCGTTTTCCATATAAAATAAGGTAATGTAACTTTTCTCATGAAAATGTAACTTTTTGGGATGTCTCATGTAACATTTGACTGTCTGCCACTGGAAACACTGCATATTTCCTTAGTAGCAACTTCTCTATGGCGTAAAACTTCAAAAATTTCTGTCTACTCTTCCATGCGTTTTGCACTTATTATTGGAGGAGCACTTGTATGACAATTAACAATTTGATTAATTGTTGGTCGAAGTTTTAAAAATCATTCCACCATACAAAAGATTGAATGCCAGCGAGTGCTGACATCTTGAATTAGTTTTAGATCAGACTGCTTTCGTTTTCACTGTATTTTATTGTGTTGTTAAATTATCAGTGTTAAAATTATCGATGTTACCCAAAATCGATGTTCGGTTTGTAATGAATATTGAACATCGATGTTGAGCTTTCAATTGTGACATCGATGTCCACATCGATGTTTATCATATATCGAACATCTCTAGAAAGCACTGACCACAGAGTACATTTTAATATACTGGATCTGACTTAGCCAAAGGTATAAGGTCTTTGGACTTAGCTTAGAAATTGAATAGGGAACTATCCGCAAAGCTGAGTTCAGAGGCCTTCCTTAGTGCGAGTTTTTACTCACGCTCACTCGTGATCACGTAAACATCATTTTGTATTGAAACTGGATAAGCGCCGTCTGGTGATGGCAAGGAGAAACGACTTTTTCTCCTTACCGTCACCAGACGGCGTTTATCCAATTTCAATACAAAATGATGTTTACGTATCACGAGTGAGCGTTAGTAAAAACTCGCACTAAGGCCTCAGAGTAAACAGTTTACGAGTAAACAAACCAAACTGTCAAAGTCGAACGGCAAAATTTCGCGGGTTATGGATACTAATTTGAAATTATTATTAAGTTAAAAATGGATATTACTAATAATTATGGAAACCAGACCATACCGCAGCTGAAACACCAGCTTCGAGAGCGTGCTTCCATAAAAGGAAAAAATAAAGATTTAATTGAAAGGTACGAATATCAATCAATCTGCCTAGCCTTTTTCCAAGTATGATGGGGTCGGCTTCCAATCTAATCGGATTCAGCTGAGTACCAGTGTTTTACATGGGGCGATTGCTTATCTGACCTCCACAACCCAAGTAACTGGGTAACACGGTACCCCTTCGCTAGACTGGTGTCAGATCTCAAGCTTCTGACTAATCGTTACGACAAAAGGTACGAATATGAATACGAAAATTAAAAATAATAATTTCGTTCTAATTTCAATCCTGTAAATGTAAATTTAGGTTTTATTAAATCCATAATAATATTCATGTTTAAAATACGCCTAAAAGTATGTATTATAACATTTTTTTTGTGAAACCTATGATACACAATAAATAAACAATAAACTTTACAAAAAACGAAAATAGCTGTGTTGAAAACTATGCAATGTTGAGTTACTATGTTATTCATATTGGGTGTCGACATAACACATTTATTAAATTGAATCTCCATTTTAGTCTTTCACAGCTTCATACATTGTTTAAAGGTGTTAAATAAAATCTTGTAACATATGATTGAAATAGATTTATTAAACCATAATTAAGACCTAAGCCCTTTCACTTATCAAGCAGTTCCTTATCCTAGTGTTGCCAACACATATTCCCAAAGGTCCTCATAACAATATTCAAATAAACAGATATGTTATGAGCGCGCGCATTGTGAAGAATCGAATAGGTCACAATTGTGACCTGCGAGGTTAGAAAAACATAACAGCATTGGTGGTCAGAATAATGTTTGTTTACATTCACACGCAAGTGAAAAACACTAGCTGTCTCTTTTTTTCTTGTTGGTTTTATCAAGCCATCCCTTTCGACTTTTAGTGAAATGTCAGATGAATGAAAAGTGTGTGTGCGGAACACTTTTTTCAATTGTTTTGTGAGTGTATAACGTATCTGTTTATTTGAATATAATTGACACAATGTATTGTAAATTACAATGTTAATTATCACTAAATATACCTATTTAATATGCCAATTTATGTGAATACAGATTTTAAGATTGCCTTAGGATTAAACACTGACCTGTAGTAAATCCTTCCGTTAGGAAATCTCCCGCTTAAATGATCAAAACACACTCTTGAGTGTTTTGAAAAATACCGGCGCTGTACAGCAATTTCCCATTGCTTCCGTATTTTGGCGTTTTTTGGAAACGTATGACCGGCTTTGTTTTTGCTCCCAATAACAGACCACTGATGCATGGCTAGTAATACTTATATATTCAATGTACTCTGTGTAGTAATAGTATTATTTGAAGAAAACTAGAACAGGTCGTCGGAAAAAAAAAAACTAACAGATAGACGCCATGTTTACCCCGAGTCGTCAAGCACCATCTGGCTGGAGCAATTGGCAGTAATGTTCCCTATTCTGTGTATTGGCTTAAAGGTCTCGTAACCAAGCCAGTGGAATAGCAACAAAAAAAAAAAAAAATGTGTGATAGTCACTGAACGTTTTTTGACGTGCATGAATTTGACATATATTGATTGACATTTTCTTTCGAACGAAACAAAAAAAATAGTGGAATAATAAGTACCTGCCGTACTCGTAGGTACATACTGTAGTTCAATACTCTTCAAAGCCTAGCTATAGTAGCTTAGGTAATCATAAACTCCAGCGAAAATTGAAAGCATCAAAATGTCCAGTGATACAGCTAACAAGAATGTAAGTGATCATTTTCATACTATTACGATGAAGCGAACACCAATGAGTTTACGAGGGGAACGAACGAGCTTGTTATAATTTTTTTTCCTGTATTTGCAACAATATCCTGTGTTTATGTTGAATTTGATGTAAATTGTGATCTAAAAGCATTTGGTTAAGTATTTGTGTCATGAAAGTGTGTCGGTGAATAAATTAAACTTGTGAGTTGGATGTGAATGTGTCACATAGGATTTTGTACATAACTGTGTCTGGGCGAGGTAACGAATCCTCATGTTAGAGCGGCGTTCCTTGCTTATCAAGTTCTGTCATTAGGAAACATGTTGGTATGGTTCTTATATGTATATAGTTCATTGTTCATACTGGTTGCTGCAAGCTCAACAAAATTTAAAATAATAATAATCTCTGTGACTCCATAAAGGTGTACAATTACAAAATAAAATAAAGTTCAAACTTTAATGTTAAATAAACAAAGCAATGTTTAAGTCCAAATATAATGAGCTTTGTTTATTTTCTTGTTATGGATTATCAAATATTTGTTTTATAATGTTGGTCAATACATTAATTTTAGAATTTAAATGGATTCTGGCACTTCCTGCTCTTGTTACTTCAGATTGCCTTAAAAGATTGCTTCTTCTATGCTCACCTGTTAAATCACTATCAATCATTAACTCTTCTTATTATACCTCACACAATCCATCCATTTTTTTATTAGCCGTCCTCTCCCTTGACATCCATCAAGTATAGAATATACATACAAGTTAATCTCATAAAAGACATCTGAAATAAGGTTTAATAAAATGGCTTACAAGTGGCTGTTTGTGGTTTCGAACACCAGGCAGGCACGTATGATTCATTTCATTACTACTGCTCTCAAGAAAGTGAAGGAAAACATTATGAGGAAGTCGTAATGTACTTGAAATAGTTACTGGTACTGGGCCCCCAAGGAACATTACGTCCAACTCCTTTGCACAGTGACAATGCCATGCCATTTCAATAGTTGCAGTTTTATAGGCTGACTAGCTGCCGTCTACAGCTCCACTTGTGTGTTATAGTCTTTATAAATTATAGTCTATGTATTATTCTGATGTATGAGCTATAGTAATGTAAATATTCATCATAGTACGTTCAGTAGGTGGTTTTAAGAGTAATAAACATCCATCCATACTCACAAACTTTTACATTTATGATTATAGTGGGCTTATGATATTCAGCGTGTGGATCTGAAATAAGCATCATAAGTATTTATTTACAGTTTTCAATTACGCTTTACTAAATATAATACTTCTGATCAATCGTATCATGACTCTTTTGTTTCAGTTTTCCAATCTGGAAACTCCAGGTTACGTTGGTTTTGCCAACCTACCCAACCAAGTGCATCGTAAATCTGTGAAGAAGGGCTTTGAATTCACTCTTATGGTGGTTGGTGAGAGTGGGCTGGGCAAGTCTACACTTGTCAATTCTTTGTTCCTGACTGACTTGTACCCTGAACGTGTGATACCTGATGCTATTGGTGAGTATAATATACATACGAATAAACTCATGTCTTTCTACAGAATGCCACCTGCTATGATACTTACAAACTCCTATTGCTTCATTGAACTTATTATTAATGTTCATTTTACATAAAATAATAATCTGTAGAACCGGTAGAACACTTACCTAAGTGTATGTAAGTAGAGTTCTCAATGTGAATTTGACCCAGATAAGGTAACAGTTATTTTAACTAAACCAGAAACGTAACAACTGAATGGCTTATATTAGAGTAGCATACCACAGTGTGCATGGAATTCAGACCACAGTGGCTCTGGCACTTGAAGTCCATGAATTCGAAAGGTCACATTGTTTCCGCCGTTAGTATTATTTTAAGAGGGGTGCATCTTCTATGCTTCTATGCTATTCAGGAAGTTTTTACAAGGTGGAGTATTGTTGGAATGTTCTAAGGCTTATGGCTTATGAGACACGCAATTTGGCCACAGACACTGGTTTACAATAAGCAGTTAGATGACAAAGTGTTCAGGGGCGGCCTTAACATCTGCAAGGCTCCAGGCGGCATATATTTGCGAGGCCCTTGTCCTTTTTGCAAAGTATGTGATAAAGTGCTGATAGATGAGAAATGCGAAACTTGGCACATATTTTTATTATTACTTTGCTAAAAAATACTTAACCAACTTTATTTTTAACCCCCGACGGATAAAGAGGGGTGTTATAAGTTTGAGGTTTGTTGCTGTGTATCTGTGTGTCTGTCTGTGGCATCATAGCGCCTCAACGGATGAACCGATTTTGATTTAGTTTTTTTTTGTTTGAAAGGTGATTGTATCGAGAGTGTTCTTAGCTATGTTTGAATAAAATCGGTTCAGCCGTTTAAAAGTTATGCGCGTTTTACTGTTTAGATCGTGATGTTTTCGCAAGATAAATGTGTCGGGGGTTTTTTAAATTTTGAAAACCCCATAAGGCCGCCACTGGTAGTGTGATAAAAGCGAGTGAAACGAGCTCGAAAATATTTTCGCCGTCTCGTTTTGGTGAGGTTTTGTTTTGATTATTCACAGAGAAAAAGAAGTTAACACAGAAAAGCTCAAAGATCACAAGAAATCAAAAAGAGCAAACAGAGCTCGTAATATCTTGAAACATCTCGTATAGATACCTTCTATTTTTGTTTTGATCATTCATTCAGAAATTGTACATTACTGCAGAATCCAGAAAGTCAGCCTTCCTGGCCAATATGAGTTAACCGGACCGAACAGCAGGTGAGGTCCGGTTATATACGAGGCCAGGATGGCTTTCTTACTGGTTGAGGCTTGTATAATGCTTTTCTCAAAAATGAAAGAAAGTTAAACAACAGAATCGTTTAATTAATATTGAAAGTTACATTCATATTAGGGCAATTAGTGATAGATATTGTGATTGATTTACTGGGGGCATTTATATTTGTTTGTTGTACATCTTGATTAACGGACTCTTGGCTGGCAGTAAAAAAAATAAAAGAATTGTTTTTGAAACTCCGTGTTAATTTTTGAATAGAAAGTTTTAATCCAATATGATTTATAAACTGAAATGACTAAATACAAACATAAAATCCCATACTATACTTCTACAACATTTCTACTAACTACATAACGCAACGTGCATACTTTTTCTGAGTCGCGTTAAGTGTAACAGACTATAAAATGGCTGTTTAAGGCTCCAAAAATATATCTATCTCATAAAATGTTATATCTGAAAGAGAGATAGATATATATTTGGAGCCTCCCTCCTATAACCATGTTATAATGGCTAAACTCTAATCTGTGTCTGATACTATGTTTTTTTTGTAAGCAGATCTCAAGAGGATGACCTACTGTCCAGTAAGTAAATTACATACTTACTTACTGGACAGTAGGAGATTCCAAATTTAAAATCTCGCTTCTTTCTGGACAGTTGTGAATAAGTCTCCGGTAGAGTTCACTTTCTGGATATTTTTTAGAGATGTTATGGCATCATTATATACCATTTTTGAGAAAATTATATAGGAGTTATTTTGTCGAGTCATGCAAAATAGCTTAGAAATACAAATACAAAAAAACGTCAAGTAACTCGTTGCATTTCAATAGCGAGCTCGATTTAAGCACCCCGCCACGGATAGGTTCGGTTTTATTTTGACCATTCATAAAGGAAAACTTTGTCTTTTGCTCGTTTTAAAGATCTCAAGTAATCTGAAACGTTTGGGTTTTGTATGGTCCAAATCTAGGTTATCATATCCCCACCATACACGAGTAATTATAACAGAAAAGGCATTGTAATAGGGGTAGTCCTAGGCATCCCTTTTGGTACGGAGGCCAAAAAAGAAGCGCCCGAGCGAGTAAAGCTAATGCACAGAGTCGTTTTGCAGAGAAGACGAATCAGACGGTGAAGCTGGACGCTTCCACAGTGGAGATCGAGGAACGCGGAGTAAAGTTGCGCCTCACCGTGGTCGACACTCCTGGCTACGGAGATGCCATTGATAATACCGACTGTTTCCGGGTAAGTTTGTATTTCATTTTCCAGGCTTCGCTGAATGGTGTTCGCTGAATGGGGTTGCGAGGCCATGTGTTTTCATGGTCCTCGCCTCCTCGGAATGCGCCATCGCCGGGTTCCCAAATAACGGTAGGAGGGGTTCTAATCGGCGTCGCGTGACGATGACATACCTGGAACTCATCCCCGACAGCCGGTGGAACGTCTTCTAGACTGGAGGAGTGGGCCGGGGCTGCCCTTAAGCGGCTATGCCCAATCTAGTGGGTCCAAACGCCTTATGCTGGAGGCTCTACGCGGGGTTCGTGCGGTCCATGGCCCTTGACGGGGCACCGGTGTGGGCGCGACCAGCCCGCCGGTTCCGCGTTCGCACATATGGGGGTGGCGCGAGGAGGCGAAACCCCGTTGCCGCGACATATCGCGGCTCAGCGCAACCAACCCAGCCCTGGGCACGCCACAATTGCGGCTAAAGGCCACTATTTGAGGAGTGTCTTGAGAGGCGCCACGGCGTCCTTCCCTTCCGCCTGACGCAGATCCTCACCTCACCAGGATAAAGCTTTAGGAAACGCCCGGGTTTCATCATTGTGTGCAACGCCCAGAAGACACGATGGAGGTCTGCCCTGCTTGGATGGAGCACCGCCGTGTCCTCGTGGAGGCGTTTGGCGGCAGCAACTTCTCGCGTCCGGCCCTGGTCCAGGGCATGGTACAAAGCGAGAGGGTATGGGAAGCTGCTAACTCCTTCTGCGAAGCAGTAATATTCGCAAAAGAGAAGCTAGTTTGCATATCAGTCACTATTCATTTAAAAGGGCAATTTCTTTTTTGTGTTATCGGATAAAAAAAATTAAATAATAACCGGTACGTTACGTAGAAACGCAAATCATTATACTTATTTATTAAAAATGCTATAAGCTAAGAACATTTTTGCAGACCCTACCACAATAGGCAAACTACTAGTGAATTATTTGTTACCTTTCTGCTTTTTCCCGCACTCGTCGCTACTTGTCTACATTTCTAGCACGTTTTCTGGCTCGTCCTGGACGGGCCGGTGTAATAATTTCTTCCATTACAAATACAATGGTAATTACAGGAAAAACTAAAATTAACAGACGCTGTCTCCAGTCGACTTACTACGAAAAGTAACAGATTCACCATCAGATAATTTTTTGAATGGCGCCTTCTGATTGGTGGATTCTGGATTGTGACAGTGGCGGATTTGCTTATAACAAATTTTGGATCATAGCGTTTTTGCACCTGAACGCTACTTTTATACATTAACCATTGACTGATGTGGTTCTGCAATTATCGTTTATGGCATAATGTTGCAGCTTTCAAGTATGTACTTACTACAATTAGGTTATACCAGTTTCAAAAATTGCAATTTTGTCTGATGCGGTTTTGCTCTTAAACCCCTCATGTATATAAGTACTAAGCAACCTGCATAGCAAGGTAATAGGACACAACAAGGACCACGGCTACGGGTATCCTATAAGAATTTCATTTTCTTATTTCATACTTTTTTGTAGTCGGTTTTTAGATTTTTAACCTTTTTTAGGGTTCCGTACCTCAAAGGGTAAAAAAGGAACCCTTATAAGATCACTCTCTTGTCCGTCTGTCCGTGTGTCACCACCGCTCAGGAACGGATGGACCTAGCTAGTTGCAATTTATACCAGAGACTGAGGTCTATAGTCACTATTAGGTGTATAAAAATTAAGATCCTGAGTCAACGCGATAAAAAGATATGGGCAAAAATAGATTTTCGAAGTACACACAAAATTTACATTAATTATCAACTTTTTTTTATTTTTCGGAATCTTCTCTTTGCTTGTGCTGTAAGACCTTGCTTTTAACCAAAATTGACAATTCTAGGTCAACCGGAAGTACCCAATAGGTATTGGGTCGTAAACTTGTACGGTAGTTCCCGTTGAACTAGAATCACCAAATTCGAAAAATAAAAATAAGTTCTTAAAGCACAAATGAAGCAAAAAATTCCAAAAAATTAAATAGTTGAAAATTCAGGTGTATTTTGGAAGGTTACAAGTTTTAGCGAAAAACTATACCCCATATCTTTAAAACTTAGCCACCAATAAAAATTATACCAATTTTATTATGGCGGTATAATGGGTAAGTACGGAACCCTCAGCGCACGAGTTCGACTCGCACTTGACCATTTTTTTTCTTATGAATTCATTAGAAAAATAATGGTCAAGTGCTAGTCGACATTGGTCCATAATTTTGTGTTGTGGACCAATGCTATGTCTGTTTAGTAAATGAGTAATAATAATAGTACTTTATAAAAACTAGAGCAATGGCATATGGTGCATTCTTTGCCGCATTGCGCTCGACTCCACCCTAATAGCGGTGAGTACCGCAACGAAGATACAGCGCATCACTTTTATATTGTCTAAGGCCTCGGCCTTATATACTATACTGCATTTAGACTGAAAGGAGACTGGCGAAATTCGGCCCGAAATTTGAAGCTTTGCTAGGTAAAAATTATATCTTTTTTCTCTATTTATTTATGTTATTATTTTTCCAACACACACGCTGCGGGCCTTACTATGACGTGTTAAAACTATAAAACTATCATGGTTCCACTGTGAGAGAGAGACGGAGCTACATAATACTTAATAGCAGAGCATTATCCCTTTTCCGCAAAGTAATCATGATGTCATTGACACGTCAGAGTAGGGCCTTTTTTTAGGTTTCCGCTCCACGGTCTGTCTGTCTGTAACCAGGTTGTATCTCATGAACCGTGATAGCTAGTCAGTTTTAATTTTCACAGATGATGTACTTCTGTCGACCCTATAACAACAAATACTAGAAACAGAGAAAAATAAAATTAAGTGGGGCAATATAACAAAAGTGACTTTTTTTGCAGTTTTTTTGCGATAATGGTATGGAAACCTTCGTGCGCGAGTCCGACTCGCACTTGGCCGGTTTTTTTTTGGTTTGGTAAGTCATACAATGACTTCTCCCGCTCTGAGTGAAGCGTGAGGCGTGTCAGACTTTTACTGACTAAAACCGGATGTGTTCCTTCAGTTGCTTGTGCCAGGGCCGCGGTGACTCTTATTTCAAAGAGTACAGCCCCAGTATTGTAGCAAAATGTTGATGATAAATAATTTTTCAGAAGCGACATTATTCTCATTTCTAAGAAAATGTGTTGGTAAGTAATAATAGGCGAAACAATGTGAAAACCGTTTGTTTGTTTACAGTCGATAATTCAATACATCGACGAACAATTTGAACGTTTCCTGCGCGACGAAAGCGGCCTTAACCGACGCAACATTGTGGATAACCGCATACACTGCTGTTTCTACTTCATATCGCCGTTTGGACATGGGTACGTAAAAAAGCCGGGCATACATTACGTATATTGTGTCGTGGTGCGGGATCCAGCAATCAAACGACTCTATCGGCTGTCCCACTACGTCATAATACAACGAGTTTTATAGCCAATTAACTGCGCCAGAAGTCGCCAACGGGTTATTATTTCGTCTTCCCAACTTCAAACCTGTCTACCTCTTTTCTTTTTCTACTTCTTGGGTACCAAAACACAATTTTTTTGTTCCACTTTTCGATGCCTCTTATTATATGGTCAGTCCCTTGCTACTTCAGTTTTCAGGGAAATCCGATAGAATAAGTAAAAAAACCATCAATAATGCACAAAAAAAATGAAGATGTAATAATGAGAATAGGGATTTTTCCTGGGTAAAAAAAAAAAATTGTTTTGTCCATCAGTGAGATTATCAAATAATATTGGACACGTATTTTTTGCTTTACTAAAACAATAAAAAATCACAAAGTTAAAGCGCATCAAAGTTCAGGAGTGGGGCTTGTGACGTCACTAAGGCAGTATAAAGTATACTAGCGGCGGCGGTGTGACGTTTCACGATATTTCAACGCTTTAAATCATCGTCACCATATTATGTTTACGTGTCAAAAGAAAATTAATCTACCTGACGGACAAAAAACAAATCTTCAGTCAACTACCCTAGATTAGATTAGATTAAGACGGGCTGGTGTCCGCAATTCTACATCTAAGCGCGTATTTTGCGTACGTCAACTACCCTATTAGAAAACTGAAGCCACGACACGATACGACACAGTAATTATTTTTTATTTTATTATCTAAACTGAAGCTCGTGGCTAAGTAATAACAGTCGCACGTGTCTATCTTCGAGGTTAAGCAACGCTTGCCGAGATTAGCCCGTGGATAGGTGACCATAATAGGCGACACAGACAGCCCGCTTTGCAGGGGTTGCATTGACGCCGAGGAATCAGCCGCCCACATCATCCTGGAATGCGAGGCCGTGGCTTCTCAACGTGAAGAAATCCTCGGAAAAATGAGGTCGCTCCGCGATACCTGTGAAGGCCCAAGGAGGCTTCTGTGCTTTTGGGCAGAGTCCCATCACCATATTTTTTTTATGGATTGTGTTAAAAATAAGATTGAGAGAGAAAAATTGGAAAGATAGTACGGCTTGAACAAGTTAGATATTGGCTTAATTCAGACTATATTATCATACCCTAAGTCTGATCTAGCAAAACAACTTTGTAGGCTGGCAGTAATCTTAAACCCGTAATGTTTATATTTCTTTTTATTATAAGTAGCTTTTAGTAAAATATTGTAAAGTGCATTAGTGCAGTATATTGTTTAAGGTACAATGGGGTTGACGTATCCTTGTGGATAAAAACCCCCAAACTAATAAAGATTAAAATAAAATAAAAAAACCTTAACTATCGGATGACCATCTTAATCTTAAAAAATCGAGAGACCTCCGTGCCTCAGAAAGCACGGCCGTTGGTCCCGGCTGTCATCTGTTGATCATTGAAAATTTGACACCAGTTTTACCAAAGGGCATTGTGTCATCCAGTTGCTGGGTTGTGAAGGTAAGATAGGCAGTCGCTTCATGAAAAATACTGGTGGTCAGCTGCTTCCGGTTGGACTGGAAGCCGACCCCAAGCACAGTTAGAGAAAAGCTAGACAAAGTGATTTATTAATAAGCATAATAACTTCTTTTGTCCTCCTACCAGGTTGAAACCTCTGGATATCGAGTTTATGAAGCAACTGCACAACAAGGTGAACATCGTGCCCGTCATCGCTAAGGCTGACTGTCTCACCAAGAAGGAAGTGCAAAGGCTAAAGACCAGGGTAAGTGGAACTCACGTTCTTTCACAATCCGAAGGATGTTGAAGGCAGAAAAGGAGAGCTGGCATGGTGTTAAAAATTATCTAAATCGAAATTTACTCACTTTTAACTAAAAATAAAGCCAACGATTTCTTTCAGACGAAGAAAAAACATGCTTTCCCTAAGTCTGAAGATTCTTAAAAAAATTCAAATTGATGTTTTCAAAGTGGTCTGATATGGGAAAACCCGACAATTGCATCGTCAGATTTGCCTATTTATGTCATTTTGTATCAAGCTGTAACCAATCAAAAGAAAATAAATGGCCCTGCACGTTTTATATAGTTTTTGGAAATCTGAAAGCTATAAAATTTTCGCCCTGAATAACCTTGATGAAAAACCCTGCCAGCTTCTACTCTGAAATACTGATTTCTGCCACACGTTTCAAACGTAATCTAGCTCGACAACGTAAAGAACGCAATGAATGTTAGAATTAATATTTGTTTCGGGATATTTACCATGTATATTTTGACTATGTCAGCTTACGAGTAACTTATATTAATTTGCAATGAATGTTGTTAAACTTTCATAATGAAATTAATTACTATTGATGTTCTACACAGTTACCTCATCATTAGATATCGGATTATATGCATTTGCATGTTTGCTTATACAAATGCATAAAACCCTAATTTTTTAGGGTTCCGAAGTCAACAAGGAACCCTTATAGTTTCGCTATGTCCGTCTGTCCTTCCGCTGCTTAGCACAGAGACTCTTAGTACTAGGAAGCTATAATTTGGCATGGATATACATATTAATAATTCCGATAGGTGGTAAAATAAAAAAATGGAAAATATTATTTTTTCGGTTACCTCCTATAGACGTAAAGTGGGGATGTATTTTTTTGTTGGATAGGCCAATCAAAAATATTATGGGTCTCTTAAAACCATTTTTCAATTCAGAGATCCGTTTGCGTAAAATTACGTTTTAAATTGATTTTTTTGGTAATTGTCAAGTCCCCCCCCCCTCGCCCGAGCCAGCCAGCGAAATGGTTGCTTTTGGCTATGTGAAAAATTCACGGCAGTAGTATATATAACGAAATTAAAAGAAAAACTATCATAGCTAAGTAGGTTTAACAAGTTTACGAGTAATAGTCGACCAACTTAAAAAATGTACTAGGAACAGTAAAAAAACTTTTTGCAAAAAAATACTACCGACTTCCAAATACAAAACTACAAAATGAAAAATAACTTAATTTTTTGAAGTCGGTGTTTTTGTAGGTACCATTTTTTTGCGTTAAGGACACCGACTTCAAAAAATTAAGTTATTTTTCATTTTGTAGTTTTGTATTTGGAAGTCGGTAGTATTTTTTTGCAAAAAGTTTTTTTATTTTTCACTTTTTAGTTGTACGTACCTAATAGACAAGTTAGTAAGGGAACTATTTCGCCAGAATAGATTTCATGAAACTTGAACATAACCGGTGAAATGAGAGGTCTGCTTACCCCTTAAGAGCGAACTGGCGTGATGTTATGTTATGAAATGTTATAAACAACAAACAGACATGCGATTGCAGCAATCCCGAGAGATTTGCCGTTATTTATTGAAGAGTTCTGTTGTATATCTCCGAAGTTCTTCATCAGATCTTCACCAAATTAAAATGGGACCAATTTCGGAACATACTTTTTCAAACAAAAAAAGAATTTTCAAAATCGGTCCACAATTGACGGAGTAATCGGTGAAAATACACAAAAAAAAAAAACAAACTTGAAGTCGAACATAGAACCTCCTCCTTTTTGGGAAGTCGGTTAAAAATGTTGTACAAGTGTTATTGAAAAATTACTTAAATACCAACTTTCTAGAACGAAATAGTGAATACATTCAATTTTTTTCAAATTACGAACGCGAAAGAAACAAGGAGCGTGCGTGGGAGGATCTAGGAACGAACGAACCATTCCCCGTGGCTCAAACGCGTGCTCTTATCGCAATTGACGTACTTCATATAGATTATTTATTGCAGCTTATTTACGTTGGTTGTTTGTTCCAATCATTGAATAATTTTATTATACTTGGTAGTTGAGTAGGTTGTTTGAAAATACTCATACTAAAATATTTGTTTTCGGTTTGTAAATATTTGGAGATTTTAACGAAGACTATCTCCGTAACGGCAATACTGCAGTATTCAAATGAATAAGTGTCGCTGGTTATAAATCTTTCTCAAACATGCATGGAAATATTGTAATTATTTTCGAAAAAAAAAACACGCGAAGTATCGAATTTACGGACAACAAAAAACAAATCCATTGCAGGCGCGTTTTTTGAATTTGGAACATTACAACGTTCTAGCAATGTGTTGTTGTAACTTTTAATAAATTAAATGTATAATATAAAAAATATGTTTTATTTCCCTGCATTTTTTTGAGAAAAGCACTATATATGCCTCGGCGGAAATGGCAATTGTCTGTCTCGTATTAGTGAAGTAGTAATTTTATATTCGACCTGCAATTGCCTATTTCCCGGCCTTTGCATTAATGTACTATTATTACAAACGCTTGCCTCTACCCGCGGTGGTACTCAAATAGATAATATCTTTTCTAACTTCACCCCAACTTTTAGACGTTGTGAGCCACTGAAACCGTTTTAATGTTCATGTAACAACTAATAACCTTCTTCTACGTCCACATTATGCAACTTCGGAACCCTATTACTACGCGTGGCCCGACACGCACTTGGCCGGTTTTTTATAGCATACTAGCTGACCCGGCAAACTTTGTTTTTTCCATAAAAACACCAAACATTTATCAACCCTACCTACCCTACCCACCCAACCCTACCTTACCTATCCTACCCTACCTTACCTACCTACCCTGCACTACCTGCCCTAAGAATATTCATAAGAACCTTCTCCTATCAATAACAAACACAACAAAAAAAGAATGAGCGAGATCGGTCCAGCCGTTTACGATTCTTTATAGGACATACAGACAAACATTAATTTTTATATATATGGATTTTAGTGCTTTTTTTTTATATTGCTTATTTCAGTATTTAAATGTGTTCGCGGTGGTGTATTATTTGTTAAATGCTTGTTCTATAGAAAAAATCCAGGTCTGTCCTGAAAAGTTCCTGCAGAATAGGCGCCAAATTTCAAGTTTTATCTAAAAACGTCAGTGGACATAGTAATTTTCGGGAAAAGTTTAGACATACTGATTAAGATATATTACAGATTGTATAATTTCATCTCATTCTGAAGGTCATGGAGGAAATCGAACGCGAAGGCATCAAGATCTACCCGCTCCCAGACTGTGACAGCGACGAAGATGAAGATTATAAGGAACAGGTTTGTCAATCCAAACTTCTAAATAACTTAACATTACGCCTATATTCCCCGAAGGGTTGAAACTGGGGATGAAACGGATATCCGGTAACTGTCCGGTGCCTAATAACTATCCGGCCGGATACCGGATAACAAGCGCCTATCCGGCCGGATACCGATTTAAAAAAAAACATAAAGTTTTGTTTTTTTTATTAAACTTTGTCCGTCACTAGGAATGTCTTGAAAAACAAACATTTGAACTCACATATACTAGACACCCAGATCCGGAACAACTTTCTGTAGGCCATAAAAATATTTGCTCCGTGCGGGAATCGAATCCGCGACACGCAGCTAACGCAGCGCGGCAGTCGATCGCTCAACCACTAAGCCAATCGCATCGTCATTTATTTATATTACTCGACAAATGCAATCAATGATCACAACATTTTCATTCTACAACTTAGAAATATAATTAGTAGGTACTTAAACTGCACTAAGAATTAATACTAATTACTCTGCATTATGAGGTAACAAGCGCTTTTGCTTATCTTCATAAACAAGGCCAGCTTCAGAAATCGTTAAATACATTAAATCTTTTTAGAATCATAAAAATACTTCAAATAACAAATCGCGTATTTTAATAACATCAAACGATCGTGTTTGCAATTAAATTAATGAAACAATTGGTAAAGAAGAAAGTTTCTTGCGCCACCTACGCAAGCTTACTTCTTGCGATGCTCTAAAACAGCAATGCACCACCGGATATCCGGCTGCAAGGTTGGCCGGATATCCGGTATCCGTCCAAACAGCTATCCGTTTCATCTCTAGTAAGAAACACCCACATTTCGTCAGTTATGTTTAAGAACCAAGTAATAGGGGGTGAACCAATTAACTTCAAAATTTGAACCGAAAAAGAAAAGTAGAATAAAATGCAAAGCGTTTTCAGACTAATAAGCAGCACTTTAATAGAATCCGAATAATAAATAAAAAAAATATCATTTATTTCATTGCAAACAATGCAAAGTATTCCTAATCGTGTATCATCCAAAAGAATAAAAATTGTTTTCTTTTTTGTAAACTTATTCACTGGTAAAAGCTACACACACCGGAAACAGTACACAGTAAAAATGTAGTTAAATATTAAGAGCCTATATAAAAAAAAATCTCTGAGCTGTGAGTGAATCGCAGATTCTTTAGAGAAAATTCGAATTAAAAATCTTCTAATTGGGTCTTAATCGGGTGGCAAACAGATAAGAGATTAAAAAAGAAAACTATAGAAAGTTTGAATTAAGAATCTGCTAATCAGTTGCCAAACAGCTCTTGGATTTAAAAAAATACAAATTCTCTATAGAATGTTAATGTTTGATTTAAGAATCTGCTAATCAATTGCCAAACAGCTCAGTTTTTTTTTAATAAGGCCCATAGTATTAAATGTGAGTCAATGCCGTATTTCTCACTAATCTCAGAACTCACTCACCAAGCTACGTTATCAAACGTTCATCACTGAAGTGACTCACTGTGGAGTTAGTTACACATGTGTTAAGAATTCGGTCAACATCCTACTAAAACTTATATATAAGTGTGGATGTTTGTTGATTAATAATCCTGAACGGATTTGGGTGAAAGTTGGTAAACAGGGTGTACTATGGCAAGGGACATTATTACGAAGTGTAAAGTGGAGATGCCACGAATATTCGGCTACTGATCGGTATTCGGCCGAATATTGCAAATCATGCGACCAAATACCGAATACCAAATCAAGAAAAAAATAAAACAAATAATTAAGCATTAAAAAAATCTTTTCACCATTTGTTGATAGCAAACGATTGCGCTTTTCCTCATAAATTATACCTGCTTCCGAAAACAGCCGCTTACTATGTACACAGTTATCGGAAGAAGATAAATAATTCTAGGTAAATTCTGCTAGGCTTGGATACTGCGTTTGCTGACCACCAGGTTGGAACCTGTTACCTGCAAAATGTACTAAGTGTCGCCGACAATTCGGCGCTTCGGCCAATAGCCTAGCCGAATATTCAGTATTCGGCAAAATCACTATTGGCATCCCTAGTGTAATGCCATCATAGTTTAAATGTGACAGTTATAACTTATAATATTAGTTAGACAGGAGCTCGTGGCCAAATAATAACAACCGCATGGTTCGATGAACAACAGCAACGCTTGTCGAGGTTGATCCGGTGATGGGTGACCGTCCATTACATACCGAGATTCCTCTATGCCTCTGAAAGCACGTTAAGCATTTGCAGATCTATGGCAGTCATACCGGATGGTCAGAAATAATAAAATCTATCACCAGTCTTGCCAAGAGGTATCATGTTACCCAGTTACTGGGTTGTGGAGGTCAGATAGGCAGTCGCTCCATGTAAAACACGGTCGACTGACATCTAGCCGACTGCTGCCGACCCCAGTATATTCGGTCAAAGGCTAGGCAGATTATTTAAATGTAAAGGGTCTCAGTAAAAACGTAATTGAAGAACTATTCTCCTCATTTCCTTACGCCTAGGTCCGTCAACTGAAAGCAGCTGTTCCCTTCGCGGTGTGCGGCGCAGGGCAACAGCTGGAGGTGCGCGGGCGCAGGGTGCGGGGCCGCCTGTACCCCTGGGGCGTCGTGGAGGTCGAGAACCCTGAACACTGCGACTTCATCAAGCTCAGGACTATGCTCATGTGAGTTATTTTTTATATACGTTGCCCCACCCACACTAGGAATTTCTCCTGTATCGTGGGTACACTATTTGTTACAAACAAGCAGACCAGACCAAATATCTGTAGGCCATACAAATATTTGTATACGTGTCTTGTAATTATTTCATTCATGTTTAACCCCTGACAGAAAGAGGAGTGTAATGAGATTGACGTGTGTATCTGTGAGTATGTCTGTGGCATCATAGCTCCTTACCGGATAAACCCTTTTTGATTTAGTTGAATGCCACCTTTAGAACAGTCACATTACGCGAGTTATGTTTAAGCCCCATGTAGTGGCGACCTTATTTATCCGTCAACCAAGCACAACTCTGGGCTTCTATTGAGAAAAATCAGATCGATAAACTTGAACCCAGTACCTTCAGACATGATTGCAGTGGCATAATAATAATCACACACATTTAAGTACATTTATTTTCTAAACCCGACATCATCAGGAATGTTGTCATAGCGATACTCCCTAATTGGACCCAATGTTAAGATAAGTTCGTTACAAAGACTATCCACTATTTGAATAGTTGTATGTACAAATATGTTAACTGTTTTTAACACATTAGTATTGTCATTCACTGCACGTTGGAAGTGGTAGCAAACAATGAAATTGTGTCGAACGGTAAATACGAATTAAGGCGACAACAGCCGCCGACGCTGACCCACGTGACCCAAAATTTAGCCGCAAAACTTAGCCTTTTTTTTTCTTACTCTAAAATAAAACCTGCCTTATATATATTTTTCAAAAGTTCTTTTTTTAATACGTTTAATTGCTAGGAATTTCTCCTGAATCGTGGATGGGTTTACAAACATTTAAACATACTCAAACATCTAAACCCGGAACAACTTAAGTAGATGTATGCTATACAAATATTTGTTCCTTTCGTGTATCGAATCGGCGACACGCAGCGCTGCAGCCAATCGCTCAGCCGCTGCGCCAACAATGCCGTCAATTGTCTGAGTTGGTGAAAAATTCCATACAAATTCGCCCGATCGTTTTGGTATGATTGTCGTTTTTATGTCCGAGTTAGACATTAAAAATTAATTACATTATGTTATGGCAATCTAACTTAAAATATTTACATATCAAATGATTAAGAAAATGGTCTAGTATTGTTTTTTAAGATTACTTCTAGCCGTTTAGACGTGATGTTCATTTTAAAATCATGTAAAGACTATATCACCCACTTAACTAACCTACTTGGACTTTGTACGTGTTTAAAATGATTGCTACTCATTAAAAATCCTCCATGGTTTGCTGTGAGTTACTTATAAAAAACTCATATAATTATCGTTTATCGTGATTGCTACAGTAAGACGTTATCCTATCGCGATCATCACGAGATTATGCGATGGTCATGGTCGCGTTCATTCTTAGGGTTCCGTACCCAAAGGGTAAAAACGGGACAAACCGGGCAATTTTGATGATGAGATGATGTATTTCTGTTGCCGCTATAACAACAAATACTAAAAACATAATAAAGTAAACATTTAAGTGGGTCTCCCATACAGCAAACATGATTTTTATGCCGTTTTTTGCTATAATGGTACGGAACCCTTGGTGCGCGAGTCCGACTCGCATTTGGCCGGTTTTTTATGGCAACGCGTAACGCGTCGTCGCATCGTCAGAGGGCGCTTTCGCGTCTGGGTGTGAGCTGACCCTAAGGCCGCTTTACCACCTACAAGCAACTCACATGCAAGTACGATGCACGATCGGGATACGATACTTCGGTAACCAGCAAAGAAATGCAATTTGCATGCAAGCTGAGGGTCTATACTGCATTTGAAATAACATAAGAAATTTTTACAGTCTGTTCAACCGATTTTGAGTTCTATCCCGTAAATATAAGGATGGCATAAAAAGCATAAACCTGTTACCAAAACTAACTGTTTAATACAGCTGCCATTTGTCATATCAACAATGCAATAGAAGTCAAAATCGGTTGAACGGGCTGTGAAATGGGATTTATTTATTTATGACATTTTTCCAGTCGCAATGGTGACACTTTCGTAAATAGAAGGTCAATTGTCTATATACTCTGATTGCAAGTGGAAACGTGGCCTAACACATTTTCTGGGATATTCACGTGTGGATACTGTAACCTGCCAACCATTTCCAGCACCCACATGCAAGACCTGCAGGAGGTGACACAAGAGGTCCACTACGAGAACTACAGATCGGAGAGACTCGCGCGCAGCGGCCAGGTTCCCAAGAGACATACGTGAGTTGACTTTACTGCTACATTTTTATGATAGGTGGACTGGATGTATCCGGATAGCGCCTCGGCCTACCCTAATAATAAAAAAATAAAATATAATAAAAATATCAATTTCAGCAATTTTACCATACAGAAGCTGAAAAAAAAATGTTAATGTATTTTATAATCTGTATGAGGTTTTTGATAAAAAGTCATATTTTTAAGTTAACTACCAAATTTCTTAAAATACTATTGCATATCCGAATTGGGTAGACTGTTTTAACTAAACATGTACAGTCTTATTACAAAAAAATAAATAAACCTTGGTTTAAACCTGTACTATCAAGTCCAGGCTTATCTGCAAAACCATGGTCTAAATTTGTCCGTATTATAAAACTTAAAAACCGTGGTCTTCATAGTACCGTCATTTGAACCATTGTCAATATATCAACCACAGATTAATACAAATCGTTCACCATAATATCATTCAATTGCAACGTTCCGTATGCCCAGAAATGAAAAAAAAAATGATAATACGATAAGGATTAAATTACGTTAGAGTGTTAAAAATTTTGAGACTTTGTTATTTTACATGGATATAAACATTTGCTATTTATCGATTGAAGTTTTGTTTAGATATAAGCAAATTACTTAAATTCTTAATAATTACTAATAATACATCTGTACGTGTAACGAAAGGTAACATTCTCGTGCGTTATATGAAACCATAACATTAAACAAAACCATCGCAAGCTCACAAGCTGAACAAAGTTCACTAAACTTTGGTATTTTTAAGTTATCGAAGTCTCTAATAGAACAATTGCCTCTTTGTTAATAATATATACCCATAATAATATGTTGTGATGGACCAACAAAAAAAAACGATCTGAGAATTTGAGTACCGAGGAAAAAGTAATATCCTCAATAATTAATTAAATCATGGTAATATCCATTTTCGGGTAAAAACAAAACAACACAATAAAAAAGATGCTATAACCTAAAAGAGAAACTGACAGATAAGACCATCGTTAGACTAGGGGCCGCCGAGGTTTAGCGTTAGACCATGATTTGGACTATGGTTTATCGCTAAACCATTATTTGTAATATCATTTTTGTGTAAACCACAGTTTATAGAGATTTAGACCTGGGTTTTTAAACCGCTTTTTGTAATAAGACTGGTAATGTTTATTAAGAACTTAATGTACACAGTTATGCAAAAAAATATATCTTTATCTGAAACTTTGAGGAATTGCAAAAACATTCAAAGGAGTCACGGGGCCGATTAGAGCTAAAACTGCATCGTTGGATTTTAGAAAAATCAATATTCCTAACCAGGTATCGAAAAGGAAAATTTCGGATAAAAACACACGCTGAATTATTACTCCACCCATTAGTGTCGCTAATAAGGATAAAATTCTGGGAAGTAATATCATACGTTAAACTTGAGGAAAAAACACATTTTTATATAGTCTGAAATAGCACATAAGCTATTTTCTGTCCCGGAACACCCTCGGTATTATAAAATACAATAAATAAATGGGTAAACTTATATCTAATCTATCTAATACCTTTAAACGGGCAATTCTTGTATATATATGTGTATATATAATCTGAACCTCGGAAACGGCTACAACGATATTCATGAAATTTAGTATGCAGGTTTCGGGGGCGATAAATCGATCTAGCTAGGTTTCATTTTTAGAAAACGTATTTGCCCAGGTGCTAGGTAATTATGTGTTCAGAGGTTCAAATCTAAAAACATAGTCTTAGAAATTCTTACTTAGGCCATGCGGGCCTAAGAGTTTATCCCTAAGGGCGCAACTCTGGGTTATTTTAACTAACTCCAAGTTAGTAGCTAACTTAATCAATAAAATGTATGACATATTATTTGTTAATGAACACCATGTTAGCAACGGACTCGTGAGTTAAGTCTTTGGCGCAAGTGGGCCTTATAGTTATTATTTAGTACTTGTACTAGTAAGATAAGTAGTAGTAAAAGCATTTTAACTAACTTCCCAAAAAGGTGGCGGTTTTCAATTCGAATGTTTTTAATATATATATATATATATATATGTTTTGTTCGAAAGAAGTTTGAAATTTGATAAAGTTCTGACGAAGAACTTCGGAGATATACAACAGAACTCTTCAATAAGTGACGGCAAATTTCTCGGGATTGCTGCAATCGCATGTCTGTTTATTGTTTACGCCATTTCATAACATACAACACGACAGTATGCTCTAAACGGGTACGGTGATGTGTACAGCTGACCCTGGTACACTCTCATTCCACTGGTTATGTTCAAGTTACATGTTATTCATACCATGTGTAGGCATCTCGACGTGCCTCGTAAAAGCCGCATTTAGGAAGTTTGCGGATCACAGACAGCGAACTCATTGGCTATCTAGCACCGGTCTACAACACTCCAAGAAATTCCTAGGCTCTACGTTCAAAGTCCGGGAATGCATTTAAATATGAGCAGGTGGAAAATCGCTACCTGCTTGGGGCCTTTACTGGGCACTTTGGAACCAACGACATGCTCATGAAGATGGGTCTAACCGCGACACCCATGTGCAGGTTGTGTGGGGAACATACGGAACGCATGGAGCACCTTCTTTGCACATGCGATGCACTGGCTGTTAAGCGAATGAGTCTCTTAGGGGTTGGATATCCAAGACCAGAAGACTATGGGCTCATATCCCCTAGTCTCGTTGTAAAACTCATGAAAAGAGTTTTCAACGAGATTGGGGAGGAGTAAGGTATCTAGGGGACCACAATAGATCCCAAAGGGTCGAAGTGTCCGAGTTGTCTCTCGGCGCCTCCACAAGATAAGTTAAGATACATGTTATTCGGGTTATCTATTCTGGCATCATTGTGGGCATTATAGGTACCTTACTATAGAACTATAAAGTGAAAAATAAAAAATCTTTTTACAAAAAAAAAATATAACCGACTTCCAAATATATACGCTACAAAGTGAAAAATAACTTCAATTTCGGAAGGCGGTGTCAAGAAACGAAAACAGGAACAACGATTTTTGAAATTGAAGTTACACTTTGTAGTATTTTTATTTGGAAGTCGGTTGTATTTTTTTAGGCTTAATAATACTTTGTTACTTTTCAAGAAAAACGACGGAAATATTAATCGATAATTCCAACACATGAAGCTTGCATGCCCAACGTACATATCTCGAGAATGCCACCAGTTTTTTTACTCAGATGCATGAAAAATTACATGCATGAATGATTTGAGTCTTAGTTGATAAACTAATTCTATTCAGGGAAAGTTGACTGGGCGATCGCGTAAACGATGTTAATCGAAGCACCATTGCTTCGAATTAGCGTAAATTGTATGTATGTACTTGCGTACATGTTGTTGTTCTCTTATTGCATTAATTTGACTGCTAATTGAGTTGAATTGGTGCCAAGGTGACGGTGTAAAGTTGCTGTCTAGTCAAAGTATAAGGAAAATATAAAAATGTACATATAGCCCAAGATCCGACTGCAGAATCCTGCAGGAATACCCGATTCTTGGGCCAGATGCAGTCAGGCAACCCTACAGTGATCTATTCTACTACGAAGAATCATTCATAAAATCAAAAACAAATTACCTGCGGTTTTTGGATCTCATACTATAGCGTATTGAACCCTATCTCAACAACGTAAGGTTTCCACATATTGAGAAAAAAACGTGCGCATTCGAATTTCGAATTTTTGAATGCGATCGTTTTTTTTTTTAAATACTGTGAGACCCTGAAAATTATGCATGATTTTAATACTCGCTTTTTTCACGGCATGGGTTTAGATGCAACTTGGTGCAGGGTTAGACGATGTCCTGGATTAGGACATAGGTTGCACTAGCTACTGCCAGCGGCTTTGCCCGCGTGAAAAGTATTTTCGTGTCCCAAGGGTACATTATGCCAGGATGAAAATGCCTATGTGCTATTCCAGACTATAATCTATCTCTGTTCGAAATTTCATCCAGATCCGTTTAGTTCTAGCGTGATTGAGTTACAAACAAACCATCCAAAGTGTTGCATTCAGAGTAATAGTAAGATTTTATGCCGAAAGTATGCTCACGTGGGCAAAGCTGCTGGCAGTAACTAGTTTAGTTTAAACCTCGTCTAAATTACCATATACATATCTTCCTTACATAGTATAAAACAAAGTCGCTTCCTGCTGTCTATCCCTATGTATGCTTAGATCTTTAAAACTATGCAACTGATTTTGATGCGGGTTTTTTAATAGAGAGTGATTTAAGAGGAAGGTTTATATGTAATACACGCGGGCGAAGCCGCTGGCAGAGGCTAGTGATATATAAAATTCTACTGTACGTGTAATATCACTGAACTGCTCCTAAACGGCTGGACCGATTTGAACGACATTTTTTGTATGCGTTTGGGTGGTGCCCCGGATGGTTTAGATTCACAATAGGGTAGGGTAGTTAGGGTAGGGTAGGTAGTGTTACACGCTTATTTATAAAAGCTTTTCTATTTTATCATCCGTATTTTGGCATCCGTACTTCGAAAGGAAAAAACGGAACCCTTATAGGATCACTTTGTTGTCCGTCCGTCTGTCTATCTGTCAAGACCCTTTTTCTCAGGAACGCGTGGAGGTATCAAGCTGAAATTTATATCAATTACTCAGGTCTAGTGTCCCAAAGCTGTGAAAAGTGAAACTTCGAAACCAAAGCAATCAAAAGATACAGCCGTTTATGCCGCAAATTGCCGCAAATTTTCGACACTCGCAAGGGAATCAAAACCTACAGGGTACTTCCCGTGAACTCAGAATCTTGAAATTTGGTACAAAGCAACGTCTTATAGCACAGATAAAGGAAAAATTGTGAAAACCGTTTTTCACTTACATTATATAATAACAATATTTTAATAACTTTAAACATACTATCCCTTTCCTCATGAACGCGTAGAGGTATTAAATTGAAATTCATATCAAATACTCAGGTCTATAATACCTTTAAGCTGAGGTGTGTACGGAATCCTCGGTGTGCGAGTCCGACTCGGACTTGGTCGGTTTTTTAGGGCACCCAAAGAGTAAAAACGGGACCCTATTACTAAGACTCCACTGTACGTCTGTCTGTCTATCACCAGGCTGTATCTCACGAACCGTGATAGCTAGAAAGTTGAAACGTTGACAGAATGATGTATTTCTGTTATATGGTGTATAACAACAAATACTAAAACAGAATAATATAAATATTTAAGTGGGGCAACAAACGTGTTTTTTTAGCGATAGTGGTACGGAACCCTTCGTGCGAGTCTGACTAGCACATGGCCGGTTTTTAAAAAATGGTGGTCTTGATGTACTGATCCCATTAGAATCTTCCAATGATAAAAAGAAACAGTAAACATTTCTTTTTTCTGATCTTTCCTCATTTTTTAACCTGCATTTTTGTATGGTTCCTATTATTATAATTATTGCCGGTTTTCTTCTGTGCTGATTAAATTTATTCTTGATTATAAATATCTTTCTATCCATTGGTTGTCCATAGGTATGTCACCTTTTGTTCTACTGCATTAGAAACAGTCCGGGTTTCTATTGTCATGTTTTACAATAAAGAATAATTGTTCTTACTTCTACAGGTCTACTGAAAGTGGATTGAGCGAGGCTGATGGGAATGGAATGACGAACGGATCCGATGATACTGGCGACCGCGATAGAGTTCTCCGTGAGAAGGTATGTCGATACCAGGGATATTTTTTTTTTTTTTTTTTTTATCTTTGTTAGGCTTGCGTTTGACCACTATCTCACCTGATGGTAAGCGATGATGTGGTCGACGATGAAGCACGCTTGCCTAGAAGAAACCTATTCACTCTTGACTTAAAGACTCCCAGGTTGTAGCTATCAGGAAATACAGACACCGGCAGGGAATTCCACTCCTTTGCTGTACGCATAATAAAATAATTCCCTAAACATTTGGTGCGTATGGGTGGGATGTCCACCATGTACCGATGACGCAACGCCGTACGTCTTGTAGTCCGATGATGGAACGGGCTAGGAGGAATTAGTTCATGCAATTCCAACGCACACTCCCCGAAATGCAACCGATAAAAAACCGACAGACTGGCAACACGGTGCCGATGTTCGAGGATATATTTATCGTCATCAGCATCCTTTTAGCCGAAAGACCTCCACTGCTGAACATAGGCCTCCCCCAAGTGCCGCTACATTGACAGGCCCCGTGCGATCCCATGCATCCCACGGATTCCGGTAACCTTCACCAGGTCATCGGTCCTCCTAAAGTCATAACAATCTAAGAAGTCGGATTTGACAGCTATTTATAGCTCACATTCTCACTACTAAAGTCGTGGTATCTACATGAATATTAAAAAAACAGTGTCATGCACGAGCGTTTCATTAACACAGAGCCGTAATTTATAAAATAGTGTTATTAGATACTCAGCAATTAAACTTTCCATGAATTTACATTTTATAGAGGATTCATATCATGGATACATATAGTCTTGTATGCAAATTTATTTATTTATGTATGCTTTATTGTACACCAGAAAAAAAAAAAAAAAAAAAACTTAAAACTAAAAAATATACAACGGGCGGCCTTATCGCTTTCCGCGATCTCTTCCAGGCAACCTGGAATGGACAGTGATTGCCTGGACATGACATGGGGTTGACAGTGGTGCAACAATACCAACAAAGAACTTAAAGCTACAATAATACTTAATAAAAATACAAATAGATAATTATATATGCTATAAAATAGATACATAAATACATACATATTTAAAATATAAGCAGTGAAAAAGAAATACGTATGACAATCATAGACAAAATGTATGACAACAAACTAAGAGCACGATTACAGCGACAAGTAATGTTCCTTGATAAGTCTTTTAAACACAGGCAACGACTGAGCACGTTTAATTGAGTCAGGCAATGCATTCCACAGACGAGCAGCCTGGACAGTAAAAGATTTGTCCGTGAAAGTTGTGGCATGCATTGGCATTTTAAGTCGCAAGTTAACTGATGATCTTAGAGATTTCGTGTGGGAATCGCAGATAAACTGAAAACGATCCTTTAGGTAAAGAGGGGTGGAAGGAATAAAGAGCACATTAAACAAAAGTGAAAGAATATGTGTATTCCGGCGAAGGCGAATTGGCAACCACTTGAGCTTTACACGGAATTCGGAAACATGGTCATATTTGCGGAAACCGAATATGAACCTTATACAAAAATTTTGAAGCCGCTCAAGTTTATCGAGTTGTTCTTGAGTAAGGTCAAGATAGCTGGCATCAGCATAATCAAGGATGGGAAGAAGAAGAGATTGTGCAAGCGCAATCTTGGTGGCGGTCGGAAGAAAATTACGAAGTCTCCTCAAAGTTGCAGCAGATGCAAACAACTTACGGCTAACTTCTTGCAGTTGGGCAGTCCAAGAAAAGTGCCTGTCGATGAATATACCCAAGTTTTTAACTTTCTCACTAAAGGGAATTACTGCATTATCAAAAATAACTTGGGGAAGAGACGTCCAGTCGATCCTAGAAACCATTCTAGGACTGCCTACTACTATTACCTGCGTCTTTATAGGGTTTACCTCAAGCCCATACCTCTTGCTCCAATCGCAAATGCGAGCCAGATCAAGATTGATGGTTTCTATAGCATCAGACAGATTTCCGAGAGGAGCTCGCGAGTATAATTGCAGATCATCTGCATAAAGATGGTAGGAAGAAATTAGTTTGTTGGAGATTGGGTTTATAAAATGTACAAATGTATGTATGCAAATGTACATTATTAGGTATTAAAACACTCATGTGATACTATTATCACACTCTGATTCGCCTCGTGTGATAAACCCACATTCGTGTTTTAATACCCCTTATTATACAACAGTTGCATAAATAACTATTATCGAAGTCCAACCGCACAATCCACACGCCCGCCTCGCCCCGGCCTCGTGCCTACCCCTCGCTCACCCCGCACACGCGCTGCACCGACCCCGCATACGCAATTTGAGATCTATTAATGTGTCATAAGACTCAAATTAACTACAACAAATTTCAAAGCTATTTACACGTATGTGCAGACTCGCGTGGCGTGCGCTTAGCGGTCGCGTGTCATCTGAACGCGCTCGCGCAATAATTTGAAATTTGAGGTGTTTATCAATCGAATCCAATTTTTATATTATATTTTTAAGTACTTATTTTATTGTAATAAATTGTCCAAATAATGCCTTATATACCGTTGCGCTCGCGCAGGCGCTAGGCATTCAGTATCACTCAAGGGCTTGTAGACGACGGACCTGTGTCGTTTTTATTGTTGTCATTATGTTTTTTATCATATTATATCTTGTAGTTATTGAGAAAATTTCGCTGAAAAAGTAGCTGTTTTCTGTTTTAGCTCGTGAAACTTGTAGGGGCTCTTAAGTGCATCTTTTTTTTTTAATTCTCTGCGTGGGGCTATTTGTTGTACCTGACTGTTTTAGCATAGACAAGCAAGTGAACTGTACTGACTGTTGCTAGGTTTAAATACTTCTGTTATCATAGAACACTAACATAGATTCACTGTGTCCCTCGGAGTAATGTGTTTAATTTATTCCCTCTCGTCGGTATCGGATCAGTGTCGCCTAAAATATTATTGTAAACTTTCAGGAAGCAGAACTGCGTCGCATGCAAGAGATGTTGGATCAGATGCAGCGCCAGATGAACCTGCAGGCGGCCAGCACCACTACCACCGCATAGTGCACGCGTACCGTACAGGTAACGAACACAGACTATCATAAAAACAAGGCTACGAACACCCTCTGCTTGGTATGCGCTCCTGGTACAGTCAGACTAAACTCATAGTTAAAAGGGATGTTTTTTGGGTAAAAATAGTAATTCTATTACTGTCAATCAGTTATTAGAGTTAAAAAAAACTAGCATCTGCCTGCGTAAAAAGTGTTGTATTATTCTTAGGGAACACTACCGGGATTAAAATTATGTCATATGTTGTTCCCAGAGTCTCAATCTATTTCCATACCAAATTTTATGAAAATCGGTTTAGCCGTTTAGTCGTGAAATGCTAACATAGAAACAAAGTTACTTTCATATTTATCAGTAGCTACTGCCCGCGGCTTCGCCCGTGTAAAAAGTGTGTTATCATCCCAAGGGAATACAATCCCAAGTTCTCAAACTATCTCCATGCCAAATTTCATCTAAATCGATTCAGTAGATTGATTAGAGATTACCCCCTGCAACCTCACAAACTTTACCTCTTTATAATATTAGTATGGATGAATATTGGACACGTATTTCTTGCTTTAAAAAATCAATAAAAATTGATAGCGATAAAACTCATCTTTTCAGCTTCTGACGTCACTTCTAAGTAAAAAGTGTATCACGCGAAATTGGAATGAAAGAAAAAATACTTGTCCAATATTTTAATCTAACAGACGGACTTGTCAGAATTCGAACCATATAAAAACTTCAACAAGGTTGAAACTATCCAGTTGTGGTTTTAAAGCTATTCATTAGCTTTATATGGTATGAGTCTTTCTGGCAGGCCCCAACGAGATTTGTCAACAGGTGATACCTTTTCATAAAATAATAAAAAAAAAATAAAATAAAAATAAAATAAAAACTATTTATTTCAGATTTTTGGAATCCATAGAATGTTAGTACAGTAAACAAAACAAACAAACAGGGTTAGTAACTAAAATTAAAGAAAACAAAAAGACATTTATTTTATCATGTGGGCCCTGACCCAGTGTTGGACGTACCGCGTGTCCAGCCTATCCGCTATAACGGCCAGGATGCTGTTGGTGCTGGCGCGCAGTCTACAGAGCGCCGCGGCGTATCGTTTGCGGAGCACGGCGTGAAAGCCGTCTACGTGCGCGTCCGCGAACATGCCCGACGCACTGCACCAGCGCGGCAACCCCAACAACACCCTGAACGCGTTGTTGTACTGGACGCGCAGAGCGCTGAACGATCGTAGCGTATAACGAGCCCACAGGCTGCACGTGTAAAGCGATGTACAGTGCGCTCTAAAGAGTGTTATTTTAACACTCGCAGCACAACGCTTGAACCTGTGAGCTATCATATTAGCCCTGGTCGATAGCGCCCTACGCTCCCTGTCCATGTCCTCGTCATCACGTAGGTGTTCAGTGACCATGTGTCCAAGATATTTAAAGCGGGTGACTACCTTCATAGGTATTCCGTTTAAAGTAACGGGAGGGACCTGCTCCGGTGACTTTGTACCCGCCTTAAATATCATGAGCTCACTTTTTAAAACATTATATTTGAGGCCATGCCTAGCCGCGTACATTTCACACACATTGACCAATTTCCTAAGGCCGCCGATCGTTGGGCTCAGCAAAACCATGTCGTCCGCGTAACTAAGATTGTTTACACATATGTTGTCGACATGGCAGCCGACATGAATGCTGCTGAGCTCAACGATCAGTGCATTAATATACAAATTAAACAAAAGTGGGGATGACAATCCACCCTGTCTCACTCCACATCGTAATCTATACGGATCTGATAACATGCCAGCCCACTTGACATAATTAACTTGACTGAGGTACCAAAACTTTAGGATAGCAATAATCTCACGAGGTAAATTGGTGTCTTTAAGCTTATCCCAGAGTTTGTCATAATTGACAAGGTCAAACGCTTTTGACAGGTCTAAAAAACAGGCATAAATAGGCGTTTTTCTACTGGTGTAATACTCAACAGTATGCTTTAGGCCCAGTATAGCGCTCTCCGTAGAAAGTCCGGCGCGGAAACCAAACTGCGCATCGTGTAGGTGGATACATTTCGCCAACTGGGCCTCAAGCACGCTGTCTAGTATCTTCGCAACGACTGTAGCAAGCGAAATCGGCCTGTAATTCGATTTCAGCGAACTATCTCCCGTCTTGTTCTTCAAAATGGGAGTAACAATTGTTTTTGTTAGCTCACTGGGTAGGTAGGAGTGTCCAATGCACAAATTAAAAAACATCGACAAAAGCCTAGCAATGTGTGGCCCTGCATTATGCAAATGCTCGACGCTGAGCCCGTCATGCCCTGGTGACTTTCCACCTTTCATATTTCTAATATTTTTTCTTATGTCCTGAGCACTAATTTTAGACAGTACGTTTTCACTAACGGGGTCCACGTCCATCTTTGCATCACAAACTCCTAATGGGGATTCTACAGTGAAGTGATCTTTGAACATGTTTGCGATCATCTTCTTGTCCGTGACACCCTCGATGCTCAGAGGAAGGCCAGGCCTCAAATTCAGTTTATTGGTATGTTTCCAAAATTCACGAAACTTATTATTTGAATGCAGTGTCGCTAGGCGGTCCATTTTTATTCGTTCCTGATTTTGTTGGCACCATTTAAGTTTAGTTTTGAAAACCTTTCTGCTACGACACATTGCTTCATGAATGAATCCCACTTTAGGTTTACCCCACTGTAACCAACCCTGAAAATCAAGCCTGGCCACCCTATGAGCTTCTGCAACATATTTATTCCACCCCATAATTTGCCTATTCTTACCACGCGTATCTACCCTATAGCTAGACTCAGAAGCCTCACTAAGTGATAAGACAATGTCATTGTATAACTTATCCAATATTTGCCTGTGTTCCACAACATTACATCGTTTATCCCCACATTCTCGTAATTCAATAGGAAAGTCAATTTGTCTCAACAAGTTAAATAAAGACATTATTTTATACCTTAATAAAAAAAATAAGATATATTTTGTACCTCGACAGTTCTTGATTGAATGACGTTTTTATGAAGTGTCTAGCTAGCGGGCCCCTTAAGATTATTTTCATAATTATTATACTTTCAGATCGCCCAATAGTGCTTGGAGTTAGAAACTATTATGTACCTTACAAATCCAAAATTTCGACTTTCAGGGAGCTATACTTCAGAAGATATTCGTTATTTAAACAAACGTCCAGCCAGCGGGCCCTTCATAAAATACTACTATTTTGTAACATACAACAGTGCTCGGAGTTAGAAACTATTATGTACCTTACAAATCTAAAATTTCAACTTTCTGTGAGCTATACTTCAGAAGATATTCGTTATTTAAACAAACGTCCAGCCAGCGGGCCCTTTTTAAAATACTGCTTTTTTTATATCATACAATAGTGCTAGGAGCTTGATACTAATATGTACCTTACAAATCCAAAATTTCGACTTTCTGTGAGCTATACTGCCGTCATATTAAAGAAGGCCGTAACTGACATTTTTGTCAAAAATGAGTTCTAAAAATATTCTGAATCAGCAAAGAAAATGCTATCTTATGGACTTACACACAAAGCTGTAACTCGTATGAGACCAGAGATATCATAAGGATTTTAGCCATAACTACGACACAAATTCTGGTTTTTGAATCTGAAAAGCCATAATTACAAAATAACGGCCTTTTTTGTTAATATTTTCGTATTGCTAGTCAGGAAGGCTGCAATTACCAATTAGGGCTTTTAAATTGGCAAAATTTACTACAAAAAAAAGCCCTAACTTCGCAATAAGGGCTTTGCATATAAGTAATTTGAAAACTTTTTTCGGCTTTAAGAAGATCGAGTTCTTTATATGAAAAGCCGTAATTACATTACGGTATTTCACAATTTATTATTATATTTTTGCTAAAACAAAAGGGAAAAAATTGAATTAAATTAATATGTGTGTATAAATTTAAATAAACTATGGTTCAAAATAACGCCTGTATTTATTGACGTTGTATAAAACAATAACCATTTACTAAAACTATTCAGTAAATCGTGGGCCTTCATTTTAGATAAAACTTTGATTATCTCGGAATCAGCATTGACGTAATTACGGCCTTCTTTAATATGACGGCAGTATACTTCAGGAGATATTCGTTATTTAAATAGTTATTCACAAATACCTATCCTCGTAGTCGTAATTTTTTATAAGTTGCCTCCAAAATTAACATAAACTAGACACATCTATGTTACTATACTTACTATTGTAAGTACATTACAGAAAATAAATACTTATTTGTCCTTTTCCTGTAAAACAATCAGCAAAGATAAAAATTATTTAATAATGCAAATGTGGATAACAAGCAAAGACGTAATTGTATGGCCCGCTAGCTGGATATTTGTTTAAATAATGAATATCTTCTGAAGTATAGCTCACAGAATGTCGAAATTTTGGATTTGTAAGGTACATAATAGGATCAATCTCCTAACGCTATTGTATGATATAAAAGAGTAGTATTTTAAAAAGGGCCCGCTGGCTGAACGTTTGTTTAAATAACGAATATCTTCTGAAGTATAAGCTCATAGAAAGTAGAAATTTTGGATTTGTAAGGTACATAATAGTTTCTAACTCCGAGCACTATTGGGCGATCTGAAAGTATAATAACAACAAAAATAATCATAAGGGGCCCGCTAGCTAGACACTTCATAAAAACGTCCGCATATATTGTTGCATTAATATCATTAACATTATAAGCGGGATATTTACCATGTTTACTGTTGGAAGCTATCGAGATCGAGAGCTTGGAATCTAGTGGTTCAGCTGTGTAAACCCCGAAAAGGTGCCGTAAAAAGTTCGCGAGCGGACACAGTGAGTTTCGTGTGTCGGGAACAGAATCGAGTTGTGACAATGGTAGCGGTACCGAGTGCAAAAAACGAACAAGAAAGAGGGTAGACCGATTTGTCTCCTCATAAACACCCACCCGCAATAACTTCAGTTTATCCGTGATCATGGTGCTTGCAACAGCACCGAAATATCGGAAACTCGCTACAAACAGTAAACATGGTAAATATCCCGCTTATAATGTTAATGTTAGTGACCATGACAGTTTAAAAACTTATTAATATCATGTTTTCATCCTACAGTTGGATATTAGTACGGCTGTCCAACTGCCGGCGACGTGTGACTTCGTCAACTCGATACTTCGCGCCATCCCCTATTGCGTTACTTCCAACTAGATGTAACTGATGTAACTGTCGTACGTCCTGTAACGTTCATACAAATATATCGCTCGCAGTTAGGATTTAAAGAAAGAAACTCATGAAATTGATATTAAATGTGTGTTGAGATTATTGTTATGAAATTGCCTAAATAGACTTAGTTTAGTCGCTCGACGTAGTTGGCTGTTCCCATCACTAGAAATGAGTGTTGCCATGTAAACTATTAAGGTGTTTTCCCACTAGCGTTCTGCCAACCTCAGCGATCGTGTTTCGCGAAGCTGGTCGAACTTTAATGCGATATCACCTTTAGGTTAAAAACCATGTGAGGTCTCCTAGAAATTCCGTCAGTTTTAGTTTAAATTTATTGTACAATAGTTACGTGCAATACTCGTAAAGAATTCGTAGCTTTGTATTTTTGTGAACATTACAGAAGTAAGTATTATTCTTCTTACTCAAATATTATTTTCCTTTCAAATATTATAATTTTATAGGACGATTTTATTATATGTGTATCCATATCTATAGACAATAGAAATGTTTTATCTCTCTATAGTAGTGTTAAGATAAATGCAATATTTACTGATTTACACAGTGCAGAGATATCCCATGTTTATCTATAAGAAAGAGCACACCATCTGAAATATAAAAGTATTAGTCGATTATTCGAAATGTACCACTGTAGTCGACCATGGAATTATTTAATTAGTAGTCCATTTGATGCCTAATAAAATTAATATGGAATGCTTTGCAGAATCTCACTGTTTCTATGTCTGCTTTTATGTCATTATACCTAACGGGGCTCCCACACAGCAGTTATAAAACATTGTGTAGTAAGATAAAATTACAAAAAGTCTTACAAAAATGTAGACAACAAATATAATGCAACATTCTCTAACGTTATATAGCTGTGTGGAGCACCTTTAGGATTCCTAAAAAGTGATTAAAAATAAAATGCACAATGTGACACGTATTACTCGAATAAGGCCAATTTTCTTATTTGACAGATAACTTATATCTAAAACAAAAATATTTCGTTTGTTACGATATACTTTTATATTTTTTTTGTATAGAAAATATGTCTAACCGCCAGATTGATTCATCACTATAAAAGTTATCTGTTGATCAGACAATTGGTTTTTACTTACTTATTAGACTTCGCATGATTTTGGTCTAGTAAAGCCCCACAATGAATATGTAAATATAGGTTGTCAACAATGGCCTCATGATATCGATCTGATATGCATTTATTTTTATTACTCTGTGCCATTTCTTTCTCTACAAGGTTTAATTTTGTCAATAAATAGACTATCTGGTCATATGTATCGAGACTTTTGTGTATTAGCTGTAGTTTCAGTGATTCAAAACCAGTATAATAGAAAGTTAAATATAATTCTAAATAAAATAGAGATTTGATTTGTGGTGAAATACTTAGTTGGTACTGTCTACATGTATTTCTTACCCATGACGAAAAAAAAAGTATTATTTTTACTTTGACGACTGACATTATATTTTATTTGAGTATTCCATTTTTTGTATTGTCAATTTACTCTATAATATTAGGAGATTAGAATAGTGTCCTACTAGATAGTTGCATGAAAATATATTATTATTTTTAAGGAATTATCGGAATGATTGTATCGAATAGAAGGCTGAAAATGCTTTTTGAATGGTCTTAATTGAATTGAATTATCAACTTATAACTTTAGTAGGTACTTAAAAGTTTTAGTATCTCGAATATTTAGAATTTATTCCCATGTTGGTGCATTTATTTTGTACTTTAATGATATTGATAACTACCCATTAATGTAAACTAATTGATGAATCGAATATAAATCTAATAAATCCTAGAAGTTAAATTGGTGCCAAAGTTTTGAAATATTATTTAAAAAATCATTAATTTGAAAAGTAATAGTTTCTGGTTATTTGATTGTGAGTTATTATTTAGGTACCCATGTAATTTTTATGTAAAGAAACTTCTATGTAATCATATTTTTATAGTAAATATAAACGAATCATACCAACCTGTGTTTATTTCGTCGACCTGCAACTTTAACTCCTTTTCAGAGATAACATCTACCTCAAGTGATGGAATGAATGATAAATAGAAAGAAAGAATAGCTGATAAAATATTTTTTTTTACTAAAATAGTGATGCATTGGATATTTACTCTGAAGTCGCACGTAGACAGGCTCTCGGTGGACATCTCGGCGATCTATGGGTCATCTTAAGGCCAATTCTCGATCTTCAAATTTAAGTCGCAATTTCGATCTTGGCGACAATCAATGGTTAAATCAAAAAACTTTTCAAAAGTTAGGTCTTTTAACAGATTGAGTAACCTCGGTGAATGAAACTGAGATTGAGTATGAAATATCCTACAAAAATTAAAAACCCCTGATGCGAAACCTAGAAATAAAAAAATACGGGTTTGTCCTTACATTATGTTTAACATGAGTAATTTTATCCAAGCCACGTACTTTCATCGGGGACCGACAAAGTTAACAGCAGCTAACTTTATTAAACAAATATACGCACGTTTTGTAAGTCAAACAAAAAAAAAACTTTCTGTCGGTTCATCCGTTTGGGAGGTATGGTGCCACAGATACACACGTAAAAGTAATAATAAACCACACCCACACCCCTCTTTTTAACTGACTTCAAAAAGGAGGCGGTTCTCAATTCGATTGTATTTTTTGTGTCAGAACTTTTACTAAGTGAACCGATTTTGAGGATTCTATTTTATTTGAAATCTGGTGCTTCTCACGTGGTCCTATTTAAATTTGATCAAGATCTGACAAGAAGTTTTTGAGTTTGAGGTTAATGATTACTTTCATGGAAATATAAGGTAAGAAAACTATAAAAAGAAAAAACTTAACAAAAAAAAAAACCAATACGAGAATTGCTATTCAGTTGTAGGTATCATTAGTAGGCAAGGCAGGGCTCAGATCAAATAATAAGTCATACTTTTTTATTTGATCTGAGAGGCAGGGGCATAAATAGAGAAGTATGCACACTCACTTCTGTTATGGCTAGCGCTGTAACCTTCAAAAAGCTACTGGGTTTTTATATATCAAGTTCTGGTGCCAAGTTAATTTATTTATTTACCTGTTTCACTGTAGTGTAAAATTAAACCAATAATTATACCATTTTTACCCGACTGCGTGACGCAAAGGAGGGTAATGTGTTTATCAGTCTATATATGCTTTTGGTCTGTTATTGATTGTATTCGGAGGATAAAGTCAGTCAGCTCGACGATAAAGTTTTTGGTCAGTCAGCTCGCGATTATATAATCTCCGACTGCAAAGCATTCTGTAAGATATTCTTCTTACGTATGTCTTTATAGTTCGCTTCTTAGCGAACAAATTTAAATTTTCATTTAGGCGATTTTATGCTTAAATCGTTTGACCATCACTTGCATGACATCACTAAAAAAATTGACAGTTAACTGGCACAAATAAAACGCTCCCGTCCGCCATAATCGTTTGCGAAATTTGTTATCAAACAGCAGGCGAACCAAACCCAAGTGTTTATAGTTTTGTAGTGAATAATGGCTATCGTGGAGGACGAAGTTAGAAATGAATCGGAAGAGGAAAACGAAATAGAGGTGGTAGTGGAGGAGGACGCTGATGTACCGGAAGAATCTGATGACTCTGATGTATGCACGCCCGTACGATCCAATATTTGGCACAATATATACTTTATTTTATTGAAAATATTCAGAAACTGATGAGAATTCACTGTTTATTGATGGTGGGATTATCTCATTCTTATAAGACAGTCGTATGACATCATTTCACGAGTTAATTTGCTGCAATACTATGGAAGCCTTTGTAGCGAATTTCCGTCATATTGGCTGACTTATTTCAACCGTATCGATTTCGTTTAGTTATATTTTGCTTAATATGTTCCTTCTGTGTTACTGTTACATCAAATTTACCCACTTGGGACTTGGTGAATTTCAAAAGTAATTTGTAAACATTACCAACTGTTGTTTATTTCAAGATGGTATGTTGTGAATATAGATAGTACAGATGGATTGTGTAAATTTATAAATAAACTTACTTGATGAAACACCAAAAATGTAAACGAATTATTTGAAACATTGGTTGATGGGTCGTCATAGGGGCCAATCATTTGTTATAAAATACCTGTTATTTTCAGTTCTTATTCACTTCCATAAGTGACGATCTTAAGATTATTGAGTTAATCTTATTACAAACAATGTGAATAAGACAAACTTCAATGTCTATCCTCACTAGGTCATCAGTTAAATAGAATACATTATAATATGCTGAAAATAGATATAACTTTACCTTTTATTTCAATCAATATTTCAAGACATAAAATTGTTTATGTTTCTGTTAGGAAACAAATAGTTTAGGCAATAGGTTCAGAACTGGAGCCAAAGTAATTCCCAATCTTTTTGGCCGAGTTGAACATAGGCATTCCGATGCGCATAGCATGGCAAGCTACAGTTTTAGTACAAGATTTACTACTGCATAGCCATTTGTAGCCAACTTAAGACCAGCCAAAAATTTTGGGGATTACTGTATTAATACAATAACAAAAAGTCTTTTAACGTTAAACTTGCACTGAGTACCATATTTTTTGTTTAGTTTATTATATGTAGGTTAAATTCATATATTTATATTGGAATCAAAGTAATTTCACCAGATACTAATCAGATTTGATGTGTTTATTACTCTTCTAATACTATCATTAATCTTGTTAGACAAAAACTTGGCTAATTAGAAGGTTGTATTTCTATGTAACAGATCACTGTTGTTGTTGTTGTTATTGTTGGTGTTGAAAAAGATAACAACAACAACACCTTACCTGGGTGCATTAGAATATTGACCCATTTTATCAATCAAAAAGAAAGAAGGCAGGGATGATAAGGAGTTCCGTAAATGTAACCAAAACTATTGGATATCCGAAATAACAATGTTACGGTAACCAAATCGAATATAAAAGTTTCAGATAGGGGCGGAGTCTTAATAAGACACATTTTGACTGGTTTTTCTGCCAGACCAAGCTGACACACTAGCCGCTCGCGTCACATATATTGATAAAATCTAGTATCCGTAACCGAAACTACATGAAACTGATGAATAATCTGAAATCATTTCATAATTATGTTTAACCATATCTGAAACTGAAACCAGTGTAATATTATTTCTGTATCCGTATCCAGATCCGAAATTTCCTATCCATAACATTCCTGGTCAATACTAAAAATATTTAAATAAAAAATTGGCACTAAGTGACTCTTTTTCATTCTACAGTTAGCACAAAGTACTTATCTCAAGACCAATACAGACATATAAATAAAGTTATGTTTTGTTATCAGGATGAAGATGAGGATATGATCTTGGAGAGGAAAGTGACGGAACTGGAGCGGCGTATTGCAGAAGATCCTTACAATTATGATGAACATATTGACCTCATACAAGCTTTGTGGTAAGTCTACCTTTGTTTAGCGAATTCGCTTAATGAGGCCCGTTTACACTAACACTGCAATACCTAAAAAAATGCATAATTACATGTAAGCATTGGATTTTTTAATATCAGGCCTTGCACACTTACATTACAACCAAGGGGTCTTTAAGTCAAGAGTGAATAGGTTACTTCTAGGCAAACATGCTTCACCATCAACCACATCACTATCAGTAAGATAGTGGGCAAGAGCGAGCCTATCTATAATATAACACATGTGTGAGTACTATGTACCAACTGTAAATTTACTATTTACTTGTACCTATGTGTCATTCATTGAAGTCAATGAATGACACAGGTACAGTAAATAATAGTAGTGTGTGCCCTGGCAGTTGAGTGTGTCATGCTCTCTCAAATGTCTGATGGTGGCACATGTATTGGATCATTTGGTTGCCCTTTGTGATGGTTGAGCTGAGTGATGCCAATTCATGCGACATGTTCGTGAACGGGCGCCGTCAGTCTTAAATGCTTTAGCCTGCTTTTAATTAAGTACTTTTGAATTGTTTGTCGTACTCTAGACGCTCTATGTGCACGACCTTTTACATCGTTTTCACGTATGTATTTTGCCAACAAGAATGAGGAACCAAATAATTGTATTTAAAACTGATGGAAAAGAGTGTCCGTGGAGTTTCTTGCACATTCTTTGTTAGTGGCGTGGAGTTTATTGCTACTGACGCTGGCGAATATGCAACTAGATTCATATTTTGTTTGACAATTCAAAAATACCTATGTATGGTTTATATTAAAAAATATATTGATTTTGAATCAAAAGAAATTATTTTTGGGGAATATGTCGTCACGACCGCTAAGAAAGCAAACTTGTAGAAGGAATGTAATAAGCTTGTTTTTAATCAGCTCTATGCAGTATCATTAGGCTTTGCTAGACTGCTATGCTGACCCTTACTAAACCGATACAAAACACTGCATTGCTATACAACTTGATATTATAGGGGCCTGTCCTCACTGGACCGCTGGCGATTCGCCTTCGAGCGCCTAGAGCAGATGTCATCACTGCGAGCAGAGCACTGGCTTCTACGTTTACAAACTGAAGTGTCCTTGGCGCATACGGAAACGGCCCGTGAGGGCGTCGCTGAGCTCTTCCTGGCAGCTGCATTGGATTGTTACTGTAAGTAGTTTTTTGTAGTTATAATAGGGAATAGGCATGCCATTATTTTATTTGCAAAGGCCGATTTGTACAAAAAACTTAACTCAAGAGTTATTTGCTAAGGCCGAGTTTCTCACCTTTAAATTATGTTATCGCGTTATCTGCTGTGATTGCTGTTGAAAATACATTCAATCAATCACAGCAGTTGAAGTAATGTTGTCACATTAATTCTGCGATAATTTAGAGGTGACAAACTCTGTGTAATATTGTGGTTAAATTTACAATATGGACAAACTGACAATTTAATCTCGTGTTAGCAACTAACTCTTGAGTTAAGTTGTTCGTGCAAGTGCAGGTAATAAAATACATATTAGCTTTAGCTTTTTTTAGTAGTAGCGAGTGAAAGATTCTGTTAAAGAATGCTATTTTCACATTCAACATTGACACAAAAATTGCTACTGCGCAGGGTCTTGCAGCCAATTCAGAGACACAAAGATCCGTTGTGAGCATTATATTAGGCTTCAAAGTTGACCATTAGAAAGATAAGTCCGACATGGATATGACGTCAAAGTGCGTGATGCCTCTAGATATATTTGTAGTTTTCAATCTTTGGTTAACGCTTTTTGGTAAATTTTGACCCTGTTTTCACTGTTAGTATTCCATTTTTAGCCTATCCCTATTGCTATCACTCGTGTCCGTTTGTCTGTCTGTCTTTCCGACGTCTGCCACAAAGGTTTTACAGCCAAACGGTTGTTGCAGTCTTCTAATTTTCACAGTATAAGCATCTTGTTGACCCAAAGCCATTCAAATTGTTAAAAAAATAATTTTGACCTACCCCATCGACTGTGGTACCGTTGTTTAGAGCTCGTTAAGTTTATACATACTGTATTTTTTGGAAAGGAAATGGAATGAGGAGACACCAAAGTCAGCAACATTATTACAAAACTTGTTCAGAAGATTTTTAAAACCTTGCCTTTGACCTATGAATTACAATTTCGGTGATATTGTTTATTATTACGTGTATTTTACTAACAAATACCAATATATTGATAAATCTGATTTTTCTTTGCAATTTTTCCTATTACAACCAACTTTGGTTTTACGGTTTGGTATGGAACCCTAAATGTGCGAAGTTCGACGAACCCAGGTCCTCATGGCCAACAGTAGAGCTTGCGAACACTAGGTGGGAATTTGTAAATAAAATCTATTGTATTTCCCAGCCATCCCGGTCCTAAGTGAGTGGTGTTCGTTCTCCCTGAATATGGGACAGATCGACAAAGTGCGCTCACAACTGGATGAGGTACTTAGACGTGCCGGGGCAGACCCGTTTAGCGGCAAGATCTTCTGGGACGCTAAGTATGAACTGGAGAAGCTGCAACTAGAGGCTATGAGGTTGGTGGCTATATTTTACTTACTTATAGTTTCTGAATGAAAATCTAAAAAGCCTGCTGTAAAATATGAATAATTCCTGAATAAAAAAATGGACACGTATTTTTTGCTCTATCAAATCAACCTACCTACCTACCAAATACTGTATGGATCAGAATGTTGGGCTTTAAAAAAGATGGATGGAAAGAGATTGCATGTAGCAGAGATGAGAATGTTGAGATAGATGTGTAAAGTGACGAGAATGGAAAAAGTGAGAAATGAGTATATTAGAGGAAGTTTGAAAGTGGCGCCAGTGACAGAGAATATGTAAAGTATGATCATGTGATGAGGAGGGATGTAACGCATGTTACTAAAAGAGTTATGAATATAAATGTAAGGAGAGGGAGGGGACGGCCAAAGAAAAGATGGATAGACTGTGTGAGGAGTGATATGAAAGAAAAGGGAGTCAGTGATGGCGTGACGAGGACGGTATGGAAGAAGAAACAATCAACAGATTTTGCTGATTTGCCATTTTACTTAAGTGACGACGTGTTGACGACCTAACTATATAATTAAACATGTAAGTGCTCTGCACATCTTTAAGTGAATAGTTCACTGTAGTTACAAAATTGTGTTTAATCTATACTAATATTATAAAGCTGAAGAGTTTGTTTGTTTGTTTGTTTGTTTGAACGCGCTAATCTCAGGATCTACTGGTCCGATTTTAAAAATTATTTCACTATTCGATAGCCTGATTATTGAGGAAGGTTATAGGCTATAAAACATCACGCTATGACTAATAGGAGCGGAGTAGTAATCAAAGATGCGAGTGAAACCGCGAGGTTCAGCTAGTTTATTATAAATGTTTTTGTGAACAAATCCTTGGTACCATTATATACTAATATTATAAAGCTGAAGAGTTTGTTTGTTTGTTTGTTTGTTTGAACGCGCTAATCTCAGGATCTACTGGTCCGATTTTAAAAATTATTTCACTATTCGATAGCCTGATTATTGAGGAAGGTTATAGGCTATAAAACATCACGCTATGACTAATAGGAGCGGAGTAGTAATCAAAGATGCGAGTGAAACCGCGAGGTTCAGCTAGTTTATTATAAATGTTTTTGTGAACAAATCCTTGGTACCATTATAATAAATTAATAAATCAATAGTGAAGAAGATAAAGAAGAATACAAGGCGCAGAAGGAACGCGTTCTTTGGTGCCTCGAGGAGACAGTGACTCGGCCGCTACTGAGGGGAGAGGAAGCGTTGCAGCAGATGGAGGAACTGGCACTCACGCTGCACGATCAGGAGTATGTGGATAAGGTATACATCCTCTTTACAACTGTAAGCTATAACATTATGACTAGCTGGTCGACTACAGGCCAGTCCATAAGTGCACTTTAACTAACAGACTAGTCTTATTAGGCCAGGGAGAGACAGTCTAACTAATATTGTCTCGCCCTGACCCCCCACTCCCTGTTTAGGAGCTAATTAAAATAAAAGTTTATGTAAATAAATAAATATCAACCAGCCAAATGCGAGTTGCACTCGCGCACATAGGTTTTGGTACAGCCTTGTAGGTAAATAGTTCATAAATTGTGATAGCACCGAAAAGATGAACTGGATTTAGGAACAAACTTAACTAGTCCAGTCAATGAGGATATTTGTTGTATGGAGACTTCCGAAAAATTCTCCCGCCTATGAAATTTGGCATGTGATGAAATTAGGTAATACAGATTACAGATGTAACATAATCCAACAAATTATGTTACGAGAAGTTAGGTATTTTTACCTAAATATGAAAATTGCTTATAAGGCTCTGTGAATATTTCCTCAGACTGAAATACTTTCTGTATACGTATGTATGTACTAGTTAGAATAAGTATGTAAAGGTATCCAACATTTTTTCGATTTTGGTGATACCCCAAATTTAAATTTTAACATTTTGCGCTATAACTTCTACTGAAAAATTGATCTGCTAATTGTTATTTTTTATATGTTTTTATTTCCTTAAATACATAGCTTTGTTTAGTTATCCAAAAGATTTTCCTTTTCTAAACATTTTTTTAGATTTTTACTTAATTACGTAATGTGAAAAATATCTCCGTGCATTTTCATACCTTTATTAGTCATATGATTTTATATTAAATAAGAATTATCAATTATCCAACAAATTTTCGAACGTTCATTATATTTGTTAGGATAGTTCACGTCGCTGATTTATGCTAGAGCGTAAGGGTTGACCTTCACTTGACCGCTCGGAGCTGCTTTGCCGCGCATTACTTTTGGAGTATTGTAGGCGGGTTTTGTGGCCACCGTTAGTATTACAAATATTTTTTTATCATAATATGCACAACTTATGTGAAGTCATCTAGTTACCACAAACTGACAAACTTTCTCATTCGATTTTGAACTTAACCATCAAGATTTGAAAGTTTAAAATAATTTGAAGAAATTTTTCAGTTTTGTACAACCTAATGTGCTGTTGACTGTAAAAAGGCGTTTAGAAATTCGCTTTATATTTCTAAAGAATATTTATTACATATACGGATTTAAAATAAACGTTTGATACCTCCTTAAGGACTTTGTAAACTATGCAAAAAAATGGTCAAAAAGTATGTTTAGAAAGACACCTGTTGAGGCGATATCGAGTAAGATAAAAGAAGATTATTATTATGTCCCTTATGTAATGTTCTTTTCTTATCTCATCTACATTTATTTTTATTTATATAAAATAAATGTAGACGATAAGACACCGGTATCGGGAACAGGGTCTAAGCATGAAGTCCAAGTCTTGTATGCACTAGGTAAGTGCCCCCAAGGACAATCCCCGGTTGGTGCAGGACTATTGTTAAATATGAAGACAAATATATTGGGCTATGGGTTTTGGAAGGTTTATTGGATCAATTACCTAAAACTTTAGAATTACTATTAGCCCCTGCCTGACCACTGTTGAACTACACGACTATAAAATGGCAGGGGTGACATGCACACTCAACTAATGGGCTACCATAGCGGATCTCCAATCAAGCCAGCCAATTAAGGCAGGAGAGAGATGGGAGCTCTGTGCCCTGTCAGTGTTCGCTCCGACCGGCCAATAAAGGCAAGCCGGAGATGAGGGACACATCGTCGCCACAGCCCACCAGCTCGCCACAATACTGCCCTGCTATTATTTTTACATGACTATTAATACTAAAATATTATTATTATTTTTACATGACTTTGACAATCTCGGGACCCTGGGGTCCCGATCCTTTGAAAGGCGTGCAAGGGGCTGAATTCAACTCCCAGAGGCCTTGTTAGGCATGTATTAGGAAATGTGAAATCAACCGATGAGTATCCCTGTATGCACTACGCAATTGCTTCCCCGGTTGGTGCAGGACTATTGCAAAATATGGAGAAAAATGTATTGGGCTATGGGTTTGGTAGGTTTGATTGATGGATTGCATAAAACTATAGGAGGGTTAATGGCCCCTGCCTGACCACTGCTGAACTCATCATCATCATATCAGCCGAAAGACGTCCACTGCTGGACATAGGCCTCCCCCAAGCGTCGCCACTTTGACCGGTCCCGTGCATCTCGCATCCAGCGGATCCCCGCAACACTCAGTTAATGGGCTCCCATAAACGGTTCCTAGCACTTGAGTGATGTAGCGCCAAGGCTATGTTGCCCATATCCGGAGGTGCTTGAGGAGTGGAGAGGTATACCACGGCTATCAGGACATTCCCGGAAGTACAGTCAAGATCCCTACAAGCATCTTGTTGGGTTAACTTTCTTCCTCCGAGCACGTTTGCTCTTGTGAATCTCCACTCACGCCAGCCAATTAAGGCAAGAGAGTGGTGAGGAACAAGACTTCTCCCAGGTGTTCGTCGAGGCTCTTAGCTATTATGCCATAGGCTCTCACGACTATTGGCACAATTACTGCTGTATTCACATCCCACATGTCGACAACCTCGCGAGCCAGATCAAGATACTTAGTTTTATTATCTCCCTCAGCCTTCAAGAGGTTCTCGACATGAGGGACCGCTATGTCAACAATCATTGCGCGACGCTCTAGTCGGTCTATCACCACTATGTCAGGCTTATTGGCAACAATAGCCCCGTCTGTGATAATAGACCGATCCCAATACAAAGTGACATTGCCATTTTCGAACACTGGGTCGGGCATATATCTGTAGTAGGTACCGAAACGAAGCCGGGCTACGGACGCCGATTGGTCTACATCGAACCCATGTAGTTCCCGGAAAAAGCGTCCGTGAAGCTCCTTACTTTGCCATACCTCCCTGCGGTCGTTATTGTCAAGCACTACAGGCTTGCGCCAGTTCTCATTAGCCACGGAGAGCGGGCTGAGTCCCTTGTCCACTTCTACTTCATACATAGCCACGTCGGCGTGTAGAAAATATTCTTTCAGTTTGCTTATCTCGCGGTTGTGGAGGTTTTTGGTATTTATAAAGCCTCGGCCTCCACACTTCCGAGGGATATACAATCTCATGACCGACGATCGTGGGTGGTGCATTTGATATGCAGTCAGCAGTGTACGGACCCGCCTATCCAGGGCGTCAAGTGCCGTTTGAGTTAATTTGAGTATGCCGAAAGAGTACATCAATGCATAATATATGTATTTGAGTATGTCGGAAGCGTTAGGTATCAACTGACATGAAGCAATCGTTGAAGGAACGCTACGTTCTCGGAATCGTTGAGGCACGCACCATGTTTCCGCCCGAAAGGCTATTGAATACCTTCTTCAGGTGGCCAAAGAAGCGTTCCTTCTTCGATTGCTTCATGTCAGACATACCCAAATAATTATAGGATTCGTTTGGGAAATACGGAACGGACGGTTGTTTTACGGAATCCGCGAGTTGAATTCCTACGGATTCCACAATTTCCCCTCGCTTTACATGCATGACCGCACATTTATCCACACCAAACTCCATCCTGATGGCACTACTAAAAGTTTCAGTTACCTTCAGTAGAGATAGAGATATCCGCTGAAGATTGCTGGGGGCAAAGAGCTTCAGGTCATCCATGTAAAGGAAGTGAGGTATAACCTGACCACCTCTCTTCAGCCCTGAATTCTCCAGCATGCTTATAGGATTCAGGGCTAAGCAAAACCAAAGTGGACTCAAACTAGCACCCTGGAATATACCTCGTCGATCCTTACATGTTCGCTATTCCTCTGGATATTTAGACATCCTGGATACCGAAGGACCGTGCTCTATTGCCCCATACACAAAATTAGGAAGGTGCGTAGAGTTATATAAGTTACTAGTTTAGTTTTTTATTAGTTTTTACAGTCGTATTATTATTAGACATTTTGACTGGAAATCGAATTCGAGAGGCGGGATGCTCGCTGCCGGTGGTTCTGACACTGTAGCGTTCAATAATAATAATAAAATAATAATGTCAATGTCTTCTTGTGTTAATGTCTTCTTCCTTTTAAACGCCTTGATCATGGATCATTTGTATATGATTTTCGACATTTTACGTGTCCTGTAAGGTTTGACACCTCCATAAGTTGCGGGCAAAGTTCATCATCTCTTGCCTTAATTGGCTGGCTTGAGTGGAGATCTATGGTAGCCCATTATTTGAGTGTGTAAGTCACCACTGCCATTTTATCTTTTTTAGTCGTGTAGTTCAACAGTGGTCGGGGCTAATAGTAATTCTATAGTTTTAGACAATCAATCCAATAAACCTTCCAAAACCCATAGCCCAATATATTTGTCTTCATATTTAACAATAGTCCTGCACCAACCGGGGATTGTCCTTGGGGGCACTTACCTAGTGCATACAAGACTTGGACTTCATGCTTAGACCCTGTTCCCGATACCGGTGTCTTATCGTCTACATTTATTTTATATAAATAAAAATAAATGTAGATGAGATAAGAAAAGAACATTACATAAGGGACATAATAATAATCTTCTTTTATCTTACTCGATATCGCCTCAACAGGTGTCTTTCTAAACATACTTTTTGACCATTTTTTTGCATAGTTTACAAAGTCCTTAAGGAGGTATCAAACGTTTATTTTAAATCCATAAAGGTAATAAATATTCTTTAGAAATATAAAGTGAATTTCTAAACGCCGTTTTACAGTCAACAGTACATTGGGTTATACAAAACTGAAAAATTTCTCCAAATTATTTTAAACCTTCAAATCTTGATGGTTAAGTTCAAGTTCAAAATCGAATGAGAAAATTTGTGGTAACTGGATGACTTCACATAAGTTGTGCATATTAAGATAAAAAAATATTTGTAATAATAACGGTGGCCACAAAACCCGCCTACAATACTCCAAAAGTAATGCGCGGCAAAGCAGCTCCGAGCGGTCAAGTGAAGGTCAACCCTTACGCTCTAGCATAAATCAGCGACGTGAACTATCCTAACAAATATAATGAACGTTCGAAAATTTGTTGGATAATTGATAATTCTTATTTAATATAAAATCATATGACTAATAAAGGTATGAAAATGCACGGAGATATTTTTCACATTACGTAATTAAGCAAAAATCAAAAAAAAATGGCAAATAAAGGAAAATCTTTTGGATAACTTATCAAATCTGTTTATTTAACGAAATAAAACCATATTAAAAAATAAAAAGTAGCAGACCAATTTTTCAGTAGAAGTTATAGCGTAAAATGCTGAAAGTTAAATTTGGAGTGTATTCCAAATCGAAAAAATGTTGGATGCCTATACATGCCTATTCTAACTAATACACTCGTACGTATACAGAAAGTATTTCAGCCTGAGGAATTTTTCACAGAGAGTTAAGCATTTTTCAAGTTTAGGTAAAAATACCTAACTTCTCTTATCAAAATCTGTTGGATAATTTGATATCTGTAATCTGTAGGTCTTACTTTATCACACTACCTACTCTCACAGGCAGGAGAATTTTTCGGGTTACATATGCCCCGTTGATTGGGCTATAACTATGCAATTACTGCCTGTACCAGGTTGCCTGGCAGAGATCGCGGAATCCGATAAGGCCGTCCATTGTATGTGTATTAATTTTAAGTTTCTTTTTATTAATGTATTTTATGGTGTACAAAAAAGCATAAATAATAAATAAATGTGCCGCTGTAAAATTGAAAACTTGCCATGTAACTCTACATAAGTTGCGGCGAGTTTACCAATTGCAAATAAGTATTTTCGCTTTATTTTTTTGTGATGCAACTACAAAATTAGGTTTTTGGATTTTTTCTTTAATTGTGCTATAAGATATTCCTTCTTGCAAAATTTTAGTTCGTTTCATCCTTTTTTGGGTTCCGTACCCAAAGGGTAAAAACGGGACCCTATTACTTAGACTCCGCGGTCCGCCTGTCTGTCTGTCTGTCCGCCTGTCACCAGGCTGTAATCTCATGAACGGTGATAGCTAGACAGTTGAAATTTTAGACAGATGATGTATTTCTGTTGCCGCTATAACAACAAATACTAAAACAGAATAAAATAAATATTTAAGTGGGGCTCCCATACAACAAATGTGATTTTTTTGCCGGTTTTTGCGATAATTTTACGGAACCCTTCGTGCGTGAGCCCGACTCGCAGTTTGCCGGTTTTTTCCCTTTGAAGTAAGGAACCCTGAAATGGTTTTGTTTTGCTCAAGGATTCATGCTAAGTATCCGGGAAATACTTGTGGAGATAGTAGAGAGCAGTGGTGGCCCAGCGGTAACGGCCGCGACCTACAAGTTGTAGGTCGTGGGCTCGAACCCAGGCAGACGCTTTAGCTACTTTGTGTACATTATTTCAGCACCACTGCTCTCAAAACGGTGAAGGAAAACATTGTGAGGAAACCGGCATGTCTTAGAACCAAAAATTCGAACACGTGACATCCACCAACCCGCACGGGGCCCGCGTGGTGGATTATGGCACATTCCCTCTCACAGAGATTAGGCCTGTACGCATAACGGACCAAATTGGAGTTTAACTGCGGAAAAGGCAGTCCATCTATCCTATCTTGTAGTGAGACACAGTTCTATCATTCACATCGCAAATATTGCCGGCACCCTGAACTAACTTAATTTTTTGTTTCAGGTGAAACAGCAACACGAATCAGCGGCAGACTTCTTACACAAAATTACACCGTTTGAGGACAAGTTGCTGACCTTAGAGTAAGTAAAGAAAGAAAGAAAGTATTTATTTATTTAGCACGGCACACACAACAACAAAAATCACAATTACAGATGGGAAAAGACAACAAAGAAATACAAAAACTAACAAACAAAAAATCGATTTACTATATAATTATTATAAAATTTTCTGTCTTTACGTGGTAAACTCAAAAACAATCGAATTGATTTTTATACAGTTTTCACCAATGGACGGAGTGATTTTCAAGGAAGGTTTAGGTTTTTTGTAAATTGGCTGAAATATGACGATGATAGTTAAAGAACTCGGCAAAAATTGTGCATACAAAAAGAAACAACAAACAAACAAAAACAACAAACACAAACAAACAACCAACCAAACCTAAACCAACAAATATAATTTAAAAATCTACAGTCTGCTTACTAAACCATGGCCAAAAATATGGGCAAGTGAAAAAGACGGCCACATTGATTATCATTAAAAAAGTACTAACTAAGACTGTATACACTCAACAAATTTTTAATTTTGTTTATATTTTTTTGTATTGTGCCAAAAAAAATGAATGACTTTATTTAAATTAATTAGGAAAAAAAATTAGATTTACACAATAGGAAAAATAATCAGTGAAACTTAAAATGAACAATTATGTTATGAACAGCGTTGTTCACAGCAAAAGGCAAATGATTGTTTAAGCCCTTCATAGAAATTTTATTTTAGTGTTACTTCAAAGTAACAATAAAATTGGAAAAGCAAAGCTAAGAAATGGATGAGCTGGAGCTATGTAACCAGGTAGCTAGCTAAAGTTACCTAATAACTAAACACCACTTTAATGGGTCTGTTTACTGAAAATTAGTTTTCTCAAACATGCATGGAAGTATTGTCATTATTTTCGAAAAAAAGAACATGCGAAGTATCGAATACAAGCAGTAGTTTTGAGAACACTTTTATTATGCGTACAGCTAAGGAGTGGAATTCCCTGCCGGAGTCTGTGTTTCCCGACAGCTACAATCTGGGGGTCTTTAGGTCAAGAGTAAATAGGTTATTTCTCGGCAAGCGTGTTTCACCGTCGACCACATCATCGCTTACCATCAGGTGAGATAGTGGTCAAGCGCGAGCCTATTGGGTACATAAAAAAAAAAATTACGGACAAAGAAAATCAAATCCATTGCAGGAGCGTTTTTTGAATTTGGAAAATTACAACGCTCCAGCAATGTTTATAAAATCCATTGCAGGAGCGTTTTTTGAATTTGGAACTTGTAACGCTCCAGCAATGTTGTTGTAACTTTTAATATTAATTAAATTAAATGTATAATATAATAGTACATTATGGTACAAGTGTGTAATGTTGGTGATTACCGCTGAGGCGCCATTGAGACACGAGCCGTTAGGTGAGGGTCTTAAGACAGCCGAGGACGGTAATGATCAATACACACGTGTATCATACGACGTTTTTCAACACACTTGTGAAGAAAATAATACTAAAAAATCATTTCCAACAGTAAAAACGAGCTGTGAATTTTTTTTCGCAATGGCGGGCAGTCTTCCTATGCGATGTAATCAGTTTTCCTATGCGCGCGCATCTAACAATGGCGATCGGCCATAGACTAAAAATAATGAGTTATCTTTTTTTTGGCTTTTCGCGGATACCGTTTTAGCCACGTACAAAATTTCAAGTTTTCTTTATTACAGACAAAAACAAAAGTTATATTTAAGTAAAAGTTTTATTTATTAAACACGTACAAGTTGAAATTATCTATTTAAATACGAAGTTGCATGAAATGTGTTGCATTTTTACTATTGAGCACGATCTTTTTTGTATAGAAACTTTTTAAGAACAAAGCAACTCAACCAATAAATAAAAAAAAAGAAACTCTTTATTTCACTTGTGAATAATAGTAATGAAAAAGTCACAGTTTGGTGTCATTATGTGCCTAATTGCAGTGAAATTAGAGCCACTTTATGAGCAAGTGTGTTGAAAAAATATGTTTTATTTCCCTGCATTTTTTTGAGAAAAGCACTATATATGCCTCGGCGGAAATGGCAATTGCCAGTCTCGTGTTAGTGAAGTAAGAAGTCTCGAGTTACATTCTAAAAGTAAATTCTTACACTTTGTTTTGTTTCAGTGATCCAGTAGACAAATGTCAAGTGTACCAGGAGTACATAGATCTTGTGAAGGATCTGTCTCAAGAAAAGAAGTATGCGGAGTGCGATAGTGTTGGAATATTGAAGGTAAGTCTTTGAACAAATCGTCAAAGATTGACAAAGTATCAGAATTATTTCTAGACATCTCGATCATCGAAATCTCTGTATTCATCCCCATTTATTATTATCCATGCAATCTTTTATACCACATTTTATTGTCAACCCCGGATATTAGCGGCCCATCCACTAACTTTCATTCCTGCCGGAATCTACAATCCTTAAGGAATGAACGCCAGTGGATTTGCAAGAGCGGGAAAGAATGACGGTATTAAAATCCTGCCTTCCCTCCCGTCGCGAAGCACGCGACGCAATGACGGATCAAGTTAGTACCCATTTATTTGTCCTGCGTGAATGAGCGCGCGTTTGCAATCGTTTCGATTTCGCACAGCAGGACAAGTCAGAAGAAATGAACGCTAAGCCGCCTCCACACGCTTGGCGAACAATGGCAAACAGCAAACACAAAACAACAAACACGAACGTGTGGATGGGTGTTTGTTTGTGTTTGCCTGTTTTTGTTTGTGTTCGCCCGTGTTCGGCATCGGTGTCGGTTTTTGTGCGCAAATCAAAGTGTGTTTGACAAACATGTTTGCGATGTATCCAAACGCTTGTTCAGTTCAGTAGTACGCGCGAGCTTGCGGGCTGCGGACGGAGTTAATAGTGGTGGTCAAATTTAAGAATAATGACATTTTGTGTATCCTAAGCAAAATCGTAAGTATAAATGTCTGGTTGGTTTGAGGAGTTTAACCCGAAAGTAATCGCTCTCACAACAAGCTCGTCGTCTGCGATGTTTGCCAATTCGGTATATACAAGCACGTTCGGATGCCGTGTTTGTGTTGGATGTTTGTGGTCAGTGCCTGGCACGTGTTCGGCGTTCGCCACTGTTTGAGGCAAACATCAAGCGTTTGGAGGCGGCATAAGTTTATTAACGATTAGAACATTAGTTTGACTAACGTTCATTTCTTCGGAGGATGCATAATTGCGAGCTGACTCACCAAAACTTTTTGATTTTCTTCTTGTTTACGTCTTTTTAGTTCGCTTCTTAAGCAGTTGTGTGTTTTGTTTTTTTAGGTAATTTTTTATTTACCCTCATTCTGTGTCTGCTCTTAGGTTTAAATAGATAGTACCTGAGCGACCGAGCTCTGCTGGGGTGAAAATAGAGAAAACGACACGTTTTCTTAAAATTAAACTTAGCTAGATCGATTTATCGCCTCCCGAAACCTCCTGCATACAACATTTCATGAAAATATTTGGAGCCGTTTCCGAGATTCAGATTATATATATACAGGAATTGCTTGATTAAAGGTATTAATTCACTGGCAATAAAATTCAGAGCAATAGCAATTTCTTGCGTACGGGCACGGGGTCTCATTGCTAACAAAGAAAATTTGGTTCAAATAAATCTCACTAGATGGCGCGATATGCACGTATCTGTTATTGAATGTGTGTAAAATTCACATTTTCTGGAATTGAACATAAACATTTTATGTTCTTGTTTAATCAACTCTCCTAAGTACAAAATTATGAAATATTGGGCTCTTAATACACATTTCAAAGATTATTTTAACGGATCATTTAGAATTGATGCCAATAGATGGCGCATTTTTAAATTTATGAGGCATTCCACTCGATTGTTAAAATTTGCATTGTAACACATTTTGGTGCAAAAAAACTGTAAAAACGTGGCAATAAATACTATAAAACGAACCTTCACTGTATTTAAAGAAAAAAATATTCACGAACTTAGTAAACCCTTTTATTTGCAAGTCACTGCTAACACCATCTATCTATCACCGTGAAACAGAATCGAACGCGTTCGATGTACAAAAAATAACAAGATTAATCAGATGAAAAACGCTAGTTACGTCGGCACGGTTTCTTTGTATGGGATGAGGCATCTGTATGCTAGTATTATATTATCTGTGGTACGGGTACAAATGTTGTTGCAAAATAATTCATAAACATAATTTTAAATGACGCTCATTCCCTTTGAACTCCACCTCCCTAGTCCACGTGAAGGACTAAGTGCGGAAACCAAACCCCTTAACATAGAACATAGGACAACTCAGACGTAATGAACGTTAGTGTAAGGGCCGCTATTGCAAAACTTAATTTAAATCTCGTATGTTTAATTCTCTTAATTCAACACTCCTGTAGTGGTCGTGGTCATGGATCGTCTGATAGGTTTGTTGTCTCACTCTATTCATGGCACTGCGCATACGTTTAGTGAGGGAACATTTCGTAGACGATTTAATGTGGTCTGTCTATCTTGTGCGAGATCGGCCGCGAGAACATTGGCTTTCTACTCTTTCTTGTACAACTAATCGTTCCAATGTGCTTTCGTGCGGATGATATGTCCAAATATTTTAAGGATTGTCAGCTGAATGACTTTTATCTTAACTATCTAATGTAATATTATACAGAGAGAGTCCGAATTATGTGAGTTTGTTCAGACATGTGGGGCAATCTCTGGACCACGACACCTATTTGAAAAAAATCTTTCATCATTTGAAAGGTACTTAATGCCAGATAGTTATAGACTATAAATTATTGTGATCCAGGCAAAGCCGCGGCGGGCCACTGGTGTTTAATATTAATAGTCAAATTCTCTGCCCCAGGTGCTGTATGACCGCGCAACAACAGATTGCATCACCTGCGAGGCGTCATACGACTTGCTGGTAGCGTTTGCGAAACACTCGCAGGAGCATTCGTCGCGCAGTACGCACTCGCGCGTGTTGGAGGCGTGCACTCGTCGCTGTCCCAGGCGCGCCTACTTCTGGGTGCTGAGTATGCAGCGCGCGGAGCATGAGGGCCGCACGTTTGAGCAGGTATGTACTACTATACACACGGGGCGTCAATCGCAGGCACGCTGGTTTAGGCGACCCTAAAAACCACGAAAAAGACACCCATGATGAAAAGATCGTCAGAGCGATCATAGATTTTGAATCCATATTCGTTATTAGTGACCCCAAAAATCATGAAAATTACACCCATGACGAAGTGGTCAAATTTACATCGGCGTCATCTTGGATTTTGAACCCATATTCGTTATTAACGACCCCAAAAACTATGAAAATGGTTTCACCCATGGTGAAAAATATGCAAATTCTTGTCAGCGCCCTTTCGTCCATCGCAAATTCGCGTTGGGGTTGCATCGGTTAGGGCTCAGAACGTGTTCTAGCCTTTCTTCACTGTCATAACGCGTCGTGGCCGCGTTCTGAGCAATTTTTTCGCTTAATGAGCGTTTTCAGCCTTGGAGCCTGAACATACAGGGTGTCTGGCGGCAGATTTATGTTTTTAAATGCGATTATTTCAAAAAGTAATAAACGGTGCGGGGGGAGGGTGGCGTCATTAGAATCATAGATCGTGCGGATTTCTCAGTCACGATGCCGCAGTGGTCGAGTGAGCATCGCGCGTTCGCCATCGAGGCATTTTTCAAGAGTAACGATTCTTACGTGATTGCTCGTCGACAATTTTGCCCACGCTTCGGTATTCGGCGGATATGTGACGGACCGAGTGTGAATTTAATTCGTTCCTGGGTGCAGAGGTTCCGCGCAAGTGCTTCGGCTTTGAACACCCCACGGCCAGGGCCTAGTCGATCTTCAAGGACCCCCGATAACATTGAACTGGTGGAACGGAGTTTACATGAAAATCCACGACTTTCAATACGGAAAAGGGCGGCCTCATTGGGACTTCCAAGAGCCATCATTCATGAAACTTTGAAAAAGGACCTGAAGTTCCATCCTTTTAAAATTCAAATTGTTCAAGAACTGAAAGAAAGTGACTTTCTTAGTCGCAAAATCTTTTGTGTAACGATGTTGGAGCGTTTTCGCACGGTGAATTCCATTTTTTGGAGCGACGAGGCTCATTTCCATTTAAACGGGCACGTTAACAAGCAAAATTGCCGTTACTGGTCTCCAAGAACCCAAAACCCTCGACTGAAACATCAAAAACCATTGCACTGCCCAGGGTAACTGTTTGGTGCGCTTTATCCACGCATGGGATAATTGGACCTTTTTTTTTGAAAATGTCCCGGGGCCAGGCGACAAATGTCAATAGTGAGAATTATGGACGCATGATTACGGATTTCTTTTTGCCGAACCTGCGAGCTCATCCATCGTTCTCATCACACACGTGGTTCCAAAAGGATGGTGCGACCGCACACACGGCCAGAGCTTCGATGAATTTGCTTCGAGAAGTTTTTCCTCACAAACTGATTATTCGCTTTGGAGACATCCCATGGCCACCGAGATCGCCCGACTTGACCCCAATGGTTTTCTTTTTATGGGGATACCTCAAAGAGAGAGTATACACTAACAATCCGCAAAATATTGCGGACTTAAAAGAATACATTCGTCGAGAAATCGGCGCAATTGAACCGAGCGTACTGCAGCGTGTGGCGCGGAACACGAGGCTCCGTTTTGAACATTGCTTGCAACTCGATGGAAGACATTTGGATGATGTAATCTTTAAAACATAAAATCCGCACTTTTACACTATCTACCGTTACTTTTAATTAAACGATATGTCAAATAGTCATGTTTTTATTAATTTTTGAAAATATAAATCTGCCGCCAGACACCCTGTATATATTTATTTTTAGTGTGAGAGGTTTTTAGCTATATTATTTTATTAAGTACATACTAAAAATTTATATAAATTCTAGGTGAAGACAATATTCGAGACTGCGCTATCCAAAGGCATGGAGACGTACAAAGAAAACGAGGCCCTATGGATGGCCTACCTGGAGTACTCTCGACGACGCGAGTACTTAGACCACGAGAATGATGTGGAGACCCTTCGGCGCACGTTCAGGCTCGCTTGGGATTCACTTGCCGAGGTAACAAACCATACAATACTTATTAATATATCCGGCAATCAAAAAGACAAAATATAATCTTGAAATATCTCACTATCATTCAAATATCGCACCCAATCGTTCGATGCACCTTGTATCCGAATCCAGTGCGACAGTGTGATAGACTCGAGCGGCCAGAAACTCTAGACAAGTGACATTCTATGAAAGAAAGCGTTGCGACATTAGCCTATTGGAAATCGACGTTAAAATAAAATCGCAAGGCTTTCTGCAGTTCTGGTTTTTTTTGTATTTTGTATGGATTAGTTCTCTCTCTCTTCTTATTATTGTCTTCATTACTGAAGGTCGTGCCCGTCTTGGAAAGCTTTCACGGAGTCATTGACGAGCTGCTTCCAAGCCACTCTGTCTTCGGCTCTTCTCAGAGCAGTGGTCACTGTGACGCCCGTAATCCCCCTGATCTGGTCTGACCACCAAGTGGGTGAGCTTCCGCGTGGTCTACTAGTTAGGACAGTGTTAATCCAAATTTGCAACTTCGTAAAACTTATGCTCACTGCGCAGTACGCGAAAAACTGCGAAATTTTGGGACTTTATTTTATCACTTTTTGTTCTAAAAGTCATAATCTATGCGGTTTGCAACTCTCAACCACACAATCAAATTTGCAACAATTTTAGCCCAACCGCAGCTCTATAAACACTATAGGTATCAAGCTATAGTTCTTCGAAGATTTCCATGCGAATCGCACCTATCACAAAGTGCAAAAGTGGCTTGGGTAGAGAAGGACCCCACCAAGTGGCGTTGGGAAATGAACTCCTGCGGCCTCATTCCACTAGCAACTAACAAAGAGCACTACACCTTCTCAAAATTATAGCCTGCACATGTAAGAAGGGATGCAGGGGCGTGTACTTGCCTGAGAGCTGGGCTGAAAAGCTCGGTATTTTCTTAAAGTTCATTAAATTTGCTACAATTTTAAGTGTATATAGAGCTGCTGTTGGGCTTAAATGATTGCAAATTTTATTAAATTGAAATAGGGACGGAATTTTGTTTGTCAAAAAACGCAAAGTTTATGGATTTTAGAGTTAAAAGTGAAAAAGTTCAAAGTTTTCGCAGTTTTTCGCATGATGCGCAGTAAACGCAAGTTTTTCGAAGTTGCAAATTTGGTTTTTACACTACCCTAACTGGTAAATACAACATACCAATAAATCAGAACTACACAGCGACCACACAGCCCCTAGACGCCTCATAACAGGCGAGCGATGTCTATCAACACATATGACTAAAAAGATCATATACAGGTAATACAGGTCGCCACTCGACAATTTCGAATTAGTACCGACCATTTCTGTGAGCCGTAAACACTTCCGCATCAGTTAATAAAAAAATTATGAAATAAATATTATAATGGCCTCTTGTACAATCCGTTGGTATGGTAAAAACAGCCAGACATCGAGTTTCCGGAAAAATGGCATAATATTTCATTGATAAGTTAATAGTTACATATAAACATAATTAGATTTATTTTCTGATATTATTTATCGGAGTTCCTATTATACTGGTCACGTTTGTAGGTGAAAACGCCCACCGCTTGTTTGCGTCTCTTTCTTTTTAAAGCTTTTTTTTTGCTATCTCTTCTCCTCTATAATTTCGTAAACACTACTAGTGATGCACCATATCCTATGAACAAATCTGTTATCGATAGAACTAGAAACCTTACAAATAAAGACATTAAATTGAATAGTTTGTTAATTGTGAAACGATTTTTTGATTACGTTTTTTTATTAAGATTTAATGTTACTATATTTAAGAACCAACAACCGAAAAAAGTATGTTACCTTTAGAATTTGGATATTTTTTTTTAGTTTTAACTTTTTATGTTATTACTAAAATGTTAAAACGCCGTATAATTAATAATAAAAAAGGTAATATTAATAAAAAAAAATAAGTACAAATATTATTTATCTAAAAATATCGATACCTGTCTGGTTTTATTTAAACCTGTCCCATCCTTAATGAGACATATGACCTTGGTAAAGGACCAATCAGGGCGCAGTCGTCCCATTCCTCATACCTCAGCTAGTTTACAGAATTGTTTTGATGTATTAGATCAAGCATTAGGCGTCTAGTGGCTATGTGGTCGATGGAACTACATTCTGCTTTGCGTTTTTAACGTTTTTTGTGTCGATTTCTACCGACGGAAAAAGAGTGGTTTTATAAGTTTGAGATGTGTCGCTGTGTTACTGTGCCTGTCTGTGGCATCATAGCTCCTAACGTCCTAACGTCCGTCTCCTCACGGATGAACCGATTTTGGTTTAGTTTTTTTTTGTTTCAAAGGTAATTTTGTCGAGAGTACTCTTAGCCATGATTGAATAAAATCGGTTTAGCCGTTCAAAAGTTATGGGCGTATTACTGTTTGAATCGGGGAGTTTTCGCAAGATATCGTGTCATAATTACGTGTTCAATAGATTGCCGATCGAAGCGGCTCTACATGTACTAGTTTTTTTTTTTGTCTTGAAACTATACTTGTGTTTTTGTGGCATGCGGCAAAGTAGCACAAAAATAATGTCACACCTTGTGGCTCCCGGCGTATACGAAGATTTGTTTAATACGTAACACGATAAACAGCCTAAGGGCGGTTACACAGTACATCCAATCCGTGTTATTATAAAAATGGGTCATGTGAACTTTAAAAATCTCGACATTATTTGCTTCGCTCATTCAATGTTCAAATTTTCTATAGAGAATTTGAATTAAGAATCTGCTAATTATTTGCCAAACAGCTCAGAGATTTTTATAAATAAAAAGCCATAGAAGTTTACATTCTTTACTTGGATAGTTCGGTGAGCAAAACGCGTACACGTAATGCAACTTTCTCGTTACGTTGTTACAGGCATGGGGCGAACAGGCGAACGACTGCGAAGTGCCACTGTACTGGGCTCGGCTCGAATACAAAGTGTTGAACGACCCCAAGCAAGGCAAAATGATCTTTGAGGAAATATTCAGTAAGTTAGCTACATTTTTTCATACAAAAGATGAAGGTTGTTTCTGTAGAAACGATCTTGATTCTGCACAGCACACGCTCGAGGAGTGCCCTGCGTGGGTCTCTGAGTGGCAGGTCTTGGTCGCAAGGATCCGGCGAGACCTGTCTCTGCCTGTAGTTGTAAGGGCCATGCTGGCAGTGACAGAAAACTGAAGACAACTGGCCTCCTTCTGTGAGATCGTGATGGTCCAGAAGGTGGCCGTTACGCTCGGGTGACGTCATGGGAAGGCAGGACTCCGCGGTCACGGGCAGTCAGATTGGGTATTGTATCCGCCTACAAATTGACTTCAGGAAAGACGGTGACACAGAGATCACGTGCTGCCCTGCACAGCGAGGCTTCATCCCTGGGAAGACGCTTCTTAGCCTCCCCAGGGATGTGCCCTAACAGGCGTTGCACAGAGGGAATTTCGGGGTGGTCTTTTAAGAGGTAACGGGGCCCTAAGTGCTGATGGTGATCACCGAGGTGGTTTTAATGAGGTTAAAAGCCCACACTTCCTAGTCTTTTTCCAAAAGTCCAGGTGTCTTTTGACGGTTTCCAAAAGTTACAAAAAATGTCTTCAAGCTTTATGATTAGTTAAAAACTAGGGTGCCTCTATACACATCAATATACTCTGATAATACAGAACTTTTAGAAATTAACCTTTATTTATTACTTTCCTATAAAATTTAGATAGGTAAAATTCTACACTGGTCTTTTGCCCAAAAGTCCAGGCGCCTTTTGAAGGCTACAAAAGTAAAAAAAAAAATTGGTTTACTTTGATATCGACGCGAAAACGAGTACCATGGATTCAGTAATTCTTTTTTTCACAAAATAAAAACAGCATCTATTAAAACTTGAAAGCGCTACCTGTCAGCTGATTGCCTAAAGTTCACGATTGAGGTACCTACACGAGGCGTGTCGCGCGCTCTTTTGCTTCAGGAGAATAATGAAAATCTAATTGGGTTCGTTGGAATAACGATTTTGAACATATGATTGTAAAAAAAGCCGTCGAAAAATTCCAACGGTAGGGGTCCAGAATCATAATTATACTGGATTCATTGTACTCCTTTTCGTGTTAAAGAACCTTGTGAAGTTTTCAAGCAACCACAAAAAATATTTGACAAAATTATAAACTAAACAATAACCCGACTTACGGTTATAAACCGCGCGATTAAAAAGGAGAATATTTCGAGATTTCTGAAAACTATAGTAAGGTTCATGCTTTCTCCCTCCCGCTTTCTATGATCGTGGTTGTCTCTTACCTTGTCGTTTAGATTCTTACCTGTTTTCCACAGAGTACGGCGACAACAAAACCATGTCAAAATACTGGGAAGCTCTTATATCGTTGGAAAGCAACCGCGTACCGCGACCATCTGAGAACAAACTGCGAGATCTGATGCGTCGTGCTCTGCGCTCCGTGCAGGACTACCCTCCTGCCATCGCACGCGCCTGGACTGACTACGAGCGCGACCACGGACAGCTCGGCACGCTGCGGGAGTGCGTGGACGCGTGTGAGGTGTGTATGAGAGCTACAGCTATAGACTATAATAATGTAATGCAGCTGTAGACTACCCTCCTGCCATCGCACGCGCCTGGACCGACTACGAGCGCGACCACGGACAGCTCGGCACGCTGCGGGAGTGCGTGGACGCGTGTGAGGTGTGTATGAGAGCTACAGCTATAGACTATAATAATGTAATGCAGCTGTAGACTACCCTCCTGCCATCGCACGCGCCTGGACCGACTACGAGCGCGACCACGGACAGCTCGGCACGCTGCGGGAGTGCGTGGACGCGTGTGAGGTGTGTATGAGAGCTACAGCTATAGACTATAATAATGTAATGCAGCTGTAGACTACCCTCCTGCCATCGCACGCGCCTGGACCGACTACGAGCGCGACCACGGACAGCTCGGCACGCTGCGGGAGTGCGTGGACGCGTGTGAGGTGTGTATGAGAGCTACAGCTATAGACTATAATAATGTAATGCAGCTGTAGACTACCCTCCTGCCATCGCACGCGCCTGGACCGACTACGAGCGCGACCACGGACAGCTCGGCACGCTGCGGGAGTGCGTGGACGCGTGTGAGGTGTGTATGAGAGCTACAGCTATAGACTATAATAATGTAATGCAGCTGTAGACTACCCTCCTGCCATCGCACGCGCCTGGACCGACTACGAGCGCGACCACGGACAGCTCGGCACGCTGCGGGAGTGCGTGGACGCGTGTGAGGTGTGTATGAGAGCTACAGCTATAGACTATAATAATGTAATGCAGCTGTAGACTACCCTCCTGCCATCGCACGCGCCTGGACCGACTACGAGCGCGACCACGGACAGCTCGGCACGCTGCGGGAGTGCGTGGACGCGTGTGAGGTGTGTATGAGAGCTACAGCTATAGACTATAATAATGTAATGCAGCTGTAGACTACCCTCCTGCCATCGCACGCGCCTGGACCGACTACGAGCGCGACCACGGACAGCTCGGCACGCTGCGGGAGTGCGTGGACGCGTGTGAGGTGTGTATGAGAGCTACAGCTATAGACTACTAGCTTTTGCCCGCGACTTCGTTCGCGTGGAATAGTGACTTCAACTCTTGACCAATAGATGGCGCTGTATGTCCGGAATAAATTTTATTTTATATTTTATTTTTTGTAATAAAAACTATCCTATGTCCATTCTCAAGTTCCAAACTATGTCTGTACCAAATTTCACACAAATCGGTTCAGTAGTTTAGGCGTGAAGCAAAGACAGACAGACAGACAGACAGACAGAAAGACAGACAGACAGACAGACAGAGTTACTTTCGCATTTATAATATTAGTTTGGATAATAATGTAATGCAGCTGTAGACTACCCTCCTGCCATCGCACGCGCCTGGACCGACTACGAGCGCGACCACGGACAGCTCGGCACGCTGCGGGAGTGCGTGGACGCGTGTGAGGTGTGTATGAGAGCTACAGCTATAGACTATAATAATGTAATGCAGCTGTAGACTACCCTCCTGCCATCGCACGCGCCTGGACCGACTACGAGCGCGACCACGGACAGCTCGGCACGCTGCGGGAGTGCGTGGACGCGTGTGAGGTGTGTATGAGAGCTACAGCTATAGACTATAATAATGTAATGCAGCTGTAGACTACCCTCCTGCCATCGCACGCGCCTGGACCGACTACGAGCGCGACCACGGACAGCTCGGCACGCTGCGGGAGTGCGTGGACGCGTGTGAGGTGTGTATGAGAGCTACAGCTATAGACTATAATAATGTAATGCAGCTGTAGACTACCCTCCTGCTATCGCACGCGCCTGGACCGACTACGAGCGCGACCACGGACAGCTCGGCACGCTGCGGGAGTGCGTGGACGTGTGTGAGGTGTGTATGAGAGCTACAGCTATAGACTATAATAATGTAATGCAGCTGTAGACTACCCTCCTGCCATCGCACGCGCCTTGATCGACTACGAGCGCGACCACGGACAGCTCGGCACGCTGCGGGAGTGCGTGGACGCGTGTGAGGTGTGTATGAGAGCTACAGCTATAGACTATAATAATTTAATGTAGCTGTAGACTACCCTCCTGCCATCGCACGCGCCTGGACCGACTACGAGCGCGACCACGGACAGCTCGGCACGCTGCGGGAGTGCGTGGACGCGTGTGAGGTGTGTATGAGAGCTACAGCTATAGACTATAATAATGTAATGCAGCTGTAGACTACCCTCCTGCCATCGCACGCGCCTGGACCGACTACGAGCGCGACCACGGACAGCTCGGCACGCTGCGGGAGTGCGTGGACGCGTGTGAGGTGTGTATGAGAGCTACAGCTATAGACTATAATAATGTAATGCAGCTGTAGACTACCCTCCTGCCATCGCACGCGCCTGGACCGACTACGAGCGCGACCACGGACAGCTCGGCACGCTGCGGGAGTGCGTGGACGCGTGTGAGGTGTGTATGAGAGCTACAGCTATAGACTATAATAATGTAATGCAGCTGTAGACTACCCTCCTGCCATCGCACGCGCCTGGACCGACTACGAGCGCGACCACGGACAGCTCGGCACGCTGCGGGAGTGCGTGGACGCGTGTGAGGTGTGTATGAGAGCTACAGCTATAGACTATAATAATGTAATGCAGCTGTAGACTACCCTCCTGCCATCGCACGCGCCTGGACCGACTACGAGCGCGACCACGGACAGCTCGGCACGCTGCGGGAGTGCGTGGACGTGTGTGAGGTGTGTATGAGAGCTACAGCTATAGACTATAATAATGTAATGCAGCTGTAGACTACCCTCCTGCCATCGCACGCGCCTTGATCGACTACGAGCGCGACCACGGACAGCTCGGCACGCTGCGGGAGTGCGTGGACGCGTGTGAGGTGTGTATGAGAGATACAGCTATAGACTATAATAATTTAATGTAGCTGTAGACTACCCTCCTGCCATCGCACGCGCCTGGACCGACTACGAGCGCGACCACGGACAGCTCGGCACGCTGCGGGAGTGCGTGGACGCGTGTGAGGTGTGTATGAGAGCTACAGCTATAGACTATAATAATGTAATGCAGCTGTAGACTACCCTCCTGCCATCGCACGCGCCTGGACCGACTACGAGCGCGACCACGGACAGCTCGGCACGCTGCGGGAGTGCGTGGACGTGTGTGAGGTGTGTATGAGAGCTACAGCTATAGACTATAATAATGTAATGCAGCTGTAGACTACCCTCCTGCCATCGCACGCGCCTTGATCGACTACGAGCGCGACCACGGACAGCTCGGCACGCTGCGGGAGTGCGTGGACGCGTGTGAGGTGTGTATGAGAGCTACAGCTATAGACTATAATAATTTAATGTAGCTGTAGACTACCCTCCTGCCATCGCACGCGCCTGGACCGACTACGAGCGCGACCACGGACAGCTCGGCACGCTGCGGGAGTGCGTGGACGCGTGTGAGGTGTGTATGAGAGCTACAGCTATAGACTATAATAATGTAATGCAGCTGTAGACTACCCTCCTGCCATCGCACGCGCCTGGACCGACTACGAGCGCGACCACGGACAGCTCGGCACGCTGCGGGAGTGCGTGGACGCGTGTGAGGTGTGTATGAGAGCTACAGCTATAGACTATAATAATGTAATGCAGCTGTAGACTACCCTCCTGCCATCGCACGCGCCTGGACCGACTACGAGCGCGACCACGGACAGCTCGGCACGCTGCGGGAGTGCGTGGACGCGTGTGAGGTGTGTATGAGAGCTACAGCTATAGACTATAATAATGTAATGCAGCTGTAGACTACCCTCCTGCCATCGCACGCGCCTGGACCGACTACGAGCGCGACCACGGACAGCTCGGCACGCTGCGGGAGTGCGTGGACGCGTGTGAGGTGTGTATGAGAGCTACAGCTATAGACTATAATAATGTAATGCAGCTGTAGACTACCCTCCTGCCATCGCACGCGCCTGGACCGACTACGAGCGCGACCACGGACAGCTCGGCACGCTGCGGGAGTGCGTGGACGCGTGTGAGGTGTGTATGAGAGCTACAGCTATAGACTATAATAATGTAATGCAGCTGTAGACTACCCTCCTGCCATCGCACGCGCCTGGACCGACTACGAGCGCGACCACGGACAGCTCGGCACGCTGCGGGAGTGCGTGGACGCGTGTGAGGTGTGTATGAGAGCTACAGCTATAGACTATAATAATGTAATGCAGCTGTAGACTACCCTCCTGCCATCGCACGCGCCTGGACCGACTACGAGCGCGACCACGGACAGCTCGGCACGCTGCGGGAGTGCGTGGACGCGTGTGAGGTGTGTATGAGAGCTACAGCTATAGACTATAATAATGTAATGCAGCTGTAGACTACCCTCCTGCCATCGCACGCGCCTGGACCGACTACGAGCGCGACCACGGACAGCTCGGCACGCTGCGGGAGTGCGTGGACGTGTGTGAGGTGTGTATGAGAGCTACAGCTATAGACTATAATAATGTAATGCAGCTGTAGACTACCCTCCTGCCATCGCACGCGCCTTGATCGACTACGAGCGCGACCACGGACAGCTCGGCACGCTGCGGGGGTGCGTGGACGCGTGTGAGGTGTGTATGAGAGATACAGCTATAGACTATAATAATTTAATGTAGCTGTAGACTACCCTCCTGCCATCGCACGCGCCTGGACCGACTACGAGCGCGACCACGGACAGCTCGGCACGCTGCGGGAGTGCGTGGACGCGTGTGAGGTGTGTATGAGAGCTACAGCTATAGACTATAATAATGTAATGCAGCTGTAGACTACCCTCCTGCCATCGCACGCGCCTGGACCGACTACGAGCGCCGTGACTGCACTTGATCTAGGTTTTTTGTGAATTATATAAGTGGGATATTAAAATATAGCCTACATTAGGACAAGTCGTTGTTCCAATCTGTGGGATAATTTTCAAGCAGGCAAATAGAACGAACATATTCAAGTTATTAGCTGTTTGTTTTTCAAAATGGAAGAAGATTTCATAACACTCTCTTTATTTCCCAGGCAAAAACAAAAGAATGGCGCGACAGCTACCAAGCGATGAAAGACAAAATGATCGGCAACAAGAAACAGAAAGGCAAACAGGACAAGAAAAAGTCAAAATTCGACAAGAAAAAGACTAAAGAGGATGACAAAGACAAAAGTAAAGGCAAGCGGAAGTCGGATGGAGGCGATGACGGGTCCAAGGGGAAGCGGAAGAAGGATACTGAGATGGAAGTCGATCAGAAAGATGAGGATACTACGGGGGGAGTCAAGAGGTCGCATGATGATGAAGAAGATGATGGTATGTTGGTTGCAGAAAAACAAAATGTTTTTTTATTCTAATCTATAAACTAAACGAAACAATATTAATAGTTGCAGAGAGCAAGCGCCAGCGCACAGACAGTACGAGCCCACATCGTCTCGGCACGCGGGATGCCTGCACGCTCTTCATCAGCAACCTAGAATTCAAGTGAGCATGGTCCTAAACAACACATCTTTTAATATCTTACTGGGCTCAGGCAAGGGCGGACCCAGGTTTTTTTCCTGGGTTCACAAGGGGCGGACGGGAAAAAAACTTATAAACTGTTAGAAATAAACTTGAAGTATCATATCTATATATCAAGTTTATTTCTTCAAGTTCAAGTTTGTATAGGAAGGTTTATTAGTGTCAAAACAATAGAAAATGAAATGTTTAATAAAGACAGTTTTCTTGTATGTTTCCTGCTAAAGATATCCAGCACACAACTCTGACAATTTGATTTGCTTCTAAGTATGTACTGTGATGGAATCTCCACAGTACACAAAAATACCACCTGGAGGGGCACGGGTCCCTGTGCCCCTCCCCCCCCCCCTTAAATCCGCCCTTGGGCCCAGAGATTGGAATAGGTAAACGTTAACTTGAGCATAATGCCTCCTCTAAATCCCGGAATTGTAATCGTTACGTAATAATCCTGGGATTTAAAAGACAATTTTTTATTGAACTTTGAATACATTCAATCAAATATCATCGAAAAGGAAAACTTCATATTTCATCTGTGTTGACTTGAAAGAAGTTAAAATTAAATGTTACTGTAGGCCGTATAAAAAATAGCTGCCCCAAAATACGAAGTATAGTAGTCCCAGCGGATCTTTGTGTCTCTGAAGTTGGCTCTGCGAACCATTGCCCAAGAAACAGTTTGTCATCGAGTATACTGCATAGAGTAAGCGAGATAGGACGATGCGACAAACGTAATTGAGTGAATGAGGATGGTTATACAATGCTATCTTCTACTTCAACATTGACATAAAAATAGCAACTGCGCAGGGTCTTGCCGCCAACTTCAGAGACACAAAGATCCGCTGTCACTTCTATACATGTAAATTCTTTTCTCAATGCTGAACAAGCTTTCAGAAACTACAATGTTCTTTCCATGTATTCAGAGTGGACGAACAGAATCTTCGCGACAAGATGTCTCAGTACGGCGAAATCATCTCACTGCGGGTCCGGAAGGGGATCAAAGCCTTTGGAGGATCCATTTGCTATTGCCAGTATAAGACTCCGGTAAGTAACTTCTTCCTAATCGACATGTCTTGCTAAAAATTGGCTCTTTTTGAAGATTTCTAGCTATAAGCATAAAATTTATAAGAATATCTTGTAGGTTTAAGCATTTAGGTTTTGGGCTTTGTCTATACTAATATTATAAAGAGGTGAAGTTTGTGAGTTTGTGACGTTGTAGGAGGTAATCTCTGGATCTACTGAACCGATTTTGAAAATTCTTTCACCAGTAGAAAGCTACATTATTCCTGAGTGTCATAGGAATAGGCATAAAATATAGAGATCCTTCTGAAAATTGCAATAATGTAACCCAAGGTAGCAAAATGATGCCTATAAAATTCATTAAATGCAAAATTCATTGGCGTGCGCTGAGAAAACTAAATAATAAATAAATAAATTGTTTATTAGAAGTTTAAACATTTGTACAGTCAAACACTTACGAACAAACATCATGCAAAAATAGCAAATTCATATCAGCGAGTAACAATGTATGTCAGTAGTATTTGTTTTGAATTCTGGCACCCAAAGAAAGATTTAACTTGTGTTATGGGTACCGGGATCCTCACACTTGTTTTACATATCAAATGTTACATCAGAAGGTCACAAGTTGGAGAAGTGATTTAATAAGATAAAACTATTGATGATAGATAAAAATTTGTAGATATGTAGGTAGGGTAGGTTGCGTAGGTAGGTAGGTAGCCAGTTGACAGGAGCGAAGCCCTGGGGGTCAGCTAGTCGTTAATATTTTCAACTACTCAACTAAATCAATCATTATAATTTAGTTTTAGTTACTACTAATCATTCGTTTTAGTTTGGATTAATTATTTTACTAAAAATATATTTTACCTTCTAGTAAATACTGATACAAAGCAATAAAATTTTAAACTCTTAAAGGTTACTCAGGTTCTTTCAATTCAAAATAAGCCTTATCTTATAGGTAATTAGGTATTTTTTTTAAAGAAAGAAATAAATAATATGAAAATATTGTTATTTGCATACCATGTATGAATGACTAATAAAAGAAAAACCATTTGTCTAATTTAATCATTCGTTTACTGTACATTTTCCTCGTCATTAGTATTGCAATACAAATTTTAATCAACATTTAAAACTAAAATTGATTCAATCATTATTTAATTTTTTTATACGACTTAAACTAATTTAATCATCAGTCAATTAAACTAAATTACGTTAGTTTTAATCGTCAATCAAACAAAATTAAAAATTGAAAGCTGCTCAATTGCCCGATTAGCCCCGCAAGCACTAGAAATCATTGGCGGACCTCTAGACGAGACTATAGTAAAGAGAACATAGACAAATTTAAATCCTACCTCAATAGCCTATCGTTTGCTGAAGTATATGATTTAATACAATATTTGGGTCCTTAGCTTCATAGCTAAGGACCCAAATATTGCTTACAATGCCTTCAAAGAAATGTTTTCTTTCCTATATACACAATGCTTTCCTGAAACTCTTATCTCTGTAAATGTGATCTGCCTAGTTGGGTGTCTCATGGTGTTAAAATATGTAGCAAAATAAAACGTCAATTATTATGGCAATATAGACAAAAACCTACCGAAATTAATAAAAATAAATTTAAGAGTTATTCAAAATTGCTTAAAAAATTGTTTATTTAACTCAACGCGCACAAAATATACATAAAATTATAATATCAAATAACAGATCTAAGACTACGTGGGAAATAATAAACCAAACCAAATTAAACATACCATAAAACACTATAGACAAAATTCGATATAATAATGAAACTGTAACTGACCCCAAAATTATTGCAAATATATTTAATGATTACTTTTATGACTAGCTCGGGCACCACAGTCACTAAACATATTTTAGCCAGAAAAGATTCAATGTTCATGACCCATGTCTGGCACTTGATATATTAAAAATTATCGCGGCCTTAAAAACACAAACAGTGTAGGATACGATGGCATATGTACAAAAATTGTTAAGACTGTAGCATATGAAATCTGTGGCCCCCTAAGCTACATTATTAATTTAAGCATCAGTGAAGGTATATTTCCGAGTGCGCTAAAAAAAACAATTGTAAAACCACTATTTAAGAAACAGGATAGCGAGCTAATGGAATTTTATAGGCCAGTATCATTAATACCAATAATTTCAAAAATTATCGAAAAATATATTTACAGGGAACTTAGTACCTATTTTGAAAAAAATCGTATACTGTGTGATGAACAGAAAGGATTTAGGGCGAAAAAAACTATTAACTTGGCCATATACGACTTCTTGCATATGTTATGACAAACATGGATAAAAATACACCAGTCTGTGCTATTTTTTGCGACATTACACAGGCATTTGATTATGTCCAACATAATATATTAAACTTGATGCATATGGTATAAGAGAAAAAATATTGAATCTAATACAATCATACCTATAAGAAAAAAAAACAAGTAACGCAAATTAATAGAATAAATATGAGCTCCAAACGCGAAGAGATTTTCACGTCATGCGAGCGTACCGTCCCTCATGGAGTTCCGCAAGGCAGTGTACTCGGACCACCCCTGTTTACATTCTATATTAATGACTTCCCTAAATCCATAAAACATCCCATGACACTGTTTGCGGATGATAGTACGATAACTATACCATGCCATAATAAGAATACATATGAAACGGACATAAAAATACATTAATTGAAGCAGTAACGTGGCTGAATAATAATAATTTGAAAATTAATATAAATAAAACTTTGATTATGCACTTTAGCCAACGATCATCATTATTCTCTAGTCTTGACATCGTATATAAAAATAATAAAATACAGACAGCTAATAGTACACAATTGTAGGCCTTACAATCGACAGAAGTTTAAATTGGAAAGCTAAATATTAAGGCTCTAGCCAAAAGAATAAGCAGTGGTGCATATGCGTTGTATAAATTATCACGTACTCTAAATATAGAGGCGCTATTAACGGCCTACTATGGTTTAGTTGAATCCGTCATTAGATATGTTGTTATCTTCTGGAGTAACTCAACCGACAGGGATATCATCTTTAAAAGACAAAAGTGCTGCTTGAGATCTATGTTTAATCTAAAAACTACCGATAGCTGTAAAAAATATTTCACTAAATATCCTATATAAAGTTATAAATAATTTTATAATTATTGTAGGAAGCTGTAGACGAAGCCATAAAACACGACAGGATGCCTCTCGACGGCCGCCCGATGTTTCTCTCCCGATACTCTGCTAAGAAGTCGAAGCCGACGTTCAAATACTCGACCGAGGCGGAGAAGAACAAGCTGTTTGTGAAGAACCTGCCTTTCACGCACTGCACCAAGGACGCGCTGGCAGAGGTCTTCGACAAGTATGGAAAGCTGAAGGATGTCAGAATTGTGACACACAAGTAAGTCATGAATTATACTAGCTTTGGCCCGCGTTTTCACTCGCACTCGGCTTCCTTACTGTCTCAAGTTATTGCTATCATTAACAGGACTAAACAATATTGCCTGCATCGTCTAAAAATATAGCTGTGCCCGACTGGATCCATAAGTGTTTCTATAAATTTTTATTTACCACCTGTATATGTGTACATTATATTTTTTTTTTATTTATCGGTAGGCTCGCATTTGACCACTATCTCGCCTGATGGTAAGCGATCATGTGGTTGACAGTGAAACACGCTTGCCTAGACGTAATGTATTCATTCTTATATATAAGACCCCAAGGTTGTAGCTACCAGGAAACAAAGACTCCGGCAGGGAATTCCACTCATTAGCTGTGCGCACAATGAAAGTATTCGCAAAACGCTTTGTACGTATGGGTAAGATGTCCACCATGTACTGGTGGCGCATTGCCGTAAGTCTTGTTGTCCGATGATGGAGAGGGCTAGGCGGAATCAAATTGTGCAGTTCCATCGCACAGTCCCCGAAATATAACCGATAAAAAACCGTCAGACTGGCCACTCGGCGTCGATCCTCAAGGCAAGCTTCGAGGCGACCAGTGCATCGTCGCCGATAAACCTCTTGGTTTGTCAATCGACTCAAATAATAATAATAATTTATTTCAAAATTCAGACAATTTACAGTCCAATTCTTGTTAGTAACAATTACTTATATACCTAGTGTTAGTAAAAGGTACACATAAACATTTACAAAATATTGTCACTTGATATTGATAGTCAATTGACTAAATTTAATGCCATAATTAATCAAAAATATATAAATAAAAATTAAAATGTCAAAAATAAAAAGATTTTATACGTCAAGAAGATATTATATAGAATAGAATTTTAAATTAACATGTCAAACAAATAATAATAAAACTTCAAAATCAATACAAATAAAATAAAATCAAATGACAATAAAATTCAATGAAGACCGTTATCAATTCTTTCGCTACTTTTTCTCGACATGTAACTTAATACAATGCCACAATAATGGGCAGTCTGCTCGGCTCGCCAGAACGCTAAGAATGCTGTTGCCACTGCCGCGGACACGACTTAGCAGCGATGCGGCTCTCTTTCTGAGGATGGCATTAAACCCATCGACACGTGCGTCCGCAAACATGCCCGACGCGCTACAGTGCCGCGGCAGCCGCATCAGCATCCTAAATGCGTTGTTATACTGAACGCGCAGGGCGTTGATTGTCTTCTGCGTATATTTAACCCATAGACTGCACGTGTAAAACGACTGGCAAAACGCCCTAAACAAAGTTACTTTTACTGCCTTGGTGCAGCGCGCAAATCTACGAGCCAACATATTGCATCGGACAGCCAACGCCCGGCGCTCCCTCTCAATGTCATCGTGGTCTGAGAAGTCATCCGAGACCCAGTGACCCAGGTACTTGAATTTTGAAACTCTGGGTAACGACACACCATCTATGAAGAGGGGTGGAACGTGTAAGACCTTATGGCCAGCGGACTGGAAAACCAAGAGTTCACTCTTCTTTACATTATACCTGAGCCCATGAGCCCCAGCATAATCCACACATATAGCGAGCAGTTTTCGAACAGCGCTTATGGAGGGACCCAGCAGAACCATATCGTCCGCGTAACTGATGTTGTTGATGAATTTTCCATCTATAGAACATCCGACATTGGCACTGCTGAGCCTCTCAACGAGTCCGTTTACGTACAGATTGAAAAGACGAGGCGAGGTTAACCCTCCCTGTCGTACTCCACATTTCAATCTGTACGCGTCGGAGGTGACGCCTGCCCATCTTATCACATTGATTTGGTTGTTGTACCAATAATCAAAAATGTTAATGACTTCTTCGGGGAGGCTGGTTTCAGTCCTCATCTTGTACCAAAGCACATCATAGGACACCAAATCGAAAGCTTTAGAAAGGTCTAAAAAACAGGCATAGACAGGAGTCTTCCTATCGGTGTAGTACCGGACAGTATGCTTGAGGCATAGAACAGCCGTTTCTGTCGACAGCCCCTGCCTAAAACCGAACTGAGCATCATTCAGCTTTATGTGACTGTCCAAAATACGATCAAGCAGACTGTCTAGCACTTTCGCCACTGTTGTAGCTAACGAAATGGGCCTGTAGTTGCTGCTGTCCGATGCATCGCCAGTTTTATTTTTGATAATTGGCACAACCACGGTCTTCATACACTCGTCCGGCAGGTACGAATGTCTTAGGCAAAATGTAAAAAACATTGCAAGAACCCTAGGCAGATGAACTCCCGCGTGCTGCAAATGCTCAATACTAATGCCATCGTGACCTGGGGACTTACCCCTCGTCATATTCTTAATGATGGTAGCTATATCTTTAGCCGTAAAAGATGGTATTACAGCTGGCTTTAAGGGATTTTGCCTGATTTCACTCGCATTGAGCATCCCCAGCCCGCCGGAAGGAGATTCTATCTGAAAATGACTCTTAAACATGTTCGCCATGTCACGAGGACCAGTTATTCCATTAACATTGATCGGGGCAGTAGGTTTATTATTCAGATTTTTCGTGCCCTTCCAAAAATTTTTAAAATTCTTACTTGCGTGGTGCGATGCCAGAATATCCATTTTTATTTGCTCGGCGTTGTTTTGACACCATCTAAGTTTAGATTTGAAACGACGCCGAGACTCCACCATGTTACTATAGATAGGTCCATCAGTAGGCCTACCATACAACAACCAGTTTTGAAAATCAAGCCGGGCAACCTCGTGAGCAGCACGAACATGCCTATTCCAGCCCAAAACAACACGCTTTCGCTTTCGTTTATATGCACAATTTGAGCTAGACATAGCCGCCTCACACAAAGTGGAAACAATACTCTCATACATTCGGTCTATTACCACTCTATGCACTTTATTGTGGCATACACCGTCACAACACCCCGACAACTCCAAAGGAAAATCAATTTGTCTGAAGTTATCGTTGCACATCCTAGTATAAAACTGTTTTTGGTGCTCATCCCTATCGGCCCACAGTATACCGTTAGGAGTACTTTCAACAAATACATACTGTGGCTTCATAACAGCTAGATTACAACGCACCTCTAGGGGATAGTGGTCGGACCAAGTGCAGTCATAGTTCACCCTCACATCCACCACCGACTGCCAGGCAGACTTCGTTACCACACAATGGTCAAGCCAGCTTGTGCTGCCATGGGCGTCGCTAACGAATGTAAAGGTGTTCGATGAAATGCCTAATTTATCTATATCCGCACATATCCATTTTTGATCTTTACAGAAATTTAAAAGTTCCTTTCCAAACAATGCACAAGGACAAGCATTAAAATCTCCCAAAATGTACACATTCGCCACTTCAGTGTTGTCAATAATAGCGCTTATCTCACTTAGGCAGTCAGTAAATTCGACTAAGTTCTCAACGGAGTTCACAGGCATGTAAACTGAGAAAACCACAAAAGATCGATCGCACACAACTACTTTAATCGCCGCGAGACGCACACTATTACACGGGATTACTGTAACCGCACTAAACGCACTCTTTCGCCACAGCACAGCAACACCACCATACGGTCTGCCTCGTACTAGGCCAGCAGACGAGTCGATAGCCGATTTACCGCAGTAGTCAAAGTCTGGGTCGACTGTTCCCAGGAATGGCAGGTTGTGCGGGAACAACCACGTCTCCTGTAGCGCGATGATGTCTGCTCGACGACACAGGGTTCTCACATGATCTACTGACCGTACTAATGACTTACAGTTATAGGTAATAAAACTGCTAAGCATGGGACTTTCCGATCGAGGACTTTCCATTAGGATTTTTATTATAATTTCTTCTGTTTCCAAAGTCTATGAAACGCCGGAAAGATATTCCTTCCGGCCATATATTGTCATCCATGAAAACAGCCAACTTGTGCCGAGGGACCAATATCTTATAGGCGTCATACTCTTTATGTTGCTTCATTACAATTTTTTCTAAGGTAACGCAGACGTGCGTTTTTGACATAATATAGTTCGCAATATCTGCCGGCGAGGTTCCTTTGTCAACATTATTTATAAACAGCGGGAGTTTAACGTCTGCAGCTTTAAACTTACATTGTGGAGTGGTAATAGCCACGCCTTTCTGTCCTATAAATCTATTTTTAAACCTATTCCTTCGTACCTCCGTCCATTCATCATCATTCGGTGGTTTTTTCCATTCACCCGGCGCACGCGCAATGTCTGCAAACGAGTGATAAGACTTCGGAAAATAGTTGTTATTATGCGCCTCAGCTTTCGTACCTCTCATATTGCTAGCGGGCTTCAACTCATCACCCACTGAAATATCTATCTCTCTCGCACCTCCCGCTGTTGATAACTCAGTAGTTATTTTGTCGTCTACCTCCTGTCGCACTAATTGTTTATTAGGCTCGAACGCAACAGTTTTATCGCACTCAGTCACAACATCAGTGCTATCTCGCAACGTATATGGACGGTTACACTCATGCTCATCAGGCTCAACATTCGTACTGTTTACTTGGTTTGGAGGGGTCAGTGATATTGTTGACATATGAGTTAGACCCATTGGGCCGCTATCATAAGCAAAGCTAGCTTGCATACATGAAGCACCTCTCCTTAGGTTAATATTTCTGAACTCATTCTGTACAATCGTTTTATTTAGACTGTCAACAGAAACACCGCAACCACCACCGTCATAGTTAACTTTTAACAGTTCCTGCTTAGTCTGTAACAGCTGATCCACAGTCGCGTACGTACTTTTAAACAATTTGACCTCGTTTTGTAAAATAAGGATATCCTTCAAAAGTCGAGTAACGTCTACATGATCAAAAGTTATTGGGGGTAGTTTGTTTAGGTCATGAGCTACGAAAACAGGAATCTTCTCAGGGTCTACATTCTTAATAACTTCTATAATATCAAATAAATCTTTCTTGCTTTTGCCTTCTTTGTTTTTACGTTTTATTTGACGTATATCAGTAGAAACAGACTGAAACAGTAATGACTTAGCTTTTTCGATGTCTTCTGTTGAAAAAGCAGAACTGCATATCCTCACTAAGCCTTCACTGTCCATCACTTCATGTTTGAACTGCACAAATGTTAACAGTTCATTTACCACTATATTGCAATTGTTACATTTAAGCACATTAGCCGACGACATATTTAACAACACTATAGTACAACATCTGCACGCAACGGGCGCTCAGCGGAGACTGAAAGTCAAATGCATCAAGTTGATATTTGGAAGATCCATCCCAGAGGTGAGAGCAGTACTCCAACTTGCGCTTTGTGCAATTTGAGCAGCTGTTCAGGCGTGAAGTACCGTTTCACCTTTGCAAGGATGCCCAACTTTTTTGCAGCCAACTGAGCCTTTGCCTCAATGAATGGACCAAAATTGAGGGTCGATGTTAACGTAATACCAAGAAGGTCGAAATGGTCCGTTATCGGCACGGTTATACCACGGAAAGATGGCGCCGGGTGGAATAGGCTCTTTTTTGCGGAATAAAGACACGCCTGGGTCTTAGCAGCATTGAAACTGACTATATTGGCATCGCCCCGTTCGGAGAATGCCTCCAAAGACAAGTTCAAGCGCTCAACCATGGCCTCCCGGAGAGACCGGAACTAAGGCCCAGTAGCCCGTGCGCCAGCGACCGTGCTGTCGTCTGCGTACCCAAAGGTTCCGGGTTTCAGCAGGTCATTAATATGCAGCAAAACCAGTGCAGCCGAAAGCACCGACCCCTATAGGACTCCGGCGTTAATTAATACCTAACTGACCGGACGAGCAGCCATCGATAACCACTCGGATGGACCGATCTCTCAGGAAATCAGCAATTTTCTCACACAGATCACTGGGCAGGACCAAAGGAAGGAAGCTTAGCAATAAGGCTCTCATGCCAGACCCTGTCGAAAGCCTTTGAGATGTCAAGGGAGACAGCAAACGCTTTCCCTTGCCTCTCGATGGCCTCACTCCAGACGTGAATGGCATACGTTAGAAGATCCCCAGTTGACCGATTTCGGCGGAAGCCGTATTAGCGGTCACTGAAGATGGCGTTGTCTTCTAGGTATGCCAGGAGCTTATTGTTTAGCACACATACTCTTACAGAGGATGGAACGTATGCAATAAGATTTGTAATTTGATTTGTACTTTCACAGAGACGGCAAACCAAAAGGCCTGGCCTACATAGAGTACGAGGACGAGACTGCAGCTACACAGGCCGTGTCGGCAGTGCACGGCATGATGCTCGCGGAGCGCAAGCTGGACGTCGCTCTGAGCGCGCCGCCGCCGCGACAGTCCACCTCGGCTGTGCTGGGGCTGGCTAAGAGGGACACGGGAGGTGGCATGTAAGTGTTACATAGAGTATGAGGACAAGACAATCTTCAACAACAACAACAACAATCTTTCTCTGTTTTTTTTTTTTTTTTCTTTTGCATGTATAACTTTCAGTTTAGTTTTATTTTAACATTTATTCATACCTTAAAGTCTACCTTACATCGCACGATGTTCATGTTAGTTTAATTTTTTTTTTTGTATTATGTGGAAAATGTTGTTGGTTATACATTTATAATACCATTTTAGTTTTAAGTTCTTAACCATACTGTAATGTGTAACCGTTTATTTTCCCAAATAAAATAAAATAAAATAAAATAAAATAAAATAAGACTGCAGCGTCACAAGCTGTGCTGGGGCTGGCTAAGAGGGACACGGGAGGTGGCATGTAAGTGTTACATAGAGTACGAGGACAAGACTGCAGCGTCACAAGCTGTGCTGGGGCTGGCTAAGAGGGACACGGGAGGTGGCATGTAAGTGTTACATAGAGTACGAGGACAAGACTGCAGCGTTACAGGCTGTGTTGGGGCTGGCTAAGAGGGACACGGGAGGTCGCATGTAAGTGTTACATAGAGTACGAGGACAAGACGGCAGCGTCACAAGCTGTGCTGGGGCTGGCTAAGAGGGACACGGGAGGTGGCATGTAAGTGTTACATAGAGTACGAGGACAAGACTGCAGCGTCACAGGCCGTGCTGGGGCTGGCTAAGAGGGACACGGGAGGTGGCATGTAAGTGTTACATATAGTACGAGGACGAGACTGCAGCGTCACAGGCTGTGCTGGGGCTGGCTAAGAGGGACACGGGAGGTGGCATGTAAGTGTTACATAGAGTACGAGGACAAGACTGCAGCGTTACAGGCTGTGTTGGGGCTGGCTAAGAGGGACACGGGAGGTCGCATGTAAGTGTTACATAGAGTACGAGGACAAGACTGCAGCGTCACAAGCTGTGCTGGGGCTGGCTAAGAGGGACACGGGAGGTGGCATGTAAGTGTTACATAGAGTACGAGGACAAGACTGCAGCGTCACAGGCCGTGCTGGGGCTGGCTAAGAGGGACACGGGAGGTGGCATGTAAGTGTTACATATAGTACGAGGACAAGACTGCAGCGTCACAGGCTGTGCTGGGGCTGGCTAAGAGGGACACGGGAGGTGGCATGTAAGTATTACATAGAGTACGAGGACAAGACTGCAGCGTCACAGGCTGTGCCGGGGCTGGCTAATAGGGACACGGGAGGTGGCATGTAAGTGTTACATACAGTACGAGGACAAGACTGCAGCTTCACAGGCCGTGCTGGGGCTGGCTAAGAGGGACACGGGAGGTGGCATGTAAGTATTACATAGAGTACGAGGACGAGACTGCAGCGTCACAGGCCGTGCATAACAATAGTTGGTCCTCCATCTGTAGGAGTTCGCCATATTGGAGTAAGAATGTCACTTAGTGCATTGCCATCCAAAGTCAACTTCTATGCAAAATTTCACCTCAATCGGTTTAAGATAACTATTTTTAAATTCACTTGCAAGATTTGGCCAGTACACACTATCTAACAAGATTACAAGACAAGTTTATAGTTCAAAAGGTTAAACTCACTCGCTGATGTATTTCTGTCACAGAAATGAACTAGAGTTGGATACTGTTATTCACTAACATTAACATTAAAAGCGAGATATTTACCATGTTTACTGTTTGTAGCGACTTTTCGGTATTTCGGTGTTTATCCGTGATCATGGTGTTTGCAACAGCACCGAAATATCGGAAACTCACTAGAAACAGTAAACATGGTAAATATCCCGCTTATAATGTTATTATTACTGTTATTCAATTTGCGTGTAGACAAACGTATTCAGAAACCGCGTGTAAATGCAAAAATATTAAAAAAATCTATCTATAACACTTTCAGGCGACGTACACAACTCAGCACTTTTACACAATTCATCCCGAGCATCCTCCAAAAGGCTTCAACGAGCGCAGAGCGACCCACCACAAGCAGCGCCAACGGCTCCTCAGGCAGCGCCAACGGCTCTTCAGCCAGCGCCCAGCCCAACAGTAACCATAGCAACGGCGAGGACAAACGACCACTCAGCAACAGCGACTTCCGAAGCCTTCTGCTCAAGAAATAGATTGTCACGCCAAGTTAGTCTTTGTAAATAGAGTCGAAAGTCGCGAGTAGATTACAGTGGAATTTCAAACTCATTAGTATCGATACTTTTAGTTTTAGTGGTGTACCGACTGTTTGATGAAGACAGAAGGCATTTTCGATCAGTGTTTTCGGCGGTCGAGGAAGAATCTGAGGGCTCAGTGCGAGAGTTTGTGAATTTTTGTATACAAAAAAGGGGGTTTTCCATTTTTGTCACCAGACGGTCCCATATCCAGTTTCAATTCAAATTGACGGTTAGATTAAAGCGATAGAGTATGTTTAAAAACCCGCACTAAGCCCACAGAAAGGTATCTGACACCTTTCTTCCTCTTACAGATAACAGACTGATAAAATTACCTTTGCCTTTTCAACAGCTAGCTCGATTTATAGACTAGAAGAAGTCGGTACGTCTCTAAAAGCCGCCATATATTATGACTCTGTCTTAGGATAGCCTTACTAGATGGAAATCCGTACCATTTATGACGTAAATCTCTTTAAAAAATAACTAGAACGATGAGTTTATGGTAAATGATCGAGATCAAAGTAACCTTCATTTATGGTGGCCTCAATAGTCTTTAAGGCGATGAACGCTAGCACTAAGGTACCCTTATATATTTCTTGGCAATGAGCCTTATTATATACTTACATAATATATATATATAACATTGTATGATACCCGCTTATATATGAAAGGGAAATTTGTGACCGAAAACGGTACTTTTTTCATGAGAATAAATATTATCAGCTTCACAAAGTTTCTTTCTTCTGTTATGGTGCTCCTGCACTGCTGTTAAAAATGTTTACAAAAATTTTCTAACACTAATACGTTTACTAACAAATGTTCGGAATTGTTACATTCTGTTAGGAATTGTTACATTCTGTTAGGAATTATTACATTCTGTTAGGAATTGTTACATTCTGTTAGGATTTGTTACATTCTGTTAGGAATTGTTAGATGTTTTGAGTGCTCCTACACTGATGAAAAATGTTTACAAAAGAAAAAGCGCTCTTACAATTTGTTAACTAAGAATATTATGTTTACTAACATTACCTAACATGAAAACATTTTCTTTAATATTGTGATCAAAAGTTTGTTTAGAAAATGTTTACTAATATTTGTAAACATTTTTAACAGCAGTGTAGGACCTTAAGAGTATTTTGTTGTACAAAATAAAATTACCTGCAGTTTTGTTTTAAATTTTTATTTCGATCTGTGTCTGTTTTGGAGTATATATTGTGAATTGACGTGTCTTTGCAACATTCGATTTCTGAGAAAGAAAATACGTCTGCCGAACTGATTTAGAAAAAAAATCTTACTCTTGATAGTTCCTCCAGTGATTTGTGTGGAGCTATCTGGAAAATATGATTTGGAGAAAAAGATCTTTGATTTGTCGATATATGGAATCAGGGTACTGAAATTATTCGCATTTAAATAATATTGTAAAGTCACGTCAATATTAGACAACCACCACCATTGATTTTAAATTGTCTACCTTTTTAATAATACATTTTAACCGGATTGTTTAACTTCGTGTTGGATAGCACGCATTCATTCCTTAGAAGTTAAATGCGAACTTTGTTGATATGTGATTCAATCATAGTCACAACTTCATAATAATGTAGTTATAGGTATATACTCCATTTGAAATAATATTAGAAATTTTTACAACCCCGTTTTACAGTCCGTTCAACCGATTTTGAGTTCTATTCCGTAAATATAAGGATGGCATAAAAAGCATAAACCTGTTACTAAAACTAACTGTTTAATATAGCTGCTATTGTCATATCACCAACGCAATAGAAGTCAAAATTGGTTGAACGTGCTGTAAAATATGATTATTTCAATGTCTAATGTTATCTCAATTGGCGTTTAGTCCACTTCACTTTAATATGTAAATGGAATATCAACGACAATTGTAGCGATATTTACTTGGCACCCGTAACATCTTAATTATATTTCGTTTTATATTAAACTGATTTGTTTTGTATTCGGAGTTTTACGTTGCAGTGTGATTGCGGACGAAGAATGATTCAGAATAAATGCGTTTTGTTGTATAATTCAGTTGTTTTATTAACAAAAATATTTATGAAGCCTCCAGCCGTTATGATGGCTCTGTCTCTGGAACTCTCTCCCAGTCCCACACTCCCTACGAAGAGAACTCAACATTGAGTTAAACTCGCCTTTTGTACATGTATTTTATTATCATGTCCGTGACTACCGCAGGACCGCGACGCCAATGGCTTCCACATTTGGTAAATAATTACTACTCAATTGGTACCAATTAGTACTCGAACAACAAAATTGGTACCTTAGTAGGTTATGAGAAAATCGACTTTGAAAGTGGTCCTGTAGTAGTCACGCTCCACTCAGCAGGACCACCATGAGCCCCGAAAAATGGGGCATGCTACAGCTAATCTAAGTATGCAAATAATTACTACCCATAAATGTCATTCATTTCGTGCAGAAAACAGAACTGAAACATTTGTATTTACCGAGAAATCAACGATGATACTTTCGCTCGTTCGTTCCGCAGGACCACGACTTTGAATGTTGATGCTAAGTTTGAGGAACCAGTCGCTTTCCTCAAACCTACATAGAAAAATGACTACCCTTCAAGATAAAATCAGTACACAAAATTCACAACATTCCAGTAGTTTACGAGATATACCATGCTATTGGTGGGGTGTCGGTGTTAATTTTTCATTTCAAGATTTCGTTATTAAAAACTCTGTTATTTCTGCTCAAATTTATACAAAAATTACTACTCCTAAAGAAGTTGTAGCGACCAAAAATTCAAATACCTAAGTGTTGTATTTTAAGAGAAACTAGCTTTCATTACTTTTCTATACTAAATCTTCGTGTAAAATCAGACTAAATTAAGTTGTCAATGGTATTGAGCTGTTTAGAAGTAGGTACACTCGTGCACATAAGTTTATGGATGTCGGAAAAGTAATAACAACAGTTCACTATCTATAATTTTTATACAAACTGGGTAACTAGGCCAGTGAACGGAAATAAACATGGAAGCATTCCTAGCTTTAAAAATGACCCAACATACATTGTGCCGCGGTGGGCGGGGCTTACCGATCGTGCCGCTCACGCTTTTAGTTCTTCCGCAGCAGGCAACAGCGGCGGTCGACTAATATTTACCGTTTTTTGCGTGTTAAATATTTAAAAATGCCTTATTGTGCAGTGAAATGGTACATAAATAAATCACTTATGAATAACAAGAATGTTGGAATTAGTCTTCACGTGTAAATACATCGCTATTCATTATATTTCTATTAAAAACGAAATATGCCACGAAATCTATGGGGATGATGTTATGCCAACCAAACAATTTACTTTTTTATCTTTACAAATAATTTTGATTACAATAAGATACAATACACGCCATTTATCTATGGGAACGGTACTATGCAAAATATACTAAGTTATTGTATGTACATAAAAGTTCCTAGTTAATAGCATGGCGAATATATATATCGTTGCTGTATCTTTTCTAATATATTTTTGGTCGTTACAAAAATATATTTTTTTAATACAATAAAAGAGAGTTGACTAGTTTAAATCATCACGCGAAAAAGCGTTTCAACTACTAACTATGCAATTTTGTTCTTTCGAATTTGGACAAAATATAAATCCAAGATGGCGGCAGCGAAAACTTTCATATTTTACATCATGAGTTTAGTTTTCGAGGGTGCTAAAGTCGATTGTGAGGTAAAAATAATCGAAGATGGCAAAAAAAAATGCTTTTGTTTAAATCATACGTGAGATGGAAGTTCGTTCCTGACGGTGGTCCCCTGACCACACACGTTTTTTTTATGCTTCTATATTTTCTTTCAGATTATTTTATACCATCACTATCATAATTGCGTTGCACCATATTGCATAAAACACCCCGGGCGACGCGAAAAGTAGACGCATTGGCGTCGTAGAAATGTCGTTAGCGGCCTATACGTTAGATGGTAATTTAAACCCAAACTGTCAATAACTAAGGTCTTTTTTTTACTGTGCATCATGAGTTGTAATAATAATGTTTGTGTACTTAGGCTAGTTTGGCGAATCAGTGGCGGGGTTTCGATGTGTGAGTTTGTTTGGGATTTTGTGTCAAGATGCGCGTTTAATTCCTTCGAAGTAATGCTTCCATGTTTATTGCCGTTCACTGATCTAGGCACATAACAACAAAAAAGAACCTATCGTTACCGATGGCGTCTAATACCTTTGTTAATGACGTGGGTACTATAATAATTATTTTACTGTATTTTTTATTAAACACCTAATTAATTAAACACAACAGTATTAATTAAACACCTTTGGTACCTGATATCTCCTAAAGCCACTTTGATCCAAACCTTATTTTCGGGGATCGTTCTTACCTGTATTAGGTATAGAGAGATAAACTTTCAGCGAAGATCGATGAAGGTCAGATCGTCGCAGGCTCTTACTCTATAATCATAGGTGAATTTAACTGATCACATAACTTGAGTTTATATACACCTTTATGTGGAAATGGACACCACTTCACCAGACGTCCTCAAATAGAAGTGTCTTGTTATTCTATCAATGACGCAAAGAAAGCGAAGTCACTAAGCACTTCTTATCTTATCTTGTGAAGGGGCCGAGAGACAACTCGGACACTTCGACCCATTGGGATCTATTGTGGTCCCCTAGATAACTTACTCCTCCCCAATCTCGTTGAAAACTCTTTTCATGAGTTTTACAACGAGACTGGGAGATATGAGCCTATAGTCTTCTGGTCTTGGTTATCCAACCCCCAAGAGTTTCATTCGCTTACCAGCCAGTGCATCGCATGTGCAAAGTAGGTGCTCCATGCGTTTCGTATGTTCCTCACACAACCTGCACATGGGTGTCGCGGTTAGACCCATCTTCATGAGCATGACGTTAGTTCCAAAGTGCCCAGTAAAGGCCCCAAGCAGGTAGCGGATTTGCCCCCCTGCTCATGTTCCAAATGCATTCCCGGACTTTGAACGTAGAGCCTAGGCATTTCTTAGAGTGTTGCAGACCGGTGCTAGATAGCCAATGAGTTCGCTGTCTGTGATCTGCAAACTCCCTAAATGCGGCTTTTACGAGGCACGTCGAGATGACTACACATGGTTCTGGACCCACAAAATCATTTGCTGAGCCCTCTCTTGCCAATTCACATCAGTCTTACCCTGTTGTGCTTCCCAAGCCTGTTTAGGGTTTGGACAGCATCCACAATAAGTCCGGCGTCCACTTTGTAGGATGCCATGGCTTTGATTACAGCCTGACTGTCACTAAGAATATATATGGATTTACCTCTGGTTCCTCTATCTATATTCTCTTGAGCACAGGTTATTATGGCATACGTTTCTGCTTGGAATACAGTTGCCATCTTCCCTAGGCTTTTGCTACATTTGTAACCTTTTGCGTATATTCCCGCCCCTGTACCTGATTCCATTTTGGATCCATCAGTGTACCACACCAGACTGTCTTGTTCTGGTGGATCGATTCCCTTCGTCCAGTCCTCTATTGTAGGGATTTGGACCTTGAAAGACCTTTCAAACACAAACATAGTTTGCATTTTATCGGATAACATGCTTGTTACCCGATCCAGGCCTTCATTCCCGTCGAACTTTGTATGGTTGGTCCTTGGCTTAAAAGCATCCCATAGTCCAGCCACAGAAAGTCGATTTAATGTCTTCCTTGCCTCGAATTCAACCATCATATGCAGAGGAGGGATATTGAGGTATCTCTCAATCGCTGCCGTAGGTGTTGTCCTGAAAGCACCCGTGATGCCTAGACACACCGTTCTTTGTAATCTGGTGATTGGCGCTTTGCACGGGGCAAGCTTTGTTCTTGGCCACCACACTATGCTGCCGTATGTGATAATAGGTATTATCATTTTCCGGTACAGCCATCGTATCACTTTGGGCTTTAACCCCCAAGTTTTACCGTAGGTGGAACGACACATGCCGAACACTCGTAGGGCTTTCGTCGTAATATTTTCCACCTGAGTTCTCTATCAGGCGTTACACCCAGATATTTAGCTTCGGTGGACCAGGGCAGCTTTATTCCATTGAGGGAGAGCTCTCCTAGGTTTCCTAGTTGTCTCTTCCTCGTGAATGGCACAATGACTGCTTTGCTTTGGTTGATAGAGAGGTGGTTCTTTGTACACCATTCCTCTGTCATCCTGAATGCCTATTGTAATAATCCAGAGACTATGTTCGGGAATTTACCATTAACCATTATAGCTATGTCATCTGCATAGCCTACTGTGTAGAATGGTCCGGTATTTAGCTTGGTAAGAAGCGAGTACTACCAAGCACCACAATAATGGTGACAGCACTCCCCCCTGCGGACAACCCTAGTTGTTTTTGCACTAAGTCTGTCTCCCATCAGTTCCGATCTGACTATTCTGCTTCTCAGCATATGGTCAATCCAGTTGCACGTGGTATCGTTGATGCCATGTTCCTTTGCAGCGATGCGTATGGACTCGAATGTTGTCTTGTCGAAGGCTATGTCGCGGAAAGCCCCGACGCAGATCTCTTGTCCCTCTAGCGCAGCCTCGGCTCGACTCGCAACATAGTGCAATGCCGTTTCCGTAGATTTGCCAGGGCTGTAGGCGCACTTTAGTTTATGTAGAGGGAATACTTTAAGTGGTCCCTCTCTTAGGTACCTGTCTACCAGTTTCTCCAGAGCTTTTAAGAGAAAGGATGATAGACTAATTGACCTATAAGCTTGAGCTTCTTCGTAAGTCGGTCTACCCACCTTTGGTATAAAGGTGACTTTGACCTCCCTCCATGCCTTGGGTACGTACCCAAAGGCTATGCAGGCTCTGTAGAGCTTACTCAAATGAGGTATCAAAACAGATGCCCCCTCTTGCAATAGTATTGGGTAGATGCCATCCGGACCAGGGGATTTGAGAGGCTGGAACCCCGTTATGGCAAGCTTCAGTTTATTTTCATCTACCACTTTCTTTACAGTGAGCCAGTTATTTTTGGACGTGTGCCTTGTGAGCTCGTCCCTTGTGACTGGTTCCTCTTCATCGCTGTCGCGCAGTATACATTCCGCGAAGTGTGTTCTAAACGTCACGCCCAGTTTCCGTTAGATACCCATTCTCATCCTTTACAGATGATAGTGGGTTTGTCTTAGTCATGGACATTGCTTTCACACAACCTCATTCCATTTGGTAGAGCTTCGACGGAGGTGCAATGCTGCCGCCAATTAGTTCTTTTGGCCTTGCGTACCGCCGTCTTATACCTGGTCAGCATGATAGCCAGAAAAATCTTTCCTGGCTTTTGCATCATTAAAGGCCTGTCGTGTTTCCTGACGTATTTATGCTTGTTCAGGATTTCACCATGGTACCATTTTGCAAAAGGCCTTTTTCTCTGGGCAGTTGTCTTCCCATGCACCGATGGTGCCCACCTTGATTCTATCCGCTTCAAATTCTATATATAGTATGGAATTAAGCTTACCTTTAGGGCTCCCTAGATTTACTTTTAGGTCCCTCCTGTACGAGTCTCAATTTGTATGCTTTGGGTTTCTCCTTCGTCTAGTTTCGGCTTCTCCCGCCGTCCTAAACCTAAATAATATATAATTATGGCCAGACAGAGCGATTTCGTCCGATACATGCCAATTTTCAATGTAAGCGCTGGCCCTGTTTGAAGCCAGTGTCAGGTCAATAACTTCGGTTCTCGCCTCAAGGCAATAAACCTACTTTCAGGACCTCTGTCCTGAAAGTAGGTTTATTGCCTGCGTTAAGGATTTGTAAAGAAGAGCTTACCACAAAGTCCAACAAATCCTTCCCTCGTTTTTTGACATTCGAGCTGCCCCAAACGACGTGGTGTGCATTCGCATCGCAGCCAAGTATCAGGTAGAGGTTTCCTTGGTTGCCGTAGTCAACCAGTCTTCTAATTAGTGGTGTTACTGGTTCCTTTTGTTCATATGGGAGGTAGGCAGAGGCAAGAATAATTTTCCTTTTCTCTGTTCCCGTCCCAACTTGGATCAAAGTTGTTGTAAGATTCCTGTAACAGAAAGTACGTAAGGGCATTGCCTCTATACCGCCCCTGATATAGATGCAAGTCCTCGCGTCATTAGTTGGACAGTCATAGAGCACCATGCCTCCTGTTCCACCTAAGCCTTTTATAGTCCCCTTATACAGATAAGGTTCCTGTATCAAGGCAACGTCGTATGTGTTTAGCTTCAGTTGTCGAGCCAGAAGGGCAGTAGCGGCTCTGCAATGATGCAATTTGTTTTGTACACACCTTAGTCCCTCCATCTTGGATATCTTGATGGGTTTGTGCTGTTGCTAGAGTGCCTCAATTTTGAGGCTCCCCCTCCATCGCTTCCTCCTCGAGAGCAGTTGGCGATTCAATCCTCAGGGTATCGAGGCCCTCAAGGATGTCATCCTCGAGGTCCGCCTCTGACGCTACGTCGTGCGCCGAGACCTCGTCGATGGACTCCCCACACTGCGGTGGACCATCTTCGGAGGGCTCCACTCCTGCTTCCGCAGTGGGTGCCTCTCCCTTGTCTTCTTCCAGGAGCTTGAACGAGTACCGTTCATAGAACCGAACAATAATTGATAATGCTTGTTTATTACTTTTTAGGGCTCCGTACCCAAAGGGTAAAAAGGACCCTATTACTAAGACTCCGCGGTCCGTGTGTCACCAGGCTGTATCTCATGAACCGTGATAGCTAGACAGTTAAAATTTTCACAGATGATGTATTTCTATTGCTACCAAATTGCTAACAAATATTAAAAACAGAATAAAATAAATAAATTCCCATACAATAAACTTGTTTTATTGCGATAATGTACGGAACCCTTCGTGCGCGAGTCCGACTTGCACGTGGCCGGTTTTTTTTACTTTGTTGATTTTTCTGTTACTAGCTTATTTTTGTTATTAGCTATTCAAATATTGTTTATTTTAAACATAATAATGATTTAGAACATCAGAACGCGTTTTATTTATTACAAAATAATATCATACTACAAAGTATCGATTATTAGATATAATCGATAAGCTACATTCTGTGTACTGCTACATCCCTAAATCAGATGCGAGGAAGTCATAAATGGTTGGCCGCCCACGCTATTGTCGGCAAATCCGTCCCGTACTCCATGCAAGATCGAACTTGCGTTTGATTTGCTGAGCCTTTGCCTCAATATATCGGCCAAAATTGAGTGTCGATGTCATCATTACGCCAAGAAGCTCAAGATGGTCCGTTATCGGCACGGTTACACCTCGGAAAGATGGAGCTGGGTGTAATTGGCTCTATTTCACGGAGAAAAGACACTCCTGTGTTTTACCGGCATTGAACTTGACCAGATTCGCATCGTCCCATTCGGAGACTGCCTCCATGGACAAGCTCAAACGCTCCACCATGGCCTTACGGAGAGACCGGATCTGAGGCGAAGTATCTTTCAACAACAGTAATGTCTCCTGCATACCCAAAGGTGTTTTGGACGGGGATAACTGCAGGTGTCGCATTTTAAGTAAAATTACTCCAAATCTGTCATTGCAACTGTCCCCTGACTGGGGACAGTTGCAATGACTCAACTCACTCAACTCCCAACTCAACCAAGGACATCATGACCTTGGTTGTATTGTGTTTAAAGTTGGTCGTGTAGTGTAGTTGACGGTGGTTGTTTAGGACACAAAACTACATCACTTTTGCATCACAATATCCACTAGAAATCAAGGTGCAAATAATTTTAACTGCCGTTGCACTGCCTCCGAAAAAATCCCGCCAACACTCGGTAAAATATATGTACAACTAGCTTTTTCCCGCGTGAAAAGTGTTTTATCATCCCAAGGGATCATACTACTGGTGTTTAAACTATCCTTCCCAGGGTGTAAATTTTCATCTAAATCGGTTCAGAGGCAACAGGCAAACAGACATATACTTTCTTATTTATAATAGTATAGTTAGGATTAGGATGGATACCTATGCCTATGACTGACTTGTAATGCCGGGCTAGTAAGCCTGACGACCGCTTACGGATAGTGTTACTAGCCTTTGAAGCCGGTATGGCAGGTAAATTGCATCATAACAAAAAACATTGAAAATTCAGGTCCCCTGAGAATTTTTCTTCTGCCCACATAAGAAGTAGCCTAGTGTAATGCAAAAATACAAATATAGTCCTTACCGTAATCAGTAGGTTCTCTTTTTATTCCTCCAAAATTAGACACAAAAAAACAAAAACTTTAAAATAAAAACATTTATTTATAAAAATACAATGTACACTTTACAATCTCAATAGAGAAATATATAATTTCTTCTTATATACATCGAGAATTGTCTACAATAAATAACTCTAAAAGCATTGCATAACTGGAAATTATACACTAAACAAATACGCACTCAAAAATGAACTTTTGTACTTTTTGACTAACACACATTACGAAGCTGAGATATGTTGAAATTAGCACCTTAGATCCCATAGGGAATTTAAGACACCGGACATACATTCCTAGTTTGGCAATTTAGTAAATTATGGCTACTTTTTTTTGAACGCCATTGTGTAAACGAACGTCCAAATCTAACTTATAAATGTCAAAGTTTGGATGGATGTTTGTTTGTTAATTAACCACGCCAGAACGGCGGAACGGATCGAAATTTTGCACAGATATAGATTATAGTCTGATATATCACATGTACTTCATCCCGGTATAATGTTCCCCTGGTATCTCAGAAAAAGAAATCGTATGTTCGTTAATCTATTTTTATGGCTATTTTCGTTTGACATTCAAAATGGCGTTCAGAAACCACGCAAAATGGCTGTAACAACTAGGAATATAGAGTCCATGATATAGTAAAGCTTGTCAGTTGCGCTTGCGACTGCTAAGCCAAAAGGCGATAACATCATAATATATTGTATCACATATTGCTCGTTCGGTATCCAAAAGTTTTGAATGTTCGAAGATTTATTACTACAACTTCTACTTCAAATAAAAGTTCAGAAGTGTCGGAGTTTTCAGAGGTGTGCTCCTCTTTGTTAAATTTGTGCTAAATATTTAACTACCAAAATGGCACTGTCATTTTTAGAAAATGACAATTTTTTATTTAAATTTTTTATATAAAAAAAAGGATAACAGATAACTTTTAAAACGCTAAATACGTATTGTATTTAGTGTTTATTGCACTAAGTTTGGCAATACTTTGGGTAAAGTATGACAAAACATAACAGAGTACAATACAACAAATTTCTTAGTGTCCCTCGGCAATAATCGCATTTCCGAATACAAACAAATGCTTATTTCCATGTTCATCAAATATTAGATTTATAGTGTATAATAATTTGAAATCAGAACTAAGTACTTTATTGCTGTTTTGTTTTGATTTCCGTATGTACTATATAGAGCTGTAAAACTAATTTCCTATTTTCCTTTAGCAGGATGCCTTCCATTTTTAATAAATAAATAACATTAAGTTAAAAGAGTATTAACAACTCTATATACTTCCAAGTTGATTGAGAGCGTCCGGTCTGCACCAAGTGCAAAGGTCAACTGATAGAAAGCCGACGACTGACGAAACACGAAGTTTGCCGAGAGACATTAAGAAAATAGTTGTACTGTAGATCTACGGAGGTTGGCACATGGATGAGCCTCCTTTAAACTATCCCAGGTCAATATGACCTGAGCTTGCAGTGAGGTAGCCACTTGAACTGATGGCTTGTCTTGCAGAGTCAGCCGTGTTTCAACCATTGAGCTTATGAGTATCTTACATTAAAGGAACGTCGTACTATAGCTTCAATAGAAGCTATTGTCAGTTAATATGACTGCCGTCCTGCCACCGCTTCTTTGAGCGCTCGAATGCTTCTTTGATGCAGGCTCTGCGGAAAAATAATTCAGATTAAAAATACTTATGTATACGGTTGGCCAAGAAAGTGGTCAAATGTTTGGTATGGAGGGAAGTGGAAATTTGTATTTGTTTTCCTCCGTTATTATTTTCTGATTAATTTCGTTGCGGGATCCAAGACAGTTAAATTCAATCTCCGTGACTTCGTCGAGCTTCATTGCCTCGGATTTTCTGGTGGTCGCCACTGTTGATTCTGGCTTTCAGGAGTTGCATTGGTTTGGGAATAGTGCGGTGAAGTTGTCAGAATAAAAAATAAATGTTTTTTTTGTTTTGAATGTTAGCAGTTAGTTTGACGGGGGCATCAGTCCCTTTCCAGTCGATTTAATCGGGGCACGTATTGACACTGGTGTCACTACAATAGATAATAATAAATACAGCCTAAGTAATATATTAGCAGTTAAAATATAACTTATTGTTTAAGTGAAAACGAGTTTCGACCTTAGATTGTTAGACTACTCACATTCCGTGGGTCGAGTTTTAGATAAAGAAGACATATGACTTTAATTGGGACAATCCCACCGCACTATTCCCAAACCACTGCAACTCCTGAAAGCCAGAATCAACAGTGGCGACCACCAGAAAAGCGCCGAGGCAATGAAGCTCGACGAAGTCCCGGAGAATGAATTTAACTGTCTTGGATCCCGCAACGAAATTAATCAGAAAAGAAAATGGAGGAGTAAGAAAAATACAAATTTCCACTTCCCTCCATATCAAGCAGGAGACAGAACAAACAAGACCAATAGGCACAAAGGGTCGTTTACAACTGGGATAAGCCCAGTTGCCTAGCACCACGGATAAAAATTAGCATTAATATTAATGGGTCCTAACATTGTGAGCTTTTATATTTGATTCCAATAATAGGTATGGCAAAAGCGCTTGAACGCACGGAAATTTGTTCTAGTTTCCACAAGGTCCGTATAGTAAACGGCTCCTGACACAGCCTGTACATTATTCAACATAGTATTGCGTTCATTCTGCCAAAGAATACACTCCCATAAGATATGATGTGCAGATTGTACATATTCACAGTCAGATGTAGAACACTGACATAATGGCGAGGCAACAAGCTTGAAGGAAAATAATTTACTTTTAAAGTTACCATGCCCTGTGAGAAATTGGGCAACACAGTGATCCACCTCCAGCCACGTCCTGGCCAGCCGCACGCGAACGGATGGAAAGAATTGGTGGAGGTGTCGGCCCTTGATGGAATTATCCCACCTACATTGCCATTCGGATAAAAGTTCCTCCCAGACGTCAATATGTGGTTTAAATAATCTAGAGATTTTGGCACGGTCACTCCGCGTTAAAAAGTCCGCGTCCATGGTCTCTTTTGCGGAATAGTACATTGCAGCACGTCGCTGCACTTCAAGGTCGACCGGAAGTACGCCAGCAAGTACCGGTAAGGCCTCAGTACTAACCGTCCTGTATGCTTTGCATAAGAATATCAAAGCCAAACGCTGACTCTGAAGTAATTTACGTCGTACCGCCCCTATTGTGGCCCTATCAGCCCAAACAGGCGCCCCATAGCAGATACAACCCAAGTAAGTAGCCCCATAAATAGTCTTTAAAGTCAAAAAAGACAGTCCCCACGTAGATTTAGATATTCTCGTTAAGGCATAGAAGTTCTTTTTTGCTTTTTCACCGACGATTTTAATATGATCTATAAATGCAAAATTCCTTTCTAACACAAGACCAAGATAGCACACGGACTGCTTCCTTTTTACCGGAACGTTATTAAATTTAATAGTAGGACACGATTTAAGATTACCTTTCAAAATGAGCTGATAAGTTTTATGCGGAGCAAAGGTCAGGCGGTTACGATCGCCCCACTGAGATATTAATCGTAGGCAAGTGTCAGCCAAGTTCTCGAGTCCAGCTCGAGTACTTGATTGAATGAGCAGAAGACCGTCGTCCGCGTAACCGGTTAATGAACAGCCGCTTGGAAGCGGAATCGCGAGGAAATCATCAAAGCCTAAATTCCATAAAGGTGGACCAATAACCGAACCCTGAGGACATCCCATGGTGAGAGACTTCGACACGGAATGATGGCCGAGTTTGAGTTTCGCGGAACCATTTAAAAAGTAAGAGTAAACTAAATTGTATATATTTCTATAGCAGCCTCGATTTTTCATTTTAAGTAATAGCATTGGCCACCATGCGTTATCAAAAGCCCCAGAAATATCTAGAAAAATCCCAATTACATATTTATGTTCAGATGTATTAACTATTTTCCTAACAGTAAGGGCCGCGTCTACGGTAGATTTTCCAATAGTGAAACCGAATTGATTATTATGAAATTTTGGTCCGTCCGGTAGCAACCGTGGAACGATAAGGCGCTCCAGGAGTTTTCCCAAAGATGGAAGTAATGTTATGGGCCGGTACGACTTCGGGTCGTCCGGGGGTTTGTCGCCACTTTTCGGGATTATTCGTATAAATCCGCGTCGCCAAATACGAGGAAATACGCCCTCCGCAATACAACGGTTGTAAACGGTTAAAATCGCATCACCGGCTGTTTTACACGCTTCTATAATCATCCGATTAGATATTTTATCTTCACCTGATGACTTGTTGAGTGGTAACCTCTTGACAACGTTAATAAATTCGTCAGTGGATGGAAGGTCTGACGCTGGTGATTCAGGTGGTACAGCTGCCCACGCTCTGATCTGTTGATGGTATTCGTTGTCATTAGCTAGTACGTCATCAGGTATAAGAGTATTCAGCAAAACTTCAGTTGTTTCCTCAATACCGGTAGTGTGTTTATTATTTACTTTAATATTCTGAACAAACGCGAGGTCGACTGATCGATTGGCTTTAAACTCATGATATAAAGGAGACCACGGACCTTCTTTATCTAATTTTTCTACTACTTTACGCAATAAATTACCCTTTGATTTTTCCACCGATGCTCTGTAGCGGGACCTGGCAACTCTAAACGTATTTAACGCAATGGAAAGAGGGTCACCGGTAACCTTACGTTTTTTAAGCTTGTTAAGATGTTTACGCGCTCGGCGATAATTTTTACGCTGTTCAGTTAGGTAGTCACACCACCAATCACATCTACGTATATTGGTCAAAGATCCACGACCAATGGCAATGTCAGCACAGTAAGTGAAGGTGTCTGACATAATTTCAGCACTTTCTTCAGCTGAAAGCCCATCACGAGTGAAGTCTTTGGCGTGAGACGCAACAAGCGAGCTAAAGAATTCCCAATTCGCACCCTTACATTTATACCTAAAGTTACCAATGACATGTGACGTACCCTGAGTAAAAACTGGAACAAATTCGTACACGATCAAGCGATGATCACTACAAGACGCGTCCGGTAGGACACGCCACCTATCCAAGCGTACGTCTGCACTAGAAAGTGTGACGTCAATACAAGATTCGCCCATTTGGCTGCAAAAAGTTGGTGGTGCGTCAGGGGTATTATGAATAGTCAGATTCATTTCAGCAATGAAATCTTCAACAGCGCAGCGTCGTTCATAATCCGTAGACCGAACTTTGCCATACCAGAGTGATGATGACGCATTAACATCAGCGCCAACGATAACTTTGCAGCCCGCGAGCGACTGCAAGACGTGACGGAGGTTATGTATATGAGGAGCAACAGGGTCTGAATATTGAAAGTAGCAACTCACAATGTAAACTTTAAAAGAAGACGATGAGACCTCCGCAACGGCACAATGGGGTGTCATTAGATTACGCAAAGACGTTACTGTGAAGTTAGAAGAATGCGCCACGTAAATTCCAGCTCGTGCTTTGCCATCCAACTGTACTACTTTGTGACGTAAACGCGCGTTTTGATATTGTTCTTGAACAAGCACGATATCTAAGTTATAATCGATAATTAGTTTGTCCAGTTCAGAAGTCGCTACCCTATCGTTGTGGAGATTTAATTGTCCTATGGTTAATCTATCCATTATTTTAGTAGTTGGTGTTGAGGATAAGTTGTTCGAGTTTAAGTTTATAAGTGGCACACCCATCTGATCCACATCGATGGTCAGACGGTTTCTTAGAGCGTTTACACGCCACGCAAGACGGTATATAATTTAAATTGTCTTTATGCGGACAGTCTTTGGTTTCATGTGTCTCAGAGCAATTAGCGCAGGTAGGTGATTTAATAGTGCAGTGTTTCTTAACATGACCGAACTGTTGACAATGTGCGCAACGTACTACATCGACATCATCAATGAAACGGCAAGTCGCCCAATCAATAAACAATTTATCCTTGGTCGAGACTAAATGTTTCCGGACCGCGGACTCGAGTTCAATGCCTATCCATTTCCGACCGTTGTCTAACGAACGCCTACGTATGATTTAAGACATATGACTGTGGCTACATCTAGAGCGTCACATACAATCTAATCATCGACATGACGTCACACAAATCCTGCATCATACGCACACACACACTTACCTGAACAGCGATTGGTGCAGTATGTATGCGGACACGTGGCCGGCGTCCACGAAGCGCACCTCCGCGCCCGGCCAGATCTCCTCGAGCGTGCCCACGTCATCGCGCGGGACGTACGCGTCGTGCTTCGCGCACACCGCTGTCGAAACAATACGTCATATGTATTAAGCTCTGCGCAGATTACAATTTGAATAGCACACAGAAACCCCGAGTGCCCGGCAGCTCGTCTACCCTCGGATATGGTAGCGGTCGAGGCAATGGCGTGGCAAGGGGTGCGAAGAATCCCCGGAGTGGACCCGGCTACCCCAATATACACCGACGACTGGACCTGGGAACATATAACATGCGAGCAATCCTGACCGACGAGAAGTTGACCGAACTCGAGGAAGAATTGAGCAGGTTACCATGGAGTATTATTGGCTTATCTGAAGTCCGAAGAGAGGGGGAGGACTCGATAATCCTCAAATCCGCTAACCTGCTCTATTTCCGAGAGGGTGACCGGTAGTCCCAGGATGGTGTCGGGTTTATCGTCCAAAAGTCCCCTGTGAACAAGTTGTGGGCGACTATGTCTACCTGGGACAAACGATCCAGTTGGGTAGGGCCAACTTCGAGAAAGAGGTCAACCGTCGAATCCGACTCAGCTGGGCAGCGTTCGGGAAGTTTCGCGGTATCTTCTCGTTCAACTTACCACAGTGTGTGTTGCCATATGGCTCTAAGACTTGGTGGCTTACAATGGGCCTCATCAGAAAGCTTACAGTCACCCAAAGGGCAATGGAGAGGGCTATGCTCGGAGTTTCCTTGCGAGATCGGATCAGAAATGTTAAGATCCGCAAGAGAACCAGGGTTACCGACATAGCCCGAAGAATTGCCAAACTTAAGTGGCAGTGGGCAGGGCACATTGCTCGCAGAAGGGATGGCCGATGAGGCAGAAAGGTTCTGGAGTGGCGACCGCTAACCGGAAGACGTTGTGTTGGTAGGCCTCCCACCAGGTGGACCGATGACCTGGTGAAGTTTGCGGGGATCCGTTGGATGCTAGACGCACGGGACCGATCAATGTGGCGACACTTGGGGGAGGCCTATGTCCAGCAGTGGACGTCTTTCGGCTGATATCATGATGTGACATTACAGTCGCAGCCGGCCGCATTGCGTTGTATTTCAATACAAATAAAATTCCTAATTTTAGCATACTTTTTTAAAAACAAGTTTTTTCTTATTCCACTCAGCAAAACAAAGTGTTTTTGGCATTTGATACCCATATTATATGTGTGCATATAAAATAATTGGCCCGCCATCTTTGGGAGTACGCCATATTGGATTTATACTGACGTCACTGAGTGAACTGTCCATTGTAATGTAAATCAAACTTGTATGGAAAATTTTAGCTTAATCAGTTGTGGATAACTGTTTTGAAATTTTGTTTCAAGATTGGACCCACACATACTAACTAAACAACTAACTTAGGGTGCACAAATTCTTGATTGTACAATAAACATGTGCGTTAAGACGAAACAATAATCAGCACAAATGGCTTGCACAAAACACTAGTTTGTATTGTATAAAATTTATTTGCAAAATTAAGCATGTACGTGACGACGGTACAATATAAATGCGCAAACATTTGGAGCATCCAATTTTTGCTCAAACCGCTTGCACATGCACGATTGAGCGTTTAGACGAACCTTAAGAAAGCAAGTTAAATAATCATTAGGCTAATCCCATTAGGAGAAACATGATTAAATAAAGAATATTAGATACATACATACAAGATAAGCGCGAAAAACATAACCCTTTCCTTGCAGCCGGGTAAAATATGTCATGTCTAAAAATGGACTGCCATAAATAGGTACCTATAGTAGTCACAGCGGAAGTGTCTCTGAAGTTGGCCGCAACCCTGCGCAGTTGTTATTTTTGTATTAAGTTGAAGTAGAAGATAGCATTGTATAACTGTCTCTTTCACTCTCTTACGTTTGTTGTATCGTCCTATCTCGCTTACTCTATGCAGTATACTCGATGACAAACTGTTTCTTGCGCAATGGTTCGCAGAGCCAACTTCAGAGACACAAAGATCTGCTGTGACTACTACACGTATTTAAAACTGGACAGTGCTTGAAATACATAATTAGATACAAGATAAATCACCGTTCTTGGCAAGATATTCCGGTATAATTCTAGGATAGATAAATAATGCTACCCATCCACTTTAAAGAAATCCTTTTCCAAATCTATACTAATATTATAAAGACGTAATGTTTGTGAGATTGTGAGTTTGGACGTTGTAAGGGGTAATTTCTGGATCTACTGAACCGATTTTGAAAATTCTTTCACCAGTAAAAAGCTACATTATTCCTGAGTGCCATAGGCTATAATATATTTTCAAAAAAATTGGAGATCCTTTTGAAAATTGCAATAATGTAAGCCAAGGTAGCAAAATGTTGCCTATAAAATTCATTCTTTGGCGTACGCTGAGAAAACTATTGATGATAGATAAAAAATATTAGGTACCATTAGGTAGGTAGGTAGGGTAGGTAGTGTAGGCAGTGTAGGCAGGGTAAGCAGGGTAGGTAGGGTTGACACGGTAGACAGGATAGGCAGGGTAGCCACTTGACGGGAGCGAAGCCCCGGTGGTCAGCGAGTAGATTATAAGTTCTGTAGGCCCATCGTTACCGGAAATCTCCCTTGAAATATTGATTTGATCATACATGCACACGATACTCAATCACAATGCTAATAATGTGAAGGAGTTGCCAAAACATTTCTTGTTATAAATATAACTTAGAACGGTATGTGTTTATGAAATCGCTTTCTGATAATAATTTAGACTACTACAGTGTACCTTATTAAAATTATAGGCAAAAAATATAGGGAGCTATAGTACTTGAAAATACAGGATGTCTATTAATTATATGGAAATATTTCAGGGAGTATAAAGTACTCATGAATGTCACCCAGATACGGACACAAGCCCTTTTACCGCCGAGTTCCCTTATTCTGAATAGTCCGATGGGCCTAATCTGATTCTGGAGGGAGGTGGGCTGTCGGCCCCCATAGTTCACGTACGGACTAAGTGCAGACACCAATTCTCTAAAGATAAGAAGTTCTCATGGGGTCTATAAAAAAATTGCTGTTTCCTAATATTTTGCCCAGTATGTACAGAGCAACGGCTTTTTTTTTCTCAAGACCTCAACGGTCGTAATAAAGAAACAATTGATTTTCTATTGTTTCACGCCTGATTCAGGTTTCTCGAACGTTGAGTAGATATTTGAGAGTTACTTTCAGCCCCAAAAAGGGTGCCATACATTAAAGATATCTTGTACAAACACTTTTTCTTATGGGGCTATAAAGTTATACCTAGACCCAAATATATTGTATTGGACTTACGCTTTTCTATATTTCAGAGTCCCATAGAAAATGTTGCTAACATTTACCAATATTTTACACCGTGGAAGGATGCCAAAGATTTCGATCACATCCAGCACATTTGCAGGTGTGATTGAAGTATTTAATTATTATATTGCACATAAAAATCGTTATATCTAGGCTCGACAGTCTAGTTACACGTGCATTTGATTGGTGCCAACAAGTGCGGATGTGCCGACTTAGGAAATATGTCAAATATTATGGCAATTTTGGCGTTGACTATAATCGTTCTTTCGTTTGTCGGTCGTTGAGTATGCAACTAGATTCTGGCATAAGCACATTATGGGCTTCAAAATACGCTAACTCTTCTCGAGTTAGCGTATTTTGAAGCCCATAATGTCCACCTTCACTGGCATTCAGTGACGTCTAATATTTCTTAACAAACTCTCTCGAATTCGACAGGCCTTTAAACCCGTGTCTGTCATACTGGTACCCTTAAACTCCAGCAGCCGGATTGCGTAAGTGAATTCGGCAAAGGAAACAGTTTGGAACCTTCACAAAAACGACTTTACGTATTGCATATTACACTCTGAAAAGGAAAGGAGATGAATCTTTCCATGACCAATATTTTGACGTAGAATTGATTGTAAAGAATAATTGTTTTTTTTTCAGTTTTATGGAACCAATACATTTTTAATTAAAAGCATTAGAAGCCCATTAGTTGAAAATAAAAAAATAAAAATTATGTCCTAATTATTTGGAAATAAATCATCAGGAGGATGATCGTACTCTTTCCAAATTAGTTTCGCAATACCGAAAAAGTTGAAAGAAATGATTCTAACGCTTTGAAGGTTTCAAACTGTTTGCTTTGCCGAATTCAACAGGTCAAAAATAAAAACACTATAAAAACTTACCGATAATCAAAGACGTGTCAAACGGCATCGAGAAATTACTAAGATGTGTGCATTCATCCATGATCCCTCTCATGAACTGTAGCGTCTCTCTGTCCCTCCAGTGTATTTTCGTTATGTCTATCTTCTTCCCACTTTTCGCACTCGATCTCAAGAACGGCAGGTTCTCCCATAGATCTGATGTAAACTCTGTTAGGTTCCATGATCTCTCCGGTTTTTTTATGATTTCTTTTTTTGGCACTTCCACGATTTTTAATAGTTCTTTGTTTACTTTTGGACTTTCTACGGTAGGTTTGTATGGCTTTTCTAGTACTATGTCGTTGACACTTTGTTCTTTGTGTGTTTCCGTTGATTTCTCTTCAGCTTGTTTTTGTGTTGTATGTAATAGGTCTTGTAGGTCGGCTGGAAGAAAACAATTGTATTTTGAGTTGCTGCTGAAATGTAGTTTGTGAATAGATGAATCTTTAAAAAATTCTATCATGATATTGTTTTACAACGACGCTACGGTTTGGTGATGTTGTAGGTCACCTGAAATGAATACCTAGGTCCACTAAACATCATAGGTCACATTTGTCTAAGAGGTGACCTACCTTTTATTGCTTAGTGCAGAAATAAAGTGCAGGTAGCAAAAATAGTGTGTTAACTTTGCTACACCAGTTAGCTATAGAACACCAGACTCAGTTTTTTGATCCAATTTTTATTAACCGACTTCAAAAAAAGGAGGAAGTCCTCAATTCGCTGGAACCTTTTTTATAACTAGGTATTCAAAGACCGATTTGGAAAAACTCTTTTTATGTTGTCGAAAAATGAAAAACCATAGGTAACAAAGGGACCGGATGGATGCCTGGATGGATAAGAAAGTTATTTTTCGTTTTGTTGTGTTTTGCTTTGGAGTTCAACCCAGTAGTCGATTTTCCTAATGGGTATAACATTTTAGTCGATTGTGTCGGTTCTGAACTAACTTTTGATGTAAGTTAAGCAAGTAGTGGTGACGGCTGATTGCACTAATGGCTTAATTCGCGTATCGAAAGAAAACTGCGAGTATTTGTCAGTACAGATCGGTTACAATCACTGACATGTTATAAGGGAAAACTTTACCTACTAGTTACCTTTACATTTTTTTTTAAAGTTTTTTAATATTTTTAGTAGTAGAAAGCATCTACCATTTCTACCAGCCTCGGTTCTGCTTGGTTCTTGGAGGAGAGGGTGAATAGATTGAAACAGTGAAGAAGATGAAGCCGATGTCTGAAATTTAACCGACTTTCCAAAATGGAGGAGGTTCTAAGTTCGGTTATATGTTTTTTGGGTATGTTCACCTATTTCTCCGTCAATAGTGGATCGTTTCTAAAAATACTTTTTTGATTGAAAGACTCTGTTTCCGAATTGGTCCCATTTAAATTTGATGAAGACCTGATGAAGAACTTCGGAGATATACAACAGAACTCTTCAATAAATGACGGCAAATCTCTCGGGATTGCTGCAATCGAATGTCTATTTATTGTTTACATCATTTCTTAACATAACATCACGCCAGTATGCTCTAAAGGGGTACGCAGATGTGTACAGTTCACCCTGGTATACTCTCATTCCATCGGTTACGTTCACGTTATTCGGTTAGTTAGTCTATTCTGGCATCACTTGGGACGTCATAAGAAATTACTTTAGAACTTGACACAGCATTATGTATCTACCACACCTAAAAAGTGGAAAATAAAAAGTTTTTTACAAAAAATACTACCGATTTCTAAAAACACGACTAAATGAAAAATAACATCAATTTCGGTAGTCGGTGACAACGAAACGAAGATACGAATACAGGAACACCGACTGCCGAAATTGAAGTTATTTTTCCTATATATAGTGTTTGTATATTTTGTAAAAAAGTTTTGACTCACCACAATTTAGCCAAATGAAGCTTTTGCGTGGTTGTGACGCATACCTACTTTCTTTATTTATGTATTATTTTTATTTTTTCGTTTTTTACTCCATGGTCAATCGATCGGCTGAGCCTTTGCTCAACTACTTTGGGTTCGGCTTTTAGTCTAACCAGATTCAACTGAGTACCAGATTTACGCATGCAGTTTATTATGGTAGCTACTAAAGGTCTATCCACATATATCAGGGCCGTGACAGGACCGGGCCCAATCATTGAAGCTTCGTCACTGGCTCGTGCACGGACGTGTGTGAACGAGTTCATATAAATTGTACACAACGATATTTTTGAGCCCCTGACGGGGCACGGTCCGTCCACCTCCCGGGCACGTCCCTGATATGTGTGTACCTTTAATATTTTAACTTAGTGGTCGTTCACACAGAGGTCCGTTTTACAGATCCGCTTTATCGTATACGTTTTTATTCGGCGCTGACGTATCTAGTTGTATGAGCGAGTTCACACACATGACAGTATTCCAGACCCAGTAAAAATACCGACCCGACAAAATATACAACAGTCCGTTTTACGGGTCGGCTTTATCGTATACCAAGGTTTTATTCGGAAATGACGCAGGTAGTTGTATGAGCTAGTTCAGACACATAACAGTATTAAAATACTGATCCGTTTTGTTTGAAAATTGGTGGTACGACCAAATGTGGTGTGAACATTACCATCAGTAGTGACGGAACCGTTAAAACGGTACTGTAAATGCGGTGTGAACATTACCTCCTGTAGCGATGGATCCGTTAAAAACGGTCCTGGAAATACGGATATTCTGTGTGAACGTACCCTTACCTGTATTACGGTGGATGTTGCTATCTCCCAGGTACAAATTATCCAATAAAGCAATTCTTATACTTTTAATTGGCGTTATTACCACGATTGCAAATGCCCGAATGTTAAACGAGAACACAAAATATCACTTTTAGCGCCGATTTCACCAATAAAACTAATCGGCGTTCTGTTTGGTAGTTTCTCAGAGGTCTCAACCATCACTACGCTGCACTTATTTGAATAAACTTCAAACCTTTCCATCATTGGACTACAAGACGTACGGCGATGCGGCATCGGTACATGGTGGACATCCCACCCATACGCACTAAACCTTTTGGAAATACTTTCATTATGCGTACAGATAAGGAGTGGAATTCCCTGCCGGAGTCTCTGCTTCCTGATAGCTACAACCTGGGGGTCTTTTAGTCAAGAGTGAATAGGTTACTTCTAGGTAAGCGTGCTACACCGTCGACCACATCATCGCTTACCATCAGGTGAGATAGTGGTCAAGCGCGAGCCTAAAAACAATATAAAAAAAATGTTTCATTGGTGAAATCGGCCCTTACTTAAGTCGATAAAAAGCGGAGCGATTTTTCACGATCTTTTTATAAAAAGGATAATTTTTAGATCATCATCGTCGTTTGCTGGCAGCACAGATAATATAATACTAGCATACAGATGCCTCATCCCATACAAAGAAACTGTGCCGACGTAACTAGCGTTTTTTATCTGATTAAACCGATCATTTTTTTGTAAATCAATCGCGTTCGGTTCCACGGCGATAGAACGAACGGAACCGAACGATATCGATGTACAAAAAATAATCAGTATAATCAGTACAGTACGTCGGGACAGTTTCTTTGTATGCGATGAAACACCACTGCCGGAAGTGTCGTTTGCGTTCACCTCTAGTATAGTCCTCGGCATGTAACTTGGCAAGGTTATGGGGTAATTTTGTATATAGTGCGCGAACTCACCAACCACCATATAAACCGAACGGAATGTGTACGCGACGCGATTGGTCAGCCGATACTTGTGTCAACTGACCAACCAATCGCGCACTCGGAACAATGCAAAACGTTCCCCGCGTCCCGCTTGGACCCAAAAAACGACTTGTGCAGTTTTAACGTCTCTTGCCAAGTTACGTGCCGACAACTATAAGACACCCAACATTAGCGAATACGAATGTAGACTTACCAACTTTACATTTTAGCAACATTTCCTTGATCCTCTGCTCGCTCAGGTTATTGATATCATCAATGTCTTCTGGCTCCAACACAAACTTCTCGTCCGAAGTCAGCTTAAAATATAACTCCGCACTAATTTTGTTCTCGTCTAACAACCTCTTTAGCTCTGCATGTAAATTCTCGATTTGAGCTAAAGTTTCAGACTGTATAGTATTTTTAGGCACTTCGTTTTTTAATTCTAATATATTTCTATTAACGTCGACTATGTTTTGTGGGTTCTCGTCCCCATTTTCTTTATAAGTTACGTCTAAATTTTTTTTCGCTTCACTGTTTGCGTCTGTTTTGTCGGTTGGCGGTATCTCCATGTTCTGCGAGTAGGTGCGTGCGAACTTCTTACCGGCGAGGAAGGCTTCGTCCACTATGGTCACCATTTTGGACAGTTTCTCTCTATACTCGCCGTCAGATAGGTACTGGTCCTCTAGCAAGTCCCAGTTTATTGAATGCGACATAACGCCCTGGAATTTCAAGATATGTTGTAGAATCAAAACCGATAGATTTTGAACTTTAAACGTAGTAAAATAGAGCTCAAAATTGATTTGACAACAAATTTGACTAGAGACAAATTTTGAGCTTATTTCGATAAAACCTTGTAGGATCGAAAATAATCAAAGCCATTAGGTTAGATTTTGAACTTTAAACGTAGTAAAATAGAGCTCAAAATTGGTTTGACAACACATTTGACTAGAGACAAATTTTGAGCTTATTGCGAAAATAATCAAAGCCATTAGATATTGAACCTTACACTTATATATATAGAGTTAAAACATTTTTGAGTTTATTGGTAACCAATTAAAATACCTGTAAGAAGACTGCAGAAGCCGTCGACCAGGAAAGGCACGGGACTAGTACTAGAGGCTTCGGCCAGTTTGTAGCTGCCAGTGACGCCATCTGTCAATCAGTTGTAGATTTAACTATGCACATAACTTAACACCACAGCTGTATTGCCCAAAGGGGTAGGCAGACGCAGGTGTATCGTATACCCACATATTTAACCAGGGATGTTTAAGACCCATGTGTTATTGACCGTATTAAAATATAGTGGCCCGCCCCAGCTTTGCTTAAGTCATAATAATTTATAGCCTTTAACCATCTGGAATAATCTACCTTTTAAATGGTGAAAGATGTTTTCAAATAGGTGTAGTGGTTCCCGAGATTATCCCTACACGTTAGAACAAAATTCGGGCTCTCTCTAAATGTAACGTTTCTTTGGGTTCGGGATGCTAGTATTATATTATCTGTGGTTCGGAGTAAACCAAGTACAAGTCCACAGTTGACAATTAGTTTTAATCGTTAAAATTGAACCGGAACCGATCTATGTTCAACATAAAAATATAGGTAGGGTTGTTGCTAACAGTTGGATGATCTGATCACAGCCCCAGCCAGGCGCCTCCTGGTGGAGGAATGAGGAATGGGATCCAGCTTGGGATGAGATGGCCCAATGTCAAATCCACGTTACTCTCGAGGAAAATGAGCCCAGCTTGGGAACACAGTCCGCGCTATGGATTGGATCACACCACGTCAGCTACAAGCAGCATTCAGCCGGGCGAGCACGGCCTCTTTGTTAGGCTTGTGTCACGCATTATATCACGGTTTTTGCTCCCAAACAGTGATAAAAATGTGTGAATCAAGCCTGTCAACGAAGGCCGTGCTCGCCCGGCTGGAGTTAAGATACCTAGTTATTTTATCCAAACGGAAGAACCAATAAAAACGAAGCCTAGTCCCGGGTTCTTATGCTCTCTTATCTTATATCTCATGTTGAATAGATCAAAAACCGGGCAAGTGCGAGTCGGACTCGCGCACAAAGGGTTCCGTACCATTATCGCAAAAAAACGGCAAAAAGTCACGTTTGTTGTATGGGAGCCCCACTTGAATATTTATTTAATCTGTTTTTAGTTTTATAGCGGCAACAGAAATACATCATCTGTGAAAATATCAACTGCTTACCTATCACGGTCCATGAGTACAGCCTGGTGACAGACAGACAGACAGATAGACGGACTGCGGAGTCTTAGTAATAGGGTCCCGTTTTTACCCTTTGGGTACGGAACCCTAACAAAGTAGGTGATTATTAACAAATTATGAAATTCGTGTTTTTTTTTTTTTACGCCTTTTTGATAACAAATAAATGTCATTGCGTGACAACTGATTTCTTTTCTCAATGTCACAGTGATCTACTACCTTGCATCAAAAATTCGTCATTGATCGTACCAAAACTAAAGTGCCAAAAATGTCTATGTAGAAGAAGGTTTACGACAAATTTACTCTTTTTTATTATTTCGGTACTATCGATTCTGCGCTATATAAGGTGTAAAAAATAACTAAATATTGACTAAATCAATGTTGGACCATTAAAATTATTTTACAAAGATATTTCAAGCATGTTACCTTCGGGAGATTGCAAACTGCATTTTTGACCTTGGTAGATTGACTTGAAGATACCAAAAAGACGGTATTTTTTAATTAACATAATGGCCGATTTTTTCTTTTTCTGTTGAGATAGCAGGGTATACTAACATGTCCGCCCATAGAGAGGCCGGTAACGCCGAGCGGGCCCAGTCCGTTGCGCTCGCACCAGTGGAACAGCACCAGCGACTCCAGGATCAGGCAGCCGCCCATCACGAAGATATCCGACACGTTGTGAAGGGACGAACGACTGATAAAACAATTACATATTGTCACAAGTTAAGGTACGCTATCTATTAACGAGAGGAAGAAAACAAAGTACGAACATTCTGAAAGGTTCTCGTCGCTTCGAGAACAGTGGTTTCGAAAGTCTTTCTCGGTCATCAAGAACGGTCTAGAATGTTCCAGAGACGTTTCTCGTATACATAAAGGGCAGTCAGATTCATCGTGACTTCTTGGATGAGTTTCGATTTGAAAGCGATTCGGAACGATCAAAAGCGAAATAGTTCGCACTATTTCGCTTTTGATCGCTCTGAATCGCTTTAGTTATAAAATTGTTTAAGAAGTGTTTGATAATAAAGTGTGCTGTGTATGCGAGTGTGTGTGTGATTAAAGTGTGCTGTTTGAATAATTTATTCCTGAACCCCAGCTTGTAACAATATCTAATATATAAGTGATTCAACACACACGATTTTTAAAAGGCGTTAAAATAGGCGTAGACGTTACACGATACTTGAATGAACAGTATATAGAAGAATAAAAACAAAAAAAATAAAAATATTTTTCTCGTCTAAGCGTGATTCATAAGTTGCTGATTAGTTGAGAAAAGGAAATAAGTTAGGCTTAAGGCTACCGCATCCACCTAGCTAAGGCTGTAGGGTACATGTAGATATTGGCTATATTTCTAAGCCTCATTATTCTGAGTTATCTAGCTCTATCGCTTACAAAGATGCTTTAAATAAAATAACGTGATTTTTTCGTGAACAAGTTGTGTCGAAACACGTATTTGGGTCAACTGCGCGTCCCAGGTTACGTAAGCTCGATATTGTGATCGATGAGACGGCATTATAATGAATGTTGACCATTGTTCCTCGTGATGAGAGATACAAGGCCAATTCCAGTCATTATTAAAATTTAAGCAAATATATTTAAAAAAAAAACCGGCCAACTGCGAGTCGGACTCGCGCACCGAGGGTTCCGTATAAACCTCAGCTTAAAGGTATTATAGACCTGAGCATTTGATATCAATTTCAATTTAATACCTCTACGCGTTCATGAAGAAAGGGGTAGCAAGTTCAAAATTATTTTTATTATATGATGCAAATACAAAATTACGGTTTTCGCAATTATTCCTTTATCTGTGCTATAAGACGTTGATGATAAGATTCTGAGTTCACGGGAAGTACCTTGTAGATTTTGATTCCCTTGCGAGTATCAAAAATTTGCGGAAATTTGCGGCATAAACGGCTGTATCTTTTGATTGCGTTGCCTTAGAATTTTGATTTTTTCACAGCTTTAAGGGACAGTATATCTGAGTATTTAATATAAATTTCATCATATCAGGCTTGATACCTCCACGCGTTTTTGAGAAAAAGGGTCTTGACAGACCGGACGGACGGACAACAAAGTGATCCTATAAGGGTTCCGTTTTTTCTTTTCGAGGTACGGAACCCTAAAAAACAAGCGCTTTTGAACTGAATGGTATCTACTAAATAAAATATTGCTTGTCAATAAACATCCAATGAGCCCAAACACGAAGTCTGGTTGAGAAATTATGGCTATCTTCCGACTCCATCATGATCAAATGCTTTCAAAGTTTCATAAGTACGCCAATCATCATCATTGTCACCATTTCAGCTGAAATACTGCCTCTGCTGGACATAGTCGTCAGTCGTCGCCAAAGTGACCGGTATGTACGCCAAGTTTAAGGGCCTACATACCCTTTAGTGCCGTAAACCGGTAACTTTCTAAAGCTAACTAGCCTAGCCGTTACTACTTAGTAACGGCTAGGTTAAAAGGTTTGAAAAAAATAATATTTTTATTATTTTTTCATGTACATAATTTTGAACACGAGGTTTTTTCATGTTACTAATAGTTTAGCTTTAAAAAAAAATTACAACACGATATTTTTTCGCATCAATTTTTCTGAGTAAAAATATTTTAACACAGAAAAATTGATGGCTGCAATTTCTTCATAACTAACATAGCATGTGTAAATCAAATAATATTTTGCAAACAAAACTGTTCAAAAGGAGGTTCAGTATTGATATTTTGGCATCGAGCGGGCGTACGGCCAGTACTGCGTTACATTGGGGCGTATATATCACCTTAAGGCGCTAATTCCAGACATCAATTATTCTGTATAAAAATATTTTTTAACTTCCAAGTCGTTTTGGAGGAGTTTCCAAAAGTTGCGAAAAATATCGTCTTATTAATTATTTTTTTAAAGCAAAACTATTAGTTACACGAAAAAACCTTGTGTTCCAAATTATGTACATGAATCAATAAAAAATATATATTTTATTCAAACCTTTTAAGTTAAAAGGTTTGAATAAAATATATATTTTTTATGTTTTAACCTAGCCGTTTCTAAGGAGTATGCTTTAGAAAGTTACCGTTTTACGGCACTAAAGCGTATGTAGGCCCTTAAGCTAAATCTGATGCCAAGCACTTCCTGCTTAAAACATGTATTTACTAGTTACCGGACGCATACGAAAGCAAGGTTATATAAACCTTGTAAGAATGTTAAAATCTAGTAGCCATCTCAGAGGTATTTTTGCAAATAGAGATTGAGGATCTTGTTCTGAATTGAGAATTTGGTGTATAGGTACTTTAAAGCCAACATTTTACAAGTTTTAAGGCTTAAGTGACAAAGACTCAACTAAAAATTTAATTAAAAAACTTAATTCAGAAATCGGGAGGTCAGAATATAATGCGAAAAATACGGAAATTATATCTTTTTACGTAATGAAGTACCTACACTTGGTCAGTCGGCTTGCGTAGTCCGTAGAATGGGTTCTCCAGAATGATGCCGCCGATACCTGCTTCCTTTAGCAGCGGTTTCACCATGAGGTTCCGCCGTCGCCAAAAAAACTGGGGACAAAAGCAGAGCATAACATTTCGGGCTATAACTTGTAAGAAAAGAACGGCGCGAAATCATTAAGACCCAGCCTTTTGATCCGTAGTTAACTCTAATGGTTAAATCTAGTAGATTCTTTTTTTTTTTCTCGCTTTTTTTTCTTATTGTTGTAAACTTGTTATAAAAGCGTATACTGTTTGTATACGCTTTTATAACAAGTTGCCAAAGTCAGTTATAGAACTGACCGATGGAAAGTTCAAAAACTACATCAAACGTATCCTTATTAAAAAAGCATATTATAAAATCAAGGACTACGTTGAAGATAAAAACATTTGGCCTTAGCTCCTTCTGCGCATGCTCCCTGATAACTTGTAAACGGCACAAATATGTGGATGTCTCTAACTATTCTCAATCTCATTTTTTCTTTCCTTCTTTTAATTAGACTTTTTACAATGGTTTTTATAGCCCTTTGCTAAGAATAGTTACAGCACTGATAACAACATTTGTGCCACATGTTAAATTTAGTCTTGTTATACTTGTTTTTTTTTTACCTTTGTATAGATTCTTTTACCGATTGTTTTGTGAATGTGTGAACATTGTAGGCCTTCTAGATGCTCGTTAACATTTGTTAACTTTTTATATAATACATAATCTTTTTATTTTATTTTTTTAGTTTCTTACGACTTATTGTCTTATGTCGGGCCTACGTTGTCCCCCCATATCTAAGTACTAATGCTGTACTTGGAAATATTGTAAAACCAAACCATTTTTAAAAGAGTAACCATGGAGTTTCTTGCCGGTTCTTCTCCATAGGAAACGACCAACCCGAACCGTGCACCTTTTGTCGACGTTTTATAAGTGCCCATGTAGGCCTGTGTGATATAAAAAAAATGATTTTTAATTGATTGATTGATTTTCAACTTTCGGAAAAAATATAAAAATACGCATTTTACCGAAAACCACTAGTTACTTTAGATTCAACCTAACCTTGAGTTAACTACATATAAAAAAACTGCGCCTAAGTAAACCTAATATTGATCCTGTAGTACTTTAACAAGCATATCCAACAAACAATTTTATTGACCCTTGAACAGCAGAGCAGATGTATCGAATCACACGCAATTATTAAAAAAATTGTCGATTAGGTATATATAATATAATAACTAGCTTCTGCCAGCGGCTTCGCCCGCGTTTATTATACATATAAATCTTCCTCTTGAATCACTCTATCTATTAAAGAAAACGCATCAAAATCCGTTGCATAGTTTTAAAGATCTAAGCATACATAGGGACAGACAGCGGGAAGCGACTTTGTTTTATACTATGTAAGGAAAGGATAAGGATGACGTGTAGTCTAAGTCAGGATTTGTGTCCGTTTAATAGCAATATAGGCTTGCCTCCTTATAAAAACCAACTACACTACACCTTTGAGACTACTGCCAAAATGTTTAGCTACCCCTCTGAATTCCCCATTTTGAAATACTGGCAACTTGTTGTGTTATACATATGTAAGCCAACAACTATTTGTTGGAAATGAATAGCTAAGCGATGACAAGGGCGAGTCAGGTACGAGCAATCTGAATAAATAATAAATGTCCAAGGTGTCGTGGGAGCTACACAGCGCGGTGTTCGCAAGACACCTTTCATTTGCGTGATGCATTCGCAAACCGTCTTGGGCCAGACTTCATCCAGCATAAATCAGCCTTTAACTGTGATAGATTAGGTCCCATATCCGAGACGTAGGCGCTTGTCTCAATTAATTAATCACTGGGCACATTACCAAAATTTTAACCCCACACGAAAAACTTGTAAGTCAACAAGTCTCAAGCAAGGCTTGTGTTGATTGCTAGTTGGCTTAAAGCCAGAAAGACGTGAAGATACACGGATTCACGGATGATGTTTTCATATCTTTTAGTTTTCGTTTTCGTCATTGACAAAATTAGTAGGTCGTTCACCGGTTCTCATTGATAACAATGACGATATTGGTGGTCATCTATAGTTGGGTAATCTCGGCATTACATGTACCTACTGATAAGATACAGTCGATAAGCGAGGTATTTTGTATAGACTTTGACTGTGCAAACAAAGGTAAATGAATTGGCGTTTAGTTTCGGTAAAACAATGCCTTCACGCCGTGATATTATAACTGACTTTGTTAGTTTGTTACACTTTAGTAGCTGAATGGATTTGGATCAAACTTAGCATTCAGGTTGACCTGGATTAGGTAGGACATGGTACATTTGGCCCCGGGAGTAATTTCCAACTTTCACGCGGGCGGAGGCAGTTGGTCTATATTTTGTTTCCGTAGAGGAGAATGCGGCGACCCGTTGTGACGCAACTGCATCGCGGTGCGGTGCCCTAGTTTCCGCTATGCTTTCCGGCCCGTTTGCCCTGTTATAGCAGACTGATTGGTAAAACGTTTCGTTGGTTGGAATAGATTTTGTTTGAAAAGAACAAATCTATGCATATTGTTCACCAAAGAGTTTATTAGCGCCAGGTATGACGCGTACCGGTGGGAAGACGTCGTATGAGCCTTCCATACGATATCGCGGCTGAGGATTGGAAGCCGCGGCGGGAGAGGAGTGCCGGTATTGCGATGCGCCGCTCTCCCTATCTTCGGCAGGACGGGGTCGCCACCGTCTGACGGCGGACGCGGTGGGGCCGCAGGGGAGGAGGAGTGTCGGTATAGCGTTGGCCGCTCTCGCTATCCCCTGTGGCCGAAAAATGGTAGGTGTCGGGGCCACTGACCTTGATCCATCACAAGGGGACCAAGGGTGCCATACACGGCTGCCTCGTCATCTGTCTATTTTCGCTAAACCTAGAGGTTTGCCAACTATGTTAGGGTCGCTAAGACGCTTCCGGTCTAACCGTGTATAGTTCTCGCGAAACTTCTTGGCCGCCCTGAAGTTGGATGTTCGATGCGCAAGGCACGGCGCGGTGCTGTTTTTGTATGAGATTTACTACTGCGTAACCATTGTAGGCAACTTCAGCGCGGCCAAGAAGTTTAGTGGTGAGAACTATACATTATGTGCAGTGTTTTTTTCAGGTACTACTAGGGCAAAGCCCCCCGGAGTAGAGTTACTGCCTCCCGGGGCGTTTGGAACTTAATCAATAGCAATAGGTTGCCGCTCGCACACTCATTTTTAGATTGAGAATCTGTCTTTGCCGTTATGTGTACGTTATGTGATCTGTGTCTTTGCCGTTATGTGTACGCAAGAAAAAGCCACGAAGAATAAGATTTTAGTAAAGAATATTATTCTTCGTGGCTTTTTACAATGTTACTTTGACAATTTTGGTGCAGCATATAGCATCTTTTATTCATTAAAATATTAATAATAATTGGAATTGATTTTAAACATTACTTTGTTGCATTAATTACTCCGCCCCCCCCCTCCAGATCTCTTAACCGCCCCCCCCGGAGAATTTTGCCTGAAAGAAACACTGATTATGTGTACCGAGATAACTAACTATACATGTAAACTGCTGAAAAGTACCTATCTATTATCCATCCAGCAGGATAGGGTGGATACTAGTTTTTTTTTATAATACCGAGGCGCCTATCTAAATATCTGTATTGTTTTATTATTACATTTAGGCTCGCGCTTGACCACTATCTCACCTGATGGTAAGCGATGATGTGGTCGACGGTGGAGCACGCTTACCCAGAAATTACCTATTCACTCTTGACTTAAAGACCCCGAGGTTGTAGCTATCTGGAAACACAGACTCCGGCAGGAAATTCCTCACCTTAGCTGTACGCATAATGAAAGTACCTATTTCCAAAACGTTTAGTGCGTATGGGTGGGATGTCCACTATGTATATGTACCGATGGCGCATCGCCGTACGTCTTGTAGTCCGATGATGCTTGTAATTATAATTATTATGGAGCGTCATTTGATCTCTGGACCGCAGTTATTTATTCAGCATGAGCGATATCTCAATAAAAACGGGTTGTAAGACTTTCGGGCTGTGACCCGTAAAAGATAAAAGATATTTTATTTGTAAATCATGAGTATAATTGTAGTTCGTACCGCAAGGTGTAATAAGCATTTAGTATTCGAGTGATAACCTTGTTAACCATCAATGTTTATAATGCACCTATTTATTACATAACATAATCATTAATCTGTATATAATATACATTTGGGTCGGGTCGCCTTTATGTGAGAAGTCGGTATCCACCGTATGCGGGCCCAGTGTAGGATTTTAGGTGTCTTTGATTTTTTTTGTTCTTGGACATGCTAGGTTTCCTTCCTATGTTTTCCATCAGCGTTTTCAAGTACCTATCCTTACTCTATTATAAAAGTGAAAGTTTGTGAGGATGGACGGATGGATGGATGAGTTTTTTCACGCAAAAATTACTGAACGGCTTTTGATGAAACTTTACAGGCTAGAAATATAGTTTATACATTAGAATAACACATAGGCTATAATTTATGAAGATATTGGGCGAAGTACTAAATACCACGCGGATAAAGTGAAGAGCACAAAAAAACTTTTTTACAAAGAAATACTACCGACTTCCAAATAAGAAAACTACAAAGTGAAAAATAACATTATTTTTGGAAGTCGGTGTCCATAACGCAAAAGAATGGTACCTACCAGACACAGTAGTATTTTTTTGTAAAAAAGTTTTTTATTTTTCACTTTTTAGTTTTATCTACCTAATAGGCAAGTTGTTAAGTAAGGTACCTATAATGCCAGAATAGATTACCCCAATATCATGAAACTGAACAAAACCGGTGAAATGAGAGTGTACCAAGGTGAACTGTACACATCTGCGTACCCCTTTAGAGCGTAATGGCGTGATGTTATGTAATGAAATGGTATAAACAATAAACAGACAAGCAATTGCAGCAATCCCGAGAGATTTGCCGTCATTTATTTAAGAGTTCTGATGTATATCTCCGAAGTCCTTCATCAGATCTTCACCAAATTAAAATGGAACCAATTTCAAAACATACTCTTTCAAACAAAAAAAGAATTTTCTAAATCGGTCCACAATTGACGGAGATATCGGTGAACATACATAAAAGAAAAAAAAACGTACTCCAAGTCGAACATAGAACCTCCTCCCTTATGCCCAGTCAATTATCACTGGGCTACTGTTGCTCGATCTTACTGTGCGGTAAGGTTTGGTTAAGTTACGCTCTTAATCTTATGATCACATCACAATTAGGTGTGGTTTGGTGTCGTGCAGCAAACACACTATATACAAAGGTGCACCACCTTTTTTTTGTGTTGGAAATCATCAAATGACTTCTTCCGCTCTGGGTGAAGCGGAAGGGCGTGTCAGACTTTAACTGACTAAAACCCACCCGTGTTCCTTCAGTTGCTTGTGCCAGGGCCACGGTAACTCTTTTTCAAATTTATCCCCGACCACTATAGGTTCACCTAGGGTTACTATTACGAAATTTGGAAAGACCTGACAAAAAGCTGGACTTCAAAAAAAGGCCGGACTTTTTGCATAATCTGACTTTGAAGTTTTAGAATGGATTGATTCAATTAAAAAACGGACAAAAAATAATTATTAATAATTATGACCAAATTGTAGGCTCAATTAATTATATGAATGGCAAACGAGTAGTCGCTTATGACGTTAAGCTGTTTGATGAAATAACTACTATCAATTCGTTTTTATCGTAACAAAACAATAAGCTTTTGCCATTCAAGCGAAAAATCCGGACAAATAAGAAGGCCAGACAAAGTCCGGACAGGACGCCAAATGTACCTAAATTTAGACGGAACCATAGTACAACACAACATTTTTTTAATGTCCCTCGGCAAACTTTGTGCTAAGATTACACTAGTCGATCTTTCTTTTATACAAACGTAGTCTGCCGATTACTCCACTGTTTGACGATGTACATTCAAAATAAAAATTATATCAATTTGTCTTATCATATCTAGCCCTATATGGAAAAAAAGTTATGAGCGTTGAAGGTACCATATTTCATCACTAATTGTAACGCATCTTTGGGCGGCAATAAATACCATAAGAAAAAGGAAAATTTCAATACAGTCACCATAAAGGGATAGATTAGTTGTTCAACAATGCAAATAATTTTATTTTGGAAATATATATTAAGTCGTTTTTTCATGATATTTAGACTCCCAAAGGTCCATTTATAAAATTTCGCGCGTTGACACATAATACATTTTAACCCTGCGCACAAAATAGTTAATGCCGTCGACTAGGGCAACCTTAAGTTGATTGAGAGCGTCCGGTCTGCACCAAGCGCAAAAGGCAACTGACGAAACACGAAGTTTGCCGAGACACATTAAGAAAATAGTTGTACTGTACACTCTACTGCTTAACCCTTCGGGGGAAACAGGCGAGATGTTAAATTTTATGTTTGTCGTGTCCGTGACAATATCAAACTCAGTTTAACAAGTAGAAGATACAAAGTGTCTTCCCTTCCAAAGCCTCAGATCGATCTCCCTTATCTTCGTACTACGTCCTATCGTACGATGATAATCTTTGAACGGCAGCTCGCGTCATTGGTTCATTGGCATCGTAAACATACGACGTTTATAAGTATTGTTATAGTGCCTAGATAACGCCTTCAGAATAAGGGTGCTTTTCCACCAAAGATGCGCTATGTAGCAATTCGGTACGCGAGCAAAACCATTGGGATTATTAACCCCCGCCGGAAATATATAAGTTTGACGTGTGTTGCTGTGTATATGCGTGTCTGTCTGTGGCATCATAGCTCCTAAATGGATGAACCGATTTTGATATAGTTTTTTTTTGTTTGAAAGGTGATTTTGTCGAGTGTCATTAGCTATGTTTGAATAAAATCGGTTCAGCCGTTCAGAAGTTATGGGCGTTTTACTGTTTGAATCGGGGTGTTTTCGCAAGATAAATGAGTCGGGGTTTTTAAATTTTGTTTTTTTTTTGTTTTTTTTTCGTAGCCGCAGCAGAGACATGCAGTGCACCACTTAGCTACAAACAGTTTCATGGTTTCGCTACCCATCCTCGCATAGCTTTGGTGTAAACAGTCACATATTTGTACAGCTTCGCTATGCAGCCTGACCGATCTAACTAAATCTTCGGTTTGGAGTAAATGCACAGGACAAGAACATCAGGTATTGGGTTGTTTTTTATATGTGTCAGACTTGTATTTTCTTCTAATAAATATTATGTTATTACTAGCTGACCCGGCAAACTGTTTTTTGCCATAAAAACACCAAACATTCATCTACCCTACCCAACCTACCCTACCCTATCTACCCTATTGTGAATTTAAACCATCCAGGGCGCCACCCAAGCGCATACAAAAAATTCATTCAAATCGGTCCAGCCGTTTAGGAGGAGTTCAGTGACATACCTACACACGTACAGTAGAACTATATATAAAAGATTATTTTCGTGACCACGACCGCTTTGTCAAGAGCGAAACGAAGAAGCAGATGCACCCTCGCGAAGTCTCGCTACATCTTTGGTGGAAAAGGGTCCTAACCGCTTGTTTTTGTTTATATAGTAAGTTAGATAAATATATTATATCATGTGCAATTATGAATAGTAATCTTTGATGGCATTGGATTTTATCTTCCGTTTGCGTTATCTAGAGAGAGTGGATTATTTATATATTTTATGGCTTGAATATTGTACTTTATGCTTTTACAGGTCATAGTATCCTACAGTTGTTTTATCTCACGAAAGCGGATGTATCGTAGCAAATTGACTCTTATTTCGACGTCATAGAAGTCACGCCTTCGTGAGATAGAACAATTAGAAATACTTAATATAACATACAGTCGAACATAGAACCTTCTCAAAAGTAACTGAACTGAATAGGCTAATGTTGGTAGACGCATTCTGCCGCTACTGCCGCGTTTTATTCACCACCTCATCTGGCAGAATGATACTGAACCTGTTACCTCACGAAAAACCGCGCGTTGATTGTGTGTATATAGTCTGTGGTTTTAGTCTGAAAGTTTCTAATATATTGTTGTTGAAACTTATTTGCATTTAATTAAGTAAGCTCATCAGGTAGTGGAAAAAGAATCGTTCGTGTCTCGCATAAAAAGGCGTTATTTTAACACTCGCATGTAGCTTTCGAAATTGGCTACATCGCTAGTGTTAAATCTGGACTTTTTATGCTCGACACGAAATGTACTAATAGCTTACTAGCGATCCGCCCCGGCTTCACCCGTGACAAATTATACACAAAAACCTTCCTCTTTTGTCAGTCTTTCTATTGGTGAAAACCGCTGAGAATCCGTTCAGTAGTTTTTGAGTTTAAGCGTACAAACGCGGCGGAGGACTTTATTGTATAATATGTATTGATAGTGATACAACAGAATAACACAGTCTATAATTTAAAAAGATATTGAAAAAATTACTAATTCCATGTGCCAGTAGCTAGTTCACAAACATGAACAATTTAACTACCTATGCAATATCTTTTTGTTTCTTTATTTCTCCTATTATTGTAAACTGTCCATATGAATGGCAGGTTTAGCTTGATTGCCCAATGCAATACTGGCAACTTTTTTGTTAACCAAATGTTTGTATTCGCTTTTAAAACAATATGATTTGGTTTTTAAAGTAAGTTCCATTCACATGTGTGATAATACTTAACAGTATAATAACATAAATTGTGCCCTATATTCATTATCTTAAGGTTAATTTTTTTTTAACTATGGATATTGAAGTATGCAGCAAGGATTGCATTGTTATGAAATGCTTATATTTTGTTTTCAGAGTTTTAATTTATTGTTTTCAGAGTTTTATGCACTAAAATTATAGTGATCAATTTATACCACCTATCACAATTAAAAGGTAACTTAACTTATAACTTTATTTATTAAGACAACCATCTTGAAGATATATATAAAATATCATAATTAAACTGTGAGAAATAAAATAAAAACATAATGAATGCAAAACCTCATTGTTTTCTGCTGTGGACTAATTTTGCCTGCCTTTTATTAAAATTAAGGATTTACGGCAATGGAGAAAGAAAACATTGTGAGGAAACCTGGACTTATATAGTTAATGTAAAACTGAAATAGTCAAGTCAGAGGCCTGTGGGTTTCCCAAAGGTAGCTTAATTAATTCTGACACTAGAGGTGGCCACATCCTCACACGAAAAGAAGAAGAAGGATTTAATTTAAGGACACTGGACAAAACTTAGGCTTTACACGCATTGCGTTTTTTTTTCCGCATTGCGTGAATGTTCATACATTTCCATAGGTACATAGGGTAAAAAATCGCACAAATAAAAATCGCAGTGCGTGCTATGCTTTAAATAGAAAATCAAAAAAATCACACAATTATCAGCTCTTAAATGAATAAAATTCTACTTACATGGTCACCGGTACCAGCTAAATGTAAACACACAGGCTTGCAGTTCTTCTCGGGCCAGTGGAGTGGCAAGAGCGCTTGGAAATGAGCCTTCTGCGCTATCTTTGGGACAATACCCGGTAGATACCGCTCCAGTGGTGTTAAGAAGTAGCCTTCGTAGAGCTTGCAGTCTGATAGTGTTTGTTCCTACAATTTTTACATGAATAGTTAAACACAAAGAGTTAAATTAATTGATTTGAAGTTACATGAATTATCAGATAGAAATAAAAATTATGGCTGATTAGTAATTTTGATCACCATTACTTTAAATATTTATTGTTTCGTGTATTGAGGTTTTGTACAGTTTCAATGGGGTAGTTCTAGAACCGTCCACGACAAGAACAATAGAAAAAACAAAAAAAGTGTAAAATATTTGTTTAAGTAAAAATTTTTCAGTGTTTACATTTTCTTATTCTTAACACCTTCAGAAAGTAATTTTCTTGCATGTATGACTATAAAAAATTCTGAGTAAGGTTATGACTCATGCTGTATTTTTATGATTCAAAAGTATCAAAACAAAAATATAAAACTAGGAAAAAGCGTAATTAACACAATTTACCTTGGTAATCGTAACAGGATAGTCTCTTTCGACTAATTTGAAGCATTCATCCCGATTCGATACCACTTTCCTGAACTCGAATAACCTTAAAACATAACATTGGAACAGTTTGTAAACAAACACAGAATATCACAAATCCACACCACTTTACAGTTTGGCGGCAAACTTGTTACACAACAGGTATACCACATATAAAATCATGATTCTGACCTTCGCAAGTTATCTGGTTTCCCCCATCCTTTAGTAAAGAACTTTGTTAGAAGTATACTTCTGTACATAGCATCTAACCTACTAGCCGACATGTTTTGTGCCCCGGACGGTTCTGGCCTATTTCACTGACAAGTTTTATTTAGGAAATCGTTTTGATTTCTCGGTAACGAATACGCGTTGTCAATACATTTTGGTTGAGAATGACTGAAACTGAATGAGAAATGTCAACAAGGGTTTTTTTTCAGGATGGTCAGCTGTTTGCTGTCACTTTGACAGACGTGTTCGTTTTATGGTTCATAAGTTAGAGCACCTACATGATGTCAAATCTTGCTCAAATGATTTAAAACGAAGCGTAAAATGAAATGTGTTTAAAGCACAATATTTAATCTAATAAAAATAAAGTTGAAACTAGAAAAAGTCTGACGTGAATCTTGCGTGAATATCAACTTCATTGATTTGAAGAAATTTTGGGTTTTTGTAGAAAACGTCATGATTGGTCTGACTAACATTCAATACAGTAAACCAACAAGCACGCGAAGGTGCGTTCCATACATCGTGTAAAAATATAACCACAACAACATAAAATCTTTCCAACTGAAGAAACAATAAAAAGAATAAGTATAGAAATATTTTTAGTTGTATAGCAATAATGGCTGATACTCTAATAGCAGTGTCTGATTTCTTGAGAATCTGAATGTTGTGAATGTGAAACATTTGAATATTGCAGATTCCGAACGGATTCACACGTTCGGTGGCGGGAAGGATTTTTTTTTCAAATTGCTTGTTTCGCGGGGTATCGATATATAAATCAAAGAGACATCTATAAGGAACTGAACTGATTTAAAATCATAGAATAAGTCGGAAAATAGAAATGAGGATGAAAATAACAATGACCCTAGTCAGCCACAGTAACCATAGAAGTTAAGTTCATAACTGACCACGAATTACGTAAGCGGCGGTGCGACGTAACTAATTTATGTAACCTAAAAGATCTTATTGTTAAGGTTCTTCAGAAATTCAGGTACGCAGTTCTTACACCCAGTGCAAGTATGACTAGATGTAGGTATCAAATGAACGTAGGTGAAGCAAAAGGAGTTGGTTTGTAAGGATCGAACCAGGTGGCGTTACGTAGTTTTTAACCCCCGATATGCTGGCGTGCCCAAAGTGCACTTGCACTTTGGACGACCTAGTGAACGCCACTGACGCTGCTATTGGCGTGGCTGCCTTCTGGTCCGAAAATATCTAAAGAGTTTTCCAACGACTCGAAAAGAAGAAGAATCCCAGCGGAAAAAGAGGGGTGATATAAGTTTGACGTGTGTTGCTGTGTTGTATGTCTGTCTGTGGCATCATAGCTCTTAAACGGATGAACCGATTTTGATATAGTTTTTTTGTTTGAAAGGTGAGAGTGTTCTTAGCTATATTTGATTAAAATCGGTTCAGCCGTTCAAAAGTTAACCGCATTTTACTCTTTGAATCTGGGTTTTTTCGCAAGATATCGTGTCGTAATTTTGTGTTTCGATAGATTGTCGATTGAAGCGTGTCTACTACTAAAATATGTAGTTTAAAAAGCATGAAATAAAAATTAATTATAAATTAAAAAAAAAATCCCGACATTATAACCACTAAAAAGTAAACAGTAAATATAAATAAACTGTTGTAAAGGTAATGTCGGTGGTATTAAAATATTTTGTTTTTGTCTTGAGAAAAAGGCGTGATGTAGGTATGCTTGGAAGTAACAATTTTTTTTATCTTTGAGTGCGAAAGTTTGGTTGGATGGATGTATGTTTGTTACTCAATCACCAGAATGGCTGAACGGATCTAGTTGAAATTTGGCACAGAGATAGGTTATAGTCTGGAATAGCACATAGGCATTTTTATCCCGGTATAATGTTCCCTTGGGGTGATAAAAGCACTTTTCACGCGGGTGATGCCGCTTGCGGATGCTAGTATTTGTGTCTGTATTTAGGAAAGCCGACAAATCAATTTCGCCGCGCTAATTGTTTGTTAGTTCTGCTAGATTAGGCTACTTCAATATGCTGCGTAAGAGCGAGAGTATTCCAAATCCCAGGGCAATTATGGTCTTTGATCTTCTCTTTGATAGCATCTTTGTCCATGCACAGAACGTAACGCCCCGTGTGGAAGAGAGACTGCGTGTTCTATTCTGATTCCAGCCTGAAACTCAAAATGTATGTACTTACCTACAATAATATGTAATGCAATAAGTTAAGTGTAATGCCGTAGTCATTTTGTGGGGCTAAAATAATATCCGCATCCGCCGCAGGCTTATTACGTATTTAGATACTTATTCGATCATTCTTCCATACAAACGTAGTCTGGCGATTAATCCACTGCTTGACTGTGTACGTTCAAAATAAAAAAATATATCAATTTGTCTCATCATTATCTAGCCCTGTATGGAAACAAAAAAGTAAAAAACAAAAAAAAATACAGTTATGAGCGTCGAAAGTTTCCTATTTCAACACTAATTTGAACACGTCTTTGGGCGAAAATAAATACCATAAGAAGAGGGAAAATTGCAAAACGGCGACCATAGATAGATCAGTAATTCATTTTATTTAATATAATAATTTTAAGAAGAAGCTAGTTCTCGAAGTAATAAAGTAAAGAGGAAATTATAATAGCGCCGGGGAGGGCTCCCTCTACCCTCTCGATAACTTATTGAATTATTTTTATTACTTTATCTATACCAATAATATAAAGACAATTTTTTTTTGTTTGTTTGTACCGAATAGGCTCCAAAACTACTGAATCCATTTAAAAAATTCTTCCACCTATGGAAATCTACATTATTCCCGAGTAACATAGGCTACAAAATATTAAAAAAAAATAGAGATCCTTATGAAAATTGCAATAAATAACCCAAAGTAGCAAAGTTTCGCATATAAAGTTCATTATTTGGCGTGCGCTGAGAAAACTATTGATAATACATAAAGTTATATGCTACACGATTAAAGTACTTACTCATTATTAACTACAAAAAGTCTGCGAGAGAATACATCTCACTATCATAGTTAAGTCACAATAGCAGCTTTTGTGTTCTAAAATTTAATTAGATCGCTGGTAGCTCAGATTTTTAATCTGAGGCTGGTAGCTCAGATTTTTAATCTGAGGCTGGTAGAAAAAAAGTTGGTTAAATTCGTATTGGAGTATTATTAATTCTTATTCAAATAAATATTTTAACAAATTGGTAGGTTAGGTGGGTGGGTAGGTAGATAGGCTAGGGTATGTAGGATATGGTAGGTAGAGTAGGTAGGTTGATTGGTAGGGCAGGTGAGTAAGTTGGTAAGTAGGTAGGGTGAAAGGTAGGTGGTAAAAAAAAACAAAAAAAAAAAAGGAAGGTAAATAGTCACTTGACGGGATCGAAGCCGCGGGGGTCAGCTGGTTAGATATAAAATTTGAAATATTTATATTTTGTTGCCGTTTTAACAACTCACCTGCCGTGTTTCCGCCATTGTACCTTTGTGCATGAAGTTTAAATAAATAATTTATAATGAAGTTAAAATGGCGCTGTCGGAATTGCCTACAATGAAGATACAATTACAATGGTATGGTACTTCCTACACAATCGTTTGCTAATCGCTTGTTGTTTGTCAAATGCATTTAAATCAGCCTTTCTCAAAGTGGGCGATAACGCCCCCTTGTGGGCGCTGCAGGCATATAGGGGGGCGGTAAGAGACCCAGGAAAAATATGGACGGGTTGTGTAGAGGCTTGGGGGGTGATTTGTAATTGCATTTAGCTAGGAGACCTCTTAGACACAGACTGTTTGAGCTCTCGACTCTCAACTACAACTTGTGAACATTAACTAATATTGGTTAAGAGATTGCTCAAACTCGGTTCGATATTTCTCTCCGCGTAGTTCATATATCTGTCCTGTTTTATTGAATACTCGTATATAAAATAAAAATCATGTCAATCGGTCGCTCCGTTTCGAAATGAAAGTAGACACAATCAAACAAATAAAAAGGCAAAAGACATACTTTCGCATTTTAACAGTTATTAGTACTCCTAGATAGGTAATTTTCGTAGATATTAGATCGCGGGCAATCATGTTTTAACAAGTTTTTGTTTTGAATAAAAGATACTCTGTTTGAATACCATAAAGTTGCGTTTCAATAATCATTCTCATTGGCAGGTGTAGCCCGTAAAAGTTAACTTGAGACCTGAGCGCCGTTGTGTATTACCTATTGCGCTCAGGTTTCAAATTAACTCTTGCGAGTTATAGTAAAAGTCTCGTTTAGAATTAATGTTTAATCTCCGCTAATATAGCTCACATTAATTGGAAGTTATAGTGGTTTTTAAGTAGGTGAAAAAATGGGGTCGCTAAAAAAATAATTTATTCTCAAAGTGGGCAGTAAACAAAATAAGTTTGGGAACCCCTGATATAACCCCCCTGAAAAACCGCCAAAAACTCTAAAGCTTTTATACAATTATTGCGTAAAAAACGCTATTGTTTTGCTCTTTCCAGATACGAAATATGCCTGTCGGTTACACTGGAAACCGACCCTCATATACTTAGTTGGGACAAGGTAGAGTGAAACGCATTTGGAGTTAGATCTTAACGTATGTTATTAAACGCGCGTTTTTCTGACGCCACAATTTGGTCATACATAGTACTAAATTCATTTCTTTTGCCCCAAACCAAATGCTGGTCGATGGGTCTGGGAGGGGCACAAGGGGCAGACGGTCAAAAAATCAACAATAACTGTCAGAAATAAACTTGAAGTATCATACTTCATGTTTATTTCTACATGTTCAAGTATGTGTAGGAAGGTTTATGAAAGATAAGAGTGTCACTCATGTTGTTTCTGTTCATCATCATCATCATATCAGTCGAAAGACGTCCACTGCTGGACATAGGCCTCCCCCAAGCGTCTCCACATTGATCGGTCCGGTGCGTCCCGTATCCAGCGGATCCCCGCAACCTTCACCAGGTCATTGGTCTTCCAGTTCGCGGTCGCCCCTCCAAAACTTTTCTGCCCCATTGGCCCATCTGTTCTGCGAGCAATGTGCTCTGCCCACTGCCACTTAAGTTTGGCAATTCTTCGGGCTATGTCGGTAGCTCGACTCGATAATCCTCAAATCCGGTAACCTGCTCTATTTCCGAGAGGGTGACCGGCAGTCCCAAGGTGGTGTCGGGTTTATCGTCCACAAGCGCCTTGTGAACAACGTGGTGAAGATCGAGAGTGTGTCGACCAGGGTAGCGTACCTTATACTCAGTATATCCTCGAGATATTCGCTGAAGGTCAAACAGGTCTACCGCCTCGACCTCGGCACACCCCGACGAGACGATGTATGTGGATATCTCCAAGCATGGTTTCAAAACTCACTTCACCGTTGGCATGGGGGACTTCATCGCAAAACTGCGCAAACGAGACGAGGATGAGCTGCAAGTGGGGCAATTTGGATATGGACGTCAGAACACCTACTGGCCAGTTTTATGGAGAAGGAGGGCCTCTATATGATGAACTCCTTCTTGAGAAAGCGTGAGTACAGGAAGTGGACCTGGCAAAGCCCTGATGGTGCAACTAAAAACGAGATCGACTTCATCATGTCGATCAAGAAGCAAATATTCAATGATGTCTCTGTGATCATTTCGGTAAAAACCGGGAGCGATCACCGCATGGTAAGAGGCACATTAAACATTAATATCAAGCTTGAAAGGTCTCGACTGATTAAGTCCACGCTGCACAGCACAGATCCAGTTGGGCTGTACTGCAGTCTCTCCAACGGCGCCGAATCGACTTTCGGGCGTGCCCCCCCCCTAAATCCACCCTTGATTCGTATCACACGAGGATACCGAAGGGTATCCTTTGAGGCGGCAATACTCCCGGCATGCTTTCCTGCACTGGGAATTCGGGCGCATAAGCACGCGGGGGTTAACAGCCAAATTCGCGCCATTTGCTAAAATAGTAATAGCGTGTCAGGAATCGCTGTAGCAAGGCTGAGGCGGTAGGAATGGCGGCGCGCGCTCGAACGGTGGCACGAGCGTCTACAGCAGCCGCAAGTCTGACTGAAAAGAGCGGCATTTCCTAAAGGTTCAGGATTCTTCGGTAAATGCCTACCTTAATAGGATTGGATAAGACACCATGGCAAATTGCCATCATTGTGGAGGCGACGCTCGAGGAGTGCCGTGTGTGGGCCCCTGCACGGCAGGTTTTGGTTACTAGGATCGGGCTAGACCTGTCTTTGCCAGCAGTTGCGAAGGCCATACTAGACAGAGATAGAAAACTGGAGAGAAATGGCCTTCATCTGTGAGACCGTTATAGTCCAGACCAGAAGGGGGCCGCTGACCGGGATCGTGAGAAGGCCGGTTCCACTCTGAGAAAATGTCTCGGGTACGCAAGCCCCTCGATGCCTGAAACACCGAAACCGCTAGGAGCCCCGCCTGCATCACAAGCAGGTGGGACTCCTGGGTCGCAGGCAATCAGATTGGGGACTACCAAGTGAGACTAGAAATCAATGTGGCTCAGTGATCACGTGCTGCCAAGCACAACGAGACCCAGGGGAGGCGCTTTTTCAGTCTCCCCATGGAATAAACATGTGTCGCATAAAAGAGGGTGCCGGCTGTTTGATAAGTCATTAATAATGTTATTTGTGTAGGTACACCTAATGTTGATGGCTAATACGGATATGTCATGTTATTACCGCATAATTAATTAAAACAATGTACTTAATGATACGTAGTCCCACATACATAATTATGATAATTAAATACGACTAACTTGCAGCTACTTGAATGAACAAAAGAACTATAAAAATGACAATCGGTAGATGTATTGTGGTCTCCAAAGAAGGAGTGCTCCCATTCCTGTGTAGAACTAATAGATTAGGCATTATTTATGTTAATTTTTACGTAGGATGATACAATCCGTGATGGGCCGCGTTAATGAGAATCATTTCTTTTTATATGGTATCGTGAAGTCGTTTATAATATTAATTTATTTGAAGATCGTTTATCGGAATAATAGGAGGAATTGGAGATATCCTTGGACTATGCTTAAAGTAAAATGTTTTTATTAATATTTTATTTCAGTTGCTACCTACAGTTTCGCTCTATAAAATTTTATAGGTGTGTCTGGAAACGATGTGGTGGCAGAGGCTAATTGAATATCCCAATAGCTATTTTAATAAAAAGCTATGTATGTAGCACTCAGCACGTTTTTCTATCCATCTTAAATATTTATTTATTAATTTAATACTTTGTGCACACAAATGTACAGCGGCGGACTGACCCCATAGTTTTTACTGGTTCCACTCCAACAAAAGTACCCATGGTCATTAGTCGGATGCATTTTAAACTCTGCAGTTTGACAAGAACAATTTTGAGAAGGACGCTAACTTGAAGCTAACAGAAGAATACAGCTGGGCTGGGCGGTGTTTGGAAGATTTAGATTTTTTTATATTTTTTTTATATATATGTTTTATGGCAACCAGGCTAGGACCTTTTAGTCACGTATAAATGGGTTTTAATATTCTTTATTATGCATTAGAATGCGGATGTAACATATTCTAATGTTTTTTGGAGTATTTGGCAGCAAAATATATCGAGTCAGGCTTCCCAGTAAGCTTTGCGGAGGTAGTTAATACTACAATAAAATACTCCGCTCCACTATCCCGAGATCACTTCTGTCAATGATTTCCACATATTGTCCATTTGCGTAGACAATTGAGACACAAAACTACACCAATTTTATATCACAAATAATGTTAACAGCAGCTGAACTTAACCCGAAAAAAGCCCGCCAAAAACTCCACTTAGAATCTTCTCGTCGCGTATTCCACAGAGTCAAAAGACCAAAGTCTTCAATCAATGCGTTCTACCTGTTATGACCTACAGGGCCGAGACCTGTTTAAGGTCACTCAGCGAGCTATGGAAAAGGCTATCCTTGGGTTTTGCAGAAACGAGGTGATCCTGCAGCGAACCAAAATTGTCGACATAGTTCACAGCCTAAGCAAGCTGAAGTGGCAATGGCCGTCCTTATTAGCCGTATAACCAATGAACGTTGAAGCGTGGTCTAGAGTGTGGACCGTGATTGGTAAACGTAAGGTAAGCCCTCAGATGGAGCGAGGTATAGCTGGTAGCAGTTGGGTTAGCAGAATGGCGTGCATTTCTAGAGGCCTAAGTCCAGCAGTGGACTGCTCTAGGATGCGGCTGATAATGATTTCCTACTTACAGGACAAATGGATACAAAGAAAAACTGAAAAGCGTTTTTTATTAACTTGTTTGAAGGTGACGAGGCCATTGGCACAAAATAGAATGCGGCGCGCCACCACTTACGTACTTTGTGCCATTGGTCCTCATCACCTTCAAATAAGGAGTGAATCTAATAGGCATCTTCTGCCCTTCAAGAACATATTATTATCTAAGACCCAAATGCAAACAATTTAGACTAAAAACTACCTTTTTTAAAATAGGCGTATGCTTGACCACTATCTCATCTGATGGTAAGCGATGATGTGGTCGATGGTGAAGCACGCTTGCCTAAAAGTAACCTATTCACTCTTATCATAAAGGTGATACAATTGACCTCAAATAGCTCTAGAGCCTCTTCAGGTATTACCAAAACCTTCTATTACAATATAAACAAGACTATTTTCGATAATAAACCCATAGAATCAGGTGTATAAAAGCAACATTATATCATCGTGTGGGTTGAATCTGACTCACTTACCCACGACTGTTTAGTCTGTAACCAAAAACGTATGCTAAAGTTGATATTTAAATCTTATTATGTTTTCCGAATCTTCAGGATATAGATGATAATTGAGAAGATTTTATATTATTGTATGTTTGTTATGGTTCGCTATTATTGGAACTTAATATTCTTGTTTTGTTACTAGGTTGTTTTTACGTAGGCTTGATTGATTTTTGTCATGGGATTCTTAAAAATAACAATTTTGTTTCTTGGTAAGAATCGGACGCGTGTGACTCTTTATAAGGAAAATGGAAGTACAATGTTGTATTTGCCCGTATGTTTATGAGTTTACTGAATTTCATTATTCCCCTAGGGGGAGAATGTGATTTAAATTTGGAATACTTACCGAAATTTATACTGAACTACATCTGTGTTTACACCATTGAGTTTGTATATAAAGCATTATACATCTTTTTGAAAAAGGAATACGCATTTATTATGCAGTTATGATTATTAAATAAAATTACGAAAGCCGACGAGGCCGTTTGAGCTTGATGCCTTTGCTTTTCCGACAAAAAAATATTAGTCTAGGAATTTGCCGCGTTTTTGTTTTCTTCAAATACACACATCAACACGGTCTAGGGATATTTTATACTCAATTAAATAACTCGAAAAGTACTGGCCGCATTGGAATCTTTTATACACAGATTTGTTTGTAATTTATCTCAGATTAATTCCAAATTCAAATTTTTGAAAATTCTTTTGTTTCGGTGGCATAAAAATGTCTTGATGTGTAGGAGAGGCAAAGAATATAAGTACTCTCTACCGAGAGAGGAGAGGGAATTTTCATTTGTGCGAAATTTAGAAAACAATACGAATTACGTTTAGTTACAGTTTTTTTTCATTTTTAAACGAAAGATAAAGTTAAAATTGAGGTTTTGTAGCCATGCAACGCCAACATTTGACGAGGGCGGAAATGTTACGAGCTGTGGGAATGCTGGAAGCTGGGTCTGTTCAGCGTAATGTTGCTGAGGCCATAGGGTCCCACCAAAATGTAATTTCAAGATTGTGGACACGCTATCGTGCCACAGGTGAAGTAGCGGAGAGGCACCGGGGGCCAAGTCGCATCACTACCCCCAGACAAGACCGATTTTTGCAAATTACTGCGCGAGCTCAACCAAATGCAACGGCGACTCAATTGGTCCAAAGGCTGCGAGTGGAACACCAAGTGCTTGTGAGTGACCAAATTGTAAGAAGGCGACTGCATGAAAGCAATCTACGCTCTCGTAGACCACTCCGGGTCCCCCCTGTACGGAGAGGCAATCGTGGACGACGATTAGAATGGGTTCGGAACCACGTGGACTGGGGCCGTGAGCAATGGTCCAATGTGCTGTTCACGGATGAATCCAGGTTCGGCTTCCATCCAGATTCACGAAGGACGCGTGTTTGGCGAGTTCCTGGACGATGGAGCCGTCTTCAGAACCCTCAGGAAGATCACCCATACCAAGGAGGAACAATTATGGTTTGGGCAGGAATTCGTCTTGGAGGACGGACGGATCTCGTTTGGGTGCGGGGCAATATGACGGCAGACCGATACGTCCAACAGGTGCTGGGTAATCGTAATCTTGCCCCACAGAACACAAATGGGGCAAGATTTCCTGCTCATGCACGACAATGCCCGGGCACACACGGCGAGAACGGTAGCAGCTTGGTTACAATCAACACACAATGTTAGGACCTTAGACTGGCCTGCTCAATCGCCAGATCTAAATCCCATTGAGCATGCGTGGGATATGCTGCAAAGAAGAACTCTGAAGGAAGTTCCTGAAAATCTGGCTACAGAAGATCAACTTTTTGCGCACCTCAGAAGGACATGGGACAATATTCCGCAGCAAGACATTGACAACCATGTTCTGAGCATGCCGAATCGTTGCCGATGTGTTATGAACATCATGGGCGCTTTCTCAGACTACTAACTTCAAGTTTATAAACACAAATTAAATGATTTTTCTACTTTTTTCAGTTTTTACTCATAAATTAAAAGTTAATTCATATACGGTTTCCGTCTATGCTTCATTTTTTTCCATAAAATCCTGAAATTTTAATCGAAGTACCTTAACCATTATAAAAAATGGTAGAATATTAAATAACGTATCTTTTAAATATATACATGTCATATAAATAATTAACACTTATTTGAGGAGCTCGTGGCTAAATAATAACAGCCGCACGGGTCGATCTTCAAGGTTAAGCAACGCTTGACGAGGTCGGGCCGTGGATGGGTGACTATTTCAACATAACGAGTTTCCTCCGTGCCTCGGAAAGCACGTTAAGCCGTTGGTCCCGGCTGTCATTTGAAGATCTTTGACAGTCGTTACGAGTAGTCAGAAGCTTGAGATCTGACACCAGTCTAGCCAAGGTGTACCGCTGTTACCCAGTTACTGGGTTGTGGAGGTCAGATAGGCAGTCGCTCCATGTAAAACACTGGTACTCAGCTGAATCCGGTTAGACTGGAAGCCGACCCCAATATAGTTGGAAAAAAGGCTAGGCAGATGATGATGATATAAATACATATATAAATAAATAATTAACACATTGATAGTAATTCGCTTTTTTAAAAATATCCCTAGACCGTGTTGATGTGTTTACATAAACGTTAATGCTTATCTCATATTATTATTGTGTTATTTTTTTCGCAAATGGTACGAAAAGTAGAGTATTTTCCTCGGCGATAAAGCTGTCTTAGTCTACACTCAGGACTCGTCTAAAATCCCTCGCTTCGCTCGTGATTTAAGTTTTTAACACCCTCGCTACGCTCGGGACTAAACCTCGAGTTACGCTCGCGATTTAAATCGTCACCCGCGACAGAAGACACTGCTTTATCCCCTTGGTTAATAATCTACTATTATTCTGTTTTTAGTATTTGTTGTTATACCGGCAATAGAAATACATCATCTGTGAAAATTTCAACTGTCTAGCTATCGGTTCATGAGATACAGCCTGGTGACAGACGGACAGACAGACAGATGGACTGCGGATTCTTAGTAATAGGGCCCCGTTTTTACCCTTTGGGTACAGAACCCTAAAAAGGAGTCGAATGAGTCAGGTTTTTCTAAGGAAAGGAAACGCATAGTACTTACAGAAGAAGTAAGAACCATTACTAAACAAATATCTTACCTAACACTAAATTCTTAGTAGAAATGACATCATTGCTCTCGAAGTGATTTGTATCACTCACTCACGATCATGGCCGTCAAAGTTCGCGCGCTCCAAATATGGCGCGAAAGAAAAGTCGTTGGAAACAACTGAATTTTAAATTAAGACTACGTTCTGCTCCACGTTCCGCTGGCTGGATATTAATAGGTTAAAAAGTTTTATCATTTGAATCTGAATTGGGCTCTTTCACTATGAAAAAGGGTGTGGAGATTGCGGACAAAACGTGGCACGATATGCTCTGATTGATTCTTTCATAACAGCCGAAAAATGTCCAGTAGTAGGCTCATAGTGGGGTATCGACCTAAGTTCCTATTGTAGACAATTTCAGTGGGAATGGGCACAATAATTTTCCAACTTTATTCGAAATTGAGGGAACAGATTTTGGTATAATTGGTGGTTGGGATGCTGCCTTCATCCATTTCAATATTCAAGAAATCATAAAGATGCTTTGGTACATACATATAGTTGTCGGCACGTATCTTGGCAAGAGTCGTTTTTTAGGTATCTTTGGTTACCAAGCGGGACGCGGGGAACGATTAGCACTGTTCCGAGCGCGTGATTGGTTGGTCAGTTGACACAAGGATCGACTGACCAATCGCGTCGCGTACACATTCCGTTCGCTTCACATGTTGTTCCGGTCTTATTTCCCGAGGTTTGACAGAGGGGGGCACCTATTACACCTACATTTCAACAGTTATATCCCATGTAATAGGGGACGAGCTTATTGCAATCAACCGGACACAAAACCAGACTCCGGGATGACTCAGGTATGTCAATTATAAAAACCCAATAAAACTTTGCCCGACTTGGACATCCAACCCAGGACCTCATGCGCAGCAGTAGAGCTTGCGACTAATAGCTCAACGAGGTAACTAGTTGACAACCTGGTTCATCATCATCATCAGCCTTTTAATGTACCCACTGCTGGGACACAGGCCTCAAGGGCGGACCCAGGATTTTTTTCTGGGGCCCCACAAGGGGCATACGGGCAAAAATATCAACAATACAAACAAGTTCAAGTATGTATAGGAAGGTTTATGAATGTGTCAAAACAATAGAATATAGTAAATATAGTTAATAGTATAGTAATATACAGTTTTCTTGTATGTTTCCTGCTAAATATATCCAGCAACAACTCTGGTAATTTGATTTGCTTCTAAGTACGTACGATAGGGAATCTCCACAGTACACAAAAATGCCGTCTGGAGGGGCACGTGCCCCCCGTCTCTTAAATCCGTCCTTGACAGGCCTCCTCACTGTGAGAGGAAATTACTGATTACTGGATTAACCCAATCCTTATTCAGAATTCTCCATTTATTTACTCTGAAACAGACGTTGTAATGGTAACTTATGACCTTGTATTGTACTTAAGGTAATTGTAGGAATAGTTACGATCCGATCTAGCAGTTTCAGTTCACCTATGTAAACTGTAATAATAAACAAACAATCTAGCCTTCCTTAATGTTATGTAGATAGATACATAATCGACTTCCCTTTTAATTGATGCTTACGTCATCATTATAATAAGAAATGATAGCGATCCAAAATAGTTTCTAGATTGCTTTTATTGAACTGCATTGAAGTCCATGAGACTTTGTGACGTCTTTTTCTTTTTTGGCATGCTGGTCATATTGTCATCATCATGATGATGATTAGCCGAAGGACGTCCACTGCTAAATAAACCTCCTGAGTCTTGCATCCAGCGGCTTCCCGCAGGACCGCAGCCTTGGCCAGCAGCTTTATTGCGTAAGTGAATTCCGTAAGGCAAATGGAGCGTTCTCACTGAGAGTATTCACTTGTAATGAGCATTCGAAGTCGAACATTCGAGTGGTGTGGACGTTCAGCCGAGCGTTACAAAGCTTACATGCAAGCGCGAACTTCGGTCGGTGTCGACGTCGCAATGATTTTCGCCGAAACGGCCCGCATTCGAATGTTCACGCAAATAAAACGCTCGAAAGCTAAAAGTACGTTTAGAGGAATATTACTGGCCACTTGCAAGCGTTTGTGACCTTCTTGGTCGTTCGTATTATCGAATGAATGACATTTAACGAGACCGTATTCGAATGCTCCAAGCTAGCAAGGGAATGTTCGACTCGAACGTTCATATATGGTTTTGCTCGAAAGTGAATGCTGCTCTCGCTGGGAAGCAATTGTTGCTCGCCTGCGATTGCTTGTTTACAAATGCTCACGAACGAATGCTCTCAGTGAGGACGCTCCTATAGAGAAAGAGTATGAATAATAGACCAATCACATAGACGGAAATTCACATCGCGAGTTTCATTTCGCATGTGATTGGTCGATTGTTCATACTCTTTGCCCTTTGCCTTGTCGAATTCACTAAGGCCGATGGTCATCAATAAAGCACTATAGTCATAACTCATAATACGTAGAGTTATTTTATGCAGTACTAGCTTCTGCCAGCGGCTTCGCCCGCGTTGTTGTCGAAAATTATCGCAAGGGAACATATTCCCGGGATAAAAAGTATCCTATATGCCAGTACTGACTATAATCTATCTCTTTGCCATAGGTACGAACTAATTAGAGATTAATGACATTTTACTTCTCATAAAGCTGACCAGCTTTTTCTTGCATACCATACAGTGTAAGTAGGTTTCCCTAATACAGGCAGGTACCTAAGTAGATACGTAGACTATTTTATTATTTTTTCAATGCATTATTTTTTTATTTCAAGGATTGCAGGCGCTATGTATTAAATACTAGCATTTCACCACGCTGGACCTGTTTTCGGGATAAAAAAGTAACCTATGTCACTCCAGAATTATGTACCTTTCCATAGATGAAAGAACTTTTTAAATCGGTTAAGTAGTTTTTGAGTGTATCCGTTACAAACAAACAATCAACTCTTTCCTCTTTAAAATATTAGTGTAGATTATTCTCCCAGAGCACCAGTTAAATTAAGGAGAACATTCAGCAGTAAGGTTTCTAATGACGATCGCTCAATGCCATTTGGAATCTGGGACATAGGACTGCGGAATGCGAAATTCGTCACATTTTGACACGCTGTAGGCTGTCCGGAAGTACGCAGATTTTTCTTTCGGCAACTTATGAGGAGGCTTACCACAAGGCCTCCAACAAGGTCGACTGATAACCTGGCGATGGTCAATACCTACTCTGGATGCCACAAGTCCTGTCACTGAGGCAGTTCTTGAAAAGGCCTAACTGTAAGCATTCGTTTTTTTCAGCTGCACCATTATGAAAATTTTTCTTACGCAGAGCTTAAGGATCTCTAGTTACTTAAGGTTCCCCTAGTATTTTTTGCGCGAGATTAAAATGCATGCTATCTCATCTGACATCAAGCTATTTCGCGTACGAATTAGCACTTTTGCAAATTTGTATCGAAATGGATGATGATTTAGGTAGAAAACGAGCGCGCGAAATTTTATAAACAGACCTTTGGGAGTCTAGATATCATGAAAAACCGCTTAACGTATATTTTCAAAATAAAATTATTTGCATTGTTGAATTACTAATCTATCCCTGTATGGAGGCCGTTTTGCAATTTTCCTTCTTCTTATGGTATTTATTGCCGCCCAAAGATGCGTTAAAATTAGTTTTGAAATATGGAACTTTCGACAGTCATAACTTTCAAATTTGTTTTTTTTTACTTTTTTGATTCCATACAGGGCTAGATAATCATGAGACAAATTGATAACTTTTTTTTATTTTGAACGTACACCGTCAAGCAGTGGAGCAATCACCAGACTACGTTTGTATGGAAGAATTTTTGAAGGCGCCCAACTGGGTGAACTGTCAAGTCAACCTTGTGAAGTTTCTCTGGTGGATGCGAAAGCAAAGTCCGACCGCAGTTCTTGGAAAGACCACTGTCTAGCAGTCGAAGTTTAACAGCTGAATATTTATGAAGAGACCCAGAAAGAACGCCGTCCTACAAGTAGAGTTTCTGCTAAGCCATCAAGATCAACTTCCCCCTATCTCCGGGTTCAACGGCAGTCTATGGTCACAACACCTAAGTATTATGCATAATTTACATCTGTATACAAAGTACGTGTGTACGGGCGGCCAGCGTAGGCGCTTCCAACAGTATAAGGACAGTCCACATGCGACACGGACTGTTATCTCGACGCGAGAAAATACACGAAACAGACGTAAGTGTCATTTGTGAAGAAGCTTAATAAAAAATATTTTTTATAAGTGAAAAAAGTTTCTTAATTTTTTTATATATTTTTTTATTGTGCAGTGAGTGATACTGGATTAATAAAATGCTGGATACTAACAATTCGGTGATGGCTATGTAAACTTGGTTTTAAAGAGATATAATTAGTGGGTTATTATTCGCGAATATACATAAGTTTTGCGTGTTTGTAATGCAAATATAATTAGTGGGTTATTATTCGCGAATATACATAAGTTTTGCGTGTTTGTAGATTGTCTCTACTTAGGTCTCTATTTGTTGAATGCTTATGTCTTTAAATTAAACTTAGCTATTGTGCTTTGGTGTCTTTATAGTATGAGGCAAAGTGTATCTGATCTATCAAGTGATTTTAAAAATGATAAAAAAGAAACCGAATTGCATTTAATTCAGATACTCAGTTTAGATGAATTATTAACGCCCAATACTTAGTCTACTGAAATATTATTGAACTAGCGGACGCCTCGCGGTTTCAACTGCGTAGTTCCCGTTCCCGTGGGAATACAGGGATAAAAAGTAGCCTATTTCACCCAGGGATAGTGTAGCTTCCCAACGGTGTACAGAATTTTTGAAATTGGTCCAGTAGTTTTTAAGTTTATTCGTTACATACAAAAATACAAATCTTTCCTCTTTATAATATTAGTATAGATAAAGATAACAATAGCGAAAAACAATCTTTACAGTTCTAGATTAGAACAGAGTCAGTAGAGTATTTATCTTACTTAATTTCAATAACATACAAAGTTCTTATCCGCTTGAGTGCTTAGAACGTGGATCCACGCGAGACACTATGGCTTTAACATTCAACCGGTTATGCTTTAAATGCAGGTAGAGTAGGTAAATTTCAATTCGGTTAGGTTCATTTTGGTGAATGAACTACGTAATTGCACAAACAAAATTGTAGGTAATAGTCAGAGATCGTCATTATGCCTTGTACAGAAGAAAATGTGGGGGTCATTCGTATTTATATTTACCTTATGACTCAGAGAAGCAAATACAGCCTTCAGTGAGGTTGTAATTCATTCATTGTTCACGCCAATGTTGACTTATAAGGAAGAAGCTTTACGATGAATTCAAATAGGATAAAGATTTCGCTATCCTTCTAATGCTTCTAACCAACGAAATCTTGAGACTGCAAAAATCTGGAGACTAACTTAAAATAGGATTTTAATATTATAAGTATGTATAAACATATGCTTAACGGTAGGTAGGTACCGCTTAATGAAGTTTAATATATGCCTAACAATTACATATGTATAACAGACTGCCCATAGCTATATTCCAATAACCATTGAAGAATGCGATTATGAATTAATAAAATGCAAAAAGGTTGCATTCCCATGTTTATCAGAGACAATTTCTGCACTGATTGTGCGGCAAAAAGTTCGCATTGCAAAAGCACATATATTTGACAATTTAAAAATAAGGAAATGTTTTTGTAAAATCGTGGAGCTTAAATTTTATAACAAATTAATAGTGGTAGAGATATGAGAAAGATGATAATAATGAAGTGGAAATAATGTGCGATCCTGTAATATTTGTAGATGGGCGAGAAGGTGTTGCTGCTGGCGCCGCTGGTGCTCCTCGTTTTAGGATGCGTTGATGGTAAGTAAACGAACATAACTACAAATTAACCATAAACGACAGGTGACAAATCTGCTTATAGTTTGGCACTAATCGCAGATAAGCACAAACAAACAAAATAAAATAATAAGCATACGTAAGTAGATATAATGAAGATACCGTAGTTTACTCGGTCGGAAGTTATATTATACAACGGTTTAGCTTGCAGGCCAGAGCTAGACATAATACTGCGTCTCCCAAATTGTTTCCCAATAGATCTTCAACCAAATTCTGTGGTTAGAGAGTTAAAATTGGTAGGCTTAATTATGCACCTATTGCACCCTCTTGACTCTTACGTAATTAAACATCTGAATTGAGAACCTCCTCTTTTTTGGGAAGTCGGTTAAAAAGGCTTAATTCCTGTTAATTAATCATTATTGATGTTGTCTTAGTGCAAAGAATACGATCAAACTTCAGAACATAATATCTGCCGCAAAATTCGTGCTTCCAATAAAAATGAACTCGCACTTGCAGCTTGCTTGTAAATAATAAACACCATTAATACTCTCAAGAAATATGGAGAGCCAAGTGTGTTGCAATCAGGATATTGTGTGCCATTCAAGACGACCTCAGTCAGTGTGACCTTTGGTTTCGAGTGCCAGTCGCTGAAGATATCATACTTTAGATCTTTAGCATTATAGGTATACTATACATTTGCTTTCTACATATATTCATAAACTCGAATGCCTTTTTCCCTGCTACGATCCTTAAAACGCAGATACACCTCAGTAGCTGATTTTAATAAGAATCCCGACTCATAAGCTAGTCATAACTTTTTGGCAAAAATATATGTTACATAAGACCATTTTCTTAATATTTTGATCTAAAAAATATTTGAGTTTTATTCGTATAACATAGTGTAATTAATTTGTAAAATAACGTCTAAAACGGACAAAAACAAGACAATCGCTAGACGTATTTTAACGAAATCGACACCATCTCAAAGACAATTTAATTTTACATTTTGATCTGGGCCTTTTATTTTAAAGTCATAGAATAATAAGGAAAGTACAAAAATCTACGGGATTTTGGGTCGCGCGGGTGGGGAACGAGTGCGCGCTTTGTTCACTAAAGGTCGTTGACGACTGTCGTCGTCCTAATGAGTCTTTCGATACCTCTTTTGCTTGACATACGTTCATACACGCTTACTACAGATCGAATTTAATTGATTCGGTACACGACATTATGCTCTTCTTAGGAAAGATCTTTCCATTTTAAACAGAAGTTTTGAATCGTCGATTTTTTCTTATACTTAATTCTTCCCCGATCTTTGCTCCCGTGCCGTATCCCACAGGCACCTTCTAAAAGACTGACACCCAGCGAAAATGTTGCTTTTTATCAATGAGAGTTTTTTTTGTAATCGGGCAGTAGATATATAGGTACTTCCAGAGCTTACCTTGTACAAACATGATATAAAGAGACTTTACTACTATCTATCTTTACTTACATATACATACCTAAGTAAAGATAGATAGTTTAGATATTCCGACTTCCGTTAATCGATGTTTCCGTATTTTATTTTTGACTGCTATTAGTACCGTTTAGGTATCCCTTCTTCATTATTGCCTTCAGTCGAATTTTTCAATTCTTCTGTGCCTGGGTCCTTCGTCATTAGTCCCGGTATTTCGATATCATTTTGGCATAGTTTGAATTGAACGTTCGTAGATTCTGCTAATAAATGTTATGTCATTTCTTTTTCACCAGTATCTAAATTAGTTAAATCAATCAATAAAAGTTTAATGTTAAAATAAATTGATAAAATCGTTAGATTTCGTAAGACATACAATAAAAGGAATTGCAATTCCAACTATTTGATATTTGCTCACGATTTTTTCCCGCTATGAGGAAAAACGACCAAAGAACTGTGACGAAATTTAAGCTATTTGCATTATCTCCATTTCAGAATTTATTAAGAACAGGAAAAGGAGAAGAATCATAATAAATATGAACTAGATTTATATGAATCTATACTTATGTAAAATTGCGATCGTCTCGGCTCCGAACTCGGACCTTGTCAAAAATATATAAATACGATGCGATGACTCTTAAAGCGCAGTCGTAAAAAAAAGGTAGGTATTAAACTGTAATAAATCCATTGTTATGTCATCAAGTCCATGAAGGTTAAGCAGCACGAGACTTACTGACCACGCGGAATACACCCACAGATCTCTTCAACGTGCATAACTTTACCAGGTGGAGCATTCGGTTCCGCTCGCAATATGGCGCGAATAGTGATTGTTGAATATACCTAGTATTAATATTATACATCATAATATAAATCTAATAATTTACATCATGTGATTCTGATTCACTGTCAGCCTGTATATATTATTAGATAGAATCTAATTTATTATACGCGAAATTAGTTGTTACACAATGTTTTATAAAAAGTATTAATTCTATGGGTACAATTGTTGGTCTCATCGCTCTCACATCTCTGACTGCGAAGTGTACCACACAACCTTTGCCTTTGCATCATCCCACTCACCCATTAATATACATGTACCTACAGGGTTTTATGGGATTTCTTTCACTATGGTTGGACATGCATTTCGCGTCAGATATATGTATTTTTCTTCTGCCATACCTGCCTATGGATAGGTATATCTACTGGCTACTATCTATAATGATCTATTTGCTTTTATTTTTTTAATAATTTGATGAAGTTTACTGTTTTGATAATTGTTCACTTAGATGTGTACACCTACATTACACGTTTTGGTACTGTGTTTTATGGTACCTATTAGTATAATCCAATCATGTACAGCATGTTCTAACTTGTAGGCACTATTTACGGTCATTGGTCAATCATGAAATTATGGTCACGTGCCATTTGCCGTGGAAGTCTACTACGTGCAAGTCTGGAAAATGTAACAGCCATTAAAACAAATTTTCTACAATTTAAAAATACAATGCATGAAAAATTGCAGCATTTCATTTTTACGGTGACGAACAAATGAACGGGTACATTTAAATATTTTATTATACTGGGGTACATTAGCATTCATAACATGAGTTAGGTCTAAGTATTTAACAATGTAGGTGATTAAATGTAAATCTGTCATTGCATGTAAACAAGGACGATAGGTCTCGTGTGGGCGGAGCCTTCCACATATGGATCGTTGCCAAGGCTCAATCTATGGTTTTTTTTAAATTCTTCTAATGATGTTTTTGCTTGATTGCCAGCATCATGCAAATTGATTACGCGTGGGGGTTTAATACTTTTTGCTCTAATGTTTGTTTTGTTTTTAATCATGTTATTGTTAATTCTGTGATCTATTTGTGAGCCCACTTCCTTAATAATGACTAATTTTCGCATAATTTAAACATTAATCATTCTACCGATGTGTAGTCTGACATGAATAGGTTTTTAATTCAGGCAAATTACGTCATTTACCTTTTCTGGTTTTTCATTGTTGTTGTTTTGAAACTAGTTCACCGGTTTTGGGCATAAAAATAGCGATATACGCCGAAGGTTGAACATCTTTTGAATGTCAAAAATGGCATCGATCTTGTCCTGGGACACTCTCTTCCGAGTAGCAATCACTGGTCCTTTTGTCCGAGATCTACATGCACTGTTGACATTCATTCAGTAATTTTTACTTTTTAATTTTTCTTCCTAATCGCTCTCTCACTAATTGAGGATCGTAAGTCCGTTTCAACTTGGCAACGGTTTTTCTCCATCTGTTACAATCAGCAGCCTGGAGTGTTGCGCTGATAGGCTTCTTCAGATACTCTCATATTTGATCCGATCACCTTCTTCATCGGGCCTCCAGGTATATTTTTTCATATTACCCATTTTATTCCTCAGGACAACGCTACCACAACTACTATGCCCGGAACTACTTGGGCCGCGATTTGTATGAGCACGGACGCTCGATCTCCGACAACCAGGTGACCTGCGGGCCTCATACCTGCGGCGTCGGGGCCCACTGCATTCACGGCAGTGTGCGGCCCGTGTGCGCCTGCCTGCCTGGTTACTCCGGAGATGCGCTGACACAGTGCGTCAAGATCGAGTGCATTGGTAAGTAACGTTTACCTATTAATATAAATTAGTCTTAGAGGGTTTTAGTCGGTTTCTGAATTGAGTATTTGGAGTTCAGAACATGTTGTAACCTTGTTTCATAGGTTTTCAGGCTAAACAACTTCGAATTCTTAATTTAAAAGTCAGGGCTGCATTACCATTGGCTACTTACCGTTTTTTTAGTCTCTCAGTCTCCAACAAAGGTTGAACATTCACTCTCCAGATCGTTACTACCTTTATCCCTAGATATTTCAGTAGTAGCTGCATCTAATTGTTTAATCATCATCATCATGTATGCGGTCAGGGTGATCTATGCGCTGCCACCGATGACGCCGTGGACGAATAATCATCATCATCATCATGTCAGACGAAAGACGTCCACTACTGGATCTGCCCCTGCACTGCTAGCCTCCTCCTCTCAATTGCTCAATCCTATACCTAATCAATTATTTTCTCTGTAGACAACAGCGAGTGCCGCAGCCACCAGAGCTGTGTGAACCAACACTGTATCGACCCCTGCGCCGGAGCTTGCGGCGTCAACGCCAACTGCGACGTAAGTTTATTCACTTTCATTGTACCTAGTAGCTAGCTCACATGCATTTTTCTATTTCGAATTCATTGCAACTGAGAGCCTTAGTACGAGTTTTTTGACGTACTCGAACTGTCTGCAGACGATGCTTTTTCAGTTTAAATACAAATTGTCGTTTACGTTAACGCGATCGAGCTTATGTAAAAACTTGGCATAAGCCCACAGAAATTTTAGAAAAAAAATATTGTGCTCCTTCAATGTCATGGTTATTCTAAAATTCTACAGTCCTATAATTAGTATGCACATTGATTTCAATTCAATACTTTGAAATAGAGGATTTATGTATTTATATATTTTTTGCTTACAGGTCCGTAACCATATCCCTGTCTGCTCTTGCCCACCTGGGTACACTGGCAGTCCTTTCAGCTCTTGCAGGATCGCTGACCCTGGTATGTTCACTACAATATTTTTCTCTATCTTAATCTTCTGTATTCGAGCTATCTTCATTACTGTTTGTTATCCACAGAGGAGGCTTGCCACCCATCCCCCTGCGGTGCCAACACTAAATGCCACGTCGCCAACAACCAGGCTATTTGTACTTGTCTACCAGGATACAGGGTATGTGTCCATCCTTACCACCTATTTTCCAAGTATGATTAATTGCTGATGGTAACTTGAGTAGGTATTGCTCTGCAGATACCTCCATTATTACTGTTTTATAGAAATCTCCAACATCAGAGAAACAAAAGTTTGACCTTGGTGGCAAACTTATAATTAAGGCTCTAACGTCATCCTCACCTTCCTGTCCTTATCCGGAGCCATCCGATATCTCAATTTAATTGCGGGTCGGACCGAATGTCATCTTCATCACAGTCTCTGTTAGCCGTTACTTCTGCAGCCACACTCATCTAGACGCTAACGTATCCGTCAGAATTTATAGCGTTTTCAATTTCTTCTTGGTGTCCCACAGGGTAGTCCTCTGACCGGCTGTCACCACGAGTGCGAGTCTGACGGCGAGTGCGGTGTCCAGCAATCGTGTCGGGACTTCAAGTGTATCAGCCCCTGTGGAGACTGCGGAGTCAATGCTGACTGTGAAACTGTTGCCGCTCATCGCGCCATCTGCAAGTGCCCAAGAGTAAGTACAGCTATCAATGATAGCTTGAAAGTTAGGTGGTTTATTGCCTTTTATTTCCACCCAACTCTATTGAAGGTATTATTGTACACTGACACTGCGTGAAAGAGATTATGTTTTTGTAGGTTTCATCGCTTTCATCCCAGCATTAAACCCAGAATTACCTGACTACTTTCATTTCAAATACGTCCCAGTTCCTCCATAAAGTTTGAGAGTTTTTGATAGGGAAATATTAAAGTGGCTTGTTACAAGAAATTTCTTTTTAAGTAAACAATATTTAAAATATTCATATTCAGTTTCACCAAGATGAAGGTAATCAAATTATTTTTATCATCAACAGGGTTACCACGGCGATCCCTACAGGATCTGCTCCGCTGAATGCACATCAGATGGCGAGTGCCCCAGCTACAAGCCCGCCTGCGTCTACAACGCTTGCATCGACCCTTGCATAAACGCCTGCGGAACCAACGCCGAATGCCATCTCCGTGGTCTTACACCCGTCTGCTCTTGCCCCAGGAACATGACTGGAGATCCCTTCTCCTACTGCAGACCTTTCGAAGCCCGTAAGTTATTCAAACAGTCTGTTGATGATTTGTCCAAAGCATTTGACATAGTAAGGCATAATAAAAAATAACGCATATTGTTATGATTGTATAAAAAAGACACGATGAATTACATGTGATATTTGTTGAGCATAAATATATTTAAAAAAATAACGATAAGAACGTGTTGCGCCGACCCCAAGTAACATGGGACAAGGCAGGTAGATGATGATGAATCTATTTCAAGCTTAAAAAACATGAAAGGTGTTCCTCAAGGTACCATACGTGGTCCTATACTTTTCCATCCTACATTTATATTATTTTACTACCAGGTGACCTTTGCGAGCCCAACCCTTGTGGTGCCAACGCCAAGTGCACTCCCGGACACGACCGCACTGGAGCTGAGCGTCCCGTCTGCACCTGCCCCACTGGATACATCGGCAACGCTCTCGTGTCTTGCGAACGTGTTAGTTATTTATTTAAATAATCATTACTTTACTTTAACGTATACGTGATATTGACTACACATATTAAAAAAACATTGTCCTATTGTGAGACTCAACGAAAAGTGTGCATAGAACTCCTTATATGCACACTTTTAGAGAACATTATGATAACATGTTTGTTACACACAGGGTGAATGCGAGCTGGACTCCCAATGCTCCGACAACTTGGCTTGCGTCGGCTACCGGTGCGTGGATCCCTGTCTCGGTAACACTCAATGCGGATCAGGAGCCGTGTGCATGGCCCGCAGACATATTGCTGTCTGCACCTGCGCCAATGGTATGAATTTTAACATATTTGTCTGATTTTACTTACTAACTAAAGCATCAGCGTAAAACTCGTGCAAAACCGTGTCGAGATGACTAACTAATTATCCAAATAACTGTGGATTTGTTTGATTTCTATAAAACCGTTGTCTTTTAACAGGACGCAACGGTGATGCTCTAGTGAACTGCTATGACTCTCAGTCAGTTGCTGCTACTGGACGTTACTACAGATTCAAACGGGACGGCAACTACTCCAGCCAGCCCGAACCAGAAGCACCCAAGAACCCCGAAGCTCCCGCTGTCGTCATCACAGAGCTCAAGGAAGTTAACACTGAAACGAAAGCTGAGAAGAAAAAGGAATAAAAAAACCGAACAATCGACTAAAAAGTATAGCATTAAAAGCGCGGACTGATAATGGTACATCACTAATGTCATATTGACAGGATGTTTGTTGTCATGGCTTCGTCATGGTATTTATTTAAAAAAGTTATCGCCCGCGCTCTCATTGTGGAACTAAATGAATTGATTTTTCAAAATGATTAATTTAAACTTTCAATTCGATAGTGTAGAACTTGTTAATAATAAATATAAGCTTATTTTTATAAGTTTACATTGTTTAATAAAAAAGTATGAAAACGGAAGAAACAAAGCTGAGGCATAAATGCTCTCTTTTTATATCGTTCTTTGAAACAAAAAGAAGAGGCACCCATTTTATGCCTATATTGAATTGAAAGTTTGAACTAGGCTTTCTAATGTTTTACCAGTCAACTCCAACTGTTAAACTATCATGCTCTCTCTTTGTTTTAAGTCGAAATCCAATCGATAAAGATGATAAAAGCTGTTACGTTGTTGGTTAATTATGGTTACTAATTAATAAGTAAATACTGCCAATTACAATAAAATTGTCGCTATTATTTTTCTGATTTTTCTTTTTGATCCATACTATTCCCTTCTTTGACTCTATGACTTGTCTAAGGGCTTGGATATTATCACAAAAAGCATCGTATCATTGGGTAATAAGGTTTCTTTTAAAACATAATATCTTCATACCATTTACTTGCTTGTTGCTACTCCTATTTTACAAGAACTATCAGATATACAGAAAATATCGAAAATAAAGTTACACTCATTTGATCGGAACACACACACAACACTTTGGTATGCGCTGCCGGAAAAACCATCCTCCTCACCACTGACGCATAGTTTAAGCGATGAAATTAAATACCATTATAGCTATATTTTTCATACGATTACCTACCTAAGTTTACCGTAGCGTTGTGCTTTCCGATTAGGAGATAAAAACTTACTTCCACCCGGGCGAGCACGGCCTCTGTGTCGGCTTGAGTCATGCATTTTGTCACGGTTTTTGCTCCCAAACTGTTATAAAAATGTGTGACTGAAGCCTGTCACAGTATGCCGTGCTCGCCCGGCAGGATACTATTAGTAAAAAATGTTGTATTATGTATCTCTAATATCACCCCCAAATTCGAAAAGATATGCTTCCCTATGAAGTATTCGTGAATATTTTTTTAAAAGTTGGTACCATAGCATCATATCAGCCGAAAGACGTCCGCTGGACTTGGGCCTCCCCCCAAGCGTCGCCACTTTGAGCGGTCCCGTGCGTACCGCAACCAGTGGATCTCCGCAACTTTTACCAGGTCATCGGTCCACCTGGCGGGAGGCCTTCCAACGCAACATTTTCCGGTTCGCGGTCGCCACTCCAGAACCTTTCTGTTCCATCGGCCATCCGTTCTAAGAACCATGTGCCCAGCCCACTGCCACTTAAGTTTGGCAATTCTTCGAGCTATGTCGGTGACCCTGGTTCTCTTGCGGATCTCTACATTTCTGATTCGATCACGCAAGAAAATTCCGAGCATAGCACTCTCCATTGCCCTTTGAGTGACTGTAAGCTTTCTGATGAGACCCATTGTAAACGACTACGTCTCAGAGCCATATGTCATCACTGGCAACATACACTGGTCATAGACTTTTGTCTTGACACACTGTGGTAAGTTGGACGAGAAGATACCGCGCAACTTCCCGAACGCTGCCCAGCGGAGTCGGAATCGACGGTTGGCCTTTTTCTCGAAGTTGGCCCTACCCAACTGGATCGTTTGTCCCAGGTAGACATAGTCGCCCACAAATTCGAGTGTAGAGTCTCCGACCTTGATAGGAGTGGGTGTAACATGGGCATTCAACATCACCTTGGTTTTGTCTATGTTCATCCTAAGACCCACTCGTTCGGAAGCTCTACTGGAGGTCATCGAGCATTGTACTGAGATCCTCCATGGTCTCAGCCATAAACACTATATCGTCGGCAAACCGAAGGTGAGTGATGTACTCAACATTGTCGTTGATGCCTAGCCCTCTCCTGTCCAGAACCTTGAAGACATACTCCAGTGCAGCGGTGAGCAGTTTTGGAGATATGACGTCTCCCCAGAAGGACGGATTTCGAGGTCTGATCCTGAAGTCAAACTAACATGGTGGCGTTTTTGTACAAACACTTTGATGTACCGGTAGTCAATTTGGCACCGTTGAAGAGGTTGCAGTACAACCCAAGTCTGGATCGAATCGAAGGCTTTCTCGTAGTCCACAAACGCTAAACAGAGAGGCAGGTTGTATTCTTCGGTCTTCTGTATAACCTGCCGCAGCATTTGTATGTGGTCTACGATGCTGAAGCCTTTACGGAATCCGGCTTGCTCGGGAGGTTGGAAATCGTCAAACCTGCACGCGAGACGATTAGTGATGACTCTTGAAAACAGCTTGTAGACATGGCTAAGAATTGAGATGGGCCTATAGTTCTTCAGTAGGGCATTGTCTCCCTTCTCGAAGAAGAGTACCACCACACACCGGGACCATGCCTGTTGAGTGGCGTTTTCCCCTTAAGTATGACGGAATCAAACAGCTTCTGAAGGGCCTTAAGTACTGGTTTTCCACCCGCCTTCAGGAGTTCGGCCGTAATTCCGTCATCACCCGGGGCCTAGTTGTTCTTAGAGCCATCCTAATCTCATATAGGCTGACGTCCGGAATGTTTTCGGTATAGTGTCAGGTCAATCTAGCTCTAGGTTTATTTGCTAGATTCGCGACGGGTTTACTGGTTGTACAACTGCCCATAGAATCTATCGATCTCCCGCAGAATCTCCGGTTTGTCGGATACGATACTGCCATCATCGGTCTTCAGTTTCGTGAGCTGGCTCTGCCCAATAGACCGATCTCTTGCAAAGACGTTGGAGCCCTTATTCCGCTCAATCGCGTCTTTAGTACTTTCGGTATTAAAGCGGCGGAGGTCGCTTTTCAAGGACTTTGAGACCGTCTATTTAGCTGCCGGTATTTCAACGCATCGTCTGAAGATTGCAGGATTATCTCACGCCTCTCCTTCATGAGCTTTTAAGACTAGGATCAGAGAGCTTTTTGTTCCTATCTGTACGGCGGGCCTTAAAAAACTTAGACCCGACCGTATCCACGGAGCTCCTTAGGCGCTTGAAACGATTCTGGAGTTCGCGCTGAAATGAGTGGGGGTTTTGGATCTGGATCTGTGCTGGACGGAGCGTAGAATTCATAAATCGAGACCTTTCAAGCTTGATATTAATGTTCAATGTGCCTCTTACGATGCGGTGATCGCTCTTAGTTTTCACCGAATTGATTACTGAGACAACACTGAACATTTGCTTCTAGGTTGACATGATGAAGTCGATCTAGTTTTTAGTTGCACCATCTGGGTTTTGCCAGGTCCACTTCCTGTGCTCACGCTTTTTGCAGAAGGTGTTCATCATGTAGATGTCCTTCTTCTCCATAAAACTGGCCAGTAGGTGACACCGGTGGTTCCGACGTCCAAATCCCACTTGCAGCTCATCCTCGTCTCGTTTGCACAGTTTCGCGTTGGAGTCCCCCATGACAACGGTGAAGTGAGTTTTGAAACCATGCATGGCTCTAGAGATGTCCTCATACATATGGTCTCTACCTCGTCCTCGGGATGTGCCGAGTTCGGGGCGTAGACCTGTATGAGCTTCAGCGAATATCTTGCAGATATTCTGAGTATAAGGTACGCCACCCTGGTCGACACACTCTCGATCTTCACCACGTTGTTCACAAGGGACCTGTGGACGATAAACAAGACACCACCCTGCGACTGCCAGCCACACTCTCGGAAATAGAGCAGGTTGCCGGATTTGAGGATTATCGAGTCCGCCCCCTCTCTTCGGACTTGAGGTAACCCAATAATACTCCATCGTAACCTGCTCAATTCTTCTCGTCAGTCCGGAATGTTCGCGTGTTATATTTTGCCAGGTCCAGTCATCGGTGATTATTGGAGTAGCCGGGACCACTCCGGGGATTCTTCGCACCCCTTGCCCATCGCCTCGACCGCTACCGTAGGCGAGCGGCAGCGGCGCGGCAGACGGGTTGGCGATCGCAGTTTGTTGTTAAAGTGCACAGAGAACGCTGCTGCCCATTCTCAGCAGTTTATGAAATTCCCTTTAAATATGTACCTATTTTTATTAAAGAAAGGCATAGCACTGGATACGAGATATCTATGCCGTGCTTTTGATCCATGTAGAATAACTTTCAAGTATTTGGTACAACTTCTAATAGATAACGGCAAATTTTCACAAAAAGGTCAATTTTATAGAAATAGATAATACGGATAATTCCATTCAAATTTCATACAGTAGGTAGTCAAAGCAATTAATTAGGACTGTTAATTTTGAGATTAATGCAAAGTTATGACCACTTTTGACTGGTGTTCCAATGCTTAATAAATACGATAAAATTATTAAAAATACGAAGTTGTATGTGGAACGATTCAATTTCCGTGGCACTATTTGTCCATTTATTTCCTCTAACGCTTACAACATACATTGTATCTACAGATGATTGTTATCTGCCACAATAGTTGATAGTACTTATTCATTAAATGACTACACTATTATGTTACTACTTTAGGTTTACTGTCTAAAATTAAATGTAGGTAATCTAGATCTAGTCAGAAGTTTAATTATTACTCAGCGTTAACGCAAATGGCAATATTCGATGCTATAAATTATTTGCTAAAAGAAAAACAATTCAGTGATAATTATTATGCTTTTTAATTATTTCCTTTTGGAATCATTATTTCGTTTATTGGCGTTTTGTTAGGCATTTTGTTTACCCATCACCCATCACTAACGTGTGGACAATAATTAAACGTTTACGCCTACCAAATACCTCTCAGAAGTAACGGAACGCAAATTTGACATTTGAATTTGATGGGTTGATACGTCCTGTCGTTCGATTAACGAATGATGAGTGAGCCAGTGTTTTTAACTATTAGTTACGAGTAGAAACTGTAAATATTATATTATAACGATGTCCGACATCAACATGGAGAAGTTCGCAGTGCCAGACTTTGTGCCCGAGCGTTACGTGAAGGAACTGGCCAGGTCCTGTGTCGGAGGGGAGGAGCTCCAACAACAGAAGGATAAGATACAGTCGTTAGCTGAAGAGACCGCCAGTGCCCTCAAGAAGAATGTGTACGAGAACTACATGCAGTTTATCGAGACGGCGACGGAGATATCCCACCTAGAAGCCGAGATGTACAAGCTCTCCCACCTGCTGAGCGAACAGCGGACTGTGCTCACGACTCTCTCCCACGCGTCAATCCTAGGTAACGAAAACGCTATATCCCGCGAATCACTCGACAATCACGACGTCGAAGCAGAGCGGGCCGAAGAACAACGCAAGAATAAGCTCAACCTTATATCTGAGAAAGTGGAAGGTTGCATGAATTTATTAGACGTTCCAGAACGAACTTTGCTTCACGAAGGCGACCTACTAGAGATAGACGCCGAGGAGAACACTGCCCTGCAGAGAATGCATGTGTATTTGTTCAATGACTGCCTTATGTTGACATCTTGGATATCAAACCGTAGAGGTCCTAATAGATATAAGTTTCAAGCTAGCTATCCTATCAGTACTCTAGCAGTAGTGAATGTAAGAGATTTGGGAAGTGTCAAACAAGCCTTTAAAGTTTTAGCCTTCCCAGATACCAGAGTGTTTCAGTGCAATAGTTTTGCCATTAAGAAAGATTGGCTAGATAAGTTTGATGTTGCAAAAAAATTATACATTGAAAAAGAGAATTCTAAACAAAAGAAAAAAGATGGTCTAGATAAGCCTAAACCAGAGTTACTGGAGTCCCCCAGTCTCTCTGTTGAAGAACTACCTTCCCCACAGATAGCCCCCTTGCCGGAGTGGTTGGCTGATGTTACAGAGGAGTTAGATGTACTAATTGTTGAAAGACATTTTCAAAAAACATTTGAACTGATGATGTCTGCCCAAAAAGCTTTAGACACTGAAGAAAATAAAAGCCATCCACAGAGGACTGATTTATTGAAGAGAATTGAACTGAAGCAGAAAGTGTTGATTGAAATCTTGTTGAAGGAACTCGATGTTACTCATAATTGGAGCCCGAGGGGAGGGCTGCAGTCGTCGAGACAGCCTGTGCACATACTCAATAAGTTTAATATGACCAGTCAGGCTTGTGAGTTATTTCTAGCAATATGCAGCCATACAGTAAAGGTTCATGTGAAAGGGGTGCAACTAGAGGGCTCCATCAATAGTTACGTAAAGCAAGTAGGCGAAGTGTTCTTCTGCTCTCTCAGCGATGCCTTAACAGAGTTCATTACATTATTTCCTAAGAATAAAGTTAGTGCTTTTGTAGTGTGGGCTAGCATGCAACTAAGAATGTTAATGAGTCAAATTATTAAACAAGTGTTTACTCCACAGTGTGCATTAGACTCTGTGTTAGACTGTGTGCAGAGTTTGAGGGACCAGTGTACTCTATTCTGCGACTTTGGTCTTGATTTGAGATTTCAGATGAACAGCTGTTTAAGAGCGCCCATAGTAAAAGCTCTGAGGGAGTACAGGGAGAAGATTATGGATTCTATGAAGAGCAAAGTGTCAGAAGACAAGTGGACCCCTGTGAACATGCATACTAAAGCTGGAGTTAATAAGTTCTTGATACAGATGGAAAATTTGGGCCTTATCTTAGCTAAGTACATAATAAATGAAACATGGGTGGACTTATCCAGTAGTACAATATGGTTTGCGCAGTCTGTCATAACGATACAGAAGGTGGGATTGCAACTGGTCACTAAGGATATGATGGACGTACTGGACGAGTGCATCCATGCTGTATTCAACTCACGCCTTATGCTCTCCTTAGGCAACGACTCTAGTTATGCTCAGAAGAACTTTAAGTTTATTTTAGACACAGTGATGCCTTTAATGCTCAGATGTTACAAGGAGGAAGTCGGCTACGATAACGAGAAGCTGGTGAGTCTCGCCAAGAAGTTTGGTGTCTACATAGCGCCACCAAAGAAATCCAACATCACAAAATACACGAGTAATGAGTATTTATGAGAATAGTCATTAGATTACACTTGTATGTATGTTGGTGTACGAAATTATTTTTATTATGCTGAAAGCTTTAAATTTGTAATATATAGAAGGTAAGCGTGCAGGATTTTGTAAGTTTATTTAAAGAATAACTGATCAAACTGAAGTTTATATTATATGCAAGTTATGAATATGAAATTTTAATAAACCAAGATTTATGGTTCATGTTTAATTTTATTCCGTATTCATGAAATGTGTGGAGTCATGAGAATTAAAAGATTATTTAAACTATTATTTTGCTTTTATTAAATACAATAATATACAAAGTTACATTCAAACTTACAAAATACATGGAATATAATTTATTGAGATATACATGATACAATACATTTGAAACTTTATTGATTTATTCGTTTTCCATCAAAGATTCTATAAACGTAGTTCCATTGATCAGCTTAGTGGTCAATATAACAAACTCTACATTAGAATCTTCTTGCTGGCTGATAGTCCTAAGTGCCGATATCTCCTGATAAGTGCATCCTCCGATGAAGAACACGAGGATGACGCGAGGATTCTCCATGGAGGATGAGTTCTCGCTCGATATGGAGTTGCGACGCGCCATGCGCGGTTGTAACGTCTGTAGCTCATCTACTGTAGGCCCTGGGAGGAGCCCTAGGAAGTCTTGGATACCTGGAATAGATGAATAAATTATTAAAATTTATAAAGTGCCTGCACATGCGATTGGCGAAGCCGACTGTTTCAATTTGATCAATGTTAGATTTGCAAGTTTAGCATGGCTTGGTTTAAAATGTTTTTTGATTGATAGGTATATTTATTAGCTAGCGTGTGCCCTAAATTCTTATAAACATTTAAAATTAACACTTTTCATAACCAGATAAGAAATGTAAAATTAAACAAACAAATGATTAGGTTTTTATGGGTTTATGCAAATATTTGAAAAGAGGAGCTCGTGGCTAAATAATAACAGCCGCACGATCTTCAAGGTTAAGCAACGCTTGACGAGGTCGGGCCGTGGATGGGTGACCATTTCAACATACCGAGTTTCCTCCGTGCCTCGGAAAGTACGTTAAGCCGTTGGTCCCGGCTGTCATTTGAAGATCTTTGACAGTCGTTACGAGTAGTCAGAAGCTTGAGATCTGACACCAGTCTAACCAAGGGGTACCGCTGTTACCCAGTTACTGGGTTGTGGAGGTCAGATAGGCAGTCGCTCCATGTAAAACACTGGTACTCAGCTGAATCCGGTTAGACTGGAAGCCGACCCCAATATAGTTGGGAAAAGGCTAGGCAGATGATGATGCAAATATTTGAAAAATAAATTTTGTATTTTATCTCTAGCGAAGTTACGTTACAAATTAAACTGCAGCATACAAAATTTCTAAAACGAAATGAAAACTTCGCCCAAATATCTATAAAATCGATTAGAATCTTGAATTATATTCGGAAATCATGCGATCAGAGAGCATTCGTTACGGCAATTTTATTACTGAACATTGAAAAAATCTTTATGAAATGTAGCATAGTATTTTTGACTAAAGTAAATCGTTAGAAGAACTTCGACAGTCGTTAAACCATAAAATTTGACATCGAGTCTTACTACGGGGTATCATGTTACAGTATTACTGGGTTGTGGAGGTTAGATAAGCAGCAGCTGATTACGGTTAGACAAAAGCCCCGTGTTCATTGTAAACATTTGTTTTTAAACATGGTTGCATAAACATGTTGCTGAGTTGCAGTCAACATTTGCGTTGCGGAGTTGATCACGCCATGTTGAAGAGTTGCCGCTCGGCAAGCGAAAACATTTTTATGTTGAGATACTTTGGTGTTGAGCAACTGTTGTGCAACAAATGTTTACCTATAATGATTACCGGGCGTTTGGGTTACCATATCGAAAATTGAAAAGTCTTGACAAAAAGTCGGACTTTTGAAAAAACGTCGGTTATTTTAGTTATGTTCAAAAACAATTGTTTAAAAACTAAAACCAGACTACAAAAAAAACGCGATTAAAAAGTATGAAACAACAAAATATTCTTAGAGGATAGCCGTGGTCGTATGAAAAAAGACCAAATTTTGTTATCTAAGCGAAAAATCCGGACAAATTAGAAGGCCGGGCAAAGTCAGGGCAGGTGGTCAAATGTCCGGACAAAGATGAACGGATGGTAACTCTAGTTGGACTGGAAACTGAATCCAACATCAATAGTTGGGAAAAGTCTACGCATATAGGCATGTATTGTTGGGCCAAAAATAGCATACGAAGCAAGTTGATTAGGTCAGCGGTGTGCTATTAATTGGCTCAATGACACAGTGTTAACATGTGAGGTCGGTATCTACATTATTAGCATACGCAACGTATAGCTGCCTGGCTGATAAATACATGTATTTGTGCTGTTATCTAGACATGATTCATTCTGACATGGGAATGTGTTTTTTGATAATTATGACTTGTGTTGTAGCTATTGTTCTTTTTTAAATATGACTCACTTATATTTGGCGTATATAGGCGATAATTACAATAGATTCAATACGATTTATTTATTAGTACGCCTCATCATATAGTTTGAGATCCTGGGAAGTACATACGATAGTTTTTATCCCAGAAATCATCCTCTAGGGGGTGGACAGGGGGGTAGAAGTATGTATGGTGAATTAATAATTTGTCAAGTACGGCCCACACACCTATAGGTACCTAATATTATGGCGCGATGTAAAAAAATAGGCTATCCAAACTAATGCTACGCAGACGATGTCGCGGGTAACAGCTAGTAGGCTATAAATGCTAGGTGTCTCACCCGTCCATCCTTTGTTCTTAGCGATATGCTCGCTCAGCCTCACTGTCAGCGGAGTGTACTTGTTACACAGGTAACTCTTATCCTTGGCGTTCATCTCAATCTCGTCCATAGTGAGGTGGAACGTCTGTGGAATATCATTTGAATAATATACAGGCTAGAATTTTCAAGAGACAAAGGATAAATGAGAGAAGGACGGAGGATATTGAATAAGATATCTCGTTCTCGCATTCATCAGGGATTTCTTAAGGTTGTCCTAGTCGACGGCACGAACTATTTTGTGCGCGGGGTTAAAATGCATGCTATCTCATCCGACAACACGTGCGAAAGAGATAGATGCTGTGATGAGCAGTAAGAAGCTAGTTCGCGTACGAATTAACACTTTTGCATTTTTTTTTGCGAAATGGATGATGATTTAGGACGAAAACGAGCACACGAAATTTTATAAACAGGCTTTTGGGAGTCTAGATATCATGAAAAAACTATTAAAGGAATATTTACAAAATAAAATTATTTGCATTGTTGAACTACTAATGTATCCCTGTATGGTGACTGTTTCGCAATTTTCATTCTTCTTATGGTATTTATTTCCGCCCAAAGATGCGTTAAAATTAGTGTTGCAATATGGAACTTTCGTCGCTCATAACTTATTTTTTTTTTGTTTCCATACAGGGTAGATAATGATGAGACAAGTTGATATAATTTTTTTATTTTGAACGTACATGGTAAAACAGTGGAGTAATCGCCAGACTACGCGTGTTTTTTTCTTTCTTTCTCTTGTGTTTCGTGAAGATTCTGTTTTCGTTGCCCGGATTCAACATGTTTTGATTCAACAAGTTTTTATTTTATTTTTCAACACACTTGCTCATAAAGTGGCTCTAATTTCACCGCAATTGGGCATATAATGACACCTATAATCAAACTGTGACTTTTTCATTGCTATTATTCACAAGTGAGTTATAGAGTTATTTTTTTTAATTTATTGGTTAAGTTGCTTTGTTCTTAAAAAAGTTTCGATACAAAAAAGATCGTGCTCAATAGTACAAATAAATTAATGTACCTATTGCTTGCTCATTCATTTCATGCAACAAAATAGATAATTTCAACTTGCACGTGTTTAATAAATAAAACTTTCACTCAAATATAACTTTTGTTTTTCTCTGTAATAAAGGAAACTTGAAATTCCCCATTTTGTACGTGGCTAAAACGGTATCCGCGAAAAGCCAAAAAAAGAAACCTCAATTATTTTAGTCTATGGCCGATCGCCTTTTTTAAATGCGCGCGCATAGGAAAACTGACTAATTATTCCCGCCATTGCGAAACATTTTTCACAACTCGTTTTCACTGATGAAAATGATTTTTTAGAATTATTTTCTTCACAAGTGTGTTGAAAAACGTCGTATGATACACGTGTGTATTGATGATTACCGCTGAGGCGCCATTGAGACCCGAGCCGCTAGGTGAGGGTCTTAAGAGAGCCGAGTAATCACCAACATTACACACTTGTACCATAATGTACTATTATTCTTTTAATTAATAATGTATGTTTGTATGGAAGTATGATCGACTAGTGCAACCTTAACCACGCTTTACTAGAAGCAACCTATTCACTCTTGACTTAAAGACCTCTAGGTTGTAGCATGTAACTTACCTTCCTAAGTACAGCATACTGCCTGGGTCCCTGCTGCGGCTTCAGTAGGCCGCACTTCTCTAGGTTGCAGAGAGTAAGCCAGGTGTTCAAGCCGTACACCTGAACTAACTCTTTTTTGTAGTATTCGAGAACCTTTGGCTTTAGACCTGAGCCGGTGACGCATTGGAGGCAGATTAGACGGAGGACCTGAAGGGGAAAATAATATGTAAATACCTTCCAGCTTTGGACCTAGGATCATTATACCATGTGCATCTATCTATATCTCTATATATAAAAATCAATGCCACTTTTCGTTGTAATTTTATAACTCAAGAACGGCCTCACCTATCCAAACCGAATGTTTAGGCGTTTTAGTTGTTCGGACTATTTAGTATTTAGATGGTTTATGTGAAGTTTGAAGTTATTTTTCTTTATTTTTTTACGTAGGGTAGGTAGGGTAGGGTAGGTTGGGTAGGATATGGTAAGTAGGGTAGGTAGGGTAGTTAGGATAGGGTAGGGTAGTTAGGGTAGAGTAGGTAGGGTAGGGTTGGTAGAGTAGATGAATGTTTGGTGTTTTTATGGAAAAACAAAGTTTGCCGGGTCAGCTAGTACCACATATTAAATAATTTTATACACTATATTTGAACATAAAAGTTTAACAATTAAAATAAAATAATAAACTATTCAAATTTGTATTCCTCCTACAATGGATCTTTGTGCGCGGCAGGCTATGGAACACATATTCCGATGGCATATTATTTATAATACGCGCGGCTCTTGAAAAAGGGGCAAACTTTAATAAATTTGTCCTAGCCCTTGGCACATCTAATAGTGCTTACACACGTCCGGATTTGGTCAGGTTACACACGGCCGGACCACGGATTTGTGAGCGGAGTTAGTCCAGCCCGGACCATATCCGAGCGTGTGTAGAGTGGTCCGCCGGACATTTTTATTATTAATTGAGTCGGTCTCGGTCCACACAAGCGTGAGTAAGCGAGAAAGGATTTATGGGCAGAGTTAGTCCGGCCGGACCAAATCCGGACGTGTGTTAGCACTATAACAATGTGGGGCGGCGGCGCGCATCCAAATACCCGTCCGCGACATGCAGCCGCTGCACATGTATACTGGTGCAAGTTGGTACTTGCTTAGGACCTGTCGATTTGGAAGCCACTGACCTTGGTAAGCGGTTCTTTCTGCGCGATGAGATCTTCGATGTAGGGGCACGCCTTTTCGTTGTCCACGCAGTTCAGAAAGTCTTCCTCACACTGGATCATGTCGTGGAACTCGAAGTTGTCTGTCGTCTAAAAGTAACCAAGAAATAATTCAATGACTATTATAAGGCATAATAATGCCGACCAGCAGCCTAATTGCGTAAGTGAATTCGGCAAGGCAAAGGGTTTTGACCCCGTCAATCGACCAATCACAAGCAAGATGAAAGAAGCGATGTGGATTTCCATCTATGTGATTGGTCGATTGATGGGGTCAAAATCCTCTGAGCCAGGGATTATTGTATACCGCGGACATCTGGATATTCGGAACTAAGTTACTTCGTCTAGTTAACAATTACCTCATTAGGGTACACGACATAAATACGAAAAACTTTATTCCGTCAGTCACAAATACGAATTTCAAAATACCGATTTTCATAAGTTCTAATGGATCAAAATTCCGAATATAACAACTCCGACTTATCATTACTCCTATTTTATAATTCCTAAATTTCAATATTCCTAAAGTTTATAATTACTATTCTCAAAATACCGAGTTTCAATAGATCGAATAACAAAAAGTCCGACTAAATGATAATTCGAAACATCAAAAATACGAATACCAATTATTAAAATACCGATTAATACAATTCCGAAATAAAAACGCGTTGTGCACGCAGCATGCAGGCAGGCATGCAAGCAGGCATGCAGCATGCAAGCAGCAAGCATGCAACAGGCAGCAAGCATTGTTTCTGTCACGGCTCCGGCGCTGCGGGGTTTGGGCGGCCCCACGCGAGCTTATCGTCGCGGATGGTTTTAACGCTCACCACTGCAGCGGGCCTACAAACCACCTGCTCCTCAGCTCGCGAGTACCCCCACCCCTCCGCGCCTACGCGGGCTTAAATTACACTCTAGGGTAAGGCACACAAGACTGCGTGAAGTCGGTTTTGCAGCATTTATTTTCTGTCACGTCAATAAATTTTGTAGCACAATATTAGTGACGTGTAATATTGACTTTTAGTTTATTCGAAGTATTGAAAATCGGAATGTCGTTTATCGGACCGAGAACCCTTCGAGCATTTGATTCTCCGAACGTATGAAAATCGGAAAACTAACAAATCGCATTTACGATATTCGGTATAATAAATTTCGTGATTTTTGATAATAGACCTTATAATTCTTAGGTATTATGAAATTCGGACTTTTGAAAATCGGAACATCGAAATTCGGAATAAAATATTTCGGAGTATTTGGGTGTTCCCACCTCATTGATATACTCCGCGATGCCGGTATGTGTCGCCAGCGACTGTTTTTTGGCCAACATCTGCGGCAGACGCGACACGAACTGCTTGATCTCTTGCACCGACGTGGTGCCGCTCATCTAGACAACACTTACCTCTTTGATATACTCCGCGATGCCAGTGTGTGTCGCCAGGGAATGTTTGTTTGCCAGCATCTGCGGCAGACGCGAAACGAACTGCCTGATCTCTTGCACCGGCTTGACCTTGTATCGCTCGTCTAATCAATACTTACCTGTTTTATATACTCCGCGGTGCCGATATGTGCCGCCAGCGACTTTTTGTTTGCCAACATCAGCGGCAGATGCGAAACTTACTGCTTGCTCTCTTGCGCCAACTTGGTGCCGCTCATCTAGACAACACTTACCTCTTTGATATACTCCGCGATGCCGGTGTGTGTCGCCAGCGAATGTTTGTTTGCCAGCATCTGCGGCAGACGCGAAACGAACTGCTTCATCTCTTGCACCGACTTGTCCTTGTGTCGCTCGTCTAGTTGCGTCTTGATCACACGCGCTTTCTTTGAGAGTGCTGCTCCGACCTGAGGGTTATGAGGTTGAGTTTCAATCTATACTAATATTATAAAGCTGAAGAGTTTGTTTGTTTGTTTGTTTGTTTGAACGCGCTAATCTCAGAAACTACTGGTTGGAATTGAAAAATTATTTTTGTGTTGGATAGTCCATTTATTGAGGAAGGTTATAGGCTATATAACATCACGCTACGACCAACAGGAGCAGAGCATAAATGAAAAATGTTGCAAAAACGGGCAAAATTATTCCAGAGCTTCCGTTGCGTGCGCTGCGTAAACGGTTTAATTACACAACAATCATGTATGTAGAGTAGGTAGGGTTGATGGGTAGGTAGGTAGCCAGTTGACGGGAGCGAAGCCGCGTGGGACAGCTAGTTTAAGATATGCCTCTAATGTAAGTGCTTTTTCTCAAACATGCTTGGCAATTTGAGCATTATTTTGACAACCTTCTTCGAGATAAATCGAAATTGCAGTACTGGCCATATACATGCGAGCAACGGCAAAAGTTGTATGAAAATCCATATCTGTCGTGTTTAGCGGCCAAATAAATTACATAGTAAACTCATATCCGTCGTGTCATTTAAAAATGGAACGATCTTTTACTTCGGAACATGGCAACCAAGGAGGTAACTTATCAAAAGGTTTTATTTAAATTTCGAACTGACTTGCAAATAGAAAGCCGTTTATTGAAAAAAAAAAAACAAATGAACACTTCGCACTGCGATTTTTATTTGCGCGGATTTTTGTAGTATTATGCCTGCGTGATTTTTTACCTCAATGCGTGCAGCTTTATACATTTCCTTAGGCAGAACGGGCGGAAAAAAATCGCGCGAATAAAAATCGCAGTGCGTGCTAAGCCTAACGCGGGAATAATTATTGTTGTTCATTGTTCGTCATTGATTTTGAAAAGTAATTGTATTTGAAAAAATGAGTTCTAGGTACTACTTAGTTTTAATTTCCGAGCATTATTTGAGAAAAGCACTATACAAGCCTTGGCCACAACTAGGCATTGATGGACTTACATATGTGGGCCGAGGCGAACGTTCGTCCATCAATGCCTCTTTTGCTGGTCGCTGCAGTAATGGGCTATATTCAGGAGAAAAAAATATTACGCGGATATTACAGCATAAGGACGCGTTTCTATTGGCAACTACTATAGCCATACTTTGTAATTTTGTGATTCAAGAAAAGCGTCGAGGTTGATCCACAATTGCCCAAAACCGGGCAAAATAGGCCAGTAGGAGGGTTTTAACACCACTGGCACGGGGTCCCAGCGCTAAGAAAGAAAATTTGGTTCAAATAAATATAACTAGATGGCGCGATATGCACCGATTTGTAATTGAATTGTGTGTAGAATTAAAAATTCTTAAAAAAAAAATACGTTCTTGTTTAATCAGTTCTCCTAAGCACAAAATAGAATATTGGGCTATTTCATAGATTATTTGAACGGATCATTTAAAATTGATGCTAATAGATGGCGCAGTTTTAAATTTCTGAGGTATTCCACTTGATTGTTTAAATTTGTATTGTAACACATTTTTGTGCAATGAAACTGTCAAAACGTGCGAAAAAAATACTATAAAACAAATCGGCAATGTATTTATGGAAAAAATATTTACGAACCGAGTAAACCCTTTTTCTTGCAAGTCGCTGCTCTACTATCACCACACATCTATCTATCGCCTTTGAACGGAATTGAACGCGATGTATGTACTAAAAATAATCAGTTATATCAGACGACAAACGCTAGTTACGTCGTCACGGTTGCTTTGTATGGGGTGAAGCATCTTTGTGCTAGTATTCTGTAATCTGTGCCGCCGGTGAAATGGGAGATTTTTGGGGAATGGGAACACATGAGAAGGAACAGTTTTCAAATAAAAGAAAAATATCAAAATCGGTACACCTAGTCGTGGTGTCTCATCCCATACAAAGAAACTGTCCCGACGTACTGTACTGATTATACTGATTATTTCATTTATATGTCGATTGATTATTAGATGGTTATCTATCTAACGCCATGGAACGGAACCGAACGCGATCGATTTACAAAAAATAATCGGTATAATCAAATGAAAAACGCTAGTTACGTGGCACGGTTTCTTTGTATGAGATGAGGCATCTGTATGCTAGTATTTTATTATCTGTGACCTATATACTAGGTCACAGATGAGATGATGAGGCAAAAAACAAAACTGTAGAATTGAGAACCTCCTATTATTTGAAGTCGATTAAAACAGGTAGCTTTTGCCCGGTAATTGGACAGAACAGGTTGAAAATAATATAATTTCATAAATTTATAATGTGAACTCACCGTAGTAAAGCTACAATCCCTGATCTCCGCAAACAATTCCTCGCTGGAGTTGAGTATGAATCGTGTCTTCTCGCGCGCGGTCACTTCGGGGCTAGCGTCTTCGGGGCTCACGAACTTGTGTCCCGGGAATGTGGCCGTTGAGTTCTTTATGCCGTAAATTTCGTCTGGAATGACAGGATTCACGGTAAGGATTATCAAAATATGCTTTTCTGATAGTGTTGCTGTTCACAGTAAAGGAGTTTTCCAATAGCAAATATTTAAAGGGAAATTATTAACCGGGTGAAAAATATACTGAACTAGCTGACCCGGCAAAATTTGTTTTGCCATAAAAGCACCAAACATGCATCTAACCTACCTACGTAATCCTACCCTACCCTACCTACCTTACCTATCCTACCCTACCCTGCCTACCCTACCTTACCTACCCTACCTAAATACCTACCCTACCTAAGTAGGTAAGATACCAATTTTTTTAAACTCATTTTTTTTTCATAAGGCCCTTATTTTCATAAGAACCTTCTCCGAACAATAACAAACAACAAAAAAAGAATTACCGAAATCGGTTTAGTGGTTCTCGAGATTTGCGCTTAGCAACACATTCAGCGATTCATTTTTATATTATAGATAGATGAGCCACTAATAAATATATATATATATAAATATAAAAATAATTAACTATTTATCCGGTTTGAGTAATAACTTTTAGGAGGTTGTTGTGAGCTGCGATAATAATATCGATACATAATTTAATTGTATTTGGGGTTCTATTTATCTATTTTAGCATATTATTCTTTTGAAAATAGCAGAACAACCGACGAGGCGATTTCGCTGTGCAGCGCGGGGGTTCGAGTGTATTCGTGGTCTCAACGAATTAGTCCAAGAGCGAGCGAAGCGAGCTCGGGAGCTTAGAGAACCTTGACTCGGATAGGTTAGGTTCCGTCGACTAGGAGGACACGGCGCAGCACACCCTCGAGGTGTGCCCAGCCTGGGCAGAGCTGCGCCGTGTCCTCATAAGTGTGATCGGGCAGGACCTCTCCATGGTCAACTCCATGCTTGGGAGTGAGGAGGCCTGGGCAGCAGTTGCCTCCTTTTGCGAGGTCGTGATGTCGCAAAAGGAGGCGGCGGAGCGTGCGCGGGAGGACGATCCTCTCGCGCCGCCGCTCCGCAGGCGAAGAAGGGGTGCGAGAAGGCGGTTGTATGATCGTCTCCTCCCACCTCCTGGTGGTGATTAGCGGGCGAAACGTGCGGGGGCGCCTCTCGTCTGCATTGCACAATCACCACCATCGGGCGGGAACGGCCGAGCACTCGCTGTCGTTCCCGGGCCCCTCCACTGAGGGCGTGAAGGGCCTTCCCTAAAAGGCGGGCGGTCGTCGGCGGAGGGCTGGACGTAAAGGCTGGGCCGGTTTCCCAGTCCTCCTCCACACAGACGATGCGGGAGTGCCGCTGGGTTATTTTAGTGGGTATACCGGACTTGCCGGGGAGTCCCACATAGCCCCCCCATTCCCCCAAGGGGTGGGTATGCGTAGTGCATTTTATCCCAGCGTGATCAAAAAAAAAAAAAAAAAGTTCCGTCGACTAACTTTTGTTTTCATGTCGCTGTTTTAAACATTTGCCACTGTTTGTCGCCCACTTAGTATTTCAGTAAGCCATATTCAGTATTTTTTACACCTTTAATTTGAATTTATTTTCGCACGTTTAAATACTATCCATATTTTAATAGTAGCAAGTGATTTTCGCCCGGCAGTAGCAGCTGGTCTATGCACCTTCAGACGAGGTGCCCCCCTCACTTACTGATGAGTCCCTCATAGGTAAGCTGCGTCGCCATGACGCTGGTGAAGTCTACCTCCCGGTCCAGCAGTAGCAGCTGGTCTATTCATCTTCAGAGGAGATGCCCCCCCTCACTTACCAATGAGACCCTCATTGGTGATCTGCATCACCATGAAGCTGGTGAAGTCTACCTCCCGGTCCAGCAGTAGCAGCTGGTCTATGCATCTTCAGAGGAGGTGCCCCCCCTCACATTCCAATGAGTCCCTCATAGGTGAGCTGAGTCGGCATGACGATGGTGATGTCTACCGCCGGTCCAGCAGTAGCAGCTGGTCTATGCACCTGCAGAGGAGGTGCCCTCCCCTCACTCACTAATGAGTCCCTGATTGGTGATCCGAATTACCATGAAGCTGGTGAAGTCTACCTCCCGGTCCAGCAGTAGCAGCTGGTCTATGCATCTTCAGAGGAGGTGCCCCCCCTCACTTACCAATGAGACCCTCATTGGTGATCTGCATCACCATGAAGCTGGTGAAGTCTACCTCCCGGTCCAGCAGTAGCAGCTGGTCTATGCACCTTCAGAGGAGGTGCCCCCCCTCACTTTCCAATGAGTCCCTCATAGGTGAGCTGAATCGGCATGACGATGGTGATGTCTACCGCCGGTCCAGCAGTAGCAGCTGGTCTATGCACCTGCAGAGGAGGTGCCCTCCCCTCACTCACTAATGAGTCCCTGATTGGTGATCCGAATTACCATGAAGCTGGTGAAGTCTACCTCCCGGTCCAGCAGTAGCAGCTGGTCTATGCACCTTCAGAGGAGGTGCCCCCCCTCACTTTCCAATGAGTCCCTCATAGGTGAGCTGAATCGGCATGACGATGGTGATGTCTACCGCCGGTCCAGCAGTAGCAGCTTGTCTATGCACCTGCAGAGGAGGTGCCCTCCCCTCACTCACTAATGAGTCCCTGATTGTTCAGCTGCGTCACCATGACGCTGGTGAAGTCTACCGCCCGGTCCAGCAGTAGCAGCTGGTCTAAGCACCTTCAGAGGAGGTGCCCCCTCGCACTTACCAATGAGTCCCTCATAGGTGAGCTGCGTCGCCATGACGCTGGTGAAGTCTACCTTCCGGTCCAGCAGTAGCAGCTGGTCTATGCATCTTCAGAGGAGGTGCTCCCCCTAATTTACCAATGAATCCCTCATAGGTGAGCTGCGTCGCCATGACACTGGTGAAGTCTACCGCCCGGTCTAGCAGAAGCAGCTGGACTATGCACGACGTCGCTTTCAGAGGAAGTGCCCATCCTCACTTACCAATGAGACCCTCATAGGTGAGCTGCATCACCATGAAGCTGGGAAGTCTACCTCCCGATCAAGCAGTAGCATCTGGTCTATGCACGACGTCGCCTTCAGAGGAGGTGCCCACCTCACTTACCAATGAGTCTTTCATAGATGAGCTGCGTCGCCATGATACTGGTGAAGTCTACCACCCGGTCCAGCAGTAGCAGCTGGTCTATGCACCTTCAGACGAGGTGCCCCCTCACTTACCAATGAGTCCCTCATAGGTAAGCTGCGTCGCCATGACGCTGGTAAAGTCTACCGCCCGGTCCAGCAGTAGCAGTTGATCTATGCACGACGTCGCAGCCCCCTTTACGCCTTGTCCTTGCTCCTCTTTGTTCAGGCGGCAGAGGAGGTCCCAAACCTGAGAGAAAAGATAAAGAGTAGGATAACAGAGGTATTCCCGTATTTTTTTAAAAAGCTTTCCTATTCTCATCCTTAATGCGAACCTTTAAATTCCATAAATTTTGACAAATTTTTAACATTGATTGCGGCCAAGAGCAGATTGTGACTTGAATATTAACGTTTTTTTGTATGAGAATTGGAATAACGGCTTCTGGCATTGACTATTTAAGTCAATGGTTCCTGGTTTGAACAGACAACAGAATTTAAAGAAATAGGTGAAGATTTCTGTTTAGGTAAGTTTCAATGTTGTTTGTTTGTCACTCCATCACATCTGAATCACGATTGAACGGCTGGGCGGATTTGAATCAAATTCGACACACAAATAGACCATGAGCTAAAATAAAGGGCACTTTTTATCTAGTCGCATGTAGCAGTTTTCTTTGGATGCGGGTGAAAACAGATAGTATGTTTCTAAATCAATATGATTCTGATCGAAATTAATATTTCAATGTATGCAATCTTTGTGTTCCAATCAATACTATATCAAATTTGGGCTGTATACATAGTGTGATCAATATTCAATTAAACCAATATGATTCTAATCGAAATTAATATTTCAATGTATGTAACCTTTGTGTTCCAACCAATAATATATTTTTTTTATACTTGGTAGGTTCGCGCTTGACCACTATCTCACCTGATGGTAAGCGATGATGTGGTCGACGGTGTAACACGCTTGCCTAGAAGTAACCTATTCAACCTTGACTTAAAGACCCCGAGGTTGTAGCTATATGGAAGCACAGACTCCGGCAGGGAATTCCACTCCTTAGCTGTACGCATAATAAAAGTATTTCCAAAACGTTTAGTGCGTATGGGTGGGATGTCCACCATGTACCGATGGCGCATCGCCGTACGTCTTGTAGTCCGATGATGAAATGGGCTAGTCGGAATCAGATCATGCAATTCCATCGCAAGCTCCCCGAAATGTGAAAAAGTTGTGTGAATGTGAAATGTGGGCTATTTATATAGTGTCAAACTACCTGTTTAGCAGCGACTCCCTTGCCGAACACCCTCGGTATGATCCCATACAGTTGCTGTATAGTCCTCAGCGCCTGTGCCGCGTTGTACACGCACGTCGGGTCGCCTTCTAAGTAGTTCTCTCTGTAATTATAAAAAGTCACTTAATGTATACGTGGGCGAAAACTATCATTCATTTTTTGTTTTCCGAATAGCAGGAACCGACAACTCGGTAGATCCAGAATGAGGTGGAGAGATGATAAAGACATTTTTTTTAAGTATTGGCCAACGATCACGGTAGAACGGGAGTACTGAAAGGAAGGAAGGAAGGCTCCTAACAATGATACAATTTATATGTAGATCAATGATTTTAGATAAGTCTTCATAATTATTTCTTTGTTTCTTTGGATATGTAGGTACCTATATATTTTTGGAGAATTTCGATATCTATACTTAATTAAAAAGCCTGATTAGATATAACAAACAATTTCAGAACAAAAGGATAAAAGGATTAAATCCTACTTCCTACTAATATTCCGATCGTAAACATCTGTATGTTGGAATATCTGTTAATGACGACTCAACAGTTATGTATGGAATTTGGAACCACAGCCACAGGTTGATTTTGCTGTAGATTAGAACAAAAGATAATTTTTTGTCTCAACAGGAAAATGTAGGATAATTTATGAGTTTCACGCGGGCAAAGCCGCTGGCAAAAGCTACTCAACCATACAACTCTAATGATTTATTCAACTCAAACCACTATATCTGAGACTACGTCATAATGTAGATAATCGGACCTAATCTATGTGTAGGACGCCCACAACTACATTAGCGTTCATAAAGCCTCATTAGTGATAAAGTCAAAATCAAAGTCATACTTTATTTCAATTAGGCCATTAAGCGGCCCTTTTGAACGTCAAAATTTAAATTTAAAAGGTAATAATAATTGATTCTACCATCCATTAGAAAAAAAAAAGCTTGTTATGGAGAAGAACGGACAAGAAACTCCACATTTACTCTTTTAAAAAAAAGGGTATTAAAATATTTACATAGGTACATAAAATATTTCATATACGTGAGGATGATGCACCCAGAATAAAACTACATACTACGTATAGGTATAAAGTATTACAAGCACTAACAAGTAAATTCGTTCATTTGATAAATAGGAACATGGTTCTCACATACTTACAAATATTGCAAACACAGGTAAATTATCTAATTCAACAACAACGGAACAGTGTGTGAGTCAGTTTCTTAAAACAAAAAAAATAAAGGAATACAATAATTATGAATATAAATAAATGAACCAGTTTGATTTTGTATACACTAAAGATTGCCCTATGGAGCAGGACCAGCATGTTTCTAATCATTCTTATCTTGAATATTATAATCATCTAATTTGTAATAATATGCTTGTTTACAAAGTGTGGTTTTAACAAAGTTTACGCTTACTACATCCACAAGAAGATTGGGATGGTGCTATTGTTTACGTCCGACGCCATGCTGTACATTTTACAAACGGTACAGTTTATGTAGTAACAAAATATATTTAAATTGGCTGACAGCCATATTGTGTTCAAGTACCTACTTAAAATAAATATTAAATATACATACATATATAAAATCACACCTCTTGCCCATGAGAGGAAGGCAGAAACTACAGAACGCCACCTGCTACCGTCCTTAATGTTCCTAATCTCATTTTGCTTTGTTTACGTTCATACTATCTTATCTTGTGGAGGGGCCGAGAAATGACTCGGACACTTCGACCCATTGGGAACTTTTGTGGTCCCCTAGATAACCTACTCCTCTCCAATCTCGTTGAAAACCTTCATTCGCTTACCAGCCAGTGCATCAGCGGTTCCCCACACAACCTGCACATGGGTGTCGCGATTAGACCCATCTTCATGAGCATGTCGTTGGTTCCTAAGTGGCCAGTAAAGGCCCCAAGCAAGTAGCGGATTTGCCCCCTGCTCATATTCCAAATGCATACCTTTGCTTTGAACGTAGAGCACGGGGATTTCTTGGTGTGTTCCAGACCGGTATTAGACAGCCAATGTGTTTGTTGGGGCAGAACGGGCCCAATTTGCCCCTTTCAAGAGTCATCACGAATCGTCTCGCGCGCAGGTTTGACGATTTCCAGCCTCCCGAACAAGCCGGATTCCGTAAAGGCTTCAGCACCGTAGACCACACACATACGCTGCGGCAGGTTATACAGAAAACCGAAGAGTACAACCTGCCTCTCTGTTTAGCGTTTGTGGACTACGAGAAAGCCTTCGATTCGATCGAGACTTGGGCTGTACTGCAGTCTCTCCAACGGTGCCAAATTGACTACCGGTGTTGAAGTGTTTATACAAAAACGCCACCATGTCAGTTCGAATTCAGGATCAGACCTCGGAACCCGTACATTTGCAGCAAGGTGTGAGACAGGGAGACGTCATATCTCCGAAGCTGTTTACCGCTGCACTGGAGGTCGTCTTCAAGGCTCTGGACTGGAGAGGGCTAGGCATCAACGTCAATGGCGAGTACATCACTCACCTTCGGTTTGCCAACGATATAGTGGTTATGGCTGAGACCATGGAGGACCTCAGTACAATGCTCGATGACCTCAGTAGAGCTTCCGAAAGAGTGGGTCTTAGGATGAACATGGACAAAACCAAGGTGATGCTGAATTCCCATTACACCCACTCCTATTAAGGTCGGAGACTCAACACTCGAAGTTGTGGGCGACTATGTCTACCTGGGACAAACGATCCAGTTGGGTAGGGCCAACTTCGAGAAAGAGGTGAACCGTCAAATCCGACTCGCCTGGGCAGTGTTCGGGAAATTGCGCGGTATCTTCTCGTCCAACTTAACACAGGGTCTCATGACGAAAGTCTATGATCAGTTTGTGTTGACAGTGATGACATATGGCTCCGAGACGTGGTCGCTTACAATGGGCCTCATCAGAAAGCTTACAGTCACTCAAAGGGCAATGGAGAGGGCTATGCTCGGAACTTTCTTGCGTGAACGAATCAGAAATGTAGAGATCCGCAAGAGAACCAGGGTCACTGACATAGCCCGAAGAATTGCCAAACTTAAGTGGCAGTGGGCAGGGCACATTGTCCAGTGCCTAGGGCAAGGGCACATTGCTCGCAGAACGGATGGCTGATGGGGCAGAAAAGTATTGGAGTGGCGACCGCGAACCGGAAGACGTTGCGTTGGAAGGCCTCCTACCATGAAGGTTGCAGGGATACGCTGGTTGCAAGACGCACGGGACCGGTCATAGTGGCGACGCTTGGGGGAGTCCTATGTCCAGCAGTGGACGACTTTCAGCTGATATGATGTTTTTGTTGTCGTTCACTAAAGTTATCAAAAAATAAAAGGTCCGTCTTGACAGCTATAATAGTACATTATGGTACAAGTGTGTAATGTTGGTGATTACGGCTGAGGCGCCATTGAGACCCGAGCCGTTAGGTGAGGGTCTTAAGAGAGCCGAGGACGGTAATAATCAATACACACGTGTATCATACGACGTTTTTCAACATACTTGTGAAGAAAATATACAAAAAAATCATTTCCAACAGTGAAAACGAGTTATGAAATTTTTTTCGCAATGGCGGGCAAAATTAATCAGTTTTCCTATGCGCGCGCATCTAACAATGGCGATCGGCCATAGACTAAAAATAATGAGTTATCTTTTTTTGGGTTATTCTTGAATAGCGTTTTAGCCACGTACAAAATGGGGAATTCCAGGTTTTCTTTATTACAGACAAAAACAAAAGTTATATTTAAGTGAAAGTTTTATTTATTAAACACGTACAAGTTGAAATTATCTATTTAAATACGAAGTTGCATGAAATGTGTTGCATTTGTACTATTGAGCACGATCTTTTTGTATCGAAACTTTTTTAAGAACAAAGCAACTCAACCAATAAATTAAAAAAAACTCTTTATCTCACTTGTGAATAATAGAAATGAAAAAGTCACAGTTTGATAATAGGTGTCATTATGTGCCTAATTGCGGTGAAATTAGAGCCACTTTATGAGCAAGTGTGTTGAAAAAATACTAAATAATAATTAAACTTGATGCTTGCAAATGATACTCGTTGTGATAGTGTATGGGTAACAAGTAATTAGTAATTAATTAGGATTATCAATTTGATGTTTCAATTTCTTACGTAGAAAGTTATCGCGGCATGTAAAATGAGAAACGTCAACGGACTTCTTAGATTGTGACGACTTTGTGATTGTGACGTATCAATTTAATGCCATCATGATTTCGATTTCATCATGGTTTTGGTTGTGCTATCCTCCCTGTAAAGCTATATAGTCTCTCTCACACAACGGAATCATGATAGCATTGGCAATTGGGACGTCATAGTAGGGGCTGGGCTTACAAAATAAATGTCTTACCTGAAGTCATTCTGCAGCTCCAAGGACATGACATCACTCTCAAAGGGAAAGATATCACACTTGAATTCCTGGATGGTTAAGTTCGCCATCACTCCTTTATTGGTCAGGTGGATCTTACAGAGCTCGCTCTTACGAGGGACGAAGAACAAGTGGAACTCCACCGGTGTGGTGGTCTGTTTGGATCTGTTGATAGAAATATACATAACATAATCAGCATTTTAATGTTTCCACTGCTGGAACACATCCACGGTTGGTGAATGTCACCTGTCTTTAATTTTTGGTTCTAGGACATGCCAGTTTTCTCAAACCTTGATAGAAATATTTGGTGAAATTAGTACTACCAGTGGTGTCTCATCCCATACAAAGAAACCGTGCCGACGTACTATACTGATTATTGTTTGTACATCGATCGCGTTCTGTTCCGTTCCACGGATATAGATGGTGATCTATCTATCGCCGTGGTACGGAGCCGAAGGCGACCGATTTATAAAAAATACGCGTCCGATAATTTGTTCCCAGCTTAATTGTATTATCTACAAATTAGGAAGTACTAGAGTAGCTAGCTTCACTTACCTATATGACTGAATATAATCAACAACTAAGTCCATCAATGCTATCTTAGGTCTTGAAATAAATACAATGTGTTTCACTGAGATGGTCGGCAGGGTGCCGGGCTTCAGCGGGAACATCTCTGTTACTCCGTGATCTTTTAGCAAAGAGTACTGGGCCACTAGACCCACTGGACCGGCGAGCCATTCGTCCCATATTGTGACCTAATAAGGAAATAAGGTTTAAAGTAAATAAGGTGCAGGTAACTTCAATATTTTCTAGTTGGAATCTGTTGAGCTCTTCATTAGTTCTTTAGTAAGTTCTTTTGTTTGACAGACAGATGTGTCGAAATTGAGTTTGTTGCGCCCCTTCTTCTGAATTTTGTAAATATTGTAAAACATTTTTTTTTAAAGAGTAAGTATGGACTTTCTTGTGCGTTCTTCTCCATAACAAGCTACTTTTCCGAATGCACGGTAGAATCAATGTTTTATATTACTTGCCGCTTAATGAATTAATTATTTATTATATGCTTTATTGTGCACCATAAAATACATTAATAACAATAAACTTAAATCTAATACACATACAATAGGCGGCCTTATCGCATTCAGCGATCTCTTTCAGGCAACCTGGTATGGACAGTAATTGCTTGGACATGAAATGGGGCGGTCATTGGTGTAACAATAACAGTGCAAAAATAATATACTATAATAGATACACAGATAAACACATAAGCTATATATAGTCAGTTAATATATAGGAAAAAAAAATTACGACAATCTATTAACAATCACAGTATCTGTTTGATATTGACAAGCTAAGAAGAAGACAGCGACTGATAATGGTCATTTACAAGTATTTTAAACACAGGCAATAATTGGGCACGTTTGATTGGATCCAGCAATGCATTCCACAGACGAGTAGCCTGTACAGTAAATGATTTATCCAAAAAAGTTGTGCAATGCGTTGGTATTTAAAGTCGTAAGTTCTCTGGTGACCTAAGAAATCTCGTGTGGGAATCGCGCGGAGAAACTGAAAACGATTCTTAAGGCACAGATAATATAATACTAGCATACAGATGCCTCATCCCATACAGAGAAACCGTACCGATGTAACTGGCGTTTTTCATCTGATTACACCGATTATTTTTTCTAAATCGATCGCGTTCGGTTCCATTCCACGGCGATAGATAGATCACCATCTATATCCGTGGAACGGAACCGAACGCGATCAATGTACAAAAATAATCAGTATAATCAGTACAGTATGTCGGCACGGTTTCTTTGTATAGGATGAGACACTACAGCTTAAGGTAAAGAGTACATTATATAAAAGGGGAAGAATATGAGCATACCGGCGAAGGCGAATGGGCAACCACTTGAGCTTCACACGGAATTCGGAAACATGGTCATATTTGCGCAAACCAAATATGAACCTTATACAAACATTTTGAAGCCGCTCAAGATTATCAAGTTGTTCTTGAGTAAGATGCTGGCATCAGCACAATCAAAGATCATGGGTAGAAGAAGAGATTGTGCAAGCGCAATCCTGTTGGCAATCGGAAGAAAAATACGCAGTCTCCTCAAATGCAGCAGATGCAAATAGCTTGAGGCTAAGCTCCTGCAGTTGGGCAGTCCAAGAGAAGTTTCCATTAATGAATATCCCTAAGTTTTTGACTTTCCCGCAGAACGGAATCAGTGAGTTATCGAAAAAATCCTGGGGAAGAGTCGTCCACTCGATTCTTGAAACCATCCTAGAACTGCCCACCACTATAACCTGCGTCTTTGAGGGGTTTATCTTTAGTCCATACCTTTTGTTCCAGTCGCATATGCGGGCCAGACCACTATTTATTGTTACGATAGCCTCAGACAGATCTCCGAGAGGAGCTCGCGTATAAATTTGTAAGTCGTCCGCATAAAGATGTTAGGAAGAAGTTAGTTCACTGGAGATTGAGTTTATAAAAACTGCGAAAAGTAAAGGGGATAAAACGCAACCCTGTGGTAACCCAGCAGAAGTACTACACCAGGAAGACAAAGCCTCTCCAATGCATATACGTTGCCGGCGACCGAACAAGTAACTACGAAACCAGTCAATAACCGATGGAGATATATTAAGAGAGTGCAGAATGTCAAGCAAAACATCGAATTCGACAGTATTAAAAGCATTACTAAAATCTAGCAATGCCAAGACGCAGACCGGTTTAGGATGTGGCAAATGACCGGAAGGATTATGTCCAGCACTGGGAGTAACATTTTATGGCTGATATAGTCACTTCCTACCGCATTGAAAGTATGCTATTCTTAACATCACATGCAGGGAATTGACTAACAACAAATGGAGAATAACTGGGGTTCGGATCAGATGAAATGTATGTGTTCAGTTTTAATGTCCTATCGAAATTGGACGAAGCTGTAAAATGATTATTCATTGAATCGATGTCAAAATTTTTAGGTATTGACTCTTGTCGGGATTTACCGATCCCCAATGATCTTAGAAAATTCCAAACTTTGGATGCCTCTCCATTTTGGACAGATTTCTGAAGAATTCAGAGATCTGTCCAAAATGGGGTATGTCCAAAATTTCGAGACAGAGTTATGAATGTGTTGGCGATTAGCATTCCTACACACCTTATTGCAATGTTTGCGAATGGAGGTATATTTTACCCTATTAGCATCAGTAGGCCATCGCTTAACTTTAGACTTTGCAGTCACTTTTTTGTTCATCAGCTTCTTAATCTAATTTGTCGGCAAATTTCTTACTTTAACTGCACATGCAGCTGCGTGAACATCATAAAGCACGTAAAGTCTAGACGTAAAATAAATAACTTGCTCATTGACTGACGTAGATGCAAACAATGGAGACCAATCAATATTGCTGGCATCCTCGCAAAGATTGTGAGTGTTGTTGATTGTGATTGCATTCATATACCACCAAAATTGCGTGGCATGAGAATTTTTTTAGGAGGACGAATTTTATAACAAAGAAAAATCAGGTCATGATACGAAAACGAATACTTTGAAATAAATATATTTGATTTTGACTATAAGAATTAACTGCGATGACTGAGTATATAGAGACCTATTGAATGGGTTATGAGTGTTACTCAGTAATCTCAAATACAAATGTGAAACATTATATATCCAAATTCAGCAAATGCCTCAAAGTACAGACAAGAGGAAAGGTTGCGAACACTTATTAGAAATCTAATTTAAATTGGCTTTACCAGGAGGAAAACCAAAGCTTGATAAATTGTGAGTAGGATCAATAGCGCAATACATACTTCTGTCAAAGAAAACTTGGCCACTAGACCCACTGGACTGGCGAGCCATTCATCCCATATTGTAACCTAATCAGGAAATAAGGTTTAAGGTAAATAAGGTGTATCTTCAATATTTCCTATTTGGAATCTGTTAAGCTTTTCATTCTTTTTTTTATTGAAATTTGCCAAAGACAATTCCTCCCAATGTCGTGTAGTGAAGACTCATGGGTAATATTGAATTTGCAAATAAATTTTTAATTAATATCTTGAGCTTTTTGTGGCCATCCTTTGAGGATTAAAATGTATGCTAGTGTTAGAGTTGATAATATCTTTCTTGAATTCTATAATATGCATTGGAATGCAGATGTAACAGATTCTAATGTTTTTTGGAGTATTTGGCAGCAAATTGTATAGAGCCAGCCTTCCCAGTAAGCTTTGCGCAGGTACTCAATACTATAATAAAATTCTCCGCTCCACTATCCTGAGATCAGTCCTGTCTATGATTTCACTTATTGTCCATTTGCATAGACATATGAGACACAAAACTACACCAAATTTAATATCACAATAACCACTAGGAATCAAACTGTAAATAATATTAGCAGCCGCTGAACTTCACCCGAAAAAATCCCGCCAAAACCCATTAGTTATTTATTAAGTTCTTTTACTTGACAGACAGATGTGTCGTTATTGAGTATGTTGCGCTGCTTCTTCTGCCCAGATAAGAAATAGGGAGTAGTGACAAGTGGGCCTTTTGCGGGCGGCCCATAAATAGATAGAACTAAACATAAAAAAATATTAACATACAAAATGAAAAACAGACAATAAAAAAAAGAAGTAAGGAACTTTGAATCTAAAGACACATAAAGTGCTATGATTTCATTTACCTTTAAAAAATAATTTAAGGTAATATTATCTACAATGTATAGGAATTCACTGCGATGACTGAGTATATAGTCTTAGTAATGTTGTTGGTTACTTAGTAATCTCAAATAAAACAAATGTGAAACATTATATATGTAAATTCAGCAAATGCCTCTAAAGTACAGACAAGAGGAAAGGACTAGTGCACTTACTAAAAATCTAATTTAAATTGGCTTTATCAGGAGGAAAACCATAGCTTGATAAAGTGTGAGTAGGATCAGAACGATACATACTTTTGGACCTTTGTAAAGCTGTAGTAGATTCAGTAACTCAGTCCTCATTGATTCCTGGACTTGTGCAACATTTAGTCTCCCACCAGACAAATGTGTACTCATCTTTGTTTCACGCATTTTAATGTATTTTCTTTAATTTTTCTCTGACACTGAATCACAAACGGGCAGAGGGCAGACAACTTTGTTGTTATTTTCCTGTCAACTGTCAGTGTCACTAATTGGAACTGGACTTGGAAATGAACAATCTGTAAATGTCAAAATCGACGTTTAGTTTCACTAAAATTGAATCTTTAGCACTTAGCGAAACACAAAAAGCTTTTTCTTCTTTGTCAGGCAGAGAAAGAGAACCATGAAGAAGAAAAGGTTAAGGAAAGCAATGAATTTTTTTACTATGATTTGATTGGTTGGGCAAGGGAAACTATATGCAACAGCCACACGTCCAGTGTTTGGATTGAGTTTTAAATTCATTTATTTCAGGATCTACCTGACAGTACAGTGTTTATGAGTTTACAGAAATATTGTTTTTTGATGAGCACAGAAATAACCACATGAAAAAATAAAATGGCAGCACCTGATAAAAAATGCGGCAAAATTTGAAATAACCTAATCACATTGTTATGCTATTTAGCGATATTTTATTAGCTAATTATGTCGTGGAAAGTTAATTTAAGATAATAACTTTTTTAAACGTTCAAAATTACCTAATCAGACATATTAGTTTAGTTGCACGAATAGCTAGGAGCATACTACTTACTGTAGGTATTCGTTATAATTACTATATATAGTCTACTTTACTCTTTACTATAGAATCTCTAAAATACTAAAGTATCTCCAAAAAGTACTTTATGATAACAGCAAAAACGTGTAATTTATCGGAAAATTGCTTAGTACTCCGCCATTTTCACAAATTCTCGACGAATACGGGCAGCTATCCTGATAACTCTCTCGAATCAGCTGGTAACCACAACGGAACTTTGCGGAGTAGGTACATAGCTATTAAAACCTGTATGTATGTAGACAGGACAGGATAGCTACGAGGCTGTTGCTGGCACGGCTGTAGCCTCTTATCATTCGTGAGGTTCGTGTGTAGCGACTCACTGCGCGCGGCGCCGCATCGATTTTTCTACAATACAAGCCATTTCCAACCATCAGTTGTATTGTAAACACGTTTCATAAACAAGTGACGCTCGCAGACGTGATCATACGAATTATTAACATTGTGAAATGTGAAAGTTTTCAAGGAAAATAATGCGCCACTCCCCGTGGGTAGAAAACTACAATGGCCGCCCCAAATAAAGGTAGGCATGTTCCACGCAGACTTTCCTGAAAAATAAATAAATACGTGTCTTTTTTATTCAATTATTTTATTTTCTTTTGTTGTGGATAGGCAGTTTTGTTTTGTGATTAAGCTTGTAAATATAGTTCGGCATGGAATTGATTAGTATTTGTCGTTTTGACGTTTGTTACGATAACATAAAGCGTAGGCGAATGTCGGCCATGTGAGTGCTGTTTGCAATCTTGTTTTTATAGCGGGTGGAGATAAGGGCGGGTTTCAAAGTTTCAGGGCCGAGCAGAGACATCTTTGCATAAAATAGGTACCTAGAGCTACAATACAACCTGTTTGGTTGATCTAATGAATATTATTGCGGGAAATTTTCCGTAGAACAGTGGAATGGAAAATTTTGTTCAAAACAATAAACAAAATTAATAAAATCGATTGTTACGGAAAATTTATGATTTTAGGTACTTTGTGGCTCAAATATTTTAAAAAGAGCTCTTTGTGGACCTGTAAAATTTAATGACCACGAAAAAGAAAATTTTCAGGTTTTTATCAACCTCTATATAATTTACAATTTAGAACATCATTTTGTTCTAAATTGTAAAATAATAGGTTGATAAAAATAGTTTTGTTGGTCATTAAATGTACATAGGTAATATATAGAATAGAAGGTAGATATAACCTATTTACGTTGATAAACATAGATACAATTTATATGAATAAATTGTGCCCATTCTATCACGTTGTCGTTTTGCTCTGTAGACGACCGTGACAGTATCCAATCAATGTTTTATTATTATAGGTACGTTGTACCTATCTATATAGCTGTAGCTTTTATGATAGATAAGTATCTACTTTATCTAGATGTTTTGCTGGTTTGATTGGAGAAAGTAGGTACCAAAGTAGGGAGATACATACCTATAAAAGAAATAAATTACTAAGGTATCTACTACTTACAGGCAGAAGAATCTATGTAAATTTGTTTCGATGTTCTGTATCATGATTCTTTACCTATCCTTAAAAGTAGTTTCGTATATTAATAGTGACATACCAAAAGTGTAATATTATGGTTTTATGAAGCACTGTAATTGCTATCGAGTATATGGATGATAGATATCTATATACTTTACCTCCTTACATATTTAAGTAGGTTACTTTACCATCATCACCACATCAGCGCTTACCATCGGTGATATAGTAGTAAAACGCTAATAACCGGGCTCCGTCGACGTTTTTGCATAAGTAGTAATCGTACTTACATATTCTATATTAAAACCAATATCAACATTAAAAATCCTCACAACATCTATGAGCTAATGAAGAGCTACATAACAGATCGACTGTTTCAAGTCAAAGAAGCTGAGGCAACGTCGAAGTTCTTCGAAATAAAGGCTGGCGTCCCCCAAGGCGAGGACAGCAGAGGACAGCGTGATTACAGCTACCTTCGCTGATGATACTGCAATTCTGGCTAGCAACCATGACCCCACAATTGCTTCACAAACGCTGCAAAATGGTCTAGACAAAATATCTGACTGGCTCCAAAAGTGGCGAATAACAGTTAGCCCATTTAAGTCGGTACATGTCACTTTCACGCTACGCAGAGGCGATTGTCCGCCAGTAAAGCTTAATGACAACTTGCTACCACATAAAGATTATGTCAGATACCTAGGACTACATCTTGATCGCCGCCTAACGTGGAGCACATAAAGACCAAGCGAGATGAGCTCAACTTGGGCTACAAAAAAACAACATTGAAATAATTAAAAAAACCCATCTTTTATTACCCGGCCCAAGTTATGGGCATTATTCATAAAAGCATAATAATAGATAAAATCTTCGGATAAAACCTTCTGGATTTTTCCCGATTAAATAATTCTAAATGATACCTAATTATAATATAAAATAACTTTGTCACAGGATTATTGCAGACGCCGTAAACAAACTTTAGAGATTATAAATTCTCGATGTGAACAGATTATTCAAATTGATTACTCGACAGTGTACAACACCCCAACTCTCATGTCTTCACATACTTAATAATAATAAATAATCATTTTATTTCAAGTTAAATATATAGGTACATTTAATAATCATATACAGAGTTAATACATAGAAATTATGACATAATTCAAACAACAAATTATTCAAACAAAACAACCAATAGGTACCTACTTAAAAGACTTGTTAATAGACTTAAGTACATACAAAAATGTTTGTTGACAACAATGCATTAGAACTTTGAAGTGTTTTTAAAAAGGCGAGAAATATTAGGTCAAACACTAAAAGGAAATTACAGTGCCGGCAAAGTCTATTGCACTGCTGCTAATGCTTTTCTAGAAAATCTAGAGCAAAGAAAAGTTTCCACTAAGGCTTTGCTACTTTGATATTTCAACAATTTTAATACGTACCGTACTAATTGCGAACTAGAGAATATTATCGGCAAACAGGCTCAAATTAGGACAATAGAAATTAATGTTTGATCAAGATAAGGTTCTTCTACACCATTAATTAGATAAATCAGCAGGTCTTAGTTCTTATTGTACTGGGTGTAATAATAATAAACTAAACCGTTTATAGGTACTTTTGTCAAACAAAAGATGCATCTAGTTGCATATTCGCAAGCGTCAGTAGGTCTCTATAAAGAAAATTATGCAAGATACTCAACGGACACTCTTTTCCATCAGTTTTAATTAGAAGTATTTGGTTACATCATTCTTGTTGGAAAAATACATATATGTGAGAACGATGTAAAAAGACGTGCACGTCTAGAGTAAAACAAATAATTCAAAAATACAATAAGTAGATAAAAACAGGCCGATATGCAGCTAAGAATTATGATCCATGCCAATTGATGGCGCCCGTTCGAGAACACGACGCATGGATTGGCACCATTCAGCTCAATCATCATGAAGGGAACCGAATGATCCAACACATGTGCCACCATCAGAGAGACATTAGAGAGAGCATGACACTCTCAACTGCCACTCAAACTTTCATATTTATAATATTATGTAAGATTTAGAATAGCAAGTGCCATAATGTGGTCCGACCCGGTCCGCTAAGATGCCCAGGCCTACGGTAGGTGAGAACCTACCTCTCTAAAAATATTGCTTGCTTTCCAGTTGACAAATATTTTGGACGTCAAAAAACGCGCCTATTCTTTTCCAATTTCAACTACAATGCAGATTTTTGCGAACTCATTTCTCAGTTACACTTCAAAGGTTCGTGACACAAATATATAGGGTTGGAACCATGATTGATGTCTTCAGGCAATTTGGTAGGCTTTCTGCAAACTGCGGCACAAATTGCGTGGCAGCCTGTCGGCCGCCAGCTTAAGACAATTAATCTTGCCTCTTTCGTTTACAGTTGTACCTAAGCACGCTACTTATTTTTTTAACGAAAGCCGGTTTTTGCTGTGTGTTGAGATGGAACTGCGGCGTGACGAGATTGGATAAAGTGAGAAATGAGTATATTATAGGCAGTTTGATAGTAGAGTGACAGAAAATTTGATGGAAAACCGTTTATCCTGGTATGGTCGTGTGATAAGGAGGGATGAAACGCATGTTACTAAAAGAGTTATGAATATAAATGTGGATGGATGGAGAGGGAGAGGAAGGCATAAGAAAAGATGGATGGACTGTGTGAGGAGTGATATGAAAGAAAAGGGGGTCAGTGATAGCGTGACCCCAAGTAACATGGGATAAGAGCAGGAAGATAATAAAGCCTGTTTTTACCCGACTGCCGAAGGAGGGTAATGTGTTTATCAGTCTATGTATGTATGCATGTTTGTTCCTATGTGGCGTTCTAGAGACCCAACGCGTTGACCGATTTTGATGATTCTTACGTCAATCGATTTGTCTTAACCCTGCGAGTGTCACTGGCTACATTAAAATAAACAAATAAAAAATGGCGGATTTTGGGCGCCATATCGCGGGGCACAATTTTTTTATTTTCTTCCGAACCCATTGTGTGGGGTATCAAAATAAAGTGTTTTAAGAGGTGATTTCAAAAATATATAACACTTGTATGTTTAAATGTACCTAATTAAAAAAAAGAAACAACCAAAAAGGCATAAAGAAAAAAAGTTTATTTAAAATCAAAAACCCGACTGCTTAAAAAGCGAACTAAAAAGAAGAAAATCATGCTGTGCAGTCGGAGGATACATCTGGTTTTAGTCAGCTACCTCGCGAACATGTATCCTCCGACTGCACAACATGATTTTCTTCTTATTTACTTCTTTTAAGCAGTCGAGTTTTTTATTAAACTTTTTGCTTCAGGACGTGGGTTCAAACTTTTTCAATTCATATGTACTTCCTAAGTTTATCTTGTACATAGCTGACTTTAGTGAAGGAAAACATCGTGAGGAAACCTGAATAATAATAAAATAATATGTTAATATAAGTTTGGAATCGCTAACCCGCCTTGAGCAAGCGTGGTAATTAATGCTCCTGTCTTCTGTGAATGAGAAGAGGAGTTTTTACAAGAGAGTGCTTTGTTTTAATGTCGGCTAGGATACAGTTTCGATAGTTGTAGACGAGAAGAGCTTTTCAAATGTCAACATAAGTCATGAAGGTGTTTATGCTGGCGAAAATATTTACTTTTTGGGAATAATTCGGCTTTGTCAAGTTTCGTCCTTAATATATCACTCATACCAACTTGAGTCTCTTTCCAAGGCTCAATATGCCATAATAATTACCGTCCTTTTAAGAATAAATTGAACAGTTTCGTATTTGCCATTTTCATCCATATCCTCCTCAAAATGCGTGACCTTCGTGGCGTGTTTCAAGTTTAATGCCTACAGAAAATGTTCACGAAACAAATATTAAAAGTAAACAAGGTACCTTCAACGTAGACAGAAGTAGGGGTACTATATAAGTACACAAATGCGATGCGTACTAACCATACATTCCTTTAATAGGAAACACACGTATTACCTGTTCAACCTAAACTTGGTCTAGTTCTAGCTAGGTAGATTCTCTACGTCGTGTTGACTTCTCCAAAGCCTTGTAAATTACTATGGCCTCCGTAGTCGGCCTATCTAGTCCTTTGAGCGTGGCACAAAGCATTTCCAGGCATATTTCACGTATTTATAATTTACACTGGGCTTCCCTAGGAATGTAAACAGAAATATCGCAGATTCACAATAAATATTGAAATCACGTAACTGAAAATAAATAAACGATTTCGACTTCGTTCGAAAATTAAAAGCTTTTGCCTGCGTAAATAAAAAAAGAAGTAAATGACCAGAGACTACGTCGGGTTCGATGTTTAAAATGTAGTGCCAAATTAAATCTTCTTTTAGAATGACAGCTCTCTCTGATTTTTATTTAACTTGATCGAATTTCGTCGTAATTTAAATAGGTTGACGAGATTGGAGGTAGAGAGTAATTATTTACTTTCTGTTAGGCAGTTTTCCAATAAATAATTATCTACTTGGCTGTACATTATTTACTTAATCGTCTTCGGGGAAATCTTTCGGCGCAGGGCATGAAGCGAAATCGATTAGTTGTTTGAGTGTTGGTGGATGAAAGAGCAGTTTGAATTTATGTGGTCGCTTAGCTACCTTGAGAATTATAACTTAACTCCTAGGTACCTGTGTGACCTGTCTTTCTAAAGCTAACCAGGTACTTTAAACTGTAGGTAGTTATTACTTCAGGAATTACACGTGTTTGTGCAATTTCATTTGATCGAATTATGGGATGTGGAAGTAAATTCAATAATTGGTTCTGAAAACCGAATAATAAATAATATATATATTGTCTATGAAAATCTTGAGATTCAAATTGTAAACTCCGAATGTGTTTGTCAGACCTACTATATGAATAAATTCCATGACGTTACAGTCCTTTAGAGAATTGGCAACCCTCGTTTACGTCATAAAAAGGATACCCCTTGGCACAGGTGTGATTCTTTCAGCCTAGTCCAATTTTACGGACCATATGAGGTCCAGTTAGTAAATGTGAAGTTAATATAGACTTACATTTAATATTAGAGATATATGTAGGTATCCACAGACTCATAAAACGGGTTGGCTTTTCTTCCCTAAGCTCGCATAATACATTAGAGGAAAATTCTCGGGTTTTGCTGCGACACCTGCTCCTCTAATGCAAAAAGGTTCGGTTTATTGCACATAAGTATACGTAAGGCTTAAGTTTATTTATGTTTAACAAGTTTTCCTTTTATAAAATCTTTCGTTCTTCCTTTAAGTTGACGGAATTCTTAATTAAAGATTTAGATTTTACACACCTACCAGGCTACCACAGATAAAATCGGTATGTAGGTATACTTACCTAAAAATTTAAATGAAACTTTAAAGCATTTTTCTGGTTTTATTAAAGACTAAAATATTTCAATCGTATATAATCGTTGGACTTACGCTACTTAAGTTTATTTTCAGGCATTTTTAATGAAAAGTAAACTTAATATTAATTATAAAAATATTAACATTTTTGTTTACCTACTCGTTATTCACTAGGTATATTTTCTTACCGTAATTAAAATTCTTTCTGAAATTGATGAAAAGGTAGCTACATTTTTAAAAGCGTATTAAATAAAGAATATTTTCTTTTCATTATACAAAAATAGGCACAGTTTACCTGCCGGTTTATAACTCAATAAAATGCTGGTTGAAAATGTAATTTCCTTTAATTTTTATCTACAAAATGGTGACAAAAATCTCTGAGCCTTACACGGCAAAACCGACGTTCTTTTAGGGTTCCGTAGATTAAAATATCCTTCGCATCCCCTGATAGTCTGGCTCTTTTTTAAGCGGTAGGATACGAGTATAATAGGTACCTATTCTGAATATAGTTTTATTACATAGGTATCCACTAGTTTTTTTCCTGTGGCTATGCTCTGGTGGTTTTAGGATTAGTTGATTAATAATCTTATTTCAGTGGAACGGCGTCCACTGCTAGAGCAGTAAATTTGTTGGTTTTTACATTACGGTTACTATTTATCATTGGTTGCAGTAAAACCAATGATCTTTAAACCTAGCTCTCCTATTCTACAATTACAACGCTTGAACGCTGTAATTTTCCCCAACGTAGGACGTAGCGAGGTGTTACAAGCCCAAGACTCACAAACGCCCACATTGCGAACTAATCTATCGGCCATACAAATATTTGATCCGCAGGGGATTGAAGCGTGTTATGCATGCGTGCGTTAAACGTGCGGACGATTAACAAATAAGATCATACGATTAGTTCTAGTGAAGAAGGTACTAACAATATAGGTTTTTATAATTATAATGTTTGAGTAAACTAGCCGACCCGTACCCGAGGGTTCGCAGCAGGGAAATAAGGACTGATTGATATGAAATAGCGCCTATTATTTCATTCAGAAGGTTCTCTCTGACTCTCTGACTCTTTGTAAACTTACTAGCATTTTTTCAGTAATATCGCTCCTGTATGTCAAGGAAAAATTAACAGGCAGGTTTGGCAGTCAAGCTATTCGAAAGAATAATAATTGCCGAAAGACTCGTCGGGCACCTGTCGCGAGTAGGTCCCGACCTGGCTGATTGCCAGTATGGTTTCCGGCAGCAGCGTTCTACAGTGGACGCAATCCTACGCGTCCGCTCGCTGTCAGAACTGGTGGTGTCCCGGGGTGGGGTGGCGTTGGCGGTAAGTTTGGACATCGTCAATGCTTTTAACTCCCTGCCCTGGGATGCAATAAGGGCGGCACTAGTACACCATGGAGTGCCCCCTTACCTGCAGTGCATCGTCGGAGCTTACCTACGCGACCGGCACATTCGCTATGTGGGCCGGGATGGTAGCGTACATCGGCGGGAGATTACGTGTGGGGTTCCACAGGGGTCGGTTTTAGGTCCTCTCTTGTGGGATCTCGCATACGACGTGGTCCTGCGTGTTGAACTCCCCGTCGGCGTCAATGTCGTTTGCTATGCAGACGACACCTTGGTGTTGGCCGGCGGGGACACTTTCGACGAGACAATCCAGCTTGCCGAGCTCGGGGTGGCAAAAGTCGTGGCATCGATCCATGAGCTGGGTTTAGTGATAGCGCCTCATAAAACGGAGGCGCTATGGTTCCATAAACTGCCGAGGAGCAGGGAGCCACCTAACTCGTTAGTGACAGTTGGAGATGCGCAAGTCCAGGTGGGTCGATACATCAAGTATCTTGGCCTAACCCTGGACGGTCGGTGGGGCTTCGTAGAGCACTTCGAGCGCCTGGTCCCCCGCGTTGAAAAGGCAGTGGGTGCTTTGCACAGACTGTTGCCCAACCTCAGGGGACCTCGGGAAGAAGTTCGCCGCCACTACGCGGGGGTCGTGCGATCGATGGTCCTTTATGGGGCGCCTGTCTGGTCAAGCAGACTATCAGGCGTCCGACGTTGCAGGACTAAAGTTAATAGCCTGCAGCGGAAAATGGCCATTCGTATCGCACGAGGATACCGAACGGTGTCCTTTGAGGCGGCAACTCTCCTGGCACGTTTTCCTCCGCTGGACATTCTGGCGGACATGGACGCGAGGGTTTATAACCGAATTCGCGCCATCCGCCAGAATGGTGAAAGCGTGCCAGGAATCGCTGTAGTAAGGTTGAGGCGGCAGGAACGGCGACATGCACTCGAGCGGTGGCGCGAGCGGCTTTAGCAGCCGCAATATTCGCGTAAGCGCGTTGTCGAAGCCGTCCTGCCGCACTTCGAAGCCTGGCTGAAGAGAGAGGAGCGCATCTCCTACCGGCTCACTCAAGTACTCACCGGGCACGGTTGCTTCGGTGAGTATCTGAATAGAATTGGGCGTGAGGCCACGGCAAATTGCCACCATTGTGGAGGCGACCTTGATTCTGCACAGCACACGCTCGAGGAGTGCTCAGCGTGGGCCTCTGAGCGGCAGGTCTTGGTTGCCAGGATTGGGCGAGACCTGTCTCTGCCAGCAGCTGTGAGGGCCATGCTGGCAGAGACAGCAAATTGGAGGGAAATGGCCTCCTTCTGTGAGACTGTGATGGCCCAGAAGGAGGCCGCCGAGCGGGAGCGTGAGAGGGCAGATCCTGCTCGAAGAAGAAGGCGTCGGGGAGGCAACCGCCTCGATGCCTAAAACGCCGAAACCCCGCCTGCATCACAAGCAGGTGGGACTCCGTGGTCGCGAGTGGTCAGATTGGGGACTCTGTCCACCCACCGAGTGACTTCAGGAAGGACGGCAGCACAGTGGTCACGTGCTGCCATACACAGCGTGGCTCAGGGGAAGCTATTCTTTCAGCTTCCCCAGGGATGTGCCCTAACAGGCGTTGCACAAAGGGGGTTCCGGTTTGGTCTTTTAAGAGGTGACGGGGCCCCTTCCAGGTGTTGATGGTGATCACCGGGGTGGTTTTAGTGAGGTAAAAATCCCACACTCCCTGATCTTTTCCCCAAAAGTCCAGGCGCCTTTTGAAGGTTTCCCCCCGTAAACAAAAAAAAAAAAGGTTTGGCAGTCAAGTCAGTCAGTTTCTATCAGTGCAAGAACAAGACAAGATATTTGTCACTTCATCAACTGCCGTATAGCCTGTTCCCAACAATGGTTGTATCAGATTCTAGCCTAAACTGACGAAGCTGGTGTTTCCCAGTATATATTATAAGCGATATTTAATACATAAAAGTCGACCATTAATTCTATAAAATAAGGAGTAAAAAGTAGTGCAAAACTGGCAACACTTTCCAAAAACAACCATGCTCTTTTGGCTTAATGGTCGGTGGCTCGTAACCAAGCCAGTGGCATAGCCACAATAAATAAAATAAAAACCCTGCTCTTTTCTACACGGTGCTTTTCGTGCTGAATTGCAGGTCAAGGACGCGGGAAAAGTGCTCAGCCTGATGTTAAAACACTCGCTTGAAAACTGCAATCAACTCAAGAATTTGTGTATACCTATATACCTTAAATAACATCACGAATGTATTAAATAATGCGGTGGACAGAGGTGTTTTTAATTATATTCTACATTATTCCGTCGGAAATGTTTAAGGATTATGTTATAGGGATGAGCCTATCTGGGGGCACCGCAGTGCCCCCAACAAGTCGAGCAACCAAAGGCACAGCCGTACCATCCTTTTCTCGAAGCCATTCAAGATATTTTCGACTCCCCTGTAACTTCGTTGTGGTTAAAGCTGGAAGCTGGATTCAATTGTGATTTGATTTTAATTTTATTTTTGATATAATTTAAATTTTTGTATTAATTTAAATTTTTGATCTTTTGTTATTTTCTAGCGGTCATTTATTTTTCTTCAATTCTTTATATCATTTTCTAAATACATAATAAGTGTTTTTACAATATGCATGTAAGATTCACATCTAGTAGGTGTCAATCAGTTTTGTGAATAACAAATAAAAAAAATAAAAGAAAATAAAGTCTGAATTTTCAGTGACTAAGAGTACATAATATAATTAGGTATAATCTAGAATTATATTCAATTTGAACTTGTAGTTTAGGCATTATTTCAAGTCAAAATGCCTTAATTTCGTCACTGACTGACCTACTGACTCACTCACCGATCAACAACATTCTAAGGTAGGTACTTCTAGTAGACTCACAAGCTTCAAATTTTTTAGACAATTAGTGTTTAGTCTATAAAGGAAGGAAAAACTAAAACATCCCACAATTTCCATCCCGTTTCTTAGATATACAAACTGCATAAGTCGGTTAATTTGTTTGTTTGTAACCTAATTAATAAGGTACCTACTAAATAAATTATCCGACTTGGTTTAACATTCGATCTCACTACTTTTTGCGGTAGAAGAACTGCGCCGCGAGACTTGCGAGTTTTTTTACTTGTTATGTTTTTTAATGGGATTGTATTAACCGAACACATGAAAATAAGAACATGTGTTTTATGACCAGAGTTTGACAGTTTTCCATACTCGTTTTTCTCTACACGTGTTGAGTAACACTGTAAGTGCAGGGAGTAAGTAATTATGTTGAATTAAAAAAAAACTTTTTGCAAAAAAATACTATTGACTTCCAAATACAAAACTACAAAGTGAAAAATAACTTAATTTTTTGAAGTCGGTGTCTTTCGTAGGTACCTTTTTTTGCGTTATGGACACCGACTTCAAAAAATTAAGTTATTTTTCACTTTGTAGTTTTGTATTTGGAAGTCGGTAGTATTTTTTTGCAAAAAGTTTTTTTATTTTTCACTTTTTAGTTGTACGTACCTAATAGGCAAGTTAGTAAGGGAACTATTTCGCCAGAATAGATTTCATGAAACTTGAACATAACCGGTGAAATGAGAGGTCTGCTCAGGGCCGGATTTAAGGGAGGGCAATCGGGGCAACTGCCCGGGGCCTCCACAAGAGAGGGGCCCCCACTTAAATTGTATTTATTAAAAAAAAAACTTACACAACTATAGGGTATCTATAGTGGAATCTCTAACGCGAATGTCAAGGGAAATGCAAAAAAAATCGAGACAAAAAGTTTTTGACTTAACAAGAACTTCGAGATACATATGATTTAACTGCTGAAATTTCGAGCGACTAAGTCGCGATTTCTAAGTATATTTTTCGATTTGTAGAGTCAAACCCAACCTAAAAATTGAATAGAACTTAGAAAATTTAATGAATTCATTAATTGCACGTGTACAAGACAAAAACAATAGCTTAGAAGCCCCTAACCCGAACATTCATTTTGGATTTTATTGCAATTATTTCGGAGAATTCCAAGTAAGACGTCAGATGTCATTGTATTTTACTAAGACTTTTGGAAACTCCTTTTTGAAATTCGAGATATAGAGTATAAATATGTATTATCAATACTCCGTAGGGAAATAACATTTTGTTCGAGTTACAAAGTTTAAATAATTCGAGATACCGCGTATCTAAGGGTTCAGCGGAAGGAAATGACATTTTTTTCGACTTACTGAGGATTTTGACTAAACGAGGTTCGAGTTATAGAGATTCCACTGTATTACTATTTGAAAACTTATCTAGTAATTTTTATTTTATATGATTTTAACATTATTTATTATATCTTAATTTTACTTGCAGCAGCGTATTGTTTTACTGTGTTTGCGACGGATGGTCGATCCGTGATCTCGTCTCGTTAGAGCTATCGCTCTGGGAACACAATGCGGGGTGTTGCAGTGCGCAGGGTTCACGCCGCCCGCTTGCCTGTCTCCCCTCCCATACGATTATATATATAAATTATTGAAACACTTGCAAGACAAATATGATTTAACCTATTTGAAAAATAATTAGGGTCCTCCTCTCCCCTGTTGCCCTAGGGCCTCCACACCTCTAAATCCGGCCCTGGGTCTGCTTACCCCTTAAGAGCGAACTGGCGTGATGTTATGTTATGAAATGTTATAAACAACAAACAGACATGCGATTGCAGCAATCCCGAGAGATTTGCCGTTATTTATTAAAGAGTTCTGTTGTATATCTCCGAAGTTCTTCATCAGATCTTCACCAAATTAAAATGGAACCAATTTCGGAACATACTTTTTCAAACAAAAAAAGAATTTTCAAAATCGGTCCACAATTGACGGAGTAATCAGTGACCATAAACAAAAAAAAACAAACTTGAAGTCGAACATAGAACCTCCTCCTTTTTGGGAAGTCGGTTAAAAATAGACAATGTCAAGTTAACATTCTTAATTCGAAATCTGGGAAATCTGATTGATAACATGCTTGGAAATGGAATTCAGAACGCATACACAAGTCGTACTTACTTGCAACCACTACTTAGACCAACGCAGTAATCATTATCATCCCGATTTCGCCCACTGCTGGACATGGACATAGGCCTCTCTTTCCTTGTGCAAATACACAAGCTCCTGTACCAACCTCATCCAGAGACTCTAGCTAGGTGACATTCAATGAACGAAAGCGCCACCATAGCTATTGTGATTAAGTCAATAATGTATAGGAATGCCAAACGCTACCTAAATGCCATGTGATCCACCATGAACATTGTTATCGTTTAAAGAATTGGTTGGAGCAAAAAATAAAAGGTAAACAAACAAACGTCAAACGGTTGTAAACCGACAAATTTAAAAAATACAACCTTACAACGCAAAATGGTTACTTTTGTGGCCCTCTCTAATTTATTATCTTAATAGTTCCGAACGCCAGGCTTTCGAGATGCTTTTTAATGTCGGCTATTGATTTTGGTTTTAATAATGGCATTTTTTTCGTTTATACATTAAAAATATTATATTGTTGTAAAATACAGTTAAGATATGTAATAATTGAAACGTTTGGTTGTTGTATGAAATAAAAATCTTCTCATGATATTTTTTATTTTTTGATTTTAGTGACAGCAAAGAAGACTCTGTAAAAAGTTTGCTTACCTTTTATTTGTTGCTTTAGTGAATAGGGTATAGAGCACAGAACAGAAAAAACGCCTTCTACAGTCTCTGTTCTGTGGTATAGAGCTTCATATTCTACTCGCGATGGCAATACTGTCTACATACCCTGTCTGTTGTCTGTAAGAGATTGCCTAGTGCGATAAGACCGCCCATTGTAAACTTGTATATTTGAACGTTTGTCCTGTATGTTTTTTTTTTGTGGTGTACAATAAAGTATATAATAAATAAATAAATACCCTTAAAAATTCCATTAACTTATTTCTCTGTTCTGTGGTACAGAGCTTCATATTCTACTCGCGATGGCAACACTGTCTACATAGCCTTAAAAATTCCATTAACTTATTTATCCCTTGATTACACGACGCACTTTTCAGACTTCGCAAAACGAAGTGCTTCACAATAGAAAAGTTCTCACAAAGCCCTGATTGACGTGAACAGTAAAAACAAACGAAATGAAATTAGCCATTTAACTTCTATTGTGCGAGGTGACGAGCATTGTTCTCATAAATTAAAGAGATTTTCAAGCTTTTCTGTTAATGAAAAAACATTGTAGTAAGGGTTTTTCTGAAGAAAATTGCGACTATTTTACCGTTTTAGAGGGGGAGGTCGCTAGGTTTTTGAGCAACCGTATTGTGGGGTTTCCCTAAATCAAACGACTTTGAAAACTTCGATGTTGACGATTTTTAAAGTTGTCTGATTGAGGACAAGCCCATAATTTTTAGATTTGCCTATTTATGACGTCAAGTAACACCCGATCAAATGAAAACCAACGACCCTGAACGTTAAGAAATCTAAAAATGGACCCTTGAACAAAGCGCTCCTATTTGAAACTTTCAGAAAATTCTCGGTGTTCTCCTCTCCATGTAAAATGGTACTCAGCTGCTTCAGGTTAGACTGGAAGCCGACCCCTTTATCTATGCAAAGGCTAAGTAGATTGATTAATGGTTGCTAAAAACCCTGTGATCTCTCTCTCTATTTTGTATGAAAGCCGTAGTAATGAGGGATACTTTCTTCAATTGATACAGGCCAAGGTCATATCGTTATGGTTATTTAGGTAAGTTATTGATATGTAGAATTGAATGGGTTCTTGTTATTTCTATTAGAGGTGTTTTATATTGTGGTGTTCTGATTTACAGATCCACATTTTTTAACTCTATTTACAATTCATAACACTATACAAACCATACCTTCATATATTTTGATATTTTATCAACTTTTGTAATTCATTTTTATGTTTTCTTTCTTTTGTTATCATCTGAAAAGCATACTTTTAGTTATATCTGATTGTTTTAATATCTGAAACTTATATTATATTGTTAATTTGTAATTCTTGCAATATTTTTCTACTGTGACATTTTCATCTGACATGACATCTGTCTGTCTATTTTATTTTTCTTAAAACCATAGACCGTAACATAGGTACCATGGACTAAACCTCCTTTAAGCTAGGTTTACACTATTATAAGGGTAGCGTAGACAGACCCCTTTGTGAACCGTTTTTATTCGTTCTGGTCTTTATTTCTTAATTGAAATTTGAATTTGGAATGTAGATAGAACATATAACGAAGAAAAACCGTTTACCTGCGCATATACGGCGTGTAACGCCCAGTCCGATCCCCGACGCTCCTTACTGCCTACCTACCACACTTGGTGTATGAGCTGTAGCAGACAGGTCTTCAGACTCGCGCGGCCACAGCGCACCCGTTTCAGCACGCGCAGATTCCTGCCGCCTACTCATTTACGTACCAGCCCGATTGCCTTCTCATCTGCCTACCCAGGGCCTACGACGTCATCCTGCCCGTCCGATCACACCGTGCCACGTCTGCCTGCCCTACTCTACAGCCTGCCTATCCGATTGCCGTCGTGGTGCCTGCTCATCTGCCTACCCAGGGCCTACCACGTCTTCCTGCCTGGTTAGGTGCCCACGTCGTGCGAAGCCGGACCACAGTTTTATTATCTTTATCCTTTTTATTAGTATTAATTTATATTACCTTTTATTTTTACTAACGTGGCTAACGTTAGCTCTTCGGAGCTTACGTTACGTTACAATATTTACATAGATTACTCGATGAAATATACATAAAGACATCCACGAAATAAAAAAAAAACACACGAAAACCACCACACTAAAAAAAAAACAAGACAACGGTGACGGCGACGGTAGTTATAAAGATAACCACGTAATTTTTGAAAACAGATCATTCCTAGTAATAAAAAAAAATCGCCGAAAAGTATGAAACAAGAAAATATTCTTAAATGATAGCCGAGGTTGTATACGGGTTGTTTGCACAATAATACAATAAAAAAAAACCGGCCAAGTGCGAGTCGCACTCGCGCACGAAGGGTTCCGTACCATTCTCGCAAAAAACGGCAAAAAAATCACTTTTGTTGTATGGGAGCTCCACTTAAATATTAATTTTATTCTGTTTTTAGTATATGTTGGTATAGCGGCAACAGAAATACATTATATGTGAAAATTTCAACAGTCTAGCTATCACGGTTCATGAGATACAGCCTGGTGACAGACAGACAGAAAGGCAGACGGACCGCGGAGTCTTAGTAATAGGATCCCGTTTTTACCCTTTGGGTACGGAACCCTAAAAAGCTCCCAGTAGGTAAACAATCTTTATGGCAAGGTGGTATACAACCACAGCTATCTTCTAAGAATATTTTCTTGTTTTCAATTAGAAGTAGCCTTAAGATACTTGGCGAAGTTATATCTTTTTATCAGTGAAAGAAAGAATCTGTAGAAATACTGATTTGCCTTCCAGAGTCTACGTTTTAAAAAGGTACAAACAAACTAAGTTTACCGCATTTTAATAGTAGTTTTAATCAATAATAGCAAGAACACAATAGCAAAACTACAATAACTGATCAAATCTTACCGCAAGCTGACAAGCGAGGTAACCACTGAACCCGTAGCACGTGCTACGCCGTAGCGCTACGCTGCTACGAAGATATAACATTTCGTCAGTGGAAGTTTTAAAGGTCATAGGTACAATTCATTTAAGATTTTCAAAGCTGAGCTCAGTGCAGACGATTGAAAATTTAAGACCCTTATGACATTTGCTACCCTGTCGATTTCTGTGCCTTTTATCAGTCAATGACATACAACGGACAATCTGAACCGCTGGGTCTCGAAGCACGAAATTTTCCAAAAATGGTTCTTCGTGTCAAGGAAGAATCCTTGCCCAAAATTAGGTAAATAAAAGGAGAGATAGGCATAAAGTTCGCCTATGCAAGTTAAGCTATCTGAAAAATACAAATTCCGGCAGGGAATTCCTTGGCTGTAAGCACAATGAAAGTTTAAATTAAAGACATTAAATAGGGATGACATTTCTGTGAAAGTTTGTAATTTTTGCCGATGAGAAATCCCATATTAAAAATCCATGAATGGAGATAGATTTCAGAATCAATTAATTGAAGCCAGCGGCTCGCCAATGTTTACCCTAACTAATCCGTGTGTAGAGGCGTGACCGCGTGGATATCAAAGGGAAGTCCGGCGTGACCTTGGAGTTGTATTCCAAGAAAAAGTTCTTGCGGCGCACCTAGACTCGAAAAGACAAAGATATTTTATTTCAACTAGGCCACCAAGCGGCACTTTTGAACGTTAAATACATTAAAATTTACAAGGAATAAAAATTGAATCTACCGTGCATTCGGAAAGTAGCTTGTTATGATCGATATCATATAAGATATTATGATCCTTATTATTGCTCTGTCTTTTTCAACAATTTCATGAAACCAGCGGCTCGCCAATGTTTACCCTAACTAATCCGTGTGTAGAGGCGTGGCCGCGTGGGTATCAAAGGGAAGTCCGGCGTGACCTTGGACTTCTATTCCAAGAAAAAGTTCTTGCGGCGCACCAAGACTCGAGATATTATGATCCTTATTATTGCTCTGTCTTTTTCAACAATTTCTTGAAACCAGCGGCTCGCCAATGTTTACCCTAACTAATCCGTGTGTAGAGGCGTGGCCGCGTGGGTATTAAAGGGAAGTCCGGCGTGACCTTGGACTTGTATTCTAAGAAAAGGTCTTGCGGCGCAACGAAACTCGTGATATAATGATCCTGTCTTGTTCAACAATTTCAAGGACGACCGTAGCGGGTTTAAGGGTGCTTTTCTACCAAAGATGCGCTATGTATTATTTATTTACTAGCTTTTGCCAGCAGCTTCGCCTGCGTGAATGTCAAAAATTATCCCAAGGGAATATATTCCCGGGATGAAAAGTTTTCTATGTGATATTCCAGACTATAATAAATCTCTGGGCCAAATTTCACCCAGATCCGTCCAGCCATTTGAGCGTGAAGAAGTAACAAACATAAAAACACAAACACACACTCACAAACTTACGCCTTTATAATATTAGTGTGATTTAATATTTTTCAACAGACTTGCTCATAAAGTGGCTCTAATTTCACCGCAATTAGGCGCATAATGACACCTGTAATCAAACTGTGACTTTTTCGTTACTATTATTCACAAGTGAGTTATAGAGTTTTTTTTTAATTTATTGATTGACTTGATTTGTTTTAAAAAAAGTTTCGATACAAAAAAGATCGTGCTCAATAGTATACAAATAAACTAATGTACCTATTGTTTGCTCATTTTATGCAACTTTGTATTTAAATAGATAATTTCAACTTGTACGTGTTTAATAAATAAAACTTTCATTCAAATATAACTTTTGTTTTTCTCTGTAATAAAAAAAAACATAAAATTCTCCATTTTGTACGTGGCTAAAACGCTATCCGCGAAAAGCCAAAAAAAAAGAAACCTAATTCTTTTAGTCTATGGCCGATCGCCATTGTTAGATGCGCGCGCATAGGAAAACTGATTAATTTTGCCCGCCATTGCGAAATTTTTTCACAACTCGTTTTCACTGTTGAAAATGATTTTTTTTTGTATTATTTTCTTCACAAGTGTGTTGAAAAACGTCGTATGATACACGTGTGTATTGATGATTACCGTCCTTGGCTCTCTTAAGACCCTCACCTAGCGGCTCGGGTCTCAATGGCGCCTCAGCGGTAATCACCAACATTACACACTTGTACCATAATGTACTAATACACACACAAACTCACGAAGACGGACTTATTATTACTCGTAGAAAATGCCAAATATCTTAGGCATTTTCTACCAGTCAACCATAGTAATATTTCAGCCAAAAGACGCCCACAGCTGGACAATGAACTAGCAAAATTTCTGCTCTTTGTTAAATATTTTCGGCGGTTTTTTTAATAGTTTCCTCCGTGTAAACGTACACACTTGTAATAACAATACCAAAAGATAAAAAACATGCACAAGAGTATTTCAAACACAAGATAATTTCAACACCAGTCACCTAACCATAGACGGGATAAACGCCATTTCTTTTTTTCTCCTTGTTTCATTGTACCGAGCGTGAGAATTTGGCAGTAAGGTTCCCTATTGTACAAATAATATAAACGAATTCCGAACCCATACATCATCATAATCATACTTATAATTAATCTATCGGACCAATATTTATCTTCGGAAATCCGCTGTAATAATACCTAACAAATGAAGATGAATAGGCAAGTTCTTATGAAAGGAAGGAATGAAAACGGAAAATGAGGACAAAGAGTAATATTATTGACGAGATATTTCTAGAGATTATTCTGTCCTTTGAGGACCTGCTAAGCTCCTATATAGAAAATGTTACAGAACTTAATGGCTTTTAACATTACTAGCTTTTGTTAGTTAATCCAGGTTATACTAAAACCGCCCCATTTATAAAAAAAAACCGACCAAGTGCGAGTCGGACTCGCGCACGGAGGGTTCCGCACCATTGTCGCAAAAAACGGGAAAAAAATCACGTTTGTTGTATGGGAGCCCCAATTAAATATTTATTTTATTCTGTTTTTAGTATTTTTTGTTATAGCGGCAATAGAAATACATCATTTGTGAAAATTTCAACTGTTTAGCTATCACGGCTCATGTGGTGGACAGACAGACAGACGGACCGCGGAGTCTTAGTAATATGGTCCCGTTTTTACCCTTTGGGTACGGAACCCTAAAAACCGGCCAAGTGCGAGTCGGATTCTGTACAAACAGCTACATTCACCAAAGTAATTAGATAACATTAATGAAGTTCAACATTACTGTTAAAGCACCGAACATGGCTCTTACGAAAAGATAAACTAGATTGAGGGACAAAATTAACTTTACTGTTTGAAAACTGTGGTCCCCATACATCGATATACGTCGCGGTCAGTTTATCAATTGCAAATTTACGGTTTTCCTTTACTTGTGCCATAAGACGTTGCTTCTTGGCACATTTCATTATTCTAGGTCCAAAGGAAGTACCCTGTAGGTTTTCATTTCCTTGCGATTCATCAAATTTGCGACTTGCATGGCGCTATCTTTTGATTGCGTCTTAGAAGTTAGATTTTTCGCAGCTCCAAGGGGTTGTATACGATATTAATTTTAACTGGGTACCTCCAGGCGTTCCAGAAACAGAAAAAAAATAAAAAACGCGCGACACATTTATCTTGCGAAAACATCCCGATTCAAACAGTAAAACGCCCATAAATTTAGAACGGCTGAACCGATTTTATTCAAACATAGCTAAGAACATTCTAGACAAAATTACCTTTCAAACAAAAAAAACTAAATCAAAATCTGTTCATCCGTTTAGGCGCTATGATGCCACAGACAGACACACAGATACAAAGCAACACACGTCAAGCTTATAACACCCCTCCTTTACCGTCGGAGGTTAAAAAAGGTCTTGACACACGGACAGACAGACAACGAAGTAATACTATAACGGTTCCTGGTTTTCGTTTTGAGGAACAGAACCCTACAAAATAAACATAAATATAAACATATGAATACGTAGCTTAAATACTAAAGTTGTCAAAAAATAAAAGAGCCGTTTTGTCAGCTATAAAAATACTAAATAATAATTAAACTTGATTCTTGCGAATGATAGTTGTTGGTATAGTGTATGGGTAACATATACATTAGGGTTATGGTTTTGATGTTTCAATTTCTTACGTAGACAGTTATCGCTGCATGTACTCGTATAAAAAAACTTTTTGCAAAAAAATACTACCGACTTCCAAATACAAAACTACAAAGTGAAAAATAACTTAATTTTTTGAAGTCGGGGTCTTTCGTTGGTACCTTTTTTTTGCGTTATGGACACCGACTTCAAAAAATTAAGTTATTTTTCACTTTGTAGTTTTGTATTTGGAAGTCGGTAGTATTTTTTTGCAAATAGTTATTTTTTATTTTTCACTTTTTAGTTGTACGTACCTAATAGGCACGTTAATAAGGGAACTATTTCGCCAGAATAGATTTCATGAAACTTGGACATAACCGGTAAATTGAGAGATCTGCTTACCCCTTAAGAGCAAACTGGCGTGATGTTATGTTATGAAACAAACAACAAACAGACATGCGATTGCAGCAATCCCGAGAGATTTGCCGTTATTTATTGAAGAGTTCTGTTGTATATCTCCGAAGTTCTTCATCAGATCTTCACCAAATTAAAATGGGACCAATTTCGGAACATACTTTTTCAAACAAAAAAAGAATTTTCAAAATCGGTTTACAATTGACGGAGTAATCGGTGAACATACACGAAACAAAAAAAAACAAACATGAAGTCGAACATAGAACCTCCTCCTTTTTGGGAAGTCGTTTAAAAATGAGAAACGTTAACGGACTTCTTAGATTGTGACGACTTTAGTCAGCAGATTATAATTTCAGATTCTCCATAGAAAGTTTGAATAGTATAAGGACTGATTCGGTTAATTAGTTCTTAAACTTATCGTTTGTCTAAAAAGTTTGTATAGATAAGGTCTTATAATAACTCAATAGTAGGATTCGAAAGGGCTTGGACACACGAATGCTTATAATACTTATTGCTCGTAAATACGATCACATTTCTTCCTACCGTTCTCAGCTTTAATTGCTGCCTATCCGCCTCAGGAGGTCCCTCAGATCTCTCTGCTTCCTCTTCACTATTATTAACGATCCTTGTGCTCCCGATTATCTAAAAACTTATTTCAAAGTGTTGGGCAGTTCTCACAGTCGTAACCTTCGAGCTTTCAAAAACTCTACTTCTCCAAATTCCTTCACACTGCACCGGTTTTATGTCCAATTCGTTCGCTGTCTCAACAATAAAGCTCTGGAACGCGCTACCCTTTGGCATTAAAAAGGCTGAAAGTAAATTCACTTTTTAACCGACTTCCCAAAAAGGAGGAGGTTCTATGTTCGACTTCTAGTTTTTTTTTTTTTTGTGTATGTTTACCGATATCTCCGTCAATTGTGGACCGATTTTGAAAATTATTTTTTTGTTTGAAAAAGTATGTTCCGAAATTGGTCCCATTTTAATTTCGTGAAGATCTGATGAGGAACTTCGGAGATATACAACAGAACTCTTCAATAAATTACGCAAATCTCTCGGGATTGCTGCAATCGCATGTCTGTTTGTTGTTTATAACATTTCATAACATAACATCACGCCAGTTCGCTCTTAAGGGGTAAGCAGATCTCTCATTTCACCGGTTATGTTCAAGTTTCATGAAATCTATTCTGGCGAAATAGTTCCCTTAACTTGCCTATTAGGTACGTACAACAAAAAAATGAAAAATAAAAAAAAACTTTTTCAAAAAAATACTACCGACTTCCAAATACAAAACTACAAAGTGAAAAATAACTTAATTTTTTGAAGTCGGTGTCCATAACTCAAAAAAATGGTACCTACGAAAGACACCGACTTCAAAAAATTAAGTAATTTTTCACTTTGTAGTTTTGTATTTGGAAGTCGGTAGTATTTTTTTGCAAAAAGTTTTTTTGTAAAAGAAAAGTTCGTGACTACTATTTGAATCAAACTAAATAGCTCTCATCTCGTAGAGACAGAAGTCTATTCATAATAATTATTAATAGGTTTCTCGTTTTTTTTATTGGTATTTATTAGTCTATTTTATTTTTATATCTGTATTATTAATATATATGTAAGTATATACTTTTTCGTATACAAGTTTTTTTTAAATATTATTTTGTACCCGCTCACAACGTTGTCCTAATTAACCCAAAGGTTGACTGGTAGAGAATGCCTTGTGGCATTAAGTCCGCCTATGTACCACTATTGTACATGAAGTTTAAATAAATAAATAAATGCTTACGTCTGGGTAAGGGTACTTAAATATTTATAAGTCAATAATCGGCTTTACATTCCTCTCACATTTTATTGACTGTTGAGAAAATGTCTGGACAATAAAAGAGGGACCTAGACCCCGTATTTCAAGACGTAGACAATATGAAATTTGATGAACGCTTAAATAAAGGATAAAGCCTCAAAAGTATGTTCTCATGGATAATTTAAAAGGGGTTTGCAATGCCTCTAGCAATTTGAGCATCAGCAGTAGATAATTTAAAAAGCTTAATTTTAATAAGGTTTTGTAACGCGACGAACACATCAACGCGACATCACTGCTCCCGCGCCATTATGTCGAGCCAACGAGTCATCAGCACCCCCCTCGCAACGCGTCCCCGCCGTGACCACAACAGCATATAAAGCCTCTCTCAGAAGCCAGCAGCGGCAATGCCTGGCTGAAGGCTATAGTTTAGTCTCCACAGGATCTCTGTATCGACTTAGCTCGGTCCTAATTACCTCGCATCTTGCTGGACTTGAGCTAGCGGCGACTATTGGTTGTTTGACTGTGTTGGTATCGTTAGCGGTCCGCACACCATTCAGTCGATATACAACGCTAGTAGAGATTCATTAGATATTTTCAACCTTCCCTGTTAGTACTCAAACTGGTAGTTAACTTTATTGTACCTACTGTATTGGACTATTTCTCCAACGTGTCGTCTTGTTATTATAATTCTGCCTAAGATAGTCCAAATATATAATTGTTGTTACATGAACTGTGGGTTTATTTTATCTCTCTACACATATCCCCCTTAAAGTACTATGTTCTTCGTGCACTGTCTCGTGTATCTTATTTATTTACTAGCTGACCCCCGAGGCTTCACTCCCGTCAACTGGCTACCTACCTACCTACCCTGCCTATCCTGCCTACCCTGTCTACACTACCTACTCTACCTACCCTACCTACCCTGCCTACCCTGCAAACCTGCCTACCCTGCAAACCTGCCTACCCTGCCTTCCTGCCTACCTGCCTACGCTGCCTATCCTGCCTATCCTGCCTATCCTGCCTATCCTGCCTATCCTGCCTATCCTGCCTACCCTACCTACCTACTATTTTTATCTATCATCAATAGTTTTCTCAGCGCACGCCAAAGAATGAATTTTATAGGCAACATTTTGCTACCTTGGGTAGCAAAATGTTTCTTATGCTTATTCCAATTTTCATAAGTGTCTCTAATTTTTTTGAAAGCTTTTTGAAAGTTATAACACTCAGGAATACTGTAGCTTACTACTGGTGAAAGAATTTTCAAAATCGGTTCATTATGATTACCCCTTACAACGTCACAAACTCACAAACCCACAAACTCACAATTTTTACCTCTTTATAATATTAGTATTGATTAAATACTTTAAGCACACAAAGGTACAGAGGCGGACTTAATGCCTCAGGCATTTTCTACCAGTCAAACTTTGGGTGATAGTTAAATCTTATTTCGCGAATTAGATTTAAATATTCAAGATTTTCTTTTAAGCCATTTGCTATTAATCTTATTACAAAGCCAGACGAAGTTATACATAATTTAACATAGTAGTTTATATATTAAAAAAGTAACCAAGATTCTTACATAAAATATTTTCGTTATTTCAATAAAGAATAAACCTTACATTGTTACTGAACAGTCGCGAGTCCCTCTCGAGAATCCGAAGAATTTCTCGTATAAAACATAATAGCCTTTGGTGCTTTAGATAGCAAATATTCCTGAGGTCATACCTCTGCAAAGGTCCTTGACTGATAAATTATATCAGTTTTTAAGAGAATTCCTGAGAACGTGAAGACAGACGTCCTTTAGGAACGGGTTGAATAAGAATAAGACTAATTTATTGAAAAGTAAGTACTTTCACAAAAATGTACATTAGGTGCAGTAGTATTATTTCTAAAACAATGGTATAAATAGTGCTTATAATAGCTATTTATGCAACTGTTACGTTATGGACGGTCTTTTAATACGAGTGCCATTTTTCGGTACAAGCGTAGCGCGTACCGAAATAGGTGGGCACGAGTTATTAAAATACCAATAACGTACAGTTGCATACACGATTTTATCTACGAAGGAAGGAATAAAACACAGATATAGACAAATAAGTATTTCAGGAAGTGTGTTTAAGTATTTCATTTCTCATATACATGTCTTGATTTTTCTGGTAGTAAGATATTTGTAGCCGCAACTGCTCTATTTGTTATATCTGGTGGTGTATTTTCAATATCACTTGATGTTGAAGATATTTTAATAAAATTAGGAATAAAATTTCACTCAGATTTTTTTTTCCCGCGTCCACTTTTTATTATATTTTTTTATTTAGTCTTTATTAGGTATAAGGCAAAGATCTTGTAGCTGCAACAGCCAAATAGTATGACGATACTTTTGTTCTGAACTTGTTCCATTTTTAAAAACATCATTTACATTGTCTCGATTTCGAAGTAATATTATAGGTACCTGGCTGTATGTTCAGAATGTCTTTGCTTGTGTTTTAGAATTTATGAAGATTCGCAACCCGATGTCGTTATGGGTATCTGGGTATCATAATGAAACCGCTGTCAATTTTGTAATTCGAATATAACGAAACCGAAGTAGATACATATTTTATTACAAGTGCAAGATTATAAAAAATAATGTCTATTTTTGGTAGGGGCCTGCCCGATTTGGTATGTACAGAATATGCCTTTATTGTGACATTTCTCACTTTTGGGGAAAATATTGTTGTCATGAATTCAGCAAATAACTTCAGTAAAGCAAAAGAGCTTGTAAAACTGAATCCTTCGTGGGTGTCTTTCATTGTAAGAAAATAATGTCAATGATGTGTACTTAGTAAATTGGCCGTCCTCATTTCATTTTTACCAGACTACGGCGAAGCAAAAGAGAGGGTTATGTTTTTGACTGGTACGTGTGTATGTTCATCTGTTCCCTCATATCTTCTAAATTACTTATCATAATTTGACAAATGGGGTGTCGTTGGTTATAGGCTATGTGACGTCACATTGAATTGAATATGGTGCCCTCTAGGGGGCCCGAAGTCAAGAACAAAACCTTCTTTCGCCTCATCCCATCATGTGTGGTATCGTTGAACAAGAATTTTAAAATAAATGTACGGTTTGTTACATCATTGTTTTGTCAAGCATACCGTTTGGGAGACATATCCCGTCAAAGTCATGAAAACGATTTTTTTATCCAACTACGGTGTCGCAAAGTGTTTGTTAATCATTATGAAATTATGCATGTATACACTTATGTTCATTTGTTCCCTCAGGCTCTGCAAAAGCCCCAAAATACTTTAAATCCAAACTAATATTATAAATGCGAAAGTAACTCTGTCTGTCTGTCTGTCTGTCTGTCTTTGCTTCACGCCTAAACTACTGAACCGATTTGTGTGAAATTTGGTACAGACATAGTTTGGAACTTGAGAATGGACATAGGATAGTTTTTATTACAAAAAATAAAATATAAAATAAAATTTATTCCGGACATACAGCGCCATCTATTGGTCAAGAGTCGGCATCAGAAGTCACTATTCCACGCGAACGAAGTCGCGGGCAAAAGCTAGTAAAAAATAAGTTCAAAGACTACCGAAAATCACCCGACTACTGAAAATCACGCTCTAAAAAGTATGAAACAAGAAAATATTCCCGTAAATTTGCCGTTATCGTATGCTACTTTACAGAATGTATTGTTTTGTTACGGAGTAGTCGCTTTTTAGTTTTTAAAATTATTTATTTACGCGTTACTATTTTCAAACTAAGGTTTGTGCTTCTATCTAAGTACTAAACAGGGTAGTGATAGGGTTTTATTAATAAAAATCGCGATGGTGTTTAGCAACTGCTCAGCAGATTCTACAACACGGTCAAGTGCGCACCTCGCTGGATTGCGACCACTCCCGCCTACCCGTTCGCCAATAGCGAGAGCCCGTCAGAGTGATGTGATAGCACCAGGTGCACAGTAATTTTAAATTAGTAGTATATTCGATTCCTCTATAAAAAATGTATATAGAATGTGCTAAGCAATTGCTAAACAGAATCAAGATTTGTATAAATAAGGCTGTATGAATATTAGATTTGCTTTGATCGGAAACAGGGATGTATAAGGGGTAGAACAATGATAATTCTATTTAGTCCGTCAGTGAGATTATCCAATAATATTACACGTACACGTATTTTTAAACCCCGCCGGAAAAAGAGGGGTGTTATAAGTTTGACGTGTGTTGCTGTGTATCTGTCTGTGGCATCATAGCGACCAAACGGGTGAACCGATTTTGATTTAGTTTTTTTGTTTAAAAGATGACTTAATCAAGAATGTTCTTAGCTATGTTTGAATAAAATCGGTTCAGCCGTTCAAAAGTTATGGGCGCTTTACTGTTTGAATCGGGGTGTTTTCGCAAGATATCGTGTCATAATTACTTGTTCAATAGATTGCCAATCCAAGCGTACGAGTATCTACTATGTATTAGATAAATTATGTAGCATGAAATTAAAATGTGTCGGGGGTTTTCTAAATTTTGAAATTTTACTTGTTTGCTTTACTAAATCAATAAAAAATTACAAAGTTTAAGCGCATCAAAGTTCAGTATCCAATATTTTTTATTAATCTACTTGACGGACAAAAAACAAATTTTCTGTAAACTTCCATACTAGAAGCGATCAGAGCAATGCTCGGTATTTCAAGTTCGAGATCGTCTATACCCGCCCGATCGATAGATTCCCTAATTTTCTAACGAAGTCAGCCCTGAGCTTGATTTATTAGAGCAACTATCTTCGCGAAGCGTGCTTTTGAGGAGCAGGTGGATAAATAATAACAGCCGCACGGATCGATCTTTGAGTTTAAGCAATTCTTGCCGAGGTCAGTCCGTGGATGGGTGACCATTTCAAAATACCGAGTTTCCTCCGTGCCTCGGCAAGCACGTTAAGTCGTCGGTCCCGGCTGTGATTTAAAGATCTTTGACAGTCGTAACGGGTATTCAGAAGCCTGAGATCTGACACCAGTCTGGCCAAGGGGTATCGTGTTACCCAGTTACTGGGTTATGGAGGTCAGATAGGCAGTTTCACCATGTAAAATATTGGTACTAGTTAGACTGGAAGCCGGTCCATGGCATAGTATTCGATTATTTTATGTTCATTTTTGAAAATGTTATGTCCATTTCATTTTTTTTATCATATATCATCTTTAATTCTTTATTGTACACCATTACAATACATTTACACAAAGTGAAATCAATATTCATGTACAAAGGCGAGCTTAACTCCAAAATGGAGTTTTCTTCCAGCAAACCTTTGAGTGATAGAGATCATAATAATTGAGGGCTACTGCCCTCAATTATTCCATCCAGTGTACAATTTTACAGTAAGATACTAATTAAATATATAATAATAATACATACTTATAGGAACTACGTTCATAAATACAAATATATATATATATACGTATATATCTACTAATATTATTTATTGCGTTGAAAGAAAATGTTCCTTAATTTTCCTCTTGAAGACATCGAGAGAAGGGCTGGAGAGAGTTCCAGAGATACACTGCAGTAACAGAGAAGGAGCCATCATAGCGGCTGGAAGTGTGACGAGGAGTTCGAAGAAGAAGCGAAGTGGCTGTGCGACAAGTTTTACCCCTCGGGACGAGGTATTCAAACCGTTCGCGAAGATATTGAGGAGAAGTAGGATTGTGCAGGATAGTATAGAGAAGGGATAGGATGTGGGTATCTCGTCGACGCCGAATTGGCAGCCACTTCAATCTGGTCCGAAATTCCGACACATGGTCGTACTTGCGGAGGCCAAAAATAAAGCGGATGCACAAGTTCTGCAGTCGCTCGAGTTTGTTTAGGAGTACCTCCGTTGCATCTAGAAAACAGACATCCGCATAGTCTATCAGCGGCAGAAGAAGAGATTGCGCAAGAGTTACCTTAGTGTGAAATGGTAAAAATTTTTGGAGATGTTTAAGAGACTGAAACGAGTAGAAGACCTTCTTACTCACATCAGCAATATGAACCTCCCAAGAGAGGTTAGTATCAATATGGACGCCCAAGTTTTTCGCGCTTTTGGAGTAATATATGGGCACAGAATTATACATAACTGGCGGGAGGTCATCATCATCATATCAGCCGAAAGACGTCCAATGCTAGACATAGGCCTCCCCCAAGCGTCGCCTCATTGACCGGTCCCGTGCGTCCCGCATCAAGTGGATCCCCGCAAAATTCACCAGGTCATCGGTCCACCTAGGCCTTCCAACGCATCGTCTTCTAGTTCACGGTCGCCATTCCAGAACTTTTCTTCTGCATCGGCCATTCGTTCTGCGAGTAATGTGCCCTGCCCACTGCCACTTAAGTTTGGCAATTCTTTCATTTTACGTTTGTAGTTTTAAATGTATGGGTGTCAATGCCTGATACGAGTAATAAAGGATTATTTGTTTATAAGTAGTTGGAAAAGGCTAGATATAGTAGATTAATCGCAAAGCGTGCTTTTCTTTGAAATGATGGTACCTACCATCGCTGTCTGAACCTCGTAGTTAGACTGTGTGTATGTTGTGTTGTGTGTGTAGCATCATGCACGGAACCGCTGTTGACTACGATCATTGAGATTCGACTGGAGTTGTGACCCAATGAATGCTCATAGAAAAGTACGCTTTGGAACAGGCAGTTTTGACAGCTTATATTTCTGACCAACCTGTAATAAAATTTAAATACCCTTTAGTTAATCAAGAAACTCCATAACCTACCTAGTCCTTTTTACCCGGTTCCTTCCTTCGAAGGTAATGTGTTTATCAGTCTATGTATGTATGTTTGTTCTTATGTGGCGTTCTAGAGACCAAACGCATTGGCCGATTTCGATAATTTTAACGTCAATCGATTCGTCTTAACCTTGCGAGTGTCACTGGCTACATTAAAAAGGAAAAAGTAAAATGGCGGATTTTGGGCGCCATATTGTGGGAGCCCAATTTTTTCTTCTTCCATACCCATCTTGTGCGGTATCAAAATAAAGGGTAAACCCTGGTGATTTTTAAATAAAAAAAAATAATTAAATAAATCAAAAAGCCCGCCTGCTTAAGAAAATAACTAAAAAGACGTAAACAAGAAGAAAATCATGCTGTGCGGTCCGAGGATACATATTCGCGAGCTGGCTGACCAACACCAGATGACTTTTTTGGTTTGAGGGTTTAGTCGGATTTCTGCCGATTATAATCCTATGATTCCTACCGCTAGTAGTGTTTCTATAAGCTTTTAACTATTGTATGATGTATCACACTTAACACAACTATTCTTGCCATTTTACATTATGTATACGTATTAAAATTCCTACTTACTCGTATCAATATTTAATTAAGTATCTACCCTCGTTCGTGTGTCACTGTGGGTGCCAAATGAAAGCCATCGCTGGGTGTATGACACCTAGCAAATGCTGAGTTGGTAACCCTTTCGGTATGGGTACGCTCGGCGCAATTATAGTCCTCGCCAAACTTCTTGCCCGCCCTGAAGTTGGTTTACCGGATGCACGAGGCAAGAATCGGTGCTGTTTTTGTATGAGATTTTCTATTGCGCAGCCATTGTAGCGAACTTCAAGGCGGCCAAGAAGTTTGTTTATTATACTGTATTATATTTACAAATACTATTTTCTTTACTTTGTTGCTGTTGTGCTGTGTATGTCGAATAAACGTTTTCTAATCTATTCTATTCTTACCATGAGTCGGGTACCTGGCATGCAATGAAACTCATGCAAACCCTCAGTTAGTATCAGCCCGTCATACCTAGAGGGCACCATAAAACCAATTAATGTCCTAAAAAAATTTATGTACGGTTTTTCGAGTTAATTATTTGGTATTAATAAAAACAATAGTACTGTTGTTGTAGAGGGAGGGTCGGCAGAGATGCCGGCGGCGACGGCGACCGATCCCAGCGCCGAGCAGAAGGAGCGGCTCATCGCGGCCGTCAAGAAGGAGGTGAAGCAGTTGATGGAAGAGGTGAGAACTTAAAGTTGTTCTTTTAAGTCATCGAAATAGATGTGGCATGAACTGGACTCCTCAAAGGACTGGTCCACTCGCCCGGAGGAAAGAGAAAGAGGGAAGGGAGACCTTTAACCTGCAGTAGGACAGAACAGGCTGCTAATAATAATAATAAACTCAACGGATTGGTGAAGGCAGAACATCATGAAGAATCCTACCATAAATAAAATAAGTGAGGGTCTTACAAGCAAGTTGCGTAGTCGAAGTAAATGTGCGTAGAACGTGGGATCACAACGTCGGAACACGTAACTTGGCAAGAGTCGTTAGATGCGCACAAGTCGTTTTTTAGGTCTCTTTGGTTACCAAACGGGACGCGGGAACGTTTAGAACCGTTCTGAGCGCGCGATTGGTTGGTCAGTTGACACAAGGATCGACTGACCAATCGCGTCGCATCCACGTTCCGTTCGCTCTATATGATGGTTGGTCAGACCCCCACTACGCCAAAAAAACCTTGCCAGGTTACGTGCCGACAACTATATCTGCTTATCCAAAGCAAAAATGTGTAAGTTTCAGAATGTTTTTAAATGTAAGCTTAAATATTTCCACTTTTAGTTCATAGTTAGGCCCAGCGACAAAACGAAGTTTGAAAACCCATAAAAGTATTTCTTGGTCTATTCGTTCGTTTGATCTAAGAAACATACATTTGAAAGAAAAATACCTTTCGGTAGGTAGCTTTATATAATATACAAGGCTGAGGTTGTAGAGAAAATATGAGAAGGATGAGAGTATTTTAGACAGGTTTGACACTAATTAATATAATACAGAATTATGTAAGCAGTATTGTTTTATAGACTCACTTCATAAAATAAATTTCCCACGACCTTGGTAAAATATTTACCCAAAAATAATTTCAGTGTTTCAATAGTACCTACTAGTTTATTTAACGGTAACTAAAACCCTTTTGTTTTACTTATTAATTCAAGGCTCATACAATTTGGGAGTAAAACAGAATATTAAAATATATTCTGTTCAGGTCAGACCTACAGACCTACATTTTAAAATGGTAATTTGAAACTAATTTCGCGTTCCTTCATTGGCTAGTCCATTAAATACATTTCAACATCCTTAATTGTTTAATTTAGACTTAAATGAAGTAGCTTTAGGGTTTTAATAATTGACCTCACGTACTTTTCTAAATAGGGTCTAAGGAGCAACAGTTAAAAACTAAGGAAACTGGTTTTCCTCTTCTGCCGATCGTTGTGAGTCTTGATTTGAACTTTACTACGATGGATTTCAGCATATTATTTATTAAGACTTCATGAAACATACATGTACAATCAAGGGTCTAAAGTACAGTCTTACTCTCCCAATACTCAAGTGGCTAGTTTTTGTAAAAAAAGTGAAATTATCCTCAACTGATTTGATATTTTGTATAGAAATTAAAGTATCTTATACCTACCTACTAGACGTGAGATGTTGCAATTATTCTGCCTAAAAAAAATGCCGCTACTGATTTGGTAGAGTGTGACTGCACTTTTGCCCCTTAACTGTACATAGGCGGTCTTATTGCCTGAGGCATTCTTTACCAGTCAACCAAGGGTGGTGGCGAGATAACATGGCATGGTGTCTCCATGAGTAAAGGCTTGAGTATATTTAGTCTCATGTGTCTAAAACCCAAATGTACTATCCTTAACCTTGCAATCCATCGTTTTAATGAGCAGACGATATAAATCAATCTATCTGCAATAATGAAGAAACTGTCCAAAGTACATAGTTTCAACTATGTTCTGAGTATTTTGTGGCTCGATAATTTTTTCACCAATACACTGTACCCGACTTACGAGTGGGTTCGAACCCGAGCAGGCTGCAGGCGCTTTACTTTTTGTAACTTATTTCATCACCACTGCTCTCAAAACGGTGAAGGAAAACATCGTGAGGAAACCGGCATGTTCTTAAATTCAAAGACATGTGACATCTACCAATCCGCACTGGGCTCGCGTGGTGGATTATAGCCTACTCCCTCTATGGGAGGAGACCTGTGTCCCAGCAGTAGGAACATTAAAAGGCTGATGATGTGATGTGACCCTGTACCAACCTATTTATCAAACCCGGATACCAAAAGATTCCCTTCACCTATTAACTCAAATATAATAAATTGCTTAATGCGTGGGTATTTTACGACGTACCATGTGACTCATATGAACTCAAGCTTGAAAAAATCAGTTCACTCCACTTTCCGATAATATCCACTGAAAATAAAATTACTTTTCTCTACAGGATTTTCTCTCTAAGCTCTGATATCGGCTTTAATTTGCGAGACATTAATCTTTTGTGATCGGACTTTGATCTGACGGAGCCAGTTTTTGCTTCCTTTCTTCTCCTCATTATGAAAAGTTCAGTTATTTAGCGCGAGATATTGAATAGGCTCCGAAACTACTGGACCGATTTTAGAATCTACCGACACAAAGTTTTTTTTTTTTTTTTTTCATCCTTGCACACTAGGAATTTCTTCCTCTATCGTGGGTGCGTTTACAATAATTTACACTTTTCGTGCATACGCAAGACTTTCAGATCCGGAACAACTATCTGTAGGCCAAATTTGTTTACATTTTATTACACATTAAAAGTCTCCATCAAGGGATCCAAGACCATTAGATATTTGTTTTTGTACAAATTTATTAACTTAAATTCAATTTTCTAAAAGATAAAACTAATAAACGTAGATACCTACATACAAAGAGGCGCACGCGCATCAAAAATTTCGTTCACATCAATATCAATGGGAATAGTGCCCAAAAAGCTGACAGAATTGCTACGTTGAATGGGGCAATGCTGATTCTCTGCCCAAAGAAACTTAATTATAAATCGCTGTTTACTGATTAAAAAGATCAATAGTTTTTCACAAGAGCGATATTTTTGCTCGTGTGAGGAACGCTTAAGTACTCTCTTTATTGATATTGTCGAAAAAGGTCTTGATATTATCGAAACCCAGTTTGGATTGAATAGATTTGCTCTGAAACTTGCTAATCCTCTTTATCGGTTCTTAGAACTGAGCTGTGATATTAAATTACTGGAACTGAAGTATAGGCTACTGTTGGAAACAATTTGCTGGACAGAGCTGTTTCACCGAACTGTTAATCATTTGTTGTTAAATAGGTACCATTTGAGTTACCTACAGCATTTAAGATGGGTGATATTTTATTAGTGCACACATAAATGACAATAAAATAAATAAATTGGATTATACTATATGCACAATTGGATAACAAACATGTGTGGATACGTCACTATGGCTATCATCTGAGTATTTGTGAATATGTAGAGCAGTGCATTATATTTTGCCAACTGGTATACTTTGTACGGTTTAGTGTTTTCATTGTTATTGGAATCCGAGTGATTCATATCCTGTTTATGTGTACGGATAGGTACTTCTAATGTTCAAGTTCAGCATACGTTGTCTTGCTTTCTTTGAATAAAAAAAGATGTAAACAAGTAGAAAATCATGCTGTGCAGTCGGAGGATCAGGTGGTCAGCCAGCTCGCGAATATGTATCCTCCGACTGCACAGCATGATTTTCTACTTGTTTACATCTTTTTAGTTCGCAGTCGGGTTTTTGATTTTTAAATTAACTTTTTTTATTTACAACTTTTTAGTTACCTATTTTTTTTTCGAATCGCATTTTAACATTTAAGTGGTATATATTTTTGTAATCACCTTTAAAAATCCTTCATTTTAATACCCCACTCGATGGGTTTCGAAGAAAAAAATATTGAGTCGCCCCCAATATGGCGCACAAAAGTCGCCATTTTTGTTTATTTTTAACGTCACTTATCTAAGAACACTTGGGCGGCCGAGCCCTATCTAACGATGTATTAATTATAAAAATCCATCTAGCGGTTTGCAAGATATGAGGTAATAAAGAATATTACATACATACAAACATACATACATACAAGATACGCGCGAAAAACATAACCCTTTCCTTGCAGCCGGGTAATAAAAAGAAAGTGTGCGTAGGACATCATGCTTTATCGCTATATGTATTATCTTCAACCACAGACATAAATCTAGCTAGATAACGCAAGTCCCTCCATCTGTATGAAAACCAAGCATGCCACTTTTAAATTTACTTACCAATGAATGAAAACATTTCCAATGCCTCGGCCAACTTTTTCTATACAGTATTTACAGCTCAAAATGGCATAAATATGCATTTTTCTAGATTATTCAGCTTTTGGAACACCATTATTGAGATCCGTGTTTGCCCTTCTAGGGCGTTCCGTATTCACTCACGTCTGCATCGTACCTTTTAAAATGTGTACCTACCTAAATAATCAAACTTGATAAATTTTATACAGGCTGTCACACGAAAATTCGTGCATGAAGAAAGCGGTGGCGTAACTGCTCTTTGCGGAGCTGTCGAAGCGTGCCTCGGCCAAGGTCTAAGGCGCAGAGCCCTAGGCCTCTTCAAGACTAGCTCCACTACTGCTCTGCTGCATAAGATTGCAAAGGTAAGTGCTTAGCATAGGTGGAGATGTAAGATCAGATTGTACAACTTAACATACAGAAGTGTTCTCAGTAAGTTTGTTTTGCTACTTCTTCTTTCCACTTCAAATTCAAACATGACGAAGTACAAAGTTCTCAAGGGCCAAATGCGCAAGGAATTTTGCGTAATTGACACGTAGGTACAAGATTCAAGGGTTCAAAGTGCAGTCGTACTCTGAAATTTAATTTTAGAAGAAATGCTTTTGATTAAATTGGTTGTGAATCAGTGAACTTCTTCTACAAATAAATTATAGGCACTTACGTTTTGGGAGAGTATGACTGTTTATTTTTGGTCCCTCGACGGTACATCTTATGTGCTCGAGAGTGTACGTGCTTGGCCCTTAATTCCGTAGGATTCGACCAAAATGGAGAATAATGTTGTGTGTTGTCGTACATTATACCTATTTCGCTAAGTGGCCCATCGGGAAAATGGACGCAATGGAGCGAAAAGACGTGAAGGACCAAGTAAGAGTTTTTGGAGAAGTTTCGTGCCTTCATGTTTAGAAACTGTCAACATTATTTTGCGGTAATAGACATGTGATAATGTGAGTTTGCTATTGTGTTATGTGTCTCTAAACTTAAAACGTATTGCTAGATGAACGAACACGAACTCGTAAATTAGAAACAGAAAATTAGCTTATAGACATCTCACGGTTTGTTTGTAATTTTCGACGAATAGCTACTATACTGTACTTGAAAAATAAAGGTATTGTCCAAGTTTATTTAAAAAGTTAATAATAAGTATTTAGTTTTTACGTTTTAATAAGTATTTACGAAAAAAAGGGGAGGCTCTCAGTTCGACATGTTTTACCTACATTTTATTTTTTATGGATGAACTAGCATAACTTTTTATAGAGTAGTCCGATTTAAAAAATCTTTATTTTTTGGGAAGAGTTGTTCCCACTAAAATTTTGAAAAATAAAATCCTCCCCTAAAGGTAAAAAAGGGTTTATTGATAATTTTACCACTAAATTTCTAAACTGAACTGAATAAAAAGGCGAAAAAATAATTTTACCGACGACATAACGCTTTTCAGTTCGTTATGTCGTCGGTTCCATTTTTTGTTATTTTTTTTTTGTAGGACCTAGCTATTGATGATGTTTAACTAAAAAAATCTACTACTGTTTGTTTTCGATTTATATAGATGTTTAAATATAATGGCTGTACGAGCTCCTATTTCAAACCTTCGAAAAATTGTGTTCATGAAGAAAAATAGGTTAAGCTATGTTTATAAATTGCTGTTACAAAAGATAGGTATCACAAACAAAACTAACCCAAATCCAAAATGGCGTGCAAAGCTAGATAAATGGCCAAGCTTTACCTATGTTTTACAAAACGTACAACATTTACAAGTGTAGGTAACTGTAATATAACGCAAACTGTGGTCTCGTGTGAAGTCGCACTGCCAGTCCGCAAACGAGTTGAATATACACGTACTGTCGAGAAGTGAAAGGGTTTGAGCACTTGTAGTACCTACAACAATGATATTCAAATAAACAGATACGTTATACACTCACAAAACAATTAAAAAAAGTGTTCCGCGCAGCAGCGGCAGCATACAACACACTTTTCATTCATCTGACATTCAAAAATATTTATTTTAATCAATAAATAAATAAATTACAAATACACACGATGGCATTTTTTTTATTTTGTTTTTTTTTTCAATAAAGCCTATCGCTCTTCGCCATGCGTGACATAAACTAAAGACTAAAGGTCACAATTGTGACCTATTCGAGTCTTCACATCATATCTGTTTATTTGAATTTTACCTACAATGTTTAAATTGCAACTTTTGACTACATGCTGACAACATTAAGAATCCAAATGTAATAAAACAGGTCACTCCTATATACAATAGCAATATTTAATTCTCGGCTCGAACAACAATCTCTTAATTTAAAATAGATAAGACTCCAGTAAGCTTGGTGTTAGCTAATGTTATCGCAATAGACAAATTGAAATTGTGTTCGACCTCGACCAGCGCCAACGGTACAAATGACGTTCTTTTTTATGTCATCCGCTATCACGCTCAAAGACCTTATACTTCTTACTACTAGACTATGCACTATGGCGCAAAAACCGGTCCGAGCGAGAGGGCTCCCTTTGGTAGTGTGTCTTTTTCTAATGAGGTGACCATGACCAAACAGAACACGGGACAAATTGATTGTAAAAACGACATTTTAAGTATTCCGATATGTAGATGCTACCTAACAGCGCTACCTAAACCTACCTAATTTAAGGTTAATAAAAAAAAAGTGTTTATATTTTTTGGTATCTACATCACTAACCGTATGGTGTCGGGCGTAAAGAATTTCACCATCCCATGTTTGCCCGTGGGTGTCGCAAGAGGCGACTAAGGGAAAAACTAGAGAATGGGCAGCAGCGTTCTCTGTGCATTTGTAACATCCATACTGCGATCGCAAACCAGCCTGCAAAGCACTCCCCATGAATAGCATAGCACAAATAAAACATAGCCCCTATTGCCCGGCAGCCTGTACCTTCGATTACGGTAGGGTCGAGGTTACGGTACGCCAAGGGGTGCTAAGAATCCCGGACGAGATCCGGCTACCCCAACAAATACCGACGACTGGACCTGGCAACTTACAACACGCGCACACTCCGGACCGACGAAAATATCACCGAACTCGAAGAGGAATTGAGTAGTTTACGATGGAGTATTAAAGGGTTATCTGAAGTTCGAAGAGAGTCCTCCCCGACTCAATAATCCTCAAATCCCAAGTCTCTTCAAGTTTCATTCTTCAAGACCATCATATAGATTGGAACAAAAAGCTCTCTGATCCTACTCTCAAGCTCATGAAGTAGAGGCGTTAGATGACCCTGCAGTCTTCTGACGGTGCTTCGAAATACCGGCAGCTAAATATACCTCAAAGGATCTCTATGATTTCACATATATTCCAGTTGCGTAGACAGTTGAGAAATAAAACTACACCAATTGTATTCCACTAGGAATTAATTTGTAAATAATATTAACAGCCGTTGAATTTCACTCGAATAAAGTCCGCCAAAAAATCCGCAAACCACCATCCTACATTTAGTATTACCAGGCCCAAACATTTAAAAGTACTACTCTTACTCAGTATTAACGAATTTTTTAAAAAATACAACGAATTGATTAAATATAGGAACAGTAGAAATATTTATATACTTTTCTAGAAATATTTAAATAAGTGTCAGAGTCTATGAATTGTTCGTTTTGGTGTAACATAAAAAGAAACATATAAAATTTTCTACCATTTCTACCAAACCCAATGATTAGTTGTGCTAGCAATAGGTCAGACAAGGACACACTACCAGCGGAAACCCTCTCGCCAGGACCGCTTTTGGTTAGCTACCGCTTATAAGGAAATAGCTAACCTAGGTGTATGATGATAGATTTCATTTTAGCTAAACAAAAATTTTTGGTACACAGTCTAGTAGTAAGAAATACGTATAAGGTCTTTGATCACGCTATTGACAGCTTTACCATAGATTGGCACAAATTCAATCGTTTCTGAGTTGCCAGCACAATTAGTCGAATACAAATTAGATGGAATAATATTCTTGATCACAAAAACAGTCTTATTAATCATAATAAATTAATGTCCAAAACCTAACATAAATGACATGTGCTAGTTATTCGAGATTGGAATGGATTAGATAAAGATTGTTTAAAAAAAATCTACGACTATCTACGTATTACGAACTTTGGTCCGATTGCAGACGAGCAAATCTGTTGGTGTAGTTTATTCCACATAGCTGTGAATATTTTTCATTGGTTTATATACATAGTTTGCGGTCTGCAAACAAGTTTTAATTAGCGAAAGCAGCTATGCGAGCTAAGTTTTCGATCAGCGAAAAATGTTAAAATACATCATCATCATTATCAACCGAAAGACGTCCACTGCTGGACATAGGCCTCCCCCTAGCGTCGCCACATTGACCGGTCCTGTGCGTCCCGCATTCAGCGGTTCCCCGCAACCTTCACGGTCCACCTGGTGGAAGGCCTTCCAACGCAACGCCCTGGATCAGGGCGATTACAGGACTACGGATTACGTTGACCATGACCACTGCCTTAAGATGAGTCGAAAACAGAGAAGCTTGAAAGCAGCTCGTCAGTAACTCCAAAGTAAAAGCAAATCTTCACAAGACGGGCACGACCTTTAGAAATGAAGACAACAAATAAATAGAAGTTAGGTGTTTTTATAATTGTTAACACATTATGTAAAGTGCTGCTTTGCATTAACTTGCAACACGTGTTACAGGTTCAGAATCTACGTGACTTGTTACCAAAATGCCCATGTTGTAGCAGAATTTCCTTCCATTAGAGATTATGTAGCCTAATGTTAACGTAAATTATTCTCCATTTGCGGGGTACAGTACAACACACAATCATATGTTTTATTCTCATAATGTAATGTGACGTTTCCTAAATGTACGTGTACATTCTCGCAAATTACTGTTAGCAACAAAACATTGTCCAATTTGCTCGCAGTGAGCGCTGTATTAAATTAATGCAAAATGTCCGGCCGTATGGCGCTTTCAGCGAGTTTAGCGATATTGTCGGGCTTTCACCGGGTGTGAGCGATAGTGTCGGGCTTACAGCTAGGGGCGCGACACAACGGAATGAGGCGCGCACTTTTTACCCGACTGACGAAGGAGGGTAATGTGTTTATCAGTATTTGTATGTATGTTCCTATGTGGCGTTCTAGAGACCAAACGCGTCGGCCTATTTTCATGATTCTTACGTCAATCGATTCGTCTTAACCCTGCTAGTATCACTGGCTACATTAAAATTGAACAAGAAAAAAATGGCGGATTTTGGGCGCCATTTTGTGGCGGGAAAAATTTTCATCGCGTGGGGTATCAAAATAAAGGGTTTTAAAAGGAGATTTCAAAAATATATAATACTTATGTGTTTAAATAATGAATAATTCTAAAAAAAGATAACTGTAAAGTTAAAAATAAAAAAGGTAATTAAAAAAAACAAAAAACTCGAAATATGCTTAAAAAGCGAACTAAAAGACGTAAATAAGAAGAAAATCATGAACATGTATCCTCCGACTGCACAGCATGATTTCGCTTTTTAAGCAGTCGGGCTTTTTGTATATTTTAATATAGCGAAAAGAGATAGATAACATATTGAACTTTGTCTACCACTAATAGCGGTACATCCATTTTAGGGAGGGCATTCGATTAGCACCCCGCGGCTTCGTACATGCCCAACGGCGTTAGGGTTTTTGTCAACCAGAAATATGCGAGGTGACTAGGAAAAATAATAATATATACATTTTAGGGAGCAATCGTATGTGCATACGATTAAGCACTGAGCGCCCCGCGGCTTAGTATATATATGCCCTACATCGTTTTGGTGTTTGTGCACCAGAAATATGCGAAAAGATAAGGATGCGCGAAAAAAAACCCACCAGATTATATATATATTATCATATTTTCTTAGCTTAGCTTAGTGCGCTCTGGTAGAAAAGGGTAACCGAGCTAGGTATTTATTTGTACATACAAGAAAGTGAGGTGCATGCGCGCACAGTCGGAAAGAGACCACTACGTATTGGGTATTAGGGCAACACTGAGCTATACATCGTCTCACAGCTTCTCTACGCATTCTCTTATCACCTAGTTACCTCACACATTTCGGTGGAAAATTGCGGCTTCGTTATGAAGTTTTTAACTTTTATGGTACCTGCCCTGGTTTCTAAAAGCATCGGCGCGTTTTGTTACGTCTCGGTGTGAGCTGACCCTTAGAGCTGCCATGCTCTTCATTATATTCTGTTAGAGAATAGACTGAAATGTCTGGCTAAGCGTATTAGGATTAGGTATTGGATTAATGTGGCATTATGTACGTATGTTCTAATTAATTTAGCGATGCGGTTCGTATTGAAACTTCGAAATAATAGCAAGGCTGTTTTAGTTAAACGTGGCGGACTTAAGGCGATTGGGTGAGCTGTATTAGCGATTTAAGTTTCTGTGCAATGAATTTGTTAGGACTTTTATTTGGATTTACAAAAATCTCAGATCACATGTATAGCTAAAAATCAGAACTTGGCTTTATAAAGTTGGTTTTCATTAGTTAGTTTTGTACATTAAGATTATAATAGGCAGAAGAAACGAGACAATGCGACAGCGTTGCGTTTACGACTTTCTTCTTCTTTTTTACGTCTCGATTGGACCCAAATTTTGTTATTATCAAATTACGCCTTTTAACAGCGGATTTCGATGAAGGATTTCGTAAAAACGTGTGTTAGGAATTTATTTTTTCTAATTTAATTTGAGCAGTTATCAAAAAAAAATATGAACCTAATGTAAATTTACTAGATAACTATGTGACGCAAAAATTTGCATTAAAAGATTTATCATATATCTTGTAGTTATTGAGAAATTTTTGCTGGAGAAGTAAATGTTTTCTGTTTTTGGGTCAAGAAAATTGTAGGGGCTCTTAAACAATGTTATACAACAATCCGAGAGACCGTAGAACAATTTCTATGAAAATAATGTCGCATTGTCGAGAGCCTTTATGACAAGAGTAGATAAATTACCTTTTTCAGAATGTCTCCTTCCCTTTTAATTTACCTTTATTGAAAGACATGCTTATTTCAGAAGAGTTCTCAACAATTTATTATCAAGGTCCTTGACGTCGTCACTACCTACTTTAATTTTCTACGAATTTCTTGGCGTTCTCAAACGTTTCTGTAGAGGTTATTAACCAGGAGTATTGTACTTGATATTTAAGTGGTAATATCGAAGAATCAAGTGGTTCATTCAGTATTAATAAATGTTTCTTATTTTCCGAAATAATTTATTAACTTTGAAGTACCGTTACCTTGGAAAATTGTTACTTCTTAAAAACATCTATTAAAAATGTTAAAGAATGTATGTTTAGATGTTGGTCAATCAATCGCGCGTCAATAGCTGAAGGGATTTTGACGAAATAGGCACAGGTAGACAGATCATGATATGGATTAGGACATAGGATACTTCTCTTCATACCCCGGTAGCACTTGCCCGTGGATCCACGGTCGGCTTTTACACGGGCGAAAGCCGCCGCAAAAGAAGTTGGAAATATATCAATCGTAAGTTAAACGTTTGTGCACGGTATAGTACATTTTGTGTTGAGCGTAAAAAGTCGAGATTTTAACACGAACGAGTAAGCCAATTTGATTAAAACAAACCTACATGCGAGTGTTAAAAAAAAGTCTTTTAAGGCGAGACAAACACACCACACAATAGAGCTTACTTAATTAAATTCAAATAAGTTCCAACAACAATTTATTAGAAACGTTCAGACTAAAAACCACAGACTAATACACACAATCAACGCGTGCTTTTTCGAGAGGTAACAGGTTCAGTATTATTCTGCCAGTTACATAATGATCCATACAAAAGTCATTTCGTAACTGTTAATATGTAATTTTGTTTTTTTACCATTTTTATTTTATAATCTTGTGTCTAAATGTTCATATTACGAAACGATAGACAATGTCTATCGTTTCGTAATCAAGTGTTTCGTGACAAGGTAGTGGAAAAATAGTTTTTAACAACAACATCTCTTCAACCTCACGCCATGACCTCCGCGGTCAGCCACCTTGCGCAGATCGTCACTTCTTTAACAAAAAAAAAGAGGACATAAGTCACAGTTTGATTAAAACCTTTTTCTTTACCAACAGCTGGCAACAGCGTACGTCACAGTCACAGACATAAATCCTACTAGATAACGCAAGTCCCTCCATCTGTATAAAACCAAGTGTTCACTTACCGGTGAAAGAATATGTTTCCAATAATAAATAAATGAATAATTATATAGATAATAGCTAGTATTTTTCTAGATTTCGTTTGATTTCTGGTTCCGATAGAAACAGCATTGCTCCCACTTTTACTGCCTTTTTACCCGACTGCCGAAGGTGAATAATGTATGTTTATTTGTTCCTATATGGCGTTCTAGAGACCAAACGCATTGGCCGATTTTGATGATTCTTGCGTCAATCGATTCGTCTTAACCTTGCGATTGTCAACATTAAAATTGGAAAATAGAAAAATGGCGGATTTTGGGCGCCATATTGTGGGGACCCAATTATTTTATTTCTTCCAAACCCATCTTGTGGGGTATCAAAATAAAGGATTTTAAGAGGTGATTTCAGAAATATATAACAATTATATTTATATGGAACTCAAAAAAAAAATGTTAACTAAAGAATTGAAACAAAAAAAGTTAAAAAATAAAAATCCGATTGCTTAAAAAGCGAACTAAAAAGAAGTAAACAAGAAGAAAATCATCCTGAGCAGTCGGAGGATACATATTCGCCAGCTGGCTGACCAAACCCAGATGTATCCTACGACTGCACAGACTGATTTTAGTTCGCTTCTCAAGCAGTCGGGTTTTTGATTTTTTAGATAAACTTTTTTTTTGACACGCGTGGTACATACTGCGCCTGGCGCTGTCACGTCACTCTAATGTTTGATTATCGCTATTAGCGCACGAGGCGAACACGGGGCGCCACGCGCACATCGACTGCCATCGAGCGCACTCCCTGGTAGTACACTCGCGTCATCTGGTTACAGTTATGTTTGCGGTCACAGTCTTTCTGTTTTTATTTTAATAAAGTTTTCTAATAATCCCGTGCCGAGTTAGTACCCTCCCCAAGGGAACAAGGCTAGTTAGATTTGTTTCTCTCAGGGGACATAGCCCGTTGCTCTCCGGTTGCAGTTCAGACGCTGTGCAAAACATTTGTTTGGTCTAGGGATGGATGATTTTGTAGATGAGGGTAATGAATAAAAGTTTGTTTTATTTAAAGGTTTCTTTTTATTTATTTTTTATCTTGGTGTACATTAAATTTTATAGAAATAAATAAATGAATGATAAAATGCTTATAGATATGGATACAAATTTAGAACCGAAAAAAATAAATAATAGTGGACGCGGACGGGTATGAATTAGCTTGAACCACAGATAAATCTAAATAGATAACGCAAGTCCCTCCATCTGTATGAAAACCAAGCGTGCCAAATTTTCACAAACATTTTAAAAACAAATTAACTTACCAATGAAAGAAAACATTTCCAATGCCTCGACCAACTTTTCTATGCATTCTTTGCAGCTCAATATGGAATAAAAAGGCATTTTTCTAGATTTCGGTGGATTTCCGGTGCCGATAACGCTAAATGAAAAGCTCAGATTACGATCAGCGATAGTAACTTTACTCTGTTTTTAGGGTTCCGTACCCAAAGGGTAAACAACGGACTCTATTACTAAGACTCAGCGTTCCGTCTGTCTGTATCTCTGTCTGTCTGCCTACCTCATGAACCGTGATAGCTAGACAGTTGAAATTTCACAGATGATGTATTTCTGTTGCCGCTATAAAAACAAATACTAAAAACAGAATAAAATAAATATTTAAGGGGGTCTCCCATACAACAAACGTGTTTTTTGCCGTTTTTTGGGATAGTGGTACGGAACCCAACCCTTCGTGCGCGAGTCCGACTCGCACTTGACCGGTTTTTTTGGCACGCGAAGTACATGCAATCGCGGCATCTAGTTAGATTTATGTCTGTGGCTTGAACTTTCTCAGACATTGACATTTTTGGTATTTGAGTACTTATGTAAGTAAATGCTCGTTTTCCTAGGGATCACCTTAATGGCTACTTTCTTTAATTGCACTGTTGAATTGTTGGCCCTAAACTCAGCGGGAATTGAACGTTGAAAATCCAACAGTGGAAACTGGTATAAGTCTCATTGCGGTATTCAATCAATCAATCTGCCTAGCCTTTTCCCAACTATATTGGGGTCGGCTTCCAGTCTAACCGGATTCAGCTGAGTACCAGTGTTTTGCATGGAGCGACTGCCTGTCTGAGAAGTTCATAGCAAAAGCTTTGTTATACAAATTTGTTTTAAGAATATTATTATTATAAATAAACATAATGTAATTTGAATGTAGGACTTATAACTTTTATTGAAAACGGTTTTATGCCTTTTGTATATTATTGATTGTAATATTTATGATAAACGGTTTTATGCCTTTTGTATATTATTGATTGTAATATTTATGATAAACGGATTTAGGACATATTATATTTAGGGATTTCAATTTTATGGCATGTGTTAGTAAGTTCGGGTAAGTTATCATTCGGACAAATGATGGTTAGGACAAAAAAAGTTAAGGCGCTTTAAATTTTGGATAAAAAAGTTATGTGACACAATAGAGAACCCATCTTAATATCTCAGCAGACTTTTCCCAAAGGGAAGGTATAAAATAGCTTTGCTGAAACACGAAGCTACGATTGAGGACGTTTGAAAATTAATCGGTGCTGATTACTCAAAGGATGCCTGTATTAATGTAGATGAATTCCACAGAGATCTGTGGAATACTTAGTGGGGATATTACTAACATATGTAAGTAGTAACAGAGTTGATTTATTTAATTAAGAATTACTCATAAAGGAATAATCGTTAATTAACTAATTAATATTATAACTAAGCTAAAAATATGAGTCGTGTTATAAGCGAAGTAGTAAAAATATGAGTCGTGCTATAAGCGAAGTAGTTAAAATATGAGTCGTGTCAAAAGCGAAGTAGTAGAAAATGTTAGGTAGGTACTTTATTTCGATATTTTAAGTTTATTTTTTTCGATTATTATATTTCCAAAGATATAATTACTCACATATTTTCTTAATAATTTTTTCCGGTGTCTGTAATCAAATCTAGCAAGTTAAACATGACCTACTTCACGGCGATAGATCGAGTTGAAATCATGCCCACACGTTTGTTTCACGAGACGATGCAATTTTTAACCGACTTCCCAAAAAGGAGGAGGTTATCAATTCGGATGTTTATATATATTTGTATTATTTTTAATGTATTTTCGGGCATAACTCCGTCATATATAAACAGATTTGCAAAATTATTTTTTTGTTCGAAAGTAGTTTATTTCGAAATAGTCTCATTTAAATTTGGTAAAGATCTGATGAAGAACTTCGGCGATATATACAACAGAACTCTTCAATAAATGACGGCAAATCTCTCGGGATTGCTGCACTCGCATGTCTGTTTATTGTTTACACCATTTCATAACATACCATCACGCCTGTATGCTCTAAACGGGTACGCAGATGTGTACAGTTCACCCTGGTGCACTCTCATTCCACCGGTTATGTTCAAGTATATTATTCGGGTAATCTATTCTGGCATCACTGTGGGCATCATAGGTACCTTACTATAGAACTTGTCCATTATGTACACACTAAATAGTGAAAAATAACTTCAATTAAAAATATTTGGAAGTTGGCAGTATTTTTTTGTAAAAAACTTTTTTTTGTATAAGTAGAAGCTTGTTAGGTAGTTACCTTGTTATAAAAAATATCATTCACTGATGTCCCACAACATTGTACCAATGTGCTACAAATAAATATATTTCAATTTTAATTTGAGCCCTAGCCCACCAGCCATTATAAAATAAACAAACTGTCAACTTCAGCTAGTTTATTTGATTTCAAAGTCTTTGACTTCCTTCAGGCTTCTCATCGTTTGATTCCAATCCCGTTTCTGTTTGTAATGGCAATTTGGAAGAGAAATTCGTAATTGGCTGAAACAAATTAGGCTCGAAGCGGCCTTGGATTGATTTATTTATTTAGTAAAGGGAAAACGTTGTGTTCTCTCGTTTTTACTTTTCCTTGTACCAGTTTCATTTGGGTTGTGAATACATTCCTTAGAACACAAGGGGTGTGTCTGTGTCTCCAACTCTCCTGTCGTAGGTCTGCTGTAAGAAATTTGTTTTGTAATAATCAACACCTTTGTGCTGTTCTATTTGTATTGTGCTCTTTTTCTTTTATGTGTTTTATTTACATAAATAAACGAATAAGGGGCAATGTTTATTTATTCTTCATCTCAAAAATACAAATCATTCCTTATGGAAGTATAGATTTGTATTTTTGTATGTAACGAATAAACTTAAAAACTACTGCACCGATTTCAAAAATTCTTTCACTGTTGGGAAGCTACACTATCCCCGGGTGACATAGGGTACTTTATATCCCTGTATTCCCAAGGGAACGTTACCTACGCGGGTGAAACCGCGAGTCGTCCGCTAGTCTGGAATATTTACCTTGTTACTTTTGCAGCAGTTATGCTAGCAAGTATAACCATACAATATCATCTTTCTGACCTTATCCTCTTTTAGTTGGTTTTGACACAGCATGTCTCCATCTATGCATCTCAATATGTCGTCATATCAGTAGTTATCCTCTTTCCGCCCATAACATCTTTTACACAATCATCTAATGTTACCTTGTTCTCTACTTACCCATCTCAAGGCTCACAACATTCACATCTAACTTAGTGATAAAACTATTTCCATGACAGAATGATTATTTCTCATTCATCTGCATCGCTCACTCCTGTCATGACAACGGATTCCACTAAACATCACAAAATGTATCAAGTGTTCCTTTATTCTTGCTCTACGTTAAGTCTTTCTTCAGCAACATTCGCTCACAAAACTATCCTAATGACAGAATGATTTTTCCTCATTTCTCCACATCGCTCGCCTATACCATAACAACAGATTCTTTTCCTATCGTTCAGTCCATCCAAAGATTGTCTGTAAAAGATTGCCTAGTGCGATAAGACCGCCCATTGTACACTTGTGTTTGTGAACGTTTGTTCTGTACGTTTTTTTTTGTGGTGTACAATAAAGTATAATTATAATAAATAAATACATAGACTCAACATCTCCCAAGTTCCCAACGTTAAAATAACCTTATTAAAAAATGGCCTCTCGTAATATTTTCTCTTATAACACGGTTTAGGTGTGAGATGGATATTTAAATAGCCCTCAACTTCGTGCAAACTCGTTTACAGGTTGGTGGCATTTGCTCGCGTTATTTATATACCTTTTTTATAGGTACGAGAAAAACTAGCTTCAGAAAATGGAATTTTCTCCCAGTCCCACCGTGTGGGTCAAAATAAAGGGTTTAAGAGAATATTTTAAAACTTATATAACACTTATATGTTAAAAGGTACATTTATCTAAAAAAAAAACAAAAAATTTGTAAATAAAAAAAGTTAATTAAAATATCAAAAAAACCCGACTACTTAAAAAGCGAAATAAAAAGACGTAAACAAGAAGAAAATCATGCTGTGCAGTCGGAGGATACATCTGGTTTTTGTCAGCCAGCTCGCGAATATGTATCCTCGGACTGCACAGTATGATTTTCTTCTTGTTTACGTGTTTTTAGTTCGCTTTTAAAGCAGTGGGGTTTTTGATTTTTTTAATTAACTTTTTTATCTTTGCATTCAAAGTCAGAACTTGACTTTGAATGCAAAGATAAAAAAGTGAATTTAAAAAATCCGAAGCGAAGGTTTCACACCAATTACACTTTTATAGCACAATCATTTAGTTCCATGCTGTTGAATGAAATCAGATACATTCAGACTTTCCGTGAATGAAAGATAATCGTTTACAGTCACGCTACAAAGGTCAGGTGTCAAATGCTTTATAGCCCTATCGAAGGTGTTTCTCACGCACTTTTACAGTTGTTTTTGGACGAAAGTGGCAGCATTATCGATCTGGCTGGTTTCCTACGATTGGCTGATAACCATTAGCATAGGTCGAATATTTGTCCCTTTATTGACCCGGGACAGGTTTGGAACGAGCATTTTGGAACCTGAATCGATCTTATAGTAACGTCCTTACTGAGAGCATTCACGTGTAATGAGCATTCGACGTCGAATATTCGAATAGTGTGGACGTTGAGCCGAGCGTTACAAAGCAACGATTTTCGCGGAAACGGCTCGCATTCGAATGTTCACGCAAATAAAACGCTCGAAAACGAGTACTCAGATAATGTAATTAATGAGTATGTATGTATGTAGGAATATTACTGGCCACTTGTAAAGCAAGGAACAGTTCCTTGGTCTTAAATGTTCGTGACCTTCTTGGTCAATCGTATTATCGAATGAATGACATTTAACGAGATCGTATTCGAATGCTCCAAGCTCGCAAGGGAATGTTCGACTCGAACGTTCATAGTTTTGCTCGAAAGTGAATGCTGGGCTCGCTGGGAAGTATTTGTTGCTCGCCTACGATTGCCTGTAGACAAATGCTCACGTAAGAATGCTCCCAGTGAGGACGCTCCTTATTGTGAATGCAAAAAGAATTTGTTGTTTTGGTTACTTGATATCTTTTTGCTGAGTAATATTAGCACCCGATTTCTGAATAAAGAATTTGAAGTTTTTGTCAAACTCTAATTTAGTTAGAAAAGCTGTCTTGGCCTTTAAGTAGGCTTTAGTTGAGTACTCGAACCTCGTTCTTGTGGATTTGTAACCGGTTGATGTTAAAAGTATTCACCTCTGCCCATCCCTTTGTCAAACACAGGCGTGATATTAAGTTATTGTGTATTAGCTTGAGGTGTCGTGGTAAATGAAACACATCCACTCTGGATAACGTCTCTATTTATTGTGTGTCACATCGAATCATCTTACATCATATACTATACTATAAGGTATGGTTACACACACATGCTTAATACTACTAATGATATCTTACATACACTACACCTACGGGGGTAAGAGAAAAAAAAAAAATATTGAGCTCTTAATTTTTTTTTTTTTTTTACATTAGGTTATTACAACTACAACTTAACTATGATACAATTTAGTTCTGTCCTTATGAATTAATTCGATTTTATTTTGTTTTAGAATTTTGACATTAGGGCCCATATCCTCTAACATAATATAAGGGCCTTCATAAATATTATCCAATTTCTTTATTCCTTCGCTTTTGACTAAAACTAAATCGTCTTTCTTATAACTAACTGGATTACATTTCTTATCATATGCTAATTTTCTATTTACCTTACTAGTTTCTAAATTATGTTTAGCTTCTTTTAGCGCTATCTGTAGCCTATACCTTAAATCTAAAGAGTAGTCACTAGGGTTATATAATGGATCTATTCTATTACAATTCTTAATATTATTAGGAATATTACACTGCCTACCGAAAATTAGTTCGAAGGGCGTGTACTTCGTCTCTGAGTGGACGGTATTATTATAACTAAAACACCAGAACGGTATCCAGTGTGACCAGTCATAGCCGTTATTGCCTGAATAAGTCCTTAGAAAAGCACCTAAATGCTTAAGAGCATTTTCGAGTGAACCGATTGATTGATGGTGGTATGCCGTGGATATTAATTTTTCTATTTTTAATAATTTGCATACTTCAACCATAGTGCTTGAAATAAACTCTGTACCTCTATCAGTAGCTATAACTCTAGGTAAACCGAAACGTAAAACAAAATTTTGTATAATTGATTTTGCTACAGTTATGTCTTCTTTATTTTTTATTGGATATGCTTCAATAAACTTAGTTAGTTCACATTGAATCGTTACAAGGTAACAATTTTCATTCTCGTCTTTATCTAAAGGGCCTACCAGGTCTAAAAATATTTTTTCAAAACCTGATAACGCAGTCGTTGTTATCGTCATCGGCTGTTTTGTGTACCTACTATACTTTGTCTTTTGACATGTAGAACACTTTTTTACATAATCAAGAACATCTTTATCGATACCTGGCCAGAAATATCGTCTCTTGATGTTGTTGGTCATTCTGCGCACACCAGCATGTCCACTGGTGGGCAGTAAATGAAAGTCATTTAAAATATATTGTTTTTCATTATCATTTTCTATTCTTTCTATTCCTCTTTGAATGCATACTCTTGGACCGGTCCAATCTTTTAATGTTTGTATTTCACTACACAAACCTTTTATGAACTCTTCATTTTCATTATTTTTAACTATGCATAGTTCTTTTACTTTTATATTATTGCTAAACTTCTCTAACTTAGTCACAAATTCGGCTCGCGAGAAATGTGCCCTATAGTTGAGGTTTACACATAACAACATTTTACTAGGGATGTATGCGAGACACTCGTCTTCAGCACTTATCAAATTATCTCTTCTATATGTATCCACTTTATCTTTCTCTAACAAAATTATCTCCACGACATCACTCGGCTTCCTCAGTAACTCCACGACTCTAAGCTGATCAGACCCTTCGTCGGTGGGTTTACTAATTGGCGGTGATACATTTTTACTTTCCTCATCTATTCTCCTTTTCTGTGCTCTAGTCATTACATTTACTTCTGAAATTTTCTCATTCATACTCTTTAATTCACTGGAAGTCACATTTATTCTGGATAATGCATCCGCGACTACATTATCCTTTCCTTGCACATACACTATTTTAAAATCATACTCCTCAAGAACTAAACGAAACTTCAACAGCCTGCTAGAGGGATCTTTCATGCTAAATAAATAAATAAGTGGTTTATGATCCGTCATTATAGTGAAATGCCTACCGAACAAATACGGCCTAAAATATTTTATTGCCCAGACTATAGCAGTAAGTTCTTTTTGTATTGTGGGGTAATTTAATTCTGCCTTATTTAATGGTCTACTAGTATATGCTACAGGTCTTAGGTCATTGTTACACAAAACTGCACCAATAGCTACACCTGATGCGTCAGTCTGTATTATAAATTCGTTTGATTCTGAGAAATCTGGGTACTGAAGTATGGGTGGGCTAATTAACTTTTGTTTTAAGATCTCGAAAGAGTGTTGACATTCTGCTGTCCAATTGAAAACTACATTCTTTCTGCACAATTGGTTTAAAGGTAATGTTATCTCAGCAAACGATGGTACAAATTTACGATAATAATTGCAGAAGGCTACAAATCGTTTCACTTCTTCTACATTTTTAGGTACAGGGTAATTTTGTAAAACTATTGTTTTTTCTGGATCTGGTAATACTCCATCAGCAGAAACTAAATGTCCAAGATACAATATTTCCTTTTTTAAAAATTGGCATTTGTCCGGATTTAGTTTTAAGTTTACTTTTCTTAGCCTTTCGAGTACATCTATTAAATTTTTATTATGAGAATTTAGATTGCGCCCAAAAATTATTAAATCGTCGAGATAAATAAAACATTTATCATATGTCAGACCAGACATAGCTATAGACATTACTCTACTAAAATTACTACAGGACGTTTTAAGTCCCATAGGAAGACGCTTTAATTGATACTGACCCGTGCTAGTAGAAAAAGCAGTATATTTACGACTGTCAGGGCATAAACTAACTTGATAATAACCTTGATTTAAATCTAAATGAGTGAAATACATTGATCCTGAAAGTGAGTCTAAGATATCGGTGATGTTTGGTAGTGGGAACTTATCATCGACTATTGCATCATTGAGTTTTCTATAGTCCACTACTAAACGCCACTTTTTACAGCCTTCAGACTTTTTGGGCACGAGTAACACAGGACTATTCCACTCGCTTGTGGACTCTTCTATTATATCGTCCTTCATCATTTGTTTTATTTGACTATCAATCTCTGGCTTCATTGATTGAGGCAATCTGTAAGGTTTAACATAGGTAGGACTAACGTTAGGTTTTAATGTAATGGATTGCTCGTAAACGTTGGTGGTGGCTAGCTTATCTCCTGGCAGAAAAAACACATCTGAATATTTTGTACAAATTGTTTCGAGAGAACTCTTTTCTTCAGAGTTCAGATGTTTTAGTTTTATCATCGAAAGTCAAGTTTCAGCCCTATTAGCATTGGCGTTAGTCTTATCAAAAGAAAAATATTGAACTCGCTTAAAAAATTTACTTCCGGTTTAATTTTTTCTAATCTTACTTCTTTATCTCTTATATTAAGTATTCTGATCGGTATCCTACGATTTTTAGGTCTAACTATAGCTCCTGCTAAAAATATATCTGTATCTATTTCTTTTGAATAAACAACACAATCATCTGCCGCATCAATATCTAATTCTATAAGATGAGTCGATTCACTTCGGGCCGGTAATATAAGACAATTATTATTAGTAAACGTTAAATCAAGTCTAGGTGAGATTGGTAAATATATTTGTTTACCTGCATTATTAACAACTAACACGTTGGTAGACAAATCGATATTACAACCGTAAGTAGATAGAAAATCTAAGCCTAAAATACCAGTCGCCTTGAATGGTAAATTTTGGAAGACGTAAAATTTATGAAAAAACGTGTCATTATTTTCTGTAACAAGTTTCAAGGTTACATAACCTAAAGAGTTAATTTGCCCTCCTATACCGTTTATAGTAATGTTATTATAACATATACGCATCGAATCGGGTAATTCACTTTTCCTAATAATAGATATTGACGCACCCGTATCTACCAAAAAAGACAATTTTCGGTTATTACAATAAAATGACACAAATTGACATCTTCCCTTACAAGCCAATATATAATTATTAAAATCGAAAAAACTGGTTTCTTTTCAAATTTTGGGCATTAACATTTTCATCAGAATTTTGAGCAATAGCCTCTTCCGCCGATGCTTGGGCGGGTTGCGTTGCAAAAACATTATTACGGCTGAAATTATTTCCTCGCCTATTACCACGATGGTAATATCGGCCGTTGTTATAATTCGCCTGTGAGAAGTTTCTAGCGCGGTTAGAATTCTGAAATGATCTTCCGTAACCACGGCGGTTATAATTATTAAAATATCCGTAATTGCGGCCACGTTGACCTTGACCCCTCGGTCCTGAAAAAGATGTGAACTTACCTCGACCTCTTCTCGAAAACTGCAAGACGTCTAGTTTAGAGGACGTAGATGATGTTGATAAATCCTCGTCCTTAGCACCTTGTATTGCGTCCTTGAGATTATTATAGTTGCGAGAGGCCACGATGGTGCTCAGCCTTGAATTTTTCAATCCATCTGAAAATTTCTTAATGGCCGTTTTCTCATTTAATGGCTTTAGAATCGCGATCTTTGACGAATCTCCGTCTGCCTGTGAAATGGTTAAATCGGTAAAAAGTTGTTCTATTTCAGAACCATACTCGTCGATTGACCTAAAACCTTGGTTCATATTTTGGAGGCGGGACTGAATAGCGGTAAAAGATTTTGTAGTTAATAAATGTTTCCTTAAATCCTGAATTAAGTTAGAAACGGTGTCATAATTATTCGATAAACGTAGCTTAGCATTCTCCGATAGGCTGCCTTTAATTACGAATTTTATTAAAAGAAGTTTGCCCGAATCTTCTAACATATCCGCATACATTTCCACTGCATCTATCAATCGTTTCGTGGTGTCCTCCCTACCATCCGGGGGATGGGGGAATAAGGGGAATTAAATTACACGCCGTTCGAATGTCAAATTCCATTTTAACAATTTTTATTTCACTAGGTAGGGAAGTACACAATTGACTTATCTTTAAAAATACGCTCTTAATATTATCATAGGTGGCGGACAATTTCGCCACTAACTCTGGTTTTAAATCATGCGATAACTTTGAATATAATAATTGCGCTTCACCAAATAAATTCTTAGCCTCTTTCAGCCTATTTATCGCAATAGAACCTGTAAATCTAGCTTGTCCTTTCTTTATCAAAAATTTACGAATGTCCACCAAATCTTCATATATTCTATTAAAATCATCATCCATAATCTAAAAATAATACATAATGGAATGTAATGACATCATCCTATCAACTACTTGTCTTCAATACGATTCTTCGAACTGTCTTACAAACAAAGAAAGTAATGCGATATATGCCAGGTAGTGCGCGGGGTATCGGGTTCGGTGAGTCGCCGTGCAGGATTTATGAGCTGTTACATAGTACTTACAATAAAACATTATATTACTTACTCACTTGCATAACTCGCTAATGCATTTTACACGCATTTTCTTATATAAGACGTAACAATATAATAATTATATGCCTGTATAAACGTTAGACATCACTTTATAGTTCCGTTGTTCACGATAGCTTATGTTTAGCCAGTCTCACATGTTGTAATCACTAGAAAGTACGCGGTACTTTTATTTTTGGAAGTGTCAAGGATTTTTTTTTTTTTTCACTTACACGTGTTTTTCGGCGTCTTCATCACGGGGAGCACGTTTCTTGAAGTACCTTTGAGGTCTGCCTGCGATGTATAGACCTCCGGTTCATCTGCCTCTCCATCCATTTGACATGCGTCTTCTTGTAATAATAACAGATAGCATAGCATGCCGCTGACAGCAGGACGATTGCGATCAGAGTGAGAAGAATATTCGTCGTGCTGATGCTGGAGTAGCTCTGCTCGGTTGTCGCACCATTTTGCCCATTACCAGCAGCCGTCTGCGCGATGATTGTTTCCTCTTTCGTTTGAGTAGATTGACACATTATTTAAAACACACAACGACTAATTTCGTAATAATGTCCGAATTTATAATGTCCAAATTTCACACGTGATGTGACCTTGAATGGCAGGGTCGCCATGAGGTGTCGTGGTAAATGAAACACATCCACTCTGGATAACGTCTCTATTTATTGTGTGTCACATCGAATCATCTTACATCATATACTATACTATAAGGTATGGTTACACACACATGCTTAATACTACTAATGATATCTTACATACACTACAAGCTCGTAAATAACCAGTTCGACTGTGATAGTCTGTTCCAGTTCCACTATCCGACACATTACGTAGTCTTCCGTTTTCGTCCGTTATCAATAGTTTCAATGTCACGCATGCTTATGTGAGCCGAGCATTAGTACATTATTACCTCAATGGAGCCGAGCGATTTTTTGGCTCAAGGGCACATCGATTCGTCGGGAGTGGACGATTCCGTTTTATCAGTGTTGTAGTGTAGTGATATGTTCCTGCGGGTGTAGGTTCCGTAGTAAGTGTCTACTGAGGTGTACTATTTAGATTCGATAATTATAATACTAGCATACAGCCTAGATGCCTCATCCCATACAAAGAAACCTCGCCGACGTAACTAGCGTTTTTCGTCTGATTAAACCGATAATTTTTTGTACATCGTTCGCGTTCGGTTCCGTTCCATGGCGATAGATATATGGTGTTTAAATACAGTGAAGATTTGTTTTATAGTATTTTTTAATACAAATTTAAACAATCGAGTGGAACGCCTCAGACTACATACATACATACACGATATAGCTACAGCTAGGTTAGTATACTATGCTTATTTCCACAGTATTATGTCTTATGGCATTCTGCTGTGGGGATCAGCAGCAGACGTTGACTCAATTTTCATCCTATAAAAGAGGGCAATCCGCGCAATCTATAAAATGGGTCCTCGCGAGTCCCTCAGAGAAAATTTAAAGAGATCGATATACTGACTCTACCTTCACTTTATATTTTGGAATGTATTTTGTATGTCCGTAAAAATCGAGGGCTTTTCAAAATTAGAAGCGACTTCCATAATTTAAATACACGCAGTAAGCACGAAATTTTAATACCCAAATTCACATTAACGAATACTAGCAAGTCTTTTCTTATAAACAGTATACGATTTTATAACATGTTGCCAAAATCAGTTATAGAACTGACCGATGGAAAGTTCTATAACTGATTATTATTATTAAAAAAGCATATTATAAAATCAAGGACTACGTTGAAGATAAAAACATTTGGCCTTAGCTCCTTCTGCGCAAGCAGCTTCCCTGGTAACTTGTAAACGGTACAAATATCTGGATGTCTCTAACTATTCTCAATCTCATTTTTTCTTTCCTTCTTTTAATTAGACTTTTTACAATGGTTTTCAATCATCTTTATAGCTCTTTGCTAAGAATAGTTACAGCACTGATAACAACATTTGTGCCACATGTTAAATTTAGTCTTGTAATACTTATTTTTTATTTTTTTTTACTTTTGTATAGATTCTTTTACCGATTGTTTTGTGAATGTGTGAACATTGTAGGCCGTCTAGATGCTAGTTAACATTTGTTAACTTTTTTATATAATATATAATCTTTTTATTTTATATTTTTAGTTTCTTACGACTTATTGTCTTATGTCGGGCCTACGTTGTCCCCCCATATCTAAGTACTAATGCTGTAACATGGAAATATTGTAAAACCAAACCATTTTTAAAAGAGTAACCGTGGAGTTTCTTGCCGGTTCTTCTCCATAGGAAACGACCAACCCGAACCGTGCACCCTTTGTCGACGTTTTATAAGTGCCCATGTAGGCCTATGTGAAATAAAAAAATTGATTTTGATTTAGACATTTGAAACCGCGCCACCTATTGGCATCAATTTTAAATGATTTGTTCAAATAATCTTTGAAATGTGAATGAAGTGCCCAATATTCCATAATTGTGTACTTATGAGAGTTGATTAAACAAGAACATACAATTTTTATACTAATTTCCAGAAAATGTTAATTTTACTCACAATTCAATAACAGCTTATTGCTTGTCGCGCCATCTATTGAGATTTATTTGAACCAAATTTTCTTTCTTAGCGCTGGGACCCCGTGGTTTCTTTTTGCATTTACATAAAAATAATTGATTCCATGAAGAGTTTCTAATTAAGCACAATCCTTAACGTTTGTTAGCAAACGAAATATCTAATTTTGCTTTTTATTATAGGCTTACTATTCAGTGAAAATGTCTCCATTAGTGTAATTGAAACTGGAGGTCACCCAGTAAAGATTTGACTTCCAAAGCAAAACACTAAAAAGTCTCTTTGGTTCCTATCTCTTTTTTTATCATTTTACAACACCGACTTGTAACGACCAAAATTTAAAGGAGTATGTAAATAAAAACTGTAAAAAGTATAAAGATAAAAATATCCTATGTCCTTCTCTAGAAGTAGAATAGAGTAGAAGACTTCTACCGCCATCTGTACGCATCGCATGCATCTCGGCCTGATTCCGAAAATGAGGATTCTAGAGCCACCTTAACCCGCCATTTTACAGAAGACCTGCCTGAAGTAAGCCAAGATGAAATCGAGGCGGCTCTCAAACAGCTTAAAAATGGAAAAGCCTCTGGCGAGGATGGGATTACAACCGAGCTCCTGAAAGCGGGAGGACGCCCGGTATTGAAGGAGCTTGGGGAGCTCTTTAACTCTGTCCTGTTCTCTGGGAGAACTCCAATGGCGTAGCAGAGGAGCGTGGTCGTTCTTTTCTTCAAAAAGGGTGACAAGACCCTTTTGAAGAACTACAGACCTATTTCGCTTCTTAGTCATGTTTATAAGTTGTTTTCGAGAGTCGTCACGAATCGTCTAGCGCGAAGACTCGACGAGTTTCAGCCACCGGAGCAGGCCGGGTTCCGAGGAGGATACAGCACCATAGACCACATCCACACAGTGCGGCAAATTATACAAAAGTCCGAAGAGTATAATCGGCCCCTGTGTTTTGCTTTTGTGGACTATGAGAAGGCTTTTGACTCCATTGAAACCTGGTCTGTTTTGGAGTCTATGCAGCGATCCCAAGTTGACTGGCGATACATCCAAGTGCTGAGATGTCTTTATGAAAACGCAACAATGACCGTCCAAAGTCAGGACCGGCAAACTAGACATATCTCACTGCGTCGAGGGGTTAGACAAAGGGACGTAATTTCCCCGAAATTGTTTAGTAACGCGGTGGAGGATATGTTTAAGACGCTGGACTGGGAAGGACGCGACATTAATATTAACGGCGAGTACATCTCACACTTGAGATTTGCGGATGACATCGTCATAATGGCAGAGTCGGTGCACGACTTGCAGCAGATGCTGGATAGCCTAGCTGATTCTTCTGCACGCATCGGTCTCCGGATGAACTTGGACAAAACCCAGGTTATGTTCAATTCTCACGTCACTCCGGGATCAATTGGTGGTCAATGGCGGTGCTCTCAAAGTTGTTCGAGAATACGTTTACCTCGGGCAAACTCTGCAGTTTGGTAAGAACAACTTTGAGAAGGAGGCTAGCAGAAGAATACAGCTGGGCTGGGCGGCGTTTGGAAAACTTCGTCGAGTCTTCTCGTCGCGTATCCCACAAAGCCTGAAGACTAAAGTCTTCAACCAGTGCGTCCTACCTGTTATGACCTACGGTGCCGAGACGTGGACACTTACAATACGGCTGGTTCATCAGTTCAACGTTGCTCAGCGAGCTATGGAAAGGGCTATGCTCGGAGTCTCTCTAAGGGATCGAATCCGAAACGAAGTGATCCGGCAGAGAACCAAAGTTGTCGACATAGCTCACAGAATAAGTAAGCTGAAGTGGCAATGGGCCGGCCATATAAGTCGTAGAACCGATGACCGTTGGGGTAAACGTGTTCTTGAGTGGAGACCGCGAACTGGTAAACGTAAGGTAGGACGCCCTCAGGCTAGGTGGAGCGACGACCTTCGCAGGGTGGCTGGTAGCAGCTGGATGACAGTTGCCGAAAATCAAATCAAATGGCGTGCAATTGGAGAGGCCTATGTCCAGCAGTGGACTACTATAGGCTGATGATGATGATGATGAGGTGTTTAGACGTTACAAACGGACAGACAGAGCTACTTCCATAATATAATATTCGAATGGATGCGGAAACTCACACTGTACCGTGCGCGCAATATTGTTAAAAGAAGTACAAAGTTATCGCTTCACTTATCCTTTATTAGGTACCTCCTCAATGAAGATTAACGATTTTGTGTCCATACTGCCTACCAGTTAGCGCCACTGGCGAATAAGGTCATTCAATATAGCTATTAAACATTGATATTACGCGCACGGTAGCAAAGTTTGAATTAAAATCATTTCTAATGCCGTAGAAGTGCGATTAAATATAAAATCAAGTATTATAAGCTTTTCGAAAAAACAATAGTACCTACCTATAATAACATATGCCGAAAAAGCAGTGGTTGTTAAATCCCGTACCTATTTTAATCTGCCACATTTGTAAAATATTCACAACAATAAAAAATATGTAATGAAACTCGCGCTAAAAGACAAAAAAATATGAAATTTGACATTTTGAAGACCTTACTCTACACTAGCGCCCCTAGCGGAAAGTTTTAATGCGGTAGCCCTCATTCGTTACCTACAAAATATGTCGTGTCCATGTCTCGCAAGTCTGTCTAGTGATGTTAAAATAACATTGACAAGAGAATATTGGCTCTACATTATAATTTCCACGTAGTTGCACAAGCTCCGTCGAAACCGATGAGCGCTCGGCGGTAAACTTGGTTCAATCGCTTCATCTCGGTCTCCATGGATATTAAATATTAACTGATATAGATTGATTTGAAGTTCCAGATTATTGGCATATTTGGCAGAGTGGTTGATATATCGTATGTCTGTAGAAACTAATGAATAACTAATGTAGTACATGGAACGTAAGACTGGTGCAAATTGAAGAACGCTTACCTAGCTCCTACATATATACAGACATACACATAGACTTTCGACGTTTCTGATACGCCGACATTTTGTCTGTATAGTGTGCACCCACTATTACACTGATATAAAACAACTTTTATATTTGTGTATTAAGTATGTAGTTCTTACTCTAACTGTAAATAAACTGTATGATAAAATATATAACAGAAATGTACAAAAATCAAAAAACCCGACAGCTTAAAAAGCAAACTAAAATGTCGTAAACAAGAAGAAAATCATGCTGTGCAGTCGGAGGATACATCTGGTTTTGGTCAGCCAGCTCGCGAACATGTGTCCTCCGACTGCACAGCATACCTTGTTTACGACTTTTTAGTTCGCTTTTTAAGCAGTCGGGTTTTTTGATATTTTTAGTTAACTTTTTTTACTTTTTATTTTTTAGTTTTTTTGTTATTTTGTTTCTTTTAAACATACAAGAGTTATATATTTTTGAAATCACCTCATTTTGATACCCCACACGATGGGTTTGGAAGAAACAAAACATTTTGTGGCCCACAATATGGCGGCCAAGATCCGCCATTATTTTATTTTCCAATTTTAATGTAGCCAGTGACATTCGCAGGGTTAAGACGAACCTATTGAAGTAGGAATCATCAAAATCGGCCAACGCGTTTGGTCTCTAGAACGCCACATAGGAACAAACATACATACATACTTGCATACATACATAAATACTTACATACATACATAGACTGATAAACACATTACCCTCCTTCGGCAGTCGGGTAAAAATATACGATACAAAAATATGAGAAAACAATAATAATAAAAGGTACACTTGATAGACCGCCGTAAACTATTATTTACTATGTTATACCGGATTCAATATCGAGATACTACTCGTATGTTGTTTCTACTGATGTAGTTACAGAGAGGATTTTCGATTCGATATTGAATTCCGAGTAACTCAGGATTATAGTTAAGACCACCGATTATTACTACGAACAAAGTTGAGCTATTTTTTATAAATATTTAATAAAGTCCGAGAAATTGATCGCGCGAACTTTTAGTGTTGGGGTCCGCTCACACCGAGAAGCGACGTGATTAATGCTGCGTGCACTTTAAAGGTACAAAGAGTATGCATCAGTGACGCAGGAAAAACGTTGCTCGTTTAACTGACGCGGTGACAGAGCGCCAGTATTACCATCATCATCATCATTGCAGCCGAAAGACGTCCACTGATGGACATAGGCCTACCCCAAGCGCCGCCACACTGATCGGTCCTTTGCGTCTCGCATACATCGGATTCTCGCAGCCTTGACTAGGTCATCGGCCCACTTGCGTCTTCCGCTTCGCGGTCGCCACTCCAGAACTTTTCGGCCCCATCGACCATCCGTCTTGCGAGCAATGTGCCCTGCCCACTGCCACTTAAATTTGATAATATTTCGGACTATGTCATAACACTGGTGATGCTGCTGCGATTATCCTCATTTCTGATTCGATCACGCAATTCAAATCCGAGTATAGCCGCAGTGTTATGAACAATTCCCTGCCGGAGTCTGTGTTTCCTGATACCTACAATCTAGGGGTCTTTAAGTCAAGAGTGAATGAGTTTTTTCTAGGCAAGCGTGCTTCACCGTCGACCATATCATCGCTTACCATCAGGTGAGATAGTGGCCAAGCGCGAGCCTATAGCTAATAATAATAAAAAAAAACAATGGAAATATATTCGATCAAAGCGGCTTCGGCGTCACTAACGCAGCGATACTTACGATGACGCGGCTATAGAGCGATAGAATATACTCTATAGAAATATATGGATCACCATTCGCACGCAACAAGAGCGATAGATTTTCTACGCAAAAAGGAATACAACTACTCATACTGTGAGTGAATTAAAATACGCCCCGTAGTGCTTTGAAGCGTGTCGAGGCGCAGCGTGACTTCTCCGGTTTACGCTCTCTTTAAGAGCTTGCTAAGCCCGTGCTACGCATCGCAAATTCGAATACACCCCGCGGTTTCACGATGAACTTCGCTGCGTTTTGCTTGCAATGCCTATCTCGGCACCACGTTGCGTATTGCGAACCAACTAATCTTTCCATTTTCCTGGTGCAATGTCGTATGGTAAAAGTGAACTGTCATTCCTTCTAAAACAAAGGTCACTTCATCACCTGAGTTTTCACCATGAGATATATAAAGAATAGCACCATTGAACACTTCATTCATTGTCGCATCACTTCGAATATCGGTGTGAACAAAGCCTTAGCGAACCTAACCGTTTGAACAATTTTCGAGCGATCAGATAGAATTATTAATTGGTATTATAACTTCCCGTTTATAAGTTTGGCGAACCGCAGTGGGTTTTGGGTGGCTGGTTTAAATGTTGAGGTATTCGATTACGAATTCAAGTGTCGTTTTATGTATGTTTTGATTATTTATCTAAGCAAAGTAAGGAGTTTAGAACGGTCTACGGATAAAAGACAATGACAACATGTGAATTTACTGATACTGTTAAATATAGAAGATCCACTGGGTCGGATTGATTTTGAGGGTCAGCACCACTACCAATCTTGTAGCCTAGTTATTTATTATCTATATCTATACTATTACTATCTATACCAATATTATAAAGACGAAAGATTTTTTTGTTTGTTTGTACCGAATAGGCTCCGAAACTACTGGACCGATTTCGAAAATTCTTTCACCTATGGAAAGCTACATTATTCCCGAGTAACATAGGCTACAATTTTGACAGGAGCGAAGCCGCGGGGGTCAGCTAGTCTATACCAATATTATAAAGAGGAAAGATTTTTTTGTTTGTTTGTTTGTTTGTACCGAATAGGCTCCGAAACTACTGGACCGATTTAAAAAAATATTTCACCAATAGAAAGCTACATTATTCCTGAGTGACATAGGCTAAATTTCAATCCCGAAAACGGGGCCTGTGGGTGGTCCACGGGAGCGAAGCCGCGTGGAACAGCTAGTTATTAATATAAAGATTTGTATTTTTGTATGTAACGAATAAACTTAAAAACTACTGGACCGATTTCAAAAATTCTTTCACTGTTGGGAAGCTACACTATCCCCGGGTAACATAAGCTTTTATCCCAGTATTCCCACGGGAACGGGAACTACGCGGGTGATACCGCGAGGCGTCCGCTAGTATGGTTATATTTCACTAATGCATTTTATTTTTTACTAGCTGTCCAGTGTCCCACGTGGCTTCGCTCCCGTCAACTGGCTACCTACCAAGCTAGCCCACCTACTCTAAATACGTTGCGTCTCAAAAAGAATAAATTTTCCCCGTTTTTGGAACATTTTTCATTGATGCTCCGCTCCTATTGGTCGTAGCGTGATGTTATATAGCCTATAACCTTCCTCGATAAATGGACTACCCAACACAAAAAGAATTTTTCAATTCCAACCAGTAGTTCCTGAGATTAGCGCGTTCAAACAAACAAACAAACAAACAAACTCTTCAGCTTTATAATATTACTAGCTGTCCCACGCGGCTTCGCTCCCGTCAACTGGCTACCTACCAAGCTAGCCCACCTACTCTAAATACGTTGCGTCTCAAAAAGAATAAATTTTCCCCGTTTTTGGAACATTTTTCATTGATGCTCCGCTCCTATTGGTCGTAGCGTGATGTTATATAGCCTATAACCTTCCTCGATAAATGGACTACCCAACACAAAAAGAATTTTTCAATTCCAACCAGTAGTTCCTGAGATTAGCGCGTTCAAACAAACAAACAAACAAACAAACAAACAAACTCTTCAGCTTTATAATATTATATATAGTATAGATAATATTCACAGTTTTTTGATAAGGTATATGCTAGGTAGAAGCACCTACAAAACAATCCAAGAAATTTATACCTCTCAATGTCTACCAACAAACACTGATCCCCTACGACCCTGATCCTCTCCTCCTATTTTACCAGGTAATCAATACATTTCGTTACCAAAGTCGATAGACAAACAACGTAACGTCAAAGGTACACAGTGGAGGTACCCTGCGGTATTTGCGCAGGTACGCGACGGGATGAGCTCTGAGAGCGAACGGAAAATAAATAAGGATGGCGAAAATGGGTTTACCCACAGCTTTCAAGGTAATTGCGTGCTGGGTTTGGTGTTTAACGAAAAATATAGAAATGTTTAAAATGTAGGTAATTATTTTAGAAACTTTGATTATGAGGATACGTACAGTGCGTGCTACGAAAAATGAGACTTGGCCGTGGCTCCCGCGCTCTGTCCGCCGCCCCGATGACGCCCGGTCCCTTCCCGCACTCAGACCTCAATCGTCTACTGCGCAAATCAAACCACGTGGTGTGTCAAGTTTCATCTTTCGTCGCACGCACTGGAGTGTTTCAAAACAAGATTGTAGTCAGCCGTCTGGTTTTTTAGAAAAGTTTGGCCAGGCATCGACTATAGATCTTCATCTGATTCTGTATCTGATCTTTGCTGGTGGCAAGGTTTATAGAAATAAAGCCCCGCGTGCCCGATGCGATTTCTCATCCCAAAAAAAAATTGAACTTTATACATACTTTCATCTCCTATTGAACCCCTTTAGGGGATGAATTATCAAAAATCACCTTCTTTATACAAGAAACTCTTGTGTAAAACACGTTTCCACATCCAGTGGTTTAGGCTGTGTGCGAGACATTACAGACATCATTCTAAACCTACTTAGAAGTGTAGCAATTTTCGATTTATCATTGCTCCTTCCCTGTGGGACTCAAATTGCCTGCTGTAGGTGTAATTTGCGTAAAGTATTAGCACAAATTATAACCGCTATGAATGTATAGATAGTAAAATTTGCCTAACTTTTTGTACAGGTAATGTAGCTGACAAAGAACCCAAGTAGTTCTGTAATGATGAGTCGGAGAAATAGGAAATTTCCGAAATCCTCTATTTCAAAGTTGGAGAAATAACAAGGATGGAAACTTTTAATGGGTAAGGAGTCTTATAGGAGACATACAATTACACAACTCATAGTACTGAATAGAAGTAGTTTTATTCGGTGATATTTGTTGGCTAACAAGTTATTGGTCTCGTATGTACCGAAAGATGTAAGGCGTTTTAACGCTCCTCATAAATCCACCTCGTGGTAGACTATCACAAGGTGGAACTATGAGACCGCTAGGGCTGATGCTTGTCTGGGTTGCGGATAAATTTGAAAAAGAGTTACCGCATCCATGGTACAAGCAACTGAAGGAACACGGGTGGGTTTTAATCAGTAAAAGTCTGACACGCCCTCCCACTTCACCCAGAGGTCATTGGATGATATAGATACCCAAACTCGACCCAAAAAAAAGGTGGAACTATGTGGACTCCGCTGGATTCGCGAAACATAGAACCGGTTAATATGGCGACGCTTGAGGAAGGCCTCTGTCCTGCAGTGGATGTTTTGCGATTGATTAATGATGATGATGAACTGAGTTTTCCTCTGCCCAGCCTATACGGGTTGGCTTCCAGTCTAATACAGCTATATTGAGCAGCGCTTATACTAAGATGAAAGAACAATAGCGAAATCTTAGCTGACTTAAATTTGAGCGTCTGAAAGTGAGTTATACACGAAATAAATTCTGTTAATTGTCTACGTTTTTTAAAGTATAATTGGGCCGTTGCAAAACGGATAAAAAATCATAGTAATTAAAAGGTTATTTCATTTTTTAGTTAATTTCTTTAGCTTAGTGTAACATTATATATTTTATCTGCAAAGTGACAAGTAGTAACTATATTAAGTAAAAGTAATTTATGAAACTGTTGCATAATGAGGGATATTAAAACATGAGTGTGTGTTTAAAAACCGAGCCGTAGGCATTGAGTTAAATGTACTACGTACTAGAGAAGCTATTTCAAACAAAAGATTGCGCGTAATTCGGTGACAGCGGGGGCAAGGGTGGGGGTTGGTTGTTATGTTCTCATAGACAAACAATCAATGCGCACAGATGATCTTTTTCTTACTCTTTGACATTCACACAAACATGGCCGCCCGCCCGCCTCTGCGGTGACGCGACGTCACGAGTTACAATAAATTGATAAAATATAATTAAATTAAGCGTGTTTTCAACTTACTGTTGAAAACTCACTCCTTGATTTTTACTTATATTTCTCAAGTTGTTTGAACAGTATCTCAGTACTCACGAAGGCATTTTATAAGAAACAAAACTTAGTACTCAAACGTGTCACGTTGCAGCGAGCGCTTGTCACAGACTAAGTGAGTTGGAGTGCGCGCGCTCTAACGCGTGTTACAAACAATTGAGTTGAGGAGTCTCCTCTAGTACGAAGTACATTTAACTCAATGGCCGTAGGCGAGGTTTTAAATAGTTTTCACACGAATGTTTTAATACCTAGTTATGTGCAGTTTCATACACTACTTTATCTACACTCATAAATTAGGATTGAATCTACTAAATACCTCTTTTTGCATTTTCCATGCCATACAATCGTGATAGCATTTGTCACATACTTTTCTCGACTTTGCTGGTAATAAATTAAGAGATTACTCTTAATTTATTACCAGCAATATGACATAATGCCTTCGCCGCATCTAAAATATCGGGCGGAGTCAAATTTTCTTCACATTCACTGATATCAGACATTTTTAACCAATCATTTAAATAACTCATGAAATTCAGTACAGCAAAACTTGCAAAACGTATGAATGGCAGCCAAAACCCAGTACATCACCACATTAACCGCGCATGCGCTAAGGCTTAGCATGCACTACGATCTTTATTCGCGCGATTTTTTTCCGCCCATTCTGCGACCTATGTAATTGTATGAAGTTGTTCGCATTGTGGTAAAGAAATCGTGCGGAAATAATACCGCAAGAAATCCGTATTTTGCCACAGAATTCACCGCACCACGGCACGAATTTTATTCGCCCGAATATTATGAGCTCTATGAACAGGTAGAAATAAACAAAATTCGCGCGAATAAAAATCGCAGTGCGTGCTAAGTCTAAAGCGGGCATTGTCATAGAAAATTTAAAATTGGAACAAATCTTTTTATAATAGGTACTATAAAATGGCATTACAAAAAAATATTGATGGAAACTCCTTAGTGATTAACTTCTTTGATTTATCCTGTGTCGTAATAGAAAAATATTGTTTTATAGCATTATTTTGTTAGAGAAATAGTGTTATAATAAGATTCTATTTTTAAATTTCTGTATTGTGTTTATAATGTATGCCAATATAAACTCGTTCTGAATTTTATAATTCGAATATTACGATATGAGAGTAGATAAAATATCATTATTGTGTTTATTGCAGTAAATGAGTTAACAATACAGTTTATGTCTAAGTGAAGATGTTCCTTGCAGGTAGGTAAGAATATTGTAGTGTAGTAGAAATAAATTAATTACTTTCAATTAATGATTGGCAAAAAGACTAGTTTCGAAGTCTAAAAAAATATAGCTTGTTGTTGATGACGACCTTTTTATACTCATCAGATTCGCTTAGTTTAAATAAATATACTTTTTCCAAAGAGTATATTATAAATTTCATGCTGAAATAGCTAGGTAAGGGAAATACTGACGCGATATTGCCCTTTTATTTCCACGAAATTGAATAATATTACTTATTAAAAACATTATTAAAAGTTACCGAGACATAACCTACAAAAGTTTATGACTGAATATCTATATTCTCGAACAAAAATTCTTGCACAAACTAATTCAGAAAATCACCCTGAGTTAAACCAGATATTTTTCATTTAATGACGAAATAATTCAATCTCGGCTAAAACAATGTATGGGCACCTGCCATAGTTCTTTCACACTGGTAGAATTTTTACTACCTCATTTTTTACTCTATATTTTCATACGAGAGACCTAACAAAAGCCGTTGATTACCCACGGGCAGAGCTCAAAGTATTAACAATGTCGGTACGTACCGGGGTCTGTGGTGAAGAGAATTAACGTTAATTAAAACGGATTCATTACCACTCGCTGTCATGTTTGGGTTTAGCTTTGACTGTGACCACAACCGCTGCGGTAATTAAAAATGGAATGGAGGTTAGGGGTCCTTTTTGAGATGAGTTTTTTTTTGGCATTTGTGTATATGATTTGACGACGTGATTTTATTCTGTTAGAGCCAAGCGCTCTTTGAATTTCTGTACTAAAAATGTTTGTGAAGAATTTCACATGAAAATATTTCACGAACTCTTTTGGAGAAATATTTTGCCAGCAACTTCGTCCGTGTGACTGTCGGAAATTACCCAATGGAATATAGTCCTGTGAATAAAGTATCCTATGTCTTCCCAATTTAGGGCATGGTCTACCCATGTGCCAAATTTCATTTAAATCCCTACAAACGTTAAGACGTGGAACGGACAAACAGACAGAGTTATTTCGCATTTGTAGTCTTAGTGTTAGTCTAAGTAGGGAATCACTTTAATATATCAAACCCGCTCGGAGAAACAATTACCAATTATTTCGCCGTGGGGTCTCATCCCATACAAAGAAGCTGTCCCGACGTGCTGTACTGATTATACTGATTATTTAATTTATCTATCGATATCGATTGATTATTAGATGGTGATCTATCAATCGCCGTGGAACGGAACCAAACGCGACGAATTTACAAAAAATAATCGGTATTTTCAGATGAAAAACGCTAGTTACGTCGGCACGGTTTCTTTGTATGGGATGAGGCATCTGTAAGCTAGTATTATATTATCTGTGCCAATAGGGATGTTTCATGGGTAGGAAAAACATAATTCTATTTAGTCCGTCAATGAGCTTATCAAATAATAATTGACACTTATTATTTTATTTGCCAAATCAATAAACATGTACAAAGTTAAAGCGCATCATAAATGATAAATTATTTTATTTCTGTAAGTTGGTTTATACAAACACTTTTACATGTCGAACATATTTTTTAAAACTAGATGAAGTCGGCGTTTCCTATCTGACTACTCTGAGAAGAAAGGCCGAAACAAACTCAGAGGTCACAGTCTCTTTTAAAGTCCAGACAAAATATTGGTTAGATCATGTGAATACCATGTAGACTGATGTCTGAAATGGTCTTTTGAGGAAAGAACCAGCCAGATTGAGTGGACCTGTCCAGTCAGTGCACGCATTTGTCAATAACCGAGCAGCTCAACTCAGAATTTAAGGAGCTCAAGTTCATAGTTCAGGAGTGGTGGCTTGTGACGTCACTAAAGCAGTATAAAGAGTACTAGCGGTGTGACGTGTCACGATATTTCAACGCATTATATCGTCGTCACTTTATGTTTACGTGTCAAAAGATAAAATACGTGTCCAATATTTTTTATTAATCTACCTAACGGACAAAACTAGCTATTTATGCAACTGTTACGTTATGGACGGTCTTTTAATACGAGTGCCATTTTTCGGTACAAGCGTAGCGCGTACCGAAATAGGTGGGCACGAGTTATTAAAAGACCAATAACGTACAATATAAGTTTTTAAGCTGACATGGTCACAATCATTAGAATTTATATTTGTTTTGGGATATTTACCATGTATATTTTGTTTTTATTTGAGAGCTCGATATTTCGGCACCGTTACAAGCGCCATGATCACGAGAACTAAAGTCTTTGCCGTTTAAAGTCGGTGCCGAAATATTGAGCTCTCAACCAAAAACAAAATATACATGGTAAATATCCCGAAACAAATATTAATTCCAATAACGTACAGTTGCATACAAGATTTTATCTACGAAGGAAGGAATAAAACACAGATATAGACAAATAAGTATTTCAGGAAGTGTGTTTAAGTATTTCATTTGTGTTTTTTTTTCATTTTTCATGTGTTGATTTTTCTGGTAGTAAATTATTTGTAGCCGCAACTGCTCTATAAGTTATAACTGGTGGAGTATTTTCAATATCACTTGATGATGAAGACATTTTAAATAAAATTTCACCCAGATTTTTTTCCCGCGTCCACTTTGTTTTTTTTTTTATTCTTTATTAGGTTAAGGCAAAGATCTTGTAGCCGCAACAGCCAAATAGTATACGATACTTTTGTTCTAAACTTGTTCCATTTTTAAAAACATAATTTACATTGTCTCGATTTCGAAGTAATATTATAGGTACCTGGCTGTATGTTCAGAATGTCTTTGCTTGTGTTTTAGAATTTATGACGATTCGCATAATGCAACCCGATGTCGTTATGGGTATCATAATGAAACCGCTGTCAATTTTGTAATTCGAATATAACGAAACCGAAGTAGATAAACAAATTTTCTGTTAACTACCCTATTCTATTTAACAAAATACGGTTTGCAACTTAAAACTAACTCGTTACTAACAGCAGAGTAGTTGGAACGCAGAGAACTCCAACTAGTAGTGAGTACTAAATGGTATCTGGCAACTAGCTCGACATCGCAACAATAGACGGAATATTAACAAAGTGCTAACAAGCGACTGTCGGAGTGTCCGCAGAATATCAACTCAGGCTTATGGTTTGTGCATAGAGTTGTAGAGTACTCGTAGAAGGCTTATGGCGAAGGACGATATAGTGTTTTGTTCTACGAATGTTAATATAAAAAAAAACTACACTAAAAACTACAAAGTGAAAAATAACTTTATTTTTGGAAGTCGGTGTCTTTCGTAGGTACATTTTTTTTGCGATACGGACACCGACTTTCAAAAATAAAGTTTTTTTTCGCTTTGTAGTTTTTTATTTGGAAGTCGGTGGTATTTTTTGCAAAAAAGCTTTTTTATTTTTCACTTTTTGGTTTTACCTACCTAATAGGCAAGTTTTTTAGTAAGGTAACTATAATGCCAGAATATATTACCCGAATATTATGAAACTTGAACATAACCGATGAATTGAGAGATCTGCGTACCCCTTAAGAGCGTACTAGCGTGATGTTGTGCTATGAAATGGTATAAACAATAAACAAACATGAGTTTGCAGCAATCCCGAGTGATTTTCCATTATTTATTGAAGAGTTCTGCTGTATATCTTCAAAGTTCTTCATCAGATCTTCACCAAATTAAAATGGGACCAATTTCGGAACATACACTTTCAAATAAAAAAAGAATTTTCAAAATCGGTCCCCAAATGACGGAGATATCGGTGAAAATAAATAAAAAAAAAAACATACTCCAAGTCGAACATAGCACCTCCTCCTTTTTGGTAAGTCGCTTAAAAATTGTCACAAACATTGTTATTAGTATTACTTTAAAATTTAATTACCTGTTGATAATCTTCAGAAATAGTTGTGGGCCCCTGTGTGCTACGAAGTATGCACACAAGTATTAGTTATCAACATCATCAGCTTTTTATAATGTTCCCACTGCTGGGACACAAGCCACCTCTCTGTGAATGAATCGCAATCCACCAAGCGGGCCCAGTACGGGTTGGTTGATGTCACATGTCTTCGATTTTTTGGTTCTAGGACATGCCGGTTTCCTCACGATGTTTTCATTCACCGTTTTGAGAGCAGTGGTGATGAAATAATTTACAAAAAGTAAAGCGCCTGCAACTTGTGAGTCACCCGCCGTTTCCACTGGGTCTCCACTACACTATTAATTGTAGCCTACATATAAACAATTTTTACTATGAAATAAAACAGAAATCACTTACAATTATAAGTAGACGTGCCCCTAATCTACTTTTAATATACACTACGAACGTTTCGTATATTCGTATCAGCTACATCATTTTATTTTAAAAACCCGATTCGTAGAGATGTGTCCGCGCTAAAGGTACACCTTTAACCAAACCTTTTGGGGTATACTAGTTTGCTGTTAGGTGAGCAAAAGATTTTTCTTAGAAATCAAAATATTTTTAATTCAACTAAACGATACGTAGGTACTTTTGAATTGTCAAACAAAATATGAATCTAGTTGCACATTCGCAAGCGTCAGTAGGTCTCTATGGAGAAGATTGTGCAAGAAACTCCACGGACACCCTTTTCCATCAGTTTTAATTACAATTATTTGGTTACATCATTCTTGTTGGAAAAATACATATTATGTGAGAACGATGTAAACAAACAATTTTAAAATAAAATAAGTACGTAATTAAAAGCAGGCCGAAGCAGTTAAGATATGACCAAACCCAACTGATGGCGCCCGTTCACGAACATGACACATGGATCGGCACCACTCAGCTCAACCATCATGAAGGGAACCGAATGATCCAACACATGTGACACCATCAGAGAGAAATATGAGAGAGCATGACACAATCTCAACTGCCAGGACACACCCATCTCAACGAACGACACATAGTTACAGTAAATGGTAGTTTTATAGCTGGTACAGAAAGAAAGAAAACTTTGTCAAAATTCAAACAAAACATACTTTTGAACAAAGTCATGTTCAATAGTTTCAGTCAGTCTGTTTGCCAAAGCGAACAGAGTGGGTTTACTACAGTCCTTCCTTCCCAGTATCTACTGCGTATCGATTTTGTAGTAACGCACGGAGCGAGTGTGCGGGTGACGTGTACTAAGTTGGAAATGATTACTAACTTGTTCCTTTGTATCGCCATTCGCCAGGCGGACTTAATTACATTTTCTAGCACATACGTTTAGCTGTTAGAGCGAGTCTGTAGTTTATCGAGGCTTTTCGATGTTTAGAGAGTTTATTAAGGAATAGCTTCAATCAGCGGAAATAATCGTTGCACTTTTCACCTCAATAATAATGAATTAATGACTTTTGACCAACCTTTTTTTTTGTGAATGGCGTCTCGCAGTTCGTCCTAAGGTAGTCTACTTCTTAAATGGACTTTTCTGGGGAGACTTCAGGCAGATTTCCAAAATTGTATGTCAATTATAAATTTTATCGGTAAATTCGTAGTTGTCCCTGTTTAGGTACGGCGGAAACAAATGGGTTTATTAAATTTTCAAGAGTTTACGTTTAGCTATTACAGCGAGTGTAGTTAATAGAGGCTTTTTGATGTTTAGAGGGCTTATTAAGGATACATTTTGAGAAAATTAATGGGTTTATTATAGTATACTATCTGACCCGGCAAACTTTGTTTTGCCATAAAAACACCAAACATTCATCTACCCTACCTAACACTATCTACCCAACTCTACCTACCCTACTCTACCTACCCTACCCTACCTACCCTACCCTACCTACCCTACCCTACCTACCCTACCTACCCTACCCTACCTACCCTACCCTACCTACCCTACCCTACCTACCCTACCCTACCCTACCTACCCTACCTACCCTACCCTACCCTACCTACCCTACCCTACCTACCTACCCTACCTACCCTACCCTACCTACCCTACCCTACCTACCCTACCCTACCTACCCTACCCTACCTACCCTACCCTACCTACCCTACCCTACCTACCCTACCCTACCTACCCTACCCTACCTACCCTACCCTACCTACCCTACCCTACCTACCCTACCTACCCTACTCTACCTACCCTACCTACCCTACCCTACCTACCCTACCTACCCTACCCTACCTACCCTACCCTACTTACCCTATAAACCTCACGGAGCCCGAGACCTTTCCAACGAATGCAAAACCGTGTAAATCGGTTCGTGCGTTCTGGAGTTATAGCGTCAGGTTATTGTGACTGTCAAATAATAACAGACAAATAATTATCAATAAATTAAAATTGCGACTATAATTTGAGATTTAAACTATCCTATCTCTCAAGTTGGATCGAACTGCACATGGTGTGCGAATTTTATTATAATCGGTTAAGTGGTTTAGGAGTCCATTGAGGACAAACATGTGACACGAGATTTATATATATTAAGACTAGCTTCTGCCAGCGGCTTCGCACGTGTATGTTATACATATAAGCCTTCCTCTTGAATCACTCTATCTATTAAAAAAACCGTATCAAAATCCGTTGCGTAGTTATAAAGATCTAAGCATACATAGGGACAGACAGCGGGAAGCGACTTTGTTTTATACTATGTAAGGATAAGGATTAACCCGATCAAAACTAATGAGATTTTCTATAGTGGCCACCTTTACCCACCTTTCGGTATAAAAAGGCGGCACACTATACCAGGCAACCCCTTACGAGGTGTCTGGGACCATCTTCGGTAGGTCACGCCTCCGAGAGCACTCGCCCCTGGTACTCAAGAGAAAATGTGAGTCGCATCATGATTACTCACTACCATTTGTCCAGAATGGTACCGGAGCAATAAAGCCGCTCACCACACGCACCCAAGGATAAGGAAAAGGATTATTAAAAATGTTTAAATTACTCGTTCCTACCCCTTTTTAGTGTGTTGAAATTATAAAATTCCTTTAACTGTGAGTTTTTTTCCCGGCCAAAAGGAAGGAAGTGTGCATAAATATGTTTGTATTTACGTATGTTTCTCCGCACGTCCTAAACTATTCAGTCGATTTTGACGAAAATGGTGTCAATTGATTCGTTATTATGCCCCGGGTAATATACTCAAAAAAAACCGTGTTCGGGTTACAGTTTTTAATTAAACTTTTTGCTTGTTTGCTTTCTTGTCATACAACTGTGCCCTTTGTAAGTACTACACAATTGATCTTTTTGAAGGACAGAGTAGATCGGTGTGGAAACGTCCTTCGTGATGGACCATCCTGGTGCTTCGACAAACATTAGCCTTGTAGAAGAAACCGTTTATTTTCCAGAGAAGTGGCTACAATATTCTATTCGATTACCTTTCGCCCGCCTATTTGGCCTAAAGCTATTGAAAACAAAACTTTTAGTTTGTCCATAACACAAAAGAGTATCAAAGAGATTTCCAAGGCTATAGATTTTATCTACAAGTTGTTTTCATGGCACAAGTTCAGGAGTTTGACGTTCATAGCAACAGGTTGATCCTATATAGTCGAATATCAACAATTTGTTTATGAACTAGCTATGTTATTATGAAATTCCTGCTTTATTACATTTTATGCTTCGTGTTTTTAGGGTTTCGTACCTCGAAAGGAAAATACTGAACCCTTATAGGATCACTTTGTTGTCCATCCATCTGTCTGTCAAGACCCTTCTTCTCAGGAACGCGTGGAGTTATCAAGCTGAAATTTATATCATATACTCAGGTCTACTGTCCCTTAAAGGTGTGAAAAAACTTCTAAACCAACGCAATCAAAAGATACAGCCGTTTATGTCGCAAATTTTCGACACTTGCAAGGGAATCAATACCTACAGGGCACTTCCCGTGGACTCAGAATCTTGAAATTTGGTACGAAGCAACGTATTATAGCACAGATAAAGGAAATATTGCGAAAACCGTAAATTTTCAGTTACATCATATAATAAAAATATTTTTAATATTTTAAACATACTACCCCTTTCCTCATGAACGCGTAAAAGGTATTAAATTGAAATTCATATCAAATACTCAGGCCTATAATACATTTAAGCTGAGGTTTGTACGGAACCCTCGTTGCGCGAGTCCGACTCGACTTGGCCGGTTTTTTTTTGTCAATAGGAGCTTCAGAAGTATTCCTTTTAGAGGTTACCCAACCTTTTAATGCTTAACACTTGAGAGATCAAAGATAATCGTCCCGGACAACTTGAAAATAAAAACAAGTCGTCTTATTATGTATTGTTTTAGTGTAGATAGGCTTTTCATCTTATTTTAGTGTAAATCCCTTTATTTGTGGCGAAATCCTCGTGGATATCCCCCCATCTGGGGAGAATTCAGGGTTATGTCGGACTTCTACCGGCTAAAACCACAAAGTTCCTACCGCTTTCATAAGTTGAACCCCCTCAAAATTAAATTTGCGCCAATCCCTAATGTAGCTATCTATTTTTTTTTTCAAAAGTCCAAAGACCCTATAATTCATTTGAAATAACATTAGAAAATTTTATAACCCCTTTTTACAGTCCGTTCAACCGATTTTGATTTCTATCCCGTAAATATAAGGATGGCATAAAAAGCATAAACCTGTTACCAAAACTAACTGTTAAATACATCTGCCATTTATCGTATCACCAACGCAATAGAAATCAAAATCGGTTGAACGAGCTGTAAATTAGGATTATTTAAACGTCAAATGTTATCTCAAATGGAGTATAGACACTTTATCTAGAGTCTTTTAAAGTTTTTGACAATCGTTATCACTGATGGAATGTCTCTCGTCTAGAACCCAAAGCCTAGCGTGAGGTTTTCTCACATTTGTAACAAACCTGTCACATTGTCACATTTTAACTCCGGACGGAAAAAGACGGTTGTTTTTAATCCCCGACGGAATAAGAGGAGTGTTATAAGTTTTTAACCTCCGACGGAAAACGAGGGGTGTTTTTAATCACCGACCGAAAAAGAGGAGTGTTATAAGTTTTTAGTCCCCGACGGAAAAAGAGGGGTGTTTTTATTCACTGACGGAAAAAGAAGGGTGTTTTTTAGCCCCCGACGGAAAAAGAGGGGTGTTATAAGTTTTTAACCCCCGACGGAAAAAGAGGGGTGTCTTTATCACCGACGGAAAAGAGGGGTGTTATAAGTTTTTATCCCCCGACGAAAAAAGAGGGGAGTTATAAGTTTGACATGTGTTGCTGTGTGTTTGTGTGTCTGTCATAGCTCCTAAACTTATTTGTTTGAAAGGTGTGTTCTCAGCTATGGAGTAAATCGGTTCAGCCGTTCCATTCGATAAAACTGTAGAGATACAAATGGTCGGTATCGGTTACGGGCCGCCGAGTTTTTCCGCCCACGTACATATCATGATATACCTTCGTTGGACCGGGAGATAGCTTTTCAGTTTATTGTTACCTTTCGTGTTTTATAGTAATGGAAATATTATTCAGGTTGTAGCTCATTCTTGTTTGTTGATTATCTGTAGGTAGGTACGCATATATTTTTGAGGAAAAACGATTATCCTTGATTGAGAAACAACTGTATGCATGGGTGCATTTATAGTACGACCAGTTTCGCCAGTTATACGATAGGGATGGTGAAGGGGTACGAAACAGCAAATTATATTTACTGACTTACTTGACTTAAGATCCTATGGCCCCTAGCTGGGGCAGAAGGCTTCCACAGTCATCCTCCATCGAGACCGGTCTTGAGCTTCGCGCTTCACCACGCTCCACGCCATTCCGATACTCGTCGCTTCAGTCAATACGGTGCGTCGCCAGGTTTGACGGGGACGGCCTCGCTTCCTTTTTCCTTGAGGATTCCTATCCAAGGCCTGTTTAGGAATGTGATCGGAATCCCTCCGGAGCGTTTGACCAATCCAACACCATTTACGCCGCTTGATCTGGCGGTCGATCGGGGTCTCGTGGCATTTCTCCAACAGCTCTACATTAGAGATGAGCTCGGGCCAGTAAACTCCGAGGATACGACGAAGACATCGGTTGACGAAGACCTGGATTTGGCGTGAGATGTCCTTTGCTACCTTCCACGTTTCGTTAAATTTTATTTAGTCCGTTATATTGTACACATATTTTTTGCTAATTCGAATCAATAAAAAATCACCAAGATAAAGCGCATCAAAGTTCGGGAGTGGGGGCATTGTGACGTAACTTCTATGTAAAAAGTGTACCAAGGCATGACGTCATGCGATATTTTACGCACTGTATCGTTATATTTTACAAGCTTTTATTTACCTTGCAATATATGTATGTATGTATGTAAATGTGTTCGGATCAAATCTTGCAACAGAAATTTAAAACAGTTATCCTCCACCGATTAAGATGAAATGTTGCATACACGTTTAGTTTGGATGACAATGCATGGTTAGCTAAGTGACGTCATTTTAAATCCAATATGGCGGACGGTTCAAGATGGCAGTCCAGGTATTTTTTGTGCACTTCCATGATATGTGTATCAAATGAAAAAAAATCCTGAGAAGAATACGAAAAAAGGTTGTTTAAATAAAAGATAATTTTATTTTTGTTAACGTGACAAAAGAAAAATACGTGTCCAATATTTTTTGGATATCTAACTGACGGACTAAAACTATATTTTTAGTATCATCATCCCTATTCCAGATGGAAAAAAAACAATAAACCTGTGCCTGACTTCGCCTTTGGGCTCAATTAACTAACTTCAATATCCAATTTGGTTTTTCTGGTGTGTTACCGAACTTAAGGCTCCCGAAGAAAGGCGCGACGCGAAACGCGACAATACGGCTACTATTTTGTAAATAACTATATTGTTTTACGAATATACTATGTATGTATGTAAGTATGTTCGGGACAAATCTGGCAACTAAATTTTAAAGCAGTTATCCTCAACCGATTAAGATGAAATTTTGCATATACGTTAAGTTTGGGTGATCATTGTCATCCAGACTAAACGTGTATGCTAATTTTTTTGTGCACAGATAATGATGATACGGGTATCAAAAGTAAGATTTTGTTGAGAGGGACACGAAAAAAGATAGTTAAAAAAAAACACATTGCATTTATGGTCATCTACGGTCAAGTTTTCAGTGGCTGTTTTCACCTGACTTCTCGTCTGTCCTCGCTTGAATCGAAGACTCAAATGGCCTTAAAAATCTGATAGTGAAAGAATACCTTTTAAGGGCATTGAATGATATGTACCTTTATTTGTTACCTTTGTCAATATACTCAAAAGGAATGACAATTTATTTATTCCGTTATTCAGACGATTTAACAAGCCATCAAAGCAGTCTTATGCACTAGCTCGCAGCGAAATGTCAAAGTTAACATAAATTGTAGCACAGAATGTAAGTATTTTAAATATTTTATAGTCGTTGCTGAAGATGGAAAAGGTTACACGATCGAGTTTTTCGCTCAAACGAAGTTTGTACAAGCTTTTATTTAACTTTCCTTGTTGCTTGGGTCAAATCTTGCAACTGAATTTTAAAACAGTTGTCCCCCCCCAATTAAGCTGAAATTTTGCTTACACTTTCGGTTTGGATGACAATGCACTTTAAGCTAAAAAGCTAGATAAAAAATAATTTGACTTGTTTATCGAGTTTTTATTTAACTTGTCTTGTTAGTTAGTAAGTGTGGGTCAAATCTTGCAACTGAATTTTGAAACAGTTATCCCCAAAAAATTAAGCTGAAATTTTGAATACAAGTTTGGTTTGGATGCACAGTAAGGTAAAAAAATGTTCAAAAAATATTTGACAACAACGTTATTTGTACACTGAAAGGTTTTTTCTACTGATTGTTAGAATTTAGTGGGCAAAATGGAAATCTACACGTGCCACCGTAAAACATTTAAGTATCTGTGATCGATTTTTTAACCGACTTCCCAAAAAGGAGGAGGTTCTATGTTCGACTTTTTTTTTTTTTTTTGTGTTTGTTCACTGATATCTCGGTCAATTGTGGACCGATTTTGAAAATTATTTTTTTGTTTGATTAAGTATGTTCCGAAATTGGTCCCATTTTAATTTGGTGAAGATCTGATGAAGAACTTCGGAGATATACAACAGAACTCTTCAATAAATAACGGCAAATCTATCGGGATTGCTGCAATCGCATGTCTGTTTGTTGTTTATAACATTTCATAACATAATATCACGCCAGTTCGCTCTTAAGGGGTAAGCAGATCTCTCATTTCACCGGTTATGTTCAAGTTTCATGAAATCTATTCTGGCGAAATAGTTCCCTTACTAACTTGCCTATTAGGTAGGTACAACTAAAAAGTGAAAAATAAAAATCTTTTTGCAAATAAATACTACCGACTTCCAAATACAAAACTACAAAGTGAAAAATAACTTAATATTTTGAAGTCGGTGTCCATAACGCAAATAAAATAGTACCTACGAAAGACACCGACTTCAAAACATTAAGTTATTTTTCACTTTGTAGTTTTGTATTTGGAAGTCGGTAGTATTTTTTTGCAAAAAGTTTTTTATTTCGCTACTGCTTAATTTTTTTTTGACATCTACGTTATTCGTAGTCTGAAGAGTTTATTTATTGATTGATCGGTGTTAATCGACAAAACTGACTAATATAATATTACGTACGCAAAAATGTTCATCGATCATGCCACAATTTGCTAGGTGAGAGAAATGTCTCGTTCAATCTTCATACTGTCGCGTTTCTCGCTACGATGAATTTACTCGTGTGTGAAGGCTCTAAGGGCGGTCGCCCACGGCGATTTTATGTAGCGATACAGTCGCGCGTTTTGATAGCGCGCGTGTGCATCGCTACTTTTAGCCGTTGGTCGCATTTGCAACTCGCGACGATATTGATTCAGCATAGCGTCTGCATCAATTCTGTATTGCGTTTATCAAGATGCAGAAGCGTTATTTCGGGGCGATGTTATATGACCTGCGATTGTAGCAGCATAGCGACTGTATCGCGAACACATACATAAATCTAAATAGATGACGCGATTGCCAAAAAACGGAGTAATGTTCATAGTCAATGATCGTAGTCAATGATAATGCTAAATGAGCTTTTCATTTAACACACACGATCTTGATCACATGATTATGAGATTCACATGATCTAACCAAGATTTTGTCTGGACTTTAAAAGAGACTGTAACCTCTGAGTTTCCTTCGGCCTTTCTTCTCAGAGTAGTCAGATAAGAAACGCCGACGTCTTCTAGTTTTAAAAAATATGATCGACATGTAAAAGTGTTTGTACAAACCAACTTACAGAAATGAAATCATTTATCACTATCGGCACCGGAAAATCACTGAAATCTAGAAAAATGCCATTAATGCCATATTGAGCTGTAAAGAATGTATAGAAAAAGTTTGCCGAGATTGGAAATATTTTCTCTCATTGGTTTTAAATTGTTTGTGAAAAAGTGGCACGCTTGGTTTTCATACATATGGAGGGACTTGCGTTATCTATTTAGATTTATGTCTGTGCCTGCGACAGTAGCAGCATAGCGACTATATCGCGAAAATTTTGTATCGCTGCAAACAATCGCCGTAGGGGCGTGGGCGATCGCCCTAAGAGCGACAATTTTTCAATACCACACTGTGAAGTGAATGTAGCAGGATGTTCGCACTGCGGGCAGCCGATATGGCTGCTCGGCAAGTACTGGTATTGCCTCAACACTGTAGCTATCGGAATCTTATGCAGTGTTGTGGAATGTTTTGTGAGTACGGAGAGGAATACGAAAGTATTTACTGGTTTGAAGTGGATACATAACTGTAAAGTAACCAACTGTTAAGTAATATAAAATGCAATGCAATGCGTAGTAAAATTGTTGGCAGTAAGAGAGTAGCAATAGTAACAGTAGTTTTAATTGGGAAATTATATGTGCGGCAACAAAAGTTTTCTTTAGCACCTGCAACCTAGCGTCTTTTTTTATATGTGGGCGACGAGTTAATAGAACAGCTTCAATTATATTAATTCATCATCTTTACTACTCCAACAGAATATCAAAAAACCAGCGTCAATTTACGAGCGTAAATTAATATGACTCCGAGCTACCGATAAATATATTTACTTCTGATTTGATAACTCAGCGACTAATGTTGTAAGTGAGCTACTTTATATATTTTAGAGATTCAACATCTGTCTGCTAATAAAATCAAATTCCAGCCTCAAAATTAGCAATCAAAGTTTTTCATTCAACAACTAAATTAATAAATCATATTCTTTTTTCGTGAAAGTTTGCAACACAAGCGCGGGAGTGTAGGTACCTGACGCTCGTTGGGAATCAGAGGGGCGCGACCGGCCATTTGCACCAATGAGCGAGCTCTATTCGGTGCGTGCAGCAACGAGTTCACGTGTATTTGTTTACATTAATGACACGATTAAGGAGTGCTCGTATTCAATTAAATATAAAATAAATGTGAATTAGTCCAAGAGCGAGCGAAGCGAGCTCGGGAGCTTAGGGCACCCCGACACGGATAGGTTAGGTTCGAAGGAGATGACGGGAGCTGAAGTGAGCGAGCAAAGCGAGCGAACTCAGCTCCCGTCATCTCCTTCATGTTAGGTTACTTTAGACCCTGCAGACAGAAATAGGAGCCCTGCGCAGCGGGGCTCCGTCGACTTTGTTTGTTCATTTGGGTAGGTATAATAGTCAATTACTTATGGTAACATTATAAATAGATAGGCGAATACATGAAATTATAGCTTTTATTGACCATTATTTGATGACAATAATAAGGAAATTTTATGTTCAAATATAGTAGATTCACTCATCAATTACTTATGCTAAAGTATAAAAATAAAGGTGACTCTATGAAATTAGAGTACGTTGATATTATTTTATAGATGAAGTTGATACACTTATTAGAAGCTAGCAATGAGTAGACATATCACAAATTTAGTTGCTTAAGAATTATCACCATGTTGCGTCATATTAACAGTAGCTTGTTTTACAATATATGGTCGCTTATAAACCATTTATTAGACGCTAAAAGTTTGTCGCTGACCTATTAATTAATTAGACAACTAAATATATTTGCAGACGAGAATGACATTTTAAAGAAGCTGCCTTAATTAGCACCCGTTTTAATTATTCGTATTAAATTAAAAACCTTCAACACTATTTCTATTGCATTTGGGCAAAAAAAAACTGTAAAAATAGCGTTGGAACCTGCAAGTTATCTATCACATTTCGTTAGGAATTTAAATCGTTAATAAACCAAATCTCAGTAAACGAAGTTTTCAGGATATTCTTCATTTATCTTTAACATTAAAAGCGCTTCGGTGGCTAATACTGTCAAATATTCTTGGGCCTTCACCCCCCGGCCCGAATACCTTGCACATTAACGATCTGCTAAAAACCGGCACATTTGAGTATGCAGGCAGCACTGTTGCTGAGAGATACTTGTCCAACGCACGGGCTACCGGGCCGCAGATCCAGTCTCTCCGTGAGGCCATGGTGGAGCTTTTGAACCTGTCCTTGCAGGCAGTCTCCGAATGGGGCGATGCCAATCTGGTCAAGTTTAATGCTGCTAAAACATAGGCGTGTCTTTTTTCCGCTAAAAAGAGCCAATTTCATCCGGCTCCAACTTGCCGTGATGTAACCGTGCGAATAACGGACCATCTTGAACTTCTTGGCGTTACGTCGACTCTCAATTTCGGGCCATACATTGAGGCAAAGGCTCAGCTGGCTGCCAAAAAGTTGGGGATCCTTGCGAAGGTGAGAAGGTACTTCACGCCGGAACAGCTGCTCAACTTGTATCAAGCGCAAGTTCGATCGTGCATGGAGTACTGTTCTCATCTCTGGTACGGATCTGCCAAATACCAGCATGACGCACTAGAGTCGATTGAAAAGCGGGCCAAGATACTCATTGGCAATGAGGCACTAGTCAAGTCAAAGCTACAGAGCCTTGAACATCGTCGCCGAGTTGCCAGCTTGACGGGTTTTTATCGGTTACATTTCGAGGAGTGTGCGATGGAATTGCATGGTTTAATTCTGCCCAGCCCGTTCCATCATCGGACAACCAGACGTACGGCGATGCGTCATCGGTACATGGTGGACATCGACATCGGAAAACGTTTTGGATACACTTTTATTATGCGTACAGCTAAGGAGTGGAATTCCTTGCCCGAGTCTGTGTTTCCCGATAGCTACAATCTAGGGGTCTTTAAGTCAAGAGTGAATGGGTTTTTTCTAGGCAAGCATGCTTCACCGTCGACCACATCATTACTTACCACCAGGTGAGATATTGGTCAAGCGCAAGCATACAGATAAAAAAAAACAGTGTATTTTCCTCATTTCTTTTCTTTATTTCTTTCTATAATAAGTTTCATTACAGGCTTCACATTTGGTTCGCAAGGCTTCTCAAGCTGACTCCGTTCCACTCTACTTCTAACGGAATTTTCCTTTGCGAGAAAGCCTTGGGTAACTTTGAACGAACACAATCGTACATAAATTGTCAATTCCTACATGATTTGAGGTTTAATTTAATGAAGGTAGTTAATAATAGTCGGGTTATATTTGACACGAATGTGAGTAAATTTAAATTAGTTTAAGAGCTTTTAGAGACGTAACAAAGCCGTAGTTCTCTAAAAGTTTTAGACAAGTCTAGAAACTACTTTACTCTTCAAATAATTTATTAGGAACGTCAGCAGCCGAATTGCGTAACTGAATTCAGCAAAGGAAACAGTTTGAACTTTCAAAGAGTTCGAATCATTTCTTTTAACTTTTTCGGTATTGCGAAACTAATTTGAAAAGAGTACGACCATCCTCCCGATGATTTATTTCCAAATAATTAGGACATAATTTAATTTTGTTTTACTTACAACTAATGGTCTTCTAATAATAATAAATAATAATAATAAAAATGTTTATTTATCTCCACAAATTACATATACATAGCTTAGCTGTTATATTGACAGATATTTAGACAAAAATAAAATAGTAATTTGTGAGAGATCTGGAGTCTAAACTAAGCCTAGGCCTGTATTTCAGAACTCCAGGTCCCCCATTACATCGTTAAACATAAAGATTGTCAACACGGAACAAATTTGCAAATGGTCTGTGTGGATGGTGCGTATGCGTGTGTGTGTGTGTGAGTGCATGAGTGTGTGGTGTGTTTATATATATGTGTGTTTGTGTATAATGCATAATAATTTTTGTTATTTAAATATTATGTAAATATACATAGAACGTATGTATATCAAAAAAACAAGAATAATGCTTTTAATTAAAAATGTATAATGGTTCCTTAAAACTGAAAAAACAATTATTCTTTACAATCAATTCTACGTCAAAGTATTGGTCATGGAAAGATTCATCTCCTTTTCTTTTCAGAATGTAATATGCAATATGTAAAGTCGTTTTTGTGAAGGTTCCAAACTGTTAACTTTGCCGAATTCACTTACGCAATTCGGCTGCAGGACAGGTGTCAAAATTGTTTGTTTCTATCAAGGAGTTTTAATAGGGTAGTTATACAAAATATCTATTTAGTCCGTCAGTTAGATAACCTAAAAATATTTTACACGTATTTTTCTTTTGCCACGTAAACAAAAAATTACGGCGATACATTGCGTTGAAATATCTTGTGACGTCAAGGTGTGTTACACTTTTTACTGACAAAGTGACGTCATAAGCCCCACTCCTGAACTTTGACGCGCTTTATCTTTATCAAATTTTATTTATTTGATAAAGCAAAAAATACGGGTCTAATATTATTTAATAATCTCACTGATGGACTAAAAATAATTATCATTTTTCTATATAGGAAACATCCATATTACTTATTCATCATGTTTATCCAATCGTTTCGTTTATTTGGCACAATTTACAATAAAAATATAAAAGAAAATAGATGGTTTTTTTGCCTGAAGCAGGTTGCATCTGTGTTTCAGGCTAGAAAGTGCTTAAAACTTATAATAATTAATGAACTATGGGTTAACTTGTATATGAATAACTTAAATTAAATGAAAGCAGTGGTGGCCCAGTGGTAGCGGCCGCGCCTTACAAGTTGTAGGTCGTGAGTTCGAACCCAGGCAGGAGCTTTACTTAGTGTAAATTATTTCATCACCACTGCTCTCAAAGCGGTGAAGGAAAATATCGTGAGGAAACCGGCATGTCCTAGAACCAAAAATTTGAAGATATGTGACGACTACCAACCCGCACTGGGCCCGCGTGGTGGATTACGGCCCGTTCCCTCTCACAGAGAGGAGACTTCTGTCCCAGCAGTGAGAACATTAAAAGACTGTTGATGTGATGTAATGAAAGACAAAGCAAAATTTATCATTTAGTTACAACCAGGAGGTCTTCTGTCTCTCCCTAAGGGATGCGAAGTGGATGTTTTAGAATAAACTTTTTACAGCTAAAATAATTTATTAAAATAGATCTTCAATAAAAATACGAACTTATTCATCAGATTATAATTAGGAGAGTAGGTACGTTCCTAATTGTAAAGTAAATAAGCAATAAATATATTAAATAGAGTTCCTCTGCAAATCATTTCATTTGATATCCATATATATCATAGGGGTGCATACAATGATATTCAAATAAACAGATTCGTTATACACTCACAAAACAATTGAAAAAAGTGTTCCGCGCACACACTTTTCATTCATCTGACATTTCACTACAAGTCGAAAGGGTTGATAAAAACCAACAAGAAAAAAAGAGACAGCTAGTGTTTGTCACTTGCGTGTGAATGTAAACAAACATTATTCTCACCACCAATGTTGTTATCTTTTTCTAACCTCCAAATATCAGAATATTAGGAAAAAAAAAAAAAATAGTAAATTGAGGCGTATTGCGTACTTACATATGGTATGAGATCCCTTCTGTTTTATGTACTTTGGTATCATAATTGGTACAATTTCTAAATACACACGCTGGCATTTTTTTATTTTGTTTTTGTTTCAACAAAGCGTATCGCTCTTCGCCATGCGTGACATAAACTAAAGACTAAAGTTCACAATTGTGACCTATTCGAGTCTTCACTATGCGAACGCTCATAACATATCTGTTTATTTGAATATCATTGGGTGCATACAAATAATTGGTCCGCCTTCTTTGAGTGTCTGCTATATTGGATTTAGAATTATCTCACTTAGCTAAATGTGCTTTGTTATCGCAACAAAAAGTGTATGCAACATTTCAGATCAATCGGTGAGGGATAACCTTTTTAAAATTCAGTTGTATGATTTAATCCACAATTACTTACAAGGCAAGTTAAATGATTAATAATAATTTGTTCTAATTAAAATAAACGTTTTTTAAACAAGCTTTTTAGCTTACTGTGCATTGTCATCCAAACCAAATGTGTATGCAAAATTTAATCTAAATCGGTTGAAGATAACTGGTTTAAAATTCAGTCGCAAGATTTGACCCGAACATACATACATACATTGCAGTTAATAACAATAAAATTATTCATTACAAAACCTTTTTTTAAACAAGCTTTTTTCGTATTCTCAGCAAACCCTTTCATTTAATACCCATATTATGGCAGTGCTCAAAAAATAACTAGTCAGCCATCTTGGACCGACCGCCATATTGGATTTAGAATGACGTCACTTAGCTAACCACGCATTGTCATCCAAACTAAACGTATATGCAAAATTTCAACTTAATCGGTAGAGGATAATTGCTTTAAAATTCAGTTGCAAGATTTGACCCGAACACACTTACATACATACATTGTAAGTTAAAAAACAACTTAAAAACAATCAAACCGACTTCGAAAACAAAACACTAGAAAACAAAAAAATAACTTTCTTTTCCGAAGTCGGTGTCGAAAAACGGAAAACAATAGGTACAAAAGACACCGACTTCGGAAAAAAATGTAATTTTTTGTTTTCTAGTGTTTTGTTTTGGCAGTCGGTTTGATTTTTTGTTAGAATGTTTTTTTTTTTGTTTTAGTACGTACCTTCAATCAACATGAAAAACATTTTAGGCAATGTGCATATCATGACGAATCAAATAAGCCCAAACACGACTAGGATACATTGTTTAATTTCGGCGTTCAGGTACTGGACCTTCCGGCTTCATCATCAGATCAGTTCGATGGTACCATTTTGCTTCATCATAGTCGGTTTACTATTCGAGATGTCTTATACCCGTGACATACTTAGCATTAAGGAGTTCCACTGGCCATCTGTGCTCTTCTTCATCAGTTCCACTTACCAAATGATACTCATCCTTTTTTTGATGTCGGTTAATAAGAGTTTCGACTTGACGCAGGTGTATAAAATATAACTAAAAACATGATTTTATACTGAACACCATTCCAATGAAATAATCTACCTACGAAGTAATCATTGTACATAATTATACGTACCTTGTGAAGGTAGTATATCGTGCGTATAACAACACCCCTATGTAAACTTGGTCATTGACCGGCACATTTCTTTCGGAGTGCACTGACATTTCACGATGAATTCTCATCAGTTAGTTCAGCGATGACGTCACTTATTACGTCATTTTGTTTACATAGACGAAGAGCAATGGACTGAGCGCGATCCGGTTCTATGTAAAGTGGAACCTGTCAGAAAAGTGCGTGAAAGAAAAATTATCAAGCGACCAGATAATTGTCCTTTTTAACCGACTTCATAAAAGGAGGAGGTTTCTCAATTCGACGATTTGCGGATAACTTCGTCGTTTATGAACCGATTTTAATGATTCCTTATTTGTTGGAAAGGAGATATCCCAAGGGTAGTACCATGATAGGGAAACAAGGATCTGATGATGGGATCCTAGAGAAATTGAGGGAACTATTATGACAAATATTATAGGCATACATATAGCGATTTTGGTATTTTCATCAACAATGCAATCATTTGCACTCAGAAAGTATCATTTGGTGAAGTGGAACTGATGAAGAAGACCACAATGGCCACTGAAACTCCGAAATATAACAATGTAGTGTGCCCTAGACGTGTTTGGGCTTATTGGAATCGTCATGAGATGTTCTTTGGCTATAAATGATTTTCATGTTAATTGGAGGTACCTACCAAAACTAAAAAGAGGAAAATAAAAAACATTTTAACAAAAAATCAAACCGACTTCCAAACAAAACACTACAAAGCGAAAAATAATTAATTTCTTTTCCGAAGTCGGTGTCTTTCGTGCCCATTGTTTTCCGTTTTTCGACACCGACTTCGGAAAAGAAAGTAATTTTTAGCTTTGTAGTGTTTTGTTTTGGAAGTCGGTTTGATTTTTTGTCTACAATTCTAATTAGTTCACGACACAGGCTTGCAATGCTACCTTTGTCTCTAAGACATCTTGAAAATATACACTTTTGTCTTTTTCTACAAAATACCGGTGTGGGAGGGTAGGTATTAGATTAGATATTCCATTCCTGTATCTGAAATAACAATAACCGACCTATTGCTTCAGAAAGTGATTTTCCGAGACGATGTATATATATTTTGTATTTTATTCCTATGTGATGTAAAGCAATCTAAATTGCTTTTCTTTTATCACTAATTACCCTTTCTGTAGTAAGTTACAACAACAACATATATATCTGACTAGCCTTTTCCCAACTTCATTGGGGTCGGTTTCCAGTCAAACCGGATTCAGCTAAGTACCCGTGTTTTACATGGAGCGACTGCCTATCTGACCTCCACAACCCAGTAACTGGGTAACACGATACCTCTTGGCTAGACCAGTGTCAGATCTAAGGCTCTGACTACTCGTAACGACTGTCAAAGATCTTCAAATGACAGCCGGGTCCAACGGCTTAACGTGCTTTCCGAGGCACCCTCCGTGCCTCGGAAAGCAAACTCGGTATGTTGAAATGGTCACCCGTCCACGGACCGACCTCGTCAAGCGTTGCTTAACCTTGATGATCGACCCGTGCGGCTGTTATTATTTAGCCACGGGTTCCTCTTACAACAACAACATATTATTACGCTACAAATAAGGGTTAGGGTTTTCTTGTAGCTGGATATGTTTTTACACGTTTGCAGCGATTTAAATTTCTAGGATTTTTCATGTATAACTGTCCAATTACCTGTAAAGGTGGACGCGCACCTATCCGCGCCGCAGGAGCCGCACGCGCCGCAGTCATCGCATTTCATAAATCTTTGTATGAAATCGTATGCAGCCACGCGCACCTCCGCGCCGCACTACCCGCATTTCAGCAAAATGCTGTAGGTATACGGATTCCACCAGCGCGTGCGGATGACGTCATCAGATTCGGCAGGCGATGCGGGTGGCTCGGAAACATCATCCGTATCAGTATGAAAATAAAGTTCAAGATGTACAGAAGTGGATATAATGCGTGCGGCGAGTGCGGCGCGGACAGGTGCGCGTTCACCTTTAAAAACATTAATGAACTGTTAAGATACACCCAAGTCAAACCTAACATATAGTTAATGAATCTGACAAAAAAATATCTTACTATCTTATCTTACTAATATTATAAATGCGCAATGTTTGGATGGATGTGTATATGTTTGTTACTCAATCACGCCAAAACGGCTGAATAGATCTGGACGACATTTGACACAGATATAGATTATAGTCAGGAATAGCACGTAGGATATATTATTTTATCCCGGGAATATGTTCCCACGGGATAATTTTCGACTATCAGGCTGGCGAAACCGCTGGCAGAAGCTAGTAAATAAATAATTATAGCTTATTTTGAATATCGTTGAATTGCTTTGATTTACAGCATGGCTCAACGTCCTTTTCTAGCAAAGCTATATAATTCAGAACTATGAAAACCACTTAACGAGTCTTGGTATGGCTTGCGATTTTAATTAGGAAGTGATAAAATGTATCACAGAAATCATTTGCATGTATGTAAAATGTTTTCTAAACGGAAAGCTATCTTGCTTAAATAAGTACTGCACAAAATAAAAGATTGTACATAATAATACAGATTTTACTATTTTTACCAAGTGTTGTTCGAAGTAATAAATAGTTATAGTTATACTTACGGTTCCATTACCTTATAAAATATTATGTTTGATCCAGTATTCAGTGACTGTAACACCATTTGCTGATATATCAAAAAACATTAATTAAAAAGCTTTCACACACGTCAGCAACAATAACTCAACAACCATTTAGGGCAGAAAATATAAAATTGAGCACGTAATATTTACTATACCTACTGAAATATCTCCCTTTGTATCGTCACAGATAATTATAATACCAGCATAGTATCGTTTTCAACGACAAAAAAAACTTAGTTTAAATAATGACTAGATTCTAAGTTCAAATTTTTTCTTCAAAAATTTGAATTAGGAATCTGTCCATCAGTGCTCAAACTAATCATATTGTGTTCCAATGTTCATAAAAGTTTTAAAAATAAGTCCCCATGAAATGACATTATGTTCAACTCTCCATAATAGGTACCTACATCGGTACGACTGAAAAATACGAACAAAGTGTATTGTGGAAAAGCCAACGCAAAGAGCGTAGTGAAGTTGTAAGATAAAGTTGTTCCCACTAACCTACTTCTTACCTAAGCCGTAAAGGAAAATGTAATATCGAAATGTTTCCATAAGCCAATGCGATCACAGTTCCCGGGATCAAATGGTAACTTTTACTGAGTTAGGGATAGTGCACAACGGCGGACGGCACGGCATCGTAAATATAGCTCTAAACAAAAACAAGGGATGTGTAATAGAAATATGTAGGGTAATGAATCAGTTTTTTTTTACTAGATGTACTAAAGGATAATGGCAAAATGGCTGTGTATAGGTGAACTTCTGCCCAACCCTTCTACGAATCCAGGCGCGATGTTATGTTATGTAGAGTATAATAATTACACTTGCTCTTGATTTTATAATTTATTGTCCTGTTTGTTTTTTGTTGTATACAATAAAGTAAATAAAATAAATAATACTAATAATTGTATTGAAGGGGTTCGTCCGAGGAATATATATACGTCCTATCTACCACCAATACTTTGGCTATTATAACTTTGCATTATTCAAAAAATGTGGGCAACCAAAAATTTGGGAAAGGTAACACCGTCTGTACTATGAAGATTTATTTTGATACTTGTTTTTTTATGTTTTTGTTTATATTCAGATTCATTTCTGGTAAAGAATAGTCACTTTAGTACGATGCAGTGTGGATTTGATATAATTTTATCACTGTGAGTGACCTTTTTCTCAGTGTGTGATTACTGCAAAACCATAAAGTTTGATGTTTTGCTTCATAATGTTGTAATTTGACACGATCTTCTTGTAAACAACATGAACAGGCGTCGAAATAATGTTCTTAGTTAATTATTGATTCGTCCGGCGTAATAATCAATTATGCAAAAATCAAAAGGCAAAATATCAAAATCATTAGCTTGACGTACACGTCAACGTTGCGATATCTTGTAAACATTGTCGTTTTTGCTAAGAATGACATCGTGCTTTTCTTTCACATCTTGAGATTTACATAACATTAAAATTAACTCCCGCAATCCACTTCTAATAGGTTTAACCATTTTCCTAATTTGATTTGTGCAAAACAATGTACAGCGTAAGCAACCTGACAGATCAAGTACCACAAAAGTGACAGATGTAAAAGCATACCACATACAAAACTTTTTGAATTAAGAGTTCTGCAGAGTTATAATAGCCAAAGTCTACTTGTTGCTGTCGCTAAGCAGAGTTCTTGACTTTAAGTTTAACGGGTATGATAGGTACCGTTGTAATTACAGGCACGAGAAAAAAATATTTTTGATCTTTGTTATTGAACGTACATATCTGCAGTGATTCTGAAATTTTGGAAAGCTGCGACCCGTTATCGTCAAATAGGCCGTCCAATACAAAATATCGATAATATCCCTATTTCTAGACTAACTTTTTCATAATACAAATGCACGTCTCAACTCTGAGACAGAGTTTTTTTTTGTTCCTTTCTCTACCGTTCGCCGGTGTGCACCGGCCTTATTGTGTGAAAGGCAATGGCGTCCAGTTGCTAGGGTTGAGAACTGTCACCAGAGAAAATGCGACCCCTTTTCTTTATTGATTTACTTTGACGCCCCTTTGTGCCGTTTGCCAAGTAATTTAGAAGAAGGAAAATTATTTTGGCTAAGAGGATTGTGAGAGGTAAACTTTTAATGCTCATTCTTTTAGTTCCCCTTCTTTTTATGTCGGTAGAAGTTCGAAGTAAAGTTCGAACTCCAATTTAAAGCTTAACAACGGTATCTAAGGCCCAGTTTTTATCCGTAGTTAAACTCAACCAATGGTTAATAATTATATTATACTCTAAACTATACTTCATAAAAGATAGCTTGATCGCCGCGACATATGTCAAACTGACGTATACGTTATTGTTATCCTGTCAAACGCTATTGTTGCCGTATTGATACTGACAGCTGTCGCAGCGATCAAGCTATCTTTTAAGAAGTATAAATGCGTTTATTCATCAATTGTTGGCATCACAAATGGTGAAATAAATTCTGAGAGTTAATTATTCGATCATTTGTTAGACAAAACATTTAACAAACGCGTTTAACTAAAATTTAAATCCATTAGTTAGCGTATTTAACCATTGGTTGAGTTAACTACTGATCAAAAAACTGGGCCTAAATTAGTTGATTTTGCAGTTAAGGCGCTGCGCAAACGTAGACACTTTTGGTCTCCAGTTACCGACACCGACCACTTTTTGATCGTCATGAGTATGTGTTAAGTGGAAGCAACTGGACACAAAAATACTGGTTCTATAGAAATCAAATATTCACCGGTAGCTTGTATCTGATACAAGACACAAAAGTGTCCACGTTTGCGCCCTGCCTAGATTCAAATTCTCAATTCAAAAACCGGGTGATTCTCCGCCTATTTGATGAGTATAGTTTTTCAAAATCTGGTTTAGCCTGAAAACCTTTGCAAGTTGGCAATAAGTAGGGTTCTTAGCTCAACATACTCAATCCAGAAACCGGGTGGGCTTCTACATTTCCTTCTACATTTGAATAACTAATGAATCTTCTGTCTCTACACAAAAATTTTCTAGTTTAAATTACTTACTAAATTACTACTACTTAACCTCGCCATGTATGGAGTGTTACACAAAGACTGTTTCTTGCATATTTAAAAGCCTCCCTGTCGTCCCTAACAATAGATTGCGTTCACATTGTTTACAGAATCCGTTAACACATCCGATTTCACATGAGACAAGTGAAAATCTTATCCACGCTTTTGTATTTTCATTCTATGCGAAGCTAACATCGATGTCGGTTGCCTTTGTTGTGCCCTAGGCCTTTGTGCAAAATATTAGGTGTCGAAAATGCTTTTACTCGTAGTTGATTTTGTTTATTTTTGTTTCGTTGAATTTTCGTAGCACGTCGCTGACAGAGGACAAATTGTTTTTGATATTTTTCAATAGTGTTAAAGTCAGATATACAGGCTTGATTCTGGATAAACCAATTTCCTGTTGCTGACAGTGTGAAAATTGAGTATTTATTTTTGGCGACGCTTTTTATGACTACATTATTTTCAATGTTTTTATTCGATGCTGTAACTATAAAAACATTATATAGGTTATTTTTTTTAGGGTTCTGTACCCAAAGGGTAAAAACGGGACCGTTGACTCCACTGCCCGTATGTCTATCTGTCTGTCACCATGCTGTATCTCATAAACCGCGAAAAGCTAGACAGTTAAAATTTTCACAGATGATGTATTTCTGTTGTCGCTACAACAACAAATGCTAAAAACAGAATAAAATAAATATTTAAATGGGGCTCCCATACAACAAAGGTGATTTTTTCCGTTTTTGCGATAATGTTACGGAACCCATCGGACAAGTGATTAATTAGTGCACTATGTATAATGTCCGGGCATTATGAATCTAGTCAAGTAAAATCGGGCAATTTCATGTATTCTAATTTAAACTTCTATATTTATTACATTGTCTGGTGTATAACATTGCACGTAACGGTTATGCAATTCGATAATTGTGGTCAATGACTGGTTTTATTTTTTACTCCAAGGGCGAGCGAAGCGGGCTCGGGAGCATCGGACACTCCGACACGGATAGGTGCGGTTCGAGTACGCTCGCTTTGCTCGGTCACTTCAGCTCCCGTCATCTCCTTCATGTTAGGTTACTTTAGATCCTGCATACAGAAATAGGAGCGCTCCATCGACTTTCTTGCTTAAATAGTAATCGAACTTATCTATTCTATTTTAAAATCAATGTCAACATTAAAATATATTAATCACACTTATATTATAAAGGCGTTAGTTTGCAAGTGTGTTTGTTACTTCTTCACGCTCAAACGGCGTGACGGATCTGGATGAAATTTGGCACAGAGATAGATACATAGTCAGGAATGGCACATGGGGTACTTTTTATACCGGGAATATGTTCTCTCGGGATCATTTTCGACATCCACATGGGCGAAACCGCTGGCAGAAGCTAGTAATTTAATAAAACACATATTTTTACCCGGCCTAATAAGTGATGGGCATTATTCAGAAAGCTTGGTCAATTTAATTATTTCAATAGTTTTTATCATATTTCCTACACATAATGAGCATTTATCAAATTGCCCGGGCGTTATGAATAATGCCGTATTAATCACTTGGCCCTTAACATATGCATTTCAGCATTCAGCTCCATCGATTGGGCTTGGGCATGATTGTTTTAAAATTCAATTGTAAGATTTTTGCAACACATACTACAAGCGAACTAACAAGAAATTAAATTAAATAAAAGCTTATATCTAATGTTATGAATTTTAAAAGGTAGTCGAATCAGTCAGTCAGTCAGTCTTTCATAAAAAATACAATTCTCATTTTGAAACGCGCTCCAAGGTAAACCTTATAAAACCGTTTTTGAAAAGAAAAACAACAGTTGACAGTACACTCTATTCTATATTCAAAATGCACACAAGCGGGAATAGATAAAAGACGCCTGTCTGCAGTCTGTGGGTATAATGACAAAGAATAATGTGGGGTGGACTATAATTAAATCATTGAAATTCAAAGCGAGAATGAAATAATACTTGTTGAGTATCTTATTCCGCCAGTTTTTTGTTACATACTGTTGAATACAGGTCTGCGGATCACAGCCAAGAGGCAACGCTGGGCCCCATAGCAGTATTGCAACTCCTGGATCCTATCGGGTCTGTACCCACGAAACTGCGATTCATAAAAGCAGCCGAGTTAATGCTGACAAAAATATACTGAACGGCAGTTTTTTTTCTTTTTGCCTAATAGGAATGTTTTCCTAACAAAAATGATAATTCTATTTAGTCCGTCTGTGAGATTATCAAATAATATTGGACACGTATTTTTTGCTTTACCAAATAAATAAAAAATACAAAGTTAAAGCGCATCAAGTTCAGGAGTGGGAGCTTGTGACGTCACTAAGGCAGTATAAAGTGTACTAGTGGCGTGACGTCACACGATATTTCAAAGCATTATATATCGTCGTCACTTTTTGTTTACGTGTCAAAAGAAAAAATACGTGTCCAATATTTTGTATACCACCTGACGGACAAAATACTAACTCTAATATTAACATTATAAGCGGGATATTTACCATGTTTACTGTTTAGTCCAGCTGTGTAAACCCCGAAAAAGTGCCGTAAAAAGTTCGCGAGCGGACACAGTGAGTTTCGTGTGTCGGGAACAGAATCGAGTTGTGAGTGACAATGGTAGCGGTACCGAGAGCAAAAAACGAACAAGAAAGAGGGTACACCGTTTTGTCTCCTCATAAACACCCACCCGCAATAACTTCAGTTTATCCGTGAAGATGGTGCTTGCAACAGCACCGAAATATCGGAAACTCGCTACAAACAGTAAACATGGTAAATATCCCGCTTATAATGTTAATATTAGTGTTAGTGACCATGACAGTTTAAAAACTTAAAATACTAACTTATAGTAAACTACCCTATTCCTGAAAATTTATTTGGCTGGTCATTCAAAATTTACCTGATATAATTCAATGCCTTATCCACGGATTGAAGTAGCGTTCCCTTCGTAGGTGTTGACCATTTGGGCAGGGATTAATTTAATCTCAACTTGTGCCAAACGTGTCTAAGTGAGTAAATCCCTTACTAGCTTTAAGGGATTAAATGGACGTGTTACTAATTACGACACAATAGGAATGTGTTGGGTAGGGCCAACTTCGAGAAAGAGGTCAACCGTCGAATCCGACTCGGCTGGGCAGCGTTCGGGAAGTTGCGCGGTATCTTCACGTCCAACTTACCACAGTGTCTCAAGACGAAAGTCTATGACCAGTGTGTGTTACCAGTTATGACCTATGGCTCTGAGACGTGGTCGCTCACAATGGGCCTCATCAGAAAGCTTACAGTCACCCAAAGGGCAATGGAGAGGGCTATGCTCGGAGTTTCCTTACGTGATTGAATCAGAAATGTAGAGATCCGCAAGAGAACCAGGGTTACCGACATAGCCCGAAGAATTGCAAAACTTAAGTGGCAGTGGGCAGGGCACATTGCTCGCAGAACGGATGGCCGATGGGGCAGAAAGGTTCTGGAGTGGCGACCGCGAACCGGAAGACGTTGCGTTGGAAGGCCTCCCACCAGGTGGACCGATGACCTGGTGAAGGTTGCAGGGATCCGCTGGATGCGGGACGCACGGGACCGGTCAATGTGGCGACGCTTGGGGGAGGCCTATGTCCAGCAGTGGACGTCTTGCGGCTGATATGATGATGATGATGATGAGGAATGTGTAGGGAGATAATTGGTCGATCTCCTTTTTGCTTAAAATTGGGTATTAAGTAACCTAACAAAAATGTACATGAATTAATATGTATTTTAAAGATGTTACAAAATAAATGAAAAACCGGCCAAGTGCGAGTCGGACTCGCGCACCGAGGGTTCCGTACAAACCTCAGCTTAAAGGTATTATAGACCTGAGTATTTGTTATGAATTTCAATTTAATACCTCTACGCGTTCATGAGAAAAGGGGTAGTAAGATTAAAATTATTATTATTATATGATGTAACTAAAAATTTACGGTTTTCGTAATTATTCCTTTATCTGTGTTATAAGACGTTGCTTCGTACCAAATTTCAAGATTCTGAGTTCACGGGAAGTACCCCGTAGGTTTTGATTCCCTTGCGAGTGTCGAAAATTTGCGGCTTAAACGGCTGTATCTTTTGATTGCGTGGTTTTTTCACAGCTTTAAGGGACAGTAGACTTGAGTATTTGATATAAATTTTAGCTTGATATCTCCCCTCCACGCGTTCCTGAGAAAAAGGGTCTTGACAGACAGACAGACGGACGGACAACAAAGTGACCCTATAAGGGTTCCGTTTTTTCCTTTTTAGGTACGGAACCCTAAAAATGATTTGTGTTTTTTTTTTATATAATCTGTGTAACATGTAGAAGTTCTGAAATTGACAAGCAATGCGTTGGAAGCATGGTCACTATTTAATGTTTACCCGACTACAAGAAAAGTGTTATGTTTTTCGCGCGTATCTCGTCTAGTGTAGTTTTGTCAAGTGATAGCAGTGCTGTCTCTATTATGAATTTGTTTATTATTAGAAGTTTGCATGCTTTAATTTTAAACAAAACATGTTTGATCTCATATGTTATAATAACACTTATGTATACCATGTTTTACGCATCTTATTTTATCTTATAGTGCTGTATATATTATTCAGTGCAGCAGCCTAATTGCATAAGTGAATTCGGCAAGGCAAATGGTTCGACCGCCATCAATCAACCAATCACATAGACGGAAATTCACATCGCGTCTTTCATTATGATTGATTCATTGATGGATTCAAAACGCTTTGCCTTGCTGAATTCAACTACACAATTAGGCTGCAGGTTATAATAAAAGATAATTATGTAATAGCAATAAGACTCACTTTGTGGCAGTGAAAAAATACACTTAATTTAAATTAACACTGTTAAAACCTCGATATAATTTGAAATATTAAAACATTTTTTTTATTGTCGCTTATCTCACAAGAAATCGAATCATCATCGTCATCGCCTTTTATTGTTCCCACTGCTGGGACTCAGGTCTCCTCTCATAGAGGGAGTGGGCTATAATCCACCACGCGGGCCCAGTGCGGATTGGTAGATATCACATGTTTTCGACTGCTCTCTCAATCGAATAATAATACCTAATCTAGTCAAATACGAGTACATCACAGTCATGATAGTTCTTCTTTTTAAACGAAACACGACAATATAACCCTCGAATATAATGCATAACTCGTATAAAAGTGAGACTGACACAAAAGGTCGCGAACATCGATATGAAAAACAAAACACATTCGACGCAAATAATGTCAGACATTGTTGGCGACCCATTTTCATTGCAAAGTCTGAAACAAAAGTTTTCATAACGTAGGTATATAGGTATGTTTACGTATTTGTACAGCAATATGTATAGGAATGAACACTCGACTGTATGCGATGGGGACAATGACAGGTTAATGGGGACCGTGGCTTAATTAGAAGAGCCATACGGCCTAGCCTTTGCCCAACTTTGGGATCAGCTTCCCACCTGCTGTAGCCGTCAGATGTAGCTTATACAATTGTATATTAGTAATATATTTCTCTGTCTATCTGCTCTCTACAACCCAGTCACAGGGTAAGCGTGAGGCCTCATTAGTGCGGTATGTCGTCGCAGCGTCGACGCTGCATCGTTTTATATATATTTTTAGTCGTTGCGTCTTCACACGTGACATTTCAACTTAAGAGTCGGAAGAGTTTTCTTCGATGCACACGGGCCATCCAAGACAGAAGCTTACCTACCACCACCCGACTTCTTGAAACCCCAGGAACACCTGCCACCTGGACGTGAACTGCAGTGGCCTATATGGAAAGCACTCAATCGTTTGCGCACTCAAGTAGGCTGCTGCAAAAACAATTTGGCAAAATGGGGTTTTATACACCCGTCTAATACCCATTGTGCATGCGGTGACCCTTTGCAAGATATGGCACACATGCTGGCGTGTCCCAAGTGCCCATACACCTGCACTTTGGAGGACCTTATGCTCGCCATTGACGCCGCCATCGGTGTGGCCACATACTGGGCCCAAAATCTATAAAGAGTTTACCATCGACTCGAAAAGAAGAAGAAGATTATAACGGATCGACGGACGAGAGACGAAGCGGGAAAAATTGATGCGCTGCGGCCTGCGCTGTCAGAGCTCCGGTGCGTCGAAGCACAAAGTACGTACACGGCCGCGCGCCTCAGACAGAGAGGCCACTACGAACAAAGCGTCATTTTGCACACACACATTGACATTGCGATTTTACAGGGAATATTGGGCAATATTGGACCGAGCTCAGTCGCGGCTGTCATGAGTGCTTTGTGCGGGCGTTTGTCACATCAATCATACATAAAGTACAGTAACGAGGTTGCATTGGCTGGGTTACCTTTATTAATTGTTGCAGACCGAATATTCTTTAAATTCGTGCTTTAATTCATTTTTTCAAGTTATAAAAGTCATAAAATTTTTCAAGATGACAAGTTAAAAATTCAATATCTAGGAAAATAATAAATCATTTTAAGTCCATAGACGAAATTGGAAAAGCTATGAAACTAATAAGAATATGGTTTAAGTCATGCAGCTTGCAAATATGTATCTTCCGACTGCACAGCATAGTTTTCTTCTTGTTTAAATACATTTTTTACTTTGTTTGTTAAGCAGCCACCTGTTTTTTTTTTTCTCATTTTTTTTTTGTCGAGCTTGGTGCTTTTCAAATTTCAATGTTTTTAGTGGGATCATTATAACACTACTGTTACGACTTGTTACCCTCCAATCTTCGTCGATATTTAATTGATATTTGATGCTCTGTCTACCCTCTAAGGCATGTAAGCATGATATGAGGTATGTTTAGACGAATCGATTCATTTATGTTTGTAACTTATACAACCTAATCTTTTTTTTTTAAATTCGAAATCAATATAGTGGCAACCTTAGTGAATCTGTCAAGTTTACCTGTCAATTTTCGAAACGGCGGTAGTGGCCTTTCTGTATACTTTCTATTTTGTGGTCGAAGCGACGGACAGTGTTTGTTCTGATCCATTGTCGAATCTGAAATCCACACTGAAACGCTGTGTTGCGACGACATGCGTCGCACTCTTTCGTTGCGACGTCGTGCGTCGTCGGAAGTCGCAATACAGGTGTGGCAAGCAATGCGTTGATCCGTTGCCGTCCGTTACTTGTACCTGTCCGTTAACAAGGACGCAACCCGATGATATTCGACCGATTTGCCCTTGAAGTTTTCTTCGCGCCATCAGAAAGGTCCTTAAGTCTCGAGGTAATTTTATTCTGACTGCATTGCTCAAACCTGGGTTTATGAGTATGTGCCTTAATACCGCTTATTTCATTAACTAAGACAAGTCGGCTATAGGTACATTAAATTAATGTCTTTTTTCCAGCGTGAAGCACTTAACAAAGCACTTTTTCTCTTGGAAAGTGTTCATTTACTAACAAATGTTAGGAATTGTTACATTCTGTCAGGAATTATTAGATGTTTTGAGTGCTCCTACACTGATGGAAAATGATTACAAAAGAAAAAGCGCTCTAACACTTGCTACAAGGATGCAAGCACTTGTTACAATTTGTTAGCTAACAATTTTGTGTTTACTAAAATTACCTAACATTTTCTTAACATTGTGATCAAATGTTTGTTTAGATTTTCTTTTAATAATGTTTGTGACATTATGATATAAGTGCGGTAAGTTGAAAATTACAGCCGAGGCGATATTGCAACAAGAAAGCAGAGGCTATAATTATCAAAGCGCACGTATGTCATACGACGTTTTATAACATATTTGCGAGGAAATAAATAAAACTCGGACTTTCTTAAACAAATAAATCTTACTTACTTACGTACTTCAACAATTTTTACTTGTTCACAAATTAGCGATACGCGCGCATTAGCGCTTTTTTTTTAAGGCAAAGCACAAAAACAGCCAGTATTACTAATAAAGTAAATTAATATTTTTGTGTTTTGTTACAGATAAATGGTTGTAATTTATGGTCAAACTTAATTAAATTAAATAATTCAATGCTTATTTATTATATTTTATCTCCCAAAGTTAATTTTATTCATAAAATGTTGACCATTTTTCTGACATACTTTGCTTAGATTTAAAAAAGTACCGTTTGTTTTAGACGGAGCATCTTGATAAACCGTGCGTTTTACATTACAATAACGCACGAGTACGTAATGAGATACATTATGTATTGAAATTGGTGAAATAAGAGGCCCTTTACGAGCAAATGTGTTATATATTTTTTTAATAGCAGTGTGTTTTAACAGCTGTTCGAGCTGTATACTTTTACATAACGAATAAGTAAAAGAATACACCAATTTAGTTTTTTTCCTCGATCTTGATACATAGGTACCTAATGAAGAAAATTTGTATTCCGTTAGAAACATTTAACTTTTTAATGCAATTTAAGCCAAGATTGCGGTGTATTTACATTTAATTAAAGTAAGAAAACCGTTAAACGCTGTTGCAAGTTAATCTAAAGATTACTCCGTTAACAATTTAAGTTTTCTTACTTCAAATTTTCTTCATTTTATCTTCGAAGCCCGGATTAGTGACTTTTGATAAGTTCTAGAAGTTTATAAAGACTTAGCTAATTACGCTAGCTGTTTGTGACTTGGTGATTTGATTACAGTAGGTACTATAGGCCAGAGCTACATCTGATCACTTTGAAAACAAAATCCCGTGCACAAGATGACCATAGCTGCGTCCGCCCTTTTTGCGTCGACCATAGCCAAATTACTTGTTTGATTTTTGCCGTCATTTTTTAATTACAAAAACAAGGGGCTGACAGGTACTAGAGAAACAGTCACCCGATGCTGCGATGCTATTGGTTGATTAGTATGTCGGCGTTAATTTAGCGGGCGAGCCCTGCAAGCTAAAATAGTCCTTACGGTGATCAGCCAAAGCTATAGCTTTGGCCGATTGTACCTTTTAGGTGGGTACTCGATGGAAGCTGGACACACGAATAGGTACTTATCAAAATGTTTGTTGCCACAGAAAAAACTGTCCCACCGCCGGCGACGAAGCGATTCGATATCGACTATTTTCTCGCTGAAGAAACGAACAAAAGATTCAGATTCTGTGTCAATAAAAGAGACACATATATATATTAATAGTTGATCGCTGACTGTTCACACTACCGGCGAGTACTCTCTCGACACAAGTTTGTCGCAGCGAGTTAGCTGCAAGAGCTATCAAAGATAATATAAAATTCACAGCGGATCTTTGTGTCTGGGTGGCCGATGGGAATAAACCTTTGAAGTTGGCTCTTTCAACCATTGCCCAAGAAACAGTGTGTCACCGAGTATACTGCATAGAGTAAGCGAGATAGGATGACGCGACAAGCGTAAGTGAGTTACAGAGGTAAAATGCTATTTTCACTTTCAATATTCACACAAAAATAGCTACTGCGCAGGGTCTTGCAGCCAATTCAAAGACACAAATATCCGTTGTGAATATTTTACTCGCTCAGCGATGCTCGCTTGGTGGTCAGAACTTACGCCGTAAGACCAACCAACACGTGCTGGACTGACCGCCCGAGCGAGTGGTGCGAGTAACCACCCGATGTACAAAAAAAAGAATCATCAAAATCGGTTCACCCAGTAACTAGTTCTGAGAAAGCAAAAAAAAAAAAAAAAAATAAACAGTCGAATTGAGAACCTTCTCCTTTTTTGAAGTCGGTTAAAAACACTTACTCATAGCCGAGCGGTAAAACTATCAGAACTAGACACTCGCTTCTCGCTGATAACCAACTCGTATCTAGGTTGTAGCTCTACTCGCTGCTCGCTGATCGTCGGTGTTGGGTCCAGTGCCTAAAGGCTAACAAAACTTAGAACCACTAATAGATAACCTCTTTAGTATAACTAAAAATGTTAACAAATAGTTTAGTAGAGCTTGCTACAAGTTAAATTTCAAAATTTAAAGAACCCTCGACCCATTTTTATTTCATGCTACATAATTCATGTAGTACATAGTAGATACGCTTCGATCGGCAATCTATTGAAAACGTAATTACGACACGATACCTTGCGAAAACACCCAGATTCGAACAGAAAAACGCCCATAACTTTTAAACGGCCGAACCGAACACTCCCGAAGTCACCTTTCAAACAAAAAAAAAACTAAATGAAAATCAGTTCATTCGTTTAGAAGCTATAATCGCACAGACAGCTATACAAATCAACCCCTCTTTTTCCGTCGGGAGTTAAAAAGTACTAAACCGTGAAATGAATTTAAGTCATCGTTATATTTCTGTTAATCGTTTTTAAATGTCAGAAACAAAACGATATTTCAAATATTTTTACCGTTAAAGCATTTAGTAATACGTAGTACAAAGTACGTAATGTATAAATACTAAAAATAAACGAACTTTAGCTATCAATTATTTAGACCTATGACGGGCAGAGACAGCACTCAAGTTCCAAAACACTCGCTCTACGGCTATCAATCCATTAGGTACTTTGAAACAAACTAATTTTGATCAGTTGGTAGTAGAGTAGTTAGGGGTCGTCCATTAATCACGTGAGGTTTTTAGTAAGTTTTTAACCCCCACCTCCCCTTGGTGAGGATGAGTGAGTACCAAAAATCTCGTGAATGTTTTTGGTAAATTTTAAGACTTTTACAAAAAAACAGAATATTATCTTTAAATACAGATTTAATTATGATTTATTTCTGAAAAATTGATTGATGAAGGAAGACTTGGAAGAACAGTGGTGGCCCAGTTTTACGGCCCCAAATTACGTGTTACTTTGTGTTAATTATTCCATCACCACTGCTCTTAAAACGGTGAGAGAAAACATCGTGAGGAAACGTCCTAGAACCAAAACTTCGAAGACATTACCAACCCGCACTGGGCTCGCGTGGTGGATTAAGGCCCATGATCTCTCTCACAGAGAGGATGACTGTGTCCCAGCAGTGGGAACATTATAAGGCTGATGATGATGATGAAAGAAGACTTTAGGTTTGCATGTAATTTCTGTATGGCATAAAAATAAATACACTGATATCTCACTAAACTCTCCTCCTCTCTTCCCTTGTGATGTTTCATAATTTTTTCCAAAGCCTTTCCCCCCCGTTCCCCCTTTGGGCCTCACGTAATTAATGGACGATCCCGAACGTACCCCCCCGATACTCGATATCCCACGTTTATTTGTTAACGTAAGTACAAACAGGGCATGTTGTTTCAGCAACATAAACTCTATGCAGGTACATAATGTTATAATGTTTGCTGTACACATGGATTATGTGGTACGTTGTAAATTGAGCGTTCGTCGTTAGTTTAAAGCGACCTTGTTATGTTAATAACCTGAGCTTGGTAAAATTGTGCATGTTTTCGTCTTCAAGAAATGTTTATTTAAGACAGCGTACATATGGGTGTATCTATTTAGTATAACTATGTTTATATGTAAACTAACTTCTGCCAGCGACTTTACCAGCATCGTCAGTAGAAAATTACCGCGAGGGAACATATTCCCGGGATAAAAAGTATCTTATGTGCTATTCCTGACTATAATACTCTGTCTCAAACTCTGTCTCAAATATCATCCAGATCCGTTCAGCCGTTCTGACGTGATTGAGTAACAAACATACATCCATTCAAACCTTCACATTTATAATATTATTAAGATTCCAGATGATCTGTTTCCGACTTGAGAATTTGGAGTTAAGAACGTCTACATTTTGTACAAACCCTAATGGCAAAGTGTCACAGGTTGTAAATTAGAGTTTAACCAATACTCAACTTCAAATTCTTAATTCATAAACCTGTCCCCAGTTGTATTTCAAAGATTTTTAGGGCGTATTTTTAACCCCCGACGGAAAAATAGGGTTGTTATAAATTTGACGTATGTAGCTGTGTGTTTGTGTATCTGTCTGTGACATCATAGCTCCTAAACGGATAAACCGATTTTAATTTAGTTTTTTTTGTTTGAAGGGTGACTTTATCGAGAGTGTTCTTAGCTATGTATGATGAAAATCGGTTCAGTCTTTCAACAGGTATGGGCATTTTACTGTTTGAATCGGGGTGTTTTCACAAGAAACCGTGTTATAATTACGTGTTCAATAGATAAATTATGTAGCATGCAATAAAAATGTGTCAGGCGTTTTGAAATTTTACTTGTAAGTATCAATGGAATTTAAACGCACTAAACCCGCTTTCAAAAGCTGAAATATTCCGTTACGATACTGACACTGCCAGCTTCTGAGGCCTTAGGCCTTAGTGCGAGTTTTTACTCACGCTCACTCGTGATACGTAAACTATCTATTATGTCAAAATGGATACAAAAAAGTGGTTTCTTCTTACCGTCACCAGACGGCGCTTATCGAGTTTCAATACAAAATGATGTTTACGTTAACGCGATTAAGCGTGAGTAAAACTCACACCAAGGCCTCTGAGGCCTTAGTGCGAGTTTTTACTCACGCTCACTCATGATAACGTAAACGATCTCTTATGTCAAAATTTATACAAAAAAAGTGGTTTCTCCTTACCGTCACCAGACGGCGCTTATCCAGTTTCAATACAAAATGATATTTACGTTAACGCGATTAAGCGTGAGTAAAAACTCACACTAAGGCCTCTGAACTCGGTTTAGTTCATTTTGCTTCAGTAGTGAATTATAATTTGATAGATACTTATTAGGTAGGTTATAGAGTGAATTTGTGAAATTTGTTTCTCCAAGACCTCTTTGAAATCGTATTGCATAATCTATTCATGTCATTTGTACCTACTTTTAATGATAAAATCTCTGAAAGGTTGAACTGCGAGTTTTTACTCACGCTCAATTGCGTTAACGTAAACGTCAATTTGTATTGAAACGGGATAAGCGCCATCTGGTGACGGTAAGGAGAAACTTATTTTTTTGACATAAGAGATCGTTTACGTTATCACGAGTGAATACGTTAAACATCTCGGAATAAGCACACTGAGGCCTTAGTGCGAGTTTTTACTCACGCTCAATCGCGTAAACGTCAATTTGTATTGAAACTGGATAAGCGCCGTCTGGTGATGGTAAGGAGAAACCTCTTTTTTGTATACATTTTGACATAAGCGATCGTTTACGTTAACACGAGTGAGTACGTTAGAAAACTCGGCATTAGCACACTGTTCATTGTAGAGACTTATAATGAGCAGTCTCGGCTCTAAGCAGATTCAGTTTAGTACAGAGATGAGTTCCACTGACGCTTCAATTAACGTGGCCAGATACTGGACCCAAAATATTTTTGGGCCGAGTTTTCCAGAGAGTCGAAAAGAAGACTTTTAGGATAGACCATTGATTAATTTTATTTACTTGTCACAATATGTAACGTTTTCTCTTTGAGAAACTCATTATGCGTTCACTCGACTAGCAAATCGAATTTAAGCCCCAAGACGCAAATAAAGCATAAATCTCTGTAGCATTAATGTAATCTTGCTGCGGATAATATTACAAAGCTGCATACAATCCTGAAAGCTACTTGAAGCAAGGTCTAGTTAATAAGCTTTCTTGTCTTGCATAAAGGTGCACTTACACCATGCTATAAATTAAGGCAAGCAACATTTTACATTATTAAGTACTAGCTTTGCCAGCGGCTTCACCCGCGTGAATGCGGCTTTAAAAAAAATATAGAATAGGCTTTAGAAAAAGGCTGTAGCCTTTTTACTTCCTGATAATTAAGCTTTCTATTGGTGAAAACATTGTTAAAACCGATCCAGTAGTTTCGGATCTTATTCGGTATAAAAAACAAACAAAAAAATCTTTATTATTTATTATATACTTTATTGTACACCATAAGTTACATTTGTATAGGAAACTTGAAACTAAAAACACATACGTGCGGGCAATGTGCGGCCTTATCGCATTCCGCGATCTCTTCCAGGCAACCTGGTATGGACAGTAATTGCAGGACACGAAGTGGATTTGTTATTGGTTATCCCTCCTCTTTATAATATTATTATTTTTAGATTCTCGGGACCCTTGGGTCCCGGACCTTTGAAAGGCATACCAGGGGCCAAAACCAACTCGCAGAGGCCTTGTAGACATGTGGGATGAACTGTGACACCAACCGGCGATTATCCCTGTATGCACTAGTCACTACGCAAGAGCACCTAATGACAATATTATTATTATTTCCTTTATTCATCAAGTTTCTTATTTACTATATTTTTAAACATTTTTACAAATCATATACCTAAACAAAATTTACCTCCCCTCTCCCTCTCCCCCGGTAAGTTCCCGCTTTGTCGAGGCGGAGGGGCTCAGTAGCCGTGGCTTGGTCATCTACGCGGCTCAGCAGGACACCGTGGAGTTTTAAATATAAAAATTATAGGCCCACCGGAATCGGGCAAAGGGTCCAAGCTACCGGCGGTCAGGGAGAGGAACCTCCGAACAATACGAGCCGAGTCTAGAAGTACTGCTTTCTGAATCAAGCCCTTGTTTTTATTAATTTTTGAACAACGATACTACTACTTAATCACCAACACTAACACTAACGTTACTACAATTCATAACTTTTAGCAGTCAGACGTTATACAAACATTTGAAAAGATACAAAAATATTTTTTTTTATCTGATTTCCCAAAAAGGAGAACGTTCTATGTTCGAATTTGTCTATTTTTACCGATTTCTTCGTCAATTGTGGACCGATTTCGAAACTTCTATTTTGTTTGAAAGAATAAGTTCCCAAATACCATTTAAATTTGGTGAAGATCTGACGAAAAAGTTCGTAGATATATTACAACAGAACTCTTCAATTAATGATAGCAAATCTCTCAGGATTACTGCAATCGCATGTCTTTTTATTGTTTATACTATTTCATAACATAACATCACGCTCTAAAGGGGTACGCAGATGTGTACAGTTCATCTTGGTACACTCTCATTTCACCGGTTATGTTCAAGTTTCATGATATTCGGGTAACCTATTCTGGCATTACAGGTACCTTACCGTGGAACTTGCCTACTAAGTACCGTACAACTAAAAAGTGAAAAGAAAAAATATATATATATATGTCCCCGACGAAAATATACTTTTGGGTTAGCTTTAAAATGGTGCAGCCATATCGCAATTATTTTTGTAGAGAACATAATTTCTTTTTCCGGTTTCGGTGTTCCTGTTTCATTTTCTTTGTTTTTGGACACCGACTTCCGAAAAATAAGTTATTTTTCTCTTTCTAGTGTTTTTATTTGGTGCCGATTGTATTTTTTCTAAAAAAGTTTTTTATTGTTTCACTTTTTAGTTGTACTTAGTAGGCAAGTTAACTTGCCTACTAAGTACAAAATTTTATTAAAATGACTAATATTACTTTTTAGTTAGTAGGTAATATTATTTTAATATTTAGGAAAAGACTAAATGGCATGTTAAAGCCGAAAAAAAAAACTGTAAATTCGTTTTGACAAAAAAATTAAAATTACGAAGAAATAAAAAAGAAAGAATAAAATGACATCGCCGAAAAACAAAATATGAAATTTAATGACAAAATCCAGCTTGTTTTTATTGATAATAAGGACAACAGACAATCAACCTCTTCTTTTTCTTATTTTGTACATTACAGAGCCCCTAGCACGAGTTTCTGCGTAATTGGATCGACTACGTTAACGTATCGCCTCCGACAATTTTTGTATGCAAAATTAATCAGCGCCATGTGTCCGTATTTGGAACTAACAAATCGGTAGCACAAGTTTTTGACAATTGCCTTCGTATCGAGTTCACGTATTTACGTTGCGTTAACGCTCCAAATGTATGGGAATCGGTAGCACGAGTTTTCATTTTGACATGTAGTATCGAATTTTACGCTAGGTGTGACGAAAGCACGTCGAAAACTATCTCACTGACATTTTCTCGGTGAGACATTTCACGTCAAACAATTTTCCGTATTAATTTGGGTATTTTTGCAAAAAAATGCTATTGAATCATCAATAAAAGAGGCAGGCATGCTGTCTATTGATTATCTTACCTCCTAATTTCATAAAGAGGCTAGGAGAAGATGTTAAACGAGGTAGACAACATTTTCATTTTCTTTGTAAACAAATGTAGTAGTAGTTTCTTTTAATAAACCATTTCTATAAGTTATTGGTACTAACCACACATAGAGCGGCGCGGCAGGCCCGCGCATCGCCCGCGCTTTCTTCCTGCCGTGGTGGAGTACGGTCTCTAGCGCGTTATTCGCCGCAACTCTACGTTTTACTTGCGGTTCTCCATAATTATCATGACTCATTTGAAGATTCAAGAATTGAAGAAAACGGCGATATGCCTTATAAATTAGAGATTATAATACTAGTATGCACGTATGCCTATATATTTTGCACCCGGTTTATACCGGTATTTACAGTTAGTTTGGGAATATGGGTTAGAATTTGGGATAAACAACATTGGCAGTTGCTTCAAGGCAACTGAAGCGTTTATCGGCAGCTAAAATGTTCTTGAGTAGATGCCCTATTAACAACAATTCAAATCTAAAACGTATTAATATACATATTCTTCAGCCGGTCTTATGGCAATGGTTGCGGTATTTTAAGTAGCAAAAACCGTAAGCCGTTCTACAATTCTAGCTAGTCTGTCGATGATAAACAGAGACAGATGTACAACGAAAGAGAACTAGGACAAAAATGAAACAGAATCCCTTCGCAGCGTGACGAACGGTCTATTATAAAGACCTTCCATCGTTATTGCCACCTGACAGCCAATGTTCCAGAATCCAGAGTAATCTTTATGAGACGAGAAATCGATGCAGAGAGTGGACTGTGATAGGACTCTCCTTCAAAACTAATCGAATCCTAAGTCATATCGTTCCTTCGTACATGGAAAGCCTTGTTGACTCAGCCTATTATTATTTAAAATTCCTACTTGTTGTTGGTGTTTATTGAATTTATTATATTTCTAACATGTACTTAAGTATCCGTGAATTAAATAAGTAACTAACTAAGCTATTAATGTGATAATAAAAACCTAAATAAACAGAAACTATATGTTTTTCCTAATCTAAACATACATACATAAACTTACGCTATTGCCGGATGGGGGTAAGTAGGTAGAAACTACAGAATGCCACCTGCTACGTTATATTCACGTTCATACTTCTACACGCACGCGGGTTATGACATGCACGCAATTATATCACAATAAGATCTGTTGCGGACGGTACCCTGGTGGTGTAAGTACCCGCGGTCGCCCTGGGACAGTATCCCACTGTTGTTTGACGTGCTTTCCATACGCTCTGAGTCAAGCGACTCTGCTGGTGGCACACGCCACCACGCACCCCTGAATGCGTATGTAGGGTGGTAGGTACTAGGAAGACCCACATACAAGAACCAAGTTTTGACCACAAAAATAAAAAGCGGGCTTTTTTATGAAAAATATTGTTGCATGTGTTTGCCATTTTTGCGTTCATCTTTACTTAGCCGAAATCTTAAGAACATTATTTATAAACCTTTATACATAAATATAATCATTACAGTACTAATAACCGGCGTGTGTGTATGACTAGATGTATGAATGTGAGTGAAGCAAAAGAAGTATGTAAGGATCGTAGCAGGTGGCGTTCCGTAGTTTCTGCCTACCCCCATGGGAAAAAAGGCGTGAGCTTATGTATGTATGTGTATAATCATTACAATTTTTGATTTTTTACTCACGGGCCCTTGTTGGCATACGACAATAATAATTACACATTTTTCTCATCATCGTTTTTCAATCTATCATTCAAAATTACACCAAACATAGGTACTTCCTATTCTAAACTAATATTGTAAAATTGTTTTAACTATATTTGTACAAGGTAATCTCTGGAAGGAAACGCCTGCCGTTCCTACCGCTTAGTGTAGCAGTAAGAACTTCATGGGCTGCTAATGCGTCAAGAATAAGTAATAGAACATATAGCTGTTGTAGGTGGTACTAATCTATATAATGCATTGATGAAATAAAATGCAGATTTAATGAACAAAACTTTGTATTACATAATGTTCTTTTATACTCGCATCATAATGAATTGACAGAGCTTCTAAGATTCCAACCATAGCTCATAGCTGCTCCAAACGCTTGAAATAGCATGAAGAGCATTTGTACCATAACGGTTGTGAATTAGTAGATACTTTTAACGTCGTCGTAAGTTACAAAATATTCCCCCAATTCCTTCGTTGGATGGTCACTGTTGCACAATGAGACGTATAGCTTGCCGTGGGCTTTGAAGAAATCACGGCTGCACTCTTGTAGACGGTGGTGCAAGCGACTGGAATGGCTTGTCTTCTCTACGTGGCAATGCTGGCTTATATTGTTCCGGTGTCGACAAAGGCTTTTGGCTAGTACCGGGAATATTTTATTCATCATCTCCTGTTGGCAAAAGAAGTTGATATAGAACAAAATACAAAGATTCTGTAACTAGATAGATTAGATTAAGACGGGCTGGTGTCAGCAACTCCACGTCTAAGCGCGTATTTTGCGTACAATACAACATTGTCGGTCGTGCAGTGTTATTGCACTTTTCCATTAGGAATTTCTTAGTGGCAACCCGGAGTCTCACTCTAAGTGCTGTGCACGGCAATAGGCCCGCCTCTTACTACATGAGACCTCATAGGATTAAGCGGATGAAGCGTATTTTGCATAATTGTATGAATCTGTGCAATACTTACTTGTTTGCTTCTTTATGAAGTTCACCATGATGATGACCTAAGTGAAGCAAGTTCTTTTTGGATTCGTTAATTCTAAAATCACAGAACCATCGTACATAACAGATTTACGTCTGAAACTATTGGTAAATTTAAATAATTATTTGAAATGACAACAAACAACAATAGACGTTTACATCTTAGGGTCTGCTCACACTGAGACGCAATGCGATAATACATATAAACCGCGCGGAATTTAAAATTAAAAAAAGTGATCAAAGTCTCCATCCTCTATTATTTCTTTTTTATGTTTTTCTTTTGGAGTAACAGATGCTTTCTAGCGTTTGTATTTAGGCTTTTAAGAGGCGTTGTTAACTTCAGCTTGCTCAGTCATTGCAACTTTGCTGATGAAATCTATTTATTCATATATTTATATACATAATATTATCATCATGGTGAACTTCATAAAGAAGCAAACAAGTAAGTATTGCACAGATTCATACAATTATGCAAAATACGCTTCATCCGCTTAATCCTATGAGGTCTCATGTAGTAAGAGGCGGGCCTATTGCCGTGCACAGCACTTAGAGTGAGACTCCGGGTTGCCACTAAGAAATTCCTAATGGAAAAGTGCAATAACACTGCACGACCGACAATGTTGTATTGTACGCAAAATACGCGCTTAGACGTGGAGTTGCTGACACCAGCCCGTCTTAATCTAATCTATCTAGTTACAGAATCTTTGTATTTTGTTCTATATCAACTTCTTTTGCCAACAGGAGATGATGAATAAAATATTCCCGGTACTAGCCAAAAGCCTTTGTCGACACCGGAACAATATAAGCCAGCATTGCCACGTAGAGAAGACAAGCCATTCCAGTCGCTTGCACCACCGTCTACAAGAGTGCAGCCGTGATTTCTTCAAAGCCCACGGCAAGCTATACGTCTCATTGTGCAACAGTGACCATCCAACGAAGGAATTGGGGGAATATTTTGTAACTTACGACGACGTTAAAAGTATCTACTAATTCACAACCGTTATGGTACAAATGCTCTTCATGCTATTTCAAGCGTTTGGAGCAGCTATGAGCTATGGTTGGAATCTTAGAAGCTCTGTCAATTCATTATGATGCGAGTATAAAAGAACATTATGTAATACAAAGTTTTGTTCATTAAATCTGCATTTTATTTCATCAATGCATTATATAGATTAGTACCACCTACAACAGCTATATGTTCTATTACTTATTCTTGACGCATTAGCAGCCCATGAAGTTCTTACTGCTACACTAAGCGGTAGGAACGGCAGGCGTTTCCTTCCAGAGATTACCTTGTACAAATATAGTTAAAACAATTTTACAATATTAGTTTAGAATAGGAAGTACCTATGTTTGGTGTAATTTTGAATGATAGATTGAAAAACGATGATGAGAAAAATGTGTAATTATTATTGTCGTATGCCAACAAGGGCCCGTGAGTAAAAAATCAAAAATTGTAATGATTATACACATACATACATAAGCTCACGCCTTTTTTCCCATGGGGGTAGGCAGAAACTACGGAACGCCACCTGCTACGATCCTTACATACTTCTTTTGCTTCACTCACATTCATACATCTAGTCATACACACACGCCGGTTATTAGTACTGTAATGATTATATTTATGTATAAAGGTTTATAAATAATGTTCTTAAGATTTCGGCTAAGTAAAGATGAACGCAAAAATGGCAAACACATGCAACAATATTTTTCATAAAAAAGCCCGCTTTTTATTTTTGTGGTCAAAACTTGGTTCTTGTATGTGGGTCTTCCTAGTACCTACCACCCTACATACGCATTCAGGGGTGCGTGGTGGCGTGTGCCACCAGCAGAGTCGCTTGACTCAGAGCGTATGGAAAGCACGTCAAACAACAGTGGGATACTGTCCCAGGGCGACCGCGGGTACTTACACCACCAGGGTACCGTCCGCAACAGATCTTATTGTGATATAATTGCGTGCATGTCATAACCCGCGTGCGTGTAGAAGTATGAACGTGAATATAACGTAGCAGGTGGCATTCTGTAGTTTCTACCTACTTACCCCCATCCGGCAATAGCGTAAGTTTATGTATGTATGTTTAGATTAGGAAAAACATATAGTTTCTGTTTATTTAGGTTTTTATTATCACATTAATAGCTTAGTTAGTTACTTATTTAATTCACGGATACTTAAGTACATGTTAGAAATATAATAAATTCAATAAACACCAACAACAAGTAGGAATTTTAAATAATAATAGGCTGAGTCAACAAGGCTTTCCATGTACGAAGGAACGATATGACTTAGGATTCGATTAGTTTTGAAGGAGAGTCCTATCACAGTCCACTCTCTGCATCGATTTCTCGTCTCATAAAGATTACTCTGGATTCTGGAACATTGGCTGTCAGGTGGCAATAACGATGGAAGGTCTTTATAATAGACCGTTCGTCACGCTGCGAAGGGATTCTGTTTCATTTTTGTCCTAGTTCTCTTTCGTTGTACATCTGTCTCTGTTTATCATCGACAGACTAGCTAGAATTGTAGAACGGCTTACGGTTTTTGCTACTTAAAATACCGCAACCATTGCCATAAGACCGGCTGAAGAATATGTATATTAATACGTTTTAGATTTGAATTGTTGTTAATAGGGCATCTACTCAAGAACATTTTAGCTGCCGATAAACGCTTCAGTTGCCTTGAAGCAACTGCCAATGTTGTTTATCCCAAATTCTAACCCATATTCCCAAACTAACTGTAAATACCGGTATAAACCGGGTGCAAAATATATAGGCATACGTGCATACTAGTATTATAATCTCTAATTTATAAGGCATATCGCCGTTTTCTTCAATTCTTGAATCTTCAAATGAGTCATGATAATTATGGAGAACCGCAAGTAAAACGTAGAGTTGCGGCGAATAACGCGCTAGAGACCGTACTCCACCACGGCAGGAAGAAAGCGCGGGCGATGCGCGGGCCTGCCGCGCCGCTCTATGTGTGGTTAGTACCAATAACTTATAGAAATGGTTTATTAAAAGAAACTACTACTACATTTGTTTACAAAGAAAATGAAAATGTTGTCTACCTCGTTTAACATCTTCTCCTAGCCTCTTTATGAAATTAGGAGGTAAGATAATCAATAGACAGCATGCCTGCCTCTTTTATTGATGATTCAATAGCATTTTTTTGCAAAAATACCCAAATTAATACGGAAAATTGTTTGACGTGAAATGTCTCACCGAGAAAATGTCAGTGAGATAGTTTTCGACGTGCTTTCGTCACACCTAGCGTAAAATTCGATACTACATGTCAAAATGAAAACTCGTGCTACCGATTCCCATACATTTGGAGCGTTAACGCAACGTAAATACGTGAACTCGATACGAAGGCAATTGTCAAAAACTTGTGCTACCGATTTGTTAGTTCCAAATACGGACACATGGCGCTGATTAATTTTGCACACAAAAATTGTCGGAGGCGATACGTTAACGTAGTCGATCCAATTACGCAGAAACTCGTGCTAGGGGCTCTGTACATTGAAAAAAGCGTCGGACGAGTTGGGAAAGAGACAAAATACGGCTTGAGACAAATTGGGAAACTGACTAGCTGTACAAAGTGACGTATTAGTGAAAGTGACCCAACATAGCTAGTATGACTAGTTGTCATCACAACCCACTATTCACCTCTTTGTTTAAAACGCTCTGCTTCTCTTGAAATGTAGCCTACAGGATTTGCCCGTATCTAATACTTCAGCTCAAAGGCTTACTTCATTGCAAGCAAGCTATATAGCTCCTACAATCTATATATATACTAATATTATAAAGAGGAAGGATTTGTATTTTTGTAGAACTAAAAACTACTGGACCGATTTCAAAAATTCTTTAACCGTTGGGAAGCTTCATTATCCCCGGGTGAAACGGCGAGTCGTCCGCTAGTGTTTAATATATTGCGTTAAAAGAATAATATTCATCATCGTTATTTCAGCCAAAAACGTGGACTGCTGGATATAGGCCTACACCCAAGCTTCGCCACAACGAGTAGTGTTGGGCCTTCCATCGTTTTAGTGCCTTAAAACGATTATTTTTAGACCATACTCCTTAGTAACGGCTCGGTTAAAAAGTATGATTTTTTTTTACTTATTTATTCATTAGCATTATTAGTGAAACATGATTTTTTCTTATAACTAATAGTGTTGCTTTAAAAATAATTAACAACACGATATTATTTCGCTACTTTTGGAAGTATTCAAAAGTAGCGAAATAATAATACGGATGTTTAAAAATACTTTTACACAGAAAAATTAATGTCTAGAATTTCCTTATAAATGAAATAGTATATCTAAATCAAAGAATATTTTGCAAACAAAACTGTCCAAAAAAGGTTCAATATTGATATTCTGGCTCCGAAAGTCCGAACATGCGCACGGCCAGTACCATTAACATTGGGGAATATATATACGCCTTAAAAGATAAATTATTTGCCTATATTTTCACCTTCATTTAAGGATATGGTCGTTTGTAAATAGATATTACTTGTTCGTTCGAACCTATCCAATAAAACATTTTTATTTACAGCTGCCATATTTTTATGAACACGAGAGATAACCCATTTAAAATACGTATAAAATATATAAGTATATTTATATGAATTCTGTTTTATACGCTCATGTCCGAGAACTCGACGATATGAGTGGGGTGGAATTCAAACTGGCTCGCATGGAAATGAAGAAGCTTTTTAATTAAAATACGAAATGGAATTTGAAACGCAATGTTTTGTGGATTTGTTTTTAGGTAGTCAAGTTTTGATGTAGGTAGCTGTTAGTGGAATCTGATGTTTTTTAACCTAACTTTGTGCTAAAAGGTTGCCCTAACAAAACACTCATTATTATTACTACCACCAAGCAGCGTTGTTAAGAGTATGGTTGTCGCGTAGTCGGTGTGCTATAAGTACACGTACAGACATTGTAGCTTTGCCCCTAGGAAGGCAATGCACTTGTGAAGCTTCTAGTACCTATTGCAAATGTGGGTCACTTAGCCTGCGTCATTGCCTTCCAGCAACATAAAGAAAACCCATCTCGCAGATAATAATATAATACTAGCATAAAGATGCCTCATCCCATGCACAGAAACCGTGCCGACGTAACTAGCGTTTTAGGGCTCCCACACATAAACATAATACTACGTCGAGTTGTGCTACGACGCGGTATTTTCATCATCATTTGTTACAATTTGTTTCATTCTCATCGCGTCTTAACACGACGCGATGCCTTAACGTCGGATAAATTGTCCCCATCACCACGTCACGATATCGTCAAACGGAACGGTACAGTGTCGCGGGGCAGTACGTTGGCGTAAATTGCAATTCACTATACCGAGTCGTAAAAATGCACGTCACGTTGCCGCAATTTTATACGTTGTGAAATGCCGGTACATTTTACAGCATTCCTGACAGAACGAAGCAACGTTTAGTTTCGTTTCTTGTAGTTTCAGACAGTAACAGCATTTTTGAGATGTTTTTTGCACAACTAATCGCCAAGACATTGAAAAATCAACTGAGCGAGTGCATCACCACGTACCGGTTCCGACGACGTACGGTACGTCGCGTCGTTCCGCGCGATGTTGTCGTACCGTGCTTTAGCTGTCACGTAGATGCTACGCGCCACGACACCACACCGTACCACGTTGACGACATCGTGACGTGGTATTGGGGACAAGCCCTAAGTACTTCGAACGCGGTCGGTTCTGTCCCAAGCGATAGATGGTGTTAGCAGTGACTAACAAGTAAAAGGGTTTACTCGGTTCGTGAATATTATTAAATCTTTACCTGTGACATTGCCGTTATTTATGAAATAAGTTAACGTATTTTTTTAAAATTAATTATAGTAATCTACCATGCATTCGATGCATCTTAGCCAACGCAGTGGCAGTCTATTGATGCCTTTCTTGAAGAAATCAGCTGGACGGGAGGCAACAAATTCATCAAAGGCATTTTGTACTGCCTCTCGAGTATTGATTTCTTTTCCCGCCAAGAGTTTATCCAAATTCTGGAAAGAAGAAACCTGCAAGCCCAAGGTCTTTTGAGTACGGCGGATGACAAAGAGCTTCCAACCACAGCTCTTTAACTTGAAGACCGTCTGCTAAGCGGTATGAGGTCGCGCGTTGTTGTGCAGGATCAGCGGAGACGAGCGATTGACCGAAAGTGGTTGAAGACGTGCGAGCTTCTCCATCATTGTGTTCAGTTCTTCACAGTACACATATTCAGTAATACTCATCCCGTTTGAAAATAAGCTGTGATGAATCACACCGGCCCTGGACCATCACACAGTGACCATCACATTTCTAGGGGTAAGTTTTCGTTTAGGGCATTTAGGTGCTCAACCAGGATCCAGCCAACTTGCTGAGCGCTTGCGATGGTCAAACAGAATCCATTTTTCGTCGCAGTTAACAATACAGTTCAAAATTCCTTCGTTTGTGTGCCTGTTGAGCAGTGCCAGGCATATCTCGACGCGTACTTCGCGCTGGAGATCATCGAGATCGTGGGACACCCATTTGTCAACCTTATTTTTCTTGCCAATTTGACGCAAATGGACCAATATTGTTATGATGCTAACGTCGAAAACTGCTGCCAATTCAGCCGTAGATTGAGTATCATCAGCTTCCACAATCGCCTTTAATTCGGCTTTAGCCAAAGTTTTCGGACGACCACGGGGTTCATTTATCAGGTCGAAATTTTCAGAACAGAAGCAGCCAATACAATAATACTTAGGTGGTGCTTTGTTTGTAGTGTTTGCTCCGTAAACGTCGTTAATATTGCGTGAGACGCTGCCGCACAATACTCCTATTCCATAATTACTAGATTTTTAACGTATCCATGATGGCGAAAAAGATTGCAAATGCGATGAAATTGAACACATAACGCTAATCAATGAACAAATTACTAATTTTGAAAAAGTAATGTCCTTTTATTAAATAAAATTAATTTTAAATTAGAATTCTTAGCTAAACAAAAAATTATTTTGATTTGAAATGGCCAGTATTTATTTATTTAATACTTCATGCACATACAAGTACAGAGGCGGACTTAATGCCTTAGGCATTTTCTACCAGTCGACCTTTGGGTGATGGAGAGATAAACAGTGGTAGGTGCAATATAGAAAGTTATGTAATGGATTATTTAAATATAAACTATAAATACAATATAATTATACCATATATATTCAAAATAATAAACTAAATACATAAATATACTTAAACATTAGTAGTAACAGATAAATAATTGAAAAACATTAGCGCTGTTACGATACTACTGCCAACTTCTTACGGATATGCTCGCGAACTTTAACTTTGAAGGTCAACCGGTTGGTTGCCATCCTGATTTCCTGGGGTAGCGCATTCCACAGAAAAATAGACTGAACGAAGAAAGAACGGTGAATGAAGTCAGAGCGGTGAGTGGGACATTGAAGAAGGCGGTTATGTGATGACCGTAGATTTTTACTGTGGTTGGCGCAAATGTATTGAATGTAAGGGGCCAGATAACTAGGGAAATTGGAAGAGTCGAGAAATGAGAACAAAGTAGTCAGTGCGCTTTGCTCTCTGCGCTGGCGTATGGGCAACCACTTTAGAAGTGATCGATGCGCAAAGACATGGACATATTTACGTAAATTGAAAACAAATCGAATGCAGTAATTTAAAAGACGGTCAAGTTTGTTGAGATGATCTGCATTCAGGTCGTAGTAGCACACATCACCATAATCGATGATAGGAAAAATTAAGGTCTGCACAAGCATTGCCTTCAGTACTGCAGAACGGCAATTTCATAGGTGAATACCTATTATTTTTTCTTTAAATTCAGTGACGATTTATTGTAATGTTCCTTTTTGGAATATTTTTCAAAAATTTTGTGGAATGCCTCAGAAATTTAAAACCGCACAATCTAGTGAAATGGATTTTAAGTGATCCATTCAAATAAACATTGAAATATGAATTAAGAGCCCAATATTCCACAAGATCACACAATTTTTATGATCAATTCTAGAAAATGTTAATTTTACACAAAATTCTATACCAAATCGATGCAGAGCGCCATCTATTTGAACCAATATTTATAACCGATATTTATTTGAACGATATTTTCTTCGGAACCCCATGCCCATCGCAAAGATGGAGTGGGCCACCTTTTTTGCTGTAAAACTTAATGGGAAATAAAATATATTGTCCTGTTTGTCCTTACGTGTCCAAATAGGTTGACTCAATACGCACGAACACATTTCAAGGCTTTCCATTTTCGTTATTTTGCTCTGTAACTATTATCAGACGGATACCGAATCCGATCAAATGGTCGGGTATCCTCGGGTATCGTTAGAACATTGTGGGTTGCTCCAAATGCCGGCCGATCCGGTAATACGAAACTTCGATTTTCGCTTACGTTAAGGCGTATATATTTCCCAATGTTAACGCGGTATTAGCCGTGTACCCGCTTGGTGCCAAAATATCAATATAGGATCTCCTTTTGGGAAGTTTGGTTAGCAAAATATTTTTTTATTTACATTTTTCTATGTAGGTTAAGAAAAAATTCTAACCATAAATTTTTCTGCGTTGTTGTTTTATTTTAAACATGTAAGTCATTTTGGAGGAGTATGCAAAAGAAGCGAAAAAATATCGTGTCGTATTTTTTTTTAAGCAAAGGTAATAATTAAAAAAAAACATGTTTCACAAATATTGTACATAAATCAATAATAAATAGATTTTTTTTAAGCCGTTTAACCAAGCCGTTACTAAGGTGTATGCTTTAGAAAGTAACCGTTTTACGGCACTAAAGCGGAGTACGGGCCTTAACACTAAGCGATATTTTCTGTATATTTCACCCGTGTCTAGGATTCGATATTCTGAAGTGAGGTTGGTTTAGCGGTTTTCAGTAGGTATACAGAGTGGCCCTTACGTAGAATTCATTAATAATCATCTTATACATTTCTCTGCTCCGTTTAGTTTTTGTTAATCACATTCTATATTCAAATTATCAATAGAAAATTTTGTAGATTCTTAATTCAAATTTGAATTTAGTATTTGCCAAGCAGTTGTTAAACACCTCAGAGATTTTTATAAATAAGACCCAATGTGCAACAATATGAATAAAGCTAGATTAATCATTAATCATCCTATAGAATTCTTTACACCGTTTAGTTTTTGTTAATCACATTCTATATTCAAATTTTCAATAGAGAAATTAGTTGATACTTAATTCAAATTTGAATTTAGAATTTGCCAAGCAGTTGCTAAACACCTTAGAGAGTTTTATAAATAAGACCCAATGTGCAACAATAAGAATAAAGCTAGATTAATCATTAATCATCCTATAGAATTCTCTACACCGTTTAGTTTTTGTTAATCACATGCTATATACAAATTTTCAACAGAAAATTTCGTGGATTCTTAATTCAAATTTGAATTTAGAATTTGCCAAGCAGTTGCTGTAAACCTCAGAGAGTTTTATAAATAAGACCCAATGGGCAACAATAAGAATATACTGCGAGATTTTCGAAAGGATTTGTATCTTTATAAGGGTATAAAATGTTATTAGAAGATAGTCTATGCTTAATACACAAGACTAATAAATGCTAGACATTGCTCGCAAAGCCCTTGACCGCTCGTGTCGCCGCGGGCTATCCCTTTCAATGTTATGAAAACATGGCCGCAAGTTTCTCAAAGAGCTTTCATCTTTTTTATAGCCAAGATAACAAACTTTATTCCTAATACTTTTTTATAAAAGAAATAATATTTGTATAATGTCAAATATTTATCTAATACAATTTAGGAGGGTTACCTAATATCTATTAGTTTCTTTAATATTTTGATCTATGTTTAGGACCGTGTGTACGTTATTATATTTGACTAGCTGACCCTCGGGGCTTCGCTCCCGTCAACTGCCTACCTACCCTGGCTACCCTGCCTACCCTGCCTACCTTGCCTATCCTGCCTACCATGCCTACCCTGCCTACCCTGCCCGCCCTGCACCTACCCTGCCTTCCCTGCCTACCCTGGCTACCCTGCCAACCCTGCCTACCCTGCCTAACCTGCCTACCCTGCCTACCCTTCCTACCCTGTCTATCCTGCCCACCCCTGGCTACCCTGCCTACCCTGCCTACCCTACCTACCCTGCCTACCCTGCCCCTACCCTGGCTACCCTGCCTACCCTGACTTTCCTGCCTTTCCTGCCTACCCTGCCTTTCCTGCCTACCCTGCCTATCCTGCCTTTCCTGCCTTTCCTGCCTTTCCTGCCTACCCTGACTTTCCTGCCTACCCTGCCTTTCCTGCCTACCCTGCCTTTCCTGCCTACCCTGCCTATCCTGCCTACCCTGCCTACCCTGCCTACCCTGCCTACCCTGCCTACTCTGCTTATCCTGCCTACCCTGCCTACTCTGCCTACCCTGCCTACCCTTCCTACCCTGTCTATCCTGCCTTTCCTGCCTTTCCTGCCTACCCTGCCTACCCTGCCTACCCTGCCTACCCTGCCTATCCTGCCTGCCCTGCCTACCCTGCCTACTCTGCTTACCCTGCCTACCCTGCCAACCCTGCCAACCCTGCCAACCCTGCCTAACCTGCCTACTCTGCCTACCCTGCCTACCCTTCCTTCCCTGTCTATCCTGCCTTCCCAGCCTACCCTGCCTACCCTACCTACCCTGCCCCTACCCTGGCTACCATGCCTACCCTGACTTTCCTGCCTACCCTGCCTGCCCTGCCTATCCTGCCTACCCAGCATTTCCTGCCTACCCTGCCTTTCCTGCCTATCTTGCCTACCCTGCCTACTCTGCTTACCCTGCCTACCCAGCCTACCCTGCCTACCCTACCTATCCTGCCTACCCTGCCTTTCCTGCCTACTCTGCCTATCCTGCCTACACTGCCTACCCAGCCTACCCTGCCTACCCTGCCTTTCCTGCCCACCCTGCCTTTCCTGCCTTACCTGCCTACCCTGCCTACCCTGCCTACCCTGCCTACCCTGCCTTTCTTGCCTACCCTGCCTATCCTGCCTACCCTGCCTACCCTGCCTACCCTGCCTACTCTGCTTACCCTGCCTACCTTGCCAACCGTGCCAACCCTGCCTAACCTGCCTACTCTGCCTACCCTGCCTACCCTTCCTACCCTGTCTATCCTACCTACCCAGCCTACCCTGCCTACCCTGCCTACTCTGCTTACCCTGCCTACCTTGCCAACCGTGCCAACCCTGCCTAACCTGCCTACTCTGCCTACCCTGCCTACCCTTCCTACCCTGTCTATCCTACCTACCCAGCCTACCCTACCTACCCTGCCCCTACCCTGACTACCCTGACTTTCCTGCCTACCCTGCCCTTCCTGCCTTTCCTGCCTACCCTGCCTATCTTGCCTACCCTGCCTACTCTGCTTACCATGCCTACCCTGCCTACCCGGCCTACCCTGCCTATCCTGCCTACCCTGCCTACCCAGCCTACCCTGCCTACCCTACCTATCCTGCCTAGCCTGCCTTTCCTGCCTACCCTGCCTACCCTGCCTTTCCTGCCTACCCTGCCTAACCTGCCTATCCTGACTACCCTGCCTATCCTGCCTACCATGCCTACCCTGCCTACCCTGCCCGCCCTGCTCCTACCCTGGCTACCCTGCCAACCCTGCCTATCCTGCCTAACCTGCCTAACCTGCCTACCCTGCCTACCCTTCCTACCCTGTCTATCCTGCCTACCCAGCCTACCCTGCCTACCCTACCTACCCTGCCCCTACCCTGGCTACCCTGCCTACCCTGACTTTCCTGCCCTCCCTGCCCTCCCTGCCTTTCCTGCCTACCCTGCCTATCTTGCCTACCCTGCCTACCCTGCCTACTCTGCTTACCCTGCCTAACCTGCCTATCCTGCCTACCCTGCCTACTCTGCTTACCCTGCCTACTCTGCTTACCATGCCTACCCAGCCTACCCTGCCTACTCTGCTTACCCTGCTTACCCTGCCTACCCTGCCTACTCTGCCTACCCTGCCTAACCTGCCTATCCTACCTACCCTACCTACTAATTTGTATCTATCATCAATAGTTTCCTCAGCGCACGCCAAATAATGTATTTTACAGACAACATTTTGCTACCTTGGGTTACATTATTGCAATTTTCATAAGGATCTCTATTTGTTTTGAAAATATTTTATAGCCTATGACACTTAGGAATAATGTAGCTTTCTACCGGTGCAAGTATTTTCAAAATCGGTTCAGTAGATCCAGAGATTACCCCTTACAACGTCACAAACTCACAAACACACAAACTCACAAACTCACAAACTTTACCTCTTTATAATATTAGTATAGACAAGGGTTTTATAAATTTATATTTTAAAGTTAAAAATAAGTGGAAAATACTCGTTCTTTTGTCATAAAATCGAGACTTATTATCGATGTTTTCTGCAACGAGAATGTGTTTAAGTGCACTAGAAACATTGTTAATACCAAAAACATTTTAGCATCGATCTTGCATTAATAAAATGTGTTTGTCTGTTTAGGCTTTCCTAGCCAGACGGCAATATAAAAAAAATCTATTGTCGGTTCACCTTATCTCACGGCACTAACAGTCTTATTACAAAAAACGAAATAAACCTTGGTTCAAACCTGTACTATCAAGTCCAGGCTTATCTGCAAAACCATGGTCTAAATTTGTCCGTATTACAAAACTTAAAAAAACCGTGGTTTTCATAGTCCCGTCATTTGAACCATTGTCAATATATCCACAGATTAATACAAATATCATTCGTTCACCATAATATCATTCAATTGCAACGTTCCGTATGCCCAGAATTATTAACGTTTTGATAATACGATAAGGATTAAATTACGTTTAAGAGTGTTAAAAATATTAAGACTTTGTTATTTTGCATGGATATAAACATTTGTTATTTATCGATTGAAGTTTTGTTTAGATTTAAGCAAATTACTTAAATTCTTAATAATTACTAATAATACATCTACGTACGTGTAACGAAACGTAACATTCTCGTGCGTTATATGAAACTATAACATTAAACAAAACCATCGCAAGCTGAACAAAGTTCACTAAGCTTTGGAATTTTAAGTTATCGAAGTCTCTAATATTATAGAACAATTGCCTCTTTGTTAATAATATATATAATAATATATTGTGATGGACCAACAAAAAAAAACGATCTGAGAATTGGAGTACCGAGGAAAAAGTAATATCCTCAATAATATATTAAATTAACCATGTTAATATCCATTTTCGGGTAAAAACAACAAAACAAAATAAAAAAGATGCTATAACCTAAAAGAGAAACTGACAGATACGACTTAGACCATCGTTAAACTAGGGGCCGCCGAGGTTTAGCGTTAGACCATGATTTGGACTACGGTTTATCGCTAAACCATTATTTGTAATATCATTTTTGTGTAAACCACAGTTTATAGAGATTTAAACCTGGGTTTTTAGTTAAACCGCTTTTTGTAATAAGACTGTAAGACTTTATGTCGGGGGTTTACGGGTCAGGTATATAGTTTCTCCTTCATAAGAAGTTTGGTCACACTGGCCCAAAGAGGTCGCCGTCGGCCTCTTTTGCCATCAGGTAGTCTCAGAGCTGTCCTCACGACCGCGACGTACTGATCTCTGATTCTCAAACATGCATGGAAATATTGTCATAATTTTAGAAAAAAGAATACGCGCATAGAAAAAAGAGTACCGAATTTACGGACAAAGAAAATCAAATTCATTTCTGGAGCATTTTTTGAATTTGGAACATTACAACGCTCCAGCAATATTGATCAAATCCATTGCAGGAGCGTTTTTTGAATTTGGAACATTACAACGCTTCAGCAATGTTGTTGTAACTATTAATAAATTAAATGTAAAATATAAAAAGTTTGTTTTATTTCCCTGCATTCTTTTGATATATGCCCTGATATATGCCTCGGCGGAAATGGCAATTGCCTGTCTCGTATTAGTGAAGTCCTCGCCTACGGCTCTGCCTTCAAACTCATACTCAACCTGCAATTGCCTATTTTCCGGCCTTTGCAATAATTTACTATTATCTACGCTCTCAACGTAATGTTCCAAATATGAATTTAATTTTTTTTTGTATAAACACGTACTTTATATTCGTGAATAGGTAAAATTAAAAAATAACACATTTTCCTTCGATTTTCAAACAACTGCATCATAAAATAATTTTATAATTTTTACAGCACACTTTTACTTTTTAATTTATTGGCTACATTGAGCTCATAAAGCTCAATGTAGAAAAGTAGTGTCATTGCTTGTGAAGGCGCGCGCTGCGCAGTCATGCGCAGTGAGAATCTAAATTGCCTTCCATACCACATTTTTTTCCGTTTCCACTTTTGTTTTATTTCAACTGTATGAGTGAAGATAAAATAGTGTATGCAATAATTAGGTATTAAAACCCTTATTAAATGACCATTGCATAAACTACTATTTAATAAAAGTAAATTAACACCTAATGACACTATAGTGACTTGCTAGATAAAATTAACTTCAATGAAAGAACATGATATTTAAAAAAGCGGTACCATTGGCACCAAAAACCCGAGGTCGTATCCGTGAACAGTGGCATTGTAAAAAATAGGAAAGTACCTATTTCGAATCGAAACTTTTATTGTGTCTGTAGCACTACGAGGCAGTTTCTTTGATCCCATTCCTCTACCAAAAGGTACCTTTCGGCTCCTTGATAAATTATTTCCAGCAATATGTTTCAGGTCTTTCTCCTATCTGTCTACCTGAGCCATCTTGAAGGTCACACGTTTTTCGTCAACAGGAATTTGATTTCTAGACTTAAAGCCTTTGAAGTGCTTCTTCGTTCGCGAGAGAGCTTTAAGTGTTTTGATACTTTAGCAAAAAGGAATTTATAAGGGTACAGGTAAAGGCACTTCTTTTAAATTCTTTTCAAGGATCAAAACACTTAAAGCTCTCTCGCGAAGGAGCACTACGCTTTGAAATTGTTATATTTTAATATGTTTTTGAGATGGAGGGGAAAATTGTTAGGACAGTAACACAGATAAAATAAGAGAATAAGATTTTTGTGTTTTTCTGCCAATTAAACATTCGGGTTTGGATTATTATTTCAGGAGTGCGCATGAGTTTAAATAAATTTCGTACTACGTAAGTCGGAGGCCCGGGATATACTAGGTAGGTACATCCCGGGTATAGCATATAGTATTTTTTGTTCTATTATTACCTACCTTAAACTTATTTTATAATCCTTCTAAGGCTGTTAATTAAATATAATATTTACCATATTTTATAGTATATTTAATTCTTTATACTCGCATAAGTAATAAACTATGACTTATTTATATATCTGAAATTTTGTTTTGGTCACGGCGTCACTCAGTTGACACCGGCTATCGCTGAAAACCAGCTCTGTCTCGTACGCGAGTCCCTGCATTATGCTGAAGGATGTCTATTTTGCGTGGTTATGACTGGTTGTGTCGAATAATTTGTATTTGTTTTTCAGTTTTTCGTTTGTTAATTTTTGTATGATAATAATATGCGTCGTGCCTGACGCAAATAACCGTTTTTTCTTTCTTTCTTAATATAATATACCAGGCCTCCGTCTCGTGATAGTGGTAGAAGAATCCCACATAAACCTCCGTTCTCCTCAGGACGTAGGGTATCCATGACTATTATACAACGAAAAAAGTATGTACTTATCTGTAGATACAAATACAATAAACAAGCTCTATTAGCACATAAGCAGCGCTGACGTTGTAAGTTTCGGAAAGTGTAATAAGTTTCAAACTATTCGTATTCTCAATGGACATTGCCAGCGCCCCTTTCCGCGTTGATTTCGGAAATTCGGATATAAACTTTGTAGTAGATTTTCTCATACAAACTTTAGAATCCCGGATGGGGAGCGCAACTTTCAAGAATGCCAAGTTCTTTTGAAATGCACTTCTATATCTTTTGAAGAATACATGCAAATTTATTCGATTTATGAAAACAATAATTTCTTGTTTTCTGTTTTTAATGGTTATATTATACTAGCTGACCCCCGCGGCTTCGCTCCCGTCAAAATTATAGCCTATGTTACTCGGGAATAATGTAGCTTTCCATAGGTGAAAGAAGTTTTACAAACAAACAAAAAAGCCTTTCCTCTTTATAATATTGGTATAAACAAAGAATATTATAAAAAATGTGTAATTTTATCATTAAGTACCTATGTGTGCGCATTTGGCCTTTATGTACTTGCTGTGTGTCGAACATAACATCAAATCAATCAGATTTAAAATACAGGATTCAGGGGCCAAAACTTTAGATTCTTTCTATTCGAGTGTCAGTACATAAATTAGTTTTCCTAGAATACGAGTAAAGCCGCGGGCAACAGCGTTGTTCTGTCTCACAGCTTCTGAAGAATGTGTAGCAACTTTATATTAAAATTCTCTTCAATGAGAATAATTTATGGTATATTCTGTTCACAGAAAATTCTGAAGACTCATAAATTCAGTGGAAAATTAGCATAGCAAAATAAGTATATTAAAATATTAAATTATCCGCTTCGGCTGCTGAAAATTCCACTTTATATCGAGTTCCATATTAGTTTGCAAGCGAGTGTGCCGTGATTTCATTTACAGGATTAATAACAGGATCAGACAGGATTAATAACTTTGGAATAGGAATATTAATTGAGTATTTGAAGGTGCTTCGACACGCACGGCGTAGGTACTAAATTGTTTTTCGTCTGCATTTTCATGTTTAATCTTTTTAGGTATGTAAGAAGGATTTTGTAAGCGTAAAAAGAGCTCTTTGTTAAATAATTGTATTTTGAAAAGCTTTTAACGCTTGCTTTGCCTTTAATATAAATAGATACAATATGAAGTCTTTTCTTTCAATAATTCTAATAATAATTGCATTTATAGATTTAATTTTTGACCTCCGATGGAAAAAGGGGGATGTTATAAGTTTGGCGTGTGTTTCTGTATGTCTGTTTGTGGCATAATAGCTCCTAAAAGGATGAACCGATTAAGATTTAGTTTTTTTTTTGTTTGAAAAACGACTTTGTCGAGAGTGTTCTTAGTTGTTTCATTAAAATTAGTTCAGCTGTTCAAAAGTTATCGCGTCATAATTACGTGTATCGATAGCTTGTCAATTGAAGCGTGTCTACTACTAGGTATATAATATTTAGTTTCAAAAGCATGCAACAAAAATTAAAATAAAAACTTAAAAATCCCCGAAGCAAAAACCTTTAAAGAGCAAAAAAAAAACGAGGGGCATGAATAGAACTTGTCGATAGTACCTATGTACCTACATTTTAACCTACTGAGACCTTCACGGAACATTAGAGAGAAGCGTTAAATCTTCGTCTTGTAACAACCATTTATTTTAGCCCAAATCACCTTTGAATTTTCCATTTATAAAATAAACAACCTTCACATTTCTGAAATAAAATCCAGTTTTTTAGGGTTCCGTAGCCGAAAAGGCAAAAAACGCAACCTTTATGGATTCGTCATGTCTGTCTGTCTGTCCATCCGTATGTCACAGCCACTTTTTTTCCCCAAGCTATAAGAACTATGCTGTTGAAACTTCGTAAGTAGATGTATTCTGTGAACCGCTTTAAGATTTTCACACAAAAATAGAAAATAAACAATAAATTTTGCGGTTCCCCATACTTAGAACTGAAACTCATATTTTTTTTTTCATCTCTTCCATACGTGTGGGGTATCTATGGATAGGTCTTCAAAAATGATATTAAGGTTACTAATTTTTTTTTTTTCTAAACTGAATAGTTTGCGCGAGAGACACCACCATTCCAAAGTGGTAAAATAGAGAATGATAAAACTAAAAAAAAATATGGTGTACATTACCATGTAAACTTCCACCGAAAATTGGTTTGAACGAGATCTAGTAAGTAGTTTTTTTTAATACGTCATACATCTTAAACCGCAATTTACCAAGTACGGAACCCTTCGTGCGCGAGTCCGACTCGCACTTGGCCGGTTTTTGTTCACTAGACGTAGGAACAAGGGCATTAAAGAAAACTAAAAGTATTAGATGCCTAAATAAATGTAACTAGGCCTATTTTCGAACAACGTTGTGTATCTAGCTCGGAGGGGTTGTCAACTAAAAACGACTTAACACAGGTAAACATGAGCTCAATTTCTGAGCTTGTACTAGATGCGACCTTGACATTTAGAAATAATCAAGAAATAAATTGTATGTAATTTATTATTGCGCGCCAGTATCCGTGACCTCGCTGCTTTGTGACAGAACATGAGTGTCATCAAAATCCGGACAACGTTTCTTCTGTTGTAGATAAAGAGGTGGAGAAATGAGAAATAGAGGTAAAAGTTTACTATATGAGCTATTGTAAGGATTTTCCTTAATAGTAAAAAAAACCGGCTAAGTGCGAGTTGGAATCGCGCACGAAGGGTTCCGTACCATTATCGCAAAGAACGGCACAAAAATGACGTTTGTTGTATGGGAGCCCAATTAAATATTTATTTTATTCTGTTTTTAGTATTTGTTGTTATAGCGGCAACAGAAATACATCATCTGTGAAAATTTCAACTGTCTAGCTATCACGGTTCATGAGATACAGCCTGGTGACAGACAGACAGACAGATAGACAGACAGACAGACGGACCGCGGAGTCTTAATAATAGGGTCCCGTTTTACCCTTTGGGTACGGAACCCTAATTATCTGCAAATTAATTAATTTTGAAGTTACACTGTTTTGATTTGGCAAACGTTACTATTCTCTATTTGTTTTTTTTATCTTAGTTTGTGTACTACTAATACTATTGTTCAGGGTTTAGCTTAAGCATGTACTTAACATTGTATGTCATTTTGTGTCAGTTAAACACTTTTTCTTTCTTTCATTTACGTCGGTAACAGATGCGTAGAAAGTAGGTTTAAAGCATTAATTTTAAAAGGGGTTCTTGGCACTTTTGAATAATCAAGTTAGTTAGTTAATTTGAAATAGTTACCCGTTTAACTGGGAAGATTCGAATGGAAAACTACGGGCAAAATTCTCCATGGTTCAACAATTAATAAAGTAGGTAGGTACCTATAAGATAGAAACGGTGTGTGCACTCCTACGGACAGAAAAACAAACTGCTATAATTATTCTGAAATATTTATGTATCGTAGAAAGCGTGAAACCCAGTCTTATCGAGTTACTTAGTATCTGGGTTATGTAGGACATAGTACAGATAGACAGTCGTTCTTTTGTGAAATACTAGTATTCAGGTGTATCCCAGTTAGACTGGAAGTCGACCCCTATATATTTGGGAAAATGCCAATAAATAAAAAAGGAAATGTAAATAAACCTTCCTAGTTTTTACCAGACTGCCGATGGAGGGTATGCTTATTCCTATGTAGCGCGATGGCTGATATTTTTGATTCTAACGTCAATCGATTCGTCTTAACCTTGCGAGTGTCACTGGCTATATTAAAATTGGAAATAGAGAAATGGCGGCTTTTGGGCACTATATTGCGGGGGCCCATTTTTTTTTCCTCCTAACCCGTCGTGTGAGGTATAACTATAAAGTATTTTAAAAGGTGATTTCAAAAATATATAACACTTATATGTTATTCGAAAAAATGCTTAACAAGAAAGTTATAAATATAAAAAGTTAATTAAAAAAATCGACTGCTTAAGAAGCGAACTAATAAAAAAACTTTTTTGCAAAAAAATACTACCGACTTCCAAATACAAAACTACAAATTGAAAAATAACTTTATTTTTTGAAGTCGGTGTCTTTCGTAGGTACCAATTTTTCTACGTTATGGCAAAGATAATATAATACTGGTTATGGACACCGACTTCAAAAAATAAAGTTATTTTTCACTTTGTAGTTTTGTATTTGGAAGTCGGTAGTATTTTTTTGCAAAAAAGTTTTTTTATTTTTCACTTTTTAGTTGTACTTACGTAATAGGCAAGTTAGTAAGGTAACTATAACTCCAGTCCTAAACAGTGAAATGGGAGATCTGCGTACCCCATTAGAGCGTACTGGCGTGATGTTATATTATAAAATGGTATAAACAATAAACAGACATGCGATTGCAGCAATCCCGAGAGATTTGCCGTTATTTATTAAAGAGTTCTGTTGTATATCTCCGAAGTTCTTCATCAGATCTTCACTAAATTAAAATGGGACCAATTTCGGCACATACATTTTCAAAAAAAAAAAGTTTTTTTTAAATCGGTGCACAATTGACGGAGATATCGGTGAACATACACAAAAAAAAATAACATATATAATGTCGAATATAGAACCGCCTGCTTTTTGGGAAGTCGGTTAAAAAGACGTACACAAGAAGAAAATCATGCTGTGCAGTCGGAGACACCTCCGACATAGCATTATTTTCTTCTTGTTTACGTCTTTTTAATAATGTTAATTAAAAACAAAGCTGGAACAATTAATGGCAGCAAGACGCAACACTCAAGGTCACAAGCGTAGCAGTGTACGTATCAATTCAACTCGTTTGTTTGTGTCAATACTCTCACTCTCTAAACAGATACAAACGATTCAATAGCAAATGTTTACTTGGTCAAAGCATTTTCACAATAGAACTGATATATATCTTTTGTTGATGAGAATTAAACGTAACTTGACTTTTTAACTAAAACAATCATTTTAGCCGAAAGACGTCCACTGCTGGACATAGGCCTGTCCCAAGTGACACCTTATCGACCGGTCCAGGCGTCTCGCATCCAGCAGATTCCTACAGACTAACTTGTAAATTAATTTCATTCTCTAAAAAGGGTTACAGAAGTCAAAAGACTGGCCTTGTCCGGTTCGATTCTTAATAAGAATCAGGCTGCCTGAAATTTAGATTCCCATATAAAATGTAGGTACCCTGTTTCTGACTTAATCGAGCATACTGGCCAGGGACGATGTACAGTTGCTTTTTGATCGGGTTCGTTAATGGTAAAGTACGGCCATCGAACTGTTTTCAATTCGGCAAGTTTAGAATCGAACTGAGCAGATAAATAACACCCACAGTAGGAGCAATTAAGCCTATTAGTGTCAGGGTTGACACTAAAAATATCTTATAGAAGAACCAATGACATTTCACGTGATTGATAAAGAAAGAAAAATAAATTAAAAAAAACTTGACCCGCATAGAAGACACGAGATAGGCAAAAACACAAAAAAAAACAATACTAATAAATACAGCCACGAACCCACGCTTAGCAGGGGCGCTCTACACCTATCTGCCTTTCAATAACTCATATACCTTTTTCACTAACCTTTAGATTTAATTGAAATTAATATCGACACTATATCGTAAAATAAATATTGAAAGGCCATCGGCTTTCCAGCTGTAGATTAATTATGATCATTTTAATTGCCGCCTGTTGCAGCCAACGCTAACAATCGGTGTACCGTACCAACCAATCTCTGAGCTACAGATTGGATATTATAACATGCATGTCAACAGGAATACAAATTACCACTGAATAACATAACGTAGCCTGTATCACGAATGGGTAGGCAGAAGCGTATAAAAACTCACACTACATCAAATATGTTTAAATCCCGGTGTTTAAGTCTAATCCGGGCACAACATATCTAGACTCTAGGCTCCTAGGGTAGAAAATTCCTGAGGGAAAACCTTATACAACTTTTCCCGAATCGATGATGGCAGTTTGCGGTTGCAATAACTATACCATAACAAAACCTAACCCAACCTGCACTGGGACCGTGTGGTGGATTATGTCCCATCACCTCTCACAGAGGAAGCCTGTGTCCCAGCAGTGGGAACATTAACATTATGATGATGATGATGATGAAAAAAAACCTCAAAAACATACTTATTTCTCAACTAAGTTGAAAGTAGAGAATAAGGGACCCCGACCGTTTTCTTCTGGCCCCGAAAATCCCGGGACTGTACTTGGCTAATCTCGGGATTTTCGGGATTGCCACAAACAAGTCTCATTTGTATTCCGTAGTCCGTTGAGCCTGTTCGAATATGAAGGAGTTCGTGGATGCCACTTAGAAACAGATTATAAGTATCTATTGTCTATTCCTCCAACCAGCGTAGAACCTGAGCGAGCGTTTTCAGTTGCTGCTTATGTTGGCAATAAACTACGTAGCAGGCTTGGAAGTCAAACATATTTCTGTGATTATAGTTTCGAAATTCTAAATAGCTTTTTTGTGTTGTCTTTTTGATTCCAACAAATTATAGTTTATTTGTTTTGTCTCTTCTTATTATATTGCGATTTGTGTTGTGACAAGTTTTTTTTTTAATTATTCGGGTTTTTTTTTTCATTTGAGCTCAATTAGAAACCACATAGTCCAATCCCGAGATAGGCCCGAGATTCCGGAATTACGTTTCAAAAATCCTGTAATCCCGGGATTGGAAAACATGCTCGGGATTGTATTCACTAGTTGAAAGGTGCCCATTGCTGACTACGTATACAAGCCTCCCGTAAAAGTTGCCACATCTACCTTAAGTTATTGAAGATCACAGACATAAACCTAATTAGATAACGCAAGTCCCTCCATCTGTATGAAAACCAAGCGTGCCACTTTATCACACACAGCTTCAAAACAAATTTACTTACCAATGAATGAAAACATTTCCAATGCCTCGGCCAACTTTTCTATACAGTCTTTACAGCTCAATATGGCATAAGAACCGGCCAAGTGCGAGTCGGACTCGCGCACGATGGGTTCCGTACCGTTATAGCAAAAAATCACGTTTGTTGTATGGACGCCCCACTTAAATATTTATTTTATTCTGTTTTTAGTATTTATTGTTATAACGGCAATAGAAATACATAATCTGTGAAAATTTTAACTGTCTAGCTATCACAGTTCATGAGATACAGCCTGGTGACAGACAGACAGACGGACCGCGGAGTCTAATAGGGTCCCGTTTTTACCCTTTGGGTACGGAACCCTAAAAAGGCATTTTTTCTAGATTTCGGTGGATTTCCGGTGCCGATAATGCTGAACGAAAAGCTCAAATTACAATCATTAATCGTAACTTTACTTCGTTTTTTGGCACGCGAAGTACATACTATCGCGTCATCTAGTTAGATTGATATCTGTGGTAAAGATACATGTCTAGCAACCCTTTACGAGATTATAGCAAACAATTCAACAATTTACTAAACTGATACACAGACTCGCTTCTGACATATTATAAGCGAAATCCTCTGTACAAACCGCCAGGTAAATCCCTGGAGATAAAGTGAGCTTGTCTGGATGTAACGTAACCCCTGGCACAAGGAGACAGTGCAGGCATCCCTCTTTGTTGGATTAGAGAGGTAACGGGCAAGGTCGTGTGGATGAATAAATATTGGACACGGAAAGTTTTAGAGGGTATTTTGATGAAAAATAAAAGTGATAACAGCTGGTTGTTCCACTGTTAGCTCAAGCATTGTTCAGACTAAACATATATGTATCGATAATTATTAATTTAAATATCTTCAATTTACTGATAACAAATTCAATCCACGTCCGTATGTAACTTCATAAAAATTTATAAACAGAACTTCATTAAAAACCCCCCCTTTTCTAGTAAACATGTAGATCATTTGAAATGTATGCAAACTTATTTACTCGTAACCGTATCAAGAGACTTGTCACTACCTTTTTAATATGCAATCTGATTTGTTTACTAACTCTACTGTGATTTTTAATATGCAATCTGATTTGTTTACTAACTATGCAGTGATTTTTAATACATACATAAACTCACGCCTTTTTTCCATGGGGGTAGGCAGAAACTACAGATCGCCACCTGCTACGATCCTTACATACTTCTTTTGCTTCACTCACATTCATGCATCTAGTCATACACACACGCCGGTTATGAGTACTGCGCACCTGGCCTTTTTGAAGAACATCACCTATAAGGCCTATGTATGTCTTTCTAGGGTGTCCCCTCCCGGCGTTTCCATTCACGTCTGCCTTGTAAATACATTTCGGTAGTCGCCTTTCTTTCATCCTCTCAACATGGCCAAACCATCTTAACATACTCTTTTCAATTTTAGTCACTACATCTTCTTTTAGACCACAACGTTGTCTTATTACCTCATTCCTCAACCTATAATTTAAAGTTGGATTTTTAATATGCAACCTGATTTGTTTACTAACTATACTGTGATTTTTAATATGCAACCTGATTTGTTTACTAACTATACTGTGATTTTTAATATGCAATCTGATTTGTTTACTAACTATACTGTGATTTTTAATTTCGTAGACTATACTGACATTTGGGGGGTTGTCACTATATCGTTACATAATAAAAAAAAACAAAAAATTAAAACACCCGACTGCTTAAAAAGCGAACTAAAAAGATGTAAACAAGAAAAAAATCATGCTGTGCAGTCGGAGGATACATATTGGCGAGCTGGCTGACCAAAACCAGGTTTTTTTTATTTAACTCTTTTTAGTTAACATTTTATTCGAATAAGGTACATTTAAACATAAAAGTGTAATATATTTTTAAAAATCACCTCTTAAAACCCTTTAATTTGATACCCCACACAATGGGATTGGAAGGAAAAAAAAAATTGGGCCCCCACTATATGGCGCTCAAAAGCCGCCATTTTTCTATTTTTCAATTTTAATGTAGCCAGTGACACTTGCAGGGTTAAGACGCATCGATTGACGTATGAATCATCAAAATCGGCCAACGCGTTTGGTCTCTGGAACGCCACATAGGAACAAACATACATACATACATAGACTGATAAACACATTACCCTCCTTCGGCAGTCGGGTAAAAATAGTGTGGTATCCTGAGTGATCTAATCGAATATCGAAGTAGATCGAAAATGTAACTATTCACGTCAAAAAAAAATCAATTTGTATAGAAACTAGTGACCCTTATTTAGTTTCTACTTATTTATGTCAGACTTCATTTTATCGATCCCATTTATTTTATTGTTGATTTCATATTTAACTCAATAACAATAGTTGTTCATGAACTATTTTTTTTTTATTCATAAAAAAATTATTTACACCAATTAGTAAAAATAAATTGAGGAGTCATGTCACATCGATTCGATGAATCACTTATGATTGAACCTTATGTACAACACTATATGCTCCGCGCTTGCAACATATAAAAAAAATAAGGTCATTGGTATATATATTAGTCTATGGTTTAGTCTACGAAATTAAAAATCACAGTATAGGTAGGGATTCACCTCGCCCGTCTGCTTTAGATTAAGCTAAGTACATTATATGGTTACATTCTAGCAACTAGATTTCTTTTACAAGCTGTACGTTTTGTAATTAGAATAAAAGTCACCTCCAAATCGGCAGTACGTCTTTTATTTTCGTCCTCAGTCAAAATCCTGAGTAGTTAAGTTTAGTACCTAGTAGAATGGTTTCTCACGCTCTGAAATCAAAAGTAACTGTTGCCGGCGACTTTGCCTGCATGTAAATAGAATATTATCTTACTGGAACATACGACCGGCTATGTCCTAATCCAGCCCACGGACTACCCGTTTTCAGTAATGATAGACTAGGTTAGGTTAAACGGACTGGTGTCCGCAACAACACGTATAAGCTGATAGACTAACAGACATCTAATCACACATTTATCATATTAAAAAGAGTTTAGGTAGGATTACGAATTAGGATATTACTCTGTGACGTGAATGATAATTATTTTTTTTGTTACTACCCTACTGCCGATATAAGTTTTACAGGCGATATAGAGTATACCTACAGATTGACTTAAATATACATTGAGTACCTATATCATTGTGTCTTTACTTTTTCACGTTATCAAAAATATTAATAGAAAAACCCCACTGGCCACCATTATTTTAAAGCTCGGTTTTTTTTAATTGGACAAGCTTCTCTCACACTACTTTATTTACTTAACACCATGGTTAGCCACCATGGTTGTTTTATTGTAATATTAGTACACATGGTCTTGGTTTCAATAATAAATTTCGTAATAGTATAAAAAATAACATGGTATTTAAATTAAATTCAGTTTCGAAATTTTGAATTTAGGAGTGATAATTTCGAAATTAATAAACATGCAAATGTGGTCCGAGATTTCGAAACTATGAACTATCGAAATTTCAAAATGCATGCCCTATCCCGGACATAGCATATAGTATATACCAGGCCTCCGACTCATGATAGTGGTAGGAGTTGTGGGTTTTTAGTCGGTAGGAGCGCCACATAAACCTCCGTTCTCCCTCGACCCTTATACAACGAAAAAAGTATGTACTTATCTGTAGATTAAAGACAATAAACAAGCACTATTAGCACATAAGCAGCGCTGACGTAAGATTCGGCAAGTTTAATAAGTTTCAAACTATTCATATTCTCAATGGGCTTTGCCAGCGTCCCTTTCCGCGTTGATTTCGGATATAAACTTTGTAGTTGGTTTTCCCGGGTGAGGAGCGCAACTTCCAAGAATTCCAAGTTCGTTCCAAATGCACTTCAATCTTTTAAGGAATAATGGTATGATTATTCGATTTATGAAGAACAATTATTTCGTGTTTTCTAATTTCAATGGTTATTTTATACAACGATTGTGTAATTTTATCATTATTTACCTATGTGTGCGCATTTGCTTTTATATGTTTGGTATGTGTCGAACATAAAATCAGATCGATCAGATTTAAAATATGGGATTGAGAGGCCTACACTTTAGATGCTTTCTATCCGAGTGTCAGTACTTATATTAGTTTCCCTAGATTACGAGTAAAGCCGCAGGCAACAGCCTTGTTCTGTCTCAAAGCTTCTGAAGAATGTGGGGCAACATTATATTAAAATTCTCTTCAATGAGAATAATTTATGGTAAATTCTGCTCACAGAAAATTCTGAAGACTCATAAATTCAGTAGAAAATTAGCAGAGCAAAATAAGTATATTAAAAGATTAAATTATCCGCTTCGGCTGCTGAAAATTCCACTTTATATCGAGTTCCATATAAGTTTGCAAGCGAGTGTGCCGTGATTTCATTTACAGGATTAATAACAGGATCAGACAGGATTAATAACTCTTGAAATAGGAATCTTAATTGAGTATTTGGAGGTGCTTCGACACGCACGGTGTACTTGTCTGCATTTTCATGTTCAATCTTTTTTGGTTTGTAAGAAGGATTTTGTAAGCGTATAAGGACCTTTTTGTTAAATAATTTTGTTTTGAAAAGCTTTTCACGCTTGCTTTGCCTTTTATATACGTTGATACAATAAGAAGTGTTTTATAAGTTTTTAAGCTGACATGGTCACAATCATTAGAATTAATATTTGTTTCGGGATATTTAGCATGTATATTTAGATCATCGATCATCATGAACATGGCGCTTGTAACGGTGTCGAAATATCGAGCTCTCAACCAAAATCTATTTATATATGGTAAATATCCCGAAACAAATATTAATCATTGCTTTTGTAGATCTATACACGATTTACTATTTAATCCCCGACGGAAAAAGAGGGGCGTTATAAGTTTCACGTGTGTTGCTGTGTATCCGTGTGTCTGTGTGAGGCATCATAGCTCCTAAACGGATAAACCGGTATTGTTTTTTTTTGGTCGGTGACTTTGTCGAGAGTGTTGTTAGCCATGTTTCATTAAAATCAGTTCAGCTGTTCAAAAGTTATCGCGTCATAATTACGTGCTTCGATAGATTGTCGATTGAAGCGAGTCTATTACTAGGTAAAATTTAATTTTAAAACCCCCTATGCAAAACCTCTAAAAAGCAAAAATAAGTCTATTCGGGGAACCGTAAATAATATAAAATAAACTGCTGTAAGCGTTGGCGGTTCAACGACGCGAGTACGAGACAAATTTTTTGCTTATTAGAGGTTTTTGCGTCGGAGGTTTTTTTTTTTTTTTGATAACCAGATAAATTAAAGGCACAATGTTATAGGTACTCAATGTATACTTAAGTCAATCTGTAAGCTCTATAATATCGCCAGAATAAACTTGTAACGACAGTAGAGTTGAAACAAATCAATTTATCATTCATGTCACAAATTTATATCCTAATCCTAAATTCGTCTTAAAATGATAAATATGAAGGTCTTTAGATATGTTTAGATAACTGTGAGTCTATCAGATTTTACGTGATGTTGCGGATACCAGTCCCTTTAACCTAACCTAGTATATAATTAAATGCTCAATGGCTGATCCAGATTATTGAAAACGGGTAGTCCGTGGGCTGGATTAGGACATAGCCGGTAATATATTATGTTCCAGTGAGATAATATTATATTTACATGCAGGTGTTAGAATCATGAACGAACTCCATTTAAAGTATTGACATCAACCAAGATAGCAAGCTTAGAATGTCAAGATGGTTGTTAGTTATTTACTGTAAATCAGAGTGCCTATGTATGTGGTGTGTAAGAGAAGGGTTTTATGAAGAAAATCACAGAAAGACAAGACTAGGTATTTATTTCAATTAGGCTTGTAAATTAATTCATATTGAGAAGACTCAGAGAGCTTACCATCTTTTCTCTAAACTAGTTCTCGTGGAGAAGAAGGACAAGAAACTTGACGGAAGCTCTTCTATAGTATTTATAGATATCTTTTACAAACATATAAAGATCGTTTATCACAATAAAGATCTAATTCTATGTTTACCATTATATGATGAATCTTGTAACATTCCACAATGTTACAGAATCAAAACATCAAAGACAAAGCAAAAAACTAGCCCTTAAATCAATTTAACATTATTATTAGGAATAAAGGTCATAATTTATTATACAGATACAGTTTCAACACAAACATTACCAATAAATCAGTTATAATATCAAATAACTTACGTGAAGCTTGTGTAGTCGATCTTTCACAAAATATAACAACTCAGGAAGACAATATCACAATCACAATATAATATCTGGCCTGCACTGGCTTGTAGTACACAACAAAGTAAATCAACTCAAGTCAAGTCAACGAGTCGATACACAATCTCACAATCCGGTCAATAATAAATTATCATGTAATGAAACCATTTTAAAACGTATCATGACAAATGAATTTAATATCGCCTATTTAGTCATTGTTAATCAATATTCGAAAGAATATTTTTGTTATTTAAAAAGTGAAAATTCATGATTTAATGACGTCACACATTCTTCAAATTCAAACACAGACAAAGTCGCCGGCAAAAGCTAGTTAGTAAACAAATCAGATTGCATATTAAAAAGGTAGTGACAAGTCTCTTGATACAGTTACGAGTAAATAAGTTTGCATACATTTCAAATGATCTACATGTTTACGAGAAAACGGGGGTGTTTTCAATGACGTTCTGTTGAGTAGAATGAAATGTTTATGAAGTTACATACGGACGTGGATTGAATTTGATAACAGTTAATAAAATATATTTAAATTAGGATACTTATTGATACACATGTTTAAACTAAATAATGCTTGAGCTAACAGTAGAACAACCAACTGTTATCACTTTTATTTTTCATCAAAATACCCTCTAAAACTTTCCGTGCCCAATATTTATTCATCCACACGACCTTGCCCGTTACCTCTCTAATCCAACAAAGAGGGATCCCTGCACTGTCTCCTTGTGTGCCAGGGGTTACGTTACATCCAGACAAGCTCACTTTATCTCCAGGGATTTACCTGGCGGTTTGTACAGAGGATTTCGCTTATGTCAGAAGCGAGTCTGTGTTTCAGTTTAGTAAATTTTTGAATTGTTTGCTAAGTAAAGGGTTGCTAGACATGTATCTTTACTACAGATACTTCACGTGCGAAAAAACGAGAAAATCTGAGATTTTTATTTAGTATTATTGGCACCGGAAAGCCAGCGAAATCACCGAAAAATGGCTTTTTATGCCATATTGAGCTGTAAAAACTGTAGAAAAGTTGGCAGAGGTATTGGAAATGTTTTCATTCATTGGTAAGTAAATTTGTTTTGAAGTTGTGTGTGAAAAAGTGGCACGCTTGATTTTCATACAGATGGAGGGACTTGCGTTTTCTAATTAGATTTATATATGTGATCTTTACTAACTTAATGTAGATGTGGCAACTTTTACGGGAGGCCTGTAAACGTAGTCGGCAATGGGCGCCTTTCAACTAGAGAATAGAATCACGATCATGTTTTACAATCCCGGGATTACAAGATTTTTTATGCGTAATCCCGGGATCCCGGGCCTATCCCGGGATTAGACTATGTGGTTACTAATTGAGCTCAAATGAAAAAAAAAACACGATTAATTAAAAAAAACTTTGCACAACACAAATCACAATATAATAAGAAGAGAAAAAGCCTAATCAAAAAAACTTTTTCCTCCCGGATTCCGGAGTTCCTCAGGAGTCTGTTCTCTCTGCAACTCTATTCCTGCTGTACAATAATGACCTACTTCAGCTTGGTATTGTTGGGTACGCAGATGACAGTACTGTTTCAGAGAGATACCTGTCCAGCGCAGGAACCAGCGTGGATGAAGTTCGTTTCTTGAGAGAGACTATGGTAGAGTGGACAGATTTGACCTTAAGCCTTGTCTCCCAGTGGGGTGATGACAATCTGGTCTCCTTTAACGCCACCAAAACACAGGCGTGTCTTTTTACCGCTATAAGGAGTATTTTCGATCGGACGCCTACTTTTCGGGGTGCGTCTGTTCCAGTGATTGATCGGCTTGAGCTCCTAGGCATGGAGTTGACATCCAGTCTTAACTTCGGCGCCTCCATTGAGTACAAGGCCCAAATTGCGGCAAAACAACTGGGCATCCTAAATAGGGTGAAGCGATACTTTACGCCTGGACAGCTTTTAAACCTGTACAAAGCGCAAGTCCGATCATGCATGGAGTATTGCAGCCACCTTTGGGATGGCTCAGCAAAGTATCAGCTTGCCGCGCTTGACTCGGTGGAACGCAGAGCTAAGAGGCTCATCGGTGACATTGAACTGGTGGGTACCAAGCTTCACAGCTTGGCTCATCGCCGCAAGGTTGCCTGCTTGTCGGTCTTCTACAGACTGTATTTCGGTGAGTGTGCTCAAGAACTCCACGACCTCATCCCACCAGCCCCCTTCTACCATCGGACATCTAGACGCACTGCAAATTACCATCCTTACCTTGTTGCCATTCCACCAATTCGCACCAAGCGCTTCCAAACATCCTTCATAATGCGCACAGCGAATGAATGGAACTCACTACCTATGCGTCTGTGTTTCCGAACGCATTCAACCCGAATCTCTTCAAAGTTATAAAAAAAAATAAAAAAACTATACTTTTGCAAGAAATCAAAAAGACAACACAAAAAAACTATTTAGAATTTCGAAAATATAATCGCAGAAATATTTTTGATTTCCAAGTCTGCTACATAGTATATTGCCAACATAAGCAGCAACTAAAAACGCTCGCTCAGGTTCTACGCTGGTTGGAGGAATAGACAATAGATACTTATAATCTGTTTCTAAGTGGCATCCACGAACTCCTTCATTTTCGAACAGGCTCAACGGACTGCGGAATACTAAATGAGACTTGTTTGTGGCAATCCCGAAAATCCCGAGATTAGCCATCAGTTACAGTCCCGGGAGTTTCGGGGCCAGCAAACGGTAGGGATCCCGTATTCACTACTTTCAACTTAATTGAGAATTAAGTATTTTTTTGAGGTTTCGTTTATGGTATATTTATTGCAACTGCAAACTGCCATCATCGATTCGATTCCTGTGTTACCGCCATAAGCGGCACAGGAGGACACCGTGGACGTTTAGTGGGTTGGAGTCCCACATAACTGCGCTATCTCCCCGTGGTAGCGCAGTATGCATGAGCATTTCTCCAAATTAAAAAAAAAGGTTGGACAAAGCTGTATAAGGTTTTATCTCAGGAATTTTCTACCGTAGGAGCCTAGGATTGGATTTACACACCGAGAATTAAACATATTTGGTGAAGTGTGAGTTTACTATACACTTCTGCCAACCCGTTCGTGAAATACAGGCTACGTTATGTTATTCAGTAGTAATTTGTATTTCTGTTGACATGCATATTATAATATCCAATCTGTAGCTCGGAGATTGGTTGGTACGGTACACCGATTGTTAGCGTTGGCTGCAACAGATGGCAATTAAAATGGTCGTAATTAAACTAAAGCTGGAAAGCTGACCGATGAAATTTCAATATTTATTTTATGATATAGGGTCGATATTTATTTCAATTAAATCTAAAGGTTAGTGCAAAATGTGTATGAGTTGTTGAAAGGCAGGTAGGTGTAGAGCGCCCCTGCTAAGCGTGGGTTCGTGGTTGTATTTATTATTAATGTTTCTTTTGTGTTTTTGCTTATCTCGTGTCTCCATTGCGGATTAATTTTTTCTTTCTTTATCAATCACGTGAAATGTCATTGGTTCTTCCATAAGATATTTTTAGTGTCAGCCCTGAGACTAATAGGCTTAATTGCTCCAACTTTGGTGTATCAGTTCGATTCAAAACTTACCGAATTGAAACCAGTTCGAACGCCGTACATATATCGTTAGCGAACCCGGCCAAAAAGCAACCGTACATCGTCACTGGCAAGTATGCTCGATTAAGTCAGAAACAGGGTAGCTACATTTTATATTATTATGGGATTCTGAATTCCAGGCAGTCTGATTCTTATTAAGAATCGGAACGGACAAGGCCAGCCTTTTGACTTCTGTAACCGATTTTAGAGAAACAAATTAATTTAAAAGTTAGTCTGTAGGAATCCGCTGGATGCGAGATGAGGTGTCACTTGGGACAGGCCTATGTCTAGCAGTGGACGTATATATATATAACCCCAAGTTACCTTTTATTCTCATCAACAAAAGATATCAGTTCTATTGTGAAAACGCTTTAACCAAGTCAACATTTGCTATTGAATCGTTTGTATCTGTTCAGTGAGCGAGAGTATTGACACACACACAATGGAGTTGAATCGATACATAAATTGCTACGCTCGTGACCTTGTGTGTTGCGTCTTGCTACCATTAATGGTACCAGCTTTGTTTTTAATTAACGTGATTAAAAAGACGTACACACGTCTAGAACGCCACATAGGAAAAAACATACCCTCCTTCGGCAGTCGGGTAAAAACTAGGGAGGTTTATTTAACATTTCCTTTTTTTTTGGAATTTTTCCTAATATATAGGGGTCGACTTCCAGTCTAACTGGATACACCTGAATACTAGTATTTCTTAAAAAATTACTGCCTATCTGTCTTATATAACACAGTTACTAAGTAACTCGATAAGACTGGTTTTTACGCTTTTCTTAGATACATAAATATTTCAGAATAATTATAGGAGTTTGTTTTTCAGTCCATAGGAGTGCACACACCGTTTTTATCTTATAAGTACCTTCTTTATTACTTGTAGAACCATGGAGAATTTTGCCCGTAGTTTTGCATTCGAATATTCCCAGTTGAACGGGTTACTATTTCAAACTAACTTGTTTATTCAAAAGTGCCAATAAGCCCTTTTAAAATGAATGCTTTAAACCTACTTTCTATGTATCTGTTACCGACGAAAATGAAAGAAAGAAAAAGTGTTTAATTGACACAAAATGACATATAATGTTAAGTACATGCTTATGCTAAACCCTTAACAATAGTATTAGTAGTACATAAATTAAGATAAAAAATAGTAACATTTGCCAAATCAAAACAGTGTTCCGTTTAAAATTAATTATTTTGCAGACAATTTGTACTATTAAGGAAAATCCTTACAATAGCTCATATAGTAAACTTTCATCTCTATTTCTCATTTCTCCACCTCTTGATCTACAACAAAAGAAACGTTGTCCGGATTTTGATGACACTCATGTTCTGTCACAAAGCAGCGAGGTCACGGAAACTGGCGCGCAATAATAAATTACATACAATTTAGTTCTAAATGTCAAGGTCGAATCTAGTACAAGCTCAGAAATTGAGCTCATGTTTACCTATGTTAAGTCGTTTTTAGTTGACAACCCCTCCGAGCTAGATACACAACGTTGTTCGAAAATACGCCTAGTTACATTTATTTAGGCATCTAATACCTTTAATTCTATCTCTAATTCCTTGTTTCTACGTCTAGTGAACAAAAAACTGGATTTTATTTCAGAAATGTGAAGGTTGTTTATTTTATAAAAAATACCGGCCAAGTGTGAGTCGGACTCGCGCACCGAAGGTTCCGTACAAACCTCAGCTTAATGGTGTTATAGACCTGGGTATTTGATATGAATTTCAATTTAATACCTCTACGCGTTAATCAGGAAAGGGGTAGTAAGTTTAAAATTATTAAAAATATTTTTATGTGACTAAAAATGTACGGTTTTCGCATTTTTTCCTGTATCTGTGCTATAAGACGTTGCTTCGTACCAAATTTCAAGATTCTGAGTTCACAGGAAGGGGTTCCCTACTTGATTTCGAAAGTTGATGATTCGATTTTTATTATATCGAACACGGTGTGTCGATAATTCAGTTGTACGATGTTTTATTCCATCGACGCTTTATTGGTGCGATGTAACGTTTGTGCGAAAAATCCTGTTCCGAAAAACCCTACAGCTATAGCTCATTAGTTCGCTAATTTATTAGTTCGATAGCATGTCGGTTCGAAACGTCTACTGTTCCGTGACATTTAATACCATGCATAATTATCTTCACTTCTATTTTCCTAAAATGAGGAAGACAGGTAACAAATTCATAACGTTTAGCTGTGACAGGGGCTAATAACAACGTAGACAATAGTGACCGGTTGCTAGAAAATCGCCTGATACCCTCAAAAGCCAAAACAGTCATACCAAAATGTTCTGTACGGAAAAGAAAGCAACTGGGTCTAAGTTTTTTTACATCCTCGCTTAGTACTGCTTCCGTTTTACTAATACCTAAAAAATAAACAATACCTAAAATACTCATTTAAATGTTTTATTTTACTTAAAAAATCATATAACAAAATAACAAAAAAATATAAACTTGGACATAATCAGCATAGAACAAGAAATAAACAAAACATTTAAACAAAAAATACAACCGACTTCAAAATTACTTTAATTTCGGAAGTCGGTGTCAAAAAAACGAAAAACCAAAACAAGAACACGACTTCCGAAATTGAAGTTATTTTTTACTTTGTAGTGTTTTTTATTTTGAAGTCGGTTGTATTTTTTGTTAAATGTTTTTTGCATCTGCGGTGCACAGAAATAATTATTTTTCTATTGTGTTTACTAATTAGCACTCAAGGGGCCAATATTATATATTCGAAACTTTGTATGGATGGATTGATAGATGGATCGATGTTTGTAACTCAATCACGTCAGAACTGCTGAAAGGGTCTTGATGAAATTTGTGCAGAGAAATAGATTATGGTCTGGAATATCAAATGGGTTTTTATTCCGGTAGTATGTTCACGTGGGCGATGTCGCTGACAGAAACTAGTCGATTTAATAAAACAATGACAATTAAATTTTTAGTACACCACGTAACAAAAAAATATTTTATCTACTTCGGTTTCGTTATATTCGAATTACAAAATTAACAGCGGTTTCATTATGATACCCATTCTAAAACACAAGCAAAAACATTCTGAACATACAGCCAGGTACCTATAATATTACATCGAAATCGAGACAATGTAAATAGTGTTATTAAAAATGGAACAAGTTTAGAACAAAAGTATCGTATACTATTTGGCTGTTGCGGCTACAAGATCTTTGCCTTATATATAATAAAGACTAAATAAAAGAATAAAAATAAAGTGGACGCGGGAAAATTTTCTGAGTGAAATTCCAACAGATATAACAAATAGAGCAAATAATTTACTATCAGAAAAATCAAGACATGTTTATGAGAAATGTTATGAAGATTTCGTGATATGGCGGGCACGTAACAATATTCCAAGCGCATCATTTTCTGAAAACGTCTTGTTGGTATATTTTGAGGAAATCTCAAAAAATTAAAAAAATAATACTTATTTGTCTATATCTGTGTTTTATTCCTTCCTTCGTAGATAAAATCTTGTATGCAACTGTAAGTTATTGGACTTTTAATAACTCGTGCCCACCTATTTCGGTACGCGCTACGCTTGTACCGAAAAATGGCACTCGTATTAAAAGACCGTCCATAACGTAACAGTTGCATAAATAGCTATAATGTTTTGAAATAATTAACGGCGAATTAATAACTGATGTATGGTTTCGTCGAATTCACCGTTTCTAAACGTGTTTAACAATAATAAACGAGGCCCAAATGAAAAAGTTTTAATTGCAAAGTTGTGAATAGTGACAGAATTAATATAAATCTTAGAATTTCAAGAATTCCAAATTACGAAAATAAGAATTAATTTTATTTCAGGCAATGAAAAGTTTGAATTAAATTTTCCATAAAAAGGAAAGAATTTCTTTACGCGATCATTAAAATTACATAAAAAAAGTTGAAAAGATTCTTTTATGCGATTTAGCTCGGAGTCGTATCGTGAATTATTTTGAAAAGTTTGTTAAGAAATATGAATAATAGCGTCCCTTTCGAGTTAGTGGAATTACAGTTTGATAAATAGGATTTGTTGTTGAATAGCTTTACATATTTTAGGGCACCATATTGATTGCTTGCACTAGTTTCAATGTATATGGTAATCTAAACCAGGGTCCAGTAAGTTTGTCATTTCAAATTCTGCTAGCTCTGTTTTCTCTCTGGGTTTAATAACAAGTATATTTGTTTTAAATGAAATATTTTTTATGCAATATTTAATCACCATCATCAAGTATCGACTTTAGCGTTGTGTATTTTAGGTTGATTTTTAAGTGATCATTTGTAATAAAAGTCCCTGAAAAAACTATGGGTTGCAGTGGAATTCGAACTGTTTCGTGTATAACATATAGTTTTTTTGTTCAAAAATTGGATAATTTTCTGAATTCTAAATTCAAATAAAGTGTAAAATATGATAGTTTGTAATTTAGAAACTGTACAAGCACTGGCTTCTCTTTGGGTTTAATAACATTTGTATTTGGTTCAGACGCAATATTGTACACTAGAAATGTCTGTTCTCTCTTCATCGGACATCGCTGTTTCGGGAGATTCATGTTCAGGATAAGGCGGGAGGAAACGTCCGGGTGTCACCATAGTGTGGATCGCCAGGAGGACACGGTGGAGGTCTACCCTGCTTGGGCGGAGCACCGCCGTGTCCTCATGGAGGAGACAAGCAGTGGCGACCTCTCGCGTCCAGGCCTGGTTTAGGCCATGGTACGGGGCGAGAGGGTATGGGAAGCCATAACCTCCATCTGCGAAGTAGTAATGCTCGCGAAAGAGAAGGCAGAACGCGTGAGGGAAACGCAACGGAGACGCCCTCACGCCAGGCTCCGTAGGAGATGCCCTGGGCGTCGAGAGTTGCAATCTGATGCCCGGCCACCGTAGGTGCGGGCTTGCGGACCACGAGTAATTGGTAGCTCGCCGTCCGATAAGAACCAGGCCCGAGTCGACGGCGCGAATTTAAACTTAAAACATATTCTAAGAAAGATTTACCTATCAATCAATCTGTCTAGCCTTTTCCCAACTATGTTGAGGTCGGCTTCCAGTCTTACCGAATATAGCTGAGTACTAGTGTTTTACATGGAGCAACTGCCTATCTAACCTCCACAACCCAGTAACTGGGTAACACGGTACCCCTTGGCTAGTCTGGTGTCAGATCTCAAGCTTCTGACTACTCGTAACGACTGTCAAAGATCTTCAAATGACAGCCGGGACCAACGGCTTAACCTGCTTTCCGAGGCACGGAGGCAACTCGGTATGTTGAAATGGTCGGAATGGACGAGGTCGGTCCGTGGATGGGTCCACGGACCGACCTCGTCAAGCGTTGCTAAACCTTGAAGATCGACCCGTGCGGCTGTTATTATTTAGCCACGAGCTAAGCGAAGAAAGATTTACCATAACTTTTTCGTCTTCCCCACCTATTAAGTACCTTCGGAAACGTGGCAAAGTAAATTACGAAGAAAGAACCATAATACCTAGGGATGAAAGAACTCTCAACTTTTTCTTATGAAGTTATAAATCATTGTCATACAATATTAGATATGCAAAGTATGGCAGTTTCTTTCGTTACAACTTAGGTACAGTGTGGAAAATTGTTTCCACAAAACCAGTTAGGTAACATGCCAGACTGCGAAATGAGAAAAAAGTATGCGGAGAGCAACGTTATCTGAAATTGGCTGGATCAGGTGGGATTGGAAAGCTTAAAAGTGCTGGAATAATGCTTTGTAGCAAACGTAATTTGTAAAATGTGCAAATCGAGTAGATAGATACTCGTAGATAAAATAAACTTATTGTACAACCAAGTTGTCATCTTCCTTTCGAGTTGAGTCGAAAGAGAAAAACTCTTCAAATATTTTGGGTCCAGTAGGGGTCCAGGGTCTACGTTAATTGCAGCGTCAGTGGCGTTCATTAGGTACTTTAAATCACAAGTGTTTAGGCACTTGGGGCACTTTAACATGTGACATATGAAGCATATTCGCCATTCCCCACACTAACATAGGGTATCAAACAAGTCTATAAAACCAATTTTTTCCAAAAAACTATCAGGGGGTCCAAGGGCGGGATTGCGGACGGCGAGTAAAGGGTAGCTCGCCGCCCGATAAGGACCAGGCCCGAGTCGACAGCCCGTATTGTCCCACGCGCGCCTCAAAGAGATGTCAGCAAAACTGACGGGGTCCGCTAGGGCCGATACCTGTCTAGGTCGCGGATAAATTTGAAAGAGAGTTACCCTGGCCGGCCCTGGCACAAAAAACTGAAGAAACACGGGTGGGTTTTAATCTGTAAAAGTCTGACAGAGCTTCACCCAGAGGTATGTCTGTTCTCGGCTTGTAGCTGTGGAATTCGCAGCTCTTTGTTAATTGCAAACACTGCATAAACTAGTCTCTATTAAGAAGTCTGGGGCTTGGATTATTCCCCACGGAGTATTAAATCTGTTACTTTGAAAGTGTTAAATCTATGTTAAAATTAAAGCAAATTATCTTAGATATGCATATTCTTCGTCAGCTCAAACAACGACGAATGGTACTTTTTATTTACTGCTACATGGCTCATTTTTAAACCGACTTTCCAAAAAGGAGGAGGTTCTATGTTCGGCTGTACATGTGATGTTTTTTTTTGTGTATGTTGACAATTGTGGACCGATTTAAAAAATCTGGTTCCTTTGAAAGAATCTGTTCCCGAATTGGTCCCATTTAAATCTGGTAGCATCTGATTAAGAACTTATGGAGATATACAATAGAACTCATCAATAAATGGTAAATATCTCGGGATTGCTGCAATAGCATGTCTGTTTATTGTTTACACCATTTCATAACATAAAATCACGCCAGTACGCTCTAAAGGGGTACGCAGATGAGTTCAGTTCACGCTGGTACAATCTAATATCACCGGCTGTGTTCAAATATAAAAAAGGCACACCTAGTAAAAAGTTCTAAGGTAACACACATAAAAAAACTCTTTTTAAAACTCGGTTAAAAATTGCACAAATTTGAGTGCGCGCCTGGTTTTAAATTCCACCAAAATACGGGAGCTGTGGTGGCCCAGTGGTGGCCCAGTGGTATCGGCCGCGACTTACAAATTGTGGGTCGTGGGTTCGAACCCAGGTAGGCGCGTTACCTTTTGTAAATAATTTCGTCACCAGTGCTCTCAAAACGGTGAAGGAAAACATCGTGAGGAAACCGGCATGTCCTTGAACCAACAGTTCGAAGATATGTGACATCCACCAACCCGCACTGGGCCCGCGTGGTGGATAACGGTCCATTCCCTGTCACAGAGAGGATACCTGTGCCCCAGCAGTGGGCACAATTAATAGGCTGATGATGTTATGTATTATTATTATTATTATATACTTTATTGTACACCACAAAAATACAAACATACAGAACAATCATTTTTTAAAAACAAAGTGTACAATGGGCGGTCTTATCGCACAGGGCAATCTCTTACAGACAACCTTTGGATGGACTGAAACGATAGGAGAAGAATTTAGGGCTGTCAGTGTACAATGATCATAAATTATATTACTTACTTATACATAATAACATAAAATACATAAATACCTACTATACTAAATATCTAATATACTAATAAATATCGAATATATGACAGAGAAAGGAAAAGACTATAAAAATTATAGTGAAAGATAATGCTCCTTTACCATTTTCTTAAACGTTGGCAGTGTTTGAGCACGTCTTATTTCTATAGGTAATACATTCCACAACCGAACTGCTTGAATCGTAAAAGATTTGTCGAAGAAGGAAGTGGAATGCATACGAACACTCAATTTTTAATTCTCCGATGATCTCAAGGACTTAGAATGGGTGTCACAGAGGAACTGAAAACGTTCTTTAAGATAAAAAGGGGTAAAAGGATTAAAGAGCACATTATAAAGCAAAGAGTATGTGTAAGTACAGTATGAGTATGTGTATGTGTGTAGTAGTATATGTGTGATGTGAAAGTACGGGACTGTTATCACAACCCTGATACAAATGATTGACATTTAATAACTTTCCACCTGTCCATAAGTACGAGTATTTATTTGTCAACCCCGTAAGCAATTGTTTCTGATAATATTTGTATGGCCTACATATTGTTCGGAGGGTGAGCCTGGCTGTTTATTTTGGAATTCCATTATTATAGCTCGGTAATGTCCAGTCTACTGCTATAGACTCTAGAAGCAACTACTACAGTGAACAGTTACTTGGTTAGATACGTTTAGTTGTTGTTAGATACCTAGACCGTATTAATTTAGTAACTTGTTTTTTTTTTTTTTTGCCTCACACTAGGAATTTCTTCCTGTATCGTGGGTGCGTTTACAAACATATAAACGCACACACAACACCCAGATCCAGAACAACTATCTGTAGGTCATACAAATATTTGTTCCGTGCGGGAATCGAACCCGCGACACGCAGCGCAGCAGTCAACCTCTCAACCACTGCGCCAACCGTGCGCCCAAAGGTTTACAAACGGTTGTTCCTAGCAGCGACAATGTATTATCAATATATCAATGTTTTATTTTGGACAAAGTGTTGTGAATGGCTGAATTTTTCTTCTTTTTTGGGAGTTGATTTTTTCATGAACCGTCTTTGATTGAAATTCTAATAACTGGAAAAAAATTGGCTATAGTCATTGAAAATTTATAATAATATAAATAATATAAAACGTTTATTTTCTCTTTACAAAGTTTCTTACATTCTATGCCTTGCAGTTTAAACCAGGGTATAACTTTGTGAGAGACTGGTGCCTGTGATAGGTTTCAATAAGAACCTGTATTACAGGTCACCAGGTCCCACCCCCGCCTGTATAATAATAATAATTAACCTGGTATTTGTGTTTGTTGCAGTATTGTTGCTATTAGTCTACCCAATTTATACTTCTTTTTTTTCGTCGTATCGATGACTCCACAATTATTTACGTTTTGACCAGAATTCAGCCACGACAACAGCGTTAGGAAAGAGAAATTCGACCACGTCAACTCACTGAGAGTTGACGTGGTCGAATTTGTGCATGCCAATTGGTATTCAGGTCTTCTGATTGTTAGTGGCCTTTGTTGGTGGTCCTGGGGTGGACCGTGAGGAATCGTCGTGGTGAGAAGATTAGCCAGCTGGACTCTGTCGAGTGCGTTACCAGGGTACGCCGGGCGTTTTATTATGATCTGGACGCGGTTCGGGGTGGCCCTTCTCATGCACCCTACCCAATATACAATTACAATATGCATTTTTTAACATTGGCTCTTTTAAAAAAAAAATCGGATAAAGAGTATCTCTGCCACAACGACTACCTAAAAAAACTTTATTTTAAACACTATATACGTTTGAAATCTTTTAATTCATTGTAGATTAATGAATATTCCGTCTTAACTATCTCATACTGATATAAGAACCTCTTTGCAGCACTGCCCCGAAGCAGCACTGGTATCAGCGAGGGTGTTAGCAGCTGAAGGGGCACCAGCAACCCGATCCGCATCAGGAGTAGAGCGCAGGCCATCAGCCCCTAGGCCTCCACTGTGCAAGAGAGGATCGGGATCCCTGCTGTCAGGGTCACCACCTACGTCCAGGTAAGTGGAGATGAGAATCTGTTTTATTGGTTTTACAAGATGAGTTATCACAAAAGTTTTTAGTGGAATAAGTGTTCGTGATATTCAATACGAGGTTATTATTTATAACAAATGTTTGTGTAACTAGGCTTCTATACTCTATGCTCTGTAGCAAAAAATAAAAGGTAAACAAAAAAACCTCAAACGTTTATAATCCGACAAATGTTAAAATACAATCTAACAACGCAACATGGTTACTTTTGTAGCACTATTTAATTTATTATCATAATAGTCCCGAACTTCAGGCTTTCGAGAAGCTTTTTAATGTCGGCTATTGTTTTTGGTTTTATTTTTTTACTGTCTGCCCTTATTACCATTGTTATAGATAGGTAGAGTATAGGTAGTGTAGGTCTACGTTATCTACATTCATATAAGGAACTCCTTCTTAAGAATCCAACATCTTATACGAGGAAATACTATGCACCGGGAATTATATTATTTTACAACGACCAATGATCATAACTAAACACGTATTTCTTAAGATGTCATGATAGGAATCAAACAAAGTTAGGTAATATGCTGTTTTGTGTTAACATTGATTTATTGATTTTTAAAAGTATTTATTTACGTAATGTTAAACAGGCAAACAATAAGATCTAATTCAATTTATTATTCTAAATGTAACTAGTTCTTAGGCTTACTAAAAAAGTACATTACGCGTAGCCATTATTCGTAGCTTCGTAACTCACTAAAAAGACTACGCCGTAGCATTCCGTAGAGAAAACTAGTTTGGTATTCCCATTAAGTTTTACAGAAAATAGTACAAACTCCCTGAAAGGTACAACCTTGTAGCCATTATTTCTACGACACTCGTAGCTTCGTAGCGTCTCCACTAACGAGTGTCTACGCCGTAGCTCTTCGTAGGCAAACCTACACACTTGTCTTTATAATCCTTAGTAATGCTTGGGTATGTGTGTTGTTTACGCACACTATCAGGAAGTTCTGCGCTCTTAGTATCTCTAGTATCTAGAACTATAATTTCACACCTTTTTCCCATGGGATTAGGCAGAACCTACAGAACGCCATCTGCTACGATCCTTACATACATAATCCTTTGCTTTATTTAAGCTTTTTTTTAATCATACATATGTCATAAATGTACGTCGGTTATGAGTATTACACACCTGGCGTTTCTAAAAAACACAACCAATAATATCCGTATATGTCCTTCGCGGGCGCCCTCTCCACTATCTGAATTCTCAACGACATTTCGTAGATATACTTAAACTACAAACTTGTCTTCATAAATAAAACTTGCGTTTGCGTGTTCTTTACTTCTACAACTTCAATTAAGTCTACCTATAGTATCTGAACGACGTTTCGTAGACACCAAACATTTGTCTTGTGTATAATATGTGTTTACGCACACTAACTAGAAAGGTCTGTACTCCTAGTACCTCTTGTACCTACAGATTACCTGAACGAGTCGGCCGCGCGAAGTTTTAACATTGTTAGTTTTCTAGTCTAGATTGAAAAGTTTGTTTGTGTTCGTTTTACACAGAATGTTGCACGAAGTAATTTTTTCGCATTCAGTATAGAGATTGCTTCACGCTGGCGTGATTGTTAATGGAAAATGGCGTGAAATGGAAACGTTTTAAAGAAAATAAAATGAAAAATATAAAACAGAGAAAGTGGCAAAATTGCCACACTGGTATGGTAAAGCCTTCTATTTTTAACCATCTTCTCATCTGACACAAGTGACAGATTCGATACACAGCTTTGATAAATTAATATATTGCATCTGAAAGCCGTGAACTGGATTCCAGATTCCATACAATTTTTGGTCCTGTGTTTAGCGAATTTTATAGATAAAATTTCAATATTGGCACGGCTGCTCAAAAAAAGAAAATTTTGTGTAAAATTTTATGATTTTACACCCAGGCGTTTGAGCTGAGCGTTGTCTGTCTATGAATTGAATTAAAATCTGCTTGATTAAAAACTTAAATTATAAAATAGAATCTCATCGTCTGCCGCATTGCCGTTCGTTACATGTAAACATGGCCTACCATACTCGTATATAAATAAAAAATATATATATACGCTTTGGCCGATTTTGGTAATTCTTACGTCAATCGATTCGTCTTAACCTTGCGAGTGTCACTGGTTACATTAAAATTTGAAAATAGAAAAATGCCGGCTATTGGGCTAAAAAGACGCAAACAAGAAGAAAATCGATCCACGTCTTAAGCAGACGGGGGCTTTATTTTTTCAAGTATTTCTTGGTTCAACGAAGCACACTACCACTTATAAGACTCATCTAACAGGCTTGTAAAACTGCTTACACACACAGTAAATAAGTTTACTTTATGAAAATGAACACAAAGATAACCTGACATGCTTTTAATTATACATTATACAAACAGTCAACTTTGCTAACTTCGTGGAGAAACATAATCATATTCAGTAGATTACAGTTTAAACTGACTCAGAACTATTAGCTAATTACATTACAAAATTCTCGAGCTTGCACTAAAATGTAAGTAAAAAGATTTTTACTCAAGCGATAGAAAAGTCGTGAGAGAAATAATTTATCACCTGGATTTTCTGCTCTCCTAGTAGGGAGATCTGTTTTCATGCGAGTGGAAAGTAGACTGTTTGTTAGGTGCATCGTTATCTTGGCTTAAGTTTCTTGAATGCATCAAGATAAATGACGATACCGATACGTTTGCATTGAAATAACTGAAGATAAAGAGAGAGATACTTTAAAGCCTTCGGGGAAGCTTGGCTTAGTACGCATTGCGATTTTTATCCGCGTGGATTTTATTCGCGCGAATTTTTATCCGCGTACTGAATCGTAACTAACACGCACTGCAGATAAAGTTTCCGCGCGATTATTGTCCCACCACTCTATCTACTTCTGCACTTGATTCGATTGACAGTCTGGCCAAAAGGCTTATTGGCAACGATGCACTGGTCGCGTCTCAAAGTTCTAGAGCCTCGAACATCGACGCCGAGTGGCCAGCCTGTCGGTTTTTTTATCGTTTACATTTCGGGGAGTGTACGACGGAACTGCACAATTTGATTCCGCCTAGCCATCATCGGACTACATGACGTACGGCCATGCGCCATCTGTACATGGTGGACATCCCTCCCATACGCACAAAGCGTTTTGCTAATACTTTCATTGTGCGCACAGCTAAGGAGTGGAATTCCCTTCCAGAGTCTTTGTTCCCTGATAGCTACAACCTTGGGGTCTTTAAGTCAAGAGTGAATAGGTTTCTTCTAGGCAAGCGTGCTTCACCGTAGCCACGTCATCGCTTTGCATCAGGCGAGATAGTGGTCAAACGCGAGCCTAAAGGTTATAAAAAAATAAAACAATTTCACTTGAAAATAGCTCGCTTGCCGCAAAACAATGTTTATCTCTTTTATACTAGGGAAAACAGCCTCGGTTTCCCCGGAACAATTACTGCTCCTGTCAAACTTATAATAAATAACATGGCTGACTGAAGGGCCCAAAACAAACAACATTCATCCATAATATTATAATGTTTATTCGATTATTTACGACGTTCGTCACAGATCGGGAAGAATTAAGGAGAATTAAATTGTCGCCGAGAGGCCGGGCTATGGCGCTGGGAAAAATCCGTCACAAATATTTCCTGGCTTTATTTTAAGGGCTGCTAAGAAAAATATTAATATTAAAAAAGTATATTTATGCAAAACCATGAACTTTTCTAATCTAGCGGCTTCGCTCCCGTGGTGCACCCCACAGGACCCGGGATACAAAAAAAAATTATTAAGTAAAAATGTAGCTTTCTACTGGTGAAAGAATTTTCATAATCAGTTAAGTAGTTTTTGAGTTTATCCATTACTAGAGGACGCCTCGCGGTTTCACCCGCGTAGTTCCCGTTCCCGTGGGAATACAGGGATAAAAAGTAGCCTATGTCCCCCGGGGATAGAGTAGCTTCCCAAACGTGAAAGAATTTTTGAAATCGGTCCAGTAGTTTTGGAGCCTATTCGGTACAAACAAACAAAAAAATCTTACCTCTTTATAATATTGGTATAGACAAACAAACTAACAAACAAATCCTCTTTTTAATATTGTAAGTGTAGATTATAGTAGTTTAACCATATATTGTACTGAAACAACTTAGGAAGGTAGGTGCTTTTACTTTATGTTCAAACATTTTAAATCGGTTTGGGTATAATAATTATTGTAGTTTTTTTTTCAGATTTCTACTAATCTAAAGACAAAACGAACCTGTTACCCTACTATACTACGAGTAAAACGTGAAAGTTAAGTAAGGATAGAGGGATGGATGGATGCTGTTTTGTTACTCTTTTACGCAAAAACTGCTAAACGATTTTTGGCAAAGATGTTCCAGTACTTTAGCTTATACACGAGGCTTAGCTTAGTAATCTATTCTGTGACCAGGCTAACACATAGGGTATTAATTTATAAAGATATTATAGAAAGATATTTATAAACAGCCAGTAGTAGCATAATAATAGTAAATGTTTCTTCAAAATATGCAAATCTAAAGGCTTATCCTCAGTTATGCGCCAACCCTACGCTCCCGTGTTATCTGCCGCAACGCAACGCGCTCTGCTAATGGCATTAATTTGAATGAAGGATAGTCCACCATTTATTTCTGCGTTGGCAATATTCTGCAACAATTGCGCGAGTTATCTGGAAAATGGATTACATTTTCTATCTATTTAAGCTTGCGTGACTTTTTAGCTGGAGAGGAGACCATTCTTGGACCGGCCAATGTTATTGGGTTCCTTTATCAAAAACTTCTAACTGTTTCTGTCCCTATGATAAAGAAGACGATTATACTAATACTTGTCAACACGTTTCATCGGCATCATTATTTCAGCCGAAAGACGTCCACTGCTGGACATAGGCCTCCTCCAGGCGTCGCCACATTGACCGATCTCGTGCGCCTCGCATCCAGCGCATTTCCGCAACTTTAACCAGATCATCGGTCCATCTAGTGGGTGGCCTTCCAATGCAACGTCTTCCGGTTCGCGGTCGCCATTCCAGATTTCGCCATCGGCCATCCGTTCTGCGAGCAATGTGCCCACTGCCACTTAAGTTTCGCAATTCTTCGGGCCATGTCGGTAACTTTGGTTCTCGAGCGGATATCCTCAACACGTTTATAGATTTCATTCTTTGGAGAGATTTGGTTTTGGTTTAACGACTCCTTTCATTTCAACTTGACATGACACCAGGCACTTGGTATTGGCGGGAGCAAGGGAGGATCGCGGGGGAAAATCGATCAAGAAGGAGGCGGGATTGATTGGTGGAATTGGCGTAATGACTTGTAGAGAAATACAGTGATATTTACCGAATGCCTGTGTTAATCTACGTGCTGGGTGGGATGTCGTTTACGTTATTCTCCATGATTTAATTTGATTAGTTACTTTGTAATAGTTCATGAAGAGAATTACGTTCATTTGTTTCAATCGCCTCACCCGAAAAGACCCATGATATAAGGCCTCCCCTTACAATTACACCGTATTGCCTACATACTCAAGATGTTTAAAAAAACAATAGACTGAAATATAACACAGCTCCTCAAGGTACTAGGAGCACATAAACGGCTAGCAGCTCACTGCAAAACAGTTGCACGCCACTTCGTTCTGATATTCGTTGCAGTGCACTCGCCTTCTATGTGATCAATAAATGTGTTGTATAAAGTAAAAACACTAGGAGCACATGAACGGCTAGCAGCTCTGTTCAACACAGTCGCATGCCAGATATTCGGACCAGTGCACACGTACTAAATTCTACACGACCAACTAATGTGTTGCCTCTGCAGTACGCTTGTTTCTTTAGATCAGTCCATTTGAACGACTTAGGGAGGGCAAATGAGAGGAGATTGACTAGACTACTGTGTATCTTAGGTCCATGTTTATTTGATGTAGTAACTGAGGCTGATTAAGAGAAATGTGTTAGGTTAGGGTCCTTTTGTGGGTATGTAGATAAGTAAATATTGTAGAGATATGGTTATTAACGTCTAACGATGCTATAATTAGTTAATCCATAGAGGGTTGGTCCTTTTTAGAGTGTGTTTGTCAATTAATATCGTATGGTGAAGTTTTCTGTTGGAAGAAATGTTTAAGGACCAAGGTAGAGTTGCTAATAACACAAAGTAAGTACGCGGCGATGCGCCGCATATAGAGAGTCCACTACGAACAAACCGTCATTTTGGACGCACAAATTGACATTACGATTTTATTGTGAACGCGCATTTTATAAATCTTTATATGAAATCGTATGCAGCCTCGCACACCTATCCGCGCCGCACGAGCCGCATTTCAGCAAAATGCTGTAAGTATACGGATTCCAACAGCGCGTGCGAATGACGTCAAAATCAAATTTATTTATTTCAACTAGACCATTAAGCGGCACTTTTGAACATCAACAATAAAAAATTACATGTAATAAAATCCGACGAGAAGAACGGACAAGAAACTCTATATATTTTGAGGTATAAAGGGCACACTCATAATTTACAGGGCAACCTAAACGAAAATACTTAATCCTACGGAACACTTGGCACGGGTCCGACTCCTACTTGGCTGGTTATTTTTAGGGTTCCTTACCTCAAAAGGAAAAAACGGAACCCATATAGGATCACTTTGTTGTCCGTCCGTCTGTCTGTCTGTCTGTCCTTTTTTCTCTGGGACGCGTGGAGGTATCAAGCTGAAATTTATATAAAATACGCAGGTCTACTGTCCCTTAAAGCTGTGAAAAAATCAAACTTCTAAGCCAACGCAATCAAAAGATACAGCCGTTTATGCCGCAAATTGCCGCAAATTTTCGACTCTCGCAAGGGAATCAAAACCTACAGGGTACTCCCCGTGAACTCAGAATCTTGAAATTTGGTACGAAGCAACGTCTTATAGCACAGATAAAGGAAAAATTGCGAAAACCGTACATTTTCAGTTACATCATATAGTAAAAATATTATTAATAATTTTAAACATACTACCCCTTTCCTCATGAACGCGTAGAGGTATTAAATTGAAATTCATGTCAAATACTCAGGTCTATAAAACCTTTAAGCTGAGGTTTGTACGGAACCCTCGGTGCGCGAGTCCGACTCGCACTTGGCTTTGTTTTTTAATTAGCTTGGTGCCTTTTCACGTTTGTATGTTTTTGGTGGGATCATTATTACACCATTGTTACGTCTTGTTACCCTCCAGTTTTCGTCGTATGTGGCGTCGCGATCATTAATAGACATTTCATGTTCTGTGTATCCTCTAAGGCACATGCCTCAAGTAATAATAATGTCCTGTAGTATAGATAGTGGGTACAGGGTAGACATAGGCACAACACTTCGCTGCGAGGGGGTTATCTTTTCTTCCCGTGTTTTTATTTTATTATTAACTAGCTGAACCTCGCGGTTTCACTCGCATCTTTGATTACTACTCCGCTCCTATTGCGTTAGCGTGATGTTTTATAGCCTATAACCTTCCTCAATAATCGGGCTATCGAATAGCGAAATAATTTTTAAAATCGGACCAGTAGATCCTGAGATTAGCGCGTTCAAACAAACAAACAAACTCTTCAGCTTTATAATATTATATAGTATAGATATTATGCAGGTATAGAGGAACTTTATAACTCTATCCCACTGTAGGTGGGGTCTGCTCTACTAATTTTCAATTATAATCTGGCGCGAGAACAGTCTGTCCTGGGTTGGGTCGGGCAGTTCTTCCTCCAATAGCAGTTTCGACTTGCTAGTCCGTCTCTCCGTCGTGTAAGTAAAGAGGAACGTATGATGATAAGCATGATATGATGCAGGTTTAGATGATTCGATGTATTTATTTTTATAAATGTATAACACCTATTCCTTTTAAAAATTCAGAATCAATATAGTAGCAACCCTAGTGAGTTCGGAAAGTTTAGGTAACAATTGTCGAGGACGGTAGGAGTAGTCCTGTAAACTTTTTTTTTTGCTAATACCCATTTACGCCTAATATGAAAGTCCTATTTAAGGATAAAGAAGAAACAGATGGATTCTGTGTTTGAGATGAAAAATAAGGTAAAGGATGAAATACTGACGGAAATTAAAACGTTTTGTGCCGTCCCCAAGTGACATAATACAAGGAATAAAAAAAGTTAATTAAAAATTCAAAAAACCCGACTGCTTAAAAAGCGAACTTAAAGACGTAAACAAGAAGTCGAAGGATACATCTGGTTTTGGTCAGCCAGCTCGCGAATATGTATTCTCGATTTTCTTCTTGTTTACGTCTTTTAGTTCGCTTTTTAAGCAGTCGGGGTTTTTGATTTTTTAATTAACTTTTTTTATTTACAACTTTTTAGTTTTTTTTTAAATTAGGTACATTTAAACATATAAGTGTTATATATTGTGCTTCTACCCAGACCCGTTACTTGGGACTGTACTATTAGTAATGTATGACTACTTTTGTTAGCTTGGGTCTTACCTGTTAAAACAAATGTATGTGTTAATTAATAAATAAATAAATATTTTTGAAATCGCCTCTTAAAACCCTTTATTTTGATACCCCACACGATGGGCATGGAAGAAAAAAAAAATCCCTCACAAAATGGCGCTCAAAATCCGCCATTTTTTTCTTTGGAATAGAAAAAAATGGCGGATTTTGAGCGCCATTTTTTATGTAGCCAGTGACACTCGCAGGGTTAAGACGAATCGGTTGACGTAAGAATCATCAAAATCCGGCCAACGCGTTTGGTCTCTAGAACGCCACATAGGAACAAACATACATACATACTTACATGCATAGACTAATAAACACATTACCCTCCATCGGCAGTCGGGTAAAAAGAACATTATGATGACGATGAAAATTCCATCTAATGGAGGAAGTAAGACATATGTTTATTGGCAGAAATCGGGTACAAATTCAGACTTCAGACTACTTCAGAAGCACTATCTATTGTTATATATTGCACTATGTATAGCTACTCTGTTTGAATCTAATCCCATGCTAAGCAATCGCGTTGGTGGTAGAAGCGTCGCTAATCATAATTTAATCTGCACCACACATACACCTCTTGATAGAGGTGTATGTGTGGTTGGTTATTGATCGACAAGTTGAGCAATAATGGTACTCAATTATCGAGTTGTGGTGCAGATTAGATGTCGGTCCGTATTTGTCAGGTTATTGAGAGCGCGGGTACTACTGATCTGTCAATTTGTGACAACTTCGTTAAGGCAATTATTATGGCATCGAGGGGTTTGCTCATTTGAGAAATGAACATTCAATTTGGTGGACGGTATGTTTTGAAGTTTGTAGCTAATCTCATTGATTTATTACTAGCGGACGCCTCGCGGTTTCACCCGCTTAGTTCCAGTTTCCGTGGGAATACAGGGATCAAAAGTACCCTATGCCACCCGGGCATAGTGGAACGGTGGGAGAATTTATGAAATCGGTTCAGTATTTTTAAAGTTTATTCGTTACATACTAAAATACAAACATTACAAATCTTTCCTCTTTATAATATTAGTATTAGTATAGAAGTATAGACAAGCTTTATAATTATTGCACCTGTCCCTGTGTCTATAAACAAATCTTTCAAGTTAAATTGAACTTCCCAGTATACGGTTGACTTGAAATTTTGCACACTTTGTTTTTGTTTTTCGTGACGTTTGAAGTCAAAATCGGTTCAACCGTTTAGGAGCTATGATGCCACAGACAGATACACAAACACACAGGTACACACGTCAAACTTATAACACCCTTCTTTTTCCGTCGGGGTTTAGAACATACTTTTTAGGGTTCCGTACCCAACGGGTAAAAACGGGACCCTATTACTAAGACTCCGCGGTCCGTCTGTCCGTCTGTCACCAGGCTGTATCTCATATACCGTGATAGCCAGGCAGTTGAAATTTTCACAGATGATGTATTTCTGTTGTCGCTATAACAACAAATACTAGAAACAGAATGGGGCTCCCATACAACAAACGTGATTTTTTTACCGTTTTTTGTGATAATGGTACGGAACCCTTCGTGCGTGAGTCCGACTCGCACTTGGCGGGTTTTTTTATAAATATAAAAGCTTGTTCTTCGTTTCACTGGCTTTCTTAGTAGTCATCTCAATTTAATAGTCGCCATATCGTCTTTCACACAATCCATCCAATTAATTTCCCCTTTAGTAAGCTATTTATTATTCGCTTTTTACGTTAATATCGTAAAAATATTGAGGGATTTTCGAGATACCAAGGTTACACGTGGACGCATAATAAAAGTAAAACTTTTTCATTAAAAGGGGGACACAGTGACACAGGATCACAATACAGCCTAGCACAAAAGATAGCTCACATTGGAAACAATAGGAATCGTTCTACACGAGTTCCCGGTACTGTAGTTGTATATAGTGTAGGAGTATCGCTAGCATGTTTGTCCGTGATGACACGTAGCCTATACTAGCGGCTACAATATATTCATGAATTCTGAACAAATAAATTGACTAAACTTCGCAATTTCATCTGGAGATCCGTTCGTTTCTACTAGTAGAACATGTACACGAGCTTCGTATGATGCCGGCAGTCTGACATTTAGGAAATTAGAACAATACAGCTGGTTAAAAACTTAAATGTGTGTGTTATACGTACCTATACGGGTAAGGGTATTATATCCTTTGGATTGTGGAGCTCAGATGATACGACAGTCCTAATGGTGAACAAGTTGATGATTTGACGATCTATTCTAAATGTAATCATAATTAGTATTTTCCGTTTTTTGGTCAAATGCTAGGTTGGATACATCTGTTAGTGATAAGATTTTTTTATTTTATTTGAGATGTGTTTGCTATTGACTCTTGTTTGGGTCAGATGTGACAGAGACAGAGTCGACGATGGAGTGAGCTTACCCAGAAGAAGCCTGTTCACTCCAACTTTGAAGATATTCGGGTTAGGTTGTATATCTATTGTTCCCACATAATAAGCGATCTGTCTTTCGATTCTAAACCTAAGCGACAGCGCTGAGGGCTACCCCAGGTGGGGTCGAACCTCGGCTCAGGGCGTCGCGGGAAGGGACAGCAAGGGGACAAGCTGGATCTTGACTATCATTGATTTTACCATCAGTTCGGAAGGCACCTACTGTGGAGAAGAACTGACAAGAAACTCCACTTTCATTGTTATTATTTAGTTCAGCACTACCCGGGCTGTTATGAACTATATCGGGACTAGTTCCCGGGTTACAGGGATTTCGCGATGGTCCTCGGCGGCGAGGATGGAACGATTTTGTACTACGTTTTTTGAGTGTACTGGTTTCCCTACGACTCTCTTGGAGGAGAGTATTGGCGTCATCGGGGGTAGTAAGAGTGAGCCTCGGTCGGCGAACTCGGGATATTTTGGAGGGTTCATAGCGGATGGCCTCTTTGATTAAGGGGTTTTTATGTTTGGTTGCAGTATCAAAGAAACACTTGGAAAGGCGACAAACTTGACTTTTGGCAAAATTGGGTTTTATAGACCTGTCTGATACCTTATGTTAGTGTGGTGAATGCAAAATACTTGATGTTGTCGGCAATTTTCGTCTTAAAACAATAAAAATAATGCGAACAGCCATTTTGTGATTACTGACTTACTGAAGTTTAACGAGAGAGTTTACGGATTTACATAAATAGGATAACTGATTAATCGGAAACCCTTTAATTCTGAGAAATACTTGCTTCCAGATTGTTTGTACTATAACATCTTGAGAATATATCTTAACTTTAGCAAGAAAGTTTTGCAACTGGTTTGGTAGGCGGATTTAAAATTGATGCAAAATGATTCCGTGAATTCAGATTCTGTAGTTAACACATTTGCTAGTTTTATTTAAAACTACTACCTACCACGACGCGGTAGGCCCAGAAATAGATAGTGAGAGAGACGAGTTGGACCCCAGTCTAAAGTATTGTGCTCAGATTGTTCAAGATAGAGTAAAATAGAAGGAAGGGAGGGGGGCCTTTTCGCTGCAGTGTCCCAACTTCGAGTTCTTCAGCTCTAGACAAGTGTTATTCGATGTCAGCGAAAGCAATAGTCGAAATGTCAAATTGTAAGGGATCGATCACGTGATTTTACGATATCACTTTTCAATCCCATAACATTTTGCCTTTTTGATCATAGCTATCGCCACGCTTTCGATGATAGAATTTGTCTAGGGCCTCTGGATAACAATAATTTAAAACTATTTTAGTTTGGAAGAGAAACTCTCCGATTTTTTTAAATTTAAATTAGGCTCGCGCTTGACCACTATCTCACCTGATGGTAAGCGACGATGTCAGAAGTAGAAGTAACCTATTCACTCTTGACTTAAATACCTAGATTGTAGCTATCGGGAAACACAGACTCCAGCAGGGAATTTCACTCCTTAGCTGTACGCATAATAAAAGTATTCTCAAAACCTTTAGTGCGTATGGGTGGGATGTCCACCATGTACCGATGGCGCATTGCCTTACGTCTGGTAGTCCGATGATGAAATGGACAATTTCATCGCACACTCCTCGAAATGTAACCGGTAAAAAACCGACAACCTCCGATGAGCCTTGATGAGCTTGGCCCACTTTTCGATCGACTCTAGTGCATCAAGCTGGTATTTGGCAGATCCGTCCCAGAGATGAGAACGGTACTCCATGCATGATCGAACTTGGGCTTGATACAAGCTGAGCAGCTGTTCTGGCATGAAGTATCTTCTCACCTTTGCAAGGATCACAAGATTTTTGGCGGCCAGCTGAGCCTGATTCTTCTCTTGATATTATACGAAAACGTACTTAATTACGCAAGTTTCATTAATATTCGTAAATAAATTGATTAATGGACCATTACGTTGAAGGCTACCCTTGTTACGTTAGGACGTACCATCTTTGATAACGATAAGGCAAATGTATGACCTCTCTCGAAATTGTGTAAAGTTGTAACCACGTAACAGCCGAAAAAGCCACGTAACGTAATATTTTAAAGGGAGGAAAAATAAGGCTTAAAACATAATTAATTTAAGCAAAGGGATTCATGTGTATACTGTAGATGAATACAAAAAATAAAAAAGCATTTTTGCACGTGAAATTTTTGTAGGGAAAATATATGGCATATATTTTTCTGCAAAGCTCCTAAAGAGAAAATCGATTTACTCGTATTGTATACTAATATGAAATCGTTTTGCAAAGCTAACAGAATATATTCTATACACAAGCAACAAAAATAATAGATTCTCTCTATCCCGTGAAATTTCTTTTTTTCCTATTCCATGTTACGATTCAGAATAAGAAGTACCTATGGATTTTTATGAATAATGTTCTGGCTGCCAGAGGGGGCAAAAAAAGTTCTGGCTTTTCACAAACAGATTCTGATGTTCGAACTGAAGTTTTGAGTATGAATATGGTGGATGGTTAAAAGGATTGAAGAAGACCAAAGAAATATGGATAGACTGAGTGAAATAAAGTTTGGCTAGAAAGAAGGTAACTATTAAGAAGACGGAGAGCAGAGAAGAATGTATGCAGCGCTTACCCCAAATAAATGTGTAGATGGATATTTTATTTAGGTTAGCCAACAATTGTTTACACAATACATTTAAAATTATACTTGCATATCAATCTGCCTAGCCTTTTCCTAACTATGTTGGGGTCGGCTTCCAGTCTAAGCGGATTCAGCTGAGTACCAGTGTTTTACTTGGAGCGACTGCCTATCTGACCTCCACACCCCAGTAACTGGATAACATGGTACCCCATAGCTAGACTGGTGTCAGATGTCAAGCTTCTGACTACTCGTACAGACTGTCAAATATCTTCAAATCACAGCCGGGAATAACGGCTTAACGTGCTTGCCGAGGCCCGGAGGAAACTCGGTATTTTGAAATGGTCACCCATCCACGAACCGACCTCGTCAAGCGTTGCTTAACCTTGATGATCGACCCGTGCGGCTGTTATTATACTTGCATAATAGTACGTTTATAAGTGCAACAATTACATACAGGATAACACAACATCCACCAAATATGGTTTTACAAATTACAAAGCTTGTGGCTACTTACAATGTAAAGTTATTCAAGAATTTTTGGTTATTTACAATAATAAATTAAATTACAATAACATTATAACATTTTTTTTAGCTGTTTTGTGATTAACAAATAAATAAAGAGATTAATTAAAAACTGATTTGTAAAAAAACAGTTTTTTTGTAGCAAATTACAATGAAATTATGAAAAGAAAAAACTCATCAATAATTTAAAATACATTATATAACTTAAAATTATACAGATCCAATCTCATAACCAAAATAAACATTATAGTAGTGAAATCTTTGGTTGTGAGAATAGCGCTCAATAATTTCTTTCTAAAATGATGATAATGATGTTCCTATTGCTGGGAAACAGTCCTTCTCTCTGTTAGAAAGAGTAGACTGACTGTGAACCGATTTTGATGATTCTTGTTTTATTTGAAAGCTGGTGTTTGTCATTTTCACCAAGATCTGATAAAGAACTTCGGAGATACACATCAGAACTCTTCAATAAATGACGGCAAATCACTCGGGATAGCTGCAATCGCATTTATGTTTATTGTTTACACCATTTCATAACATAACATCACACTAGTACGCTCTAAAGGGGTACGCAGGTGTAAACAGTTCACCTTGGTATACCCTTATTCGACCGAATTTGTTTAAGTTTCATGTTATTGGGTAAATCTATTCTGGTTTCACTTTGGGCATTATTGGTACCTAGCATATATAAATTGTGTAGCACAACTAAAAAGTGAAAAATAAAAAAACTTTTTACAAAAAATACAACCGACTTCCAAATAAAAAAACAAAAAAGTGAAAAATAACTTCAATTTCGGAAGTCGGTGTCAAAAACGAAGAAAATAAAACAAGAACACCGACTTCCGAAATTGAAGTTATTTTTCACTTTTTTGTTTTTTTATATGGAAGTCGGTTGTATTTTTTGTAAAAAGTTTTTTTTTGGAAAGTCGGTATAAAATAAACGATTTTTTTTATGAGCCGTTGCCTGTCAAACTATGGCATTTGATTTCTTTTTTCCAAATTCACAATTCAGGGGAAAAAAAAAGAAGAAAAAAAAAAAAAATATGTATTAATAAATAATTTAATCATTAATACCATAAATAGGTATGCAAATCTTGATACTATTATGCAATCTCATTATTTCGTAATAGCATTACCGTCGAATTACGTTCTACATTCCGACTAACCGAACAGCGTACATTACAATTAACCCTCGACCCGTCGCGTGGGGCCTTTGAATGCAAAAAATTATTTTTGGTATTCTTAGACTCGCTCTTGACCACCATCTCACCGTTAGGTAGCTTCCTAAAAAGGATCATACTCGATGCTTACGCCAGTGGTAATGAGTCTGAGACTATCTGTGAGTTTGGGTGGCACAGGCTACGTGTGAGATTGGGACTAGAGCAGGGGCATTGAGTTAAATATACTGCGTACTAGAGAAGCTATTTCAAACAAAAGATTGCGCGTAATTCGGTGACAGTGGGGGCAAGGGTGGGATGTGTGTTATGTTCTCATATATAAACAATTAATGCGCACAGATGATCTTTTTCTTACTCTTTGACATTCACACAAACATGGCCGCCCTCCCGCCTCCGCGGTGACGCGACGTCACGAGTTACAATAAATTGATAAAATATAATTAAATTAAGCGTGTTTTCAACTTACTATTGAAAATTCACTCCTTGACTTTTACTTATATTTCTCAAGTTGCTTGAACAGTATCTCAATACTCACGAAGGCATTTTATAAGAAACAAAACTTAGTACTCAAACGTGTTACGTTGCAGCGAGCGCTTGTCACATACTAAGTGAGTTGGAGTGCGCGCGCTCTAACGCGTGTTACTAACAATTGAGTTGAGGAGTCTCCTCTAGTACAAAGTACATTTAACTCAATGAGCAGGGGTCGGTTTTTGGACAGTCGATTGAGTGAGCGATTGTAGTAATTCGGTGACTGTGTAGGTTGGCGTAGGGTAAAGCAGATTATATTTGTTTTATCTGTGATAAGGGTATGTTTATTCTTATAAAGCCTCTGCGCTGCGTTAAAACCTTCGTGCCAGAGATATTTTCAATAAAAGTGAGTGCAGTGTCATCAGCAAAGGCTGTGTATTTTTGAAGAAGGTTATACAACAGAGTGTGGTTAAAAAATGGTTTCATCTGTTTTTTTTAAGGGTTAATATTATAAATAAATGACTTATTTCCAATATTTTTTTACTTGAAAGAAGTCCTACTCAAGATATAGATTATAATGTCATTTAATACGCATTTCATTCATGCGGTCTCTAAAGACACCACGCGACGGTTCGCGTCGCAATTTTAGCGCGATGGGAGGAGGGTTAATCGAATAATATAATTCCGAGTTGAATCTTTCGGTAATCGAAAGATTTGGTTTGAATTATTATGGTTTCAGCTACGGTTCGGAAGCCGTCTTAAATATGTCCTTGTATTATGTACCTAATGTAAGTGACCTTCCCGATGGCTCGACGCAAGTACATGCAGGGGCGGATCCCGGATTCATTTCTGGGAAGAGGACGAGGGACTCTCACTTGACTTTATTCAATGATAGTGCCCGATTAAGCCAGCGGGAACTGTGTTTATTCAATTTTTATATTAACTATAGGTATTATTTTCTATATTTTTTTATTGTTTGTTAGAATATTGTTTGTTAGAATGTTGTTTAATTGTTATATCTATGTTAAACTAGCCAAAGCATTAGGACATTATGTTGGTACTTGCTACTATATAGTTACTAGATCCAGAATACTTCACAATAGGTACTAATCGTAGCACTTTTATAAAAAAGCTATATTATTGATTGAATAGCTGAACGAAATATAAGTTTCTTGCCGAAAAGTGGTACAACCAAGCAGCAAGTTGCAAGAACGAGCGAAGCATGATAACTTTCTTTTCTTTTCTCACGCGTGCTCCCGTGCACGTTTTTCAACACACTTGTGAAGAAAATAATACAAAAAAATCATTTCCAACAGTGAAAACGAGTTGCGAATTTTTTTTTCGCAATGGCGGGCAAAATTAATCAGTTTTCCTATGCGCGCGCATCTAACAATGGCGATCGGCCATAGACTAAAAATAATGAGTTATCTTATTGTTGGCTTTTTGCGCTATGTTTTAGCCATGTACAAAATGGGGAATTTCAAGTTTTCTTTATTACAGACAAAAACAAAAGTTATATTTAAGTGAAAGTTTTACTTATTAAACACGTACAAGTTGAAATTATCTATTTAAATATGAAGTTGCATGAAATGTGTTGCATTTATACTATTGAGCACGATCTTTTTTGTATGGAAACTTTTTTAAGAACAAAGCAACGTAAGCAATAAATTAAAAAAAACTCTTTATCTCACTTGTGAATAATAGTAATGAAAAAGTCACAGTTTGATAACAGGTGTCATTATGTGCCTAATTGCGGTGAAATTAGAGCTACTTTATGAGCAAGTGTGTTGAAAATAGAATTATTGTTGTTTTTTGATAGTAGGTACCTCTCCCAATAAGGTTTCCCTTTTATTTGTACCTATATTGTGTGTATCTGTGTGTGCCAAATAAACTAGTTTTCTTTCTTTCTTCTCTATCAAGTACCACTTTCTAAAAACTAGAAAAGGTAAACCTACACAATAATGTGTTACCGACTTCAGCCGTTTTCAGGTCAAACTATGTAGTTTGGCAGAACGGAACTGAGTAAATTACTAGTCTATCATAGAAGCGACTAGACATTTTCATCACACTTCGATTTGTACTGCGTCTTAAGATAATAAGACTTAACTGTTCTATCATACCTTTAAACGAGTAATTCTTGTATACGAGTATCTATACTAATATTATAAAGAGGTAAAGTTTGTGAGTTTGTGACGTTGTAAGGGGTAATCTTGGGATCTACTGAACCAATTTTGAAAATACTTTCACCAGTAGAATGCTACGTTATTCATAAGTTAAGAGTGTCATAGGCAAACAAATATTTTCAAAAAATTAGAGATCCTTATGAAAATTGCAATAATGTAACCCAAGGTAGCGAAATGTTGCCTAAAAATTCACTCTTCGGCGTGCGCTGAGAAAACTATTGATAATAGATAAAAAAATAGTAGGTAGGTAGGTAGGGTAGGTAGGGTAGGTAGGGTAGGCAGGGTAGGCAGGGTAGGCAGGGTAGGCAGGGTTGGCAGTGTAGGCAGGGCAGGCAGGGCAGGCAGGGCATGCAGGGCAGTCAGGGCAGGCAGGGTAGGTAGGTAGCCAGTATACGGGAGCGAAGCCCCGGGGGTCAGCTAGTATGTATATAATCTATATAAATCTCGGAAACGGCTCCAACAATTTTCATGAAATTTTGTACGCAGTGGGTTTCGGAGGCGATAAGTCGATCTAGCTAGGTTTCATTGTTAGAAAACGTCGTTTTCTCTATTTTCACCCGAGGTAGCGCTGTATGCATGAGCGTAACCCCAGATAAAGAAAGGTACTAAAATATTATACCCACTAAATATGATATTATTATATTTATAGTTAGCACCGCCATCTTTTTTTTGAAAATAGCTAGCTATGTAAAAGTTATAGTTTCTCTTCTCCACCGCTCATATTTTCTGAATTTCATTGCGGGTTCTAACACTGAATCGTTGAATTGATCTTGCCGGATTCACCAAGCTTGCATGCATCAAGCTCTTTACAACCATATTTGACTTGTACAGAATACGTAAGATATTAAGTCCACCATTGTACCTTTGTGCATGAAGGTTAACCGATAAGGCTGAATGCTATATTTTTTGGATTATAAGACTTGCGTAAATGCACAGCGCAAAAAACAAGTGCGACTCGGACTTACGCACATAGGGTTCCATACCATTATCGCAAAAACGGCAAAAAAATCACCTTTGTTGTATGGAGCCCAACTTAAATTTTAATTTATTCTATGTTTAGTATTCGTTGTTATAGCGGCAACATAGAAATACATCATCTGTGAAAATTTCAACTGTCTAGCTATCACGGTTCATGAGTTACAGCCTGGTGACAGACGGACAGACAGACGGATCGTGGAGTCTTAGTAATAAGTTTCCGTGTTTACTCTTTGGGTACGGCACCCTGAAAATAGCAACAAAGAAATGTCACATTGCGATATAATTTATGGTACATTTTTAAGGGTTTGTTCTTGTTTTGTTAAGGAACTTATAAGCATGAAAACGCAAAGAGAAACATTGTATCTTAATTTTGCCCTTTCACACCTTTTCGGCAAGTGAAAAGTTGGTGTATGCACATTTTGAGCGAATCTAAGTTGTCTACCGTTTGGAAAGGTTTTTTCTGTTCTGTGGGAAGGTTTTACCTAGTAATTTGTATTTTGTACACATTTCGCAGTAGATTGACGCGGTTTAACCAACCTCAACATGTAAATAAATATATTTTTTACAAATTTACTGTGTAAAATAGCTGCGAAAACTTATTTTTCTGAACAAATTAGAATGTTGAAAGTTGATATAAATTCCTGAGTTTCGTGAGGTAATTTGCAACACCCTGTCGACTCAGCTGATGTCATGTGTCATAATCTTGTTGAGCAGAGTGGTTGAATAAATAAACTATGTTGAAGGTTCTAACACAAGTAGCTGCATGTTTTAACTCCTGAACTATCCTAGTACTCGTATTACCTCTTTTAAACATACGTACATATTTTATGGAGTTTTCAGCTTGAAACTGACAGGCACAGTAATGAATAAGCTGGTTGAAGCGAACTGTAGACGCGTTTCACGTAACTGTTAGAACAATGTTCTGTGTTGATTTGTGCTGTTGTTTATTTTGTAAACAAACATTCTACAGTTATGTGGGGATGTTTATCTTGTCAAATGAACATTTAACAAACAAATTAAATAAACTAGATACTATATATTTGGCAGGATGGTATTGCCAAAAAATATAGGACGCTTTCAATGGTGAAGATACTATTTTCGAAAGAGTCCAATACTTTTTGGCAAGACTGTACAAATTTATAGGGAATTTGTCATAGTCTTTCACTTACGCAATTAGACTAGTGAAGGAAGACGATGAAGAGAAGAGAGACCTATTTTTGGTTGGAGTGAGTGCAACAATACCACGGTCTTCTTTTTAACAGACTTTTAAAAGGAGGGTTTTTTACTTCAGTACCGATTTACCTTACTAATTAATAGTTGGTGTTATATCTTTAGGTATAGCTACACGTATTAACCACGAGGCTATAGACAAGTGCCATTCCTATCTTCGAAAGCGTGGCGATACAGTCGCGATAGCGATTGTCAAAAGGCAAAATTGTATGGGATTGACAAGCGATATCGAAATACCACGTGATCAATTCCTGACATTTTGCCTATGGGGATAAATATAATGACCACCAAAAATAATTTTGTGACCAATAACCTCTATTACCTAAAATTGTACTATGAAACCAAAATTAGTAAATGACCACCAAATTTTAATAGCAAATTAATGTTGTGAAATAGGTTATTTTGATCGGGTGAAATAGGTTAGGTTAGAACAGTGACCAACCGCGCGCGAGCCGAGCGAGCGAAGCGAGCGGTGCTGCGGCAGCGCAGCGGCCGGCGAGCGCTACTTCCAAGTTGCAGGCAGATATTTTTTTTTGTGGTCATTAACTATTTTTGGATTAAACAATCATAATTTGGAGTTAGTTGTTTTATATTGAATCACAAGTTGTAATTTTTTTAGTTCTAATTTCACGCTAAAATGGAGATTTAATTTTGGTGGTCATTTACTATTTTTGGCAATATTAAGTGATTTTTTGCTGTTACCTTTTATAAGATCTGGTGGTTAGTTAAACATAAGCCTGTTTGACTGTTGCCTTCGCTGACATCTCTCTTCTTCTCTGCCACTTGTCTAGACACACACACAGTGCCACAGTCATTAATAAGCCTGTTGAAGCGAACGCTAGACGCGCTTCACTTAATTGTTAGAACAATATTGAGGTTTCTGTGTCGATGTGTTGTTATTTATATTGCAAACAAACAGTCTACAGATGTGTGGGGATGTTTATCTTAACAATGAACATGACGTAACAAACTAATTAAAGTTAGTGGGTACTGTTTAATAGAGCGCTTGAGAAAGAGCTTCTCTGCCTGGCTGGAGGCTATATAGCTTAGTGTCCACAGGGAAGTCCGGTTAAGCAGAAGACGGTAACTCTGGCCGAACTGCGAGACGGAAAATAGAAAAAAAAACAGCTCTTCTTGGGAATAAGGTCAACATTTCGAAGCCATTTTTTAAAGATATAAAGCAAGATTAAGAAATAATAAGTGCAAGAATACTACGGCAAAAAGAGTTTTAAATTATTACTCCTTTTCTTGCAGCAGTATTCAGTACTCCCTTGGAGTACTAGCTGGTGTCTGCAGCGTGCGGAAATAGGTCTACGGTTGATATATCCGTAATACGATTTTCTGTCGGACTTAGCCAGCTTTTTAAAATACGATACCACGAGGTTTTTCAGTGGCATTAGAAAATGTTTCAGTTATCTTTAGACATTTTTATATTTATGTGTGTGTTCGTAGTTTTTTAAAATCGCATATGGTCTAATGTAGAAGTGATTATGCTACCTGCCAAACTAAAATTGACCCGCAATACCCATCTCAAATAACTGAAGCCTTCGAAAATCAATTGATTAGTATCAGGTTATAATTGGGTACCCTTATGAAGTATCTAAGGAAAGGGGTTCGACCTTAACCCCATAGATGAGCTCAATTATCAACAAGTTAACTCCGGGACTCATAAGTGAGGTAAAATTATCGAGCAGAACATTTTACGGGTCATGAATTCTATTATTTGTGTTATTGGGTTTTCCACTCGATAGATAGATAGACTTGACAGAAAAACTAATCTGTATTGTAAACCATAATAAATTATAATTAGAAGCTTAATCCCTATATTCCCAGTCATGTCCTCCAGCTCGACTCCATCTGTTTTCTTGGCTGCTTAGTCGATTGTGTTGTAAAGATGAATTCTAATTGTCTTTGATTTTAGTCTATGTTTAAAAGCAAGTTAATTTTCAAACGTAGAGTTTTTTGTGGTTGACTTATGTCGTGAAGATAATTTTATGTCACTCGTTTTTTGAGAATCGTTCAGCACAAGCTGTAATTTTGAGTCGTTATATTTGTAGTGAAGATGTAGTCTTTTTATCAAGGTTATTGTACAACACTGAATAAAATGTATGTGTGAAATGGACTGAAGAAGTCGTCGTTTATTTTCCTACTGGATCTCAATGTTTGACATCTCCTGGAGGGCAGATATCCGTAAGAGGTCATCGGCCTAGCACGCTTCCACTGCGCCAACAACAGATATTTGTAACAGATTGAAGGTCCTTTTTTATATATTTTATAGGCTCGCGCTTGACCACTATCTCACCTGTCGGTAAGCGATGATGTGGTCGACGGTGAGACACGCTTGCCTAGAAATAAGCTATTCACCCTTGACTTAAAGACTCCTAGATTGTAGCTGTCGGGAAACATAGACTCCGGCAGGGACATTCATTAGCTGTACGCATTATAAAAGTGTTTCCAAAACGTTTTGTGCGTATGGGTGGAACGGGCTAGGTGGAATTAGATCGTGCAATTCCGTCGCACACTCCCTGAAATGACAAGTTGGCAACTCGGCGACGGTGTTCAAGGCTCTGCAGATTTGACTTGACCAGTGCCTTATCACCGATGAGCCTCTTGGCCCGCTTTTCGATCGACTCTAATGCGTCTTTTAAATTACTTGGAAAATAAGTTCAAGAGTAATTTTTCAAAAGCAGTCCGGAATCAGTATTTGTGCCCGGCAAGCCGACTATTACCACGGGTCTTAAACATAGCTAGCGAAATAAGGTAACGTCAGTTTATCTCTTGAAGGAATACAGCGTGAGCGGAATTCTATTAAAACCGGCATTTGACAAGCCATCAGCGGATTGTTCTCTTTGATCATAAACATAGATAATCAAAGGTTTTTTACCGGCGTTTGAACAGTGGGGCTTCTCACTTGATGAACTCATTAAACACTCGATTTATTCAGAAAAACCCACCTTTTTGTGGCAGACCGCAGCCTTTGTGTGAGGCCCGAAACGTGAAGTAATTAATAACTGCGTTAATACTGTGTTCGCTTTGGTTACCGATTTAATACATCTACGTTTTATCAACGTAGGTGTCATGATGTGTGCTGTATCCAGTACGATATAATTTGGAATTGACATTTCCATTTCATGAGTCGATAGCAAGAAAAGAGATAAGTTGATAGAAATTGTTAGTGGAATGCCGCCACTTGACTCTCTGCCAGCGTCAGTGTTCCCCACCAACCTCAGTAAGAGTGAAAGGTGGAGGTAGGCCCCCTGGCTTCTTTTGAACTCGCTCGTGACCTGACATAGTAGAGCTCGTCCATCGCTTGCCCTAAGGCTTGATTGAAGTCAGGAAAAGATGGCTTAAAATATACCACTAATTTAAAAAGTAAAAAAATAGAATAACAAGCTATTTCCGTATTCTCAGCAAATGCAAGGGATTTAATATCCATCATAGAGATGCTTTAAAAATAATTCATCATCATAATTTCAGCCGAAAGACGACTGCTGGACATAGGCCTCCCCCAGGCGTCGCCACATTGACCGATTCCGTACGTCTCGCATCCAGCGCCTTCTTGCAACCTTAACCAGGTCATCGGTCCACCTAGTGGGAGGCCTTCCAACGTATCGTCTTCCGGTTCGCATCTAAGGGGTGCATTAAAAATAATTAATCCGCCATATTTCAGGGTCCACCATATTGAATTTAGAATGATATCAAAAGATGAATTAGCACGGTTAGCTAACTAGCCAACCATTTTCATTCAAACCAAAGAAGTATGTAAAATTTCAGCTCATTCGGTTGGGGATAACTGTTTTAAAATTCAGTATATTTTTGTATTTATTTATTCCAAACATTTTTTACATTGTGTCGAGGAGGAGGTTGAGGAGCACGTGGCTAAATAATAACAGCCGCACTGGTCGATCATCAAGGTTAAGCAACGCTTGACGAGGTCGGTCCGTGGATGGGTGACCATTTCAACATACCGAATTTCTTCTGTGCCTCGGCAAGCACGTTAAGCCGTTGGTCCCATCTGTCATTTGAAGATCTTTGACAGTCGTTACGGGTAGTCAGAAGCTTATGATCTGACACCAGTCTTGCCAAGGGGTACCGTACTGTTACCCAGTTACTGGGTTGTGGAGGTCAGATAGGCAGTCACTCTATTTAAAATACTGGTACTCAGCTGAATCCGGTTAGACTGGAAGCCGACCACAATATAGTTGGGAAAAGGTTAGACAGATTTTTTACATTGTGTCGAAAATCATAATTTCCAACAAGCACACAACTACACCTTTATACAAACTATAACTTAGAAAGAATTACAAGACAATAAGCCCAAATTTTACATTACACAATAATACACTTCTGTTTCAACCTTCAAATAGTCAGACAAGTATTCAATGATGTCAAATAGATATTCATTCAAATTTATTATACAGATAATATATTAACTAAAAATGACAAACAAATAAAAAAACAAATAAATTCAGATTCCATTAGAGATGTCAATCGTAAAAATATAATGTCGTCTTACGGACTGAAAAAAATTCAATGAAAGCTACAGACAATCAGCAAGCAGTTGCAAGATTAGAGCCATCCATACAAGGCAACTCAAATTAAAGCTTGTAAAAATACAAACGAACCGTCCATATCATGTTAGTTTCCAATTAATTCAATTACTTACCCTACCGTTGACATTTTCTTATTTCACCGACAAAGATTATTTAAGTAGGTTACAGAACTTGTACATCAAAAGTAAACCGTTTATTATTTTCAATAAAAGGTTAAAGTCAATAAGCTCTTCACTTCTCGATAAAACCTCCTACGAAGCCTGATCATTGAACTAAGCGAGCGGAAAATTGAATTTATCATATTTCATGTTACGCTTCAACACTCCGTTTAACTTCAAACCAGTATGGCATTTACCATGCAAAATATCGAGATACGTGCTCTGAATTTATTCTTACCCTAAAACTTTATGGACCCTTTCGAATGTTGCCAGACGTTTTCGTGTAAGTACTCAGGATTATTTAAATTTGGAGATTTAGAAAAATAATGTTCAATAACTAGCAATTTACTATTCTTTAACTAAGTATTAGGAAAATTCGATTTGATGGTCATTAGAGAAACGATTTCTCGCGTTTTGTCATTCGAGATTTTTATTAAAACCGATGGAAAATGGGTGTGTTATAAATTTGACGTTTGTACCTGTGTATCGGTCTGTGGCATCATAGCTCCGTAACGGATGAACCTATTTTAAATTAAGTGTTTTTGTTTGAAAGGAGACTTCGTCAAGAGTGTTCTTATGCTTGATGAAAATCGTTTCAGCCGTTTAAATGTTATACAAATTTTATACTTGTTTTTTAGCAAGCTATATGTTGTCACAATGTCGTGCTCTATAGAATTTAGTTGAGCGATCGGCTGATGCTCTTCGTGTCACGGGTACGATACCCGCACGGCACAAATATTTGTATGACCTACACAGAGTTGTTCCGGATCTAGGTGTCTTGTGTACGTGAGCTTAAATGTTTGTAAACGCACCCACGATACAGGACGAAATTCCAAGAGAGCATTAAAAAAAACCGCTGGTAGAATTGTATTTCTGTCAGTTTAAAATGAATAACGGCGGCCTGGAAAATAATTGCCTAAATGTAAATACCATATTTTGTTCTGAAATTATTGTGTGCATCAGAATGGCGGGTGTATGACTACAAATGGTCATGCTATATGCGTGAGAGCAATGTACGAGCAATGTACCGAATGTACGTAAAATTTGAAGCAATGTACTATTTTAAACCCACAGTTTTTAGAAAAAGTATTTGAGTCGCCAACCTGATATCAGAATGGCGGGTGTATTAAAAATCTGAACAAATTACTAACTATCTGACTGTGAAATGCCTACCATAGCAATGTACGAGCAATGTACGTTATCATACTAAAAACATAACCAGATGCGATCAACGGTTAAAAAGTTATTATAAAAATAAAATTTCTCCACATTTAGCGCCTGTTTAATTTTATTAGCAACTAGTTATGCTTACGTTAAACGTTGCTATGTTTAAACTCAAGGGTTTTCTTGTGTGAAAAAATGGCCATACTGGCCATGCGATATGCGTGAGAGCAATGTACCGAATGTACGTAAAATTTGAAGCAATGTTCTATTTTAAAACCACAGTTTTAGAAAGTGTGTGAGCTCCAACCTGATGTCGGAATGGTATGGTATGGTGTATTCAAAATCTGAACAATTTTCCAACTATCTGACTGTGAAATGCCTACCATAGCAATTTAAAAGCAATGATCGTTATCATATTAAGAGCATAAACAGATGCTATTAACGGTTAAAGAGTAATTTTAATAAAAAAATCCCCATTTAGAGCCTGTCCGATTTTATTAGCAACTAGGTGTGCGTACGTTATACGTTGCTATGTCTTAATTACTCGCCGTCAGTGCTGCCAACTCATCTAAGCAAAAACGCGCTGTTAGCTCTTTAAAAAAGAGCTAATTGGGTGCTGGTAAAATAAAACAAATAAAATCGCTGTATTCGGCGCCACATTAAAAAAAAAGACGCCCAATAATTTGAGACTACTACAAACGTATTCTTTTTATTGAAATAAAGTATTTATTTATTATATACTTTATTGTACACCACAAAAACATACAGGACAAACATTTACAAAACAAGTGTACAATGGGCGGTCTTATCGCACAGGGCAATCTCTTGCAGACAATCTTAAAAACCAACCAACATAAAAGAGTTACATACATTATATTACATGTTTTTTAATAATATAATAAAGTAATAACGTGTTAATATAATTATTTTATAAGATAAAGGCATTCAATTAATTCATCATCATCTGATTCTACTACATTGCTTCTGCCGCCGAATTATGGATGGTTTTGATCAGTTTTGGACTTTAAATTATATTTATCTGTGGATGAAATTTCCTCAACACGTCGTATAGAAGTTGATAGTTTACAGTTACTTTTTTTTAAAGGCATTCCAAAGTTTCAAAAAGCGCTAGATTTAGCGCTAGGCGCTAGAACGCGCTATTGAACAAAAAAAGCGTTAGATCTGGCGTTGAAAGCATTAAGTTGGCAGCACTGCTCGCCGTCCATCCTGTCATTTTACATTTTGACAGCTCAAAAACTAATCATTTAGTGATGAACTAACGTGGTAACCGATTCGATTTCATATAACAATTGAATTTATCGATTAAAAAATTTTAATTGATTAAACACATAGTTACTTTATTTTTGCTTTTTACCACACTGCCGATGGAGGATAATGTGTTTATCAGTCTATCTACGTATGTATGTATGTTTGTTTCTAATGGCGTTCTAGAAACCAAACGCTTTGGCCGTATTTTGATGAGTCTTACGTCAATCGATTCGTCTTGCGGGTGTCACTAGCTACATTAAAATTGAAAAATAGAAAATGGCGGTTTTTGGGCGCTAAAAGAAAAAAAGGAAAAAGTAAAGTAGTAGCTACTATCAAAATCAATTAGTTTATTTCAAATAAACCTTAGAGGTACTTATGAATAGCCAAAAAAAAAAATTACTCGTGTTGCAAATTCGCTAGCGTCAGTAGGTCTCAATGGAGAAGAATTTTCAAGAAACTCCACGGACACTTTTTTCCATCAGTTTTTAAATTTTTTTGGTTACATCATTCTTCTTGAAATAATACATGTATGTGAGAACAATGTAAAAAGATGTGCACGTCAAGCTTCTATGGTAACAACGAATAAAAAAGTACAATAACAGGCCGACGCAGCAAACTTATGACCAATCCCAACTGATGGCGCCCGTTCACGAATATGACGCATGGATCGGCACTACTCAGCTCAACCATCATGAAGGGAACCGAATGATCCAACACATGTGCCACCATCAGAGAGAAATTAGAGAGAACATGAAACACTCAACTGCCAGGGCACACATAAATCAACGAACCGACACATAGGTGCAGTGAATAGTAGATTTGCAGTCGAAACATAGTACTCACACATGTGCTGTGCAGTTATATAATACTAAAAGAAATTGAGTTTATACAATACAAATACATTAATACAGTCTTCAGCAGGACCAACAATACTTCTAAACTTTTCTGCCCATCACTTGTTCACCCAAATGGCGGCGGAGTATGTCCAGCATTGAGCCAAGCCTTTTTATCAGCTATGTAATCCCCCAACTTATAATATGCTTGCCTGCATAGTGTGCATTTTATACATTCCCTCTCATTCAGTTTTAAAATGTGGGGCGGTATTTTATTGTAACATTTTATACAGTACCCATAAAAGATGTTGCTACTTTAGCCAGCCTGAAACCTGGTTGAATTAATTGATCCCTATTTCTAGTGACATAATTATATCTGTTGCCGTTTTTACTAAAAATATTTATATTCTTTGTAACGTACATGATGTTTTCATAAATATATTGACAAGGTAACGTCATGATGTTAATGTCCTTAAACAGTTGCCTTAGAGAATCGCGCCGGCGAAGATTTTATATCGCTCTGATGGCTCGTTTTTGCAGAATAAAAATCGACTCAATATCTGCAGCCCTTCCCCATACTAAGATACCGTAAGACATTATACTATGAAAGTAACTAAAATAGTCTAGCCTCGTGGTACCTACGTATGTTTAGGTCGCTTCTTAAGCAGTCGGGATTTTTTTCTAAATAAGGAATATTGTGTATTTAATCATATAAGTGTTATATATTATTGATCCCCCACACGAAGGGTTGGAAGAAAAATAATTTGGGACTCAACAATATGGCGCCAAAAATCAGTCGTTTTACTTTTTTCCAATTTTAATGTAGCCAGTGATACTCGCAAATGTTAAGACGAATCGATTGACGTAAGAATCATCAAAATCGGCCAACGCGTTTGGTCTCTAGAACGCCACTATGTATAAACATACATACATAGACTAATAAACACCTTATCCTCCATCAGCAGTGGGGTAAAAATCGAAAATAAAAGCAAAAATAAAATAACTAAGTGTTTAATCGATTAAAATTTTTTCATTGTTAAGGACGCTATTACATTTTTCTACAAATAACAGTGCTTTTCAGGTACAATTTTAATGTATATGCAATCACAGATGTGAAGATATCATGGTCTTAATTTAAAGATAATATATTCTGCTCCAGATTGGCATCATAAAATTTGCATGATATCATACAAAATCTTCGCACAAATACGTTTTGCCCATCACGATAATCGCAAAAATATTAAAAAAGTAGGGTCGGAATAGGTCCCAGTTTAGTTAATTTTACAGCATTTTTTATCTTCAAAATTATAAAAAAATTGCGGTATATATAGTCCTTTACAGGTTCAGATAATTATTTTTTACCCAAATCAATACATATTTTAATTATTAGCTAAAATGAAAACACTTGCCGACTTCTTCATACATTTTGCACTCGAAGCTTATCATTCCGCGCTCAGAAGCGCTCGTGGAAGGACGACCGTATCGCTTATTTGCAAAAAATAAATACGATAAAAGTAATAGAAAATATTGTAGTGTGCATGCGTGAGTCATATGTCGTGATCGAAAGGAGTTGATATTTTACTGGACCGAAATAAAAGTATGTTTGAGTTTCCTTTTATTATTAGATTTTTGATTTAGAAATTATGTTGGGTATGATCGGGATTTGGATAGGTATTGTTAAGCAGTTGTTGACAAGGTTGAGAAATGGATGGGTGGGTTTAAGCAGCTCTTAGTAAGGTTAGGATTTGGATGGGTAAGGTTAAGCTGGCGGCGGTGAAGGTTAGAAGTGGATGGGTGGGAGGAAATTTATGATTTGAACCGGTTTGTATGTATGTATGTATGACGAATACGGGGTCAAACCAAAATACAAGATGGCGGCGACGAAAATTTGGCATCTTTTCGTCACAGGTGTCATTGTCATGTTTTTTGGGGTCGCTTATATCGAATATGGGGTCAAAACTAAAATACAAGATGGCGCCGACGAAAATTTGACCGCTTTTCGATATGGGTGTCATTTTCATGGTTTTTGGCGTCGCTCATATCGAATACGGGTCAAAACCAAAATACAAGATGGCGCCGACAAAAATTTGACATCTTTTCGTCATGGGTGACATTTTCATGGTTTTTGGGTAGTATGTCATTAGCCGATGCTCATTATGTAATACTCCAATAAATTTTGATGGTAATATTTTATATAATATGTATATAATATGTAATGCAAAATATTCAAGTCATTTTTAGGGTTTCCCCTATTACTAAGACTCCGCGGTCCGTCTGTCTGTCTGTCTGTCACCAGGCTGTATCTCATGGACCGTGTTAGCTAGGCAGTTGAAATTTTCACAGATGATGTATTTCTGTTGCCGCTATAACAACAAATACTAAAACAGAATAAAATAAATATTAGGGCTCCCATACAAAAAACGTGTTTTTTTTGCCGTTTTTTGCAATAATGGTACGGAACCCGTCGTGCGCGAGTCCGACTCGCACTTGGCCGGTAATTTAATCCTTGTGATCGGAAATTATTTCGTTTTAGGTATCTACTTATTTTACGTTGCGTTTTTTTTAAAATACCTATTTACTACAACAAAGTGAAAGCTAATTTTCTTTTCGGAAGTCGGTGTCGGTACCTATTGTTTTTCGACACAGGAAAGTTATTATTTTTCATGTTTTAGTTTTTGTTGGTACCCCATATTGGGTATACTAAATACATATGTTTACCCTCTTAAACCGTACGAGCGTGATTTTATATTAGTGTATGGTGAAAACAAAACATAAACATACGATCACAGTAATCGCAGGTCATTTGCTGTTTATTATTGAAGAGTTCCATTGTCTATCTCCGAAGGTCTTTATCAGATCCTTATAAATTATACAATAAAACCTTCCTTGAAAACAGATACATTTATCGACGAAAACCCGATCAGTATCGGATCAGTAGTTTTTAAGAAAATTGCGGATACATACGGGTCGAATAGATAGAGAACCTCCTTTTTTTGAAGTCGGTTGAAAATAATAACATACTTTTTACGACGACGGTTTGTAACAGTTACCAAATGCATATTCAAAGTGCCAACTAACCTTCCTGAATCAACTTCAATAAAATTAAAAAATAATATCAAGGACCAATATTATTTGAGTGATGTATAAAATCGAGCGCTCAGTTGTTTCAATGAGTGCGTGCGCGTAATGTTGCTGTGTGCTACTAGATACCTAAATTTGAGTTCGTCGAAAATGTAACAGCGTCCTTAAATTCAATTGATAATTGAAATCGAATCGGTTACCACATTAGTTCATCACTAAATGATATGTTTTTGAGCTGTCAAAGTGTAAAATGACAGGTTAGACGAAGAGTAATTTAGACATAGCAACGTATAACGTAGGCACAACTAGTTGCTAATAAAATTGAACAGGCTCTAAATGTGGAGAAATTTTATTTTTATAATAACTTTTTAACCGTTGATAGCATCTGGTAATGTTTTTAATATGATAACGTACATTGCTCGTACATTGCTATGGTTGTCATTTCACAGCCAGATAGTTAGTAATTTGTTCAGATTTTTAATACACCCGCCATTCTGATATCAGGTTGGCGACTCAAATACTTTTTCTAAAAACTGTGGGTTTAAAATAGTACATTGCTTCAAATTTTACGTACATTCGGTACATTGCTCGTACATTGCTCTCACGCATATAGCATGACCATTTGTAGTCATACACCCGCCATTCTGATGCACACAAATTATTGGGTACAAATAAAAACTCCAATTTATTATACAAATTATAACCTAACTTAATAAAAAGGACCAGGCACTGAATGTGGCATATTGAAGACCATTTTTTTGTTTTTCAGCTTCATAACTGGCGCAGTTGGTTAAAAAACAAAGAATGAAAACCTCATAACTTTGAATAAGCACCTGAACAACCTTCTGAAGGGCAAATTTTATTTGTAACGTTATAAAAACTGTGTACCTTCGTAATGTTCGTTCTTTACGAGATTGTTTCTGGTTTATGACGTCATCTTCTATAGATGTACATAATTATTTTGTTTAGCTTTAAGTCTTATATCGGGGTGATAAAGTGGCTTTTTCATCGTCGTAAAAGTTAGGTTTTCCTAGACTGGCCGTCTTTATAGGCGGTTTATGTTGGCTCGTAACTAAGATAATAATGAGGATTTTTATTGGTTTTTTGAGTACCTACTATCGTTTGATTAGGAGCAATATTTTTGTAAGCAATATGCTTAGCCTTTTCCCAACTATTGTTTATGATGCAGCTGAATAGGTACCAGTATTTTACACGGAATGACTGCGTATCTGACCTTAACAACTCAGTAACTGGGTATCAGAAATGAAGACATCCGCAAGAGAACGAAGGTTACCGACATGGCCCGAAGAATAGCCAAACTTAAGTGGCTGGGGTCAGTCCGTGGATGGGTGATGACCATTAATTACAAACCAAGAATCCTTATGTGGCAGTGGGCAGGGCACAGTGCTCGCAGAACGGATGGCCGATGGGGCCGAAAAGTTCTGGAGTTGCGACCACGAACAGGAAGACGTTGCGTTGGAGGGCCTGCCACTAGGTGGACCGATGACCTGGTGAAGGTTGCGGAGATCCGCTGGATTCGAGACACACGGGACCTGTCAATGTGGCGAGACTTGGGGGATGCCTATGTCCACCAGTGGACGTCTTTCGCCTGAAATGATGATGATGCACTGGGTAATACGGATGGTGAGATTGATTTCGGATTATTCTGGCTTTTGATTTCATAACGGCTGTTAAAAACAACTAATGAGAATCGGGACCAACGGCTTATCATGCTTACCGAGGCACGAAGGAGTCTTCATTATCATCATCATTTTAGCCAAAAGACGTCCACTGTCGGACATAGGCCTCCCCCAAGCGTCGCCACACTGATCGGTCCTGTTCGTTTCGCATCCACTGGACTCCCGCAGCCTTGACCAGGTCGTCGCTCCACCAAGAGGGAGGCCATCCAACGCTGCGTCTTCGGGTACGCGGTCACCACTCTAGAACTTTTCGGCCCCAACGTCCATCCGTTCTGCGAGCAATGTGCCCTGCCCACTGCCACCTAAGAAGTCTTGGTTTGTAATTAATGGTCATCACCCATCCACGGACTGACCCCGGCAAGCGCTGCTTAACCTTGAACATCAAAACGTGTGGCTGCTATTATTTAGCCACGAGTTCTTAGTAGAAGCAATATTTTTGTAAGGCGTAGTAATAATACCGCGTACCTCTTGTGTGTTCCCAATATCCTTATCCCTAAAGTGGTGTTTTTCTACTTCAAATGTTTTTTCCGAAACATCGTCGTAATTTTCCTCGATAAATAATAATGGTCTCGGGTCGTCCTATATAGGTCCTAAATCAACAAAGCATAAGAGGGATTCCAGCCTATTAAATTGGAGGCAAGTAGATCTAAGATCAGACCATCGAGTATTATCATCAGCGTTATAATGTTCCCACTGCTGGGACACAGGCAACCTCTCTGTGAGAGAGGTACGCGGGCCCAGTGCATTTTGGTGGATGTCACATGTCTTCTAATATTTGGCTCTAGGACATGCGGTTTCCTCACAAAGCTTTCCTTCACCGTTTTAAGAGCAGTGGTGATTAAATAATTTACTCAAAGCAATGCGCCTGCCTGAATTCGAACTCACGACCTACGACACGTAAGTTGAGGCCGCCACGAATGCTCCAATGGAGTATATTAAAAGAAAAATTTGATTTGATTTGCATTTTGCTGTCAGAAATTGAATATTTGTGGTTTTTCCCACTACACAAAACCTATTCTGATTTTCGTATTATTAAAAGAAAGAGAGAAAGATGGATAAATGTGTGATTGAAATTTTCGGTGCTGGTAATATTTTAGATACCTAAGTAATTTTATTAGGCACTTATAAGCTTGATACTAAGAAATGAATGATGTGAAATAAAAGGCAGTTTGTGACAGTTTTCAGGGCGGTATTTAAGGCGATATACACGTCCCAATGTTAACGCAGTACTGGCCGTGCGCCCGCTCGAAGCCAAATTATCAATATTGAACCTCCTTTTGAACAGTTTTGTTTGCAAAATATTATTTGATTTATATATGCTATTTAGGTTATAAAGAAATTCCAGCCATATTTTTTTCTGTGTAAAAATATTTTTAAACATCCAAGTAGGTTTGGAGGAGTATCAAAAAGTTGCGAAAAATATCATGTTGCCAATTATTTTTTTAAAGCAAAACTACAAGTTACACGAAAAAACCTTGTTTCATAAATAATGTATATGAATCAATAATAAATGTATCTTTTTTCATAACTTTTAACCTAGCCGTTACTAAGGTGTATGCTTTAGAAAGTTACCGTTTTACGGTACTAATGCGGTGGCAGGCCCTTAAGAAGAAAACATGTTGTGACGACGCCAAATAACAATGGACAAGGACAAGATGACAATTTAGTTAAACATTTAAAGGCATTCAATAGTAAAACATTACCAAGGTAAAACTGCTAATAGAAAAAGAAATTGATCGATCAAGTGGTCATTGAGTACCGTAAAAACTATGCTCAGAGCCCCTAGCACAAGTTTCTAACGTTTTCGTATCGTCATCGTGACATTTTACCAGACGAAAACGTAGTCGATGCTGCGACAAGTTATTTTGGCAGCACGAGTTCATAAAAACGTCTTGCGACAACTCGGAAGTAGTAATTGAACTATGGTTAATTAAGGCCGAGAATCCAATAGCGTTTGGATTGGTTTGTAGTGAATGGTGCGTTCTGAAAATCGAAGACAAAAACGGGTAACATTATCTTAAATAATTTAGAGACTAAAACTGAACAAATATTTGTTATAAACACACTTTAAAACATATTTAACATTTTTATTAATCCTTTTTTTAACAAATCATTGAAAATTTCAGTTTATTGGAATTTTAATTTATGATAAATTGTTCGGTTTCGAACGGTCCCGTACATGACGTTTGACAATTGTCACTTAATTTTTGACGGTTTCCTTCAAATTACAAAAACATAAAACCGTTAGCACACTGATGCAAACCCGTGTAGAAGCGAAATTCTTCCGACGAACTTTCCGAACTCAGTGATTTGTTCCAATAGGTATTTTGCACGTCCACACCGAAACGTTAAATACCTTATTATACTTAATTTATTAAAGGCAATAGAGCCTACAGAATAACATAACCTAAATACATATTATATACATAGTATTAGTAACAATATAAACTTATCAAAGTCAACATACTTTATTTCAACTAAACCATTTAAAGGCATTTTTGAATAGACAAACAAAAGATGAAACTAGTTGCACATTCACAAGCGTCAGCAAGCGTCTCTATGGAGAAGAACGTGCACGAAACTTCACGAACACTCTTTTCCAACAACACAATACAATTACAAGTATTTGGTTACAAGAAAATTACAAAGATATGTGAGAACTATGTAAAAAGACTTATACACCTATTTTAGTAACACAATAACAACAAACAACATTTATACACACAAACATTTAACACTTACACACAGGTAACCATCATTGCTTCAATATTCCAGCTGAAATACTGGAGCAACGATTCTATACTACACAGCCTGTCAGCAATCATGCCCAGAATGCGACACATAATAAGTATACCTCCACTATTACTCACCAGTATTGTCCACATAATCATTCACATTTTACGTATAATAATATTATGTATATAAATATATGTATAAATAAATAGATTTCATCAGCAAAGTTATGACTGAGCAAGCTGAAGTTAACAACGCCACTTACAAGCCTAAATACAAACGCTAGAAAGCATCTGTTACTCCAAAAGAAAAACATAAAACAGAAATAATAGAGGATGGAGACTTTGATCACTTTTTTAATTTTAAATCCGCGCGGTTTATATGGTATATCGCATTGCGTCTCGGTGTGAGCAGACCCTAAGATGTAAACGTATATTATTGTTTGTTGTCATTTCAAATAATTATTTAAATTTACCAATTTCATACGTAAATCTGTTATGTGCGACGGTTCTGTGATTTTAGAATTAATGAATCCAAAAAGAACTTGCGTCACTCAGGTCATCATCATGGTGAACTTCATAAAGAAGCAAACAAGTAAGTTTATAGCACAGATTCATACAATTAAGCAAAATGTGCTTCATCCGCTTAATCCTATGAGGTCTCATGTAATAAGAGGCGGGCCTATTGCCGTGCACAGCACTTAGAGTGAGACTCCGGGTTGCCACTAAGAAATTCCAAATGAAAAAGTGCAATAACACTGCACGACCGACAATGTTGTATTTAGTTACAGAATCTTTGTATTTTGTTCTATATCAACGTCTTTTGCCAACAGGAGATGAAGAATAAAATATTACCGGTACTAGCCAAAAGCCTTTGTCGACACCGGAATGTTATAAGCCAGCATTGCCACTTAGAAAAGACAAGCCATTCCAATCGCTTGCACCACCGTCTACAAGACTGCAGCCGTGATTTCTTCAAAGCCCACGGCAAGCTATACGTCTCTTCGTGTAATAGTGACATCCAACGAAGGAATTGGGGGAATATTTTGTAACTTACGACGACGTTAAAAGTATCTACTAATTCACAACCGTTTTGGTACAAATGCTCTTCATGCTATTTCAAGCGTTTGGAGCAGCTATGAGCTATGGTTGGAATCTTAGAAGCTCTGTCAATTTATTATGATGCGAATATGAAAGAACATTATGTAATACAAAGTTTTGTTCATTAAATCTGCATTTTATTTCATCAATGCATTATATAGATTAGTACCACCTACAACAGCTATATATTCTATTACTTATTCTTAACGCATTATCAGCCCATGAAGTTCTTACTGCTACACTTAGCGCTAGGAACGGCAGGCGTTTCCTTCCAGAGATTACCTTGTACAAATATAGTTAAAACAATTTTACAATATTAGTTTAGAATAGGAAGTACCTATGTTTGGTGTAATTTTGAATGATAGATTGAAAAATGATGATGATAAAAATGTGTAATTATTATTGTCGTATGCCAACCTTGCCCGTGTGTAAAAAATCAAAAATTGTAATGATTATACAGATACATAAACTCACGCCTTTTTTCCATGGGGGTAAGCAGAAACTACAGAACGCCACCTGCTACGATCCTTACATACTTCTTTTGCTTCACTCACATTCATACATCTAGTCATACACACACGCCGGTTATTAGTACTGTAATGATTATATTTATGTATTAAGGTTTATAAATAAGGTTCTTAAGATTTCGGCTAAGTAAAGATGAACGCAAAAATGTCCTGAAACACATGCAACAATATTTTTCATGAAAAAGCCCGCTTTTTATTTTTGTGGTCAAAACTTGGTTCTTGTATGTGGGTCTTCCTAGTACCTACCACCCTACATACGCATTCAGGGGTGCGTGGTGGCGAGTGCCACCAGCAGAGTCGCTTGACTCAGAGCGTATGGAAAGCACGTCAAACAACAGTGGGATACTGTCCCAGGGCGACCGCGGGTATTTACACCACCAGGGTACCGTCCGCAACAGATCTTATTGTGATGTTCTTCAAAAAGGCCAGCCTGCGTGCATGTCATAACCCGCGTGCGTTTAGAAGTATGAACGTGAATATAACGTAGCCGGTGGCATTCTGTAGTTTGTACCTACTTACCCCCATCCGGCAAAAGCGTAAGTTTATGTATGTATGTTTAGATTAGGAAAAACATAGTTTCTGTTTATTTAGGTTTTTATTATCACATTAATAGCTTAGTTATTTACTTATTCAATTCACGTATACTTAAAGTACATGTTAGAAATATAATAAATTCAATAAACATCAACAACAAGTAGGAATTTTAAATAATAATAGGCTGAGCCAACAAGGCTTTCCATGTACGAAGGAACGATATGACTTAGGATTCGATTAGTTTTGAAGGAGAGGCCTATCACAGTCCACTCTCTGCATCGATTTCTCGTCTCATAAAGATTACTCTGGATTCTGGAAGATTGGCTGTCAGGTGGCAATAACGATGTAAGGTCTTTATAATAGACCGTTCGTCACGCTGCGAAGGGATTCTGTTTCATTTTTGTCCTGGTTTTCTATCTCTGTTTATCATCGACAGACTAGCTAGACTTGTAGAACGGCTTACGGTTTTTGCTACTTAAAATACCGCAACCATTCCCATAAGACCTGCTGAAGAAAATGTATATTAATACGTTTTAGATTTGTATTGTTGTTAATAGGGTACCTACTCAAGAACATTTTAGCTGCCGATAAATGCTTCAGTTGCCTTGAAGCAACTGCCAATGTTGTTTATCCCAAATTCTAACCCATATTCCCAAACTAACTGTAAATACCGGTATAAACCGGTTGCAAAATATATAGGCATACGTGCATACTAGTATTATAATCTCTAATTTATAAGGCATATCGCCGTTTTCTTCGATTCTTGAATCTTTAAATAAGTCATGATAATTATGGAGAACCGCAAGTAAAACGTAGAGTTGCGGGAATAACGCCGTTGGGCCGTACTCCACCACGGCAGGAAAACAGAGCGGGCGATGCGCGGGCCTGCCGCGCCGCTCTATGTGTGGTTAGTATCAATAACTTATAGAAATGGTTTATTAAAAGAAACTACTGCTACATTTGTTTACAAAGAAAATGAAAATGTTGTCTACCTCGTTTAACATCTTCTCCTAGCCTCTTTATTAAATTAGGAGGTAAGATAATCAATAGACAGCATGCCTGCCCCTTTTATTCATGATTAAATAGCATTTTATTGCAAAAATACCCAAATAAATACGGAAAATTGTTTGACGTGAAATGTCTCACCGAGAAAATGTCAGTGAGATAGTTTTCGACGTGCTTTCGTCACACCTAGCGTAAAATTCGATACTACATGTCAAAATGAAAACTCGTGCTACCGATTCCCATACATTTGGAACGTTAACGCAACGTAAATACGTGAACTCGATACGAAGGCAATTGTCAAAAACTTGTGCTACCGATTTGTTAGTTCCAAATACGGACACATGGCGCTGATTAATTTTGCATACAAAAATTGTCGGAGGCGATACGTTAACGTAGTCGATCCAATTACGCAGAAACTCGTGCTAGGGGCTCAGCTGTCAACTATGATAACGTCAAGTAAAATGGTTATGGCATCCATTTGCATCCACGTTCAGCAGTACAAGCAATGTAGAAGTTAACCATCGACGAAAATAAATAATGAATACGGTAAAAGGATCTGGACGTATGCTCCCCCAAACATTCTGAACAAATTGCATAAGGAAATAGCCAAAAGAATGGAAAACAAAAACCTCGACAAATAAAAAACATTTTAAAAGCCTACTTTACGGTTAGAAAGTCTAGAATGGGGGAAGGGTGTACGTGTGGGTCCACTACCAGATAATATTATTATGTGAGCTAGTAACCTATAAGCCAGAATCGATCTTGCCTCAAAAAGATTGAGCGTGTGTTGTAAAAATTGTATGTGGAAATAAATAGTTTGAATATTTGATTTTTTAACCGACTTCGCTAAAAGGAGGAGGTTTTTTTTTTATGTGTTTTACCTCAGAACTTTTTACTGGGTGGACTGATTTTGATGATTCTTTTTTCATTTGAAAGCTGGTGCTTGTCATGTGGTCCCATTTAAATTTCATTAAGATCTGATGAAGAACTTCGGAGATATACATCAGAATTCTTCAATAAATGACGGCAAATCACTCTGGATAGCTGCAATCGGATGTTTGTTTATTGTTTACATCATTTCATAACATAACATCACTTTAGCACGCTCTAAAGGGGTACGCAGGTGTGAACAGTTCACCCTGTTATACTCTAATTCCACCGTTTTTGTTTAAGTTGCATGTTTCTGGGTTAATCTATTCTGGCTTCACTTTGGAGAAATGGTCCATTATGTAACACAACTAAAAAGTGAAAAATAAAAATCTTTTTAACAAAAAATACAACCGACTTCATAATAAAACATTACAAAGTGAAAAATAACTTCAATTTCGGAAGTCGGTGTCAAAAAACGAAGAAACCAAAACAAGAACACCGACTGCCGAAATTGAAGTTGTTTTACACTTTGTAGTGTTTTATTATGAAGTCGGTTGTATTTTTTGTTAAAAAGTTTTTTATTTTTTACTTTTAAAGAAGTAGTAGTAGAGATTCTTCTGTAGATATTTATACTACAGAATCGGGCTATTCGAACCAGTACATTGACTTTGTAATAGTTACCTCGTCATCATTGCTCTACTGCTCCTATTCCAATTTATTTTGGTATTTTTCTGACATAGGGGGGTATTACACTATCATTTATCTAAGATCATACATACGATCACCATTAAAGAATCATTATCATTATATTTTTATCAAAGAATCATTTTTAGGGTTCTGTACCTCAAAAGGTAAAAAAGTAACTCTTATATTCACCACCGATTTTCTCAGGAACTGTTGTACCTAGCAAGTTGAAATTTATACCAGATACTGAGGACTATAGTCCCTATTAGGTGTATACAAATGTCTTGTCCTGCGTCAACACGATAAAAAGATATGGGCAAATTTAAATTGCCTCGTATAGCTCCAAAACGGATGAACCGATGTTGATATCGTTTCGTATCGAGAGTGTTCTCTGTGAAAATCGGTTCAGCAGTTCAAAAGTTATGGGCATTTAACACCTTGAATCGGGCTGTTTTCGCTAGATATCATGTCATAAATAATTACGTGTTCAATAGATTGTCGATAGAAGCGTGTCTAATATTATATAAATTATGTAGCATGAAATAAAAATGTGTCGGGGGTTTTTAAATTGTACTTATCTGCCTAGCCATATTACACAATCCATGCATATTCTTTTGGATTTATTTGTTCTCATAAAGATCCATCATGCTGTTGACATTATAACAATTTATTTGCGATCAGCTCAATATGTCTTCTGCTTCTTCTTCTATAATAGTATATTGTCTGTTTTTGTCGCCATAAAGATTTACCAATCTATACTTCTATACTTATCTATACTAATATTATAAAGAGGAAAGATTTGTTTTTTTGTATGTAACGAATAAACTTAAAAACTACTGGACCGATTTCAAAAATTCTTTCACCATTGAGAAGCTACACTAATCACGGGTGACATAGACTACTTTTATCCCTGTATTCCCACGGGAACGGGAACTATGCGGGTGAAACCACGAGGCGTCCGGTAGTCATTATATTTATATAGGCGGCTCGTTTAAGGCCTCTCAAAGAAAAAGTCTACCCAACGGTATTCAAAGCAAAAAATATTGATGAGCCAGTGTTTCTGAACGATCTTTATTAATGGCTGCCTCCGGAGGCTTATAATAGGACGGACACTAAAAGCCTCCATTTTTCTTTCAAATTTTTCCGTCGCAAAAGAAATGTATTACCATTTCTTTCCGAGATTTTACGCTTCGGAATATTTGACAAGATTTATGTGTTTGCGTGTTCGTTTACCTAATACATAATATATTATATGTACTTAGAATCCAGGGTAACGACGGTTGACGTGTTGTAGCCACCTAATCCCTCTTTGTCTGAAATTCCAATACTTGGCAACGTTGTTCATATTTTGTATATTGGCTATAAGCTTCTTACGATATAGGTACGTCAAAATTGAAGCAAGGATGAAGTTGTTAAGAAACACGTGGAAATTGCGATTTACTTGTATTAAGGTGACATAAAGTTAACGTGAATACGAAAGTTGTTTTAATAAAGCTTTGGTATCTTGACGTGTCGCACAACGCTGACGAATACTGCAACGAAATAAAACACCTTTCTAGACGTTTTCATACGATGAAGTGTCCGGCACCGTATAATACTGATTGCATTGTTGCGCTTTCCGATCAGGAGACCAAAGATTAACTGGGTCCTTACCACCCATGTAAAAATCATGGCTTTGAGTTAAAATATACACACACAATACGGCTTCGTGTCGTGCTAAGACGCAATGTCGTGTCACAAATCACAATGTTATCGTTTTTTGTTAAAAAGTTTTTTATTTTTCACTTTTTAGTGGTACATAATGGACAAATTCTATATAGTAAGGTACCTATAATGCCCACAATGAAGCCAGAATAGATTACCCGAATAACATGTAACTTGAACATAACCGGTGGAATAAGAGTGTACCAGGTTGAATTGTACACATCTGCGTACCCGTTTAGAGCATACTGGCGTGATGGTATGTTATGGAATGGTGTAAGCAATAAACAGACATGCGACTGCAGCAATCCCGAGAGATATATGCCGTAATTTATTGAAGAGTTCTGTTGTATATCTCCAAAGTTATTCATCAGATATTTACCTAAATTAAATGGGACCATTTCGGAATAAATTTCTTTCGTATAAAAAATATATTTTGCAAATCCGTTCATATATGACGGAGATACGCCCGAACAAAAAATATAAACATCTGAATTGAGAACCTCCTCCTTTTTGGGAAGTCGGTTAAAAATCGCTACATTTTTCTAGTAGTTTTGATCTAAATCCGTGGTTAGGATAAGTCCACTATGTCTTGTTCTCATTTTTTTTTTGCCCACAGGTACCTCTGGATCCGCATAGCGTTATTCGAGCGTCAACTGGCCAAGATCATCGAGCATTTAGTAAGCAACGCGAACCGCTACTACGAACGAGACGCCTTGGTTGCAGACCCTGATTACGGAAGCATCTTGAGCTCCTTGTTGGTTGGTCCTTGTGCACTGGAGTACTCCAAGGCTAAGCCACCGGCTTGTTTCTGGACGGATCCTCCTGCTGACGAACTTGTAAGTATCTTCTGTAGTTCTTTATGCTCGATGGAGTGGCAGCAGTGTGTTGATGTGGAGCCGTGTCACATGCTATGCTCCACCTCTTACCCGGTCCTTTGTGCTCCAATGCAAATGCAGCCATAGTGGCCTTTGTGCTGCTGTGAATAGGTGGAGTTTTGGCATAGCAAAATTTGAGTTACTTTCGACTCAGCAAAATGAAGAAGAAGCCTATTAAACCGCTTGCCAAATGAAAACGGATTTATTATTACACCGGTCAACACGACCTTTCTGGGTCTGGCTTCTGAATGTGAAATTTTGGTTTCACCTATGTTACAAAGTATCTGTTCCGATCAAATTTTGCTTTTGTAGAAACTAGAGCAATTTTACGGAGGTCCAAAATAAAAATACTATTTTTTATATTTTCTCTGTAATTTTATTTAAACTTACAATAAGAAAAGTTTTTATTGAACATAAAAGCCTTCTTTATACAAGAATTATGACAAATACTAGCAAACACATAGGAAATAACAAAAAATCAAGTTCAAAAATGAATAATTTAGTGGATCTTTTATGTTTGTATGGGCTTTCTCGTAATCGTTTATCCCCAAATGTAATCTCCCATCATATTCTCGTTGTACTGCCCTTGGTAACGTCGTTCAAAGTCCATCACATCTTGGTGAAAACGTTCTCCAAAGCAAACTTTTTGTTTCTTACTTTAATAAATTCACCGCAAATAAAACAGAATGAATCAACATCCTGTTTACACTGTCTTGGTGCCATTTTCTAACTAAATACGACATAAAAGTCGGTTGTTACAACTGTAATAGACTTCTTTTTAATAGTAATAGACAAGTAAACACTCACTAGTGCCGTTCAGAAATAATGCAGAATTTGCAATTAAGATAATCAAAGTGCTACCACCTATGCTCATAAAAATCAATTAAAATCTTCAAAACGCTACATAAATCAGACAAAAGCAAACATTAAGATTTTAAAAAATCCGGCAAGGTGCGAGTCGGACTCGCGCACGAAGGGTTCCGTACCATTATAGCAAAAAACGGCTAAAAAATCGCGTTTGTTGTATGGGAGCCCCACTTAAATATTAATTTTATTCTGTTTTTATTATTTGTTGTTATAGCGGCAATAGAAATAAATCATCTGTGAAAATTTCAACTGTCTAGCTATCACGGTTCATGAGATACAGCCTGGTGACAGACAGACAGACAGACAGACAGACGGACCGCGGAGTCTTAGTAATAGGGTCCCGTTTTTACCCTTTGGGTACGGAACCCTAAAAACCGGCCAAGTGCGAGTCAGACTCGCGCACGAAGGGTTCCGTACCATTATAGCAAAAACGGCATAAAAATCACATTTTTTCTATGGGAGCCCCCCTTAAATTCTTATTTTATTCTGTTTTTAGTATTTGTTGTTATAGCGGCAACAGAAATACATCATCTGTGAAAATTTCAACTCTCTAGCTATCACGGTTGTTGAGATACAGCCTGGTGACAGACAGACAGACAGACATTGACCTGTTTTATTTATGTTTTGATGATTATTGTAGTCGACTTCTCCGACCATTTAACTTGTTTTATTGATAGATGCATAAAATAAAGTGATTATAACTTCTTAAAATAACAGGTGCAAAGACACAGAATGTCTGCGGGTACCACAACGCCGCCCTCCGTCCGAAGGCCAATCTTAAACTTCAAGAGAAGTTTGAACGCGTCCTCCGATGATGGTAGCTCGAATAATCCAGGTAAAATTATCAACTTATCATACAAGGTACTTTCTTTAACAACTTTGCTCCTTGTAAATCACTATGATGCATTAATACCCTGTTTATAGAATTTTGTATCTCTATACAGGGTATATATCGGAAAGCTGTGCACATATTTTAAAAACCGCTTCTTCACATGTAAATGAATAATTGTCTCCAAGGCAATCATAGAGAATTCCCAAAAAGAAATTGTATTTTCCATACTATAAATTTATTACGTTGTCGTCAGCGGACCAAATTTTTTTTGGGAGAAGAAGTGTTTGCCTTGAAACTTTCCTTTCCTTTAGTGTGAGCAGAAGCACGCCCTGTATATCAACACGTCGCTACAATTTGTAATCCGCTTTCCTTTCAAGAGAAGCTTACAAAGTGAAACTTTAACCTTAGGTGCAAGCAAAACAGCAGGCTCGAGTGCCAAAGACTACGTTGAAAGCCTTCACCAGAACTCGACGGCCACGCTTTTGTACGGAAAAAACAATGTCAGAGTTCAGCCGGTGAGAATACTTTTATTTTCTACAGATTTATTTACTCTTGTTTTATGATGTGTGTTCAGTTTTATTAAATTTGGGAAACGGACCGGATCCGCTGGTCCTTTGGGAAGGGAGCAATCATACGAGCGGGTACTCGGAATTACAAGAATGTTCTGGATTTCGGGTAGTTTATTCAATTTGTAAATATTTTGCGGCGTTGTTTCGTTCTACGAATTCTTGGGGCTTGATTTAACTGGCTGAATAACCTCATTCTTTTCTTTTCTAACAGAAAAATGTGTGGGGATAATTAGATAACATTTTTACGGTGTTATAATTCGAAGGACGCTTTCAAAGTTAGATTGTCTGGCTTTTAAGACCATTATTTGTCATCTTAATAATTCGATATTATTTTACAGACGAGCCAGCCACCTCTGATAAATGTCTAAAACTTTAAGTTAATTTAGTTAGACATAATTAGAATTGAAGTATTGATAAAATGTTCTCAGAGATTAAAGTGGAAATTGAAATTATTATTTTAGTAGAGACTGGGGAATAATTTGACGTTGAAGAGTTTGAAACTTTTGTTGTAATTATAGAAAGACGTAGAGGAGCCGATGCCTGGGTACTTGAGTCTGCATCAGACGGCTGCGGGGTTGGTTATCAAATGGACTCCGAACCAGCTGATGAATGGATACGCGGAGAGCGAGGGAATTGACAAAAGGTAAATTATTATTTTATTAAACCTGCTATTGGATGTTAGTTAAGACCGTAATTTGCATTTTTTGTTGTTCGTAGTGTTTTTATTATGTTAAGATCACCAGACACGAGGACAGAGTAGGTAGGCTGATGAAAGTTTGATAATATCGAAGATTACCTTTTCCCTCTGCTTCGTTCCCGAATAATAGTGAAAAACTTATAGAAATATGTTAGGATCTAAGAAGAAGACAGGAGAAATAAATATACATATAAATAACCAAAAACAGCGCCTTAAAGCATACTATTTAGCGATAAAGTAGAATTAAGCATCTTATCCGCATACCGAGATTATATACAATAACAATCATGTAGAGAAAAGCAATAATTTGAATTGAGAACAAACTCATTCATTTGTTTTAATCCAAATGAGTACCTTCACTGTAACTGAACTCGTTACTCCACCCATTATGACCGAAGAGGCGTAACCTCTCAAAATAAGCCTTCTCGAGTAAATGTTCACAAAGTTATGTGTACGTGTGAAGTAAAAGTTTATTGTAGCTGTTTTATCGCCAAGTTACCTACTTCTCCAACTGTATTTATACTTACATTGTGTATAATAAGAGTTTGTTTTAAAGTAGTGAAGTATTTCCCTTTATCTGTACTTAAAACATCTCCAGCATTTGCTCAGTATTATTGCAGTCTCCGTGAGACTTCTTCTGAGAACTGAGATGGAAGTTTGTTTTCGCCAGAGGAATTATGCCCGTTTTCACCGACATCCCCTATACTACCACCTACGTATGGGATCTTTAGTTTGAAAGCTCCCCCAAACTGGCTCCTAAGTTTAAATTCGTTTCTCCACTATTTCCGTCACTTAACTAGGGGACACATAGCTATGTGACGTTTTGTTTTCGATAATAGTGACTGCTTCGTCTTTGAACGATACTTTAAAACAAGACAGATTTTTATGAAATTCTCTAAAGTATTCACTTATATTGATACAATTATTAATTATTCATGATTTTATAGCAATAATAAATATGATTTCATTCATATTTTTAATTAATTTCATATTTTCTCGCTTACTTACTCTATGTATTATCACGAAACTTGACGTGCTATATGTGGTATTTGTATTTGACACTTCTCTTTTGTGAAGGAACTGCACTGACGTGAGATGAGATTTGGTCGTTTGCATTGGTTTTAATGCTAGTTGATTTATTTTACATGTATTTATAATTATATGATTTTATAGCTTGATTGGCTTTATTTAATTTTTGTATGAATTGACATTGTCATAGACTTAATACGTGTTGCTTGGTTACCGTTGTTGACTGGATATATGTCATTCATTATAATACTGCTATCTAGAAATAATATGTTTTAATTCATATATAACATCTGGCGACGATGCCGTTCGATGTAAAGAAAGCAAAACGTTCGCGAGCCATCCTACGCGGTGTGCTAACGAAAACTAATAACGCATTTCAAGCAGAACATGTATATACTCATGAAGAAATAGAAACACGATTACTGACACTTCAAAATACATACCAAGGACTGCAAAACATACAATTACAGATAGAACAGGAGACCGAAGACGAATACCTGGAATCCGAAACCGATTACAGGTACGAAGTGGACGAACTTTATACAAATTTACGTACAAAAATGATTCGACTAATGAACACTTTCAAACTTCCTGAGCTGTTACCCAGCGTACCTTCCTCACAAGATGCCCACGAATTCACGAGCTTTCATCGAAACGTACATCCCAGACTCAATTTCCAACTATGAATTTAAATTTTGCTCGTAATTGATTTTATTGTGATTTAACCTTTTTTTTGGGAACTGATTAAGACAAGAACAATTCAACAAATTTAAATAAATTACTGTCGATCTTCGTTGTTTGAGAGATCACTTACGTATGTGCCGGTTTATGTGCCCAAATTTCAGCCACCTAAATTTAGGGGACCTTTTAGCGTTTAACTGACCCCTTACTGTTGGTGAAACAGAAACCACCTTCTAACAGCCCCCTAACCACACTTAGGGGATCCCTTAAACTTAGGGGATGTCGGTGAAAACGGGCATAAGAATACCTTCCAGTGATACCTGGAAATCTTTGGTTTATTCAATATTTTCTTGACAGTCTTTCATGTTTTTTTTTTGTTTGTTTCTCGGCAGTGAAAACTTGGGTCTACGTTCTCATTTATTTCTTTATTTGAATATTTCATTGATGTTGTAATAGCACGAATTGTTTTGACTTTACATTATTCATTATTTTCGTTGATAGTGTTTTATGTTTTTCCTTTGTTTCTTTCTCGAGAGTGAAAACTTGTATCTGTGTTCGCTCGTTGTTGTTCTTTGAATGATTCATTGATTTTGTATATAACGTAACACGAATAATTTGGACGTTTACGATCGTTATTTTCATAAATATCTATTTTATTTGATAAATTAGTTCCTAAAGCAAATTACGTATGTGTCTTAAGCAAAATGTAATCTTACCTATTATATCGATTTGTATTTTTAATACTTATGCAGTTCAAAATAATTCGTGCTATCCTTTCCAGAGGCTCTAGACAGTGTCATTCTGTTAGCGATGGCACAGATAATATAATACTAGCTTACAGATGCATCATCCCATACAAACAAACCGTGCCGACGTAACAAGCGTTTTTAGTCTGATTAAACTAATATTTTTTCTAAGCACATTTACTCGTTTCATGAATAGTTTTTTTTTAATACAGAGACGATTTGATTTATAGTATTTTTTGCATGTTTTTACAGTATTATTATACCAAAATGTGTTACAAAACAAATTTTAAAAACCGAGAGATTGCCTCAGAAATTTAAAAACGCGCTATCTGTACCTAAGCAATTTTGAAAACAAATAAATGATCCATTCAAATAATCATTGAAATGTGAATGAGCTCAATATTCCTTAATTTTGTGTTTAAGAGAGTTAATTAAACAAGAACATATTTTTTTATGATCGTCTCTAGAAAATCTTAATACCTATTTCACAAAACTCGATAACGAATCGAAGCTTACCACGCCATCTAGTGCAATTTATTTGAACCAAATTTTCTTTCTTCGCGTTCGGTGCCCGTGGCGATGGCAAACGTAATGGATTGATCACGTGACATTTGGTTAGCGCTTGGCAATACATTATTTTATATTTGACGTTGCTTTCGTTGATAGAATTGTCACTAGTCTATAATCTCAGTTCCACAATATCTTGCACGTTTATTATTTTTGTTGCTTCGTAGTTTGTGTTATCGTTGTAGTGTATGTGTACTGTGTAGTGCTCTCCGCTGCCACCTAGTGCATGCATCCGCGTGCCAACACAAGTATGTTCTGTGCAGCTTGGCTCCGACCTGCACAGTCTACCGGCGACGCTGTGCCGGCCCTCTGTGCATCGACTGGTATGTGTTTGTATTTACTTAGTGCTTGATTGTGCTTGCTTAGCTTTTTAAGGTATTTTTTATGTTTGCTGCATGGCTCTCTGTAGAGGGTTTAAAGCTTCACTTCCGAGCAGATGGGTCCGGTGACACAGACACGACGTCATTGGAAATCGGCGGAAAGAAGGTCAATACGTGTCCTTTCGTTTACGCATTCTAGTCAAAACAATTCGATCGCAGCGACTAAACTTTCACACCGCTCAGGACCATTTGCCGAGATTTCAGTGTCACTGTGGTCTCTCTGCTCAGAATTTTGTTTATAGAAAGGTTCTATATTCAAATTATCTATAGAATATTTGAATTAAGAATCTTCTATTCAGTTGGTATAAACTGTCGAGATTATTATAAATAAAGCCCGTTGTACTTGTATGTGCTTGTTTAGCTTTTAAGATTCTTTATTTTATGGCTAATGCATGGTGCCCCGTAGAGCGTTGTCATAAAACGCGAAAGGGAAGCGTCTGTCTGAAGAGCGTTTGCCTCTCATGCCAATTGTAAAAAACATGATAGGATTTGGTATATAAAGTACTTACAAAGATATTAGAAGTACGTTATGTACCATAACTACTAGAATTTACGATACGCGTTTACTACACTTCTAGTTAACGAGAATTTAGTTCTGTTACATTGTTAGATTGCGATGGGATTCCAGTAACGATCCAATTAATTGGGAGAGTTCTGCTTTAGTAGCCAATCAGTGATATTACTTGGAACATCATAAAATGAACCTTTATTAAATAGATTTCTTCGGGAACAAGGTATTCAGGGTCCCAGAGTTCTGGCTTTAAGGAGAAATTGGGTTGCCTGAAAAATATTTTCAGCTCAAAGGTCGAAGAATGGCTAAATTACGAATACCTAGGAGTACAGTAGGTACAATACTTTACTACTTTTTTTGTAATAGGGGCATCCCAAAAAGTAAAAGTTAGCAGAATACCAGAAATACAAAACGGCTAGCAGAAATAAATTTTCGATGCGAGGTAGAAAACGATATATCGTTATTTTCTCTGCTAATAGAATAATTTTATTATTCCAGTGTGTATTGGGCGATGTCCCTACAAGTGTGTGTATGGGAGGTGGTGTATGTCCACGTTCATCGATCGCAGGCCAGCGATGCTCTTATACTAGTCGGCCAAGATGGAGTTCAGAGACCGCCCATACATTTTCCTAAAGGTAAGTAAGCGTCTTTAGGTAAGGTAAGCGCACCCAGCTAGAAAATTATCTTTATCTTGTTATTTTTTGTTTTTTTGTAGTAGTAACCTAAAAGATTCCAATAACAGCTCACAATGTTAGGACCCATTAATATGAATGCTAATTTTTATCCGTGGTGCTAGGCAACTGGGCTTATCCCAGTTGTAAATGACCCTTTGTGCCTATTGGCCTAGTTTGTTCTCCTGCTTGATATAGAGGGCAGTGGAAATTTGTATTTTTCTTACTCCTCCATTATTCTTTGCTGATTAATTTCGTTGCGGGATCCAAGCCAGTTAAATTCATTCTCCGGGACTTCGTCGAGCTTCATTGCCTCGGCGCTTTTCTGGTGGTCGCCACTGTTGATTCTGGCTTTCAGGAGTTGCAGTGGTTTGGGAATAGTGCGGTGGGATTGTCCCGATAAATTAAAGTAACCTAAAAGATGGCTGCGATATCGAATTTTAACCGAAAGGACTCTTCTTAGTGTGTCAAACATAAACTTCTCTAAGATCCCTCCCAATCCCTTGCCAGTATTCAGCCACGGCATTAGGATTTAATGGCAGACTTTCTAGTTTTCTACTAACTATAAACCCACGATGTTCTTTAAGGTTTTGTAAATCTATCGTGAGCCTGCTGTTAATGACGATCTCGCCTACTGGTATCTCTTTTTTTGGCCTGCTCGCAGTCATCATCTTCCTGCCATTGTCCCATGTTACTTGGGGTCGGCGCAACACGTTTTCTCCTTCCATACCGTCACGCTATCACTGACTTCCTTTTTTTTCATATCTCTCCTCATACAGTCCATCCATCCACATTTATATTCATAACTCTTTTAGTAACATGTGTAATTTTTTTTATCTAGCTTAGTAGTTTGGATTAAGGCCTATTATTATTCTATGCTACTCAGAACTCCGCTAGGACTTACTATAATTATTATTTGTCTCCCACAAGGTAAGGTAAACAGAAACTTGCCCGCAACGTTCACACTTTGAAACTTATACAATATTCGAAGTATTCATAAAGTAGGTAATCTTTTATCTCGTTCCCCATCTGGATAGCACTTCAAAAGTATTATAGAACTAACTAACGGCTTTAATATCAATCAAAATTACTTTTGGGATTGCCAAGTTACGTTTTAATTTGAAAGCATTATATTGAAAGTTTGGGAATAAATTTCGAATTAGTCGCGCTGGAGTTCCGAGAATAATAAATGGGTATTGCCGACTGAAGTGGGTTGGAACTTTTCTTAAATATGGGCGTATCTTTGAGGTCGAGGCTGGCTGTTATTTTCAAATCGATCAATTGAAAGTGGGACATTATTACAAAGATAACGAGTTAAATTTAAATATTTAAACAACCCCGATACATTTTTATTTCATGCTACATAATTTATCTAGTAGTAGACACTATTCGATCGACAATCTATTGAAGACGTAATTTTGAAACGATATCTTACGAAAACACCCGGATTCAAACAGTAAAACGCCCTTATATTTTGAACGCTAGGCTAATTCGATTTTCATCAAACATAGCTAAGAACACTCTCGTTAAAGTCACCTTTCATTAAAAAAATCGTAATCAGAATCGGTTCATCCGTTTAAGAGCTTTGATGCCACAGACACAAACACAAACACAGGTACACACGTCAAACTTATAACACCCCTCTTTTTCCGTCGGGGATTAAAAGAGAGAAAAATGATGTTATCAACAGCCATAAGAACTTACACTTAGGTAGGTTCTTTTTCGCCATAGAACAGCAGATATTTTGACTAGAATATTAAAAATAAAGTATTGATTTCGTGGCATTTAGATAGCGCTTGACAGTCTCACATATAAATTTTTGACATTTTTTCAATCGCTATTGCGATGCTTTTTTTGGTAGAATGTCACTTCGCTAAAGCCTTTTTAACATAAAATTCGATTTTTTAAACAATGTAAAGTTTTTGTTTTAGGAGGTCATCTGCTCTCTTTTCTGAGCAATTTAGAAACGGGATTACTACCACACGGTCAACTAGACCCACCACTGTGGTCCCAAAGAGGGACAGGAAAGGTAAATTCATTATTCACTACTATTAAGACGAAATGCGGCCGCAGACATCCTACTGAATTTCTTAAGTAAAAAGTTATAATTCGAGGTTTGGCTCTCGCCTGTTTCCTCCTCCAATATTGGACCAATTTAAAAGATATTCCATAAACTGAAAAAGAAAGATATATACTATGCCCCTATATTTTACTTTTTGATGATACATAATCATTAGAAGCACAAGAACCGTCAAAAACTGCTCAAAATTGCGCTGTCAACAGAGGTCTTGTGTACAAATTTGACAACTATAAATAAAAACATAGAATCACAACATATATCTTGTTTATTCAATTTATGGAATATCTTTTAAATTTGTCCAATACGGGGCGGAAATAGGCGAGAGCCAAATCGAATTATAAATTTTTCTAAGGAAATTTAGTCGGAGCTCTCTGCCCGAATTTTCTCTTAAAAGCGGCATTTGTGTTGCGTTGTACTTTATTTAAATTAGGATATTTTATACAATTCTTTTAATAATCCTTTTTCCTAATTATATGAGTGGCGAGTATACTACGCTATGCTTCTAGTGATATTCGCTAAATAGCCATACATTTAGTGAATATCACTAGAAGTATAGCTACCGTTAAAATATATACCGTTAGACTTGACAAGTACGATGAGCATTACTTTGATTTCATGGTTTATTTTTGTGTACAGGTATTTGGTCGTGGTAAAGCACGAAGGCGGCCGCTACCAAGTCTATGCGAGAGTGGCGAAACTGAGGAGCCAGAGTGGGAGGAAACTGCCGGAGACTATGTGTTTCGGATTGTCAATAATGCTATAGCTGATAGAGAAGGTACCTATTTTGGATAATATTTTGAGTCATAGAAACAGAAAACTTTGTAGTGTAGAACTGTCTCTGTGAAAGACCAAGATGGAATTATCTTATCCCATACCTATTAGTTATTTCCCAACATTTTTTCGTGTCACTAATAGTTTTGTTAGAACCCAAGGTTTTTTCGTGTAACTAATAGTTTTGTTAGAACCCAAGGTTTTTTCGTGTAACTAATGGTTTTGCTAGAACCCAAGATTTTTTCGTCTAACTAATAGTTTTGCTTTAAAAAATAATTAACAACACGATATTTTTTCGCAACTTTTGGAAACTCCTCCAAAACGACTTGGATGTTTCAAAATATTTTTACACAGAAAAATTGATGGCTAGAATTTCTTCATAGCTAACATAGCATATGTAAATCAAATAATATTTTGCAAACAAAACTGTTCAGAAGGAGGTTTAATATTGATATTTTGGCATCGAGCGGGCGCACGACTAGTACTGTGTTCACATTGGTGCGTATATAGTGCCTTAAGTAATAAACAGTAAGTATGTATTTTACATACAAAAACATGAACTACCTAATTACTGAACTTCGGTTCGACGTCATTCAGACGAAACCGGCTATCGCTGAAAACCAGCGCTGTGGGTATGTGTCGCACGTAAGTCCCTGTGTTACCCCAAGCGATGGCTGTTTTTACGGTTTTGTGACCCATACTTTCCATATTTGTACATAAGTTTTTCTTTTTGTTTGTTTTTGGGTATGCATTTTGCCTGGTGCAATTAATTTATTTCTCTCTTCTTATATTATTTATCCACTGAAAAATGTAATAAGAAGATATACCTATAGTGTGAAAAACAAAACAATAATTATATGTTCATCGCTTTCAGCAATGAGGCATTCACTACTAGAGCGAGCAGTGCAGTCACCACCACGCACGCCTCGTCGGCCGCTAGCTTCAACGTCCACTACATCATCAGACTCCTCGACGATGTCAGTGGACTGTCCACCATCAGCAGGAATCAATGGACTTCCGCCACCGCCACTGACGCCGATTCCACATCAACCTATTGAACAGGTATAGAATATTGAACTTGACTTAAGATCCTATGGCCCCTAGCTGGGGCAGAGGGCTGCCACAGTAATCTTCCATCGAGACCGGTCTTGAGCTTCGCGCTTCACCTCGCTCCACGCCATTCCGATACCCGTCGCTTCAGCCAATACGGTGCGTCGCCAGGTTTGACGGGGACGGCCTCGCTTCCTTTTTCCTTGAAGATTCCTATCCAAGGCCTGTTTAGGAATGTGATCGGAATCCCTCCGGAGCGTGTGACCAATCCAACACCATTTACGCCGCTTGATCTGGTGGTCGATCGGGGTCTCGTGGCATTTCTCCAACAGCTCTACATTAGAGATGATCTCGGGCCAGTAAATTCCGAGGATACGACGAAGACATCGGTTGACGAAGACCTGGATTTGGCGTGAGATGTCCTTTGTTACCTTCCACGTTTCGCACCCGTAGAGCAGCACGGATTTGACATTGGACCCGAAGATTTTGAGTTTAACCCTTCGGGTCAGTTTCCGCGATTGCCACACAGGTCTCAGCTGTGCGAAGGTAGCTCGCGCTTTGGCGATCCGTGAAGTGATATCCTCTTCAGTTCCTCCAGTCTCTGACAAGACACTCCCGAGGTACGTGAATTTGTGGACGCGTTCCACAACCTCTGTGCCGATTAACATCGGTGAAGAATTCCTCACACCTGTACGCATCTCCTGGGTCTTCCGGATGTTAATATATAATGTTAATATAGAATGTTGAACAGGTATATAATAGTGTAATACTAATGTAATATTTATTTAATTTTATAAATGCGTGTTTATGTGCATTGATATGAGTTAATAATTTGTATTGGCACCCGACGTAGGACTAAAAACTGATTGATGATTCATGTTGGGACGCGAATGGATGTTTAATATATTCAAGATATAGTTTTGTAAAAGTTCAGTCATTAATGTACTAAGAAAACTTGACGTTCTACACATTTTTTTTTAATTTTGTGTGAAATATTATAATTGGCGCCCACATGGGACTAGTCAAACTGAACGAGTCCCAACTGGACGCCAAATTGTTAACATTTTTTTTCAATAACTGTCTTAAATGTAGAGCAGAAAGTTTCAAAATAGAAATTTAACTATAGAAAATGTTGCCATAAATAACTTGGGCTTAGATATTCAAATTGTATGAATTAGGAAATCGTGGCGCCCAGCAAGGGACTCAACTAAATATACCGTTATGTTTGCAGGCTGCGTCAATCGAGTTAGTGTGCAGTACAATGCGACGTCAGATAATATCACGCGCATTCTACGGCTGGCTGGCTTACTGTCGCCACTTGTCTACGGTGCGGACACATCTCAGCGGTCTTGTACATCCTAATATCATTCCTAGAGGTAAGAAAAGATTTATAGTTTTATCTAAAACATTTTTAATTCCAAATAGCAAGGACGACAAGTTGCTCTCGACAAAGTGTCATTATATCATCGATGGCAATTTTTAAATGCCATAATGTAAAGGATTGATCATGTGACATTTGAATGTTGGCGCTTGCCAATCCCATTCATTTTTGATATTTTACCAACCGCCATCGCGCTGCTTTCGATGTTAAAATGCAAAGACCTTATACTTCTTACTACTAGACTGTGCACTATGGCGCAAAAACCGGTCCGAGCGAGAGGGCTCCCTTTGGTAGTGTGTCTCTTTCTAATGAGGTGACCATGACCAAACAGAACACGGGACAAATTGATTGTAAAAACGACATTTTAAGTATTCCGATATGTTGATGCTACCTAACAGCACTACCTAAACGTACCTAATTTATAGTTAATAAAAAAAAGTGTTTATTTTTTTTGGTATCTAAATCACTAACCGTATAGTGTCGGGCGTAAAGAATTTCACCATCCCATGTTTGCCCGTGGGTGCCGTAAGAAGCGACTAAGGGAAAAACTAGAGAATGGGCAGCAGCGTTCTCTGTGCATTTGTAACAACCATACTGCGATCGCAAACCCGCCTGCAAAGCACTCCCCAAGAATAGCACAAATAAAACATAGCCCCTATTGCCCGGCAGCCTGTACCTTCGATTACGGTAGGGTCGAGGTTACGGTATGGCAAGGGGTGCTAAGAATCCCGGACGAGATCCGGCGGAGATACCGACGACTGGACCTGGCAACGTACAACACGCGCACACTCCGGACCGACGAAAATATCACCGAACTCGAAGAGGAATTGAGCAGTTTACGATGGAGTATTAAAGGGTTATCTGAAGTTCGAAGAGAGTCCTCCCCGACTCAATAATCCTCAAATCCCAAGTCTCTTCAAGTTTCATTCTTCAAGATCATCATATAGATCGGAACAAAAAGCTCTCTGATCCAACTCTCAAGCTCATGAAGTAGAGGCGTTAGATGACCCTGCAGTCTTCTGACGGTGCATTGAAATACCGGCAGCTAAATATACCTCAAAGTATCTCTATGATTTCACATATATTCCAGTTGCGTAGACAGTTGAGAAATAAAACTATAATATTCACAACGGATCTTTGTGTCTCTGAATTGGCTGCAAGAGCCTGCGCAGTAGCTATTTTTGTGTCAATATTGAAAGTGAAGTTATCATTGTATAACTGTCTCTTTCACTCGCTTACGTTTGTCGCATCATCCTATCTCGCTTACTCTATGCAGTTAAACTGTTTCTTGCGCGTTAAGTGTCAAAACCAACTTCAGAGACACAAAGATCCACTGTGAGTAATATACACCAATTGTATTCCACTAGGAATTAATTTGCAAATAATATTAACAGCCGCTGAATTTCACTCGAATAAAGTCCGCCAAAAAATCCGCAAACCACCATCCTACATTTAGTATTACCAGGCCCAAACATTTAAAAGTCACTACTCTTACTCAATATTAATGATAATTTTTAAAAATACAACGAATTGATTAATTATAGGAACTATAGAAATATTTATATACTTTTCTAGAAATATTTAAATAAGTGTCAAAGTATATGAATTGTTCGTTTTGGTGTAACATAAAAAGAAACATATAAAATTTTCTACCATTTCTACCAAACCCAATGATTAGTTGTGCTAGCAATAGGTCAGACAAGGACACACTACCAGCGGCAACCCTCTCGCCAGGACCGCTTTTGGTTGGCTACCGCTTATAAGGAAATAGCTAACCTAGGTGTATGATGATAGATTTCATTTTAGCTAAACAAAAAAATTTGGTACACAGTCTAGTAGTAAGAAATACGTATAAGGTCTTTGTTAAAATGTCACTTGTCTACAGCCACAGAAGATCTCATTGGTCTGACATTGTCTTGCGTAGCGTCACAAAAAGTAGAATTCCAATTATATTTGAACATACTACTATTGTTATTGTTTTTGTAATGTGCTAATGTTTGTATGTCGTTTTGTGGCAATTAATTACACCATTTAGACCATTCCCCCTCTAAAAAGGTTATTTTATTCACTAAAAACAAAAAACATTTTTGATCCCTATTTCAGTGTTTGAATTTAGAACACACCAATGAATTCGACCTTCATCTCAATGCAATAAAACCTCTTTGCGCAAAAATACTCGATTCAAACTCCTGTTGTGCAGATTTACTTTTTGTCGTAGTTATGAAACTCTTGAATAAAACGGATTTATATCGAGGGCCATGAATCACTCGCGTCGCTCAGGATTCTAACACTTCAATCATCATGAAACAATCCCTACGGTCGTGATTCAATCGTTAGAATGAAGGACTTGCTCGTGATTCTTCTATAGCCCTCGCTTTAAATCCGACCTTTATTCAATAGTTGCATAATATACTATTCTTTCTTTTCTTCTTCCTAGATGTACAGTTTTATGTACCATTTTATTTGCTTTCCGGAGTCATTTATTGTTTATGTTTAATTAACTAATTAAACATATCTAAGTTGAAATTTCTAATTTCTCACTTTGCATTTAAATATTTACAGAAAATGCAGATGGTGGTCTTACGGATGAGCGATGGCTAGCAATGACAGATGAAAAGGGCGCAATTCATGATAAAGACGAAGTGTACCGGCTTGTGTACTACGGAGGCGTACAACATGACATTAGGCGACATGTGTGGCCGTACCTGCTTGGATACTATGAGTGAGTAGTTTTTATTAACGAAGAAGAACTTCACATAGTCAATTGGCTTTTAGACCATCACAGGTACCAGTAATGCTTACTGTATAGCCTGGTTGTAGGAATTAATTAAAATTTATTGCTAAACCAAACCATAGCAGAAGAAAAGTTTAATTTATCTTACTGTGTCACCAAAATAGTTATATATATACTAGCTAAACTTAAAATAACTGTAAGTCTAGTTTTTTTCCGAAACATTCCTACACCAATGTCAGCGATGTCCAAGATAAACTTAGAAAGTAGAAATTAATTGAAAAATCACATAGATAGTTAAATAATAAAATTAAACTTCTTTCCCCAGATTCGGTTCTACAGCAGAGGAGCGAGCGGAACAGGACACGGCATGCCGACGACAGTACGAGACGACCATGTCGGAGTGGTTGTGTGTGGAAGCCATCGTAAGGCAACGTGACCGAGAGGCCACGGCCGCCTCCATCGCCAGGCTCAGTGAGGCGTCCGGGAAGCTGAAGCCGACAGACAATAATGATACTAGTGAGGTACGTAAGTCTTCGTAGTTGAAGATGTGACCAACATGTTGATAATTTTCTGGGGCAACTCTTTAGAAAAATAAGAGCGTGCCTTTAGAGCTCAAAAACGCTATATTAGGTCGATGTGCAATATACGCCAAACGGATTCATGTAGGTCACACTTTAATAATTTAAAAATATTAACTCTACCTAGGGTATACATATATGAAACTGTAATGTTTATTAAATCATCTTATGTACCTATGATCCACAATAAATTATTTGAATTTGAATATATATCTACCTACGCTTTGGAATGTGCACTAGCTTTATCTTTTGGACTGACCGACTAATTGAGAATTCAAAAGTGCTTTACAATGGTTTAATTGAAATATATGATTTAAGTTTGATATCGCAATATATTGAGTGAAAATTATTTAAACTATTCTAAAGAATATCAGCTGTTTCTACTATGTATTAGTTTGTATTCTAGTACTTAGTCTTCCAACTAGTTTAACATTCAACACAAATATAGCAAGGTTTTCAAAGGCTTTTAGGACTGGCATTTTTCGTCAGTTTTTTTCAACTGAGGAATAAACATGAACACCACAGTGACAATTTTTGTGTTGAAAATATTTCAATCTACCATATTATTATTCTTCTGATAGATGTTATTCAACAATTGAAAAATTGGCCCTAAGATTCTATTGTTTACTACACAGGTATTCGAAGATGACTGCAGCGTAATATCGGATAATCCACCAATCGTATCCCCCGAACCGAGCGAGACCGAACAGAAGCGACCTGACAAGCCCGTCTTATCGCGAGCCCCCAGCATAGACGAGGTCGAGAACATCGAACTTGACTCTGAGAGAGACAAGGAAACGAAACAGAACGGAGAGACTGAGAACAGTGATAGTAAGGATGTAGATGTAGACAGTCTGAAAGACTTAGAAGATGAAGACGTACATTTGAAAAGCGTTGTTGAAAACCCTGATATGAGAAGGGAGAGTATAGCAGAAATCAAGAGGCTAGCTGAAGAGATAGTTCAGAAAGGCGATGGTAGGGGGCTGTTGTGCAGTGTGGACAGTGCCCAGTTGAATGGCAGTGAGTTTAGGTCGTCTATAGATGAGAGCCAGCCGAGTCCTCATCAACAGCATACGAGTGTTATTATCACAAATCCGTCTGTTGATCTGGCAGCTGGCGGGTCTCCTGTTTCCGGAGGAACAACTGGTGAGTTTAGTTTTTACATAGTTACATTCTTTTTATACGAGTTTTTAAATTCGATGTTTATCTTTAGAAAATTTTCTTTAGAAAGAACACCATGTTATAGGTACACAGTGGAATCGGCTTTGCAACGTTTCACTATGGATTCAGTACTGATTTTAGACCCCTTGGCGTTAACAATCTCAGCGATATACTTAATTTTGATTATGTGGATATTGCATTTTTTTATAGAGATCTTATTTTAAACAAACCTGTGGGCATAATGATAAAAGATTTAGGATAGATTTGTGCCTTTACCGAATAAGGTTTGAGAGGGATTATTAAAATATTGTCTCTTCTTGTTTGCTCTCTCTATTTCAACTTATAACGATTTTTTCCTTTGTTAAGATCAGCAGCCTAGTGGAGTGCGGTGCTGATAGGTATCTTAAGATTTTCTGATATTTGATCCGAGTACCGTTTGGAGTTTCGGTTTCTAGGTCTTTCACCCTATATTTCTCCAGTCAACATTAGACATTTCTTTAAAATTAGATTAATTAAATAATCTCGATATGTGTTTCAGCACAAGTGAGTCCTGCGCGGAGTCCCCTTGGAGTGGTGCGTGAAGAGTCGCAGTCAGCCGGTGCAAGCTTCGATACGTTGGAGCCAGCTGACAGGAATGCGCCGGATAATCGATCTAATTGCGTGTCACCGGCTAGCTCAAATGGTGGAGTTTATTCTGTGAGTTTCACTCCATTTAAAATGCCCATGTCAACATTGATAATATTAGCAAGTTTATCTATTTTTTGGATTTTACATATTTAATTTTTTTAAACGAACCCTGCATACTTACAGAAAAAAATGGTCAATTTGGTCTAATATTGGTATAATTAATTCTATGTATTTTATGTTTATGAGCGGTTGCAATAGTAAATTGTTACATATTTAGTTTTCTTGTGTTGCAAAGGATCTTACGATCAAAATCATCCTTTTTCTTCATTACCATTTTCTGCCCAAACTCAAAACGAAAAGCATGATAAAAATCTACTTTTTGATCCTGATGATTCAAAATCAAGATCAAATAGTTTATTTCAACTAAACTGCGGAGGTACTTTTGAATTATCAAACAAAAAAAAGTTGAATCTAGTTGCAAATTCGCAAGCATCGGTAGGTCTCAATGGAGAAGAATTTGCAAGAAACTCCACGGACACTCTTTTACATCAGTTTTAATTACAAGTATTTGGTGACATCATTCTTGTTGAAAAATACTATATGTGACAACGATGCAAAAAGAAATGCACGTAAAAACGTCTAGAGTAACAAATAATTAAAAAAAAAACAATAACAGGCCGAGGCAGCTGAGTTATGACCAATCCCAACTGATGGCGCCCGTTCACGAACATGTCGCATGGATCGGCACCAATCAACTCAACCATCATGAAGGGAACTGAATGATCCAACACATTTGTCACCATCAGAGAGACATTAGAGAGAGCATAACACACTCAACTGCCAGGGCACACTGAAGTTAACGAACGACACTTAGGTAGTTTAGGTACAGTGAATGTTAGATTCATATTTACAGTTGGAACATAGTACTCAAATATGTGCTGTGCCGTTATATAATACTATAAGAATTTGAGTCCTGTAGAACAAGGAAAATCTATCCATTTGTTTATCAATTACAATTCTTCGATATTTCAGAATGAATTGGTGGAATCATTTGCTCTAAATCTGCATCGCATAGAGAAGGATGTTCAAAGATGCGATAGGAACTATCCCTTCTTTACAGACGAGAATCTGGACAAATTGAGAAATATTATGTGCACGTAAGTATTTACTTGCTAAGTTTTTCAGTGACATTTTGACGATAAAATTACCATAGATTTGGTAAAAAGGGGTACAATCAAAACCCATTTCACAACAACCCTCAATTTTATAAACCGTCAGATGAGATTCCTGCTGCTTCTAAAATACATATATTTTCTAAGAACAGCTTCTTTTCCAAAAAATAATTGGATAATGTAACTTTCTACTTAAGTTTTGTCTCAATAATGTAGACCGGACCATAATCCATCGCTTTCAGGCTTAAAATAATAAATTTTATGTTATATTGCAGATACGTCTGGGAGCACCTAGACACAGGCTACATGCAAGGCATGTGCGACCTGGCGGCTCCGCTGCTGGTGATGATGCGCGAGGAAGCGTCCGCGCACGCGCTGTTCAACAGCCTCATGCGACGCGCTACTGACAACTTCCCATCGGGACAAGCCATGGATGCGCACTTTGCTGATATGAGGTAAGAATAAAACCGGAAAGGATCTACTGACCCAAAGACTACATTTCAATAACCCTGATTTGAAAACCATTAGAACTTTAATGGACAGATTGTATTTTTCGGCAAACATTAATAGCATTTCTAGGACTTGGAATAATATTCATACTCTGCTTAATAACTAGATCATTATGAAGAAATACTAGCTCGCCGTCCGATAAGGACCAGGCCCGAGTTTACGGCGCATAGTGTTCCACGCGCGCCTCAAACAGATGTCAGCAAAAGTGACGGGGCCCAATAGGGCCGAAGCCTGTCTGGGTCACGGATAAATTTGAAAGAGAGTTACCGCGGCCCTAGCACGAGCAACTGAAGGAACACGGGTGGGTTTTAGTCAGTAAAAGTCTGACACGCCCTCCCGCTTCACCCAGAGCGGGAGATGTCATTGGATGATTTCCCAAAACAAAAACCAAAAAAAGGTCGTATATATCATACCGTACGAAAAATATACGAACCTTGAGCTCTATCCTGTCTCCGACAGCCAAATCAAAGCAGAGCCAAATTGTTGCGACTATAGCTCCCGCTTGGCTGTCAATCAAAATTACATAAAATATAACAACACATTATTTAAAAAAGTTGCAGTAAACACCCCTTGTTTACTGCAACAAAATAGGAACCAAGTCAGTTTTCATATCATCTGCATACACCAGCTTAACTATATGGTTTTTTTAGATCCCTGATCCAGATCCTGGACTGCGAGCTGTACGAGCTGATGCACGCTCACGGCGACTACACTCACTTCTACTTCTGCTACCGATGGTTCCTGCTCGACTTCAAGAGGGAACTGCTTTACCAGGACGTGAGTATACAATTAATTTTGCTATATGCAATTTTTTTTCCTCAAACAACATATACATATCGTGGGATTCTAGAGTCCCGGACCTTTGCTAGACGGGGCCGAAATTAACTCGCAGAGGCCTTGTTAGATTTGAATGATGAAATGTGACTCCAACCGGCGATTATCCCTGTATGCACTAGTCACTACTCATGAGCACCCAAGGAGCATCCCCTGCAGGACTCTAGCAGAATATGGAGACAAAACTCGGCTATGGGTTTAGAGGTTTCGTGGATCGATTACTTAAAACTATAGAAAGGCCACTGACCCCTCCCTGACTACTGTTGATCTACACGGCTATAAAATGGCACTTTAGTGACGTAGCGCCAAGGGGACAACATATACGGAGGTGCTTGAATGGAGAGGTATGCCACGGCTATCACAACAATCCCGGCAGTACGGTCAAGATCCCTACCAGCATCTTACTGGGTTAACTTTCTTCCTCCGAGCACGTTTACTCTTGTATATATCCACTCAAGCCAGCCAATTCAGGCAACAGAGAGGTGGGAGCTCTGATCCCTGTCAGTGTTTACACCGAGAAGACGAGGGACAAGACTTCTCCTTGGCGATCAGGTCCGTGGGGTCGCCACTGCCCACCGGCTCCTCTCCATGTCCTGCGGATTGTATTTCTTCATCATTGTGTTGTTAGTCTGGCCCTCACCCTAGGCATGTTGCGGCCAAGTAGAATCTACCGGCACAGACCTAGGGTACATTGGAGCCATTTATTAATTTTATTATTAATTTTAAATAAAATACATACTTAAAAAAAAAAAAAATATAGAGGGCCCAGGTCAACCGCCTAACAATACGAGCCGTGTCCAGAAGTACTGCTTTGTGGATCCATGCCCTTGACCCAGCTTCCTAACAAAATCTTCTAAGGTGTTGGTCGATGTTCGTGGCTATGCCTCGCCGGTAGGTTCCCGCATTGTCGAGATGGCGGAGGGGCTCAGTAGTCGTGGCCTAGACCCTACAGTGAAGCGAAGAGGAGTCCGAGGAGGGGCTGCTTGTCAGGGCTTTTGCCGATAAGCCGACGACTTAGCGGCCAGTAAGTAGGTTGCGAAGCCATTTGATCATCGAAACTACGGCGGACTGCGATGTGGTATGGGAGGCATCGTGGCTGAGGGTTGGAGGCCGCGGCGGGAGAGGAATGCCAGTATTATGGTGCGCCGCTCTCCCTATCCTCCGCGGTCTGCACGAGTCGCTACCGTCTGATGGCGGACGCGGTGGGGCCGCAGGGGAGGACGAGAGTCGGTATAGCGTTGGCCGCTCTCCCTATACCCTGCGGCCGAAAAGTGGTAGGTGGCGGGGCCACTGTCCTGACCCGTCACAGAGGGACTGATGGTGCCATACATGGGATCATCTGGCACCCATGTGCTGGTTTGGTCCCTGGGATCACGGCGTGCAACGTGTTCTGGTGCGCCGGTGATTGGGGTTTCTTCCCAAAGGAAGGTCCAGTGACGGACAGCCGCGGCGGGTTCACGGATGTATGCCTATGCGTGCCCGTATTCTCGCCATAAGCGGCACAGGAGGACACCGTGGCGTTTTAGTGGGTTAGAGTCCCACATAACTGCGCTATCTACCCATGGTAGCGCAGTATGCATGAGCATTTCTCCACGCTAAAAAAATAATAATAAAAGGCTCGTGGCTATTAAGCCATTTTATTATTATTATTGGTAAGACACACTGGCCGCTAGTTGGCTGATGCGTGTGATTCATGATGATCATGCTTAGTTTCCAGTTTTGAGAGTCATACTCATAGCATTACGTATGCTTATAAAAAAGAGACTAGTCAGGTTAGGGTAAATTAGTAGAGGACAAAGTTCGTCGACACTATTTAGATACATCATGGTGACGGTGCTCTTGTTATCTATTAGTGATTCACTTCACTGCTGATTTGGCTAGCTAATTCAGCAAGTATGGATTGGCCATGTGCAGTTTTCTTATTTACTTATTCCGTATGAAATTTTGACATAGATTCAAGTTCATCGCTTTTTAAACGCATGTGACAATCGAAAGAAAATAACTTTGATTAAACTATGTTTAAAGATAGTTTTTTTTTTGAATTATCAGGCAAAAAAAAAATTTGTTGTTGTTTTATGAAAAAAAACTTAGGTATTTATTTGTAGCATGTCGTGTTATGAAAAATACCTTCGCATCGCTTTCAAGGTGGTTTACCGGGAAAATTCATTTCTTCTTCTCGAGTCGATGGAGAACTTTTGACCGAGGGAGAGCGAAGCGTCTCCGTTTCAGCTTGGGCTTAAAAATCATCCGTATGTCCGGATGTACGGCTGTTCACCTCTACAGGTCGCATTTCTCAACCGATTCTCGTGAAATTTTTTGAGCAGCTTCGATAACTTTAATGAATTTTTATGTCGATTTAGTTTTGTCGACATAATCGACATAAAAATCAAAAAGAAAGACTCGCGAGGTCTACAGCTCACAGAGTCACTATATTTTGGGCCCAGTAGGTGGCCACACCGATTGCGGCGTCAGTGTCGAGCATAAGGTCTTCCAAAGTACAGATGTATGGATACTTGGGACACTACAGCATGCGTGCCTTATTCTACAAAGGGGCACCGCACTCTGAAATTGAACTCCTACTACTTAACAATTCTTTTTGCAGGTATTCTCGGCATGGGAGTTGATCTGGGCAGCCCGACACGTGGCGTCAGAGCACATGGTGTTGTTCATAGCGCTGGCACTGCTCGAGACCTACCGCGACGTCATCCTCGCCAACACCATGGACTTCACCGATATCATCAAGTTTTTCAATGGTGAGTTTAAGAATTCTATAGGTACATATATCAACGTCTTTCGTTTTAAGTAGAACTTGACGGAGTCTATCTGGACACTTTCTTGCGTTTATAAACACAAAAACCCCAACCGCACAAATAGTTTACCACTATCTGTGTCTTAACATGCAAATTTCGAACCGCTTCCACGTTTAAGTCAGAAATAAATCACTAGCTTAAGATTTACATACATACATACATACATTTACATACACTTAGTGATGATTTTTCAATCGTTTTCGTCAATAGCGCCTGAAAAGGTTTGAGGAATAAAAACGGCGGTCGGAGGATACATATGGTTTTGGTCAGCCAGCTCGCGTCCTCCGACTCACAGCATGATTTTCTTCTTGTTTACGTCTTTTTGTTCGCTTTTCTGATTTTGAATTATTATCTAGTAATAATAATCTACACGAGTGTTTAGCCTTCTTTTCTGTATATGAGATTATTTTCTAACACGAATATTTTATTGTTCACAGAAATGGCAGAGCGACACGACGCATCAGCAGTGTTATCCCTCGCGAGGGACCTCGTTCTTCAAGTTCAGACTTTAATAGAGAACAAATAAGTATCACTTTAGAAAAATACATCTATGTAGACTATGCTATTCTCGACGATAGTCCTCTGTTAGACGATGCAAGACTACAATATTTTAAAGATATTTTTAAAAGAGATTTTTAATAATTATTGTGTCTTTTAAAAGTTGTTGCTATCTACTCAAAGCCTTGAATGACAGGATAATTTAAATATCGAATAAAAAAATACTTTGAAGTCTTGTATTATCCATCAGATGGTCAGTTGAAAGCACAGATAATATAATACTACCATACAAAGAAACCGAGCCGATGTAACTAGCGTTTTTCATCTGATTATATCGATTATTTTTTGTAAATCGGTCGCGTTCGGTTCCGTTCCACGGCGATAGATAGATCACCATCTATATCCGTGAAACGGAACCGAACGCGACCGATGTAAAAACAAAATCAATATACTCAGGCACAGTTTCTTTGTATGGGATGTTGAAAGTACTTTGAGCGTCTATCAAAAATGTAGGCATAAGTAGTATAATAGAAAAAATATTTTTAAATTTATAATGTAGACAAAATATTAAATATTGGCTATATATTAGGATAAATAGTGTCACTGTACTTATTGTCTAAATAGACCCGAAAGAATTTAAATAAAGTTGAAATAAAAATATTTATGTTAATCAAAATTTTAATAAATTTTTAGGTACCTACATGTCTCATATTTTAGATCGTTCCAGAATGTTCAATATCAAAAATATAATCAATGAGGCTTTATCAAAAAAAAAACATTTTAAATCATTTTATCGGTGTTAACACATATGTAGATAATTATAATTCTTGCCTAGAAAAGTACCTACACAATTTGATGCCAAAATAATTAAAACCTACACATTATAAATGTGCTCAAAAATTATGTAAATATACTTCGCGGTAAAATATCTCAAAACGCGAAAAATGTAGGACATATCTAGATAATGACAAATTTACCTAAAAACACGAAACGTACGGAGAAAACCTCAGAAAACATAAAAATTATTAAACAAGTCCCTTATTCGTTTGCATCTCCAAGAAGATTACTGGAGCATTTAGCATACCATATTAGTAAACTTCTCTAAACGCAAGAAGTGAACCTTATAATGGGAACACAATACATTTCGTTCACTTATAAAATGAAATTTTAGAAAGGGCAAATCTGTTTCTTTGTACAAGCGAGAGGTGAATAGTAGAGCTGCCATGTCCAAAACGATATAGAGAAACGAATTGTGTAACATTTTTCTATATTTGTATTAAATATTTTAATATTAGGTAAATCAGAGTAACCTATTTACCATAATTTTATTTGCGAAGATATTTATAAGTTATATCACAATTAAAATATTTATACCTATTATAAGTATACCTTCTTATCTTGATTATAAATTCATTCTCAATATATGTTCACTTCCTCTTGTGCCTTTTTCATATCAGAATAAAACATAACAGTATTTTCTAATGCTAAATCAAATTATTACTAACCCATACATAATTATATCTAAACATACATATTCATTATATTTATTTATCGGAAAGACCTAGATATATTTCCTGATGTATTCCACCTAAGAGTTCCGTCTATTCTCCTGAATACAAGGACAAGGTTTTAATAAATGTCAACGTGTGTTGCTTGAAGCAGACAAAACGGAGCAGAAAGTTTGTATAATACGGACCATATCCTTTTGTCACATTTTATAACCGCAAATATACATATTATATCAAGGCAGTTAATTAATTAATGACACTTTGTGATACTTGTCAGTTTTAACAACAATTCCCAGTGAATTGAAAATTCATTAACGTTAGAACTATTTTGTTTCTTACGAACTTCATTCATGTTATAACTAAACTGTCTATGTTGTTATAGACCTTCGTGTACATTTATGACGTGTAATTGGGAAAGGATACACAAACAAAATACATCATACAACTTGAAAAAATAATAATTGAATTCAATATAATTGAATTTATTATTTTATAATTTCAAAAAAGGATGTGACACTAACAGGATCATGAAGTTTAGGATTCATATAGGAATATAACCCGTGGATGTGGCCAAAGTTTGTAATGGAAAAGTAAAAAGCAAATGCAAATCGTCGGCACAAGCAAATTATAACTTATGCAACTGATAAGATTGTTTAAAAAAATTGTGTCCTACCTAGCAATCTGTAGAACCCATATTAAAGACTGGACAGTCAAGATTGTGTGCAGCGTCTCAAGACAAAAGTCTATGACCAGTGTGTGTTGCCAGTGATCACCTATGGTACCGAGTCGTGGTCGCTCACAATGGGCCTTATCAGAAAGCTCAAAGTCACCCAAAGGGCAATGGAGAGGCCTATGCTCGGAATTTCCTTGCGTGATCACGTCGGAAATGATGATATCCGCAGGAAAATCAAAGTTACCGACATAGCCCGAAGAATTGCCAAACTTAAGTGGCAGTGGGCTGGGGACATAGCTCGCAAAACGGATGGCCGATGGGGCCGAAAAGTTCTGGAATGGCTGAAACTGCGAACCGGAAGACGATACGTTGGAAGGCCTCCCACTAGGTGGACTGATGACCTGGTTAAGGTTGCGGGAAGGCGCTGGATGCGAGACGCACGGGATCGGTCAATGTGGCGACGCCTGGGGGAGGCCTATGTCCAGCAGTAGACGTCTTTTGGCTGAAATGATGAATGGTGATGATGAGTCAAGATTGGCTCAAAAGCTATTATCATTACTTAAGTAAGTGTAAGCATTATTGGCCATTTTTGCGCAATCAATTGGGCAATGTCCGGCCTCAGTGCAGTCCAACTGCACTGAGGGAAGTCCCTTATCGCTCTTAAGTCTTGTCTATCCGAAATCTATTGTTTATGTACCTACCCTCTATACTGAGGAATGTCTTATCGATAGATGGATTATGCGGAAATGCGAACATTTCTTTGTTGCTTGTTTATTGCTGTTTTTGGGGTATGAATTAAGTTATATATCAAACTGCTTGTACTTAGCATATTCTAAAGGCTTAATTGTACTTTCTGTTGTTTGATAAAAAATGAAAATAATCTTATGGAAAATAGTACTATGCTTGCTTGATTTTCATCAACCAAGTTTTGCAAAGTGCAGCTTGCAAATTGGAGGCCTCAATTTTGGAGAAAAACAGAAGGCAATTTGGTAAAATATGGACGTTTACTTAATTTTTTTGAGGATACGGGAAAACAAAAATATACAAGACATTATAAAACTAAAACCAAATACGTATCAAATGTGACGAAAACGAACTTATATAGTAGAGAAATCTGATAAGATTATAAACTCGAAGAATCAGCTTAATAAAATGTCTGAAGCAAGAGTGATTTATTTTTATAAAAATAGTGTTCCAATAATAAATCTAAGTACATTGTAATTTACAACAACTGGACTTGAATTCAAACGAAGATAAAGCATATTCGAAAATTAAATTATTGTTAAATGGTAGGGAAAATTAAAAAAAATAAACTATTATCGGAAAAACATAAAAAGAACAAAAAATATGTGATCGAATTTCTTTTTGAGCAAATGTTACGAAAAGACAAAATTACTAAGTAATACTACTAAAAGAGCACTTTAAATGGTCAAAGACTATATAGATTATAATAATTTGTTACTATAAGCTAATGTTCATTGTGTCTACGCTTTTTGTATTTCGAAAACAACTTCTGTGTTACAAATACAAGCTCACAAATTAAATAATAATCCTTATTAATTTATCCAAATGTTAGGTTTAATCGTAATATTAGTTAGCGCTTCCAAACATTGGTTTAATGTTAAGTATTATTTAATAGATTACTCTACAAAAATTATTAAAAGCACGTTTTCTATGACCGTAGAGTAATAAATTAAATAATTTGTTAAGAATATTTTAAAATTATAAACATTAATGTAAGCGAGAACAAAGCGTATTTACTGTTTATTTAATGTTTCCATTGGGTGTAGCTACTATATTCTGGTATTGTCTTTATAAATAAATTTATATTTATAGGTACCGTAATTTTACCTTTAAGGCTTCTTAGATGTTTTGTGCTGTTATTAAATTAATATCGATGTCTATCAAATCAAATTATTGTGATTATCATACGCTTAATATATCCCTTCATGGTTCACACCAGGGACAAAAATATACAGGGAAATTAAAAAAAAGAATAGCACATTATCGCAAAGGCAATTGCAGGTCGAGTATGAGTTTGAAGGCCGAGCCGTAGGCTAGGACTTCACTAATACGAAACAGGCAATTGCCACTTCCGCCGAGGCATATATAGTGCTTTTCTCAAAAGAATGCGGGGAAATAAAACATAATTTTATATTATACATTTAATTTAATTAATATTAAAACTTACAACAACATTGCTGGAGCGTTGTAATGTTCCAAATTCAAAAAACGCTCCTGCAATGGATTTGATTTTCTCTATCCGTAAATTCGGTAGGTACATGGCGTGTTCTTTTGTCTAAAATAATGACAATATTTCCATGCATGTTTGAGAAAATGCACAAACATGCATGCAAATACAACATGCATGGCTATATATTGTGTGCATGTACACAATATATAGCCATAAATTATTACTTGCATTTTTTTCGTCACTTTTGCTGTAGTGTACACCAATGTTGCATACAGTCTTCATGAATCTTTTTTTGCGTAACTGTCAAATATTTTTCCTTGGTGTGAACATAGTACACACAAACCAAGAGGTACTATAAAAAAGGCCTAAGTCCAAACTAAGCCAAGCTTTATATCCAGATCTGTGTTATGAACACGTTTAGTGTCGAATGTAGAAGAATATTGAATAATGTCTATATCTTTTAACTGTGGAACTTCAGGAGCATTTTTAATTGCATTGTTGTTGAAAAAGCTGCTTGAAACAATATAATATAAAAATGCTCCTCTAGTTCTCAAATTACCTACCTAATCTAAATAAATGTTTGTACGAATCTATGTAATGTAATGACCATTTTTAATACTTTTTATGTAACTGAAAGTTTTATTTACCAAAATATTAAATGTACAGTCGTGTAGCGTTTAGTGAAAACTCCGTAAGGAATTTAACTTTAAATGTACCTAATTGTTTTCATCTTCATTGTAAAACTAATGTTAGGAAATATGAATGCTAACGTTATAACAAAAAAAAAATCCATTGCATGTATGTTCAGCACCATCTTTTGAATGTTACCGTCTAGCATACTAAAAAAAATAGTCAGTTTTTAAAAAACTAATCTGTTTTAAAATAAAACATAATAGTAGTTTATGCAACGGTTATGTAATAGGGGTTATTAAAACACGAGCGTGGGTTTATCACATGAGGCGAAGCCGAAAGTGATAATAATATCACGCGAGTGTTTTAGTACCTAATTATATGCCGTTGCATGCACTATTTTATCTTCGCTCATACAGTTGAAATAAAACAAAAGTGGAAACGGAAAAAATATGTGGTATGGCGGGCAATTTAGATTCTCATTGCGCATGACAGCGCATCGCGCTCATCCATAGACATAGACACTATTTTTCTACATTAATTCAATGAGCCCATACGCGCCAATAAATTAAAAAGTAAAAGAGTGCTATAAAAACTAAAAAGTTGTTGTATGATGCAGTTGTTTGAAAATCGAAGGAAAATGTTGCACTGTAATGGTTCTTTTAAATGTTACCTATCCACGAATATAAAGTACGTTTAAATACAATATTTTTTGAATTCATAATTGGAACATCATTTATTTATTTATTATAAATAAATAATGTTCCAATTATGAATTTTATTATGTTGTGAGTGTAGATAAAAATTATTATGTTGCCACTGTAAAAAAATCCACAGTTAAAAATCTAAATGTGTAACAAATTATAGTGTCTATCAATAAATAAAATGAATACCTATAATCATTAAAACGTAGTTAAGAACGATTTATAGTAAACAAATATTTTTGTGAAAGTCATCTTTGCCATTAAAATGTGTTTCCATTTTATATTGTTGTTTTAGTGTTTCCTTACGGTTAAGTCCCTGAGCGAAATCACATGCAAATGATAGTAAATTGAGGAAAATTGACAAATAAATATAAAACAAACCTAGAATCAACGGAAATAAAATGATTCTGGCTATAAATAGTTTCAAAGAATTATGTTGAATGATTTGTGGTTTAACTAAACTACTCGGAAGTAATGAGTCATGCTATGCTATTTTATAGTAGAACGCAGTTTTTATAGTATCTATGAACATGGTCAAGTTAGAAATCACAGTGCGCCTAAGTCATTGGTTATTTAGAAAACTATCTACAAATCAAATCAAATTTATTACACATGGGTGGTTAATATCCACCTGTACCACAGTCTCAAGACGAAAGTCTATGACCAGTTTGTGTTGCCAGTGATGACATATGGCTCCAGGACGTGGTCACTCACAATGGGCCTCATCAGAGAGCTTACGGTTGTGTACTGTATTGCAATTAGTAGCACGTTGCAGTTGCAGTTCAGTTCAGCTCAGTAGTGAGGTTCGAAAGAATACAAGGTGTAAGTTTATAAAATGCCAAACAATACTGGAGCAAGCGATACATTTTTCGACATTTCAGAGTTGGTACATGTTGTGTATTGTAATGTAATTAGTAGCAAGTTACAGTTGCAGTTATGCCAATTACACCTTACAACAATTGTACAAGTTGTAAACTCGCCTTGCTCCCCTATCTACACCCTTTTAGGAATGGAGGTATACAGGAGAGATCTTGCGTAGTATAATAAGTCTTTGGCTGTACTTTGTCCATCACTTAGTCACGGAACTAATTTTAATAGGTAATATTTACAGATTGTGTCGTACTACATAAATTGTCTGAGATGGCAGATCAGGGTATTCACATAGCAAACACGTCATCTAATCATCGCGTAACAAATACCTAATTACCTACGCATGATAGTTCGGAGAATATCGATACATAAAAAGTAGGTGCATCATGGCTCCACAGTAAGAGACAGGCCCGTCCCTCTCTTGCAGTGGAATCATAATAGTTTTGACACGTCATGGTAACGCCCCTGTAATATCATCTTTGTGTTGACACGTGAAGATTTTTTATTAGTTTTAGTCATTTGTTGAAGTCGTTATTAGTAACCTCCTGATATTGTGGTACCGACAGGCACTGGGGCTGCGTGGTGGATTAGGCCCATTCCATCTCTCACAGAGAGGAGGCCTAAGTCCCAGCAGTGGGAACATTAAAAAGGCTGATGATGATGATGATCAAAAGATTGAATATTTCAGTTCATTGAATATTTAGTGTGATAAAACTAATGGTCAAAGGAATAGAATTTATGTTCATAAGGGTATATCCATGAATCAAAATTTGTTAGTACGACTATGTATGTAAGCACTGCCACTATACAAAAAACATTTATACAAAAAAATACAACCGACTTCCAAAACAAAAGCGGTACAATGTGAATCTAGGATACATTGTTTTATTTCGGGTTTCCAGTGGCAATTGTGGTCTTCTTCATCAGTTCCACTTCACCAAATGACACTTTCTGAGTGCAAATGATTGCATTATTGATGAAAATACCAAAATCGCTTCATTTATGCCTATAATATTTGAGGAATTCGCTCGATTTCTCTAGGATTCCATTATCAGATCCTGGTTTCCTTATCATGGTACTACCCTTGGGATATCTCCTTTCCAACAAAAAATAATCATCAAAATCGGTTCATAAACGACGAAGTTATCCGCGAACACAAATAAAAAAAATATATATATATACGATCGAATTGAGAAACCTCCTCCTTTTTGGAAAGTCGGTTAAAAAGAACTAAATCTGCTTTTATCTGAAATCATAAAAGGTAATCTGAATAATAGTATTACTGTAATGAGGAGCGACCTCCTAAACTCTTTAAAGCTGGCAACTGATATTTAGTTTTGGAAGAGTAATCATATTTAGAACGCTAGCAAAAGATATTTTTGTATCGGTTTTCATGTCATTCCTGTAAAACCCATCTGAGGCAAAGTACATTGATAAAATAATATAATTTAAAAGTTCTATCTGCTTATTATTCACCTCTCGCACATACGTTCCCATAGTCCTCTTTTATCTCGGAAGGACCACTTACAGGAGCAGAGCCGCGGCCCGAAAAAAATAGTCATTGATTAATAAAATGAATACCTGCATTGACAAAAATACTGCACCAACTGCTGATAACGTGGTATCGGTGAATCGGTTCATTAACATTGGTCTGATATTAATTGTTAATGAAACTTGAAAAGGCAAAGTCTTTATCTATAATATATACATAAGAGAAAGGTCGAGGTATATTAGTTATGTATGGTAAGTTGGTAACTATATCAGTAGATTTGGATTGGGCTAAATATGTACCATACAGAAATATGACACAGTTTATTTAATTATTTATGTACATACACACATAATACTTAACGGAGAAAATATTTGATACAATAAAACAGCACGCGAACGCACCGCTTGCGAAGTATGTGTGGTGTAACTTTAATTGATAGATTGAGGAATGAGGTAATAAGACAAAGTTGTGGTCTAAAAGAAGATGTAGTGATTAAAATTGAAAAGAGTATGTTAAGATGGTTTGGCCACATTGAGAGGATGAATGAAAGGCGACTAACGAAAGGTATTTACAAGGCAGACGTGAATGGAAACGCCGGGAGGGGGCGCCCTAGAAAGACATACATAGACCTTATAGATGATGTCCTTCAGAAGGGCCAAGAGCGCAGTACTCATAACCGGCGTGTGTGTATGACTAGATGTATGAATGTGAGTAAAGCAAAAGAAGTATGTAAGGATCGTATGCAGGTGGTGTTCTGTAGTTTCTGCCTACCCCCATGGGAAAAAGGCGTGAGTTTATGTATGTATGTATGTGAAACAGCACAATACGACAACGGTCATGATATTTTTTAGGAATGCAGATTGATTGAACAGAAAACTTGTCAGACTATCGAATTGTCACCTTTCAATAAAATAGTTACATTTCGCCTGTGTTTATTATACCGGGTTCGGAAGTAATAACGTACGTATAACAGCCAGAATGGAATTATTCAGATTCAATTCTGGCTGGGCAATTTGCTGCGCCATTATTCCTCAAGATTATTTATAATTTATACGGCCGGTTTACCTAGAAAAGAACAGAAAGAAATACATGAAAGCACATAGTCGCGTGAGCGAATACAACATTATTTTGTTTATCCATTTATCTAGTGGTTCACCTAATCGGATAAAACTGTAGGCAAATGAATGATCTTATCAACGTATAGCCAGCGGTTTTGAATCAATGTATCGGTATCGTTATATTGTTTTTCCTCGGCAAGGGGGATCAATAAAAACAACGTTATCAAATTGCTTGATATGAGTCAGAAGATTCAATGACCGGTAGATAGTTTTGAAGTATAAACTTCTTTAACCGCGTTGAGCGATTATCGGCAGGGACAATTATCGATGATTTTCGACTCGCCATTTCGCGAGGTCCTGGTGGCGAAATGGCAGCTGCTGGGAGCTGAGACCGATTCAACTTCATATGTCACTGCATCGGCCCTTCGCCCCGCGCCCGCGCTTCTTCTTGCCACCGTAAAAGTGCCGCGAGTAACTTCACCTCTAGGACCCAGGGTGGGGACCCGGCCAGTATTCAATTCACCTTGTAGGAGGTCGTGCGATACCCTCTGATGACTCTGACATCCATTGCACTCTGCCGCTTTCGCAGAACAGCGATGCGAAACACGTCAGGTCTACACCCGGTTGGAGTTCGCCCCTCGGCACCCAGTCGTATCCGATGTACCCACAGAGGTGGGCCCAAGATTGAGCCCTGCGGAACACCGCACGAGATGCGGTGCTGGTTTACGACGCCATCACGTCCCACGTAGGTGACATACCTCTGCGCCAAATAAGCCCCGACGATGCGGATGCGGCACTCGATGATACCTCCTCTGGGGAGCACGTCCCATCACCGGCGCACCTGAACACACGGAAGGTAGGGAGAGCGGCGCAATACCGGAACTCCTCTGCCGCCGCGGCCTCCAACCCGCAGGTTCCTCTTCGCTTTACCGTGGGTGATCAAGCCACGCTACTGAGCCCCACCGCCTCGACAACGCGCGGGAACCCGTCAAAATCAAAATCAAAATTTCTTTATTCAATTAGGCCATTGAGCGGTCACTTTTCGGCGGTTCACTTCCCTCCGCGCGCTCGCATTGGTTAGCGGTGATCTGTTTGCTCCCTGTTTTTAATTGCAATTGTCGTGTTCCGAAATTTATTTCCGGCTTGTGATTTGCTGTCAATTGTGTATCATTGTGATAAGTGCTGGTATCGTAAGTTTTTAAACGTGTTTACGTCCGTTATTTAGTTGCAATTAGTTAATTTCGTCAGCTATCGGTGAGTACATTTACTTTTCTTGACGTGTGGGTATATCGAAATAATTGTATCGTCCGTTAATCTTTCACTTTTTACGTTCTAATACGCTTATTAGTTTAATTTTCAAAAGTAATTATGTTATCTAACAATGATGACCCACCTGATCGTGGTGGGGAAATATTATTCCGCCGAATAAATAAACCAAGGTCGCCGACGACCTCCGCTGCATACATATATGTGAGAACAATGTAAAAAAACCGCACTTAAAAGCGTCTAGAGTAAAACAAACAATTAAAAATACAATAAATAGGTAATTAAAAACAGGCGGATGCAGCTAAGATATGACCAATCCCAACTGATGGCGCCCGTTCACGAACATGACACATGGATCGCCACCACTCAGCTCAACCATCATGAAGGGAACCGAATGATCCAACACATGTGCTACCATCAGAGAGACATTAGAGAGAGCATGACACACTCAACTTCCAGGGCACACTGAAGTCAACGAACGACACATACGTACAGTAGATTGATAGTTGATGATAGAGGTAGAATGGTAGATTTACAGTTGGTACATAGTACTCACATATGTGCTGTGCAGTTATATAATCCAAAAATAAATTGAGTTTATACAACACAAATATATTCATACAGTCTTCAGCAGGTCCAACAATACTTCAGAACTTTTCTGCTTATCACTTGTTTTTGTGCCCTAGTGGCTGTGGAGCTGGAATAGCGTTGGGCCAAGCATTTTTATCAGCGATGTAATCCCCCAACCTATAATATGCCTGCCTGCATAGTGTGCGTTTTATACAAGTTTTGAATTTAGCCTCATTCAGTTCTAGAATGTGTGGCGGTATATTATTGTAACATTTTATACAGTACCCCATAAAAGATGACGGACGCTACTTTAGCCAGCCTGAAACCTGGTTGAATTAATTGGTCCCTATTTCTAGTAACATAACTAACTATGTCTATCGCTGTTTTTACTAAAAAGATGTAAATTATTTCTAACGTACATGATGTTTGCGTAAATATATTGACAAGGTACCGTCATGATGTTAATGTCCTTAACCTTTTGAGCGCCAAGCGGTACCGAATGCCATGTGTCCCCCAGCACCAAGCTATAAATGTATAACGAATATATAGTCAAAAGTATTAATGTGGGTAATTATAGTATCGATAAATGTTACTCACATGTTTTTTTTTTATAAATGTACCAGAAAAATAGAATTAATGACGTATTTCGATAAAACAATTAATAAAATAATGACAAATTTCGATACCTTGTTTTATTAACAATAGTTGTGATAAGAAAAAGCAGAATACACTATAGATAATGACCAAACAGATACATAACTCAATTTAGCCATAAGAAGTTGGCTACATCCCTATTGTCTTTTGGTGTCATCCAGTAGTCTTCTTATCAAGACCGTGGCGCCCGGAGCACGTAAAATTTCAATTGTTATATGGATGTGTATGTTCAATTTTCTTTTTTTTTCGTGTATCGATGTTTGTGTTTATGCTAAACACACATTAATATTATTATTATCGATTTTGCTTGGCTACGTTACGCGATTTGTTTCTGGATAAAAAAATTTTGGCTGGTATTATTTTTCTGTTTTTTATGTAAACAAAGACCACTATTGAAATAAAACATTAAGTTTAGGGTTTTTAGGCAATAGTAGCAATACGCACAAAGCATTTGTTCATGTATTTTAATGTAATAAACGATAAGATTATATATTAATTATATCTTCTAATAAAGACGTGGCGTGAGGGGCACGGAAACGGTTGTCTTCTATAGAAGACCGTGGCGCTCAAAAGGTTAAACAGTTCCCTTAGATAATCGCGCCGGCGAAGATTGTATATCGCTCTGATGGCTCGTTTTTGCAGAACAAAAATTGACTGAATGTCTGCAGCCCTACCCCATAGTAATATACCGTAAGACATTATACTATGAAAGTAACTAAAATAGACCAGCCTCGCGGTATCTATATCAGTAAATTGACGAATTTTTCTAACAGCATAAGCTGCCGAACTTAACCGCCCCGCAAGTGATATTAAATGAGGACCCCATTGTAACCTTAGTCTAGCGTGATCCCCAGGAAAACCGTTTTGTCGAAGAATTCTAGCTTCTCGTTGTTTAATATAATGTCACAATCATAAATTTTGACATTCGGCAAGGCAAATTTTACACACTTTAAATTATTAGCAGTGAGCCAATTTAGAACTTGCTGCAATGCATTATTTACATCGGAAACGTTACTCGTACGCCTGTTTATCTTAAAAATCAAAGAAGTGTCATCAGCAAATAACACCATGTTTAGTTTGTTTTTTAATAGATGGGGTAAATCGTTAATGTATACTAAAAATAAGAAAGGCCCCAAAATTGAGCCCTGGGGTACCCCCATTTTCACGTTCAACCCCGACGAATTGACACCGTTTATTTGAACTAATTGCTGTCTATCATTTAAATAGGATTTTACTAAACTTAATGCTGATTGGCCTAGCCCGTAATGCTCAAGTTTCAAAAGCAATGTTTCATGATCAACGCAATCAAACGCCTTCGACAGGTCGCAGAAGATACCTATGGCATCTTGTCCCTCCTCCCACGCATCAAAGATGTGTTTTAATAAGGTGACACCAGCGTTGGTTGTACAACGTCCTTTGGTGAAACCATACTGTTTCTCGTGTAGGATGTTTTTCGTATTAAAATAAATGAGCATTTGATTTAGCATTATCTTTTTAAATCACATCACACATCACATCATCAGCCTTTTAAAGTTCCCACTGCTGGGACACAGGCCTCCTCTCATAGAGGGAGTGGGCTATAATCCACCACGCGGGCCCAGTGCGGATTGGTAGATGTCAGATGTCTTTGAATTTTTGATTCTAGGACATGCCGGTTTCCTCACGATGTTTTCCTTCAATGTTTTGAGAGCAGTGGTGATGAAATTTTCAAATACTTTGCTGAAATCGTCATCTTACTACCTTCAAGTTAATAGCTAACACGGGCTAAATACGGGGGAAACGGGGGTTCATCCGTGATCAAGGTGCTTGCAACAGCACCGAAATATCGGAAACTCGCTACAAACAGTAAACATGGTAAATATCTCGTTTCTAATGTTAATATTAGTAACACGGGCTAATTATGTATGATATAAAATACTTATATGTTATCTAACTTCGTGTTAGCAACCAATTTCGAATTATATAATTTCTGTACAAAAGCTGTCAAACCGCCATTTTTATTCCTCAGTTAGAAGTTATCAGACTATTGAAAATCGGTCCTTATAATAATTATATTATTACCTAACAACACCGATCTCTCATTCTTTCATAGAATACCGTTGACTGAAATTATTCTTCACCTATGTTCGCGTAGGTCTTGTCACCAGGCAATGCCTACCGAACGAATAAAAGTAGATAACAATCATTTTAGTGTTTATCAGTCAGCGACTTTCAACCTATTAGGCGTTACCCAACGGATCCATTGTTGTCTACGTTAAAGCTTAAAGATTCTACGATAAAAAATATGCTATCTTAAATCAACACTCCAGGCACATGTAACATATTTTTTAGCAAGATTTCACGGTGTTTAAAAGTTGTGTTTTTATTAAATAAACGTATGTTCAAGCCGTACGGTAATGTTTACCTACAATATACTTTACTGCTAGGTGTGCACAACTGCACTCTACATGTTTGATTCAACGCAAATAAACGACCTTCAATTTAATAATAATTTATTTGGCTTAAAAACAAATTACACAAAAACAAATGGTCATGAAACTCTGGTGCCCGTGGTAGGTAATGAGAACCTGTTTTACAGGTCAATCGCCTCAATGATGGCTTAAGCTGTATAGATTTTTATTTATTCTCGCCAACATTAAGTTTAAGGAGTACCTACTGGGGCTACTGCGGGGAATTCACTAGAAAGACAGGGCCAAAGGCGGAATTTCACGGACACGGATCGGATGTAGTGCGTAACCACCCTTAAGACCACGTCAGATATACCTCTATCAATGAGGACAGGCATCCCCAATTGCCCGCAATGATACTCAAATGCCAGCAGGTAAGACCATCTAGTGGATTTTCCCCTGAACGAAAACTCTTCTTATTTATTATTTATTTATTAGGTTAACCAACATTTGTTTACACATATAAAAAAATACATTGCCATTGACGGACATACATTTGCAAGTGTAACAATCACTTAAAGGCTAACACCGCATGCACAGTAAACGGGTTAAATATACAAAATAAATTATCTTTCAACATTTAGGTTAGTTTTGTTCTTAAGATTAGGTTAGTTTTACAATAACATTCGAAATCTCTAAAACACATCCACATGAAAAATGCAATCATAAATTCAATTCCCGAACAATAAGTGCCGATAAATTTATTATAAATAAAAAATAAACATTAATTAAAATCATCATATTTGAATTAAAAAAGAACGTGTATAATTAATTAATTATTGTAGGCACATATTGGTAAATTAATTATTATGTTTGGTATATTAAATTAAATTAAACTTGAATTTATTAAACTTAAATTATTTTTTTCTTCTTCTGTGATTTGGTTTTTACACTTAGCACGAAGCTATTTAACTTTTGATATTATTACTAGTTTTTTTTACTGTTAGAAATCTGATAAATTAAGTATATATGCCTACGTGAAAGGGTTTTTATGTCACTTGGCTATCATAAACACGACCTGCGACAATTTGCTTCATGTTTAATCTATCTATGTTTGCAGTTTGCAGATCACTTCACGATAATAAAAAAAACGCCTGTCCCAATTTTTTGCCAATTATTGATATTACAGTTCCAAATAGTTTTGTAGCAATGTTTGCGTAGACTTTTTTATCTATACCTAAGTGTTATCAGGGACAACAGTTTAAATGTTGACGTATGCCAGGTTTTTGTGCTCATTGATAATTCTTATCAGACATGACCTATGCCGACATTTTTTTCGTAGATGTACCTAGTGTACCTACTGGTCTATGCCTATTTTATGCGATGCGTGTGACGCACCAGATTTTGAAGCAATATAGAAAAAAAATCAGGTGTTTTACAACTGAAAAACGATTCAACGCGTGTATATTTTCTTATGATGAAAAAGTCAGCAAAACCTAGCATCTATTATTTTGATGATTAATACCCTAAGTTCTGTTAATCATCATCATCATCATCAGCCTATATCAGTCCACTGCTGGACATAGGCCTCTCCAATTGCACGCCATTTGCTTCGATTTTCGACAACTCTTAGCCAGCTTCTACCAGCACCCCGCGAAGATCGTCACTTCATCTAGCCTGAGGGCGTCCCACCTTACGTTTACCAATTCGCGGTCTCCACTCAAGAACACGTCTACCCCAAGGGTCATCGGTTCTACGACTTATATGGCCGGCCCATTGCCACTTCAGCTTACTTATTCTGTGAGCTATGTCGACAACTTTGGTTCTCTGCCGGATCACCTCGTTTCGGATTCGATCCCTTAGAGAGACTCCGAGCATAGCCCTTTCCATAGCTCGCTGAGCAACTTTGAACCGATGAACCAGCCCTATTGTGATTGTGAGTGTCCACGTCTCGGCGCCGTAGGTCATAACAGGTAGGACGCGCTGGTTGAAGAATTTGGTCTTCAGGCTCTGTGGGATACGTGACGAGAAGACTCGACGAAGTTTCCCAAACGCCGCCCAGCCCAGCTGTATTCTTCTATTAGCCTCCTTCTCAAAGTTGTTCTTACCAAACTGCAGAGTTTGCCCGAGGTAAACGTATTCTCGAACAACTTTGAGAGCACCGCCATTGACCTCAATCGGTCCCGGAGTGACGTGTGAATTGAACATAACCTGGGTTTTGTCCAAGTTCGTCCGGAGCCCGATGCATGCAGAAGAACCAGCTAAGCCGTTCAGCATCAGCTGCAAGTCATGCAGTGACTCTGCTATTACGACGATGTCATCCGCAAATCGCAGGTGTGAGATGTACTTGCCGTTTATATTAATGCCGCGTCCTTCCCAGTCCAGCGTCTTAAACATATCCTCCACCGCGTTGCTAAACAATTTCGGGGAAATAACGTCCCCTTGTCTAACCCCTCGACGCAGTGAGATATGCTTAGTTTGCCGGTCCTGACTTTGGACGGTCATTGTGGCGTTTGCATAAAGACATCTCAGCACTTGGATGTATTGCCAGTCCACTTGGCACTGCTGCATAGACTCCAAAACAGACCAGGTTTCGATAGAGTCAAAAGCCTTCTCATAGTCCACAAAAGCAAAACACAGGGGCCGATTATATTCTTCGGACTTCTATATAATTTGCTGAACTGTGTGGATGTGGTCTATGGTGCTGTATCCACCTCGGAACCCGGCCTGCTCCGGTGGTTGAAACTCGTCGAATCTTCGCGCTAGACGATTCATGAACAGATTCAGAGAACAGGACAGAATTGAAGAGCTCCCTAAGCTCCTTCAGTACCGGTCGTCCTCCCGCTTTAAGTAGCTCGGTAGTTATCCCGTCCTCGCCCGGGGCTTTTCCATTTTTAAGCTGTTTGAGAGCCAGGTATCTCAGGCAGGTCTTCTGTGAAATGGCGGGTTAAGGTGGCCCTAGAATCCTCATTTTCGGGATCAGGCCGAGATGCATGCGTTGCGTACAATTGGCCGTAGAAGTTTTCAACTTCCGAAAGAATCTCCGGCTTCGAAACGACGATATTCCCATTAGATGTAGTCAACTTTGTCAGATGGCTCCTCCCAAGTGACTGGACAAACACTTTCGACCCCCGGTTTTGCTCAATCGCTTTCTCTATAGAGAGCGTGTTGGCTCGTCGGAGGTCGCGTCGTTCCATTTTCCTTATATGTTTATTGAGTGCCCGATGTTCTGACGAAGTGACCGGTGGATTTTCACGTCGTTCCATCATAAGCTTCAGAGTTCCCTCCGAAAGTTTGGACTTCCTGCCCGTACGCCGCATCTTAAAAAATCTCGCATCTTCCTCCCTGAGGATTTCCACCATTTGGTCGAGCGCCTGGTCAACGCTATTTGCGGCTTTCACGGCAGCGAAACGGTTCTCCAGGTCTGACTGGAACGTTTCAGATCCCAACATTATTTGGAGCATATTGGGACGGAGCCTAGACTTCATCAAACGAGTTCTCTCAAGCTTGCAATTGATATTCAGGGAGCCTCGAACAAGTCTGTGATCGCTGCCGGTATTAAACCTGTTGATCACTGAGACATCCCTGAATATGTGCTTTTTATCTGTTATGATGAAGTCTATCTCATTTTTGGTCACGTTGTCGGGGCTTCGCCATGTCCACTTCCTTTGTGGCTGTTTCTTAAAGAAGGAATTCATTACAAAAAGATCCTCTCTTTCTAGGAAGTTAACAAGCATTTGCCCCCTATGATTCCTGCTACCAAACCCGTAGGATCCTACTACCGAATCACTGCAATTCTGTACTCCCACTTTGGCGTTAAAATCCCCCATGAGAACGCTGTAGTGGGTCTTAGTGGTGGAATGCAAGGCCTTGGAAATGTCCTCAAACATTTCCTCCACTTCGTCGTCCGAGTGTGCCGAGGTCGGTGCGTAAACCTGTACAACCTTGAGGCTATACCTCTCAGTTAGCTTAATTATGAGGTACGCTACCCGGTTCGAGACACTGGAAACCTCCACAACGTTGTCACAGATGGACTTGTTTACCAGGAACCCGACGCCACCTTGGGATAGCTGGTCTCTCTCTCGGAAATACATAAGGTGGCCCGTTTTGAGTGTTATTATATCCTCCCCCTCTCTTCGGACTTCACTCAGCCCTAGAACGTGCTACCTTATACTCTCGAGTTCTTCCTCAAGCTGCACGAGGTGTTCATCAAACCGTAACGTGCGTCCATTATACGTCACCAAGGTCAGTTGGGTTCGGCGGCCATCCGTAACCCGGTGATTCTTCGCACCCCCGAATGCCCTGCCGTCTCCGTGACCGCCGCCATAATCAGGTAAGGCGGCCGGGAACTGGGGGCCGTGGTTGATTTTGACTTGTCATATTGGAGGGTTTGCCCATAATCGGCACGCTGGGCATGCGGGTTGGCGATCGCAGATCGCAGCTTTTTCGCACTGGTGACGCTGCTGCCCATCCCCAGTCTGTACCACGTAGCTGCGAAGATTTGTTAAAATGGTTATACCGCCATTTATCGGTTGTCGTCAGAGCCTCGAGGATGCACCGCGAGCAGATGAGGTTGACTTGGGGCAATTAGATTGTGAATGGACCCCCTTACATCCCTAGTTCTGTTAATAGCTATGTGTAAAGAGGAAATGAAAATTACAAATCCATTATTTCAAGTCAGAATTTAGATTAATTTAACCTTGACCTAGAAATCTAGACATTTTCAGTACTTAATATAATAATAGAATATAGTATTTATTAGCAGAAAATACAAGTTTGACACATATTATTAAGAAATTAACAACAATAATAGTGAACGTAAGATAGGAAAGTGCAGTCAATATAACAATTTGAGCCCTGTCTCCTAAACTAGGAAGATCCTGTATCTTAGGATGCAGTGTCTTCGCATAAATAGTGGACAAGCAAATTACCTATTACTAAACCTACCTACTTTACCTATTATTTAAAACAATTAAAAAGCATATTAATTTCAATCGTCATTCGTCCAGGTCTGTCGGTCTGCAATGGCCAAACACTAATCAATCAATGCCCAATCAATAAAGCAATCATTCATGGGCCCTGATCAGACATTTAAAAAAAGTAAGTGAATTACCTGATTAAGACGATATAGGCCTTAACTATTAAGTAATATGTGCCTTTGTTCAAGTTAATAATGAGGCCAGGTCTGTATCTCTTCATAAAGACGTCTCCTGGACATTGGGTTTCCCTCACGTCTCGGTGGCCATAGTCTGGTTACACATAGCCCAGGTCTACGCCAGCTTGAAGAAGAGCCTTCACAGTGTTCAGATGCTTCTCTGGAGGTAGGTAGGTACTTCAACTAGAAATAATACAAAACGTTACATACTAAGGGGGGCTAAAGAAAAGATGGATTGATTGTGTGATGTGTAATATGAAAGAAAAGGGAGTGAATGATAGCATAATGGTTGACAAGATGGATTGGATGAAGAAAACCAGATGCACAGACCCCAAGTAAGGGTACGTTCACACAGAACACCGTAATTCCAGGAACGTTTTTAACGGATCCGTCGCTACTTTAGGTAATGTTCACACCACATTTACAGTACTGTTTTAACGGATCCGTCGCTCCTGGGGGTAATGTTAACACAAACCAATATTCTTAAAGGATGGACGCTTGATAAAACGGATCAGCATTTCAATAATGTTGTGTGTGTACTCGTTCATACAACTACCTACGCCATTGCCGAATGAAAATGAATAGAACAGGCATTTCGAAGCAGGAGCAGAGATGCCATAGCGTCTCATCATTTCATCATCATCATTGCAGTCGAAAGACGTCCACTGCTGGACATAGGCCTCCCCCAGGCGTCGCCACATTGACCGATCCCGTGCGTCTCGCATCCAGTGCCTTCCCACAACCTTAACCAGGTCATCGATCCACCTAGTGGGAGGCCTTCCAACGTATCGTCTTCCGGTTCGCGGACGCCATTCCAGAACTTTTCAGCCCCATCGGCCATCCGTTCTGCGAGCAATGTGCCCTGCCCCCTGTCACTTAAGTTTGGCAATTCTTCGGGCTATGTCTGTAACTTTGGTTCTCCTGCGGATATCAATAGCGTCTATGTGATTTTAACGACATCTATACGCTGACGTTCTGGGTTATCGAGGAGGTAAGTTCTGGGACCGCGCTAAATCTAGGTTACTCTTTCAAGTCGTTACAAGTTTTCGATTGCGATAACCCATGGGCAGTTTACAGGATAGCTAAGTGTGCAGTTACTCGTGAGGAGTCATACGATTACAACGGTTGACGTCTGTATCGCGTTCTGAGTACTAACAAAAAGTGGTGTCCTCTAGGGTCAAGGCATACAGATATAGGGACCACAGCTGCAGGCAATAGTCTTTACGTGAGTAGCCCTTAATTATGTTTGTTTTTATTATTGCTGATTTCTGATTTCAACAGTGTATTTTTTTGTTTTTGTCTTTTTCTTTGGCCTCTACGGGGTATCTTAAATCTATAACTTATTCCGTCATTTGCACCCGCACGGGGCTTGGCTTGCAGTCAACCATCCTTGTAATGCGTTTAGATTAATCTAAAAAAGATATATTATACTTACGGGACCAGTTTCCAATACTATAGACCAGTTTCCAAGGCTGAATTCTTTAAAATGCAGTGATTGTACTCCGACGGTGGCCCAGCCATGACCCTCGTAGACTGCTCCATCGCTACCGATATCAAAACTGACACAAATTTAAACAGTGCAATACATGCATATCTTTTTTTACACGTGAGACGCGTGTAGTAGGCCATTTTATAAAGTCTATAAATTATATATTTCTAATTATGTATATCTAGACACGCGGCAGCGTGTCAAGCCAAGTTCAAGCAAAAAAGGAGCCACTTTTGTCATCTTAATAACTCAAAATATATTTAACATAAACACATGAAATTTGGTTTATGTATTAAAATTGCTAAGATGAACTATAAACCGAAATTTCATTAATATAGCTCTAATGGTTATTTAGGAAGTTATATTTTAAAACAGCAAATATTGTTGTCGCAGAAAAAGCATGAAATTGTGTTTTTAAATTTACTTTAGAATGGTTTATGTTCTTGTAAATAAATTGCAGGATACAGTACTTGGCACCCTTTTAGATCCCAATTATATTCTTAGTATTGAACTTGGCTCCCTTTTTCACATTTATGTTTTTGATGGGATTTACTTTACTTATTTTTACAACTATGTTTTTTGATAAATTGGTTTGGAAATATAAACAATTTTCTTTTTATAAACCCGAAATTTAACGAAAATGCCTCTTGTGAGGTCAACGCAAAATATTTTCACTTAAAAATAATTTTGTAGATTATTACTTTTATTTTCATAGCATTCAGGACATACTAGAGCCTGGTGGTTGAAAATATTCAAATTCATTTATTGAAAATAGAACACCACCATTTTGTAGACCGATTTCGGGTTTTCAAACAGAGTTTGCGTATAGACCAATTCGTCCCATCTTGGAAGTCAAATCATGCTGAACTTTGATCTGAAAGTCTGGTCCTGACTAAACTTTATCATCTTAACTCTCAACAATTTCTTCGTCATCGTTATCCACTAAAAGTTACTTGGCTGACTTTGCTACACCAATGCACGCGCGGACCACTATGGTAGGCCCGTGGGTTTGGCGTCAAATTACCCACAAATGCATACACTTAGGGGTTGGGTGGGGTACTGAGATTTAAACAAATGCATATATCAGAAGAGGCTTTCCTGGAATCTCAACTTTCTAGCGCGCTAAACTAAAAGGTTATAGCCAAAAGTATTACCCTGGTCTACTATAGTAGGCCGCGCGTGTACTCTAGCGTTAATAATGTCGATCCATTAATGGTTCAATAATTATTTAGATTTGTGTTCAGTATTTTGTGTTTATGAACGAAAGACTTGCCTCTCCGGTGCGGCAGTGTAGATATCAGCCTGATTAGTTATAAACACCAGCATCAGCCAACATTCATTCTTATTAAGTACTAACTAGTATCTGACAGCTTGAAATTTTATCAATGGAAACATAGGTTCTCGGACTCCCGGGATAAAATGTATCCTATGTCATAATCCAGAACAAGGTCTACCCTTGTGCCGGATCCGTTTAACGGATACGACTTGAAAAGGTAACAAACAGGGTGACAGAATTAATTTTGCAATTTTTAATACTTATTTATAATTAAGATTTTCAACAATGAGCACACTGCTACTTTATAAAGGAGATTGCCCATACACAGGCCCCTTATGAGGTATCGTGTCTGCGATTTCAATATTATTGAAAAAATAGGATTTATATTTTGTGTTTTTAACCGACTTCAAAAAAAGGAGGAGGTTCTCAATTCGTCGGAATCTTTTTTTTTTTTTTTTTTATGTATGTTCCCCGATTACTCAAAGACGCCTGGACCGATTTCAAAAAATCTTCTTTTGTTTTGAAGGGTATACTTCCTAGTTGGTCCCATAGTCATCAGGTCAGGATCTGATGATGGGATCCTAGAGAAAACGAGGGAACTCCTCAAATATTATAGGCATTTATATAGTGATTTTGGTATTTTCACCAACAATGCAATCACTTGCACTCAGAAAGTATAATTTGGTGAAGTGGAACTGATGAAGAAGACCACAGATGGCCACTGAAACTCCTTAATGCTAAGTATGTCACGGGTATAAAATCTCTCGAATAGTTAACCGACTATGATTAAGCGAATACTTATAAATGAATGGTACTGATGAAAATGGTACCATTGAACTGTTCTGATGATGAAGCCGGAAGGTAGGCACTGGAACTCTGAAATAAAACAATGTATCCTAGTCGTGCTTGGGCTTATTGGAATTGTCATGAGATGTACTTTGGCCACAAATGATTATCATGTTAATTGGAGATACCTACCAAAACTAAAAAGAGAAAAATAAAAAACTTTTTAACAAAAAATCAAACCGACTTCCAGAACAAAAAACTACAAACCAAAAAATAACTTTCTTTTCCGAAGTCGGTGTCGAAAAACTGAAAAAAAATGGGTACAAAAGACACCGACTTCGGAAAAGAAAGTTATTTTTTGGTTTGTAGTTTTTTGTTCTGGAAGTCGGTTTGATTTTTTTTTCCATCCGTGTCCTTTACTTTATATGTACAGACAACAACAGATCAGGTTCCTTCACTTGGACATTTGTATGCTCCTTATTGCATTGTGATAAGGGTTCATTTCAAGAACAGAAACATCGTTATATTTCGTGAAACCTGCAAAATAAATAAGAAATGTTTTCCAACTATGAATACAACGTGTTTTGTCTACAACATACAACCAAATTCATCAATATACAACCAAGTTCCCTAACAAAATGGGCATTCTCCTTTGTACATTGCAAAGTTAAGTCTAAACGCCTCATCACTTACATAAAAGAACACAATAGAATTAATAAATTAAAACGAGCACAAAAACTTTTTAAAGCTAAATTGATTGCAATAAATTAAATTAAATAATATAGATTAGTTCTACTCGGAGTTTCCTTGCGTGATCGAATCAGAAATGTAGAGATCCGCTGGAAAACCAGGGTTACCGACATAGCCCGAAGAATTGCCAAACTTAAGTGGCAGTGGGCAGGGCACATTGCTCGCATAACGGATGGCCGATGGGGCAGAAAGGTTCTGGAGTAGCGACCGCGGACCGGAAGACGTTGTGTTGGAAGGCCTCCCACCAGGTGGACCGATGACCTGGTGAAGGTTGCGGGGATCCGCTGGATGCGGGACCGGTCAATGTGGCGACGCTCGGGGGAGGCCTATGTCCAGCAGTGGACGTCTTTCGGCTGATATGATGATGATGATGATAGGAGGTCTACTGGCCCCTGTCTGACCACTGTTGAACTACACGGATATAAAATGGCAGGGGGTGACTGGCACACTCAATTAATAGGGTCCATAAAGGGTCGCTAGCACTTTAGTGACGAAGCGCCAAGGGGGCAACATATCCGATTATTATTAATTTAGTAAAATTTTACTTTATTAACTATTACAATTATTTTTACTATTACTTTAGACTATTTATTTTTGATTAAGTATTTTTATTAGTGTGGATTAGCAGTATTGAGGACCACACTAGATAAAACAATGCTTCTTCTGATAACTTTCGAAAGACATGGACAGTCTAAGAAACTTGTTTTGTTAGAGTTGCAGGGTCCTTATATTTCTAAAGTGGCAGTTCCCATAAATAATAGTGCTTGCTTAGTTGTACCCACCAGTTCTTCTCATCCATGTGATAATTCTGGATCTGTCTCAAGCTGTCACAGCACGCCTCCCGCTCATAGCATCGGAGTACGGTGGAGGTGTGGTGGATGACCACGAATGGCACTGGTATTTCCAAGAAAGTTACATCCTTGGGTCTTTTGGCGTGCCATTCTTTACGTTTGATGAATAGTATAGTATACACGTGTTTGAGCAAATAAATATATCTTTATCTTAGTCTGTTTGTACATCAGAATTTTGGTTTAAGGGGATGGTTGTAGTATTATTTTGTTTAAAAAATATTTTTGTTGCATAGTGTTTATCTCTGCTTGACTATTTAAAAAAATCTTTATCTTTGTTGAACCTGCCCAGTTCCACGTGTAAAGAATTAACTGATAAATTTGACCAATACGATACGTTTCCGTTCAATAAATAAATGATTTTTATCGCGAGTTTTATCGCAATGGTTTTGATGAATTCGTATTTTGTCTTACTAATATTATAAATATGAAAGTTTGGATTGATGGATGTGTGTGTGGATGTATGGTTGTTACTCAATCACGCCAGAATGGTTAAACGGATCAGGATGCAATTTGGCACAGAGATAGATAGAATATGATAATAATATAATTTTTCTGGAATAGGACATAATTATACTACTTTATATCCCGGTCTAAAGTTTCCTTGGGATGATAATAGTACATTATGGTACAAGTGTGTAATGTTGGTGATTACCGCTGAGGCGCCATTGAGACCCGAGCCGTTAGGTGAGGGTCTTAAGAGAGCTGAGGACGTTTTTCAACACACTTGTGAAGAAAATAATACTAAAAAATCATTTTCAACAATGAAACCGAGTTGTGAATTTTTTTTCGCAATGGCGGATAAAAAAACAGTTTTCCTATGCGCGCGCATCTAACAATGGCGATCGGCCATAGACTTAAATAATGAGGTTTCTTTTCTTTTGGCTTTTCGCGGATAGCGTTTTAGCCACGTACAAAATGGGGAATCTCAAGTTTTCTTTATTACAGAGAAAAACAAAAGTTATATTTGAGTGAAAGTTTAATTTATTAAACACGTACAAGTTCAAATTATACATTTAAATACGACGTTGCATGAAATGAGCAAGAAATAGGTACATTAATTCACTTGTACTATTGAGCAAGATCTTTTTTGTATCGAAACTTTTTCAAGAACAAAACAACTCAAACAAAAAAATAAAAAAAATATCTATAACTCACTTGTGAATAATAGCAATGAAAAAGTCACAGTTTGTTTGATTACAGGTGTCATTATGTGCCTAATTGCGGTGAAATTAGAGCCATTTTATGAGCAAGTGTGTTGAAAAATACTTTTCACGCGGGCGAAACCGCTGGCAGACGCTAGTACATAATATTATGTTATAGGTAAGTTGTAGTAGTGCAAATTAGGCTAAGAGCACAGTGAAAATATACAAACAGTATGGAAACTACCTACAAACGCTCGAACATAACTGGTGGAATGAGAGTGTACCTGGGTGAACTGTACACATCTGCGTACCCGTTTGATGATGTTATGAAATGGTGTAAACAAGAAAAAGACATGCGATTGCAGCAATCCCGAGAGATTTGACGTCATTTATTGAAGAGTTATGTAGTATATCTCCGAAGTTCTTCATCATTCTTTACCAAATTTAAATGAGACCGTTTCGGCATATATTTCTTTGGAACAAAAAAATAATTTTGCATATCCGTTTTGTATAACGGAGTTATGCCCGAACAAACATAAATATATATACAGTGTGGAATTATGTAATGCCACCTTAAGGGAAAGTATTTTTAAAACTGTAGGTAGAAAATTTTACTCAAAGAAATCATTCCTTTATTTTTGAAAAGAAAGAAAACTGTAAAATTTTCTATCTACAGTATTAAGAGTACTTTGCCTTCAGATGGCATCACAAAATTCCTTCCTGTATATATATATAACATCCGAATAGTAAACCTCCTCCTTTTTGGGAAGTCGGTTAAAAACAACAACATTACCTGTAGTATGTACGTAGGTAAGTCTATTTCATAAAATCGTAACGCTCAATCGCCCAATAGGTTCATTAGGTAAGTACCTACCTTACGTAGGTAAATTGCGCAACCTTGCAGAATTGCGCAATATGGGAAGCAATATCAGATAAAACAAAAGTAAAATATAATAATAAAAATAAACGTAATTGATAAACGTTTATATAAGTAACTGTAGTGGGCCAAAAAAGAATATAGTCAGGTAAGAAGTTATCTTTGTTTTTCAGGTTTGTGGAACTACGTAGGTAATTGTATCTATTCTATGTATCTACGTCTAGTTTTGTTTTAATATTTTGTAAATATTTGTGATTATAAGCGACTAGCTGACCCCCGGGGCTTCGCTCCCGTCAACTGGCTACCTACCTACCTTATCCTGCCTACCCTGCCTACCGTGCCTATCTTGCCTACCCTGCCTACCTTGCCTACCCTGCCTACCCTGTCTATCCTGCCTACCCTGCCTACCTTGCCTACCCTGCCTACCTTGCCTACCCTGCCTACCCTGTCTACCCTGCCTACCCTGCCTACTTTGCCTACCCTGCCTACCCTGCCTACCCTGCTTTCCATGCCTACCCTGCCCTATCTATCTACCTACTATTTTTTATCTATCAATAGTTTTCTCAGCGCACGCCAAATAATGAATTTTATAGGCAACATTTTCCTACCTTGGGTTACATTTTTGCAATTTTCATAAGGGTCTCTATTTAAAAAATATATATATTATAGCCTATGACACTCAGGAATAATGTAGCTTTCTACTGGTGAAAGAATTTTCAAAATCGGTCTAGTAGATCCAGAGATTACCCCTTACAACGTCACAAACTCACAAACCCACAAACTTTACCTCTTTATAATATTAGTATAGATGAGTTATCTATCTCTACTCAGTAAATTGAAATTTTCCAATGATTCCAAGGATCGTACTTACTGCGTTGTCCGTTTCATCAAATCATGTTGAGTAATACCGAAACACGCAATCTTAAAAACTAGTGCGTGTCGGACTTCGCACATTTAAAGCGGTTACGCACTACATCCGATCCGTGTTCGTGAAATTTCGGTTCCAAAGTAGCCATAGTACATCTTGTAGGGAAGCTTACGCACTACATCCGAACTCTATCCGTCATTCAGAACATTTTGAACATGGAACCCAAATCACGGACACGGATCGTATGTAGTGCGTAACCGCCCTTAGGGTCCCGTACCAAATGAAGAATATATTGGTATTTGTTAGTCAGATATACGTAATATTAAACATTATCAAGTTCATAGGTCAATGGCAAGTTAAGAAATCATTCTCGAATCGAGGTTTGGTATTAATAAAATCATTCATCGGTTTTATAACATTTTTTCTGTATCGCATGCGGATTTAAAAGATTTACGTCAAAAGATTGTACAGGGACAGGGTCACAACCCATTATCTAATCTAGCTAATACCTTTAAACGAGCAATTCTTGTATATATCGATACTATACTATATAATATCATAAAGCTGAAGAGTTTGTTTGATTGTTTGTTTAAACGCGCGAATCTCGGGAACTACAGGTTGGAATTGAAAAAAAATTGTTTGTTGGATAGTCCATTTATCGAGGAAGGTTATAGGCTACATAACATCAAGCTTCGACCAATAGGGGCGGAGTATAAATGAAAAATGTTGTGAAAACGGGCAAAAATAATCCTTTCCGCTGCGTAAGCGGTTAAAGTTACGCTACATTCATGTATGTATGGTAGGTAGGGTAGAGTAGGTAAGTAGCCAGAAGACGGGAGCGAAGCGAAGCGTGGGTCAGCTAGTATATATATATAATCTGAATCTCTCGAAACGGCTACAACGATTTTCATGAAATTTAGTATGCAGGGGGTTTCGGGGGCGATAAATCGATCTAGCTAGGTTAAATTTTTAGAAAACGTCGTTTTCTCTATTTTCACCCGAGCAGAGCTTGGTAACCCAGGTACTAAATAATAAAAGTCGGTCGAAAGCTGTCAGTAGATAATTAAATACAACCAAGTGATTACCGTAGAATTTAATTTTATTTACAATTATAACATAATATGAACAAACAGTTATTATTTTATTGACAAACTTATGATAAATGTTGATGAATCTATGAAAAATTACGTAACATTACTGCAACTATTTATTATAAAAATCTATGAATCTATGTTCAAATAAGTGTAATCATTATGTCATAATTAGGAAAATCTTATTATAATCACAGCCTTAACAGATGGTTTTTATTATATGATTAATATAGTATGAAGTACGTATATAGTGTATTGTGTAGTTTCTACCTATCTATCTAAAATTAAGTATACAGTCATATATTTACACCTTCATTTTTGTCACATTTTCTTTAAAACGTACCGTCAAACGGGGTGAATAGGAACGCAGGGGTGAATAGAACCTGTCTTGGTCGTGGATAAATTTGAAAAAGAGTTACCGCGGCCCTGGCACAAGCAACTGAAGGAACACGGGTGGGTTTTAGTCAGTAAAGTCTGACACGCCCTCCCGCTTCACCCAGAGCGGGAGAAATCATTGGATGATTCAAAAACCAAAAAAAAAAGTGGTGAATAGAAACAAAACTTTGAAGGAATTTTAACTGTGATACCCCTTTATCGGTTACAAACAAAACATTGTTTTTTTTTAATATTTAATTTTAACTTAATATATTAATTTATTGGAGTACCTCCTACTAAAACGCTGCAATCAATTTTTTAATAACGTAAAAAATCCCTTCAAAGTTTTGTTTCTATTCACCCCATTTGACTGTAAATCATGGTTTTACATCCAAAGTTATTTCAGTTTAATTAAAATTTACAAGAAGAACATCATTAACTTGTAGGTAATAAAACAAATAAATTACTAAACTTTACAATAGCGCTTATATTCCATGCAGGTTTTTCTGCATGCAGCTACATTATTTTTAATATTATATAAATTATAAATATCTTTTTCTTCCAACTATGCTTTAATTTCATCATAATCACACTAAAAACTCAGTACAAAGCGAGTCTTTAATGCTCTAGAGCAATAAAAATATATGAAATTTCATTATTGCACAGTTTATTTTTTAATCGCACCAAAAGGTGCCAATCTCAATTGATTAGCTCTATTCAGCCAGCCGATATCAATACTTTTTTTTTTACGTACGTATTATTCGTTTCATCCTACTTGTTCCAAATTTAAAAAATGATTGCTGCTAACTCTGATTTAAAAATGAAAGAAATTTAAAAAAGTGATTTGGCGGGAACTTTGTTAATTTTGCTTGACAATATTTTTGGAAACGATAAAGTGTGATACTATCTGATTTTGAGTGCTACGGCTTCGAATTAAAATGGAATCATGTAGCGACACATTAACTCCGGAAAACATTCTAAATGAAGCCGACAGTGTTATAGAAAATCTTTTAATTTCAATAATTAAACTTCTATTTTAACTGTTTGATATGAGTTTCTTTTAGCAACTATTCCTATAGGTAATAGTTGAAAGAAAAGCAGATTATGCACCTCGCCTTAAGTAATTTATATTGCCCTCGTGCCTGTTAGATTAGAGCCCTCGCAACGCTCGGGCTCTAAATCAGGCACTCGGTGCAATAATAAATTACTTTGTGCTCGATGCAATAATCTACTAATATCACCTATATTTTAAATGATTGTTTTCGCTTATGGCAGTTGTGTATAAGTCATGGACCAAGTGATTAATTAGGGCACTATTTATAATGCCTGGGCATTATGAATCTAGTCAATACGGGCAATGTAATAAATACTGATTTAAACTTCTATAATATTTATCACATTGTCTGGTCTTTATGAATATTGCTACGTAACTATGGTTGGGCAATTCGATAATTATGGTCAATGAATTAGTCCAAGAATGAGCGCAGCGAGCTCGGGAGCTTAAGGCACCCCGACACGGATATGGTCGTAATTGGGGTCAATTTTTAGACCTAGTTGACCCCCAAAATCAGTATTCATTTATGTAGTCCCCTGGGAAACCGATTCCTAACCCAAGGGGTCGATATCGACCACTTTGGGGATCCTTGTTTTAGACCCACCCTGCAGACATAAATAGGAGCCCCGCTGTGCGTTAACTTTGTTGCTTTGCTAGTAATATACTAATGCCCACATTTAAATAATAAAAAACACATCTTTTAATTACCCGGCTCAATAAGTGATGGGCATTATTCAGAAAGCCCGGTCAGTTTAATTATTTCAATTGTTTTTATCATATTGCCTACTCATATTGGGCATTTTTACCAAATCACCCGGGCATTATGAATAATGCCGTATTAATCACTTGGTCCATAACATATACAAGCTACCATTATTACATAATGTTTACAAACTTCGTAGACAATTTAAAAAGGAACTTCGAGAGCTTGCGAAGAGTACGATCATTTTTATCGAGTTTCTTGTTTAATATGCAAACTGTATTACCTATATTATTTTAAAACTAAAACACTAAACACACCTGCCATTAAATCACTACGGTTTGTACCAGCATGCCCTTAACTTCTTCATCTTCCTTCTCTGGTCCCATTATTTGGGTTATTCGCACCATCCTGCGCCAAGTTATTCTGTTTTGGGTTCTCTGTTCTGGCAATTGAGCTTGCTTGATTTCTCCTTCTATAATCAAGTTAATGGTGGGCGGCCTCTACTTCTCTTTATTATTGCTGACATAATTCGGTAACGGAAAACATCACAACCTGGACGTATACATATATACTTAATATAAGTTTGAAATAAGATGAGCTGCCAGCCCGCCTTGAGCAAGCGTGGTGATAATGCTCGTGCATTTTCTTTATGAAAACGGCCTTATGTCGAGATAAAAATAATTTGGGTTATTCGCACCATCCTGCGCCAAGTTATTCTGTTTTGGGTTCTCTGTTCTGGCAATTGAGCTTGCTTGATTTCTCCTTCTATAATCAAGTTAATGGTGGGCGGCCTCTACTTCTCTTTATTCTAATAGGCGCAGACTGATTTCTACCTCATGGTCCTCTCTTGACGTGTTCATACTCACGAAGACGATACTAGCATACCTTTAAATAACTAGAGAAAATCACTGCGTATACAACCTTGAAAAAAAATCATATAGCCCAAAGATCACAATGTAAAAAATCAAACATCTCTTCATCTCTTTTTTATCATATTCCTTTCTCAGGTATGCTGGAAGAGATTTCATCAGAAATAAGCATCACTTCTGTACCTTCTTCTTGTCCTTGTATTAGGAGTGTGTACAAAAATTGTTAAATAAATAAAAAATCATATAGCCCAACGATCACAATGTAAAAAATGTCTATTCATGTATTTTAACTTGAATATCACCATGAGGTAGGTCTATCCAAACAAAACACTATACAAATCTTCTATATTAGGCAGGCACCGTACCATTTCCTCTTATAATATCCTTCACGGAATCCGGTATTTCTTTTACATCTAGCAGATCATGATGCGAATGTGGATAAGGCGAATAGTGATCCCAGGTCTTGATTTCATTGAAGAGAGCGTCTCCTGGACATTCCGTGGCCCTCACTTGGCGGTGACCAATGAGTTTGTAGTCAGGTTTTATATAGCCAAGCTCTACGCCAGCTGCTATTAACGCCATTGTTGTCTTTCTCTGTTCTGCTGGTGGTAATTCAGCTGGAAATAATAAGGTTTTGTTAGAAATAGGGTGAAGAAGTCCGAGGGTTCAAGAGATTAACGTAGAGATTTACTTTAGCTATTATGTAGGCACTTGACGTCGTGGATTAAAATCGGGACCAGTACCTATGCGATTTTTCAATTCATGTGCAATTTCCATGTTGGCACTTCCCGTGACCCAAGGGCTGGTGTTTATTTTTGGCAGTCTTTTGGCCACAATACCAGCGGACAACGTTAAGGAGGTTTTCGACGCCATGTTTTAGATTAGTTAATTTGTATGCTTATTTAGTTAGTAGTTTTTGATTTAAGAGTATCTGCATATAGTTATAGAATTTTATAAACTGTATATATTTCTATCTATGTAAATAAAACCATCAAGATAACTTTAATTTACACGTTTATCTTGGATATAGCTGACATCGGTAACGGACATCACAACCTGGACTTATACATATACTTAATATAAGTTTGAAATAAGATGATGAGCTGGCAGCCCGCCTTGAGCAAGCGTGGTGATAATGCTCGTGCATTTTCTTTATGAGAACGGCCTTATTTCGAGATATCGTTAAATAAAAATAAAAGTTTTTCCTCCAAGTTTCTCAACAAGTGTTTGTGTTTTATAGGGTTGTTGATGTCAATTTTATTTAGCCTTTATCTAGTCACTGCTTGTAAGTAAGGATTTTATCGAAGGTCGAGGCCCCACTAATCAGCTTGTTTTTCTATCTTCGACCCATTGTATTGTAGTTACACAATCAAAACATGCTTCTCCAGTGTGTGCATCTTGAAATGCTCATATTTGCTTTGATATATAGCCATAGCCTAGATAATTTCGAACTTAAGGCTCATATTCCAGATGCTCACGCAACTCAAACTCACAATTCGCCACACCTACCAATCAACTGCCAACTAATCACAACTCTCGAGTTTGGCATATGATTCTTCGGCTTGAAGGATGCGTGTAGTCAATTCAGCAAGAGCCAGTAGTGTAGTAGATATTGAATGAAAATGAAAATCCAAGTTAGCAAGTACGTGTACGTTCCAAGTACATGCTTACACTACTGAATTCCGCTGATTTTTCGTTTGATAGAGATAAAGAGTTCGGTAACTTTTGTGGCGTCTAGGACTTTGGACTTGAGCACGATAATGCCAACCAATCACGACTGTCCATTGCAAGTTTGAGTTGAGTTGAGCATGAGCATTTGGAATACTGGCCTAGAGTATATACTTCAATTAAAAGTTCTTAATACTTACATCTCCAATCACCAATGAGGCAGATACCTATGCTGACGGAGTTGAAGTGCAGTGAATGTGCTCCCAGTGTCTCCCAGCCTCGACCCTCGTATGCTGATCCATCACTGCCCACACCAAAGCTGGTGGAATATTCACGGTATTAAAACAATGACGTTTAAAGCATTTAAGCTAATTGTAGACACCATACGTACAAACAATTACCGACAATGCCTTTAATTTTTCCCCCCGACGGATAAAGAAGGGTGTTATAAGTTTGACGTATGTACCTGTGTGTTTGTGTATCTGTCTGTGGCGTCATAGCTCCTAAACGGATGAACCGATTTTGATTTCTTTTGTTTTTGTTTGAATGGTGACTAAGCTATGTTTTTGAAAATCGGTTCAGCCGTTCAAAAGTTATGGGCGTTTTTCTGTTCGAATCGGGTGGTTTTCGCAAGATATTGTGTCATAATAACGTGTTCAATAGATTGTCGACCGAAGCGTGTCTACAACTGGATAAATTATGTATCATGAAATAAAAATTTGTCGAAGGTTTTTAAATTTTTTAATTTTACTTGTGTCACTCAAATTTACCAATATTCATTACTTAGTTCACGGTATCGAATAGGCAATATTTCAAACATGAATTTCCTTCAAAATCTTTGGAAGTGTAAGTGTGACAATTGGTGGTACTGATTAATACACATGGAAAAAGATAGGGTTATTGTCACAATAAGTAAACAGGTAAAATTAATAAAACCCGACACAAATACATATCTAAGCAACATAATTTATCTAGTAGTAAACACGCTTCGATCGACAATACATCGAAACACGTAATTATAACACGATATCTTGCGGAAATACCCCGATTCTAAGAGTAAAACTTAAAAAATTTACCTCAAACATTGCTAAGAACACTCTCGATAAAGTCACCTTTCAAACAAAAAAACTAAATCAAAATCGGTTCATCCGTTTAGGAGCTACGATGCCACAGACAGGTACACAAAGAAACAGATACACACGTCAAATTTATAACACCCATATTTTTTCGTCGGGGGTTATATGTCGGTATCTAGTAGACTAATATTTGACAAAGGCTAAGCAATATTGAGATTACCTTTTATGTAGGGTTATCGGCACGTGTTTAAGTCTGCAGTCCCACAAATATTTATCGATTGACCATTGATATTGACAAGGTTGTGTAAATATGATAACGGAGATACTGAATATACGGTTTAATAAAAGCGTGTATTCACTAGTGGGCTCATAAGGGCTGTTGAACCACTTCAATTTGTTCTCTACTAAATGAAACTCCTGCTCCATAGGGCAATCTTTAGTGTAGACAAAATCAAATTTGTTAATCTATATTCATAGTTATTGTATTTTTTTTTTAAGAAATTGACTCACACACTGTTCCGTTGTTGTTGAATTAGGTATTTTACCTATGTTTGCAATATTTGTAAGTATGTGAGAACCATGTTCCTATGTATCAAATTAATGAATTTACCTGTTAATGCTTTTTATACTTTACGTAGTTATAGTGTGTAGTGCTAACGATGGCACTGCTTTGGGTCGGAGAGCAAAGCCCAAAAACTCTGTCAACTGGAATATAAGTGGCCGGTCCTTTATGCTAAAAGAATTTAACAGTAATATGAGAGTCAAAAGCCCAACAACTCTGTTAACTGGAATATAAGTGGCCGGTCCTTTATGCTAAAGAAATTTAACAGTAATATGAGGGGTCAAAAGCCCAACAACTCTGTCAACTGGAATAAAAGTGGCCGGTCGTTTATGCTAAAGGAATTTAACAGTAATATGAGTGGTGAAAAGCCCAACAACTCTGTCAACTGGAATATAAGTGGCCGGTCCTTAATGCTATAGGAATTTAACAGTAATATGAGGCCTCAAAAGCCCAATAACTCGGTCAACTGGAATATAAGTGGCCGGTCATATATGCTAAAGGAATTTAACAGTAATATGAGGGGGTCAAAAGCCCAACAACTCTGTCAACTGGAATATAAGTAGGATATTGGTGTAGACTCACTAGGACTTGGTACCTACTTCTGGTTTGATCCCAACCCTAACTACGGGTCCAAAAATATCTAACAACGAGGTAACCACTGACAATTAGATGAAGACTAACAGAGAGTATGGAAGTAGAAGACCATGGTGACTAAAATTATGACTATGAACCTAGCCAAATTTTACATGTTAGTAGAAAATACTCACTGGTATCCAATATCCCACCATCCACGGTCATCCATATGGTAGTCCTGCATAGATCTCATGGCAGCACAGCACTTCTCCTTGTCATAACAGGCAGCTGGTGTGTAGGAATGGTGAATGACCACGAAAGGCACGGGGGTCACGAGCGGGGTCGTCTTCTTGGGGGTCCTGGCTTGCCATTGCTCTCGGCTCACGAACGGGAAGTTGTAAGTGTGCACCTCATTCTCTACGACCTCAACTGGAATTAAATTGTGATTTGATGCTCTCTTAAATGGTCAATTTTTTTGATGTGAAACATCTATAGGCGCACGTGAGACCGATTTCTGGCGTGGCGACGCGTCGCCACGCGCAATCGACTGTGCGTTTCTCTCTCACTCGATCCGGCGTTAAGCCATCTCTTTCGCTCCACTGAGCTCGGATACCTATAATGTATACTCTGTTTATTACAGTACTCATAACCTGTGTTTTTCTGGTAAATAAATCATTTTTCTGTTCTGATAATAAAATGTCTGACCGTGATAATTATTAATTTTAATTTCATTCTTATTGAAATTAATGCATTAAAACAATTGCTTAGAGAATAAATTTATTAAGACTGACAGAACTTTATTTTAAAATCAGCTGATGGCGTGCAGCGCACGAATCTTTTTCTTATTTGTTATTAATTTAAACTTTAAAAAATTAATTAATTTTTCTAATCATAATGGAGTTTATAGTGAAACATTCATTATTTATATTTATAATTTACGATCTTTAGTAGTATATTGAAATAACTAGCTAAGATTCTTGAGTTCACTAATATATTGAAGCCATTTAAAATTTTTTTCTGCATATTTTAATAATTTATTTTATTTTATTGACATTTTTAGTTCCTACCACAATCTGTTCTTTTCTGCATACTACTTTTACGAAATAACGTCGATGTTTCACATCTACCAGGCGTCCCGTGACGGCTCCATTTTTTTTTTTTTTTTGGGATTATATTTTTTAGCAATTGTAACAGAAATCTATACTTTGAATTGAACTAAATTACACTCATAATATGGAATACTCGCTTTAGTAGATAAAGATTGAATCGACTAATAAGTATTAGTCAAAGCGGATCTTTGTGTTTCTGAAGTTGGCTCTGCCAACCATTGCGCAAGAAATAGTTTGTCATCGAGTATACTGCATAGAGTAAGCGAGATAGGACGATACAACAAACGTAAGCGAGTGAAAGAGACAGTTATACAATGTTATCTTCACTTTCAACATTGACACAAAAATAGCTAATGCGCAGAGTCTTGCAGTCAATTCAGAGACACAAAATTCCGTTGTGAGTATTATACTCAGTTTTATCTGAACGGTGTGTGTTGAGTTGATATTGTAAATAATTGGTATAAATAAGAAAGACTTAGGTACCTGTTGAAAACTGTATTTTGAAAATAAAAACTGAAATACAGAAAAAAAATCTTTCCATAACCTTTCCTACTTTTTCTTTCTGTCATGAAAATGGTTAGTCAATCAATGGTTGGTTTTTGGTCTTATTGTTAAATCAAACAGTATAATAACACAAATCAATATCTTTTTGTCAAAGATAGCGCATTAAGGTTGCACTAGTCGATCATTGTTCCATACAAATGTAGTCTGGCGATTACTCCACTGTGTGACGACGTACGTTCAAAATAAAACTGATATGTATGTAATTGTTGTAAAATTAAGTTTTATTTGTACCTACATTGTGTGTATCTGTGTGTGCCAAATAAACTAGTTTTCTTTCTTTCTTTCTATATCAATTTTTTTCATCATTATCTAGCGCTATATGGAAACAAAAAAGAAAAAATATTTTTGAGAATTACCTATGAGCGCCGAAAGTTCCATATTTCAACACTAATTTTAACGCATCTTTCAGCGGAAATAAATACCATACGAAGAAGAAAAATTGTAAAACAGCCATCATACAGGAAAGGATTAGTAGTAGTTCAACAATGCAAATAATTTTATTTTTAAAATATACATTTAGTCGTTTTTCATGATATCCATACTCCCAAAGGTCTATTTATAAAATTTCGCGCGCTCGTTTTCAACCTAAATCATCAACCCATAACGCTAAAAATTTGCTAAAGTACAAAAGTTTCGTACGCGAACTAGCTTCTTAGTGCTCATCACAGCATCTATCTCTTTCGCACGTGTTGTCGGATGAGATAGCATGCATTTAAACCTCGCGCACAAAATAGTTCGTGCCGTCGACTAGGGCAACTTTAAGATATGTTTTCAAAAACAAAGCACAAAAACATATTAATAAAAAATATTTTTTCTTACCTGTATTATAAATCCCCGGCATAGCTACAACACTAGCAAACACGCAGCTCAACTCTAGCACAAAAAAAAACATCGTTAGCTTAAGTACTTGACACTACTCGAATCAGATCACCGTGCACACTGAAACAAAACACGTTGTAAGTTCCTTATCACTAGTTATATACTTTTAATACATAGCTGTTGATCATAGCTTGTTTTTCATATATCTACTCTAATGCTTCCTTATCTAAAGCGTGTCACTAGTTATGTATAGTTAATTTTGATGGAAATGTAGGTTTGTTTGTAAAAATTAAGAACGAAATCATCGTTCTTTTAAACCTGATTTTATTTAGAATACTGTTCTAGAACAACCTAGTTCGTTCTAATTGGATAAGAACACTAAACAGGAGAAATAATCCACAGTTTTACTAAATGACACTTAAATGAATGCCTAAATAAAAGCGTGAAAATGATTTTTAATTTTCGGCTCAGAACCGAGCGTTGAAAATCCAACAGTGCACTTTTTTAGGTGTCACCTACCTAGCCTTAGTGAAAAAGATCATAATAAGCTATAGGCGCCTATATTTTTTTGGCACACGGATATACGAATAAGACACACCAGAAATTTTATTATTTATTTATTATTATTTATTTATTATTATTTATTTATTATTATTATTTATTTTTATTTATTTATTATTATTATTTATTTATTTATTATTATTTATTTATTATTATTATTTATTTATTATTATTATTTATTTATTTATTATTATTTATTTATTTAATACTTCATGCACACAAACGTACAGAGGCGGACTTAATGCCTTAGGCATTTTCTACCAGTCGACCTTTGAGTGATGCAGAGACAACTAGTGGTAGCTGCAATATTGACAATTAAATTGGTTTATGCAAAAAATATAAAATATAATAATATATTAATGTGTCAGCAATACTTTGAATGGATTACTTGGAAAGGTTGTCTGTAAGAGATTGCGCTGTGCGATAAGACCGCCCATTGTACTCTTGCTTTTATGATTGTTTGTCGTTTACATATATTTTTGTGGTGTACAAAAAATGATATAATAAACTGGCGGATGCCTCGTGGTTTCATCCGCGTAGTTCCCGTTCCCATGGGAATACAGGAATGAAAAGTAGCCTATGTTACACGGGGACAGTGTAGCTTCCCAACGATGAAAGAAGTTTTGAAATCGGTTCAGTAGTTTTTAAGTTTAAACGTTAAATACAAAAATACAAACCTTTCCTCTTTATAATATTAGTATAGATAACTAAATACTAAAGTTACTACTGCTACTGAGATGAAGAGATGATGATAAAGATGCATGTCTCCAAAGAAAGAATGAGATATGCTGTGCCAAATAAATTGGTTAGGCACCTAAACATTTTTATCGTTATTACAATACACAAAATATTTTTTTTTCATTTATTCATAAAACAATTAATATTGTCTTCAATATATATGTCATGGACCATGTGATTAATCGGGCAATATGTATAATGCCCGGACATTATAATCTAGTCAAATCAAATCGGCAATGTTATGAATTCTGATTTTAACTTCTATATTTATCACATTGTCGTTATGGCCGTAATGGTTGGGCAATTTGATAATTATGGTCAATGATTTAGTCCAAGATAGAGCGAAGCGAGCTCGGGAGCATAGGGCACCGCGACACGAATAGGTTAGGTTCGAAGGAGATGGCGGGAGCTGAAGTGAGCGAACAAAGCGAGCGAACTCAGCAAAAACACTTATTTTTATTACCCGGCCCAATGAGTGATGGTCATTGTTCAGAAAGCCCGGTCAATTTAATTACGTCAATAATTTTTGGCATATTACCTATACATATTGGGCATTTTTTAAATTGCCTGGGCATTATGAATAATTCTGTATTATTCACTTGGTCCACAACATATACACATGCAATGTATATACAAATACAAAGAAATATGAATTCAAGTGATAGTTTTAATTTTTAAGGTTTCGTAGACAAATGTAAACTGTTTGACATTACTGTCAAACAGTTTTCATTTGTCTACGAAACCTTAAAACCATCATCATTATCATAAACAACGAAAACTACAAAATTAAACCCATTTCTTTAAACTATCCAAAGTACAGTCATAAAAACTGAACGCTTACCAACTAAACCTCTACGTAAACAAAGCCGCGCGCGTTTTTAGTAATTAAAATTAATTTGAAGTCGCTTGCGCAGCGTCGTGACTACGTGCCTCACACGTCACACCGACGGGGGATCAATTATTATCTGTATCTACGTAATTATCTATCATCAAGCTGGATGTTTACGAGACATTAGCAGGTCAATATTCCTCATCGCCGTTCAGAGGAGGACTATGTCTATCTACTTTTTACTTGTCAATGGTTACAAAACCGCTATAAGCTGGCCTGGTAATTTATTGACTCTCCGTAATTACGCTTTAGGCCAGAATAAGGTCCCTCCCGGTGGGTGCCCGCATTGTCGAGGCGGGGGGGGATCAGTAGCCGTGGCTCAGTCATGCACATTCCACGGGCCACGGTGAAGCGAGGAGAACCCGAGAAGGGGCCGCTCGTCAGGGCATTTGCCGATTAAGCCGTCAACGTAGCGGCCAACAAGTAGGTTGCGGTGCCGCTTGGGAGACATCGCATTTGAGGCGGGCCTCGATGTCGTATCGTGGCTGAGGGTACGAGCACAGAATGTAGGAGGCCGTGGCGGTAGAGGATTGCGGTGCGCGCTCTCCCGACCTTCCGCGGCCTGGACGGGGTCGCCACCGTCAGATGGCGGACGCGGTGGGGCCGCAGGGGAGGAGGAGTGTCGGTATAGTTTTAGCCGCTCTCTCTATCCCCTGCGGCCGAAAAAATGGTAGTTAGCGGGGCCACTGACCTGACAGTTCACAGGGCCAAGAGTGCCATACACGGGTCCGGTGATGGACAGCCGCGGCGGGTTCGCGGTGATTGCTAACGCGTGCCCACGTCCCGCCATAAGCGGCACTGGAAAACACCGTGGAGTTTTAGTGGGCTGGAGTCCTACATAACTGCACTATCTGCCCGTGGTAGTGCAGTATGCATGAACATTTCACCACGCAATAGGAACGCAAGAAAATATAGGCCAGGATAAGTTCAAAATGAAACCACCGACGCGGCAACGTACGACTTACTGGACGTATAACTTCGGCGGTGATATAATTGTCAGAAATTATTAATTTTTCTTAAAAGTTTTGACAGAAAATGCACAAAAGCAGTTGCTGTAACGCATATTTAGGTCTCCAAACTGCCATAGGAGAAGGTAATCAGAAAAGACGAATTTCGATTGAGAAAACCATTGTATTATTTTTAGAAAGTTCATTCATTATAATATTATGATAGTCTTTCATTCAACATTGATTCACCACAACTCAATCTGTATTATTTAGATCTAGGTCTACCCAGTTACTCCTAATCGGTCATACGACACCGCGCGCCGGCCGGGGCTTTACCGTAAGAATACGACCCTATTATTTTTTTTTGAGAGCAGTGGTGGCCCAGTGGTTACGGTCCCGACTTACGAGTTGTAGGTCGTGGGTTCGAACCCGAGCAGGCGCTTTACTTTGTGAAATTTATTTCATCACCACTGCTCTCAAAACGGTGAAGGAAAACATCGTGAGGGAACCGGCATGTCCTAGAACCAAAAATTCAAAGACATGTGACATCTACCAATCCGCACCGGGCCCGCGTGGTGGATTATAGCCCACTCCCTCTATGAGAGGAGGCCTGTGTCCCAGCAGTGGGAACTTTAAAAGGCTGATGATGAAACATTTTTTTTATCAATTAAACTCATTAATTTAATAAAAATGAATGGTTTATTGATGAATTGAAAACAGATTCAATTATTCGTTGATGAGTGGAAGACGAACGTGCTCGAATGTGTGCATTTTTGTCAGATATTTGAAGGGATACACAAGCTGTTTTGTTACAGTAGTATTTTATTAGCTTATTTACTATTAGATCGAACTATAGACTGGGAGTTTGGTTTGGTAGCTATACAAACAGTCAGGTATAACGAAGCCTGAATCAGAGCAAATCTTGGAAAATCGAATGATGGGTCGTTGATAGAGTTGCAAAAAAATTTTTTCGGAGATGAAAAAAAAACGTTTATGTAAAAACATGATTGAAAGTTTTTTTTCTGGAGTAGGTTCTTTTCAAGAGTACGTAAATAAAAATATGGTAGGATGGTTATCGTATATGAGTTGATATTAAATTGTTTTTTGTTTAATAAGAAAATACCTTTTTCAACACACTTGCTCATAAAGTGCAGAGGCGGCTCGTCCTAAAGAGCGCTGGTGCAGTGCACTCCCACAAAAACTTAATAATCTATATTTCCATAAAATCCTATACATACATTATTTCTACAATGCCTATACAATACACTCAGTTACTAGCAGTTTACTAGAAACGTAGTAGAAACTAACTATTACCTACGCGCACATTTGGCGTCAAGTTGTATGTGCCTAACGTGTGGAGTGGAGCGCCAGCGATTGCGCTCCTATGAAACAAAATTCAGTACAATTTCTAGCACTGTATTCAATGAGTGCGAAAGAGAAACATCGACACGGTCCGACGCGTGAAACAGAAGATTTTGTATGGGAAATTAGCCTAATCTGGAGCGCCGCTCCCGCGCGACGTTGCCAAATCGCGCAAGGCGGCGCAGGAGACTTATGCCTGTGCGCCGTCGTCAAACTTATGTAAACAATAAAAAAAACACTCGAAATCAGTTACTTTACGGTAGAATGTAGATTCTTCGCAGTTTTTCTTTTAATTATGTATTAAATACAGTTTTGCGCGATATTTGTGTTAAAAATGGAACAATACAGTGTGCCTTTTATAAAAAAATATGAAAAGACTCTTGTAATGCGTCTCGAACTTAAAGCTAAGGGGCCACCACGTCCTGAATTTTTTTTATGAATTTTTATGGCCTGGTTGCTAGGGTCCTAAAATTGCTCTTACTCAAAATTTCATAAAGCGCTCGATTCTGCGTATCGAAAATCTATTAGACAGTTCAATGAACGCGTTGATGAAAATCGATATATTTTACGGCGTTTAATAGATTGTGTGTGTGGTATTTTGTGGTGCATTTCAAGTTGCTTTACGAGGTTAGGATGAATCTACCGCATTCCGGAATCAATATAGAGGTTTGGAAGATTTCGTGTCAGAGATCGATTTGGCTATGAAACAGCATTTATCCAGCAGGACCGTTTTTAAAAGTACGTCTAAAACCATTCAGAATGACATTTTAGATGCTATTTATGAAGTTTCCAGAACAGAAATACTGAACAGAACAGATCAGAATGAATTTTCTGTACAAAAAAAAATGGTAAGCTCTAGTTTTACGTTTTTTTTTTGTGAACTTCCATAAATAAATGTCACGAGCCGCCTCTGATAAAGTGGCTCTAATTTCACCGCAATTAGGCACATAATGACACCTGTTATCAAACTGTGACTTTTTCATTACTATTATTCACAAGTGAGATAAAGAGTATTTTTTTTTATTTATTGGTTGAGTTGCTTTGTTCTTAAAAAAGTTTCGATACTAAAAAGATCGTGCTCAATAGTACAAATGCAGCACATTTCATGCAACTTCGTATTTAAATAGATAATTTCAACTTGTACGTGTTTATTAATTAAAACTTTCACTTAAATATAACTTTTGTTTTTGTCTGTAATAAAGAAAACTTGAAATTCCCCATTTTGTACGTGGCTAAAACGCTATCCGCGAAAAGCCAAAAAAAAGATTCCTCATTATTTTTACTCTATGAACGATCGCCATTGTTAGGATGCGCGCGCATAGGAAAAAAAAATCACTACTCGTTTTCACTGTTGGAAATTATTTTTTAGTATTATTTTCTTCACAAGTGTGTTGAAAAACGTCGTATGATACACGTGTGTATTGATGATTACCGTCCTCGGCTCTCTTAAGACCCTCACCTAACGGCTCGGGTCTCAATGGCGCCTCAGCGGTAATCACCAACATTACACACTTGTACAATAATGTACTATTGTTTTTTGTTAAATAGTACATAAAGGTCTTAAAATAATTTGCAACACCCACTGAAGTTCACCATTTACGGACGGGGATTTTGCAAAGATGATTCCGATTGTAACATAATAAGTATTTTCTATAGGTTCAAAATAACCCATTGATTTAAACATAATTTGACTTTAATTAAAAACAAAACAACCAAATTAAGTGTCTTAATCCTATGTTTCACTTTCTGAAAAAAACCAAATGTAGAAAAAAACGACGGTGTCAAGTTTTTTTCATGATTTTTTTTTCAAGATTGTGAAAAGAAGCATTTCGTTTTTTTTTTCAATTTACTTCTCTAGTCGTTGAGCTCCTTCCTAGCTGTGGGTTAAACTGGGACTGTTGACAAATGACACTGTATAGACAAATCCAATATGTTTGAGATTGCAATGTTGTCAATACCAAAATTCTGTTTTTTTTTCAATTGTTATCGCTGATGGCATCATTACCACTTTTGGGGAGCTCAACTATGTTGAATTACTTACTATTTTTTATTATTCGGCGCTCATCTGTGGCAGTATCGGTTTTACCACCTTTGTTTTCCTAATTTCAACAGATGAAGAGATATCCCTTTAAAGTTTCATCATGTTTTTATTTAAGGATACTAGGGTAAGGCCGGTATCCACCAAAGCGGAGAGGAGAAAAGATGTGGAAATAACGAAATCGGATTGGTTTATTCAAACACATCTCCTCTCGTCTTCTCTCCTCTCCGCTTTGGTGGATACCGGGCTTGAAGCAGGTTTATGGCAATTATATACAAATATATAGAGCAAGGATCCCTAAACACATTTATCCAACAGGATAACTACAACAAATGCCACTGCAATACTTAGATGATTGTCTCGTGTAAGGAATATATATCGTAGATAGCTATACATACATACAGTGACATGCATTATTGCATGTATTGTACATATGATAAGCTAACCAATAATGTGCATACCGCACATTGACATGTCAACACTATACATGTAGGCATGATTCATTCTATGTAACAGTTAATTGGTTCATGCGTGTTTCGTTTTAAACGGTTATTTTTTATACCAACACAAGGTAAACTTTAATGTATGTAGACAAGTGAGATAATATCATTGTTTTTAAAAATATCGACAAGTTCACTAAAGTAGAAGATACGCACAGCGTCAACACTCGTCATGAAAAGAGGTTATGCGCTCCATCCTCAAGTATTAAAATGTTAAGTGATAGCCTATATTATATGTCAATAAAAATATACATATTGTTACCCAACATGTTTAAAACTGAAAAATCAATAACAATATTCCAAAAAAGCTAAAACTATACTTAATACAAAAATGTTTCTACTCAGTAAATAGTAGATTTTACAACGAGTGCACAAAACGAACCATTTATATCCGAGACTATTACTTATTAGCTGATAGTAATGTCGAGGATAAAATGGTTTTGTGGACGAGTTATAAACTCTGCTTTTCGTTTCGATTGCGAGGAAATAAAACAGTAGTATAACATAACATTTCTTTAATATTTAGATATTTTTCCCGAGACTTTGGCGGTAATATCTGTTGCACAACTCTCTGTTCATTAATTTCCATAAGCGTATTAGGAGAGAGTGCTAAATCCTCTTCTTCATTGGACATTTTTAACAATTTTAGCAAATTTGAAGAAATTAATAAACGCACGAAAAAAGAATGTTTCCCGCCGCTTTTTATTTAATCTTACGACATTGATATTAGGCTTGGGCTGCAGACCTATACAGCCTACTATTAAATTAATTTTGTAATATATATTTTTTAAATTAATTAAATAACCTACCGTATTTTAATATCTTTTATGTCTTAAAAAACACATAAAAGGCAAATAAATTAAAGTAAATATTATAAAATAACAAATTCTATCTGTGAACTTTTTACTGTTTTTGGCTGTATGGCTCATTTTCTTTGCCTTAATATAGATAAATTTATAAGTAGATACGTTAATGCACTTGTGCACAAAAATCGATTTTGTGCAGCCTATATCCTGCACAAATAAGCAATTTCAGAGCATGAGAAGTGAAAATAATATTTAGAGTCTAGCTTAAAATAACGTCTAACGTTTTTCAAACAATAAGATTTAGTCTATCCTATTTAACTTCATACAAAATTATAATTTGTACAACCTGAAAAGGATGACATTAAATTGCTGAATAATCGTTTTTTTTTTTTTGTTTTTATCGGCACCTTAGGGTCCCAGTCCTTTGAAAGGCGTGCGAGGAGCTGAAGCCAAATCGTAGAGGCCCCGTTAGGTAGGTAGGCATGTATCAGGAAATGTGAAACCAAATTAAATTCATTATTATTAAAGTAATAATAATGTTTAATGCATACTAATTAAGGATGAGGAAGGGCAGGCGAATGATATTTGCAATGCTGCTAAGTCATAAGAACTAACATAACATAACACCAACATTATACACATAGTTCGCAAAAAAACGATTTTGACTTTTTTGACTTTTGAATAATCGAAAGCGATCGATGGCGATTGGGCAAACTGTATGTTGTACGGGAATGTCAAACGCTATAGAAATGTCACATGACCAATACATTTTGGTATTTCGACCTTAGCCATCGCTGACATCGAATGCCACTTATCTGGAGCCTCTGGTAATAATTTCTTTGTTAAGGCTGTGGCAAGACCTAACGCGCGATCATTGTTAGACCGCAACGATAAGAAAAAGATACGCGATTACAAAAGGTTTATAAGTTTACCGCAAAAGTATCAATAACATCATCAGCCTTATAATGTTAAAGCACCTTTATGTTCTTCTATCTTAATATTGATAATTTTCTCTTTTAAGGCCGTACCCTGGCCAAAAAATCAGCGTGAGATATGAGCATCCCTATTGGCCTAGCGGCACTGGTGGCGCATGAATTACAGTAGTGTATACGCCCAGATTTTAGAATAAAATCTTTTTATAATCGAATATTGGTCTTTTGAAAAAAATAAATCTACCAAAATGTTCGTGATCAAATTGTCTATCCATTAGTGTTAGTACAAAAAAATATTAATGAACACTTTACGAGGAGATGCATGCTATCAATCATTATTTCTCATTTTTATGATTTTGTTGGAAGGAGATTAGTGAAACATATACTACATTTAAAAAAAAAGAAATCTACAATTTTGGAATCAATAATATGTAGAAATTTAATGTATTTTTATTAGTTGATATTTCATTTTAAATAACGAGTAGATAGCTCCTAAAAACTGCACGAAAAACGGCTAGCGCGGCGTTTTGCTCGGGGTAGCGCCTTAAGTGTTTTGTGTGTTCATACATAAATAAATGTTCCCGTTGCTGGGACACAAGTCTCTTCTCTGTTATAGGGAATGGGCCGTAATCCAACACAACCACGCAAAGACATGTGACATACGCCGCAATAGTTACGCGTGGTTAAATATTATTAAAAAGTACGAGTCGACTTCAAAACCGCCTCCGTTTTTTCTTCGCCGTTTAAAAATATAAAGCAATTTATCGATTTACTCAAAGATGCGTTGAGTTATAGAAAATATAAAATAACCAAGTAGTTATAATTATAGGTAAAGGTCATAAAATTATAGACAGTAAAATTAAATAAAATAAAAATAATAGCAATAAAAATCAATAAAATTTTAATGAATACATGAAAATATGTCAGAATATAGAGTGAGTGAACATGAATGTGTGTGCGTGTATGTAATTGTAGAGTGTGTGCGTGTGTTGAGTGTATGAGTGTGGTATGGATGTGAACAATTAATTTGTCTAACTTAATCTAACTAAGATGGATTCTCTCATACGATTTTTTTTACTGTCATGAAAAAGCTTACGGCAGATATATAGTATGCCGTTTAGTTTATTATCTAAATAGGCATTGTTGTTATTAATTCTACCGAATTTTTTGATACGGCAATAAATTGTAATTTCAATTTTAGAAGTATATAATTTTGCCGTTCATTTATATCAAGTATATTTTCCTTTCTTTTTGTAATGTTAATAAAATATTAAGCTAGCCAAATTTTTGTGTTTTTCAGGGTTGAATATCTTTTGCAATTCGTACACGGAGCATATGTAAAAATGGCAAAGCCTGTCTTTTGTCTATTTGACACATTAGATACTTTCAACTTTAGTGAAGTTGTAATTTATTGGGTATTGTCGTCGAAAGTGGTTTACATCTACAGACTTTAGAACATAGGTCAATAAATGGCGGACCGCGGTTGTCGTAGATCTAAGTTTACCTTTTAAGGCCGTACCCTGACCAAAAAATCAGCGTGAGATATGAGCATTCCTATTGGCCTAGCGGCACTGGTGGCGCATGAATTACAGTAGTGAATACGCCCAGATTTTAGAATAAAATCTTTATAAAATCGAATATTGGTCATTTGAAAAAAAAAAAACTACCAAAATGTTCGTTACCAAATTGTCTATCCATTAGTGTTAGTACAAAAAAATATTAATGAACACTTTACGAGGAGATGCATGCTATCAATCATTATTTCTCATTTTTATGGTTTTGTTGGAAGGAGATTAGTGAAACATATACTACATTAAAAAAAAAGAAATCTACAATTTTGGAATCAAAATATGTAGAAATTTAATTTATTTTTATTAGTTGATATTTCATTATAAATAACGAGTAGATAGCTCCTAAAAACTGCACGAAAAACGGCTATCGGGGCGTTTTGCTCGGGGTAGCGCCTTAAGTGTTTTGTGTGTTCATACATAAATAAATGTTCCCGTTGCTGGGACACAAGTCTCTTCTCTGTTATAGGGAATGGGCCGTAATCCAACACAACCACGCAAAGACATGTGACATACACCGCAATAGTTACGCGTGGTTAAATATTAAAAAAAGTACGAGTCGACTTCAAAACCGCCTCCGTTTTTCTTCGCCGTTTAAAAATATAAAGCAATTTATCGATTTACTCAAAGATGCGTTGAGTTATAGAAAGTATAAAATAACCAAGTAGTTATAATTATGGGTAAAGATCAAAATGTTGAGGCCATAAAATTATAGACAGTAAAATTAAATTAAATAAAAATAATAGCAATAAAAATCAATAAAATTTTAATGAATACATGAAAATATGTCAGAATATAGAGTGAGTGAACATATTAATGTGTATGCGTGTATGTAATTGTAGAGTGTGTATGAGTGTGTGCGTGTGTGTTGAGTGTATGAGTGTGGTATGGATGTGAACAATTAATTTGTCTAACTTAATCTAACTAAGATGGATTCTCTCATACGAATTTTTTTACTGTCATGAAAAAGCTTATGGCAGATATATAGTATGCCGTTTAGTTTATTATCTAAATAGGCATTGTTGTTATTAATTCTACCGAATTTTTTGATACGGCAATAAATTGTAATTTCAATTTTAGAAGTATATAATTTTGCCGTTCATTTATATCAAGTACTAGCTTTTGCCCGCGACTTCGTTCGCGTGGAATAGTGACTTCCGGCAGATTTTTGGTTTTACCCACATAGTTCCCGATCTCGCGGGATCTCTTCAAAAATGAAATGTGGAAGATATTCTAGGGAATTCTTCAAAAATCAACATAATGAGCTCTGCGTTTGAATTGAAGATATATATACTCACTTAGGGCATTAAAGCCGTTATTACCGATCGAAAAAGGCGAAAATGTTATTTTTCCCTTATTTTCAAAATATTATTTTGATTTGCTATTTTAAATGTACTGGAAAATCCAGGCATAACAACCTCATGATCTACCCCAAATGACGTCATTTGGAAACAGCTATTATATTTCCTTATACTGTTAAAAAAGAGTCGTGACTCATTACTATCGCATAAAAGGAATGTTTTCAGGTGTTCTTCTGGAATACCGAGTGATGGAAGTGAAACTTTACCTCCAGAACAGCACATACCCGGAGTTTCCTCTTTCCATTTTAGTGCCATACAATATGTGCACTTTTTAGCCATCCGTCCTAAGAGCACTAATCGATGGTTCATGTAATCGATTAAAGGGTCGTAATCAAAAGCAGCATCATGAAATACCTCCCACGTATTACGTGTAAATATATTTCGTCTTTGTGCTTGCCGTGCAGCTAATAGAGCACGTCGTCTATGAGATTCTTCATGTGACTCTGCAGAAATCAGAGACGCATGACGTTCAGCATCCAAAAGCCGACGTACTCGAGTTTGATCTACAGTTTCGGAAGCTCTTTGAGTTGCATGACGCCTGGCGTCTAAGAGCCGTCGCTCCTGCCTCACCTCCTCAGTCTCAGCAGCTCTTTGAGCAGCGTGACGTTCGGTGTCTAAGAGCCGGCGCTCCCGAGCCATCTCTTCTGTCTCAGCAGCTCTTTGAGTTGCATGACGCCCAGCATCTAAGAGCCGGCGCTCCCGAGCCATGTCTTCTGTCTCAGCAGCTCTTTGAGTTGCATGACGCCCAGCATCTAAGAGCCGGCGCTCCCGAGCCATGTCTTCTGTCTCAGCAGCTCTTTGAGTTGCATGATGCCCAGCATCTAAGGGCCGTCGCTCCCGAGCCATCTCTTCTGTCTCAGCAGCTCTTTGAGTTGCATGACGCCCAGCATCTAAGAGCCGGCGCTCCCGAGCCATCTCTTCTGTCTCAGCAGCTCTTTGAGCAGCATGACGTTCGGTGTCTAACAGCCGGCGCTCCCGAGTCATGTCAGCGGTCTCAGCAGCTCTTTGAGTTGCATGACGGCCGGCATCTAAGAGCCGGCGCTCCCGAGCCATCTCTTCGGTTTCAGCAGCTCTTTGAGTAGCGTGACGCTCAGCGTCTAAGAGCCGTCGCTCCTGCCTCACCTCTTCAGTCTCAGCAGCTCTTTAAGCAGCGTGACGCTCGGCGTCTAAAGTTAAACGGGCTTGAGTCTGTTCTTGAGACTCTTGACTTCTTGCAACTCTTTTAGCTCGAGCTCCGCTGGAACTACGTGCTAAATTGGACTTGCGTTTTCTCGTCATTGAAAAAGTAGTTTAAAAAAGAACTTAAACTAAAGAAATATTACAATCTTTCCGAACTTAAATTGAAAACTAACTGAAAACAAAAGAATTTAAAAAAAATACGAATTACGAACTTGATAACGTGTAACGATCGACACCATTGCGCGATCACCAACTCGACATTTAGTACTAATAGAATTATCTATACTCCGTTAGAGCATTTGCTTTGTACTAAAAGTTGTATTATATTATATTTTCATACCTTTTTACTATTTATTTACATTTTTCCGATGAATTTTCAGTACTGAATTGATGCCGACTCTTGACCAATAGATGGCGCTGTATGTCCGGAATAAATTTTATTTTATATTTTATTTTTTGTAATAAAAACTATCCTTTGTCTATTCTCAAGTTCCAAACTATGTCTGTACCAAATTTCACACAAATCGGTTCAGTAGTTTAGGCGTGAAGCAAAGACAGACAGACAGACAGACAGACAGAAAGACAGACAGACAGAGAGACAGAGTTACTTTCGCATTTATAATATTAGTTTGGATATTTCCTTTCTTTTTGTAATGTTAATAAAATATTAAACTAGCCAAATTTTTTTGTTTTTCAGGGTTGAATATCTTTTGCAATTCGTACACGGGGCATATGTAAAAATGGCAAAGCCTGTCTTTTGTCTATTTGACACATTAGATAGTTTCAACTTTAGTGAAGTTGTAATTTATTGGGTATTGTCGTCGAAAGTGGTTTACATCTACAGACTTTAGAACATAGGTCAATAAATGGCGGACCGCGGTTGTCGTAGATCTAAGTTTACCTTTTAAATGGTCCAACAGGTACTCTTTACAATAAATAATATTCTGATGACTTTTATCTCTACAAAGTTAGAGTGAACAGGCTTCTTCTGGGTAAGCTCACTCCATCGTAGACTTTGTCTCTGTCACCTAGACTAGAGTCAAGAGCAAACCCATGATAAAAAAAATATATAAAGCTAACAAAACGTTTTTTTTTATTCCTCCGGTTAAAGTTATCTGCCGATTGCAAAATCAGCTCTATAGGGGTCTAATCGAAAAATCTCTCAAATATAAAGCAGAACTTTCCCTATCCATACCTCAATTGGCATATTTTAAAACTTTTTATTCTCCAAAATTAAACATCGATACAAAACATCGACTCACCTTTTCCTATTAAAGTGTAACACAGATGACGCAGAAATTATCACTTTATACCACAAATTATCCTTATAGTAAAACTAGTTTTTTTTTTAATAAGGCACACGTATTCATAAGTTCACTACACAACGTTAGAGCGTTGTATAAATGTATAATTCACCCTACGCAGTGTTTTATATAGCCATTTCCTTGCGGACGCAGGTGAATCCCCTGAGCGCGCTGATTGAGAAACAGCGGTCAAGTTTAGCGTGGTTCCGCTTATTTTAGCCAAAAGTGTATTTTTGGAATTCACGTTCTATTTTAACCCCCGCCAGAAAAAGAGGGGTGTTATAAGTTTGAAGTATGTTGCTGTGTATCTGTCTGTGGCATCATAGCGCCTACGGATGAACCGATTTTGATTTAGTTTTTTTTTGTTTGAAAGATGATTTTGTCGAGAGTGTTCTAAGCTATATTTGAATAAAATCGGTTAAGCCGTTCAAAAGTTATGGGCGTTTTACTGTTTGAATCGGGGTGTTTTCGCAAGATAAATGTGCCGCGGGCTTTTTAAATTTTAATTATTAAATATGAAATCGGACCAAATTAAATGAATTAGGAAAACTTCACAAACATATTGGGCATGGATATCTAATAACGATAAAAACAAAAAAATGTGGTTTTTTATTGCTACGTGGACTTTACTAATAAGTTTAGTGGCTTAACTTTACCGACGACCGTTGACCCTGTAGTTAGGTAAAGGTTCATTATCATCAGCCTTTTAATCTTCCCACTGCTGGGATACAGGCATCCTCTCTGTGACAGGAAATGAGCCTTAACTCACCACGCGGGCCCAGTGAATAAATTATACAAAGTTAAGCGAACCCACGATCTACAACTTGTTAATTGGCAAGGACCGTTCAAGGATCTATGTGCAATTAGATGCGTTTATTAACGCATCTAATTGCATTATTAACGCAATTTAACGACTGTCGGCTATAACGACGGCATTAGAACGGTCCCTTCATCGTCGTTTTTAACGGTTTTGACTGTATGAAAAATAGCTGATCCGGTGAACTTCGTACCGTCACCAAATTTTTTTATTTGTTATTCTAAGATAAGATATATTTTTGTTAAACATGAGTACAGTAAGAACGTCTTATAATAAATATGAGATGGCTACATGTTTTGCAATTAATGGCGTACAAAATTATTTGGACTAGACAAACAATACAAAAAAAAAATACAATATCAAAATTGGAATTACAATGTCAACATATTAATTTAATTGAAAATCACAATGTCAACATCATGTTACAGAAGAAAAACCAAATCAATACGCACATTGAGAATTCTATACAAGCAAAATATAATTTAAAAATTCATCTACGCTGTAGTAGCACTTCCCTAGTAATACGTTAATAACTCCTGAAGGGAGACTTTTTAAATTTGTTCAGAGCCATAAAAAGAAACAAAGAAGACAGGTTGCAGGGATACGCTGGTTGCGAGACGCACGGGACCGGTCAAAGTGGCGACGCTTGGGGGAGGCCGATAGATGATGATGATGATAAAAAGAAACTATTTTTCAATAAAGTAGTTAAAACAAAACACAAACATTCTAACAAATCTTGTCCTGGCCAACACAACAAATATAGAATTAGCCAAATAGGTGCAGCCGTTCTCAAGTGATACGCTGACATACATTCGGCGATTGTTATTTATGTAGATAGGTTGGTCAACCATTTAATATGTCATTCCAGGGCAGAGGATGGAGACATCCTGTCCCAGCTGTGTTCGAAAAAGTCCCTAGTTGCAGTGACTTGCCTGCTAATGAATCAACAAGAAATGCAGGAAGGACAATGAAGATAAATTTGCTATTTCTAAAAAGGTTAGGCTTTTAAATGTTATACTTGCTTACATAGTTTAGGTACAAGAAGTTTCATAGGGGTTACGTTTTCGCCCGTCAGACGCAAAACCCTTGAAATAGTGTTATGCGGGCTTAGAAAAAGGCTTCCGAACTATTTACTTATAACTTTATAGTTATAATTTGTTTATTTATTGTCACACACACACAAATTATTTTTAAGCAAGAATTTACAAAACAAAGTAAACCAGAGAACACTACCACAGATAATATAATACTAGCATACACTACGTAAGTGACAATGGACCCCAAAGTGCCCCAAACTAGGCACAGGTTGGTTGGATTCCTATTTTTCTTTTGATTTTTACTATCTAATGGAAAATTATTTAAATAATTATGGTTGGTGCCTTCACATCATCAGCCTTTTAATGTTCCCACTGCTGCGACTCAGGCCTCCTCTCATAGAGGGAGTGGACTATAATCCACCACGCGGGCCCAGTGCGGATTGGTAGATGTCACATGTCTTTGAATTTTTGGTTCTAGGACATGTCGGTTTCCTCACGATGTTTTCCTTCACCGTTTTGAGAGCAGTGGTGATGAAATAAATTACACAAAGTAAAGCGCCTGCTCGGGTTCGAACCCACGACCTACAACTCGTAAGTCGGGACCGTAACCACTGGGCCAACACTGCTCTCGAGCCACCACTGCTCTCACTGTTGGTGCCTTAATGATTTATATTGGCCCTTATATTTGAATCCACTTATACTTTGGGTAACTTATTTTCTCGAGAACTGCCCCTACCGAAGTCCAACTAGTTGGACATTGTTGTTGGACCACGACCTCTAAACGCTGTGTGCACCTTATACAATTTGTATTCTAGCTTCACATTACTATAACTTAGTAGTCTGTTTAGCACCGAAAAGACCTGATTAAATAAGACTAAAACTTAATTTGTTGAAAAATTGTAAATCGTCTACCTACATTTTCATTGGAGGTGCAGTTAAAATATTCCGACGGAATACTAAAAAGTTGTTACACCAGCAAAACAAATTCGGATGTAATAATAAATACAAAATGACGTACAAACTGGTTTCGTAAGGTAAATCAATGACACGGTACTGTCCAATTAAAAACTAATTCTTATGTTTACTTAGATTAGGCACGGATTACAGATGTTCAAATTAATTTGCTGTCAAATCCTATGTCCCATGTCAAACGCAAAAATACTGGCTGTTGATATTCTGTTGTATGACTAATATTCTACTTCTTCATTATTCTAACCTCCTGGTAGTTGGTGAGGCTTAAGGTATCCCTTATGATTCTCACCTCTTGACCATGCTAAAACCTTCACACCTTACCTTCACCTTTCACCTGTTGTTTTTTCTTTTCACCTCTGTTACCTTCGAGTACAAACTCGCAGTGCCACTTTCCAAACCAAAAAATATTTCCATGACAGCACCATACAAATTTTGAAGCGCTTTTTGGGAAGTACCGGAGACTTGACTGAATTGCAGAAATAAGTATTTTACTGTTTATTTTTAATTTTCAGACAAGGTTGGGCAGATTATGTCGAGGTAAACCAGAGTGAGCCTTCTTGGACAGTGTTCAGAGTTGTAGCAGTAAAAATGAGGCCAGTAAACTGTAAAACAACGTAGATCTCTTTTGCTTGGGATAATGGAACGACTAACGGTGTGCAGTCAGACACCGTTGGAATTCATATTTTGGTGATAGCTTTACTTCATGATGAAGGAGACTCCAAACCGAGTACCACGTAAGTAAATATATGTATCTTTCCTGTTTTTACATTCAAATTCATTGAATAGCAATAGCATGAGCTTGAAGATATGGAAATAATGTCAGGAATGTTGGAATAGATTGATGCACGTATTGCAAATAAGTACCTGGCCGACCTAACTCGAAAATAGAGAAAATATTTTTTCTTTTTTTGAATTTTCTTTGGTATGAAACCTAGCTAGATCGATTTTTCGTTCCCGATAACTCCTACCATATTGCAAATTTTATCGCAATCTTTAGAGCCGTTTTCGAGAACGTACATAATATACAAAATATTGCTCGTTTAAGTACCTAAAGTCGAAAAGTTCGTCGAAAATAATTTCACCAACAAGGCTTTTACTACATCGTGAGGAAACCTGGACTTACATAGTTAATGTTAGTCTGAAATAGCCAAATCAGAGACCTGTGGGGTTTCCAGAGGCCGCTTAATCAACTCTGACACCGGAGGTGGCCACTTCCTCACACGAAAGAGAAGAAGGATTTTCCTTTGCCTTAGTGGCCTTTAACCTCTAATTTACATAACTCCAACACCTGTTTACAAGCTGTCATACAACCGCATCAAAACAAGATCAAAGATACGAAAAAAACTTCATGTTATCAGACCGGATCTCGAGGGAGTTTTTTTGCAAATTGTCAGCTTCATTGTTAGATTAAATAATATACAGAACTACGTCATAATTATAGTCATAGATGATAAAATAAATTGAATCACTAATAGGTAATATCCAGAGCGATAAGATCTAATAAACTTCATTCTTACTAAGGGCTTATCGGTACCTTTGTACCTACGAACGATTATTCATTATTCACACGGACTTGACAATGTGTGAGTACTATGTACCAACTGTAAATCTACCATTTACTGCACCTATGTGTCCTTCGTTGACTTGTATGTGCCTTGCCAGTTGAGAGTATGTCGTGCTCATTCAAATGTCTTTCTGATGGTGGCGCATGTATTGGATCATTCGGTTCCCTTCATGATGGTTGAGCTGAGTGGTGCCAATTCATGCGTAATGTTCGTGATCGGGCGTCAGTAGTTCGGATTGGTCATAACTTAACTGCTTCGGCTTGCTTTTAATTACGTACTTATTTTATTTTTACTCGACTGCCGAAGGAGGGTTATGTGTTTATCAGTCTATGTATGCATGTATGTTTGTTCCTATGTGGCATCCTAGAGACCAAACAAGTGGGCCGATTTTGATGGTTCTTACGTCAATCGATTCGTCTTAACCCTGCGAGTGTCACTGGCTACATCAAAAATGGCGGATTTTGGGCGCCATAATGTGGAGGCTCATTTTTTTCTTTCAACTCCATCGTATGGGTATCAAAATAATAGATTTTAAGAGGTGATTTCAAAAATATATAACACTTATATGTTTAAATGTACCTAATTCGAAAAAATATGTTAACAAAAAAGTTATAAATAAAAAAAGTTAATTCTTAAAATCTAAAAACGAGATTGCTTAAAAACCGAACTGAAAAGACGTAAACAAGAAGAAAATCATGCTGTGCAGTTGGAGGATACATCTGGTTTTAGTCAGCCAGCTCGCGAAAATGCGTTCTCCGACTGCACAGCATGATTGCAGCACACGATGAAAGAATTTTTGAAATCGGTCCAGTAGTTTTTAAGTTTATTCGTTACATAGAAAATTATAAATCTTTCCTCTTTATAACATTAGTATATATATAGAAGTATAGATATAGATGCAAATCGCATGAATGATTTGCAACACGATTATCATATCAAACAAGAGAACATTACCTACAAAAGAGTTACTCACCAATTATTCAACACTAAAGTTACCTAACGATGTAATCGTTAATTACATTATTTTAATTAATGAATTATTTAATTATGATAAGGAAGGTATTATTTGATGTCGTTAGATAAGGTTATTCCCTAAGACTACTTGGAGCTTCGACCGGATAAGCTTGAAAGGGTTAATGAAATCTACTATTGACTGTTCCACTAATACCTATCTTATGATCTTGATTTAGGTAGTCACGTTTTGGTCGATTCATTAAAAATATATCTTTATCTGCTGTCAATGAACCTGTGTCCACACACAAGTTCATAATAGTCGATAATTCTTCCATACAAACATAGTCTGGCGATTACTCCAATGCTTGACGATGTACGTTCAAAATAAAAAAATATATTAATTTGTCTCATCATTATCTAGCCCTATAAGGAAGCAAAAAAAGTAAATAAAAAAGTATATTTGAAAGTTATGAGCGTCGAAAGTTCCATATTTCAACACTAATTTTAACGCATCTTTGGGCGGAAATAAATACCATAAGAAGAAGGAAAATTGCAAAACAGTCACCATACAGGGGTAGATTAGTAGTTCAATAATGCAAACAATTTTTCATCACACTTGCACGTAAAAAGTATCTAAACATACAGGTTAACTTGGCCGTAATGCCCCATATAAAACCCTCGGGCTTTCTTTTTGTCATGAAACCCTAGGGCGGTAAGTAATATTTTTTTAATTTACGGCACAGCACACAGGTCATGCAAGTTCAAGCAAGGAGTTTACACGCAATTGAAAAATTGTCTTAAAATGTTATCTAAACAGGAATTTCTTTGCAATGTCGCTACATGTTACTTAAATACTTAACTAATGTTCTTAATAATCGTTTTTAATAGATATAGTATGAAAACGTCGAAATTATTTCTTTCTTTTTACATTCAGTCATGGCTGTATACCTTCGTAAGTATTTGCCCTTATAGTTTCTGAACGAAACACTGTATAATCTGTGGTGTGGGCAAAAATTCGGCAACCGCTTAAAAAAAAAATCACGTATTTCGTAATAGCAGCTGTGCTGACTTGTGTATTAAAGCTATATAATAATTCATAATTATTACTCGCAAATGTTATGAAAAACATTGTATGTATCACGGGCGGTACGGGAATTACGAACCTCGATTCAGAAAGCCTCAGTCTTCGACTTCGGGCTTCTATTAGAGTCTCGATCGTAATTCCTTACTTACCGCCCTTAACAATGTACTATTATTTAGTAAATTTTTCATGACATCCATACTCCCAACGGTCTGTTTATAAAATTTCGTGGGCTCGTTTTCGTCCTAAATCATCGTCTATTTCACTACAAATTTGCAAAAATATTAATTCTTACGCAAACTAGTTTCTTACTTACTGCTCATCAAAGAATCTTTATCTTTCGCACGTGTTGGCGGATGAAATAGGAACCAATTTAACCCCGCGCACAAAATAGTTCGTGCCGTCGACTAGGGCAACCTTAAGGCTTGTCGTACATTACTAAAACTGGTTTAAGTCAACGAAGGTAAAGACAACGGGCAAGATCCGTTGGTTAGTATTAAAATACATCAAATGCTATATCAATTTGATTGAGTCGAGGTTAAGTCGAATGGTGGTATTCACTTACCTTAGAGGAGGTTAGTAATGCTTGTGTCTTGAGATAGGTATGGAAGTAGAATTACCCCGGGGCAATGTGTAAGGTCCTATTAGGTTGGATTTGTGGTCGTTTAACGACATAATATACCTTTTATATGATCTTTAACTACAAATGACGGAATGTGGTTACATAATACCTACTACGCCTACCTATTCGGAAGAAACTGGTATGCTTACAGTGTCAGGGGACAGCCCTATGCTGTAAGCAGGGGCGGCCTTAACCGCTGCGAGATTCCGGGTGTGCGGCTTAATGGCCTACATACGCTTTAGTGCCGTAAAACGGTAACTTTCTAAAGCATACTCCTTAGTAACGGCTAGGTTAAAAGGTTTGTAAAAAATATATATTTAGTATTGATTCATGTACATAATTTTGAACACAAGGTTTTTTAACTAATAGTTTTGCTTAAAAAAAAATTAACAACACGAGGTTTTTTCGCAACTTTTGGAAACTCCTCCAAAACGACTTGGATGTTTAAAATATTTTTACACAGTAAAATTGATTGCTGGAATTTCTTCATAACTAACATCGCATATGTAAATCAAATAATATTTTGCAAACAAAACTGTTCAAAAGGAGGTTAAATATTTATATTTTGGCATCAAGCGGACGCACAGCCAGTACTGCGTTAACATTGGGGCGTATGAAAAGTGTGTATGTGTGCTGCCGCTGCTGCGCGGAACACTTTTCAATTGTTTTGTGAGTGTATAACGTATCTGTTTATTTGAATATCATTGTCCATAAGCAACAATTTAGCTGGCAGGGAATTTTTGTTAGAGACAAGCATCACCCACACTTGATCTAACAATAATTAGCAATATAAAGCTTAATTTTACACTAACGGATCCCTGGATCGAAAAATGGTTTTCACAGACCCGTAATAATTTTGAATGGCCTATCCAAAGATACCCCAAATCATGGGTTAGACAGAAAAGAAAAACATTACCCCTTATTAATAAACACGGAATAAAGTTAAACCAGGAATAACAAAGGAATAACCATACATTTTCATAGGTTTATACTTGGTATAACTTTATTCTGTGTTTATTAATAAGGGGGTACGTGTACAAGAGGGACAATAAAAAAAAATCTTGATTTGTTTTTACCACTTTGTAGGTGTAATTAATATGCATATCCATGCCAATTATAGTTTCCTATGAGTCTCTGAGCTAAGCTGCGTACGGACGACGAAAGGTTGGACAGACGGACCTGGTGAAACTAAGGGAACATAAGGGTTCCTTGTTGATACGGAACCCTAAAAAGGTGGTTTTCCATTACTGTCACCAGACGCTTACCCAGTTTCAATATAAATTGACGTTTGCGTTCACGCGATCAAGCATGAGTAAAAATACTGTCCGGTATGATAAGAATAGAACTTTGGATCTGATGAAGAATTTCGGCGATATACAACAGAACTCTTCAATAAATGACGGAAAATCTCTCGGGATGTCTGTTTATTGTTTACACCATTTAATATCTTAACATCACCCCGGTACACTCTGAAGGGGTTATTAGAGGTTATTATTTTATTTTTATTTAAGGGGTTATTAGAGGAGGGGAAACTTGAACATAACCGGTGGAATAAGTGTACCGAGGTGTCTCGGTACACTTATTCCACCGGTTATGTTCAAGTTTTATGTTGTTGTTGTCTATTGTTGTACACTGACAGCCCTAAATTCTTCTCCTATCGTTTCAGTCCATCCAGAGGTTGTCTGTAAGAGATTGCCCTGTGCGATAAGACCGCCCATTGTACACTTTGTTTTTTAAAAATGATTGTTCTGTATGTTTGTATTTTTGTGTTGTACAATAAAGTATATAATAATAATAATAATATCGCTTTGGGCATTATGGACAAGTATCTATAATAAAACTTGAACATTATGTACAACTAAAAAGTGAAAATTTAAACATTTTTATAAAAAAATACTATCGATTTCCAAATAAAAACACTACAAAGTGAAAAATAACTTTAATTTCGGCATTCGGTGTCAAAAAGCGAAGAAACGAAAACAGGAATACCGACTTCCGAAATTGAAGTTATTTTTCAATTTGTATGGTTTTAAACCCCCGACTGAAAACGAGGGGTGTTATAAGTTTGACGTGTGTTTGGGCATCATAGCTCCTAAACGGATGAACCGATTTTGATTTATTTTTTTGAAGCGTATCTACTACTAGGTATATTTTAATTATGTAGTTTAACATTTTGAAAGCATGAAATTAAGATTAAATTCCTTAATTTAAAAAAATCCCCGACACAGACAGACACATGAGTGACAGCAATAGGGCTCCGTTTGGACCCTTGGAGCACGGAACCCTAAAAACTGAAACATTTCCTACAGAATTTCCATAAACTACCTAATCATTTAGTTTAATTTCCTTGCCAAGCACGTGGCCACTGAAACGGACTGGCCGGAAACGATTTAGTCTTTATAGTTAATGACTATGATGTCAGACATGACAGTTTAAAGCATTTCTGTTGCACATGCGTCATATCAATGCATTTGTCACCAAATTTGTCACATCCCATGCTGTGCCATGGTGACTAGTATCTAACTATGGTCTAATTCATAGAGGAAAATAATAACTTTTCCATGATGCACATGGCTGAACAATTATGTATTATTGATTGAAATGGTTGGTTTTCGATGAGTTTGAAGTGTACAATAATCCCCTCCGGTGGGTTCCCGCATTGTCGAGGTGGCGGGCTCAGTAACCGTGGCTTGGTCACCCACGGTGAAGCTAAGAGGAACCCGAGGAGTTGACGCTCGTCAGGGCTTTTGCTGATTAAGCCGATGAAGTAGTGGCAAACTAGTAGGTTGCGGTGCCGCTTGGTAACAGGCGCATTGCAACTGAGGCGGGCCGCGATGTCGTATGAAGCGTCCCAGGTCCCATACGATATCGCAGCTAACGGTTGGAGGCCGCGGCGGAAGAAGAGTGCCGGTATTGCGGTGCGCCGCTCGGCCTGGACGGGGTCGCCATCGTCTATTGGCGGACGCGGTAGGGCCGCAGGGGAGGAGGAGTGTCGGTATAGCGTTGGCCACTCTGCCTATCCCCTGCGTCCGAAAAATGGTAGGTGGCGGGGCTATTGGCCTTGAACCGTCACAAGGGACCAAGGGTGCCATACATTGGCACCCATGTACTGGTTTGCTCCCGCGGGTTACTCCCCAGAGGAGGGTCCGGTGACGGACAGCCGCGGCGGGTGCTAACGCGTGCCCGTGTTCCCGCCATTAGCGGCACAGGAGGACACCGTGGAGTTTTAGTGGGTGGGAGTCCCACATAACTACGCTATCTCCCCGTGGTAGCGCAGTATGCATGAGAATTCCCACAACAAATTAAAAAAAAATGTCTACGTTAATGCAAACTGCTGACATAATCTGCCTATATCGATCCAGCTGTTTGGACACGGACCTTCTCGTTGTGAGAGTGTGTGGACTGAAATATATTACGTGGCCTCGATGCGGTTGGACAATGCGGACATTTTCATGGGTTCCTCACATTGTTTTCCTTCACAATGTTGAGAGAAGTAATGGTGAAATTGTACACAATGTATGTATTTATTAAAACATTTCCCTTATAGCTATCTAAGGCAAAATATGCATCTCTTTAGTAAAGTCAGTGATAGACACAATTGTAATATGAGAAATAAAGATAAGTTAGACCAACCATCTTATACACTAGCTAAAGTACACTCATCTTTCATGGGGTACTGTGTTAAATTCTATAACAAAATACCTTGTGATATATTAAAACTAAATGAAAGTAAATTTAAAACTTTAGTTAAAAGCACGCTTTGTAAACAAGCATATTACAAATTAGATGATTATGTTCAAGATAAGAATGCTTGGAAACATGCTGGTCCTGCTCCATAGGGCAATCTTTAGTGTAGACAAAATCAAATTTGCTAATCTATATTCATAGTTATTATGTTCATTTTTTTTTAAGAAATTGTCTCACACACTGTTCCGTTGTTGTTGAATTAGGTATTTTACCTATGTATGCAATATTTGTAAGTATGTGAGAACCATGTTCCTATTTATAAAATTAATAAATTTACCTCAATACTTTATACCTGTACTTAGTATAGTGTGTAGTGCTTTTCTGGGTGCATGGTCCTCAGATATATTAATGTTAATGTATATACTTATGTAAACATTGTATGACACCTATTTTTTTAAAAAGAGTTGGTAAGTATGGAGTTTCTTGTGCATGGTAGAATCAACTTTTATTACTTTTAAATTTTAATTTTGTTTGACGTTCAAAAGTGCCGCAAACTGCTTTTTATTGTTATACTAGGTTCTGCCAGCGGCTTCGCCCTCGTGAAAATGTTTTATCATCCCAAGGGAAGATTATACCGGTATAAAAAGTAGCATGTGCTATTCCAGACTATAATCTATCATTGTGCCAAATTTCATCCAGATTCGTTCTGGCATGATTGAGTAAAAAACATTCATCCATCCTACCAAACTTTCGCATTTAGACGAGTAATATTAGTAAGATATTAATTTCGCGTTATAAAAAATTTATTGTAAAACAGCTTATGATATAAATAAATTTAAAAAGCAACTCAATAATTATCTGATGAAAAAGACATACTACACAATGAATGAGTACCTGTCAGATAGAAATGTGTTTGTATACTAATAATACATACCTATTGTTATGTTGGATACTAGGGTCCGATTTACTTTATAACATTATTTAATATATTATACTTTTTATTTCTGTATTGTTCATTAGACATAACTAAATTATTAAGACATTACAAAACTCTGACATTACTTACTTATGTATTTGAAATTATGACATTTTATAACATATTAACTTAAATTTATGACATTTAATAGAGTATTATTTAAAAAATTATGACATCGTTTAGAGTATTAATTTGAATTTATGACATTGTACAGGGTATTAATTTATGAGATTTTAAAAGGTACCTATTAATTTGACTTTATGAGATTGTATAGTGTAATAATTTGCAAAGGGTATTAATTAGAATTTATGACATTGTGTATTTCTAATGATAATTTTGCATGCCTAAATTGGTGCAACACAGTGGACTGCGATTTCACTTGACATCTGGAAATGTATTATTATGTACTGTGTTGAGCAATAAATATATTTGAATTTGAGCTTATATAATTATAAAGATGGCAAACCAAGCCGTTTTTTGTTCGTTTTTATACTTTGTTGTGCATCATTGATTTTTTGGTTTGCGGTGAACCACAGACAATATTAGATAAAAATAAAACAACATCGTACTTTTGTTTTGTATTTTTTCATGGTAAAAAAACTAAAAACATGGTAACCAAAAAGCATAAAGTACCATTTACAATTCATTAAAACTAAATTATATATATTGTGATAAGTTTGATAATTACAGTTTGTAAAACTTATCACAACAAATTTAATTTAGTTTTAATGAATTGCGCGCTAAACAAAAAAAGAAATAAAATTGTTAATTTTATTCCTTTTTTTTGTTTAGCGGGCACTCGAAATGTCAATGTCACTCTGACGCTCATTGACATTCCGGGTGCTAATAGTGAGAGTCTAAACTCTCGATAATCGCTCACGAGGCGAACGCGGGGCGCCGCGCGGGTAGGCGGGGTGGGGTCGTTTGACATTTCGGGTGCTCAGTTATTTTTACCATGCTGTAGTTGCACCTTCAAGCTTTCGAACAGTATTTATTGTACTAAAACTTTATTTGTCGATTCAGCAGACACAACAGGCACACTGAGAACGAAGCTAGGTTTTCCAGGTGCGTAGTGGTCCCAAGTCGAGAACTCAGCAGTAAGGGCTCCTCCAGGACATTCAGTGGCGCTGACCTGATTGTGTCCGATCAGTTTGTAGTCGGGGCTGATCTTGCCTAGTTTTACTCCTTCTGCGATGAGAGCTTTGGTGGTTTCCAGCTGTTCTGGTGTTGGTGTTTCGACTGGAAATAAAATGAACGTGTCGTTAATGTGCTGGATGGAATTTAAATTAGGGCTTGATGGTATCGTCTGCTGGATAATACGGATTATGGTTGGATAGGCTAGTATCTACATCTGTGAATGCCGTCTTTCTAAACTCTGTAATCAAAGACGTGGTTCTTTAGAACTTCTACTACCTACTTTAGGATTTTCTTACAGACTGATTCTTCTCAATGAACCACTTTGTATATAATGTTATGAGAGAATAATCTGCTTTTGATTAGTTTTCGGTTCATATCAAGACTCAGTGCTCGTTCCGTTAGGGATCCGTTTTACAGGTCCGCTTTATGGTATACGTTGTAATTCGGCGCTGACGTATGTAGTTGTATGAGCGACTTCACACACACAACAGTTTTAAAGTACTGATCCGTTTTATCGGACCGAAGCCAAGCGGGGAGTGCCATTACCCCCAGTAGCAATGGATCCGTTAAAATGGTACTTTAATGTGGTGTGAACATCCCCCATTAGCGACAGATCCGTTAAAAAGGTACTGTAAATCCGGGGTGAACGTCACCTCCAGTAAGGACGAATCCGATTAAACGATTCTGGAAATACGGTGTGAACGTTACCTCCAGTAACGACGGATCCGTTATAATGATCCTGGTAATACGGTTGTTCTGTGTGAACGAGCCCTTAGTCACCACCCTTTCCTTTAGTTGTAACCGATGTAAGGTAAAACATAATATAAATGTATATCCTTACCTCTCCAGTCTCCAATAAGACATATGCCGATGCTATGTCGATTTGCGACGGTAGCATGGATACCCTGCGTGTCCCAGCCTCGGCCTTCATAAGCACCACCCTCACTGCCAACGCAGAAACTAAGGACAAAGAGAAAATTTGGCTTAATAAACAGCACCAAAATACACTTGTTGTAGATTGAGTAGAGATAGTAGACAGCACGACTCTGGCATTTCTTTGAACATGAGCTGGCCTATCATATTAAAAAGTTTCTATAGAATCTGAGATCATCTTATACTGGTTTTATTACCATGTGCAGTCTATTGTTCAAAAGGTATGTTCATATTTAACCAGTGATGATAAAATGGCAGGTTAATTGCCAAAACATATGCGATTTAGTCAGGTTTATATAAGCTACCAGAGGTTAAACAACACGTAAACAACCTATCTGACATGATCACTTGTTTACCCAACAACTAGTTAGTGCTCGTTCACACACAGGTCCGTTTTACTGGTCCGCTTTATCGTTTAAGTTTTTATGCGGCGCTGACGTATGTAGTTATATGAGCGACTTCACACACATGACAGTATTTCAGATCCAGTAAAAACTACCGATCCTAAATAAACATGATCCGTTTTACAGGTCCACTTTAAAGTGTACGTTTTTATTCGGCAATAGCGTAGGTAGTTGTATGAGCGAGTTCACACACTCAACAGTATTAAAATACTGATCCGTTTCATCGGACGTCCATTCTTGTAGAAAGTTGGTTGGTGTGAACCTTATATATACTCGTAAATGGTGTGAACATTACCCACAGTAGCGACGGATCCGTTAAAACGGTACTGCAAATGCGGTGTGAACATCACATCCAGTAGCGACAGCTCCGTTAAAAACGATCCTAAAAATACAGATGTTCTGTGTGAACGTACCCTTAAAGTTTCGTTTTTATTAAACCCCTAAAATGTAAAAAACTAACAAATAATTTCGGCCTTTTCATGTTTAAAATCTTTTGGTTTATCTCAAGGCAATAATCATATCAGGCAAAATCGTTGCATTGAACATGCAAAATGTTAACAGAAATACAACAAAACCAGTTACTTAAATGATTATGTTTTTTTTAAAAGGTGATTTTGAGGTTCTTAAAAGGATAACAACAAATGTAAATATTAATTTATTGAGCAGTACCCGTTCAGGAACGGTTGTAAAAAGTCTAAAATGTTTGGGATTGACCTCATTGGACACGTTATATTTTATAGCTCAACGGGAAAGGAGATCAACCACTTTATTTGGAGCTTTGGTACTGACGTTAAGTTCTTTGTAAAGCAACAAAACTTATGTCAATATAAACCTTAATGTACAAGAATACTCATCGTCATCATTATCATCATCTTCCTGCCCTTGTCCCATGTTACTTGGGGTCGGCGCAACACGTTTTCTTCTTCCATACTGTCCTGTCCCCTGTCACGCTATCACTGACTTCCTTTTCTTTCATATCACTCTTCACACAGTCCATCCATCTTTTCTTTGGCCTTCCTCTCCCTCTCCATCCATCCACATTTATATTTATAACTCTTTTAGTAACATGCGTTTCATCCCTTCTCCTCACATGACCATACCAGGACAAACGGTTTCCTTTCAACTTTTCTGTCACTGGCGCCACGTTCAAACTTCCTCTAATATACTCATTTCTCACATTATCCAATCTCGTCACGCCGCATGTACAAGAATACTCACAGAATATAATTTGCTTTTGGTAACTAGTGATATTATCTAGATAACTTGATTCAAATATTGATATAAAACTGCTTTTTCTATAATTAATATCAAGACGAAATGCATTTCGTTAGTTATTGGAAACAACATGATTTTAAGTCAACTATGTTTTAGGGCAATCTACAGAACCTATTTTTTGTTAACAGAGATGAATTTCTCTTTTAATTGCTTGATTATGAAGATTGTGCAAGGGGGATGTAATGAAATAGTAGGTAATAAAAAATGTTGAAATGAAAAACATAAACAAGAAAATTTACTTACATGTATCTCGTCTAAAAATAATGCCAGTGCGTTTACAGTTCGGTGTGCCCAATACAACAAACTACCGTACCAAACTACCGTGCCGTACAACGCAGTAAGAATCATTATAACAGATAGAATGGTACTTTATCTAGATATAATTTCTGCCTAGAGAGAAAAGGTTACAATTTTATCTTCTTAAGCTAAAATTTTATCAGACATGAGATAAATAAATGATTTATGATTCTGATTCTGAGATCACACTTAATATCAAATTTATGTTAAATTTGATATTAATTTGCTCTGGCGCATACGCAAAACATCCACCTTTTTTCGGCTACAAGAATTTAAATATAGAACTCAATTGACTGACCATAATTTGACTAAAGTCAGTAACCGATTTTTTACGGCGGAACCGGATTTAGCATAATATAATGATATTTTTTTTTACAAACTCGTTGTTTGGTGCAACATTGCCGGTTGTTCCCCTGAGTACTTTGATAGTTTTTGTAAGTACTGACATTTTAATGGCCTAAGTTTATAATAATTGATGTGCATGTATTTACGCATTCATCTCATCTAAGTATGTAACACACGTGGTTTTAAGATAAATGTTATTTCATCATCATCATTTCAGCCGAAAGACGTCCACTGCTGGACATAGGCCTCCCCCAGGCGTCGCCACATTGACCGATCCCGTGCGTCTGGCATCCAGCACCTTCCCGCAACCTTAACCAGGTCATCAGTCTACCTAGTGGGAGGCCTTCCAACGTATCGTCTCCCGATTCGCGGTCACCATTCCAGAACTTTTCGGCCCCATCGGCCATCCGTTCGTCCGCCATTTTTTTTTGCTCGCTAATGTTATTTAGTTTGAAATAAAGCATTCTCTTCACGTCTATTAACTTGTCGTCGTCGAATTGTATAGAAAAATTGGCCTCAGTTGAGACGGGATTAATTTCCCTCAGACTTTCCCCAGAATCCATCTATTCTATCCAGTAGTAAGCCTTCTCCTACAAAACTATGAATTTTAGAGTTGAGTGTTGTAGGCTCCGATTTCCGATAGAAGCGGGAAACAAAGGACCAGTCGATTTGAAGGTAGGCGTTCGTACCAATATTTAAGAGGATAACTTTGCTTCGCAAGTTTCACCACCGCTGTTAAACATTCAACCTCAACCAAATATAAAATATGTATTTCCCGGTTCCCGTCTTACACTACCATTTGTTTTACTCTTCCTACTAATTTTATAAATGTGAACATAATTATATTGTTAAGATATTATGAATCATTCAACGATTGAACGGCTAAGCAGGTTTGGATAATGATGCTTTGGACAAGGTCTGGATTACGACTTAGTATACTTTTTTATATTGGGCAAGCGAGATAGGGAAAGACCATTCACTAGATGGGAAGATGACATTAAAAAAATTGCCTGGACACAGTGGCAAAAAATAGCACAAATCTGAGAGAAATGGAAAGCTTTGGAGGAGACACGGTAGAATCAACTTTAATAACTTGTAAATTTTAATTTGTGTTCGACGTTCAAAAGTGCCGCTTATTGTCCTAGTTGAATACATACCTTTAAACTTTGACTTTGAGGCCTTCACCAGTTCCAGGGGAAAAAAATAATCAAAACTTGTACCTACATACATACTAAACAATTGAATTTTATTTTTAACATAATTATTAAATCCAAGACTCTTTTCTGTATAAATATAGTAAGTAGTATTTAATGTAATTATTAATAAATTTAAGTAGTATTATAAACTGGAAATAAAAGGCCTTTTATTTTATTTTATTTATTATATACTTTTTATACCGGTAGGTGACCGAGAGAAACATTTCGAATTTCAGGCAAGCGAAACCGCTGGTGTAGTGCTAGTTTAGCGATAAATAAAAGTATGTACAGTAGGTATTGTCTCTAGAACTTATCACTAAGTAATACCTACAGGACTCTGTGAGGCGTGGTTTGCCGTGATGACGTCATATTTTATGCTCGATACTCGCACCTCATTGGTTGCTCATAAAGATTGATAAATAGTAGAATATATGACAAGCATACCGAATTGCTGTTTAGTGAAAAAATGGCTCCAAATGTTTAGTACCTAGTCATGATGACTTCATTGATCTTCAAGAACATAGCGATAATAAGTTATTAACTGACAATTTCTTTGAAACCGAAAAGAAATACGAAGAATAAGTCCCAAATCTTACAGAACAGCAAAATTTAGCTGAAGGAGCTGAGTAAGCGACTATAAACGGAAATGATTTGACACCTGACAGTATATGCTGTTTTTGTTATGTTATTAATTAACCCCCGACGAAAAAAGAGGGGTGTTATAAGTTTGAGGTGTGTTTCTGTGTATCTGTGTATCTGTGTGTCTGTGTATCTGTGTATCTGTGTATCTGTGTATCTGTGTGTCTGTCTGTGGCATCATAGCGCCTCAACGGATGAACCGATTTTGATTTAGTTTCTTTTGTTTGAAAGGTGATTGTATCGAGAGTGTTCTTAGCTAAGTTTGAATAAAATCGGTTCAGCCGTTCAAAAGATATGCGCGTTTTACTGTTTAGATCGTGATGTTTTCGCAAGATAAATGTGTCGGGGGTTTTTTAAATTTTGAAATTTTACTTGTTGTTATGTTATTAATTAACCCCCGACGGAAAAAGAGGGGTGTTATAAGTTTGAGGTGTGTTTCTGTGTATCTGTGTGTCTGTGTATCTGTGTATCTGTGTGTCTGTGTATCTGTGTATCTGTGTGTCTGTCTGTGGCATCATAGCGCCTCAACGGATGAACCGATTTTGATTTAGTTTTTTTTGTTTGAAAGGTGATTGTATCGAGAGTGTTCTTAGCTATGTTTGAATAAAATCGGTTCAGCCGTTCAAAAGTTATGCGCGTTTTACTGTTTGATCGTGATGTTTTCGCAAGATAAATGTGTCGGGGCTTTTTTAAATTTTGAAATTTTACTTGTGTTTGTTGAGAAAATGGACATAAGTTATCCCATGTTCTTCATCTTAGAAAAACTTTTTAACAAAAAATCAAACCGACTTCCAAAACAAAACACTACAAAGCGAAAAATAACTTTCTTTTCCGAAGGCGGTGTCTTTTGTACCCATTGTTTTCCGTTATTCGACACCGACTTCGGAAAAGAAAGTTATTTTTCGCTTTGAAGTGTTTTGTTTTGGAAGTCGGTTTGATTTTTTGTTAAAAAGTTTTTTATTTTCCTCTTTTTAGTTTTGGAAGGTACCTCCAATTAATTTGAAAATCATTTATAGCCAAAGAAATTCTTATGACAATTCCAATAAGCCCAAACACGACTAGGATACATTGTTTTATTTAGGATTTCCAGTGGCCATTGTGGTCTTCTTCATCAGTTCCACTTCATCAAATGATACTTTCTGAGTGCAAATGATTGCATTATTGATGAAAATACCAAAATCGCTATATGTATGGCTGTAATATTTGAGGAGTTCCCTCAATTTCTCTAGGATCCCATCATCAGATCCTGGTTTCCTTATCATGGTACCACGATTGGGATATCTCCTTTCCAACAAAAAAAGAATCATCAATATCAGTTCATAAACGATGAAGTTATCCGCGAACACACATAAAAAAAATATATATATACCGTCGAATTGAGAAAGCCCCTCCTTTTTGGGCAGTCGTTTAAAAATCTCCTCCTTTTTGGGAAGTCGTTTAAAAATAGTACCAAGCTAGAGGCTAGAGCGCACGGTTGGCGTAGTGGTTGAGCGACTGACTGCTGTGCTGAGTGACGCGGGTACGATGCCCGCATGGAACAAATATTTGTATGGCCTACAGATACTTGTTCCGGCTCTGGGTGTTGTGAATGTAAGTTCATATGTTTGTAAACGCACCCAGGATACAGGCAGAAATTCCAAGAGAGAGGCAAAGGTTAAAAAAATGAGGCTAGATTTAGAAGCAGAATTAATAAGGATACATATAATCAATCTGCCTAGCCTTTCTCAACTATGTTGGGGTCGGCTTTCAGTCTGACCGAATTCAGCTGAGCACCAGTTTTTTACATGGAGCGACTGCCTATCTGACCTCCACTACCAAGTAACTGGGTAACACGGTACACCTTGGCAAGACTGGTGTCAGATCTCAAGCTTCTGTCTACTCGTAACGACTGTCAAAGATCTTCAAATGACAGCCGGGAACAACGGCTTAACGTGCTTTCCGAGGCACGGAGGAAACTTGGAATGTTGAAATGGTCACCCATCCACGGACCGACCTCGTCAAGTGTTGCTTAACCTTGAAGATCGACCCGTGTGGCTGTTATTATTTAGCCACGAGCTTCTCCTATATATTAAGGAGACATCTAATTTGCAGTAAAATAACCTGATGGGATAATACAGAACCGTGAGTGCGTCATAAAGGTTTTGAAAAATGTAAAAGACCATACCATTCAAAGATAAATTATAAACAAGAATGGAGACACACAAACGGATTCTCTGATTTTATAAATACGTCACAGATAGAAGATGAGTCTAGGTACTTTACATAATCTTATGCCTCATTTGAGGTGATACACATTATGTTAATTAAAGCAACGGCTCGGGGCCAAAACTTGATTGAACAGCCATCTGTTTAGATATGAAAAAAAAAACATTTCACATAACCTACTATTGACCACTTATGACGCTGACTAGACTTAAAAAGTGCTTACTGTGCCGCATGCATTGAAAAGATAGGCGCAATGATACGCCGATTAAAATTTATTGTTTTTTTAATGGCTTTTCAATTTACTTAAAATGTATCGCAAATAAACACAACCAAGCTCTGTATTCAGATATATTGCGTTTGATTGTTAACAATTTTAAATGTTTTTATAACGTGTTTTGTAATAACCATAAATAATAACAAGATTAACATACTTTTACGGAAGCTTTATAGTACATTATTGCAAAGGCCGGGAAATAGGCAATTGCAGGTTGAGTATGTCATATGAGTATACGAGACATAAAATCGCCATTTCCGCCGAGGCATATATAGTGCTTTTCTCAAAAGAATGCAGGGAAATAAAACATATTTTTTATATTTTATTTTTATTGTAACATTTAATTTATTAAAAGTTACAACAACATTGCTGGAGCGTTGAAATGTTCCAAATTCAAAAAACGCTCCTGCAATGGATTTGATTTTCTTTGTCCATAAATTCGATACCTTGCGTGTTCTTTTTTCGAAAATAATGACAATATTTCCATGCATATTTGAGAAAAGTAGATTTAGGTATATGGTTTATGTTTCTTACAAAGCCTCTATTTAGTATTGTGTTCACTTTATTAATCAAATCTGCGCGAGAGTTCCACAATGTTACAAGATGACTCATTATTTTTGCATTTAGTATATTGTACCTACGTAGTTTTAAACAGCTGTGGTGCTTCCCTAGCCTGACCTCTGATAGCAATAGATTACAGTTTTATAAACAATCAATTCAATTCACTTTTCAAGTGCAGATTGCACAGTGCCAAGTTCAGTAGTATTGTGACCTTCGACTCACGAGTACGTATAGTGCGCAAAAGAGTTTCGTGTGTAGGCGAAGATGAGACATTAAGGTTGCCCTAGGCGATCATTCTTTCATATAAACGTAGTCTGACGATTACTCCACTGTTTGACGGCGTACGTTCAAAATAAAATATTATATCAATTTGTCTCATCATTATCTAGCCCTATATGGTAACAAAAAAGTAAAAAAAAAAATATTTGAAAGTTATGAGCGTCGAATCTTCTATATTTCAACACAAAATTTAACGCATATTTGGGTGCAAATAAATACCATAAGAAGAAAGAAAATTGCAAAACAGTCACCATACAGGGATAGATTAGTAGTTCAATAATGCAAATATATATTTACATTTACTCGTTTTTTCATGATATCCATATTCCCAAAGGTACGTTTATAAAATTTCGCGCGATCGTTTTCTTCCTAAATCATCATCCATTGCGCTACAAATTTGCAAAAGTGTGTATTCGTACGCGATCTAGCTTCTTAATGTTTATCACAGCATCTATCTCTTTCGCACGTGTTGTCGGATGAGATAGCATGCATTTTAACCCCGTGCACAAAATAGTTCGTGCCGTCGACTACACCCCTGAGGGATCCTCAGCGATGTGCGTTGCACAGAGAATGTTCAGCGGTGGACTCCAAAAAGGTCACGAGGTCCACGTGAATGGTGATCACTGAGATGGTTTTAGTATGGTAAAAATCCCGCACTGCCTGGTCTTTAAAAACTCCAGGAGCCTTTTTAAGGCTGCCCCAGAAAAACAAACAGCGTTTAAGAGAAGAATGGAGAAACGGTTTGATACCATCTTCTAATAGTAAAAGAAAGAACTAACTATAATTTCTGTCTAGTTAATATAAAACAATTTACGATATTTCAATGGTTCTATGTTGCGTCTACATAGGTCTATATATTCCCCAATGTTAACGCAGTACTGGCCGTGCGCCCGCTCGGAACCAGAATATCAATATTGAACCTCCTTTTGGACAGTTTTGTTTGCAAAATATTTTTTTGATTTCCATAAGCTATTTAGTTATGAAGAAATTCAAGTCATCGATGTTTCTGTCTAAAATATTTTTAAGAATCCAAGTCGTTTTGGAGGACTATCCAAAATTAGCGAAAAAATAAATACACGAAAAAAAACCATGTTTCAAAAATAATGTAGAAGGGTCAATAATAAATCCTTTTTTTTTTCAAACCTTTTAACTTAGCCGTTATTAAGGAGTATGCTTTAGAAAGTAATCGTTTTACGGCACTAAATCGGTGGAAGGCCAGTAGAAAAAAAAAAGCAAAAAAAAAAATTAGGCAGCGCCCGATATTTTTTTTTTAATACTGATTCAGTTTAAAGCTTGGCAACCCCAAAACAAAAGATTTTAGACATGCATTTGAGTACCAAAATCTATAAAAAAATAGTTACTCACTGCATTTCCTACTATTCTCCATACTTGTTTGACATTTGTATGTATGACACTCAACTGTTTTGCGATATGTACACAAGTATGTAGGTACCAGCCGGGACTTATATTATATACGTTGTTTATCTACTCGCATGAATGAGGGAGGATAACTTCAATCATTTGGCCTCGTAACGTAAATATAGGAAAATTTATCTTTTTCCTCTATTTTTAACTTGAAATCTTTGAAACACAAGGTTAGCTGTTATGAAAATAACACATTTTATATGACGAGGTTAATAGGTACTATTACGGATATAAAGAAGCCACCATTATGTTGCATGAAGTTTTAATAAATAAATACACCCCTTCCGTACCGCGCAGCTTCTTCAGAATAGTCTTAGTCAAGCGGTCGGTCTATCGATAAAATTCATAGTGAATTCGTGACCACGACCGCTCTATCAATAGCGAAGCTGGCGAAGCGAAGAGGAAGAATAGTACATTATGGTACAAGGCGCCATTGAAACCCGAGCCGTTAGGTGAGGGTCTTAAGAGATCCGAGGACGGTAATCATCAATACACACGTGTTCATACGACGTTTTTCAACACACTTGTGAAGAAAATAATACTAAAAAATCATTTCCAACAGTGAAAATGAGTTGTGAATTTTTTTTCGCAATGGCGGGCAAAATTAATCAGTTTTCCTATGCGCGCGCTAATTTAGTCTATGGCCGATCGCTATCTAACAATGGCGATCGGCCATAGACTAAACATAATGAGTTTTCTTGTATTTGGCTTTTCGCGGATAGCGTTTTAGCCACGTACAAAATGGGGAATTTCAAGTTTTCTTTATTACAGACAAAAACAAAAGTTATATTTGAGTGAAAGTTTTATTTATTAAACACGTACAAGTTGAAATTATCTATATAGATACGAAGTTGCATGAAATGTGTTGCATTTGTACTATTGAGCACGATCTTTTTTGTATCGAAACTTTTTTAAGAACAAAGCAACTCAACCAATAAATTAAAAAAAGAACTCTATAACTCACTTGTGCATAATAGCAATGAAAAAGTCACAGTTTGATAAAAGGTATCATTATGTGCCTAATTGTGGTGAAATAGAGCCACTTTATGAGCAAGTGTGTTGAAAAAAATGATGTCGTATGTCTGTACCGCCTAAGAAATCAATATAACAGATTCAAATAACAACAACAATAAAAAAAACATGATGCGGAATAAAATCCGAGTGGTGTGAACTGCGATAAGATGAGCTATCGAAACGATAAGACTAAATAATCATTATATTGGAGACCTCGTCACAGAGGCACGTGTAACTATAGGACGCTATGATCTATGACGTCAGAATCTTTAGATACAATGGACGCTGTTACATCCTCAAGACAAATGAAAGAACGTTATAGGCGTTTGATTTTTTTGTTATTAAATTTATTATGCCAAAGATTTATATCCCTCATTGGGCCAAAGTTTCAAAGAGGTCTAAAGTGTTTTTAATTGGTCCATTCGGTTAACCAGTCTTTAAGCATCACCATCTTGCTTATGAAGCGTTTTTTAGTTTTGTATTTACCCAAGAAAACAATCTCGAGTGATCCAAAATGTTACATATTGATATAAATGAACTACAAGCATCAATTGCGACGCCACCTGCCTTGAGGCGGATACAGACATTGCAAGGCATGCGCAGCGCACAGCTTCGCAATGTGTGGACGACGGAAAGGCATCTGCTACGACAAATCAATTCAAATCAAAAGGCGTGCGTTGCGAACAAACGGCGTGCATTGCAAGGCTTGCGCGGCGCATGCCTCGCAATGTCTGTATCCACCTTTAGACTTGGCATGTATTGTGTATGATGTTATGTATTAGGAAATCGTCTTAAAAGCCAAATATTTGTGTGGTTTTGTAACTGCTGCGCCATCCCCATTTCAAGTGAGATACGGGCAGGAAGATGATGATGATCTTGGTACCTATTTATGATTTATCATGTAAAAAGCTTAAAATAATCTTACTGGTATCCAATATCGCCCCAGCCCAGGCCGTTGTGGTATCTCTGCATGGATCTCATGCTGGCTGAACAGTCCTCCACAGTGTAGCATGCTGCTGGGATGTATGTGTGATGGATGACCACGTAGGGAACCGGTAATGAGAGGGGTTGTGCTCCTGTCGTCGGTAGACCAAGCCAGTCAGATTTGCTGTAGAACGGGAAGTTTTTGTCTGAAATAAAAGAAGTTCGTTTAACATATGCTAGTTAAATGGAGTTGTGAATGGGTTCAGATAAGGCGTATGATGCATTACCTAAATCTATTCTTAATATTATAAAGAGGAAAGATTTGTATTTTTGTATGTAACGAATAAACATAAAAACTACTGGACCGATTTCAAAAATTCTTTCACCTTTGGATAGCTACACTATCCCCGGGTGATATAGGCTACTTTTTATTCCTGTATTCCCACGGGAACGGGACCTACACGGGTGAAACCGCGAGGCGTCCGTTAGTTGGATATATTTCATTGATAAACTTTGATTAATTAATTAATTATAATTAACAATAAATTAATACAGTAGATAAAACCTACTCAAGTAATTTATTGCAATTGTTCCGTAATACTTACTGTATTAGTTTTAATCCAGTTACAATCATAATTAACATTTTTTTATAAATAAAGACATCTTCAACTGAAATTAAAGACTGAAAGAACCTTCGTAAGTCTTTCATAACAAGGTGAAAGCAGATTATTTTTTACAAACACTATTATAACAAGTAAAATTTCAAAAAATTAAAAACCCCCGACACATTATTTTGCGAAAACATCCCGATTCAAACAGTAAAACGCCCATAACTTTTGAATACCTGAACCGATTTTATTCAATCATAGCTAAGAACACTCTCGACAAAATCACCTTTCATACAAAAACAACTTAATCGAAATCGGTTCTTCCGTTTAGGAGCTATGATGCCACAAACAGACACACGCCAAACTTATAACACCCCTCTTTTTCCGGCGGGGGTTAAAAACAAATGCGTCATTACGAATGATCCTACAAAATCACCGTAATTCATATTCTATAGAACTAAAAAACTCATAGATACAAAAACAAAACAATTTAAAAACTCACTTTTCCCCACAAATCTCGGCGACGCGTGCGCAGATAACAAGCTCATTAAAACAAAAGACAGCAGTACTGTGTATGACGTCATCTTGTATAATTTTAATTACTTAATTGATAAATCACGCAGTGTTATTGTATCGAGCTAGGTTGGTTCGCCAGTGAGCTGCGATTGCGAACCCTGTTCTTTATATGAAGATATGTTTGAACCCGCGGTACTTTCCCCACGGTCCACCGATAAGAGCTTGCTCATACTCGGTAGTTCGAGGTAAAAAGGTCGTACAAGGCAAAATCATTCAAGCATCTTTACAGGAGAGCGAAAATATGTAAGTTTATAGTTAATAGTTTTGGTTCATATTTTTTTTACCAAGTGATAAATATGTTGAAAGGCCTTCCACTAGGTGGACTGATGACCTGGTTAAGGTTGCGGGAAGGCGCTGGATGCGAGACGCACGGGATCGGTCAATGTGGCGACGCCTGGGGGAGGCCTATGTCCAGCAGTGGACGTCTTTCGGCTGAAATGATGATGATGAAGTGATAAATATTTATAGTTAAATGTATTTTAACAACAAAAATAATTATTTGTACTTTAAAAGTAAGGCTGGATTACATGAATTAAATAATGTTTTCAATTAACATATCTTTTTTAGGGTACCGTACCCAGAGGGTAAAAACGGGGCCCTATTACTAAGACTCCGCGGTCCGTCTGTCTGTCTTCCCGTCTGTCACCAGGCTGTGTATCATGAACCGTGATAGCTAGACAGTTGAAATTTTCACAGATGATGTATTTTATTGTCGCTATAACAACAAATACCAAAAACAGAATAAAATAAATATTTAAGTGGGGCTCCCATATAAAAAACGTGAATTATTTGCCGTTTTTTGCGATAATGCTACGGAACCCTTCATGTGCGGGTCCGATTCGCACTTGGCCAGTTCTTTTTTAAACAAGCTGTTTAGTTTACCGTCATCCAAACCAAACGTGTTCACAAAATTTCATCTTAATCGGTTGAGGATAACTGCTTTAAAATTCAGTTGCAAGATTTGACCCAAATACACATGCATACATACATTGCAAGTTAATAATAAGCTTGTAAAATACAGGTCGATAGAGCGTAAAAAACCGGCCAAGTGCGAGTCGGACTCGCGCAACGAGGGTTCCGTACAAACCTCAGCTTAAAAGTATTATAGACCTGAGTATTAGATATGAATTTCAAATAAATACCTCTACGCGTTCATGAGGAAAGGGTAGTAAGTTTAAAATTATTAAAAATATTTTTGTTATATGATGTAACTAAAAATTTACGGTTTTCGCAATTTTTCCTTTATCTGTGCTACAAGACGTTGCTTCGTACCAAATTTCAAGATTCTGAGTTCACGGGAAGTGCCCCGTAGGTTTTGATTCCCTTGCAAGTGTCGAAAATTTGCGGCATAAACGGCTGTAGCTTTTGATTGCTTCTGCTTAGAAGTTGATTTTTTCATAGCTTTAAGGGACAGTAGACCTGAGTATTTGATATAAATTTCAGCTTGATACCGCCACGCGTTCCTGAGAAAAAGGGTCTTGACCGACAGACAGACGGACGGACGTACGGACAACAAAGTGATCGTATAAGGGTTCGGTTTTTTCCTTTCGAAAGCCTAAAAACTGAACAGAACTGCATTATTAAGTAATTTTCGTCTAAAATGGCGTTTATGGCCTTTCTATCCCGAAGTAGCGTATAAGCCTATGACTTATTTACCAAAGGTCTAACGCACTTGACACTTTTAAGAATTAGGGACTCTACATTCAAATGCTTATTTGTCATCTAAGTGACTCGGGTTCGGCGAAATAGTGAATCAGGCCCTTAAAACGGTTATGAACATCCGATCCGAGTCCGTGATTTGAGTGCCGAGTTCGGATGTAATGCGTTTAAGCTTCCCTACAAGAAATACTACGGTTACTTCGAAACCGAAATTTCTCGGCTTCGGATCGGATGCAACTCTTAGAGGAAAATGACAATTTGAATTTAGAATTAGGGACTCTAAATTCAAATGTTTATGTGTCAAATAATGAACTAATTGGGTCTGTTTTTAGGGAAAGGCTGAACCAGGCATGACCTTATTGTTTGAAGGAGGAAAATTTAAATTAAGAAATAGGTCGCTTTCTTATAAAATTTTGTGAAACAGAAAAAAATAAAAGTGTTACAAGTAAAATTTAAAACACCCCCGACACCGTTTTATTTTATACTACATAATTAATATAGAAGTAGACACGCGCTTCGACCGACAATTCATTGGACACGTAATTATGGCACGATATCTTGCGAAAACACCCCGATTCAACTCTTTCACACACAATTTGAAAACAAATTTACTTAACAATGAAAGAAAACATTTCCAATGCCTCGGCCAACTTTTTGTATACAGTATTTACAGCTCAAACTTGGCATTTTTCTAAATTAATATATTTCAATCCGTTTTTTGACACGCGAAGTATTTCTTCTTCTTTTCGTGTCGATAATCTCAAATTTTACTCAACTAAACTCATATTTTGTCTGACCAGTATGTAGCCACCTGTACCGCTCTGTTATTTGCCACGTTCAGGTCCTGAATGGTGCAGGTGGCTGGGCACGAAGGGCAGATAAGGAGGTGGGGCATATCCTGCGACGGGGCCCCACACTGGCACTGTGTTTGCGATGGGTCTATGAGACTCCATTTGGCCAGATTTTTTCTACAGCGACCAACCTGTACCCGCAATCGGTTTAGGAATTTCCAGATTGGCCACTGCAGTTCGTGTCCAGGGGGCAGATGCTCTGCCGGAGTGATGGAGTATGGAGGGGCAGGATGTGCGTTTCACAGTTTACATCTCTCGTCAGTTGCGCTGGCTTCCAATGAGGTCGTGTGTCTCAGAAAGCTTTTGCGGCTTTTTAGGCGTGCAGGTTGGAGTTGATGTTCATATAAGGGGTGGCGACTGTCCCGTTCTTGTTTCCCTTTCTCGATGCGGCTGGCCACTTCGCGACGAATATCTGGTGGAGCTATACCCGCCAGTGGATACAACATCACAAGCGGGGTAGGTTTCAAACAGCCAGTAATGATGCGACAGGTATCATTTAGTGCCATGTCGACTTCTCTAGCGTGGGCGGATCGATGCCACACTGGACATGCGAACTCCCCGGCAGAAAATGACAGACATAGGCCAGAAGTACGGAGAACCGGCGGAGATGCTCCCCAGCCCGTGGATGTTAGGCGACGTAAGACGTTATTTCTAGCCCCGACTTTTAGTTTAGTTTTCAAGCAGTGGGCTTTATATGTCAAGGACCTATCCAAGGATATGCCCAGGTAGCGGGGTTGAGGGCAGTGCTCTATGTCAACGTCTTGCCACGAGATGTTGATAGACCTGTTGTACTGACGGTTGCGTAGATGAAAAGCACAGGATTGGGTTTTGGACGGGTTTGGCCTTAAGGCATTTTCATCATAAAACTGTCCAAGTGCTTCCAGAGCTTCCGTCAGACTTTCTTCGGCCTCTTCGAAACTAGATGTCTGGGCAGCTAGAGCAAGGTCGTCTGCATATAGAAAGCGTTGCGTTAGTGGGGAGCTAGGCTGGTCGTTTGTGTAAACATTAAATAGTACCGGAGCCAGCACGCTGCCTTGTGGGAGCCCGTTTTTTTGGCAACGCCACCTGCTTTTGCTGTTATTAAGGTGGACTTGGAAGCGACGGTTATTTAGCATGACGAACTGAACGAAGCCTGTGTCTTTTGTTATTTCCCTGACTTTCAATAGGAGCTGCCCGATATTAACTGTGTCATAGGCTGCTGAGAGGTCAACGAAAACAACACCTGTGATCTTTTTCGCCTCAAACCCGTCCTCAATGAATTGAATATAATAGAATAGAATATACTTTATTGTACACCAAAAACTAAAGTTACACATCTCTTTTACAATTATACTTATTTCTACGGGTACAAAGGCGGCCTTATCGCTGACAGCGATATCTACCAGACAACCTTTAGATGGACGTTAATAACTAAGAATAAAACAGGGGTTAGTCTGTGGTGTAATGCTACATTAATATATATATATATATTACTATATTAAATACTATACATAAGCTTATATATAAACATACACATATAATACTATGTGTTACACATATACATAGATGGAAAAAAATAAATAAAAAGGGTTGAATAATGATGGAATAAATTAGATCTAAATAGGAAAACGTTATATAGAAAGGAAATGGTTTCTAACCAGGTTCTTAAAAGCAGCATGTGACTGGGCTTGTCTTACTGACAAGGGCAACTCGTTCCACAATCGCACAGCCTGGACCGTAAACGATTTATCGTAAAACTTAGTGAAATGAGTAGGCATCGAAAGTCTCAAATTTTCCGATGATCTCAGGTTTCTTGAATGTGTGTCATGAAGGAACTTAAAGCGTTCTTTGAGATAAGAGGGAGTTGTAGGAATAAACAGAATACTGTAAAGTAATGATAAAATATGGGCATTCCGGCGAAGGCGGATTGGCAGCCACTTGAGCTTAATACGAAAATCAGAAACATGGTCATATTTGCGTAAACCAAATATGAATCTAATGCAAACATTTTGGAGTCTCTCAAGCTTATCTAGCTGCACTTCAGATAGATCTAAATAACTGACATCGGCATAATCGAGGATTGGGAGAAGAAGGGATTGGGCGAGCGCAGTTTTGGTGGCAGTAGGAAGGAAATTGCGCAGTCTGCGTAAAGACCCCGCAGACGCAAACACCTTGCGGCTAACTTCTTGCAGCTGAGGACCCCACGAAAAGTCTTTGTCAACTAAAATACCCAGGTCTTTCACCGAGTCGCTGTATGGAATAGCTAAGCCATCAAAAACAATCCGGGGGAGCTGTGACCAGTTAATTCTTGAGCGCAACCTAGGACTGCCGACAACAATGACTTGAGTCTTCATTGGATTAACCTGCAGACCATGAGCCACACTCCACTCAGAAATACGAGCTAAATCTTGATTGACGATGTTAACAGCCTCCGACAATTCATCTACTGGAGCTTGAGAAAATATTTGCAGATCGTCAGCGTAAAGCTACCACCTTTGACGAGAGAAGTTAATTGGAAATAGAATTTATAAAAATAGCAAAGAGAAGAGGAGAAAGAATTGCGTCAGTATGAGCGTCTGGTTGGTGCATGACTTCCCTGGTCTGAAGCCAGCTTGCTCAGGTATAAGGTGTGGTTCGATAACAGGTGTAAGGCGATTTAGTAGGAGCCTTTCAAAGAGTTTGAACGTGTGGCATAGGAGGGAAATGGGTCGGTAACTTTTAGGGTCTGTTGGGCATTTTCCTGGTTTTAGCAGAGCTATCACTTTAGCGCTTCTCCACAATTTAGGAATCTTATAGTCTACGAGGCACGAGTTGAAAAGTGATAGTATCCAGGATACAGCTACTGGTCCGAGGTGTTTTAATTGATCGACAGTAATGTCATCGAAACCAGCAGCTTTGCCATTTTTTAAGTTTTGAATCCCATATATTATGTCTGACAGCGTAAATGGCTGTGTTAAACTGGTGGTGCCATTAACCTCAGTCAGCTTTTTTTGATTTGGGTATCCGATGTGGAGGTTTCCCATTAAGGAGTAAGTTGGTGGGCAACTTGGTTGGCGGTCACTTGGCCTGGGTTCGAAGCCTGAGGGGTGCTACCAGTTAGTTTACGGATCGTATTCCAGGCCTTTTTACTGTTATGCGTCATATCTAATTCAGTAACCAATTTCATCCATTTTTCCCTGCGGCTGTTACCCACTTCTTGCAAAAGTTCTTCGCCAAGTTCCAGGGTGTTTTCGGAAAATGGGTCTGTCCTGTATGAGCCTATGTACTCAGCGAGTAGTGAGGCGGAATCCTTACCCAGGCCCGGAATGTAAGCTGTGCGGCAACCTCGTGGAATGTATTGGCGGAATACGGCCCACACAATATCAACAAACTTCTCGTAGTTGTTTGGAACGGGATCTAATTTGAGTAGCCTGGAGTCAATACCATCAGAAAACTTCTGCCAATTGGCCTTGGAAAAGTTGAAGCGTGGCCTGAAAGGCACAATTTGGGGTTTAACGGCTGATTCAACGCAGCACCCAATTGGCCTGTGTTTGGTTCTTGGTATAGGCTCGTGCACAGTTTTCCTGCAGAGAGCACTTACTTTACCACTGGCAAAGATTAAATCAGGGTTATAGCCGCGACGCCATCGGCCACTGTTAAAGGAAGCTGGGAGTTTAGCATTGTGAATCAAGGTGAGGTTTTCTGCTTCTGCCCATTCTTCAACTGCATCACCATCCGAATTATTAGTGGCGTAGCCCCATGCGTTACTGTGGCTGTTGAAGTCACCTAATATGATTTTAATAGGTCTGTCGTGGAAGTTGCTTGTGTATTTAAAATGGAACGGTTGATTTGGCGGTTTGTATATAGAGGTAATTGTGCAGTTGCCTGTATCTACAGTAATAATTTCAATGGAGTCAACAGCCGAGGAGGCCGTGGACTGCACAGCAATATTTGGTCGGACGAAAACAGCGCTCCCGTATTTTGCATGTGGAATTTCTGCTGTAAGGATCATACCCGGTATCTGAGGCCTAGGTAGTCCACCGTCACGATGCGTTTCTTGGACACATAGTATATCGCATCTAAGGTCCTGGCACACATTTGCAAGAAGCTGAGCCTTGTTGCTTGAAAATCCCTCTATATTAATATAAATCACGTTTAAAGCTGGTTCATTTGTTGAGAAACTAGAGTTGGCGGGTGGAGTTGCCGTCGAGTTTGGCACTGGTAAGTGCCTTGCCAAGCCTTTCTGATTGGTTTTGAGTTTGAGTTTGAATCATCGTGGTGAAAGGATTAGTCAGCTAGACCCTGTGTTACCGGGTGCTAGCTGTCCAGGGTGCGCCGGGCGTTTAGGATCGCAAGAGGATATGTTTAACGCCGCTCGGGGAGGCTCCTTTCATGCACCCCTCAAACGAAGCGAACGAAGCGAAGTACATACAATCGCGTCATATATATATGTGGTCTCGCCTGTATTCGCCGGGGGGTTAAGCAGAGATGCATCTATATTACACCCACGTTTCGCCAGTTATGTTGTCTCATGTAAGAGGTAGCCTATTGCCATTAACCGCACAGAAGTCCAGACTGATGAATCATCTAATTAAGTCAATGATATTCTAGTAAACAGATATGTTATGAGCGATTGAGCGCGCGCATTGTGAAGACTGGAAAACGTCCTAATTGGGACGTATATTCCAGTTTATGTCACGCATGGCGAAGAGCGATACGCTTTGTTGAAACAAAAACAAAATTAAAAAAATACCATCGTGTCTATTTAGAAAGTGTACCAATTATGATACCAAAGTACATAAAATAGAAGGGATCTCATACCATTATGTAAGTACGCAATACACCTCGATTTACTAATTTATTTCAATTTTTTTCCTAATATTCTGATATTTGGAGGTTAGAAAAAGAAAGAGATGGTAAATACATTGGTAGCCAGTATAATGTTTGTTTACATTCACACGCAAGTGAAAAACACTAGCTGTCTCTTTTTTTATTGATGGTTTTATCAAGCCATCCATTTCGACTTGTAGTGAATTATCAGAGGAATGAAAAGTGTGTATGTGTGCTGCAGTCATAGGCTGTGTAAAATTTGATTTTACGGATGATTTCATAAACATTTATTTATAATAATAAAATACTTTAGTCTTCACCGTGCTATCAATATTAATGTGGATGGATGGAGATGGAGGGGACGGCCAAAGAAAAGATGGATGGACTGTGTGAGGAGAGATATGAAAGAAAAGGGAGTGAGTGATGGCGTGACGGGGACAGGACGGTATGGAGGAGGAAAACGTGTTGCGCCGACCCTATGTAACATGGGACAAGGGCTGGAAGAAGAAGAAGAGTCATCACTGAGTCCGTGAGTATTATTCCATAGTCTAAAGATTTTTTATAGGATTAGCACTTATAAAGACTTTCTTATGTCTAAGCTACAGTCTTAAATCTTAGATATCTAGCATTAGTGATTAATGAAAACTATATAAATATCTACGCATGGGTGTGGACGGAACACGGAATGGCTTTATATGTCCCGTGTTTTTGTTCATTGTTTCACTTTAAGTTTTGTCAGCCGTATATGTATATTCTCGGTGTTTCTGATACCTGGGTTCCTTTTATTCACAACATAATTTTAAGTATTTTATTTTAAATATCTTACTGTATTTGTTTATATTTTTTGTATCTATCTTTACATACGCTACAGACCTTGACCTACAGCATCGAGCTTTGGGTCCCCCACGGCATAACATTATGCTGAGTGGAAGCCTTCTTGCCACAACAACGACATGCATCTGCTTTTATTTCTACTATTATATTATCTGTGCTTCTTTGTTTGCATCACAGTGGTCTTTATTTTCGGTGTAAGTTTTCTGTCCGAGTAAAAGTAAAATTACTGTCAACACATTTCATAGATCATCGATATCTTCCTGAGGAGCCAATGATATCCTGAAAGATTGTTTTCCTCGTGAAAAAGCTCCCGTTAGCAATATAGTCAGTGTTGGTTGCTCCCAGGGATTTGGGGTCTCTTCTGTGCTGACCGGGGTGATTTCAGTGAGGTGAAAATACCACTGTCCCTTATTTTTCCCCCAAAAGTCGAAGCTCCTTCAGAAGGCTTCTCCCCGATAACAACAAAAAAGGTCTTCAAAGCTGATTATAAACCCTTTACTGTTCAAGCCGATTGACTGTAAAAACATGTAATTAAATGAGTTTAGGTTGCCCTGGTCGTTCATTCTTCCATACAAACGTAGTCTGGCGATTACTCCACTGTTTGACGGTGTACATTCAAAATAAAAAATATATCTAAATTTGTCTCATCATTATCTAACCCTGTATGGAAACAAAAAAGTAAAAAAATTATATATTTGAAAGTTATGAGCGTCGAAAGTTCCATATTTCAACACTAATTTTAACGCATCTTTGGGCGCAAATAAATAACATAAGAAGAAGGAAAATTGTAAAACAGTCACCATACCATGATAGATTAGCAGTTCAAAAATGCAAATAATAATAGTCGTTTTTCATGATATCCATATCAAATAAGCCCTACACGTGGCCACGTTAACCAATCTGTGATTTTTGGTACACATCGAAACTTCAGCGTCAGATTTTAACCAAAAGAATCCACAGCTTTGCTAGTATTATATAGCAGTGCCACAGCAAATCATAAGCCACTCTACGACGACGATTTTCACTATTTTTGTTTCACCCCATAATTATGAGGCCTTTTATTAGGTACTTCTATTCCTGACTGTACAAAGTTTGAATAGCATTTTGCCTGAACAAATATGTAATTGGACTTATTTGTACCGCAGTAAACATGTGGTCCGGTAAACCACACTTTCTGCACCTCTAGTGTAATTTACAAAAAGTTGAACGCACTGCGCAGGGGAAGAACATGACAATTACAGTTGTGGGCGAGGTTAAAATCCACACATAACTGTACCACTCGTACGATGCATTACGTATCGACAGGTTTCTTGATTCTCAGTACGTCACAAAGTACAGTACAGCCAGGGAAATTAATAGTTTATCCCCTAAAGTTGAATTTTGCTTGCACATCTTGAAATACGAGGTCTGGCTGTCTGAAAATGGGTTTTAGTTTCCACCTTCTTGAAGTTTAATACATGAAGATAATGGAAGAAAACATCATACTCAAACAAAAACAAGACATTAAGGATATGAAAGAGAACATAATATATTCGATAAACAGGCACATTGATGAAAAATTCCAACAAAATGGAGACCAAAACAAAAGAACTCGAAAGTGACTTTGAACAATAACAAAAAAACCATGGATTACTTGGACAAACAACTACGAAAACGAAATTTGGTGTTCTTCAGTTTCGAAGAGAAGGAAAGAAACTACAATGATTTGTGTTGCTTGTTATTGGATTTATTAATAATAGAATGGACATAAAATGTAGTAAAGAGGAAATCGAAACCGTGAATAGAAAAGAGGAAAAAGGTAAAATTAGACCAATAGTAGTAACGCTTACAACACCAAGCAGGAAAATAGAACTCCTGAAGAAAATATATTTTTAGAAAATACGGGTATATATCTATGTTTTGCAAAAACGAAGGTAATTAGAGGAAAGCTTCAAACTGGAGCGCGTAGCAGGAAATTTCGTTGCCTTACGATATAATAAGATAATAACATTACATATACAAAAACCTGAAGCACATTTAGTACCAACAGCCACAAATCCTAACACTATCACGGAAGGAGCAAAAGAAGTCAAGAAGAAAATAAAAACCTAAATAAGGGTGAAGCGATACTTTACGCCTGGACAGCTTTTAACCCTGTACAAACCTTTGGGATGGCTCAGCAAAGTATCAGCTTGCCGCGCTTGACTCGGTGGAACGCAGAGCCGAGAGGCTCATCGGCGACATTGAACTGGTGGATACCAAGCTTCACAGCTTGGCTCATCGTCGCAAGGTTGCCTGCTTGTCGGTCTTCTACAGACTGTTTTTCGGTAAGTGTGCTCAAGAACTCCACGACCTCGTTCCACCAGCCCCCTTCTACCATCGGACATCTAGACGCACTGCAAGTTACCATCCTTACCTTGTTGCCATTCCACCAATTCGCACCAAGCGCTTCCAAACATCCTTCATAATGCGCACAGCAAATGAATGGAACTCACTACCTGCGTCTGTGTTTCCGAACGCATTCAACCCGAATCTCTTCAAAGTTAGAGAAAACAGGCTTCTTTTGGGTTAGCTCATTCCATCTTCGACTCTGTCTCTGTCACCTATGACTTAGACTAGAGTCAAGAGCAAAACCATAGCAAATAAAAAAAAAAAAAACAATAACTGGCTTCTTGCGACCTTCACAGCTAAACCCTTTAAGCCAGGGTACGAGGCATGATACCGAAGAAATATAAATAAACCAGTAAGTGTCACACCACCACATCGTCCAAGCCGAATGATCATCATAGAGGATTAGACCAAACCCTTTAAATCGGTATGATGATAAATTTACAGGAAACCTAAGTGCCCGACTCGACCTAATAAAAAGTGCAAAGAAGAAGGTTGTATAAAGTGGAATTTATCACTCTTACTGAAGTGAAAGCCGAGCTGCTGCTAACCGAAAAAACAAGATCAAGACTTCTTGAGAAATATACCACTTAAAATAAATACATCTTACCATACAGGATAAGGGTTGCAGGATACTTGGTACAATGACTCGTACTAGAATAACTGTCAATCTATATTATACTTCATATAAGATAGCTTGATCTCTGCGACGGCTATCAGTATGAATACAGTAACAATAGCGCTTGACAGGCTAACAATAACGTAAACGTCAGTTTGACATATGTCGCAGAGATCAAGCTATCTTTTAAGAAGTATAGTCACCTCTATACACCTCTATGAGTAGTCTATTTTTAATACGATAGACTACTAATAGAGGTGCTAAATAGGTATGTGAATTATGACACTTAACATAGATAACTTCGTAGTCCTTTGTAGTCATAAATTCTGATTGTTATTTGTTCTAAATCGGACATAGGCACCTAAATAAAAAACTTATTATATAATAAACCATGTATCTGGTGGGATTTCATGTCGGATAAAATTATGATGTTTTATACAAACTTTCATCCCCTACTTATTTTTTCAAAATTCTTCCTTAGTGCAAAATTGAACGCTTGTCTTCGTTTTTTGTCAGTGAATTGAAGGTGTTTTATCATATAATGCGACTTAAAGCTGTTACTGCCAGCGTGAGTCCTCGCTCATTTATAGGACATTACTCATAATTCTCTTATTACCTATTAGACCAATTTCTGCCTTACTAGAGCTAACATTACACCGTCAAATCAAGTTGATATACGACTAAATACTTTTGGCTGAGAGGTCACCCACTTTACTAAAGCGAATATAACACCATTGATTCAGGTTGACACATGACGTTTCTGGAAAGAAAATAATAATTATATTTAGTCCGTCAATGAGATTCAGAATAATATTTCAGAATCAAATAATATTTGACAAAGATAAAGCGCATCACTTTTCAGGAGGGCGTTTGTGACGTCACTATGTCAGTATAAAGTGTACTAAAGGCGTGACGTCACACGATATTTCAAAGCATTATATCGTCGTCACTTTAAGTTTACGTGTCAAAAGAAAAAATACGTGTCCAATATTTTTTATCAATCTACCTGACAGACAAAAACAGTTAACATTCCTATTGTCACGTGTTGGGTAGACAGAAGCCAAAATGTCCGGCAATCTGGTTTATCTAGAGCTGTGTCTAGCTTCGGTAATATCCAATAATTGGGTTTTAAACGTCACATGGCATTCACATTCCCTCGAAATCGTTAGAAAAGACTGTGATCTCGACAATCATCTGCTAGAACACAGGCGTCTTCTCTATGGGTCGCGGGCAAATTAGTAAGAGAATTACCGCGGCCCCGACACAAGCAACTGAAGGAATACGGGTGGGTTTTAGCCAGTAAAAGTCTGACACGCCCTCCCGCTTCACCCAGAGCGGGAGAAGTTATTGAAAGAAATGCGAAGTCCAAAAAAAAACGCCTGTTCTCTTTAAGAGGGAGTGGGCTGGGGCCGCACTACAACATGTCAACGCCATATTTTTTCCGCTGTGAAAAAGAGCTAGTGCAATTTGCCTTGTATCTCTCTCTCTTTTAATAGTTTCGATACGTCAGAGTAAGACTCTTGTAGTCCGCCACTCGCCAGACAACAATGCAAATTAGTACCTAACATGAGGAAATAAATAGAAGGATCAAATACGTATAGTCAAAGGTCAAAAGTACAGTCTTTCTCTCCCAAAACTGATAGCTAGTTAACAAATATAAAATACTAGCGAACGCCTCGAGGTTTCACCCGCGTAGTTCCTGTGGGAATACAGGGATAAAAAATAGCCTATGTCATCCGGGTTTAGTGTAGCTTTCCAACAGTGATAGAATTTTTGAAATCGATCCAGTAGTTTTTAAGTTTATTCGTACATACAAAACTACAAACATACAAATCTTTCCTCTTTATAATATTAGTATAGAAGTATAGATAATATATTAATATGTTGTATAAAATTGAAAGTATAGATTAAACCCTAAAAAGTTGAAATAAACATGCAAAAAAATGCCGCTACTGTTTTGGAAGTTGACTGCAATTTTGACTCTTAACTGTAAAAAGTACTTAGGTGTATGACAGTTATTAAGGTACCATCCATAAGTAGCGAAAACAATACTCGAGTAGATAAGTGTGTACGTTTCGCACACGCCATCTTTTCAAGTCTTGAATTGTTTTGTCACGTTTTCTTTCCTTAGCTCGTGCCTACAATGGAAGAGGTAAAGTACCTACGTCGCGAGCTCGGAGAAATTGCTATACTTTTCTACCTAGGTTTAGTACCCACTTAAAGTCAAGTTGTGTATCGATGTTTGTTAACCTCTTCACTCCATGTTTTGTCTATTCTATGAGTAATATTGCGGAAAACACTAAAAGCAAAACGCACACTAATCTTCGTGGGTAATTTTCTATAACTATCTTTAATTAATCAATCGATTATGACATTGATATTATATTGTTTACCCTATTCTATTAACTATGATGAATCAATCATGAGGTTGTTTTGTTTACACATCCATCATTACTATTGTCCTCCGTAGTGCGAAAACCCACTTGCTCAAACAGATAAACAAGTACTTTTCTCCCCAAGTGAATCTTTATCAACATCCTCTTGCGCAATAAGTTTTCTTCTCCTGTACATCTGTTCTTTTCACCTAGTGACTATAGTATTCTCGAAAACCTTGTAGAACTGTCAAAATTAAAAGCTTTTATTATCAAATTTCATATTGTAGATTTTTTATCGTTCTTCTTCTTTTAGTGATTGACAACTCAACTTTAAAATATTTACTGATAATATGTGGCTACTTGGTCAGCTCTACCATTTGCCACAGATCCTGAGAAGTGCAGGTGATTCTGCACGAAGGGCAAGAAAAGAGAGGATATGATACAAGAGGATAATAATGATTGCGTAGATTAGAGTATTAACGTGCAAAAAGGTAGAGTTGATAATAAAAACAATAAAATAATAACAATAACAGTCATTTATTAAAATAATAAAAATCACAGTATTTTGTACGTGTAAGTCCGAAATTAATATTTACAAATTGTTCGGTGGTCGTCAAATATAATTTTGGTACAGATTTGTTCCTGAACTCAGGTCCAAATTGGCCCTCTTTATGCTGAGGGGGTGAAATGGTCCCATGTGGAGATTTCATCGAAGAGTGCTTGGCCAGGACATTCCGTTGCGGAGGCCTGACGATGGCCGATCAGCTTGTAGTCGGGACTGATGTAGCCTTGTGCCACTCCAGCGGCTATCAGCTCCTTGAGGGTCTGAATTTGAGTCGCTGGGGGAAGGTTATCTGGAAAAATAAAATAGAAGAAGAGTTGTAGTTTTTTAAGGTGTCAACTGTATTTGCATTGTAATTAGACAACAAAAAATGCCGTTTCATATAAAAATACTTTCTTTTATAGAGCGACTTCGTCTTTGTCACTCATAAATAAGTAAGACTTTTTATAGCAAACGAATCAATTTACGCCCGGGGACTTATTTTCAGAGTTTATTTGTCTGAGGGATCTTATTTAGATATATCTCTATCTCTTGGTAAGCATGTACCAATTTACTGTGACTTTATTCTTATCTAGCTTTATGTATATAAGATTTAATAAATTAGTAAAGTAGTTCCCCCCTAATAAAATGTTTAACCACGGAATACAATCCCACCGCACTATTCCCAATCCACTGCAACTCCTGAAAGCCAGAATCAACAGTGGCGAACACCAGAAAAGCGCCTAAGCAATGAAGCTCGACGAAGTCCCAGAGAATAAATTTAACTGTCTTGGATCCCGCAAAGAAATTAATGAGAAAAGAATAATGGAGGAGTAGAAAAAATACAAATTTCCATTGCCCTCCATAACAAGCAGGAGACAGAAGAAACAAGGCCAATAGGCACAAAGGGTCGTTTACAACTGGGATAAGCCCAGTTGCCTAGCACCACGGATACAAATAAGCATGAATATTAATGGGTCCTAACATTGTGAGATGTTATACCAACCACGGAACCACGGAATAGTAAAATTATGAATTGGGGACACATTAAAGACACGACAAAATGAGGACATTTATTTATTTATAGATGGGCTAGCGCTCATCCACCATCTCACCTAAGGTCCTAGGCAAGTGTCATCCTGTCAACGAAAGCGTCGCGATAGCGATTGGTAATGGCCTTTTTTTCTGTTCTGTGGTAATATGTCAAAAATGTATGGGATTGCCAAGCACTATCAAAATGTCACGTGTTCAATTCCTTACATTTTGGCATTTCGACAATCCTCATCGCTGATAAAATGACACATAATATTACTTGTCTTTATCAAAGTCAAAGTCAAATGGTATATTTCAATTAGGTCATTAAACGGCATTTTTTAATATCAAAAATGCCTCTGATGGTAAGCGAAGATGTGGTCGAGGATGGACCACGCTTGCCTAAAAGGAAAGTTAATTAAAAACAAAAGACACTTGAAAGGCTCGCGTTAAGCTGATTTTATAGTCACGCTGATCGACGCTGTCCGTTGTTGTTAAGGGTCGACGTGACCTCGTTACTGGTCGAGTCAGACTCCACCAATGACGAGCTCGCGGCGACTGTCAGCGCCGACGGTCAGCGTCGGTCAGCGTCGGTCAGCGTCGGTCAGCGTGACTCTAAAATCAACCTATGACCACAGTCTCACCTGATCGTAATGATGTTCTCGCATGTGTCTAGAAGTAAAGTAGTGACAAATGTTAGACACTCACCTACAAAGTCACCGATCATACAAATGCCGATGCTCTTAACGTTATAGGAGACTGCGTGTGCGCCAACTGTGTCCCAACCACGGCCCTCATACACTGAGCCTTCGCCGCCTACAGCGAAGCTGGAAGAAAAACGAAGCATAAGTACTCTAGGTCTAAGGTAACCTTAAACCTTAAATCCTGGTTAGCAGGATGTCGGCAAGCTCAGTGGAACTTTGTATTTTTTTCGAACATGTCTCGACGCAGGTGTTCACTTCTGCTGGAGGTTTACTACGACGTCTTAATGCTATTATAATTCCGTTGTGAAAAAGGTATACAGCAATTCGTCCTGTACAGCGCCGTTTTCTAGTTTGAGAGAGATATCATATCTCAAACTAGAAACCTGATCGTAGGTGCCAATACCCAGCTATTTTTAAGACTAATATTGTGTTAGCAGAAAGATTTTTAAATTAAATCTTATTTTCATCAGTACGAGTATTAACGTTTTAGTAGTTTGGAACCTAAGCTATCTTAGTGAACCACCCCTTAGTCCCCACCAGGTGAGACTTATCGCGAACCATAAGAGGCCAGATGAGGATCTGTATTTGAGTAAACATACAAATAAGGTAATGATCATGCTATAAATTCAAGCGGACATTGCATGCGGTGAAAAACATGACAATCTCCTATCGTATCGTTTGAAGTACGTTCCAGCAATTGACTTTAATAGCTTCTCAGTTCACGAAACGATAGTACTCGCAGTTAATAGAACGGTATCATCTGAGGATTGGTGATAAGAACACTGATTGTATATCCGCATTATTGTTAGTAAACTATCGGTGTTGAGTGAGGATGACCAACAAACTGTCGGTCTAATAATGTTACATCAGATATTTATTAAATTACTGGTGTTTTTCCCGTGTCTTCGCTCCTTTCGCAACCCTTTAAATAGTATCCTATGGTACTCAGCGACAGTCTAGTTTTCTGTTAGTGAATGAATTTTTGAAATCAGTTCACTATTGCCAGAGATTAACCAATAAAATCGAAACACAATTTTACCTTTTTATATTATTAATACGTTGTGGTGCGACGCGACAAACTATACGATAAAGTGAATTTATTGAAATAATTGTTCTGCAGATTCTTTCAATCGTTGCATCGTTTCTCATTATATTGTCTGACCTCTCTGAGCCTAAATGCGTTTGTCCACCGCCACCGTCACCGGGACGTCAACGATATCGAGTTTTTTTCTACCCGAGATAACGGTGATGTGAGGGTGGGTTCACATTACGTCGGACCGACAGCTTTGCCGGAACGACAAAGGTGTCGGCAGAAAATTGGCATATGTATTTCAATAGCGCTTCTCACTTTAGGGCGACCCGATAAAACTGTCGGCGACGACACATTTACCGGACATTTAGCCACGATTTCTGTCGGGTCGGATATAATATTGGCATACTGCTTTGTATAGCTCCGTGCACACTTGTCGGCTCGTAGCGTAATACAATCTCTGAATTTTGTATTTTGCGATTCATTTACCTTCGCAAAATCAAGCAAACGAATAAACATTCTAAAGTAATTATAGAACTTTAGCTCATCACTTCTTAAATCGCTTATTAACGTTTGAAATGTTCTAACATCATTACGGTCCGCAATGATGGGATGAACCTAATATTTCCTTTTTCTATTTAATCATTTTACTTTTTTACCACATTACTACCAGAACAGAAAGTTGTCGTCTTCCATTGTACACATAAACCAACTAACAACTACTTTGTGGCGAAACGGGCAGCGGTTAACGACAGTGGTGTTCACATTACGTCAGACACTACACATATACACATACTTATAGTGTGAACACCATAACCCGATAACCGGCCAACGGTTAAATTGTCGGTCCGACCTAATGTGAACCTAGGTTCACATTAGACGGCGATCGTTTGTCCATTGGTATACAAAGCACTATATCTTGAAAACAAAAAATCGGCGCGGTGAGACGTCACGTGGTGAACAAGTTTAAATGCATTTTATATTACGGCAATATAGTACTATGCGACTATAGTAAATCGCTACATCGGGCTGTCATCACGTTCTCGTTGACGTCCCGGTGATGGTGGCGGTGGACAAACGCTGTTAGGATTTTTTGTCTAGGTACATTATTTACTGCATAAAGTAACATCACATCATCAGCCTTTTAAATTTCCCACTGCTGGGACACAGGTCTCCTCCCATAGAGGCTATAATCCACCACACGGGCCCAGTGCGGATTGGTAGATGTCACATGTCTTTTAATTTTTGGTACTAGGACATGCCGGTTTCCTCAAGATGTTTTCCTTCACCGTTTTGAGAGCAGTGGTGATGAAAACCCACGACCTACAACTCGTAAGTCGGGACCGTAACCACTGGGCCACCACTGCTCACTGCAGCATGCATAAAGTATAGTTGACTGTAATTGGGTGTGAAATAATACATACTATGCACTGCCAGACTATAATCTTTAATACATCATGTTATATATGGCATGTGTGCAGGTGCACTATCATAGTCTCTGCCTTAGTCACTATTTGGCAAGAGCAGTGCTTGGTAGTAAGATAAAATTAGTACACAGGTACGCTACTCGGTCTGGCACCGATATGTTTTGCTTCCTATTTACTGTCTAATACAGGTACCCACAAATGATAACACCTTAACAGCACTATCTGCATAGACCGTTAATAGATTTACCTTATACAAGTGGCCTTCAAAATTGGCTGTTTAGAAATCAGCGTCATTTTGTTTTTAGAACTTTGTGATAAATTATATCTGTTTGAAAGGCTTCACAATATATTCTGCCTTTAGGGAACAAATATGCCTTATTTTTTCCATAGTTAAATGTTCTTCGACATTAAGTGAAATTCAGTCAAACTCGCAAAAAGGGTTACTCTGACTCATATCGACACCAAAGTTTCAAAGTTTCATTGCATCAACTTATTTGACATATTTTTATTGTATAGGAAATTGATTCTTATTGCCCCAATAGTGCAAAGCAAGACGATTATTATTACCCCAAGTTAAGATTTCTGCTGTGTTATAAGCATTATATATATTATTATATATTATATTATTATAGACAAAGTTTCATAGAGATTTAAAAGAACTCAAAATACTGTGTTTCAACTCACTTATATCCAATATCCTGCCACCCATTGTGCAGCTGGTGCATGTCCTGCATGAGCCTCATGTTCCTCTTGCAGGCGTCCTTGGTTTCGCAGTCCGGAGGAATGTAGCTATGATGCACGATGACGTAGGGTACTGGTAGGTTCAAATTTGTGACTCCGTTCGGGGGACGAGCACCCCACGTTTCTCGAGCCACGAAGTTGAATGGGTAATCTGTTGGAAGATTATTTTTGTTAGTGTGCAGAATATATAGGTTGAGCAGTTTGGGTATATTTTTACGTGCACAACGAGCGTGCATATTTCACTACTCTTTCTTTTTTCACCACCTCAATCCTCAACAAAAAAGCGAAAATACGAAGACCTAAATTATTTGCTCACCTTCTGTTGGCTGGAATACCAATCTGACTTCTGTAACACACTCCATCACAAAATTACTCACACAAATCTTTTCGCCTTGGCAGTGGACGTGAGAATGAGAGTCATGCTCGCTCGTTATGTTCGCTTTCAAGTTCACCGCTTCAATTAGTGGGAAGGCCGCCATTTTAGCGAGTACGAACCGAACACTTGAGTTCGCGAGCGAATTGTGACGAGTTTTTGGACATTTTTGAAAAGATTTTTTTTGCACTATACTATCCCATTTTAAGGATTATATATTTCATCGGTTTAAGAAAAATTTAAAAAAAAAGGTTATTTACGAAAAACTATGAAATACGAATATGAATTAATTTTTGCAGTTCATCATTCACTGTAGGTACATAAGATACTCGTGGCTTATTGATCAGATGTTTGATCAAGGTTACAGCATCGAGGCCCTCCTTACATTTTTTCTATAAAGCTAACCCCAGCGGCTTCGCTCCCGTCAAAATTATAGCCTAGCATATATTACTCGGGCAAAATGTAGTTTTCCATAGGTGAAATAATTTTTAGAATCGGTCCAGTAGTTTTGGAGCTTATTCGGTACAAAAAAATCTTTCCTCTTTATAATATTGGTATAGATTTTACACAAAAACATGAACACAGATAAAATTCTAATAGGACAGGTTATGTGCAAAGGCAAGCTTAACGCTTAATTAGTTTCTCTAACAGCAGCAAACCTCAATACCATAGAGTCCATATGAGAAATTTGCAAATGATGTCAGTATACCCAAGTGCACAATAAAACTTTCACCATGTTAGTTTATATTGACAGGTCCACAGATTATAATCCCATCGGTGATCAGACTTTTAGAGGGTGCGGTTTTAAGAAAGGCCTTACCATAAGAACTCCTTTTTGGTCGGGAAGATGGGCTAGCCGCAACACTGGCAAGCAAGCCGACGAACACGATTTGTACTAAACTGGCCATGGTTTCTGCAAAAAAAAAGGATATGTAAGAAAATAAATATAAAACGGCAACATTTTTAAGCCATTCTCTAATCTAACGTTTCAATAAATTATAATTAAAAAAATAACCTGTACTGTGACGTAGTATTGCGGCCGGTCTGTTAACCTTCTTAATTGAAATAAATAAAAACCAATAGCTTTTTTTAGAATCTGGTTTTTCGAATGTTTGATTTGAATTACGAACATAAGACCTCACAAGTTGAATACGGATTCGCGCCAAGACTTGTGTTAATGTCGGTGGGAATTCAAGCAGTTCAATGAGGTTAAGATTTATACGTTCATATTTATATAGGCAACAAAAATCTCACAAATTCCCCGAACTTAATGATTAATATACAATGTGTCAGGACTTGTAGTAATAAAACTTTAAGGCCGTAAAATAGAATGTATAGTAAAGTTAACTTTATCGATAAAAATGTCCCACATAGGGGGTGAAATCACCACACCCTAAAAGATGCAATAAGAGCAATTTTAGTACCTGACTTACTTATTAAGATATTCTAACAACCATAACTTTGGACCTAGGCCTCACAGAGACGTAGGCACATTTAATGATATTTTAACGGCCGTAGCATATGAAAATAAAAAAAATATTCATCTAACAAGCAAAAGATAAGATATTTTTGTATTGAGCCATAAAAGTTAAATTTAAAACATAATTACACAAGTTATTGTTGCTTATTCTAAAATTCTGCAAAAAAATTAAGGATAATAACATATTTTTTATAATCATTTTTGTTAGTCTTTGAGTTGGTCTATACACTGTAAAAAGCCTCACGGCTCTAAGCCAGTTAGTTAAAATTTTATGATTGGCCATAAAAAATCCCATAGCCTGCACATTTTTGCTGCATATTTTTAACAGAATTTTAAAATATTGTAAAAAAAATGTGGGGATTAAACCCCTTAGGATTGTCCTAAGGGGTTTAATCCCCACATTTTTTTTTACAATTTTGTGAAGTGTTTTTATCGATAACATTACGGCCTTAAAGTTTTATTACTACAAGTCCGGAAACATTGTATAACCACAGGATAGGTATCTTCTGTACTGCTACATACTATGGACAGTATGAAATCATCTTATTTTATTTTTATTAACTAAGCACAGCTAAAATACTTCAGTATTTATGGAGAATAAATGCATAAGCCGTAACAAAACTAATAACAGACAAATGAAGACAAATAATTTGAATATAATAAAAACAGTCTGTAATCTAATTCAGGAGCGTCCTCACTGGGAGCATTCTTTCGTGAGCATTTGTAAACAAGCAATCGTAGCCGAGTAACAAATGCTTCCCAGCATTCACTTTCGAGCAAAACTATGAACATTCGAGTCGAACATTCCCTTGCGATCTTGGAGCATTCGAATACGATCTCGTTAAATGTCATTCATTCGATAATACGATTGACCAAGAAGAAACCGTTCCTTGCTTTACAAGTGGATAGTAATATTCCTACATACATACTCATTGATTTCATTATCTGAGTACTCGCTTTCGAGCGTTTTATTTGCGTGAACATTCGTTTCCGCGAAAATCGTTTCAACGTCCACACCGGCCGAAGTTCGCGCTTGCGTGTATGCTTTGTAACGCTCGGCTCAACGTTTACACCACGAATTGCCTCGAATATTCGACGTCGAATGCTCATTACACGTGAATGCTCTCAGTGAGGACGTTCCTTAATATGAAATTCAATTTCTATTTACAGAGGAAGTTACCAAACTATCTCTGGTTCGAACTGCCTTCCGCTAAACGCTAGAGCAGAAAATATCTGAATCTGGTGTGTCTAGATAGATTATATTTAATAGTACTTGTAGGTATAAAATAGCGCTTGCCGGCTATAATCATGCAGGTAATTGGATTTCATCGATCAATTTTTCGATTTAATTTATAACGAATTGTTCTTTATTTAATTTATTTATTGTAACGGATACCTCTGCTTAATTAACTAATACTTAATAACAAATATAGGTACCTACAAATAAATTACGTTTATAATATGTAGGTACCTATATTAAAGGGAGCGAAAAATCGGGGCGATTATGGAACAACTTCAATTTATTAGCACGTGAATGAAGTACCATCACGTTGCACGAAACGTCACCATCTTTATTCGAGGAGGTACCTATCTAGGTACTCAAGGAACGGAAGTGACAGATGGTCCACTTGACGGTCCATATGACACACACCCAAAAAGATACGCTAGGGAGGGAGGTTTTTGAAATAGTAAATTCACATTTCACCATAGGGGCGACTCTAATTCCAAACACGCGAATACGAGTATGTATAGATCGCATTCAAATCTGAAAAAAGAGCCTATTAATTTTAACACGGGTTACGTGTATGTACAATAAGATGAAAACCTTTACCTTTAAAAATAACAGGGGTCTGTAGAACCTACTACACACACTACGGTACCTACTAAGTATTTCATATTATTGATTTCTTAAAAAAATGGGAATGTTTTTACCCGACTGCCGAAGGAGGATAATGTGTTTATCAGTCTATGTATGTATGTTTAATCCTATGTGGCGTTCTAGAGACCAAACGCGTTGGTCGATTTTGATGATTCTTACGTCAATCGATTCGTCTTAACCCTGCGAGTGTCACTGACTCTTAGCACTGACTACATTAAAATTGTGGGGGAAATTCTTTTTTTTTTCCTTCCAATCCCCTCGTGGGGGTATCAAAATAAAAGGTTTTAAGAGATGATTTGAAATATATATGTATACGTATATGTTTAAATGTATATAATAAAAAAAAATAACTAAAATGTTATAATTAAAAAAATCTAATAACCCGACTGCTTAAAAAGCGAACTAAAAATACGTAAACAAGAAGAAATTCATGCTGTGAAGTCGGAGGATACGTCTGGTTTTGGTCAGCCAGCTCGCGAATATATATCCTCCGACTGCTAAGAATGAATTTCTTCTTGTTTACGTTTTTTTAGTTCGCTTTTTAAGCAATCGGGTTTTTTGATTTTTCTAATTAACTTTTTTTACGTAATATGTTGTCTGATTTTATGTAAAAAAACTACTATTACCCACTTAAGTTTTGAGTTGGATGATTATGATTTTGACTGCCTTGTTATTGGCATTGAATAAACACACTTCTGTCCACGTGCCAATTATATTGTAGCCTTAGACGAAATCGAGGATAGATAACGTATCTATAACAGGAATATTCTCAAGTACCTAGGTACCCAAGTAACATTTTGGTGATAAGAATAAGTGCTACATGAGCTATTTAAGAGAATTTTAAGAACCTAAGGTCCTATAATGGCACTAACATTCGGTGATATAGCGCGTTTTAACTTCCTTATAACCCCGATTTGGGCCCACGATTTTAGAGCTTAAAGTGATTTAATAGTTGTAGAGGAGTGATAAATGAGTGACCATAAAGAACTACAATAGTGCTATTGAAGCAGTGCTTACCACATTAAGTGTATTATAAGCTATACAAAGGTTACAACTGCAAGATAAAGTAGTAATATAGTTATGAAATCCACCCTAATAACTATTTTAGTAACATATTAGTGCTTCCTCGACACAATATATACCTTAAGAATATATTGTAGGTATTTAATAGTAACAAGCATCACCCAAAGCGCCAACATATTTACGTCTTTTCATCATTTTTTTGAGTTGTTACCGTCAATAGTGTTAAAATATTTAGCATTACGCATTATTCATCCCCGATACAGTGATACTTTAGTGTTTGAAAGTGACTTTATGAGGTAAGTCAATTAATGTATTTTAGATTACTGCAATGGTGTTATAATTATTGAAACTCACTGCCATGGTAAGTTTTCTGTAACAGTATATGTATGTTTTCATCTCAATTTTGTAACGCCTTAGAAATAAACTGCATTTGATGATAATAAGTATAATATAAAATACTGGCTCAATTATTTTTTCATTACTTACGGATGCTGATAACTCTTTTATCCCTAACATAGTGCTTAAAGAACGATTGCCAGCACTTATATGCCACTTGCAGTTCTACAATATGATTCTGAAAGTGATAAGACAACAATTTTATAGGTTCAGTTTGCTTATTGGTTCTATGTGAGCCTGTAAGCTGAACATTTTCAGGGTTCTCTTATTGTTTGAATAAAACCTTTACATATCATGTACTTGACTAAATAAATCAAAGAATTCAAAAATCTATTATTTATAATAATTATGAAAACAAAAGCCTGTACGAACGTAACCTAAGCTTTTACTATAATACAAAACTTTCTTTTTGTATTTTGTAAACTAACTTTTAGAATCTTAACTTGTATGTATTTTTACATTATTACAAAAAATCCTGTTGTTTCAGTAACTGACAGATAAGGGAAATATCTAAGTGATGGTGATGTTAAAGAACCTACCTAATCGACACCGCGCCCTGTTCCAGTCACACACCATTGTATTCGCATCGCCACTCGCGCCTCACCACCGTCCGCCGCTGGCGCTGCCGAGGCGCACGCTAGCTTGCTCGCTCGCTCGCTCATGTTTTATCACGGTGTTCAGATGTTTGTTTCTACCATGATACGATGTACCAGTACAGCCGAAATATCTTGGCGAGTCCAAATTTCGCGCAGAAGGCTGCGCGCAGTAACATTTTTTAGGAACCAAATGGTGACATGAGACGAGTATGAGTGAGAACATGCGCGAATGTTACAGTGCCTATGTTAAGATTCGCCAAGATATTTCGACCGTACTGTTAAGAAACATCTCGCTTGTTCACCGTAACAAGTGCGTAATACGAGTACATAGGAAGATCTTAATTGTGATGGATAATGTATGTTGAATATTTATCGTTTATCAGAAGATATATCATGTTTATTGTGCCGTAAATAATTTTTTAAGTTTTTTTATTTTGTTTAGATTTTGGAAGACATTTCTATTGGTCCTTTCACATCTGTAATGTAATAAATGTGCTAGGTCGCGACCTATCGCAGATGTAAAATGACTTTTAACCGAATAACCATACAAATGATCATGCAAAAAGGGCTCAGTACAATTAGAATTTTTGAGGAATTATGTTCAAACATTGACTGACTATTTGACTTATGTTGTTTTTCCTTTGTAATACTACTAATACTAAAGATATTTTGAATAAAATCAACCATTTTAAAAGAATAATAAGTTTTATTTTTACACTGCATGTAAAAGAGGTATGAAGAACAGAAAACCACTTGTTTTAAAAATAGGTAAGCCATCAAGATTCAGGTGAATATTATTTGGCAGCGGTATACAATTTTCAAGTATATTTGATAATGGCTTGATAATCCCATGATGCCAATATTCACCACCTTTCATTGTTTTAAGACAAACTTCTGTCGGTGTTTGCAAAATCGTTCCGAGGTTCGGATGGTAAAATATCTATAAATCTTTTGTTTAAAATCAAATCAGCTTGGCTTATATTTTTTTGTACAGCCCATGTTCGTAAATCATTCATTACATTTATGTTTTGCATATATTCAGTCTTGCTCGTCGTCCGAGGTATTTGAACTTCTGAGAGGAAACAAAATGTTGTACTCATCTTTCGTCATATCAGTTTCCTGTTGTACGGAACCCTGTTGTATATTTGTTGCTTGCGCTTGATACAAATCGGTACCAAGGTCGGTCACTGGGATTGTAATGGTGTATATTATATTGATATGAGGACTGTTCCGTGGAATCACATCATAATCTATTCTAGGACTTTGATTTGCGAAGCACTGTTTCTCAACTACAAGTAATTCTTCTCTTGTCACAATGTCATCCTTTTTTCTTCAATTAATGAAATTTCATTGTGTTAGTTTTGCGATAATCCAATAATATTCTTGAATTCTTTGGAAGCTTTGCTGTTAACTCCACCGGTTCTTTTTTAACTTTTCACGGTTGCATGGTAGAAACAAAAATATTACCGGATAAACCCGTTGCACAGCGTAAACTTATATTGTAACAAAACATAATTTTTGAGGTTAGGTTATATTAAGATGCATTTAGGTGATATAAAATTCGATAACTCAACGTAAAGTGATAATTAAGAGTAATAATGTTTGCAGATATTGTTTATGGCCGTATATAAGTATTTTAAAAACCACTGTATTACCTAAGGTTGGCTGAGTAAACCCATTATACAATCATTATTGGTTTAAAGGTGGTTTCTAATTCTTGCAGCATCCAGCTCTATAAGATTTATAATTAACACGTTTATGATACTAATAGCTTTCTTGATAACTCTTTGGGTTCGATAGAACTCGTTAAGTGGTACAAAGTATTTTCTAACTCTATTTAAGGACATCCGCTGTTAGTAAGTGTTAGCAGACACCTTACAATTACTTGCAGTGTTTTACGCTTCTTAAAGCTATTACAGTAAGCGTTAAGGTGTTACGAAGCATCCAACTAACTCTGTTTAAAGACATCAGCCGTTAGTAAGTGTTAGTAGACACCTTACAATTGCTTACAGTTTTTTACGCTTCTTAAAGTTATAAGAGTAAGCTACATAATGGTTCCCACCAACTCCATGCTACCGCCTTAAGTAATTCAATTTTACTTTGTAACTGTTACTCCTCTTGAAGGTTTAATTATTTATGCTTAACACCATAGTAGAATCGAAAGTTATTATCGGAGCTCTTATATATCATTTATAATACTATAGGAGCTAAAAAAAGGTTGCCCTTAGCGCCAAAATGTTTGTTGGGTACCAACGCCCACTTATATAACCTAGTAATAAAATTCACACATTCTTTACACTGTATTTTGCACAGCTGTCCCCGCGAATTTCATTTCGCCTAAACATTTTTTTTATTACAATCTTACTAATATTATAAGAGGAGCTCGTGGCTAAATAATAACAGCCGCACTGGTCGATCTTCAAGGTTAAGCAACGCTTGACGAGGTCGGTCCGTGGATGGGTGACCATTTCAGCATACCGAGTTTCCTCCGTGCCTCGAAAAGCACGTTAAGCCGTTGGTCCCAGCTGTCATTTGAAGATCTTTGATAGTCGTTAAGAGTAGTCAGAAGCTTGAGATCTGACACCAGTCTTGCCAAGGGGTACCGTGTTACCCAGTTGCTGGGTTGTGGAGGTCAGATAGGCAGTCGCTCCATTTAAAACACTGGTACTCAGCTGAATCCGGTTCGACTGGAAGCCGACCCCAACATAGATGGGAAAAGGCTAGGCAGATTGATTCTTACTTATCTTACTAATATTATAAATGCGAAAGTTTGGATGTGTGGATGTATGTTTGTTACTCAATAACGCCAGAACGGCTGAAAGGATCCGCATGAAATTTGGCACAGAGAAAGATTAAGTCAGAAATAGCACATAGGATACTTTTCATCCAGGGAATATGTTTCCTAGGGATAATTTTCGACTTTCTTCGAAGCTATGACAACTAAGTCACAGTGGAACTTTGTGTCTCTGAAGTTAGCTCTGCAAACCATTGAGCAAGAAACAGTTTGTCATCGAGTATACTGCATAGAGTAAGCGAGACAGGATGATGCGACAAATGTAAGCGAGTGAAAGAGGCAGTTATACAATGCTTTCTTCACCTTCAACATTGGCACACAAATAGCAACTGGGCAGGGTCTTGCAGACAACTTCAGAGACACAAAGATCCGCTATGACTACTTATATCTTTATAAATTAAAATATAGTTTATGTTATTAATAATTAATATCATGATAAAATCAAATCAAATTATTTATTTTAGCAGAAAACACTGTTACAATGGTATTATTAAATGTACATGTTTGAAGTGATTCGACCGTAAGGCATGCAAAGTGTATACAAACATGGTTTATTAAAGTCAAGATTGATACGATTTGTTTCTAGTTTAAGTAAAATACGATTTATAGATAACATAAAACTCTTGTATGGTTCTCGCCAAACTTCTTGACCGCCCTGAAGTTATAAATATCGTGTGATGTCTCGGTATGCTACACTTTATACTGACAAAGTGACGTCACAAGCCTCCACTTCTGAACTTTGATGAGCTTTATCTTTGTCAGTTTTTATTTATTTGATGAAGCAAAAAAATACGGGTCCAATATTATTTGATAATCTCACTGATGGATTAATAGAATGTTAATTTTTCTTGCCAGGAAACAACCCTATTCTATCTGCGATAGCGACGGTTGAAATCCAAAATGTAAGAAATGGTTCACGTGACTTTTTGATAGCACTTTGCAATCGCATCTGTATGCGGCCCTGTAGCCTCTATACTCCATTTGAGATAACATTAGACATTTAAATACTCTCATTTTACAGCCCGTTCAACCGATTTTAACTTCTATTGCGTTGGTGATATGACAAATTGCAGTAGTATTTAACAGTTAATTTTGGTAACAGGTTTATGCTTTTTATGCTATCCTTATATATTTACGGGATAGAATTCAAAATCAGTTGAAAGGAATGTAAAAAAGGGTTGTAATTTTTTTAAATGTTATTTCAAATGGATTATAGACAAGTGCCATTCGATGTCAGCGATGGCGGTGGTCGAAATGCCAAAATGTAAGGGACAATCCCATAGGTTTTTGACATTTTTCCAATCGTTATCATCACGCTTCCCACGATAGAATTTCACTTGTCTAAGGTCATTGTTAGTTTTAATTTCTTACCAAATTATTACTTAAGTATGTAAATTAAATAAATGAATTATTTCAAATTAAGTATTACTAAGCCAATTCAAATACAGAATGAGTCAAATGCGTGTATGCGTAACGGAAATGACCGTTCCCCTGCGTTTCGGGTTTCGGGTATTTTTCCAGTGCGTTACCTATGTTACACAAGACTAAAATGGTCAATATGTCAATAAAAATCATTGACATTAGCGAGCCGGTTTTTTGTTTCGCACGCAGGTGTGACTAATATGCGGCCTTTAATAATAATTATGGTATCTAATGTTATGTGGAGAAAATATAATTTAATCCCTTTTCAAATCTGCCTAGCCTTTTCCCAACTATATTGGGGTCGGCTTCCAGTCTAACCGAATTCAGCTGAGTACCAAACAACCCAGTAACTGGGTAACACGGTACCCCTTGGCAAGACTGGTGTCAGATTTCAAGCTTCTGACTACTCGTAACGACTGTCAAAGATCTTCAAATGACAGCCGGGACCAACGGCTTAACGTGCTTTCCGAGGCACGGAGGAAACTCGGTATGCTGAAATGGTCACCCATCCACGGACCGACCTCGTCAAGCGTTGCTTAACCTTGATGATCGACCAGTGCGGCTGTTATTATTTAGCCACGAGCTCCTCACTAAAATGTAATCCCTTTTAGTTCTTATAAATGTGAAAATCTGCATGTTTGGATGTTTGTAATCAATCACGCCTCGGATTTGATGAAATCTGACGGATATAACATAACCTGGATTAAGTTATTTTTCCCCGATAAGACGTCGGGAAATATCTATTCAATTTCACGCTGAAATTTAAAAGTGTTCTTCTTCTCATAGAGCTTTTGCCCATTTTTAACCGACTTTCTAAAAAGAAGGACGTTTATTATCGGCTGTATGCATGTTTTTTTTAATGTTCATCGATTACTCCGTCAATTATGGACCGATTTTGAAAATTCTTTTTTCGTTTGATAGAGTCTACTTTCGAGGTGGTCCCATTGTCACAATGTCAGGACCTGGTGAGAGAATCCCATGGAAATCGGGGAAACTCCTCAAATTTTATAGGCATTCATGTAACGATTATCATATTTTGGTGTGGTTGATCTGATGAGGAAGACCACAGATGGCCACTGAAACTTCTCAATGGGAAGTATGTTTTGGGTATAAGATATCTCGAATAGTTAAAATTTGATGAAGCAAATTTAAATAAATGGTTCTAATGAAACAGGCTTGCCAACTTAGGGCTTTTGGCCCCAAATTTAGGGCGAAAATATCCACGTTGGGCTCTTTTTAGGGCCAAAAATAATATTTCATGCATTACTAAAGAAACCAATTGTTCCTTGAAATGCTGCAAAGTTTAATGATGACACGATTCATAAAAGAGATGATAGATCATTCGTTACATTTACTCCATTTCCGAAAATGTTATAGTTTGTATAATGTAAACATTGTATAATGTATGACCTAAAGAACTCCGAAAGCTCAAATGAAACGCCAAGTCGGAACGTAAACGTTTACAATTATTAACAATATGGATCTTTAATTCGTTATAATAAGTTCTAATAAAAATTTATTAAAACTAAGTAATATTTTATTTACCTTAGTAAAACGAGATACACATTTAAAAAAAGTATATGTTGAATAGGTACCAAATACAGGGCTTTTTTGGGGCTTTTGAATAATGCATTTAGGGCTATTTAGGGCTATTTCATCTTGATCTTAGGGATATTTATTTTTAGGAGTTGGTAACCCTAAATGGTACCATCAAACTGATTTGGTGATGAAGCCGGAAGGTAGGCACCGGAATTTCGTAATAAAACAATGTATCCGCACTCGTGTTAAGGCTTGTTAGAATTGTTATGAGAAGCCCCTTGGCTATAAAAAATATTTTTATGGTAATTTATGGTACCAAAACTAAAAAGAGAAAAACAAAAACCTTTTTTTTTGCATGACATACGTATATGTAGCTTGGTACCAACATATGTTAAATATAAACAATGATATATTAAATTGTTGTAAAGGGATTAATTAGTAAGATGATTTACCCATTTTTAGGGTTCCGTGACTCCGCGGTCCGTCTGTCTGTCTGTCGGTCTGTCTGTCTGTCTGTCTGTCACCAGGCTGTATCTCATGAACCGTGATAGCTAGACAGTTGAAATTTTCACACATGATGTATTTCTGTTGCCGCTATAACAACAAATACTAAAAACAGAATAAAATAAATATATAAGTGGGGCTCCCATACAACAAACGTGATTTTGTTGCCGTTTTTTTGCGATAATGGTACGGAACCCTTCGTACGCGAGTCCGACTCGCACTTGGCCGGTTTTTTAATTACCTAGCTATGTGTAAGTCACACACGGCATTTTTAAGTACCTATGAAAGATTTTATTTAATTAAGTACTTTAGTAAGTAAATTATAAAGTGCGTCAATACAGACAACGGTATATGATAATTAACAAAGGTATGGAAGGTACAAAAGGCACAATTTACTATCTTTTGGAACAATCAACAATGACACATAAATAATAGTTCTCCTAAACTACTAGCCTGTTATTATAAGCTTAATAATATATGACTAATTAATTGTGTATAAGGTTTTTTTACCTATTCCTAATTCGATCGAAATTTGCGCTTGTGGTTTTCAGTGAAAAATCACTATTGAATTAACATAAGTATTTGCACTGTCATTACGTAGCAGAGATGGGAATGTTGAGATGGATGTGCGGAGTGACGAGAATGGATAAAGTGAGAAATGAGTATATTAGAGGAAGTTTGAAAGTGGCGCCAGTGACAGAAAAGTTGAAAGGAAACCGTTTGTCCTGGTATGGTCATGTGAGGAGGGATGTTACTAAAAGAGTTATGAATATAAATGTGGATGGATGGAGAGGGAGGGAACGGCCAAATAAAAGATGGATGGACTGTGTGAGGAGTGATATGAAAGAAAAGGGAGTCAGTGATGGCGTGAAGAGGGACAGGACGGTATGGAAGAAGAAAACGTGTTGCGCCGATCCCAAGTAATATGGGACATGGGCAGGAAGATGATTTGCACTGTCATTAGGTGTTAGTTAGAAGAAGTAGGTAATTACGAGTTAGGGTGTTTACGCATTGCATCCGATCTTTATCCGAATCCGAGATCCGAGTTCCATCTGAATTAGAAATGTACTGATTTCAGACGGACAGAGTTCGGATACAATGCGTAATCTCTCCTACAAGAAGTATAGTGCTCGCCAAACTTCTGGACCACCATGCAGTTGGCTTTCCGATGCGCAAGGCAGGAAACGGTGTTGTATGAGATTTACTACTGCGCGGCCATTGTAGCTTCAGGGCGGCCAAGAAGCTTGGCGAGAACGGATGAGATACTACGGCTACTTCGAACCGAAATTTCTCGGATTCGGATCGGGTGCAGTGCGTAACCGCTCTTAAGGGCCTACATACCCTTTGGTGCCGTAAAACGGTAACTTTCTAAAGCATACTCCTTAGTAAAGGCTAGGTAAAAAGGTTTGAAAAAAAAAAATATATTCATGTACATAATTTTGATAACAAGGGTTTTTCGTGTAAATAATAGTTTTGCTTTAACAAAATAATTAACAGCACGATATTTTTTCGCAACTTTTGGAAACTCCTCCAAAACGAAAAAAATTATGGCTGGAATTTGTTCATAACCAACATAGCATATATAAATCAAATAATATTTTGCAAACAAAACTGTTCAAAGAGAGGTTCAATATTGATATTTTGGCATCGAGCGGGCGCACGGCCAGTACAGCGTTAACATTGGGGCTTATAGATTATTGCCACTACTGGCCCGTGAATACGCCTTAAACGAAGCTAAAACACTGCCTTGGCATTTTAAAACACTCTATGTGCTAGAGAGTCTCTTTTTTCCTGGTTACTAAAGGGGTTTCCCTTAAGAAACCAGAACAAAACAAGGAAGCACGCACTGGAGCAGTACCTAATCAATAAGCTATGTCTATCCAAAAAAATAACCATTTCGGAAATCTATTTTAATATGAATTTTAAATTTACAGTTACACAACGGGTAGCTATAGCTGTTTTGGGAAAGTAATCTTTTTGGAGTTTTTTTTTTCAATCTGCCTTGGAGTAAGACTATCTATTTAGATTTTGATTCCACTCAAAACTTATTTTAAAAAATCATTAATTTAAAAAAAAAACAACACACTTACCTTATTAAACAAAAAAATTCAATACAAAAAAAACACTAAAATAAATTTCACCAAAACAATTGACGACTGTGTTCCATCATTGAAATGTTGTAGTATTTATATGAACAGTAAGTATATAATATATACATATTATGTGTATTGTCGATAATAAGGGAGTCACACAAGATAAGTGGCTAATTCGGTGATACAAGCTTATCAGCTGTGATTTGTTTGTCATTCGTCACGTAACAAAATGTTGTTTATTATTATTCTGCTGGACTTAGGCCGGGTATTAACCTTTGTGAATAATTTGTTATTATTTAGGTTGATGAAGATTGTGAATTAGAGATGTTTCTAGATGTGAGATTCAGGAAAAAAAATTATAAGATTTTTTCACCTAATAAAATTGATTAAGTGTCTCAAAGAATTGCTGATAAGTAGATGGATTAATGATTTATTTTACACCGTAAAAGTCACATACTAACTTGATGATATATTCACAGATAATATAAACCTAGTGATAAAGATAACGCTATCAATTATAGATGCAACTAATACAACCCCAACATAACTAAAGTTAAATGTTGTAACATATTCAGTCTAGGAATTAAAAGGTTTAGCATAATATTTAGACCATTTTTGCGTGCACACAGTGAATAAACAAAAATTAGGGCAAAGCATTTCATAAAAATCAAAATTTCTTTATTCAATTAGGCCATTAAGCGGCACTTTCGAAACTCATAAAAAAATGTAATATTAATTGATTCTACCGTCCATTCGTTATGTAGCATGTTATGGGAAAGAACGGACAAGAAACTCCACACTTACTCTTTTAAAAAAAAAAGTGTTTTATTAGTATTTGGTTACAATAATCTTATTGGAAAAATACATATATGTGAGAACGAGGTAAAAAAAACGCAATTAAAAGCGTCTACAGTAAAACAAACAATTAAAAATACCAAAAATAGGTAATTAAAAGCAGGCGGAGGCAGTTAAGTTATGACCAATCCCAACAGATGGCGCCCGTTCACGAAAATGACACATGGATTGGCACCACTCAGCTCAACCATCATGAAGGGAACCGAATGATCCAACACATGTGCCACCATCAGAGAGACATTAGAGAGAGTATGACACACTCAACTGCCAGGGCACACTGAAGTCAACGAACGACACATAGGTACAGTAAATGGTAGATTTACAGTTGGTACATAGTACTCACATACTCGTATGTGCTGTGCAGTTATATAATACAAAAATAAATTGAGTTTATACAACACAAATATATTCATACAGTCTTCAGCAGGTCCAACAATACTTCAGAACTTTTTTTCTAACACACATGTTTTCGTAAATATATTGACAAGGTACCGTCATGATGTTAATGTCCTTAAACATTTCCCTTAGAGAATCGCGCCGGCAAAGATTGTATATCGCTCTGATGGCTCGTCTTTGCAGAACAAAAATTGACTGAATGTCTGCAGCCCTTCCCCATAGTAATATACCGTAAGACATTATACTATGAAAGTAACTAAAATAGACCAGCCTCGCGGTATCTACATCAGTAAATTGACGAATTTTTCTAACAGCATAAGCTGCCGAACTTAACCGCCCCGCAAGTGATATTAAATGAGGACCCCATTAAATTGTAACGTTGAGTTTATGTCGACGAATTCTAGCTTCTCGTTGTTTAATATAATGTCACAATCATAACTGGGCGCACGGTTGGCGCAGTGGTTGAGCGATTGACTGCTGCGCTGCGTGTCGCGGGTTCGATTCCCGCACGAAACAAATATTTGTATGACCTACAGATAGTTGTTCCGGCTCTGGGTGTTTGTGTAAGTGAGTTTATATGTTTGTAAACGCACCCACGATACAGAAAGAAAAAATAAATCTTTTGACATTCGGCAAGGCAAATTTTACACACTTAGTTTTTTTAGCATTCAAAACTAAATTATTAGCAGTATACCAATTTAGAACTTGCTGCTTGCTACTCGTACGCCTATTTATCTTAAATATCAAAGAAGTGTCATCAGCAAATAACACCATGTTTAGTTTGTTTTTCAGTAGATGGGGTAAATCGTTAATGTATACTAAAAATAAGAAAGGACCTAAAATTGAGCCCTGGGGTACCCACCCCAGGGCTCAATTTTCAAGTTCAATCCCGACGAATTGACACCGTTTATTTGAACTAATTGCTGTCTATCATTCAAATAGGATTTTACTAAACTTAATGCTGATTGGCCTAGCCCTTAATGCTCAAGTTTCAAAAGCAATGTTTCATGATCAACGCAATCAAACGCCTTCAACAGGTCGCAGAAGATACCTATGGTATCCTGTCCCTCCTCCCACGCATCACAGATGTGTTTTAATAAGGTGACACCAGCGTCGGTTGTACAACGTCCTTTGGTGAAACCATTTGATTTAGCATTATTTTTGCAAATATCTTGCTGAAAACCGGCAACACGGATACTGGTCTATAATTATTTGTGTCTTTACTGCCCCGGATTTAAAAAGTGGTATGTTCTTACTATGTTTCATTAGATCCGGAAAGACTCCTTGATCTATACACAAATTAAAAATTATAGCTAAGTACGGCTATCTTAGATATCTTAGCTTAGACAGAGTCACTCGAGGCGGTTCCTTTTACAATTTGTGCAAGCCCTAATCGTAGTTGTGCAGTCCGCCCCTGGCGCAACTGACACCCCTGATTTCTGATTTAAGCATTTGAAGTTGAGTATTTGTCAAACTGTACTTTAGCCTGAAAATCTGTCAAAATTTGACGCTAAAGTAAAAGTAGATAGGTAGACGTTCTTGACTTCAAAGACACAATTCAGAAATTGGAGAGGGCGGGAAATTTTGAGCCCCAATGTTTGTATAAAATTTCTTCAATCGTTGCTCAAAGAAACTTTTAAAATAATGCTCCTTACACGAGCTTTTGCTGCCCTCTTTTTACCTGAAAAAATCATCGAGGGCTTTTCTCTCGCTGATGCTAGGTTGTTTTGGTACAATCATTGTTATTAAATATAAGACAATTTAAAAGAAAGTTTCACATACATTCATAGATTCATGAATTTATCCCATGGGGCAGGCAAAAACTACAGAACGCCACTTGCCATGATCGAGTTTTATTCTATAAGAAGGCGGTGGATTTAGCTTACGCCCCAAACTGCTGTAACCTACGCTACGCCACTGGCGTGGCACGCAATGGCGTATAGGCAATTTGAAACCTCTTCGAGCCTGAGTGACTCTTTATGGAAAACTTTAGTATTACTAAATCTATTGATTCATTTTGTAACACCCTTGCATCAGAACCTACAGCACCTACTGATAACCTAGTTCTTAGTATAATAGTTAATAACAATAAACAATGGTCAGTCAGGGGACTTACAGCAGTGTCACGACCTGACACTAATTGGTTCATTGAACAAGGGACTTATTTGTGACAAATCATAGTATTCAATGAAATAGGTGATGAACTTATGATTTATCTCATTCTATTCAATTTATAGGTGAATTACATGATTTTATGGTTACCTACAACCTGCATCAGACATGCGTGCAAAATAATAATGTTACCTACTTCTGAAAATGCCCTCTACAAAAATGGTCTAATGATCTGGAGCGAGTGCGCGTAAGGGACAGATGTATACAACTCATATACATCTGCCCCTTACACTCACTCAAAATAACCTTACTCTTAGAGCTTATTTACCCTCCGTCTCCCCCCCTGAGGGCGCTAAGTGATTAATATTGTATTAGTGATAAAGATTGTCGAAAAGTCCAAAATGTATTGTATTGACAAACCCTACCGAAAGGACAGTGACAAATTGATTTTTAACCGACGAAAAGAAAACGCGGAGGTTCTCAATTGGACATGTATATTTATTAATTTATGATCACGCATAACTTTTTAAAGAGTGGCCGAAAAGATTATACAGTTAAGGTATTTTTTTTATTTGAAAGAGTAGGTTTACCTATATGTTGGTCCCATTTAAATTTGAAAATAAAATAGGTAGAAAAGAATTGATTGATAATTTGCCCACAGAATTTTCAATTGTGAACCGATTCTGTTGAAATTAAGTAGAAACTGAAAAGCGAAAAAAAATCCTTTGCCTTATTAAAAAATAAGATAAAATAATCTAGCATTTTGTGGACTCCCATATCAAATGGGTTTTGCGAAAAATAATATTCTGGCTTATCCCATCGAATAGGATAACATTGTTTAGAGCTCGTTGATTAGATAAATCGCATTGTTTGATTTAAAAAATATTAGAAAAATGACTTTCTTTTCCAAAGTCGGTGTCGAAACACGGCAAACCATAGGGTAACAAAGACACCGACTCCTGAAAAGAAAGTTATTTTTCGCATTGCAGTGTTTTTTTGTCTATGGTTGCCTGTTAATAATTATGGAACTTCATAGGTGTGTTTATGGGAAATGTAAAATTAAAGGCTGGAAGGAATATAATATTTTTATTTCATTTCCGAAAGCCTGACAAGGTAAGGATTATGTACGATGCAAGTAAAAGAAAACATTCATTTTGATGTATGCAAATATTTTTTTCGTTTCATCAAAATTAATATTAGGGGTTAAAGTATGAAATTGCCGATTTGTACTGAAAAATTGAAATGTTCTTAGGTAACACACAAAAATAAAGTGCGTAATATCAAGTTGGTTGTTATAGAAAAAATGCGGAATGTACATAAAAAATCTGATTTATCTATAAAATCTGATTTAATATATTATTGGTATTTTTTAGTAAAATATACGTAATAATTAAAATATCACCAAATTTCATTTATAATGGGGTCAATGAAAATTTAAAAAAATATTCAGGATAGTTTTTTTAAAAAGGAGTTGACTTTGTTGGCTTTCTCATTCCTTTGTTTTCTAATATTATTTAAATCGAAAAATACGGTATTTATCTAAACAACGAGCTCTAATTTTTTTTTATTATTATTTAAAGACTGGTTTTGACAATACAATCCAAATTGTGTAAATGTTTACACAATTTGGATTGGGGAGGAGCTCGTGGCTAAATAATAACAGCCGCACGGGTCGATCTACAAGGTTAAGCAACGCTTGACGAGGTCGATCCGTGGATGGGTGACCGTTTCAAAATACCGAGTTTCCTCCGTGCCTCGGAAAGCACGTTAAGCCGTTGGTCCCGGCTGTCATTTGAAGATCTTTGACAGTCGTTATGAGTAGTCAGAAGCTTGAGATCTGACACCAGTCTAGCCAAGGTGTACCGTTGTTACCCAGTTACTGGGTTGTGGATGTCAGATAGGCAGTCGCTCCATCTAAAACACTGGTAGTCAGCTGAATCCGGTTAGACTGGAAGCCGACCCCAATATAGTTGTGGACAAAGGCTAGGCAGATGATGACACAATTTGGATTGGGAATTAACAGCAACAAACTTGATAATCACCAAAAGAATCTAGGGTGCAGGAGTGCAAAGCGGGCTTCACATTTTGCGTTATTTTATTGAAGATGATGAAAAAGATTTGTTTAAAAAATATCCAGTTAGATTTTATCAAATTAAATGCAAAAGCAGAGGAATCGTTGTCTCGTTTCTTACGATGAGTGGTTAGTTTCATAAAAGAAATTGTCGCGACAAAAACTAGTTGTATAGCCATAGAACGTTTTAGGCAACACTGTTTTTTGTCCTATAAAAACCCAAATAAGGTGTATTCTATTCGAAAGTGGCGAATGTGGCGAGTGAATATAAATTTCATTTTATTATTATTTTTGTTTATAGAGTGTGAAATGATGTGCAACTGCAATTTTACGGATAAAATATGGTTAGGTTTACCATAAATTTTACGTGCCCCCGTTGGATTATTGAGATTTCACAAAAAAATATTTTTCAATTTAAGGGACTTGGAGATTTAAGCGCCATTATAGCATTATAGCACGCCGAATAAAAATGTCTGATTAAGGTTGTAAAAGTGAGTTACACAAATCTTTTTCAGGACATAATTGTCATATAATAGCAACATTTATCCACTTTTACGTGTCGTTTTTATGTTATTAAAGAAATATTTACTCTGTCATGATACTAACAAGTATATTATAGGAACTGAAAATTCATTACACAACAATTCAGCTCTAAAAAAGTGTTTGTGTGATGTGCTTATTAGTAAAACTATAATAGTAATCTCTAAACTAATAAAGTACAGTTACATTACCTACATAGTAATAATCTGGAACTAAGCTACATCACAAAATCATTCTATAGTAGATTTTTTGTAACTACTAACGTACTAAGTACTATAGCAACGATCAGAATATCCTCAATACGACAAGGTAGCCTTATAGTTGAATTTTCATCACTGCTAAAACGAAATGATTATAGCAGTTCGTTTGTAACCTTTATTACGCAAATAAGATAAATAAAAGCATTTTTAACAATTTTATAGAGCAGTATTATTCAGTACTAGTGATATTAGCGCTTGCTATAGCACATACTATAACGGTTGTATAAAATGGTGTTTTAAACGTTTACATCATTTGTTTATGGGTCTTTTTTGTCCTATAAGCTTATAGAGCAAAATTGTGTTGTCGAACGCTTTTATACAACACGCTGTCACCGCTAAAACCTTAATAACTCATTTATATGTCTTTTTAGAGAAATAGGCTTAGATTATAGGACTGCTTTGCTGGTTGGGGAGTCACACGGCCAATTACTTATTCAATTGTTAATGTTTGTTGTGCAATAAACAGCATTATATATCGTCACATGATTATACTTTTGTTGATATTATATAAAAAAAAGAAAAGATAAGCCCGTCCATTCAATATCGGTCAATAATGCAGTCTGTGTTCTCTCTTCACATCTTTGGGAAAGTTTTTATCGATGCCGTCGAGATAAAAGTTTTTATTCAGAAAATTACCTACCCATATCTTTGTAATTATGATGCCAATCTTGTTCTGTAAAGTCCCTACGATTTAAGAAAAATATTAAAAAGAAAGTTGTTCAATTAAGTGAGAGGTTATATTTATGCGAATATTTTGTTCGTTTCATCAAAATTAATAATTTATTTTACTTGCATCATAATCCTTATCTACCGGCTTTGGGGAATGAAATAAACATGTTATATTCCGTCCAGCTTTAAATATTACATTTGCCAGCACCTATGAAGTTCCATAATTATTAACATGTAACCATAGACAATACAATGCAATACTTGATTGACTCTTGGTTACAATAGTGAAGCGACGTGCTATTAGGTAATTACATATGAAATTGGCGATTTGTAAGGGAGGAACATAAAGTCGTTTTTTTTTAATACAATATATTTATTTAATCAAAGTATGTATTATTGCTGTCTATGCACTTTTGCCATCTCATAGGTAGTTCATTGATTCCTTTACTAAAAAAACCATTCGGACGGGAATCAATAAACTCTTTGAAGGCGCTTTGGACTGAATTTGAAGGAGTTGAATTTTTTCCCTTGCAAGAAGTTATCCAAATTTCAAAAAACATGGTCATAAGTCATTTATTTCGGAACAATATACATTGTGTAGAAATTTTGTAAAATAAATAAGTACCATTAAAACATTCTGATCGATAAAGAAAATAAAAACACTAATATAAAAACACATTCAAACCAATAATCATGTACATTTAAAATAATCAATAATAAAAATAGGTCAAAGATAAAAAAAAAACTAATTGTGATAAAAAGATCAATGATACAATATGTCATCTAAGGTTTGAATAAAACAATAATAAAAATAGAATGTCAATGATACAAAAAACAAAAAAAAACAAATCAATAAAAGTTCAATATATGCCTACCCATTAATTAAACAAGAGTAAAAATAGAATGTCAAGTATAAAAAAACCGAATTGTTATAAAATGTCAATAATATGTCATCTAATAGTTTAAGAATAGCAACAGTAAAATAAAATGTCAAAGATAAAAATTTAAATTATTACAAGAGATCAATAATAGTGTGATCCAATAATACAATCTATAAATAATACAATAATAAAAATAGCATGTCATTATAAAAATATCAATATTATATTAAATATACGACAAAAATAAGTACAAAAATAATAATATTTTACCATTACAAATTCACTGAAATTTAGACCAATAATAATTAATAATTTTATTGACCCAATTATTGCTTTTTGAAAAGTGATGGCCTGAAACACAGGTTTGAAAGAACCTATATCAGGCAGGTCCCTACCAAAAATAGAAATTCTTGTGTATAATCTTGCAGTTGTCATAAAATATTGTTGTTATAGTTTACATATAAGCACTATTTATACCATTGTTTTAGAAATAATACTACTGAGCCTAATGTACATTTTTGTGAACGTATTTACTTTTTAATAAATTATTCTATTCTAAATTATTCTTTCTATTCTAATTATTCTAATAACGGTTGTTGTCTATCATCAAGGAACTCATCGACGCCATAATAGCCCTTCCTCAATATATGTCTTCAATTTGTTTTTAAATAAGTTTACGGTATGAATGCTTTTAAAATCTAAGTGTAGCTTGTTGTATAGAAAGACTGATTGGTATCTGGGACTGTGATGAACAACCTTTAATTTCGGCTGGATTGTGTTTGGCAAGTCTTTCCTACGCGTAATATCTCTAACTTGTCGTTGTTTAGTTTGTCGTTGTAAGTTCTTGACAAAATTGGTTAACAGCACCAGTATTTAAAGGCATGGCACTGTCAAAATTTAAGTCTAATAAAATGATCCCTGCACGAATCCGTTTATTTCAAACGGAGCATTGTTCTTAAGGCTCTTATTTGAATTACAAATGCCATGTGGATATTGTATTTATAACTGTTGCCCCAAAACTCAATACTATACTCGGAATTTTAATTCAATTCCAGATTTGACAATTTCAGTGTTGCAACGTTATGACAAGTACTAAATAGTGACGTTGCAAAATTATTCGATATGGAAATGGAATATTTCCGGATCGATTCTTCTCGTTTATAATTTTACTCTCGTAAACTAAGTATATCAGGAAATTAAATATTTCTGAACCGATAATTTAGTTTTGACGATTAATTAACGATCTGAGACTTTTCTTTTATAATTGTGTGTGAAATAAATAAAAAAATGTGATCATGAGAACAAACACAACGTAACAACACTTTAACAAAAACCCAACAAAATATCGATTCGCAATGAAATAAGATTATATTCGTGCAGTCACACTGGGAGAATGAAGCCGAATGACACGATAAACAAAATGGCGATAGCTGCACGAGCGCGCACGGGTTGCCAATACTGAAAACTATCGAGGCTCTTGTAGTATAAGTTTTGTTTTTAATATAAAAACAAAAATATTAACTTTTTATAAAATAGAGCAGCGATTACTAATTAATAAATAATTATTATGAATAATTATGTATTTATTTAAATAAAAATCAATAATTTAGTCTTTAATTGGCACACTGATGGCACACACACTGATTGTTTATCGATTTTTGTGTTCATCACTACACTATTATATGTGGTACCATTATTTCACAAAATGACAGTAGCTAATGTCAAATCTGGAATCGAATTAAAATTCTGACTATATATCTAAGCTTAGACTCAACCAAGGCAAAGTATACCATCTTAAGCAGGGCCAATAACAGTTCTACCCTCAGGCTTCTGATTGCATAGCATGCCGAGCTAACAGACTTCGTTACAGACGATGTCTCAACCCTCCAGTTTAGTAATGCATCAATGTGAATACCTAGAAGTTTAACATGATCAACCACTTCGACTTTGCTGCCACAAGATAAAATCAGAAGACTAGCATTGTTCCGGACATTCGACTTGAAAAGTACACATTTTGTTTTGTTTACATTGAGTTTAAGATTATTTGAACCAAACCAATGTTCAAAAGCTTTTAATTTTTATTTCTAAGGTATTTAAGTTATTAACAGACACTATTTCACAAGTGTTATCCGCTAAAATAATAAGACTAGTGTCTGTAATTTTATGTACTCAATTAAATCATTCAGGAATAGTATGAAGAAAATTGGGCCCAAAACAGATCCCTGAGGGACACCCCGAAATACTGTCATTAGATTGGAGTTAACTATTTTTACTTCTCCATCCACTACCGACTTTAATTAAATAGAAATAATAGACGCCAATTTAGGCGTCTATTATGCAAATAAGATCTAAATAGCTTCAGAAAGTTCTCCCTTATGCCATAATGCTCAACTTGGTCAATAAAATATTGTAATCTGTTGGAGCAAGGTCCGGGGAATACGGTGTATGTCTTAGACATTCCAATTGAAGCTCCTCTAATTTGGTAGCCGTCTGTTGTGCAGTGTGTGGTCTAGCGTTGTCCTGAAGCAGCAGTGGCCTAGAGCGATTGACCAGCCTCAGCTGTTTAGCAGCTAGCTTTTCCATCATGGCTTGCTGTTGCTGACAATAGACATCCGCCGTAATCGTCTGGCCAGATTTAAGAAAGCTGTAGTGAACGACACCGGCACTAGTCCACCAAACGCTCACAAGTCATTTGTTTTGGGTCAATTTTCGCTTGGGGCAGGATTTGGCTGGTTCGCCAGGGTTGAGCCATTGCGATGAGCGTTTCCGATTATTATACAGGATCTACTTTTATCTCCAGATAAAGATTTGATTAAAAATCCCTTCATTATTGTGCCGGTTGAGTAATGTAACGCAGCAGTCGACGCACGTTTGTCGGTTTGCTGCACTCAAAACTCTCACTGAAAAAGCTGAAAGGTGGGTTTACTTTTACCTTTCACCTTCGCAATTTACTTCAAGCAGCCTGCAGCTAACTCGGACATGGTTTGCGATGGATCCGCTTCCATAATAGCCTTCAATTCTTAATTATCAACTTTGGTCTCCTGCCGTCCACGGGGCTTGTTCTGCAGGTCGAAATTGCCAGAACGTTTTCGACGTTGGATCCAAAAACACACTGTGTTTTCTTTTGCGACACCGTCGCCATACACATCATTAATCCTTCGAGCCGTTTCTGCAGCACTGGTGCCACGATGGAACTCGTTCTCGTAAATAACGAGATATTTCAAGTTTTCCATTTTGTAAACTGACTGGCTCAAAGAAAATCCAAAAGAGGAAAATACAAATGAATTACGGTTTTCCAAACACAAAAGCATGAGTAAATAACTGTATAAATTTAAAATTGGAATTCCAAACCAAAAGGAGATAATTGAGATCAAAGTGGCCAGTACCAAAAAACGCCAATTTCATAGATAAGGACATAATATTTAGCCCCGATATTCCGATGATTTATAATTCACAAATCAAAATTAAAATTTCTTTATTCAATTAGGCCATTAAGCGGCACATTTGAAAGTCGAAAAAAAATATCAAAAGTAATAATAATTGATTCTACCGTCCATTCGGAAAGGTAGCTTGTTATGGAGAAGAATGGACAAGAAACTCTACAAAAATGAATCTAAGAACATTAAACCGGAAATCCTTGTGGCTTCCACCGTCAAGGCAGTTGTTCGTGTCTTTTCGCTATTTGAAATTATTAGTACAATTATTTACAGGTGATTAGAGAGATTCTTGTAAGACTAATGGGTGATAATTCTCTTTCGTCAAACAATGATTTTATAGAGTTAGTTTTTCCACTTCAATTTATTTCATTGTGCCTGTACCTAATTCATACTTAATATTATAGCGAAAGGAACTTTGATCCAACCGGGTATATTACACCATCACCAATATTTTTTTTAATTTTTGCTTTCGATCGCTATTTCCTAAGCATACATACCATTTCCTACACACACACACACACTTGCCATTCCATAGCTTTGCTCCTTTCAGCCCGAAACCGATATTACCGTGCAATATCGTGATCCCCGATGACTTTGCATTTATTTATCTGTGTTTAGCTTCGATTAGATTTATTTTAACCTGTCTAGTTTAGCGGTCAGGGTCATATCTTCAATTACATTTATTACGACCTGTCAACTTTTATTCCATGAAAGATGTCATGTTGGAGTCAGCACGACGCCTCCTTCCCGCTCCACTGGCGCCCTTGTAACATACATAATATAATAATTTCACACTTGACTTAACATCTGGGAGCAGCAGTGACGCAACCAAGGCGCGTCGCCCGGAAGACAGGCGCCGGCTATTGTCAGGAATACACTCTTGCGCATTAATTTATGCTCATATTCAAATATAGAGCGATAAATTACCTATAAACAATTTGGCAGTTTTTTTTTTGTTTATTGACTGTGGTACATTGTTTTTTTGGTTTGATTAATATCGGGGCGGGTTTGGAGACAGTTGAATGAGCTTTTTTGGGTAGGTCGAACGTCTTTTGTGACAGTTGCAGAGCCTGCAGACTTATCATAGGAGTTAGTGATTGATGGGTATGGTTTTAGTTACTAAGACCTAATTTTTACGATCATAGCGTAAAGTGAGGGGTTCAGTTACATCGGGCATCAATATGAAAACTGATAAATCATTCGTTCTTTCCAAATGTCTTGCTGAATAAACCCGAGCTTTACGGATTTCATCATCATCATCATTTCAGCCGAAACACGTCCACTGCTGGACATAGGCCTCCTCCAGGCGTCGCCACATTGACCGATCCCGTGCGTCTGGCATCCAGCGCCTTCCCGCAACCTTAACCAGGTCATCGGTCCACCTAGTGGGAGGCCTTCCAACGCATCGTCTGCCGGTCCGCGGTCGCCATTCCAGAACATTTCGGCCCCATCGGGCATCCGTTCTGCGAGTAATGTGCCCTGCCCACTGCCATTATCAGTTATCATAGTTATCTATACTTAACATTATAAAGAGGTAAAGTTTGTGAGTTTGTGACGTTGTAAGGGGTAATCTCTGGTTCTACTGAATTGATTTAAAAAATTCTTTCACCAGTAGAAAGCTACATTATTCCTGAGTGTAATAGGCTATAACATATTTTCAAAACATTAGAGATCCTTATGAAAATTGCAATAATGTAACCCAAGGTAGCAAAACTATTGACATTAGATAAAAAATAGTAGGTAGGTAGATAGGATAGGGTAGGGACGGTAGGTAGGGTAGGCAGGGTAGGTAGGGTAAGGAGGGTAGGTAGGTACAGCCAGTTGACGGTCGCGAAGCCCCGGGGGTCAGCTAGTCATATATAAGTTTCGCAATGCTGCCTGAAATACTGCTGCCTGTTTACAGACTTATATGTATGTAATGTGATTAGACTGGTACTATCACACATACTAAGAATTGTTGTTAGAAGCTTATCAAACACGTTGCCAACTGTGCTCTCAACGATATGTAATCTTCAAGATACAACAAGCCATGAAAACAAAGTGTTTCACTCTCTGAACCAATCACAGTCAATAGTTAACATAAAGAAGCACGTACATTTAATGCTCTGTGTGCTCTTCTGCTTATGTAAATATGTACTGTGCAATATGGTAGTACTTCCAGGCCGGACATATTTTTGTTGGGTTTTCTTCTCCTTCTGGAATGTGTCAGTAGTTCCTCGAAGTTTGGATTTATGTTTGGTTTATGGTAGGTAACAATTTCGACCTTTATGACATGGGACTTCAATCATAACTGGTGACATGTGAGTGCGCTATATACCTCTTACCTCCTGTGCTTTTGTTAACTGTCCAAATTGTGTAAATCTCTGTAAGAGAAGCCAAATATGGGTTAAGCTCGCCTTTGTACATAAGTATTCCTTCTGTATTTGTTTTGTGCACAATAAAGAATATGTATATCTCTAGCTCTTCAGGGAATGCGGGCGTGTTATGTCTTAAGATCCTATGGCACCTAGCTAGGGTAGAGGGCTTACACAGTAGTCCTCCATCAAGACCGAGCTTCAGCTTCGCGGTTCACCTCGCTATACGTCATTCCGATACTCGCCGCTTCAGTCAATACGGTGCGTCGCCAGGTTTGACGCTTCCTTTTTTCTTGACGATTCCAATCCAAGGCCTCTTTAGGGATGTGATCGGAATCCCTCCGGAGCGTGTTACACTACAACTTCCATTTACGCCGCTTGATCTGGCAGTCGATCGGGGTCTCGTAGCATATCCCCAACAGCTCTACATATGGCGTGTTATGTCTGCTGAAAATTCTTTTCTTTTTTAATAAAAAACGTTGCCCCACGCTAGGATTTTTTTCGTGTGTCGTGGGTGCGTTTACAAACATTCATACTCACATACACAAGATTCCCAGATCCGGAATAGCTATCTGTGGACCATACAAATATTTGTTCCGTGCGGTATCGAATCCGCGGCACGCAGCGCAGCAGTCGATCGCTCAACTACTACCGCCAACCGTATAGCCAAAAAAAACTCAACAGAATAAGTCTAAATTTAACACCAAAAAAATTGTAATTGCCTACGATTGCTCTGTATCTTATCTAATAATCTGGTAGCAGGAAACCATACGTACCTGGATTTATCACCTTGTTTGACATTATCACGTCTTTCATTACGATAGATCAGATAGAAAGCCGAAAAACGTGATGGAAATATATTCTAGTAATTGTACCTGTCACATCTGCTAATGAATTGATTGTTAAATGAAATAATTTATTAATATCTAGATATATTTCTGAATGACTTTATAACATCGCGCCGATTTGCGATACAATCTGAAGATGATTGATGGAGCATTGATAAGAATCTGGCAATTAAGCTTGACTGAATATCTTAGGGGGATACCAATGACATTAGTTTATTACGAAGACATAATAAAAAACCTGAGAAGAGTACCTACGTACTTAATGAAATATCATTTTCGGGTCTCGTATCTCGGTCGGGGAAGTACCACACCACTAAGCGTGCAAACCCGGTTTTCAGATTTTACTAAAAACCGGCGAACGGAATTTTTTTACCAAGTTTTTAAAACCGGGTTTGTGAAGCAATACCGGAGTTGTCTCCGGTTTTCCCGTTATTTAATTTCATTTACTACTTTTTTTCGAACGCACTCAAGAAATATTCGATTTAGATTCATCAAATATAACCGACAAAGAAACACAAAAAAGACATACAATTGCAACAAGATTGTCGCACGCGATGGTTAAGCATGTCCGATATGATCGGAGTGTTTTTGAAGATTAAAAAACTTAGTCCTTAAAGCCCTGATAGATTGGAAATCGGAGATATGTTTTTCCGAAGACGAAATTCGAACTCTGTCTGAAATTCACAACAGCTTGAATGTTGTCAAACTCGAAAAATAGAAAGTATACAGAAGGGCCACTCCCGCCGTTTCGAAAATTGACAGCTAAACTTGACAGACTCACTAAGTTTGCTACTATATTAATACCGAATTAAAAAAAAGAGTCGGTTGTATAAGTTACAAACATAAATACATCTATTCGTCTAAACAACATCTTAACATGCTAACATGGTTTAGAGGATAGACAAAGACTCCACATACGACGATGATTAGGTTTGTAACAATGGTGTAATAATGATCCCACCAAAAACATAGGTAAAAATGTGAAAAGCACCAAGCTCCACAAAAATATAAATGTGTTTTTTTTTTTTAAATAAAATCAAATAACCCGACTGCTTAAGAAGCTAACTAAAAACATGTATGTACTTAAACAAGAACAAAATTATGCTTTGCAATCGGAAGAAACATATTTGTGAGCTGGATGACTTAAACCATATTAATATGACAAGTCTCATACCTTTTCCAAATTCGTCTACGGACTTAAAATAATTTATTATTTTCCTAGATATTGAATTTCTAACTAAACATTTTGAAAAATTTAATGACCTTTATAACTTAAAATGAATGTAAGAACAAATTTAAATTATATAGAACTAATTTAAAGTATATTCGGACTGTAACAATTAATATTGGTAACCCAGCCAGTGCAACCTCTTTACAGTACCTACTTTATGTATGAATGACGTGACAAACTCCCGCACACAGCATTCGTGACAGCCGCGACTGTTCTCGGTCCAATATTGCCCATTATTCCCTGTAAAATCGTAATGTCAATGTGTGAGTTCAAAATAGCGCTTTGTTCGAAGTGGACTCTCTGTCTGCGGCGCGCCGCCGCATATGTACTTTGTGTCGCTGTCCTGTCCTTGTGCCACCGTGATGCTACTGTTCATACAGCTGACACAACATTAAAATTCATGATCAAGAAACTTGATGAACAAAACAGTGTTTTTAGCTCCAAACTAGCGGTGAACTTGAGAAGTCGTATCAAGCAAAGGCGTCTCCTGTTAGCAGGTGTCTTACACTATGTTTTTTATTTAAATATACAAAAAAAAAATGCGCGATTGGTTTGATTCGTAGTTTTCTCCGAGCGGTCATTGCCATCACTGCCATCGTTAACATCTGACGCTGAAGTTGTAGCTGATGAGCTAACTCTTCAAGAGCAGCTTGATAAGAAATTGATTAAATGCAGGAAAACCCCCAAGAATCGGTCTGATTTCGACCTTGCAGGGTTTGTCAAGGTAGAGCAAGGCATTTATGAAAGCGGTGGGCAACTGGGTGACACTGGACTGTGCACAGAAGCTTACAACTATTTGATGTGTGTACTACCAACAAGTGTTGAGTGTGAGAGGCCCTTTTCGAGTTCTGGGTACTTTTGCAATAAAATAAGAAGTACGCTATCTGTTATAATGTTAGATGCACTTTTATTCTTAAGAACACTTTATCAAGAACAGCGGTGTCTTGGAAAAAAATGATTATTGTTTATTTAAATAAGTGTGTCTCGTTTTATAGTATATATAAAAATAGTAAAATATGAATATTATGAATCCCATAATAATGTTGCTACAGTTGCTAGTAACTCAAGATTCAATAAATTGAGACGTTTAGTAATTGTGGTTGTGTTTAGTATCTTAAGATGATGAATGTGTTTTGTACATTTAAAATAGATTATTCTTTATAACAGAACTAGCTGACCCCCGGGGCTTCGCTCCCGTCAACTGGCTATCTACCTACCTACCCTGCCTACCCTGCCTACCCTGCCTTCCCTGCCTATCCTGCCTTCTCTGCCAACCCTGCCTACCCTGCTAACCCTGACTGCCCTGCCTACCCTGCCTAGCCTGCCTACCCAGCCTACCCTGCCTACCATGCCTACCCTGCCTACCCTGCCTACCCTGCCTACCCAGCCTACCCTGCCTACCTTGCCTACCCTGCCTATCCTGCCTACCCTGCCTACCCTGCCTACCCTGCCTACCCTGCCTACCCTGCCTACCCTGCGTACCCTGCGTACCCTGCCTACCCTGCCTACCCTGCCTACCCTGCCTACCCTGCCAACCCTGCCTACCCTGCCTACCCTGCCTTCCCTGCCTATCCTGCCTATCCTGCTTACCCTGCCTACTATGCCTACCTTGCCTACCCTGCCTACCCTGCCAACCCTGTCTAACCTGCCTACCCTGCGGCCAACCTGCCTACCCTGCCTTCTCTGCCTATCCTGCCTACCCTGCCTACCCTGCCTACCCTGCCTACCCTGCCTACCCTGCCTATCCTGCCTACCCTGCCTACCCTGCCTACCCTGCCTACCCTGCCTACCCTGCCTACCCTGCCTACCCTGCCTACCATGCCTACCCTGCCTACCCTGCCTAACCTGCCTACCCTGCCTTCCCTGCCTACCCTGCCTACCCTGACTGGCGCACCTACCCTGCCTTCCCTGCCTGTCCTGCCTATCCTGCCTACCCTGCCTACCCTGCCTATCCTGCCTACTCTGCCTACCCTGCCAATCCTGCCTAGCCTGCCTACCCTACCTACCCTGCCTACCCTGCCTACTTTGCCTACCCTGCCTACCCTACTTACCTACTATTTTTATCTATTTTATCTATCAATGTTTTTCTCAGCGCACGCCAAAGAATGAATTTTATAGGCAACATTTTCCTACCTTGGGTTAAATTATTGCAATTTTCATAAGGATCTCTAATTTTTTTTAAAATTTATTATAGCCTATGACACTCAGGAATAATGTAGCTTTCTATTGGTGAAAGAATTTTCAAAATCGGTTCAGTAGATCCAAAGATTACCCCTTACAACGTCACAAACTCACAAACTCACAAACCCACAAACTTTACCTCTTTATAATATTAGTATAGATTGTTAATTACCTACTAAAGGTACCACAAACTTACTTGTTGGTGATTTGATCTCAGTTAGTTAATCTTTAAATTATTTTAAGCTCATGTTATCCAAACTATTAATATTGTATACTTGGTATTGGTAGGCATATGCATAAGTAGTTGATTAAAAAAGGTATATGCGAAAAATCTTTTATTTGTAGACTTTTTTGTTAACAAAAACTTGCTATAAAAAAACTAAAAAAATGTAGCCGAAACCGGGGCTAACACCAGTTTCCGGTATTGTTCCTTCGAAACCGAAATTCTAAACTAGTTTTGAAGACCTTCCGGTTTTGCACGCCCTACACACCACTAAACTTACTGTTTTTAAGGCCCACTTGTTCGAAAATCTCAGAGGATTTGCTAACACGAGGTTAAATTTACAGTTTGGCATACAATATTGTCAATTTAACCTCCTGTTTGCAAATCCTCTGAGATTTTCGAACAAGTGGGCCTTAAAAACAGTAAGTGAAAGTGGTCCTAAGCAGCGTTGCTGTGTTCCGGTTGTCAACGCATATAATAATATGGATGCCGGTTATTATATGCAGCAGATAGGTACAGATATATCAGTTTTGTCTCTGTGGCGTTCGGGTGATGCTCCATTTCAAATAACATTCGAATTTTTGAAAACCCTTATGTACAGCCCGTTCAACCGATTTGGAGTTCTATCCCATAAATATAAGGATAGCATGTAAAGCATAAACCTGTTACCACAACTAACTCTTTCCTACAGCTGCCATTTGTCATATCCCCAACGCAATAGAAGTCAAAATCGGTTGAACGGGTTGTATTGGGGTTATTTAAATGTCCAATGTTATCTCAAATACAGAGTAGTAGTAGTAGTAGGGAGTATAGGTGTTGGTGACCATTTGAGTACCTATCTACTATCAGGTGTACCGCCTCTTACTTGCAGTCCAATCCAATAACAGAAAACTTTATTATAGCTTGTTAAATACAGGTCTTCTGGTCCCAAGCCAGGAGTTATACGCCCATAGCGGCGTTGCGACTCCTGGACCCTGTCTGAACCGCGGTTCACGGTAGTGAAAAGCTAGGGATTTGCTCCGTATTGGGAGATATACTGGTTCCTCCTACGGGTATAAGGTGGCACAAGGGTTGGCCGGTAATATTATAGGCACTTACCTTAGATCCCTGCGGTAGACTCCTGGGGGTCAACCAATATCGTGCCGTGAGGTTAGGGATAGGAGAATATATATATATAATAAAGGACAATGATTGGATTGGGACCACCAACGCGTTCTGATCCGGGCTTCGGCTTCCAGGCAGACACACAAGCGTTTCCCACAAAAGCGCTTCGCTGCGCGTGAAAATATATTTTTAACCACCTTCGCGGGCGCCCCACTAACCGATTGAGAACGGAGGGCGCTATTAGCTATTACAAATGGGCGAAACACATCTCGATTCGATATCTTTCGACAAGACACGACTTCCGCGTGTTCACGTTACAAATTTACTCTCTCGACTGTGAAGTGTCAGCTGTCAAAATCGTTGACAGCCCACCGACACGGTGTTGCAAGTAAAAATCGGGACGAAACATAGCTTAAAGGGCTGTGGGCAGATTAGTGTGATTGGCCAAATAAGCTTAAATTCAGCAGTGCTACTTTCCACCAGTGATAGGATATTCGCAATTGGATCAGATTTCTTCAAGATATTATGCTCATCTCAATATGCTCATACAAAAAAACAATCTTTGTTACCTTTTATCATTTTAGATTTATAATATTAGCCATAGAGAATATCAATAAGTATCTATATATTGTTTCCTCCTTGTAGGTGCTTTCAACTACTTACGACGTTATAAGTAGTTATTATAATAACTGGAAAAAAAATATAAATAAAGAAAATATAAGGATTTAGAAAATGAGAGAAAGATAGAGTCATTATCATCATACGCAACTTTATCCCATTTACCTGGGATCGGCCCTCCTTATCCTTTTTTAGAGTTCCGTACACAAAGGGTAAAAACGGGACCCTATTACTGAGACTCCGCGGTCCGTCTGTCTGTCTGTCTGTCACCAGGCTGTATCTCATGAACCGTGATAGCTAGACAGTTGAAATTTTCACAGATGATGTATGTCTGTTGCCGCTATAGCAACAAATACTAAAAACAGGATAAAATTAATATTTAAGGGGAGCTCCCATACAAAAACGTGAATTTTTGCCGTTTTTTTCAATAATGGTACGGAACCCTTCGTGCGCGAGTCCGACTTGCACTTGGCCAGTTTCTCAATTGTGCACGGTCTTGGGCAGTGCTGTTATCAAAATTTACTTCATTCAGGTCTTTTTCAACCGTCGTCAACCAAGAAAATGAAAGAGTACCAACACTAAATAAACAAAATAAACACTCTCACCACTTTACTTCTTTTTAACCCCGACGGAAAAAAGGGGTGTTATAAGTATGACGACTGTACTGTGTGTTTGTGTATCTATCTGTGGCATCATAACTCCTAAACCGGTGAACCGATTTTGATCGTTTTTTTTATATGTTTCTTTATCGAGAGTGTTCTTAGTTATATTTGATGAAAATCTGTTCAGCCGTTCAAAAATTATGGGCGTTGCAAGTGTTTCAATCGGTGCATTTTCGCAAGATGTCGTGTCATAATTACTTGTTCTATAGATTGTCGATCGAAGCGTGTCTACTACTAGATAAATTATGAAGTTTAAAAAGCATGAAATAAAAATGTATCGAGGGTTTCTTCAAATTTTGACATTTTATTTGTTCACTTAGTAAATAAAGAAAATGAGAGAAAGAAAGAGATAAAGAGAAGAACTTATCGAACTTCCTAGAAATAAGTGTATTTTCCATTTTTCAGGATGGCCTACAGTTCTGCAGGCCTCTCAGACCTACTCTCGACATAAATACCGGAAGTCGCAATCTCCGTGCGACTGATAAAATGGCTGCAGCTTTCTCTGAAATTTCAGCAGCAGCAACGAGGGACCTGAAAACTTAGGTAAAATAAATCAACGGAATTATTAAGTAACTGAAAATACATACATATAGGGTTCTAATTTGCAACAATCTTTAAAGATATGGTTATCTTTTATGCCATGCCAATAAAATTACTGACAAGGGTTCGACTCCTTAAATAAAATCAACACTGTTTCGCAGATTTCAACACCCTTATCTTTTCAACTCATGATCTGCCGAAAATAATAACACGCCAGCAATACAATATTAAAAAAAAACAATCATGATTAGGCCATCGTACTATATTCAAAAACCGAACATCCGCTCCTGGCCACAAACAAGAAAAAAAAACTTCCAAAAAGTATGGACGATTGATTTTCCCGCCAATCAATGGAGCGTATTAGAATCCGCGTGCACTTCACATCTAAGACAGTGTGTACGTTAACTAAAACTCATGGTACACGTCGCTTCGACGCACCTATTTATAAGTTCCAGAGGAATTGTTCACAGATGAAATTCCGATGCTAGTCGCGGGCTATACGCGCTCCCGGTTTAGCGTCCCCGAAATATCCGAGGCACACTGTATTAATTAAAAAAATATGATCAGTTGAGTGTTCCGTGTTCGATTTTTAAAGTGCGTATATTTGTGATTAGAATAACATTACACATACACACGGAGTTTCTTTTTTAATGTAAGATAAAATGATGGTTTTGGTGAAAGTATTATTAATCTATTCTATTTGAAGAACAGATAGAAATAGGGATTTGCGTAGATAACTAGAATAGAAGTGATAAAGCTCTGTTGGATTGCAAGGGCTTACTGTTTAGAAAATTATATGTGTTTTTAATATTTTTATGTTAACTTTTCAAAGTTACTAAACTATTGTTCCTATAAAAAGCAGGCATAGTAAAACTGTAAAAAAGTTCTCAACAAAAAAGTTCTAATCTACTGGTAACTTTTCATGGTTTTTCTTCTCCATGACTAGGCGAGGTACAAAAGTTCGCGGTATATTTTCCTTATTAAGAAAAATATACAGCTTTTTATATAGCTATTACATCCAGCTTTTTTGATTTTCCTCATTCTCCACTTCAGTCTTCAGGAATTTTCAGAATTCAGAGTCATTGTCATTAAAGGAATATTACTATTGACGTAAATTCAGAGAATTCACATGTGCTTCAAGTGATAAGCAAATAGTACCTACACTATACAATGTGAATTTTTCAAATTCATATGTACTTTCTAAGTTAATCTTGGACATCACAGGCAACGGTGAAGGAAAACATCGTGAGGAAACCTGGACTTATATAGTTATAATGTAAGTCTGAAATAGCCAAGTCAGAGGCCTGTGGGGATTCCCAGAGGCGGCTTAATTAACTCTGACACCAGAGGTGGCCACACCTCATACGAAAAGAAGAAGAAGACCTACACCAAGTAGTATTGTTTGATTGATTGACTCATTTTTAAAAGGCTTATAAAATCTTTATAAATATAACAATCTATTCCAATATATAAACACTGTACAGTTTATTTGTTTTTCGTTTGAACGCGAATGCGAATTTGATAAAATCATTCTGAGGAAGTGTATAGGCTATTTGACATCAGGCTACGACCCTTGGAAAAAAAAAGTAGGTAATAGCGAGGGAAGTCGGCTACTCTATGTATAAAAATAAAAGTACCTATAAGTATATATAAGTTAAAATAACAGACTAAAATCGTAAAATAACAAATTGAAAAAAACATCAATTTTAGTATCACTTCTATCGACGTGTTAGGCACTAAAACCGAATCTAAGGGTTTTTGCAAATGGTTTTTAACTCCTGAAAGGTTTTTCCTCTTGTTGTACATTACAAGTTTAACATTTTTATTAATTGATTTTTCATGTTCAATTTTATACTCGTGATGTTAAACCAAAATGAAAAAGTAGTCAGTGTAAAATTGACAAATATTTGTCTAAAATTTGCATGAATTGCCAACATCACGTGCTGCATGCGAAACATGCATGCCCCAATCCAAACATGTGACACTACAAATCAAAAATAAATTAAGTAAAGAATAGCCGAAAACTTGTGAAAATATTTCATACAGTTTGCTCATATATACGACAAGAAGTCACCTCGTTTTGTGAATGTGACTGTAATTTATTACTACTTAAAGGTTACGACTCCATGCCAAGACACCCACTAAATGTATAAATTTCAAATATCTCGCTGAAATAAAAATGGGATTAACGGATTAACGATGTGTAAAATGTTTTTAGTTAAATGTAAAAAGTGATTGGCGGTTACGGTTTAATTTGTAGTCTTAAATTTTATTATGAACTTCTAAGCAGATTACAAGAACCTGCAAAGCCTAAAACTGTTGCAAGTTGAGTTTTTATATATAACGAGAACATACTATCGAATAAAAAAAAAATAAAAAAAACCCGACTGCTTAAAAAGCGAACTAAAAAGACGTTAACAAGAAGAAATTCATGCTGTGCAGTCGGAGGATACATATTCGCGAGCTGGCTGAACAAAACCAGATATTTTCTCCGACTGCACAGCATGAATTTCTTATTGTTTACGTCTTTTCAGTTCGCTTTTTAAGCAGTCGGGTTTTTTGATTTTATTTTATATTTTTTTATTAAGTATAACTTTTTAGTTATTTTGTTAGAATTAGGTGCATTTAAAAATATAGATGTTATATATTTTTGAAATCATCATGGAGTTGGAAGAAAAAAAAAATTGGTCCCCCACAATATGGCGCTCGAAAGCCGCCATTTTTCTATTTTCCTATTTTAATGTAGCCAGTGACACTCGCAGGGTTAAGACGAATCGGTTGACGTAAGAATCATCAAAATCGGTCAACGCGTTTAGTCTCTAGAACGCCACATAGGAACAAACATACATACATACATAGACTGATAAACACACTACCCTCCTTCGGCAGTCGGGTAAAAATTGCTTTACAGTTTTTCATGTAACATTTTTAATGTTCTGATTGCTTGTATATAGCTCTTTTTTGGTGAGTGATTGTATGTAGTGGTGTATTTTGTATCTACCTACTTGTTCGAATCTATATGCGGAAATTAACAATATCATAAAATAGCACACAAATATCGCACAAAATAAGTTTTTGTTAAATGCGCACCATAACTAATTAAGATACTTACGACGTAGGCATTGAAGAGACAGACAGCATGGCAAGCAGATTCAGTTTGTAACAATCAGCTGTGAAAAAGTATGTTTAAAAAATATAATTTTTCGCTTTACAACTTTTTTCAATTTTAAATCTAGTTTGAAACTTGGCAAAAATCTAGATCAAGCACGTGACATGAAGACAGGTCTTTGAAAAGTTGCCCGTTTTCTTTGCTGAGGTACACTTTTCAGGCGTTCATTTCGCAATTAAATTTATCATTATAATTTTTTAAGACAGCAGTAAGTAGATATTGTGTCCACATTTGGGCCTATAATTAAGCTGTCTAGGGAAAAAGAAAGTGAGTGTGATACTCACTTACTGCGGCTTAATAGTAGTAATTTTGTAAAATATGTAGTAGGCATTAAGTATGTATTTACGTTTTGCACAGCTGTGATCTTGAAATTCGCAGCGTTGAAAGTTGAAAACAATTTATCTTGTTCTGTTGACACCTTTTAAATTAGATTACCAACTCTTTATTTACAAATAACCAACAATATCTTAAAATTCCCAATTCTTGTAAGACGAAATTTTATCATCATGATAATTCCGCGGCAAGGCGTCCACTGCTGGACACATTGACCGGTCCTGTGGGTCTCGAATCCAACGAGCTCCATTAGATCATCGGTCTACCTTGTAGCAATCTTTCCCAATGTTTTTATTCATTTAAATGCGGTACCCTCTTACTCAATGTACGCCAAATACTAGATATCACTCAACTAGTCTCTGTTTAGCTTATACTCTAAACAAATTACCGAAATAGAGCTGAATGACTCAACGGCCGTGGCATCCACATAAACCAACGAATAAAATAATAACACAAGCGATAATAATGTAGATTTAATATTAACAAGTGTTCACATAAAGTTGTTCAGTCATATGTTAAGAATGTAATTAACACTTGTAATAGGCCATTATTGAATGAGAAAACATACATAAATACACCAATAATGTCGTTGAGACTTAAGAAAATTAATGAAGAAATTTTACATAAAATAGTCAAAAATATAAATGAAAAAAAAAGTCCAGGGCACGACAAAATAAGGGCAACAGACATTAAATATATATCAGACAAATTGACCCCAGTGCTCACTCACTTAATTAACACATGTATAACTCGATCAATATATCCAGATAGGCTAAAGATAGGTCTTATTAGGCCGATACATAAAAAGGGTAGACATGATGATACAAATAACTATAGACCAATAACAATACTATCATGTATAAATAAAATAATTGAAAAATATTTTGGGCATTTAATAAATAACTTCCTTACAAGTAACAACATTCTGCATGAAAAACATTATGGATTTCAAAAAAATAAAAGTACTTCTCAGTTACTGGCAACTTTTTCAGATGAAATAAATAAGCATTTAGATAATAGAAACCATGTTTTAGCTGTTATGGTTGATTTTAGCAAAGCATTTGACACATTGAATTTTGAAACATTGTACCAAAAAATGGAACAAAATGGTATACAGGGACCAATGTTGGAACTGCTCAAAAATTATCACACAAATAGATATAATGCTTTAAGCATAGCTGGGGAGCAAAGTGACCAAATACGAACACAATTTGGCACGGCCCAAGGTTCGGTATTGGGACCGACAGAATATTTATTGTACGTAAATGATATGTGTAATATATTCCAACATGTCTCGGTGTACCAATTTGCCGATGATACGTGTTTGATCGCTGCTCATAAAGACATTATCAAGGCGCAAAGTATGATGCAGGAAGATTTTGATACATTGTGCAAATGGGCTCATGATCTAGGTTTATCAATTAACTATAACAAAACTAAATTAATGTACATACACTCGCCTTACAAAAAAGCTGTTTCGCTGCCGATGATCGTCGCCCATGAGCACAGTTGCATGCATCTAAACAATAACGCGTGTACATGTAAGCAGCTCGAAATCGTGAAAGAACACACCTACCTTGGCCTAAAAATAGATCATAAGTTTAATTGGGGATCACATGTTAACCTAATATGCAACAAGCTAAGAGCTATTTTGTCAAAACTATGTGTGCTCAAACATAAAGTGCCATATAGAACACTGAGACTTATGTATATGTCTTTAGCTGATTCTGTCATCAGTTATGGCTTATCTAGCTATGGAAGAACGTATAAAACGTATCTAAATGATATATATAATTTGCAGATTAGAATTTTAAAAACAATTGTTCCTTTAAAAGTCAAATTCATGAACAAAGATAATTACCACAACTTGTTTCATTATTGTAAGGTTTTGAGTATATTTGATAAGAGAGATTTAGCAATTGTAACTCAGTACAGTAGTGACATGTGTAAATTGAATAGGGCAAAAAGATTAATCACATTACGTAAACTAGACTACCTCCCGACCTTTGAAATACCAAAATGTCATAACGATTATGGTGAGAGAGTATGGAATGTCAGTCTCGCCCGAATACTAAACAAGTTGCCAAAACACATAGTTTGTAAACTGGAAAACAAAAATAAAAGGCAGACCTATAACATATTCAAGCGACATTTGATGAATTGTAAGCAAATAGCAACTCCTTAACTGTAAAATCTTTTCTATTTTTGTTTAAGATTAAGTTAAGAATTGTATAAACTGTATTTTAATTGAAATAAACAGCTTTTTTTTTTTTTTTTTATATAAGGGCCTGTGCTGACGAACCACTTTGGTTTATTAACAATGTTACACTCTTTCAGCGATAGCGATTGTCGACAATCGCTATGCCAAATAATAAGGGATTGACCAAATCTTATAGCGGCGACGAAGGTTACATTTTGATATCTTTGACGATCGTCATAATTACAGTGTAGGCTCTTTTATCGTTGAAAGAAAACATGAATGCACTGATTCACTGGGTTTATAATACTTGTGTCTTTCTCTCTACGTCGTTTAAACAAACACACATAAACACACTTTGTATCATCATCATTCAGTGAAAAGACGTCCAATGCTGGACTTTTATCTCCGTCAAGCTTTACGGTCTTGTGCTTCTCCTATAGGACCACTTATTCCTGCTATCTGTTGTTTCTTTAATATGGGCGAATTTGACCAAACTTTTATGGCTGGTATAAGTCTTATACTGGACATATTTTTTGGATGTTTGCCATGTTTTTCTTACAAAAAAATTGACAATTACTAAAATCAGCCCTTTATAACATCTATTTCCAATCGTAAAGAAACCTTAAGGAAGTTTCTTTAAGTTAGGAAATTCTTTTCGAAAGCCTTTTCCAAAATTTCTGATAGACCGTATCTCAAAAGAAAAAGAAGCAAAAAACTATAACCCAGCTACGTGGTTTCTTTTTGTCCTAATATGTAACCGGGACCATAATAACGTATCGATTGACACCTTATTCATCAAAATCGGATGAATAGTTTATGCGCTACGGAGGAACATATGTAAATACATGCATACATCGACTGCTAAAATCATAACCTTTCCTTTTGGCTTCGCCGTAGTCGGGTAAAAAGAATCCTTGTAAAGCCATTCCGTAATTCGTATGTTTGTCTTGTAATGACCCTAATTCTCTGAAACGCATAGAAGCATTATAATCTGAAATTAATATCAAATTCTCAGTTCTACGGTCCCTTATTTTTTTAAATGCATTGTGCATACACAATTTTGTAATTGATGACGCTTTGATGACCACGTCAGTTATTTTTGATAGATAGGCTGGACAAAATCTACCAGAATAATTGTCATATGATTAACCAGGCGAGTGACTGTCCAAGGTGTAACTAAGATAGTAATACTCGTGGAGGCGCACGGTGTATTGATTTAAATCAATCAATTAAATAATCTGATTATTTTTCTTGATTATGCTTGATACTGTAGTATTATCAACTTGGATGGCTATCTTTAGGTGTGAAGCCTTGCCATTGGTGATTGAGATATATGACGCCGTAGATACACACCTTCGCATACCAATGGTCTGGTGATCTGGTCACACCCTGTTAAGACGTAACATTTGGTAATTTTGTGTAAAAATATTATAGATGGTCTCGTTGGTCAAGAAGACAAGGGAGAGTGCTAGACTCCACACTTAACCATAACTATTGTGATTGTCCCAGGTTTTAAGGTAGGGTCAGGTAAAGGCTTTATGTTTTTTCCATAAGAAAGTCTGTATCAGCGCGGAGTCTGAATTGATGCCCACTTGCCCATTTTGATAGCAATGGACCCGCACCCATTCCATAAGATGAACAATGATTATGGCAACATATGAGTCTACTTTACCTACTAACCTACTTAATTATCAATCTACTTAGCCTATTTCCTACTATATTGGAATCAGTTTGCAGTCTGACCTGCATGCAACTGAATTACAAGCGACTGCACATCTGACTTTCGAATCCAGTAACTGGAGAAAACAGGCGTGACAATATTAAATATAGGATTAAAGATAGATTAGGAAACATCCTTAGTATACTCTGGTGTCACACTAAAGTGGATCATCCTTAGTATATTCTGGTGTCACACTAAAGTGGACCATCTTTATTATACTCTGGTGTCACACTAAAGTGGACACTCTGGTGTCACACTGAAGTGGACCATCCTTATTATACTCTGGTGTCACACTAAAGTGGACCATCCTTGTTATACTCTGGTGTCACACTAAAGTGGACCATCCTTATTATTCTCTGGTGTCACACTAAAGTGGATCGTCTACCCAGGCCCTAAGTCTACTAGAGCTTATGACGGGCGCGTTAAAAATATCTAGTCTTGTTGAATGAATGGATACGATGGTTGGCTCGTTTCACCAGCTGCTAACGTGTGTGGCTCGCAGCGATATATTATACGATTTATTTCTTGAAACAATGGCTATGTGTTTGTGTAGAGCTTTTGGCCATTTGAACCAGGCGTCTGTTGAAAATGAGAAGCAAAGGCATTATGTACATCTCTTTACGTTTGTGAGAATGAAGTTAAATCCTTATCCTTACATAGTATAAAACAAAGTCACTTCCCGCTGTCTGTCCCTATATATGCTTAGATCTTTCAAATTACGCAACGGATTTTAATAATAGATAGAGTGATTCAAGAGAAAGGTTTATATGTATAATACACGCGGACGAAGCCGTTGGCAGAAGCTAGTAAATAACTATATAAATTGTATGCCGTTCCGAAAAGGGTTGTTGCCGGTTGTTGACATATCACTGTCTTTTTGCATGGTCATGGACACTACAAACATTGCACGATTTATTTGTTCTTGATATTCAAATCTACAAACATTATAATAGTAGGAAGTAAAGTAGCACTAATTTATTCCTTCTACCGAATCGTAAAATCTTGCATGCTTTAATTTATTCTAAATGAGTTATCTGGCAGCCTATCAAAGTACTAATCATGCTACTATTTCAACTGTGTACAGTAATAAGTTCCTGTAATAACACTGCTGAACATACATCGTTTTCGTTTCTGGATTCTTTTAGACCCTACAGTCATCAAAACCACACTTGGCAAGCAAGGAGGTAGTTGTTTATGGAAAGTGACTTAGGATGATGTAGATCTAAGGTCCCCCCCCCATCATCATCATCATCATGAGTACTTCCACCCCCTGAAAGATGACCAATAAATTAAAGTCATCCTGTATTTAGTAGCCCTGTAAAAAGTTTTCGAAATCATTCCGATATTTTCCTTAAACTGTTTTAAGTTTAAGGAAAATATCGGAATATAATATATTTGGTATATTTCGTATTATATATATATATAATACGAAATATACCAACCCACTCACTAACAATCACTCGATTTCAGAATTAAGAATTTGAAGTTGAGTATTTGTCCAAGTCACAGACTTATTATATTTACTCATAAATATAAGCAACATAATTAGTAAATAGCAGATAGCAATAGAAATAACAGTAATTCAGGAATTACCTAAGTCGTTGTTAAGGAACAACACTCTTTTTATGCTATTTCATTTTGACGATCTTTGAAAACCTGAATCAAATCAAATCAAATAATTTATTTGCATAATACAGGTTAGTAAGGTGTTACAAATAAGATTTTCAATAGATACACTGTATTATAACCGAATGGTGTGCAAATTAATACAAGTTTAGACTCACAATATAAGTAGTGTTACAATAAATTTAATTTCAAACATTGCACCATTTAAATTACAAATTAAAATGTCATATTAAATTATCATAGAAAGTCATAATGTCAGTTAATTAAATACAGATCATATTAAATTATTAAAAGGTGTCACACAAAATTACAATTAAATAAAAGATATTGTTCTTATAGAATATATTAAAACATCTAAGACTAAATTACAATATTTTTTTCCTATAGATACTCTTGGACATTATAGTAACATCTTGAAATTAGGAATTTGTGTAGTTTTGACTTGAACTTTGGAATGGGTAACTTTTTAACATCGTCTGGCAATTTGTTATATATCAAAGATGCCATACAAAGAACACTTTTATTAATTAAGGCTGTTTTCCCATACGGTATTTCTATCTCTAATCTTTTTTTGTCACGTAACCGTCTAGCTTTTAAAAGCGGTTTTAAATATAGTCTGGATTTGATTTCACAAACAGATTTAATTCGTAAATATATAATAAAAATTTTGCTAATGAATAAAAATTCAAAGACATAGTCCGTTGTTACACTAGAGGCTGACAGCTGTACAGCTGCACTTCATCTCACACAGAGTGAGAAAGAGTTATAGCAGTGGGACCATAGATAACTTTATGCTGATAAATAATAAAATCTACCAACTCTATTTGTACGTGCAGACACTCATTCTCCACAGGAGTTTTTGGCGGGCTATTTTCGGGTGAAGTTCAGCGGCTGTTAATATTATTTGCAGATTGATTGAGTGGTTATTATGATATAAAATTTGCTGTCTACGCAAATGGACAGTATGTGGAAATCATTGACAGAAGTGATCTCGGGATAGTGGAGCGGAGAATTTTGTTGTAGTATTGACTACCTCCGCAAAGCTTACTGGGAAGCCTGACTCGATATAAATTGCTGCCAAATACTCCAAAATCATTAGAATATGTTATATCCGCATTCTAATGCATAATAAAGCATATTAAAAACCATTTATACGTGGCTAAAAGGTCCTAGCAACCAGGCCATAAAATATACATAAAAAAAAACATTCTCCACATAGTGCTGCGAAATTTAAGACTCGCATTATTCTGATAAATATAATCTCCCGCGCCCATCACTCACTTGTGACAAGCAGGACTTCCATATGACGACATAGTATCTTATATACATATCTTTAGAGGTATTCTATCTCATCTACCTATCTTCAAGTGCACTTATAATATGAATAGTTTAGGGCTGGCAATATTCCCCAGATAATTCGTCTTACAAGTCATAGCAGTATTGATTTGAGATATGTCATCTTTAGTCACTTTACATAAACAATCACTAGGAATATTCTTGCCAAATGTGGTGACTGTTGGGGCTAAAGAATCAGTATAATTATAGGGATAATAATAAGAACATAGTTGAAGAAGTAGCGTTAGAGCTACATCATCCTAAGTCTATTTCCATAAACAACTACCTCCTAAGTGTGGTTCTGATGACTAAAAGTAGGGTCTAAAAGCATCCAGGAACGAAAAGGATGTATGTTTAGCGGTGTTATTAACTACCTACTCACTTACTAACAATCACCCGATTTCTGAATTAAGAATTTGAAGTTGATTTGTCTTAGTCACAGACACGTTCTAAACTCCAAATACAATTCAGAAACTGCTCTACAATTTTTAATCATTAATTAATCTTTAATCAATAAAAGTCGTTATTTACCCATTTCACACGTTCACAATTTTTTGTTGCTATTCTTAATTTTATGCCCCACATTTTTGTTATTTGTGTAGATAGATAACAATCAGCTAAGCTAAGCTGTGCTTAGAAATAAAAATATTTTTTAATCTCTGAATCAGAAAGATACCTATTAGGTATGCCTCGATAAAAATCGTTGAATAAACCAAACACTCGCACAGGAATTACCTACACTCATATACTCAAATCACCTCCATACACTCACACACTACACAACAATCCTGCAATACTATCACTTTATATTACACTCCACAAATAAAATCACCTTTAATATAGAAGATTTACCTTTATTAAAATTGTTTGATAAAATCTGAATTATGTTGCCGTCAAATATGATTATTTTAAAGGGGTGTGACCCTGGAGATCTCTCAAACAGGTCCCGAACCTAGTTCAGACTCCAACTCTCGCAAAGGTTATAACGTAAGGCAAAATTGTATAAAAATATAATTTATTATGAATCAAGAAAGTCACAATGAGAGTGCATTGCCACTTTCTTTATTCATAATAAATAATATAAAGTGGCAATGAACCCCCATTGGGACGTTCTTTATTCATAAAAAAACTGTTATCTTTTTTATGGTTGACTAGCTTCTGCCAACGGCTACGCCCGCGTGAATGTCGAAAATTATCCCAAGGGAACATATTCCCGGAAAATTACCCTATATGCTATTCCAGAATATAATCTATCTCTGTGCCAAATTTCATCAAGATCCGTCCAGCCATTTGAGCGTAAAGAAGTAACAAACACACACACTCACAAAATTTCGCCTTTTTAATATCAGTGTGATGTGATAATACAATACAAAGCAGAACCATAGACACCTTAGTGCTATCTATTCATTGACTACCTCGTTAATCGTCTGTCTTTGAGGATCCTTGAGATTTTCGTTTAGGAAATTCTTAATAGCCATCAACCGGGCTCAATTCCAGAATCCAGGCTATTACCGAAACATTCCAGAAGTAAAAGCTCAACAATATGTTGTCCGACCCGGGACTCGAACCGAGTACCTCTTGCTCAACAGTAGCGCTTACGACCACTAGACCAACGAGGCAGTGATATAATAAAGACAATTTTTTTAATAATGAAACATGGAACTGAACATGGCCTGTTATTTATTTCTTTATATTTTATTGTAGGTACACCAGGTTAAAACAAAAGGAAACTTAACACTGAAATACATACAACAGGCAATTAAAATTTCGCCAAAAGGAAGTTAAAAAAAATCGGAACAAAATTTTGGACACAACGGAATTTTGGACCAAACACTGGTGCTTATATAAGAAATCACTCCAGACACATCAGCTTTAGATAGATAACACACCCTAACGCATACCGCGATCTCTTCCAGGCAACCAGGAACGGTGATAGCCTGGACATGAAATGGGGTTCAATGTCAACCCCAAAAAAATAATATTACGAATATTTACTTTAAATATAAGTACAATAATATTATAGATACACAAATAAGTACATATATTATATGACAGTATATCAGTTATATACACGTTCAACAAAACGTAACGACATAGCCACCCCGATATTTTTCCGTTCCTTTTCGTGGAAGCGTGATATTCCACTATGTTATCTAATAATTCCGATGGAAATCTTTTGAGAATAACAACTAAACTTCTGTACGTTTTTTGTCAAGCTTGCTTCTGTGAAATCCCTTATCTTCCATATTTACGTCATGTTGATTAATTAATTAATTATTGATCTTAACTTCAGATCTGTCTGGCTCATTCTGTAATTGGTTCATTTAACTTTTTATCTTCTGGTAGGTGTAATTAATATATACTTTATATGGGTATTGGAAAAAACATATACCTACAAAATTGAAGGTAGTGTTTTTATTCTCTCTAAATATTATTGAATGTCTATTATTTTATTGTGGACGGTGAACCACGGGTCCACTTATGATTAAACTATATATTAACAAAAATATAGATTTTCGCTTTTATCATATTATTTGGATAGTTACTAAAACTTTGCCAGAAACCATAATATTAACAACATAATTATACACATGAATTAAGTCCTGAAAAGTAGTTCAAGGAACGAATAACATAACCGCAGTATGAGACGTAAATTGTGGAGAATTAGTAGATTGTTTTAACAGCTGAAAAGTTTGGGCATGTTAGATTTGCGCCTTTGAAAATTACAAAATACAACATGAACAAGGGCGTGTCGGTCTTCGCACATTTAGGGTTCCGTACCAATTTATCAATATATTGGTATCTGTTAGTAAAATCACAGATAATATAATACTAGCAAACAGATGCCTCATCCCATACAAAGAAACCGTGCCGATGTAACTAGCGTTTTTCATCTGATTATACCGATTATTTTATGTAAATCGATCGCGTTTGGTTCAGTTCCACGGCGACAGATAGATAACCATCTATATCCGTGGAACGGAACCGAACGCGATCGATTTACAAAAAAATAATCAGTACAGTACGTCGTCACGGTTTCTTTGTATGGGATGAGACACCACTGGTAAAATATAGGTATAAATAAACATAATCACCAAATTTCAATTTCATTGGTCATTGAGAAGTTAAAAAAATATTCGGAACAAAATGTGAGTGACAGTTATAGGGCTCCGTCTAACCTTAAATCGTTTTAACCTAAGATCTTTATGTAAATACCTATATTTCACAAATAAATATTCTGATTCTAGAGCC